>OX276402.1:24010230-25260230 GCA_946251805.1 Cybosia mesomella | reverse complement strand
TGCGGTTGGCTCTACACCTTTCCTGCCCTTCACAATGCCACCATTAGAGATTACCTCACGAGGACAGTTTTGGCAAGCCGCCGGCTGCGGTTGGCTCTACACCTTTCCTGCTCTTCACAATGCCACCGTTAGAGATTACATCACGATTACAGTTTTGGCAGTCCGCCGGCTGCAGTTGGCTCTACACCTTATCTGCCCTTCACAATGCCACCATGAGAGATTACCACAAGCTTACCAGTTTTGTACTTTTTTTTTTTACGTGCGGGAATCCCTTCGGATACCCCCCGCTAGCGAGCGGGGGTGGTTATGTCGTGTCTCAACTAAAACCGCAGTGTCCGGTGTCCTCCCCAAGTGTCCGTTGCCGGGCACCCCGGGTAAGCCCTCGAAAGGATAACCCCAGGGTTGCCGGCGGACTTTGGCCACCACCACGGCCTCGCCTGGTGGGGTCGGGTTTTATCCCGCTTCGGTGAGTTGGCAGGCGTGTGTAGGGCACACACGACACGCCTCCGCCACGGCCTGTTTTGTACTAGCATAAATGCATAAGTAAGTCTGTTCGCATATTTGTTTGTACCTTTCCACGACTAAATGGAGCTTAACGAAATCCGCAAGGAGGTAGATTATACCTTGTGGAAGGAGATAGGCCACGATGGCCGACATTCGCGCAGGCGGAGCCGAGAGCAACAGCTGGTAATATTCTAAAATTGTAAATTAGTTGTGTCTGTACATTGGAGATATAAAGAAAAACCTAGCCTATATATGTTAAATGAATGATTCTGTTTCTGAATATTATTTTTGGAATTTTTATCTGTTTGTTCACGATGGACGCAAAAACTACAGAACGGATTTTGAACCAGGAGCTATTTTTAGGAAGTTCTTGGTCAGACTTAAAATCTGCCGTATGTTTGATTACAATTGGTTAAGAAGAACCGGAGATATGACCATTAAACGATAACCGACCTCCGCGCGAGCGGAGCCGCGGGCATCAGCTAGTAAATTAATATGAATATGAAAAAGTATAAACTTACTGATAATGTAAATGTAAAAATGTATGAAAATGGATGATTGTATCGATTCGAATCGTCAGAAAATATTTACAGAGGTTAGATATTAACATTGTTTTTTTCCCATCTCAAAAATGCCCAACGCGCCTAAAGTAATTTTCACTTCAAAAAAACATCAAGATTAAACTTCCTAAAATACAAATATTTTTAATCTACATCAATATATACTCGTACTCGTATTGTGTTTCATGGAATGTTTCGTAACAATCGTGATACAAATCTCGCTGGCGGAACAAAATGCGGCACAATTGATGATACAAATCTCATCGAGTGAAGTAAGACTACATTGTGTATGAACATGGACAAATAATAAAAGTAGGAAGTGTGCAAGTGTTTCTTTTTCTAAGCCGAAAAACAAGCTCAAGACTCGCCTGGTGGTTAGCGGTATAACAGCAAATGTGTCATTTACGTTTATTATTTTCTCTATTTCTTAACCTCTTCTATACTTTCTACGACTCTCAAAGATGCTCTTGAGACCCTAATCATCACTCGACTGGACACTCACTGGATAATGCCAGGCGTGAAGTTATGTTACGTTATGTCATCATCATCAGTGTTACAGCGGTAGTCTTGGTACCGGGTCTCATACTCTTTCTCTTGATTTGGCTATTTCGGGAGCGACTGCCATTGGAACTCCCGAGAGGAAAGTCTGCGCCAGAGGCTCGACGTTCACCCAGCAGGTGTACTTTTTTTTTCGTGCAGAAATCCCCTCGGATCCCCTCCCCCCCTCCCGCCGGCCAGCGGGGGCGGTTATGGCGGGCATGAACCGACTAAAACCGCACGCCGTCTCGGGTGTTCAGACGCCGGGGTGTAAGGTTGCCCATAAATTTACCTTGCAAGTGAGATTGCCTTGGGCTCCTAAGGTCTTGAATTTCATTATATTTCTACTCCAACGAGAACCTCGCGGCAAATTTGCTCTTGACAGTAATTAAATTGCAAACTAACTAACAATTTTTATTATGTTTTTATACTTAACTATTATTTTCTGATGAATGATTGAAGTGGGATGATAAAATATTACCTATTACATACATCCAGTAGTCTTGTTTGAGTCGATTGCGCGTGTTTTTTAGAAAAAATAATCTGCTTGTTGGGCCTGACATGATTAGTTGTAAGTACAAAAGAATATGTAACTATTATATATTTTATTTTGTAATACCTTTTGTAGTATACGGTATTATCAGTATATTATTTGGGTTTTGTACTAAGGTAAATGATGGGTAAAAATGTATTATAATAGCTACGGTAGTAGATATTAATGTATATATAGTATTTTAAAAATTGAAAAGTATTTTTTTTTGAATTTTTGTCTGTTTACTGTTTGTTGGTGATGAATGCAAAAGCTACTGAACGGATTTCGATGCGGTATTTTCGATAAGAAAGGTCTTGGTCAGACTTGAAATCTGCCGCATGTTCGATTGCAATTGGTTAAGTGAGATATGACCAAAAAGCGGGCGGAGCCGCGGGCATCAGATAGCTTATTAATAAAAGAATAAGAAAATAAATTTCATATAAAATTTCATTCATGGTACGTATGTGTACACACACATTTCTTTTGTTCACCGCTTTACATTAACACAGACTGTTTGGGAATGAATAAATGTTTTTTTTTAAATAATATTACTAAGGATTATGAGGGTATTCCGCTGTCACCTTTCCTATACGAAACAACACCTGCAAGGCTGAGGTTTCATCCTCACACCGTGCGGATAGATCTATCAAGAGTCATGCGGTTCGGCACCTTTTTTCTTTGCCGCACTATCAAGACTTGGAATTCTTCACCAGCAGCAGCTACAGCTACAGCCCCGGGTCCTTAAAGCGGGGTGTGAAAAATCATATGATGAGGCCATCAAGGTGACGACCACCTTTGTAGCATTATTGGGGTATTTAATGGTTACACCCACTCCTCCTCACTCCTGAGACTTTACCTTTAGCTTACCATCAGGTAACAAGGGAGAGAGAAAAAAAAACCAAGACCCAAAAAACTTAAATTAGTAGGTACGTGGCAATGATCCACTTAATACGTAGATTATTGTAATACAAAATCGTTCTAGGTGAAAAGAAATCCTTTTTTTATTGTTTCGTAAGCGGAAATGTCCTACGGCATACCGCGCGACGCGGGGAGGCCGCGCGGGGGGAGGGGGGGGGGGCTGAAACTATACAAGAATACTTCCATGGCGACCCCCACATAGCGCGTGCCCGCAGTATGTCACGGGCACCTTCATAACACAATTCTCAATTAGGCGACGTCCAGGCACACACTGACATCGCCTCTTCGCGGGTGGCTAGAACGGCGGGTGGAGGCCTAACCCCGTCCCTTCCACCCGCAGCCACACTCAGGGTGGCATGAGGCGTAAATACTCGCGGATCAGATCAGATTCACCTCGCTGATCCGCTCCGTGCCTTCCTTCTGCGAGATGACGTCCTCGCAGAAGCCTTTCCTCTTTGGGTTCCTCCTGAAGAAATCCTGTTTTAAGATGTTTTTTTTCTGTTTTAGCACAACACATAGAAATAAGCTACATCCACACTTTTGTCTTAGTGGTTGGGTGGTTGTATGCAGCGAGTATCCCCCGCCCCGTGCCCGCAAAATTCTCGATAAGCTCAATATACGATGCGACAATGTCTATGATACATCCCGTGGTTGCTGCTGGCTCAAATAGATGTAAGTATTTTTAGCACAACACATAGAAATAGGCTACATCCACACTTTTGTCTAAGTAGTTGCAGCGAGTATCCCTGGCCCGTGCCCGCAAAATTCTCGATAAGCTCAATTTACGATGCGACAATGTCTATGACTCATCCCGTGGTTGCTGCTGGCTCAAATAGATGTTAAGTATCTTTTAATTATACGTTGAAAATGGTTGAAACCCTTTATTACGGTAAAGTTCAATTTTCCAAGACAAATTTGATTTCTCGCTTAGTGCACATATTAGTATGCATAGATATGTATATTTGCATTGGTTATTTTTTATGTATAATATATAAATAAATATTCTACGCCATTCTACACGGCGCTTTCTAGACCCAAAGTAAGCATAGTTTAACTAGCTTGTGTTATGGGTTCCAGAATGCGGATAAACATACTTATATACTTTTTCTTTTGTAAATACATACATATTATACATAGAAACACCCAGACCAATGCAAATAGACATTGCATGTGTTTAAAAAAATATATCTTAGTATGTTTATCCGCATACTCATAACACAGGCTTACTTTGGATCTTGATAGCGCTGTGTAGGATCCTAGAATTTGTATTTATTATTTAAGTTATAAGTCATCTCTATGCAAAATGAAATAAAATCGGTGTTGTTTACGCATGAAAAGTTACCATACACACAGAAAAAGTTACTTTTGCAATGACAATATACTAGCAAGTGCATACAAGATTAATCAGTGTGAGAACTTCCAATTCACGATTAAGGGGTCGGTAGTTCCTTAGAAGTTCAACTTGATTTCTCTAGGTGGCTGACTTCCATGAGCGCAGGTCTGGGGGTGGCAGGTGGAGCCGCCTGTCACCCTAGCAGAAGTAGGACGGGGCGGCGGCGGTGCGTTGCGCGCCCCTCATTTTCCGGGGGCAAGACGGGGACACCGTAGTTACCAAACTCGAGGGGGCCATCTCGAAACCCTAGATGGTCCTGGGTCAGTCGGAGTGCGAGGGAAATGCCTCTTGGGAACTGAAAACCCGAGATGGCGTGCGGTTTTAGTCGGTTCGCGTCCGACATAACCTCCTCCGCTGGCCTCTGATTTGATTACCGCACGGAAAAACGGTGGCGCTGATATTATTATGACGTCGTTACAGTTTACTTCTCTCTTTATTCGATAATTTTTACAATAAATGAATATTTTAAAAAGTTTTGCAAAGTTTGATAGATTCAACAAGAACCCTAAAGTTAGATGAAATTCTATGTACATATAAAGTTATTTCCAGATTGCTTCAAAACGAACTACAAAAGTTCCGTCCTAAAGTTATGTCGCCGCCACCTCCTTCAGCGAGCATGTAATGCTCGCGAAGGAGGTGGCGGAGCGCGCCCGGGAGAGATTTAGAACTCTCCCGGCTCGCCGAGCCCGCAACTTGCTCGCCGCGCGTCGCAGGCGACTCAGGCGCCGCAGGTCGCTTAACGACCTCCGTCCTCCATGAGCGCAGGCCTGGGGGTGGCAGGTGAGGCCGCCTGTCACCCCAGCAGAAGCAGGCCGGGACGGTGGGGCGACTAGCGCCCCTCCCCCAAACCGGGGCAAGACGGGGACACCGTGGTTCCCAAACCCGAGGGGGCCATCTCGAAACCGGAGATGGCCCAGGGTCAGTCGGGGTGCGAGGGATTCCCCTTCGGATCCCTCCTTCGAAATCGAAATTCGAATTCGAAATCGAAATCCCTTCGGATACCCCCCCGCCGGCCAGCGGGGGCGGTTATGTCGGGCTTGAACCGACTAAAACCGCACGCCGTCTCGGGTCTACAGACGCCGGGGTGTAAGGTTACCCATAGAGCATATCCCTCGCACTCCGACTGACCCTGGGTCATTCGCAGTGTCCCCTCTGATAACAGCAGAGGGGTACCTGGAGGGACCACGCCCCCCCGCGGGCCTAGCTGGCCCTCCATACCCCGACCCCCTCGTGCAATGGGGTCAGCTGGCCCTGAAATGGGCCGGTGGTAAGTAGATGTACCTATTCTGTGAACCGCATTAAGATTTTCACCCAAAAATAGAAAAAAAAAACAATAAATTTTGGGGGCTCCCCTACTTAGAACTACAACTCAAATTTTTTTCATCAAACCTATACCTGTGGTAGGTCTTCAAAAATGATATTGAGGTTTCTAATACCATTTTTCTCTAAACTGTTTGCGCGAGACACACTTCAATGTGCCCCCCCCCCCCTGTAACTTCTAAAATAAGAGAATGATAAAACTAAAACAAAATATATGATGTACATTACCATGTAAACTTCCACCGAAAATTGGTTTGAACGAGATCTAGTAAGTTTTTATTTTAATACGTCATAAATCCTAAAACTTAATTTACCTTTCATTCAATCAACTCAAATATATTTTTTTTTATCTTGGGTTAACGTCTGTTCTTGTTAAAGTTGAAATACTGTCTTGCCGTAGGATTGGTATGCATATGATACATAAGAGTTTAAAGTATAAAAGATTGAAGGTGTTTTTGAAATAAATAAATATAGATTCTAGAACATTCCACACAACGCTATCTAGACCCAAAATAAGAAGCTTAACTAGAATGTATTATGAGTTTAGAATGCAGATAAACATACCTTTTCTTTTTTTTTTTTATCGTGCGGAAATCCCTTCGGATACCCCCCCGCGTGCCAGCGGGGGCGGTTATGTCGGGCTTGAACCGACTAAAACCGCACGCCGTCTCGGGTCTACAGACCCGATGGGTGTAAGGTTGCCCATAGAGCATATCCCTCGCACCCCGACTGACCATGGGCCATCTCCGGTTTCGAGATGGCCCCCTCGGGTTTGGGAACCACGGTGTCCCCGTCTTGCCCCGGTTTGGGGGAGGGGCGCTAGTCGCCCCACCGTCCCGGCCTGCTTCTGCTGGGGTGACAGGTGGCCTCACCCGCCACCCCCAGGCCTCAGATAAACATACCTACTTAGTGTTTTTTTAGAAAAACATACATAATATACATAGACACACCTACACCAATGCAAATAGACATATTCATGCATACAAATATTTACACTCCGGGTTAGACAGACGTCAGTCGAATGCTCTACCACCACGCTAAGAAGGTCGTCAAATAGTATTGTGGGAATGATAAATAGTAATATTATTAAAAGTAATAGTAATAATATTATTGTGTTAGGGACGAGTTGTGACGTTTCTCCGATAAAAAGAGAGAAACCTCCGATTATGTGATCACGCCTGGCGGGCTGCCCAACGGTTGGTGTTGGAATTTTGTATAATATAATAGTACCTTTTTTTTTTCGTGCGGAAATCCCTTCGGATTCCCCCCCGCCGGCCAGCGGGGGCGGTGATGTCGGGCTTTAACCGACTAAAACCGCACGCCGTCTCGGGTCTTCAGACGCCGGGGTGTAAGGTTGCCCATAGAGCATATCCCTCAAATTCAAAGTCTTTATTTTTCAAAATAGTGCAACGTAATTACATCTTCTTGACGTCAAAACCTGCCACCGCTTCCTAGACGCTAGTGGAAAAGAAACGGCGCAACAAACTCCACTGCGGCATTTTCGAGACGTAAGCTGACGTCTCGAAAATGCCGCAGTGGAGTTTGTTGCGCCGTTTCTTCTCTACTAGCGTCTAATAGTGATTTCTTAAGACTAAATGTCACTAAACATGTCACTTACTTTTGTAAAATTGGATATATTTTTCCTGACATACAGTATGTTCTCAAACATATATTGGGAAGCTACAGTTAAAATATTAGTCTTTTTAAATCGTTCCCTAAGAGAATCTCTCTTGCCTAAACAATAAAAGGCACGAACTGCCCTCTTTTGTAGTATAAATATAGTTTCTAAATCTGCTGCATTCCCCCAAAGTAGTATTCCATAAGACATCAGACTATGAAACTAACTAAAATATACCAGCCTAGCAGTAGGTTCATCTGTCAACTGCCTAATTCCTCTGACAGCATAAGCAGCAGAACTGAGTTTATTGGCCAAAATAGTGATATGGTCACCCCATTGCAATTTCGAATCCAGTGTTATGCCTAGAAAAGTAGTGCTATTTACAAACTCCAACCTTTGCCCCTCCAGCACGACATTAACGTGTGCTTGCCTCACATTAGGCAGTGTAAACTTAATGCATTTGGTCTTTTCTGCATTCAACAATAGGTTGTTTGCATAAAACCAATTTGAAATGGCGTTCAAAATATTATTAGTATTACTCGCATCTGTACTACGCCGATCTACTTTGAATATCAGTGATGTATCATCTGCAAACAATACTATGCCAGCTCTCTATCGTATAAGGCAGGTCATTGACATACACCAAAAAGAGAAAAGGTCCTAGGATTGATCCCTGTGGTACGCCTATTATGACGTTTGATCCGTTTGACTTGACGTTATTCACAACAGTCTGAAGCCTATCTGTTAAGTATGACTTTAATAGTTCTATTGATGTCTCCTCGAAACCATATCTCCCCCCTCCCTCGCACCCCGACTGACCCTTTTTTTTTTTTTTTTTATCGTGCGGAAATCCCTTCGGATACCCCCCCGCCGGCCAGCGGGGGCGGTTATGTCGGGCTTGCACCGACTAAAACCGCACGTCGTCTCGGGTCTTCAGACGCCGGGGTGTAAGGTTACCCATAGAGCATATCCCTCGCACCCCGGCTGACCCTGGGCCATCTCATCACTAACAGCATCGCTCATCCTGTCTCCTCTGAAAGCAGAGGAGTACGGAGAGCGATGTGTTCCCGCCACGTTGGGTATTGGCCGACGATCAATGCCAACCCTATGAAGGGGTGAAGGGGAAGCCATTGACCGCCGCCCAGGGTGTACCGGCCGCTCCGATTCCGTTCCCCCCGGACTGCAGCGGGATCGGAATCGGAGCGACACTCGAGGAGGTTACCCAACACACACCCCAATATAAATAGTACCTAATCACGCAAGAACATCCATTGCGTGATTCAGGTGCAGTAGTTTCGATGTAGTTCGGCTTGATTACGCTAGATGGCGTGGAAAATATAAATATTGTTGCACAATTAATATAATAGTACCTAATACTAGTGACACAGCTTAGAATTCCATCCGGTGCAAAGTGCCATCCGAGAGTCAATTCCAGTTGCTTCCAAAACTTGCACTTTGAAACCCGGGATCCACCCTCCGACTCAGCCCATCTATAGTTTGGTTTATCTTGGCCTTTACGGGAGTGACTAATGTTTGCCTGAGAGAAAGCCTGAATTTTTTTTTTTTTACGTGCGGAAATCCCTTCGGTTACCCCCCCGCCGGCCAGCGGGTGTGGTTATGTCATGTCTCGACTAAAACCGCACGGTGTCCTCCCCAAGTGTCCGTTGCCGGGCACCCCGGGTAAGCCCTCGAAAGGATAACCCCAGGGTTGCCGGCGGACTTTGGCTGCCACCGCGGCCTCGCCTGGTGGGGTCGGGTTTTATCCCGCTTCGGTGAGTTGGCAGGCGTGTGTAGGGCACACACGACACGCCTCCGCCACGGCCTGCTTCTGTAAGGACGGCGAGACGGCCACCTGCCGTCCTCAGGCCCCGATCATGGAGGTCGGTAGTCCCGGGCGTAGATGAGTCTGCGGCGTCCTCACCGCAAACTGCGAAACTCGGGGGGCACGGTTCTCTCCCGCTCCCTCTCCGCCGTCTCTTTCGCGCGCATTACCTGCTCGCAGAAAGAGGCGGCGGCGTGCCACTTGCTCCCGTCGGAGACCATGGCCCTCACCATGGTCTCCAACGAGGGAACGTCCACGCCCAGGACCGCAACGAGATCCCGGCGTTGACTCGCCCACGCAGAGCACTCCACCAACGTGTGGAGCGCCGTGTCTTCGCCAGGATCCTCGCAGTGCTGGCACTGCGGCGTTGTCTCCCGGTGGATGCGCCACAGATACTTACCGAAACACCCGTGTCCGGTAACCATCTGGCACATCCGGTAGGACAGGTCCCCATGGTCCCTCTCCAACCACTCCTTCATGATCGGTCTCACCGCCGCTATGGTGGATTCCCCCCACCTTGGGTGCTCAAGTCGCACCCTCCATGTCTCCATGAGTTCCTGGCGGAGCAGGGACCGCTGAGCCTTGATTTCTCGGGGCTCCGGCCTATGGCCCCGCTCCAGCGCCTCCTTGCGCCACTGGTACAGCAGCGCAAGGGCTCTCGCTTCCAGGTCCCATGGAGGGGTCCCGGCTAGGAAACATGCCGCCTCGACGGAGATCCCCTGATGACTCTGACGGCCATCGCTTTTAACGGGCTGTTTAATACAGCCACGTTGCGGGCGCCAGAGTCTCCGCCCATACTGGGGCCCCGTACAGGGCCATGCTTCGCACGATCCCCAGGTACAGTCTCCTAGTGGGCGCGTTGGGTCCCTTAACGTTGGGCGATAGCGCGGCCGCAGCCCCCCTCAGTTTCGGGACCAGACTTCGGAGATGAGGTCCAAAGTCCCATCGGCTATCGAGAACGAGCCCAAGGCACTTCATCGTGGGGTCGATGCCGATGCTTACGCCCCCTACGGTTATGCTGGTTCTCGCTGGTGGCCCCTTCCGAGGCCCGTGGAAACACATAGCCTCGGATTTGTGGAGAGCCACCTCGAGTCCCAGCCGCCGTATTCGACCCACGACTTGAGCAACCCCTGCCTTGGCCTTTAGTGCCGCGCTTCGGTGCGTTGCTCCCCGCGCCATAACGAGGGTGTCGTCAGCATAACACGTTATGCTGACACCCTCGAGCAACGAACCGCGCAGCACCCAGTCGTATCCGATGTTCGACAGGAGTGGCCCTAGGACCGACCCCTGCGGAACACCGCACGACACTTCTCGCCGCCCTGGCCCTAGCCAACTCGGGTAAACTATGGCCCTCTCGGATAGGTATGCCTCGACAATGCGGCGGAGGTAAGGAGGCACTGCATTAATTAATTAATCAGCAGGTCTAACGACTTGTAGGTGAGGTTGACTGGCGAGCTGCTCTTCGATAGTTTGTCTATACAATAAGCAAGTTCATCACGTCTTCGATGCGAAAGATAACGTACATTGTCGCAAAGTATAATGCTTTTTGTAAAGACACACCGTCGATCATTATGTTGTGGATACGAAAGAAAGCGTATAGTGTCCCAAACTCATAATGCTTTTTGTAAAGACACCGTCGATCAATATGTTATGGATACGAAAGAACGCGTATAGTGTCCCAAACTAATAATACTTTTTGTAAAGACACACCGTCGATCAATATATTTATATATAAACGTTCGTTTGTTCCTGTAGCGTTTCATGTTACCCAATACGTGTCGCACCATGCCACAATATTTACGCATCGCTGAGCATTACGGGTCCAATATGTTCCTGAAAACTTCGTATGGCTCGTACATTTTAGTGGCCAGACCGTAAAACTTTTTTTATAAAACTATTTCTAATGGATATTTCCCAATCGATATTTTTTATTTGTTTAGTCGACTATGATATTCGTCATCACAGCGTAAGCCCTGGTTACATCCAATGCTTGTGATTTAGAGCCCGGAGTCCGCTTTTCTACTTTTTAGGGTCCGGTTGCCAAATGGCAAAAAAACGGAACCCTTATAGATTCGTCATGTCTGTCTGTCTGTCCGTCCGTATGTCACAGCCACTTTAAAAAAAAAATGATGTACATTACCATGTAAACTTCCACCGAAAATTGGTTTGAACAAGATCTAGTAAGTAGTTTTTTTTAATACGTCTAAAATCGTAAAACGCAATTTAACTTTCATTCAATCAACTCAAATGCAAAATTTAAAAAAAAATACATCAGTAGGTTACTTACTGCTACGGAAACCTTCATGGGTGAGTCCGACTTTCACTTGGCCGCTTTTTTCTATTGATGTGTCTTTTGTGGCTTTCGTCTTCCCATCATCGAGGAGAAAGCCTGCGTTAGATCTGCGTTCGTTAATCAGCAGCAGGTGTGTACCGTACCGGCTTGCAGATAAAGTTGGCTTGATCCCGAAGGTTTTTTGAAGTGAAACTTCTTTAGAATCGTTGTGATTTCAAACTCGATGAAACGAAATGAAACGAAAAAATAATTCCATAGTTTTTTTTTAAATCAGGGACTTTTCAGAAGTTTCACTTCCACCGTGTGTGAATTGCACACACACACACACACACACTATAAAAGGGTAAAAAGGGAAATTGTGTAAAGGGTAAAATGGGGAAATGTGGCAAGGGTAAAAATGGGAAATGTGAAAAGGGTAAAAAGGGGAAATGTGGCAAGCGTATAAACGGGAAATATAGAAAGGGTAAAAAGAGGAAAAATGGCAAGGGTATTTTTTTATTTTTGGTCCCACACACCCAAATTGTACTAGAACCGGCAGTAAGTTACAAATAAAATGGTATATTTTGCTTACTTACTACGTTTCAGGTGAAACCTTCAAAAGTTTCTTCGGTCTAACATACGACCAAATGAAGGAAAAGAACAAGATAAATATTCAAGAAACATTAAATATAGATCTGATTACTGCGAATGGAAATGTCAAGTATAATTTGACAGCTTCGAAACGTATCCGACGAGTGATAGCCAGTGCTCAGACAATCGTGATTCTAATCCACGGCTTCCTAGAGAGTTCAGAAGGATGGATGGTACATGCGCTAGCTCCTGAGTTGCTTAAACGATCTGATATTAAGGTGTTTGCATTGGACGGAAGAAAAATTATAAATTTAGAATATTTTCGATCATCTACTTATGTCAGATTCATGGGCGATCTACTTGGAACATTTTTGGCAGACATCGTTAAAAGTATGTTTTTGCATTAGTCTGGGTATTTCTATGTATAATATGTATGTATTTACAAAAAAAAAGTAATAAGTATGCTTATCCGCAGTCTAGAAACCATAATAAGCTAGTTAAGCAATGCTTACTTTGGATCTAGATAGCATTGTGTAGAATGTCCTAAAATATTTATTAGTATTTTCTACCTATAATTGATATCTTATATGTGAATTTGTAAATTAGCTGCGTCTGTACATGAGAGAAAATTTAATGGATGGACGCAAAAACTACAGAACGGATTTTGATGTGTTTTTTTTATTAGAAAGGTATTATTATTACCTCTTTATTTACCTTTAAATTACTTATAAATTACATTTTTAAATACATATTAAAAAAAAAGAAAACATCTATTTTATTATTACTATTATTACAATTAGGGACACCGGAAACCGGACGGACGATCCACCCACGACGCTTGTGGGCCACTTCATCCATTTCCCCTGCCCTCCCGTTGGGGAGAGCGTGGTTATTCCAGCATTCACGGCGCCCCTACAAACCTTTTTGTGTCCTTGCAGAATCTTACGATCTGTTCCACCCTCAGATCCTTCAACTCCTCCGTGTCCAGTGTGTCTGATCCCAGGAGTTCCCATCTAATTAGTGAGTACATGGGACATTCGGCCAGCAGGTGGAAACTGGTTTCTTCTGTCTCCATGCACTCCGGACACTTGGGGTCAGTCTTCACTCCGATCACTGTCAGGTGTCTGTTCAGTCTGCAGTGTCCTGCAGTGCTATTCTCTAAGGACCACAGCCTTGCGCGCAGCGCTGCGCTCGTCGACAAGCTCGCAAAATGCTGCTTTGGATTTATATTTAAATCTAAAATAAATTATCTAAAATAATAAATCTAAATCTAAATCTAAATCTAAATCTAAATCTAAATCTAAATCTAAATCTAAATCTAAATCTAAATCTAAATCTAAATCTAAATCTAAATCTAAATCTAAATCTAAATCTAAATCTAAATCTAAATCTAAATCTAAATCTAAATCTAAATCTAAATCTAAATCTAAATCTAAATCTAAATCTAAATCTAAATCTAAATCTAAATCTAAATCTAAATCTAAATCTAAATCTAAATCTAAATCTAAATCTAAATCTAAATCTAAATCTAAATCTAAATCTAAATCTAAATCTAAATCTAAATCTAAATCTAAATCTAAATCTAAATCTAAATCTAAATCTAAATCTAAATCTAAATCTAAATCTAAATCTAAATCTAAATCTAAATCTAAATCTAAATCTAAATCTAAATCTAAATCTAAATCTAAATCTAAATCTAAATCTAAATCTAAATCTAAATCTAAATCTAAATCTAAATCTAAATCTAAATCTAAATCTAAATCTAAATCTAAATCTAAATCTAAATCTAAATCTAAATCTAAATCTAAATCTAAATCTAAATCTAAATCTAAATCTAAATCTAAATCTAAATCTAAATCTAAATCTAAATCTAAATCTAAATCTAAATCTAAATCTAAATCTAAATCTAAATCTAAATCTAAATCTAAATCTAAATCTAAATCTAAATCTAAATCTAAATCTAAATCTAAATCTAAATCTAAATCTAAATCTAAATCTAAATCTAAATCTAAATCTAAATCTAAATCTAAATCTAAATCTAAATCTAAATCTAAATCTAAATCTAAATCTAAATCTAAATCTAAATCTAAATCTAAATCTAAATCTAAATCTAAATCTAAATCTAAATCTAAATCTAAATCTAAATCTAAATCTAAATCTAAATCTAAATCTAAATCTAAATCTAAATCTAAATCTAAATCTAAATCTAAATCTAAATCTAAATCTAAATCTAAATCTAAATCTAAATCTAAATCTAAATCTAAATCTAAATCTAAATCTAAATCTAAATCTAAATCTAAATCTAAATCTAAATCTAAATCTAAATCTAAATCTAAATCTAAATCTAAATCTAAATCTAAATCTAAATCTAAATCTAAATCTAAATCTAAATCTAAATCTAAATCATAAATTAAAATCAAAATTAAAATAAAATAAAATATAAATCCAAAGCAGCATTTTGCGAGCTCGTCGACGAGCGCAGCGCTGCGCGCAAGGCTGTGGTCCTTAGAGAATAGCACTGCTGTTATTACTTCAATGACGAGCCTCATGTTCCCTCTTGAGAGTTTGGTCAGTTGGCTTGTCTTTTTCTTGTCAATGCCCTTGATAAAGATCTTCGACTGTCTCATGCCTGTCGATGATCTCCGTCGACGGTTAGTGTCTGCTGTAATACTGCAGCTAATGACTCCCTTGGTGATTTTGTGCGCTATTGGGAGCCAGGGCTCCGGCCCCACCAAGGTTTTATCGGCGCCGTCTCTGGCAAGTTTGTCAGCTGTCTCGTTGCCCATGTTGCCCTCATGTCCGGGCACCCAGGCAACTGTTGAGTCGACTTTTCTGGCCAGTTTATCTAGTGACTCTTTACATTCCTTTACGATTGCTGAGGTCGTTTCCGCTTTACTGAGTGCCTTCAGCGCCGCCTGGCTGTCGCTGTAGATGGTCACCCTGTTGGTGTTGTTCAGGTGTTCGACCAGCTCAGCACATTCCTTTATGGCGTATACTTCAGCTTGAAAGACACTTGCGTATCTGCCTAAGGATATTGATCTATTTATCTCTGATCCGTCTTCGCACTTAATGTGTATTCCAGATCCTGATAGCTTTGTTGTTTTTCAAGTTTTTCAACTCCTGTGCAGAACGCCTTCCAACTTTTTCTGTTCTCCTTTCTACATTCTTTCTTGTATATATTTCTTTCCTCTCTGTACGCGCGCCAGCTCTCATCATCGTCCTTCTTCAGAGCGTGTTTGAGAGCTCGCCGTGTTCTTTTCCTTTGTTTCCCTAGTGGTTTAGTCCACCAGGGTTGCCCTTTGCCTGGTTTTATCTCCTTGAGTGGGCATGCCTTGCCGTAGTTATGCTTCCCTAAGAGCTTCGTCCAGTCTATTAGCTTCTTTTTCTATTTCTATTTTATCTGTTAGTAAGGTTTCACCTCCCGGGTTCCATTTCTTTATTTGGTGTTCGTATGTCGCCCAGTTGGTCTTCCTCGCATTTCTTATCATAATCTTGTCTATCTTGGTCTCTAGGTGACTCTTCGGTGATCCGACATTGAGTCACTTTCGTCTATTTTCCAGTCTTTGATGTACTGGCTTATACTGTTCGTAGCGATGGTAATATCCAGCACTTCTCTTCTAGATTTGGTGACAAACGTTGGCGTGTTGCCCACGTTTAGTATCTCCATTCCTGTGGTGCTAATGAACTCCAGGAGTAAGTCCCCCTTTTTATTGCAGTCCGTGCCGCCCCATACCACATGGTGGGCGTTGGCATCACAACCTAGAATAATAGGAATGTTCTTACCTTGGTATTTTCTTGTTATTTCCTCCATTTCCTGGGATGGTGGCTCGAAGTCCCTTTCGCTGGGTAGGTACGCAGACACAAAGAGCACTCTTACTTTATTTACTGCTTCCGCTTGTACTGTCACTGCAATACTAGCGAGGTCACTGTAACAATCTGCCTTTATTAGTTCTAACGATCTCACTCTGCTGCTGGCGTATATACATGCCCTTGGTTTTGACTCACCATCAGCATGATAGAAGATGTCTCCTCCAAGAGAGCCCAGCCCTGTCACGCGTCCCTTATAGACGTGGTTCTTGCAGCAGAGCGATATCGATTTTCTTCTCCACCACATATTTGCATAGCTCATTCATGGCATCGTGGCAGTGGTGGAGATTTACTTGGACAATTCTTATTTTTTGTGTGTGTTTTTGTGGTGTGTTTCTGATTGTGTTCATTTGTTTGTGTAGGTGTGTGTATGCGTATGTGTGTTTATTGCTCCCTCCCTATTTGCTCTTCGCGTTGGGAGTCTGCACCCCCTTCCAATGTGGTTGCAAAGATGCTACACTTGGTGGGGGTTTCAGGTCCTTCCGCGTCGTAGGGGGGGGGTGTAGTGGTGGGATGTACTGGGCTTGCCTGTTGGTGGGGCCTGCGACCTTCAGTGGGGACCTCTTTCTTTGAGGTGTCCGTTTGCAATCCGTCTCCCCCACCTTCGGGCTTTGGCCCCTCTGTGTTACGCGCCTGTTGTGTGCTGTTAGGTGTTGTGCTCGGTCGACTTGGTCCACCTACAGTGGTGGGATTAGTGCCTTTGTTGTTGGGTGCATGGGACATATGTCCTTGCAAATGCATTTTGCTTCGGGCTCAGCAGGTGTTTTGCCGGGAAGCCTGGCGTGGACCCTTGTGGCTTGGTAATGGAGCCAGATGGTTTCCTGTGTTGCGACCTCCTGAGGGGCCCCCATCACAAGTCGTACACCCAAGGGAAGTACTTCCCTGCGAATGAGGGACCATTCAGGAAACCGCAACTCTTCCCTGTACACGTTTTGCCGTTTTAGGAAGAACAGCTCGTCCACAGGGATCTTGTCAGTGCTGCCTGGGATCCAAATCAACATCCTATGTTTGTCGAGTTTCTTGGGTCTTAGGGGTACTCCATCTTGGTCTCCGAAGTCGCAGCTGAGTAACTAGTTCATCGCCTCCTCGGTGGTTGGTGTCACAAGGAAGTATCCCTCTGTCACCAACCCCGAGGCGTCGAATGCTACGTTTCTGCCGCGTCCATCGGCTTCGTCCTGTAGAGTCTTAAGTATCTTGTCAGTTAGCCTTGTCCTGATTTCAACGGCAGTAGCCTCGTCCATCGCCGCAACGTCCTCCCGCTGGATGATAACGGAGAGATCACTTTGGCCCGCTTTGGGTCTTTGTGGTCCCTCACTCCTTACGGTCTTGGGTCTTTTCGATGGCCGTTGCTGTGTCCTTTCATCAGGATCGGTGCTCTGACGTTTGACTTTTTGAGGTCTCGAACCGGCCATTCCCTGAGTCACAGTCGTTGCCACTGCGGCTGACGAGCCCCGGGGTTTGACCTGGTTCGATTGCTCACCCTGCTTTTTCCTACGAGCCCTTAACCTCTTCCACATGGATTTGGTCATGGGCTCCTCTTGGATGGTGCTTTGAGCATTGCTCTCTGCAATGCTCATTTGGGTCAGGTCGTCCCCGAGAGTCTCTGATAGAGACCTACCGGGACGTACCACCTGACCTTTTTCTTGGCGGGTTTTCTTATTTTTGTTATGCGCTTTGGTGTCCCCCCCAGAATACGAGAGACTGCCTGGACCTTGGGAAGGTTCAGGGGGGGATTCTCCGGCTTCGCCAGTACCCCCCTGGGGTAGTTTATTCGGTATTTTTTCCATTGCGCTTTTTGTTTCCGGGGCTGCCGGTATTGCTGGATGGGGTAGGAATATGTCGACGTCCCGGCACGCAGGCCTCGCAGCCCCACCCGTGATCGAGTGTGGCTACAAGTCCCGCGCACCAATAAGTCGACATAGAGGATGGGATCTTGGATGGGGGGAAGCTTTAGCTGCGATTTTTTGTTGCGTCTGTTTCTTAGGGAACCAGACCAATAACAGGCGGCACCACGTGAAGGTAACCACTAGCCTGGCTCTGGGGATCTTCGCGACTTGCGCTCCTCCCAGGCCTTAACCAGACTCTTCACCGGACAGGTGTTGAGAATAGGGGTTCACCAGCCCAATGCGCATTTCAATCGGGTGGATCCGCCCCGCCCTAAATATAATAGTAGAAAGGTATTAGTCAGACTCTAAATCTACCGTATGTTTGATTGCAATTAGTTAAGTAGAACCGTAGGAATGGCCAAAAAACCGATAACTTACCTCAGCGCTGGTGCTCGGCATCAACTAGTAGGCTATATTATCATCACGCTACTTCCCAAGAGAGAGGAACAGTAATCATAAATGTCAACAAATCGGGTAAAATGCGATACATTATTGTAAAACGAATAAATTACGGGCATATATATGAGTTCAATGGTTGCCACGAGGTATCGAAGTATGTCATGGGCAAAGCCTCGGAGTGTTAGTGTAGTTAGAAAATAAAAGTGATGTGAAGATGATAAAAGTGCGGATAAACACTAATTCATAGTATAAATCTTAAGGCTTCCACGGCTAATATACTGCTTCCGGGCTGTTTGGCCTTGGTCCATCTGAAACTTGTGTTCCAAACTTTTCGTCGATCACTGCGGTCGACACCTTCAGTGGTCAGTGGTCCAGGCGGCAATGAAAGCGTTGAACTCTCCTCGGCGGTGACTTCTCTGCGACTGAGCTTGGGACCTGTACCACTGAAGATTTTGACCGCAGTAATCGACGAAACGTTTGGAACACAAGTACCATATGGACCACGGCCAAACAGCCCGGAAGCAGTATATTCGACTAATTCATAGATTAAATCTTCCGCCTACTCAGTATTTTCTTATTTCTTTGAGGTATTAAAATAACCACTTAAATGATTACCTACTGCAATTATGTTCATTCTCTCAAAAACTTTTAGTTTTCGTTTATTCTCAAATTTCGTTCGTTTTTAGGGTTCTGTACCCAATGGGTAAAACGGGACGTTATTACTAAGGCTCCGCTGTCCGTCCTTCTGTCACCAGGCTGTATCTCGTGGACCGTGATAGCTAGACAGTTGAAACTTTCACAAATGATGTATTTCTGTTGCCGCTATAACAACAAATACTAGAAACAAGATAAAATAAATATTTAAGGGGACTCCCATACAATAAATGTGATTTTTGGACGCTTTTTGCTCAATATTAATAAGGGCAACTGGTAGATAGACGCTTGAAATATTCACAGAATATTGACTTATTATTCACATTAAAAATAAATAATTAAATTAAAATAAAAGAAGATTTTAGGGAGGCTCCCATACAACTGACATGATTTTTTTGCCGTGTTTATGGTACAGAATCCTTCGTGCACGAGTCCGACTCGCACTTTGCCGATTTTCTTCTTAACAAGTATTGCTTCTTTATATTCACTTTTATTTATTTCTTCATAGATGGCCAAGATCCTGCGAAGATCCACATTGTGGGTCACAGCCTTGGCTGCCATATCGCTGGAATAGCTGGTAAAAAGGTTTACCAGCTGACTGGGCGTCCCTTGGGTAGAATAACTGGGCTGGATCCCGCAGGACTCTGCTTCAGCAACATAAGTGCTAATGGAAAATTGGATAGAACTGATGCCGAATATGTAGATGTTGTTCATAGTAATGCTGGGATATTAGGTATTAAGGAAGTTGTAGGTAAGAACTATTTTCAAATAATTTTATAAGCTGTAGTAAGTTTATTGGTGCTATGGTAGTAAGTATAACTGTAGGTCTACCATGAAATGAACATTCGCAATTGCGGGCCCGCAAGAAACACGCGTATTAGGACGCTCTGAAGCCAGGTGGGATGACGATCTGCGGAAGATTGCAGGAAGATGCTGGATGCGGCAGGCTGAAGACACGGCGCTGCGTTCATTAGGGGAGACCTATGTCCAGCAGTGGACGAGTATAGGTTGATGATCATGACGATGGACGAAACACGAACGAATGAAGTGTCATTTAGGTACAAAGAAGTTACTTCGGATTTCGTTCTTTCAGTCGGGACCATAAAGTATGTTCGGGACTGAATAAAACATATCAAGGAGGTTTTCGTTTACAATATATTTCTATAAATATATAATATGACTATTATAAACCAACATATTAAAAAAATCATTCCTTTATATAGGATTATGATAGCCTTTCGACCTTTTGAAATAAGTCGTATAGTATCGTATTTTAATTCACATTTTAATTTTTTTTGGTGGACTATCAACAGTCTGAATTGTGCGGTTTCAGGTCGTTTCATGGTAGGTGTTAGGCCGAATGAACTGTCATGTGCCGTTTTCGAACCAATTGCGGAATAAGTGAATTAAGTGACTCACAACGAAAGAGTTTAAAAAAATACTTTATTTCAACAGCATGACATCTAATACAGTAATTACCTAATTAATATAAAATATTGATCTTATATACTATCTTATTGTTAATTCTGCACTTTTATGGATTGACGCATGTCCTAAATAGATAGTGCTGAGCTTGTCATCGAATGTTCTCGAAGCTAACGTTATTACTTGCTGACAAAGCTAATATTAGTGGTTTGGGGTTCCTTAACTCCTCCCCCCTTAAGAGAGAAATTATCCGAAGTTATCACTGATGGCTTCGGGGAATTTCGATGAAAAACTAAATTGAATTTCCACACAATAAAAATAATAACTACAATAATAATAATAATATACAAACAAATGATCCAAACACTTCATTCATTTCTATTGTCACGAATTGAGTTGTAAAGTCACTTTCACTAAATTTAGCACAGTGTAGTACTTCTTTCACATCACTAAAGTCTACATTTCTTAGATCCACTTTATTTGTCTTCGTCTGGATATCGTGTTGTAACTCTGGCATCTGGATCAACGGAAGCTGAAGACTGGATGCTGTAATGTTCATCGTTATAGCAATGGATACTTCTCCTATTTGTGTCTCGCATTGTTGACTCGGTGTTACGATGTAAGTGCCCATAAGGTTGTATTTGTGGGTTTCTGTATTACAATTTTCGGTGACAATCACGTTTTCTTCCGCGTAAACCAACCATTGGTTATCTGTAACCTTCTGTACCTTTGTTTTCTCAATTTTAATATGATTCTGAATGCAGCGGCTGTAGTTATTCTTCATCAGCATTATTTGTTGGAAACAAATCTCTATTGGATATTGGACCACGTTGTTTTCGGTACATAGAAATCTGCCATCTTCTATTTCCTCGCATGGATTTGCCACGGGCATGTATTCCAACCTATTCACCATGAAGTAAGGGTATTTAGGAATAATGACAAAGGTGTTTAGTGATTGGAAAATAGGAAGGGGAATGGGTTCCAGAACAAATACCAACTTATCATTATTTGAATAAGATTTAACTATAATATAACGTTCTAATTTTATTAAATTATTTATACTAACTGGGTATACCGTTCTGGCATGTTTACTAATAATTTCTAAAGTGCTAAATAATTCTGTACTATTAATAATGGATTGAGTGGAGACCGCGACTCGGCAAACGTAGTGTAGGACGCCCTCCGGCCAGGTGGGATGACGATCTGCGAAAGACTGCGGGCAGATGCTGGATGCGGTGTAACGGTTAAAGTTTTTATATGGGTTTTCAATGAGTTATAAAAATTTAAGGTTATTTATGCACTGTAAGATTTAATAAAGTTTATAAATGAGACTACTACCGGCTAGGGCGAGCAGAGATAAATAAAAGTTTGATTACAATATATTAGGATTATAATCGGTAAGAGAAAGTTACATAAATTTATATAAGGTAATTGAGTAAATGAACCTCAGGGGATGGATTCATAATAAATATTCTGCCGTGGCGTTGTTCGGTCCGTTGTGCAAGATGGTAGTATGCACTTAGCTAGTGGACACGTGGCTGGTGGTGATGCCGGCGTGCCAGGGTCTCCGCTGGTGTGCCTCGCTACCTCCATTATGGTGCGAAGCCCGGTGCGAAGACCCTGGAAATAGAAAAAGTGCGGGTCAGTTTGTCACTAGGTAATTACGTCCAAGTGACCCGCTAAAATAGCAGGTGAAGAGAATCTCCCAGCGGCAATGCAGCGTAGCTAGAAGCAATAACAAAAGAGAATATAATAGGCAGCACAAGCTGGTGCCGCGCCCTCTGACCGTAGGGGTCATCGGCCTCGTGGCACTAAATAGGTAGGCTGAAATAGCACACAGTATAAAACAAAATATATTGAGCCATGCATTTTAGCAGGCAATAAGCTGCACCGCTGGAAAGTCTTCACCTGTAGAAGAAGTACATAGGAAATGTTGATCTCAAAACTTACCCGGAGCCGACATCAGTTGGCCACGGGGTCAAAGCGACCTTCCTTGGCGAAGGTTCCAAGGAAAGGGACGATATATGAGCCGTCAGTTGATAACTGGGCTAGTGCTGTCCAATCTCGCTCGCACAACCATAGATAAATAGTAACAAGTTATCGAAACATACTAAAATATCGATTAATTTATTGATATAATTTTAATTGATTTATAAAAATTCCCCAACGTTACAATTTTTTTTTTTTTTTTTCTTTTTTTTTTTTTTTTTGCAAAGCTTACACACAAACAAAAACCCTGAACTAATTGAGGGGGTATTGTAACGTTGTGGATTTTTATAAATCAATTAAAATTATATCAATAAATTAATCGATATTTTAGTATGTTTCGATAACTTGTTACTATTTATCTATGGTTGTGCGAGCGAGATTGGACAGCACTAGCCCAGTTATCAACTGACGGCTCATATATCGTCCCTTTCCTTGGAACCTTCGCCAAGGAAGGTCGCTTTGACCCCGTGGCCAACTGCTGTCGGCTCCGGGTAAGTTTTGAGATCAACATTTCCTACTTCTTCTACAGGTGAAGACTTTCCAGCGGTGCAGCTTATTGCCTGCTAAAATGCATGGCTCAATATATTTTGTTTTATACTGTGTGCTATTTCAGCCTACCTATTTAGTGCCACGAGGCCGATGACCCCTACGGTCAGAGGTCGCGGCACCAGCTTGTGCTGCCTATTATATTCTCTTTTGTTATAGCTTCTAGCTACGCTGCATTGCCGCTGGGAGATTCTCTTCACCTGCTATTTTAGCGGGTCACTTGGACGTAATTACCTAGTGACAAACTGACCCGCACTTTTTCTATTTCCAGGGTCTTCGCACCGGGCTTCGCACCATAATGGAGGTAGCGAGGCACACCAGCGGAGACCCTGGCACGCCGGCATCACCACCAGCCACGTGTCCACTAGCTAAGTGCATACTACCATCTTGCACAACGGACCGAACAACGCCACGGCAGAATATTTATTATGAATCCATCCCCTGAGGTTCATTTACTCAATTACCTTATATAAATTTATGTAACTTTCTCTTACCGATTATAATCCTAATATATTGTAATCAAACTTTTATTTATCTCTGCTCGCCCTAGCCGGTAGTAGTCTCATTTATAAACTTTATTAAATCTTACAGTGCATAAATAACCTTAAATTTTTATAACTCATTGAAAACCCCTATAAAAACTTTAACCGTTACATTGGGCCCCACGTTGGGCGCCAATGTAACGATTGGTTATTTTTTATAAAAGGTTTTGAATGGAGTTGCAATAAAGTTAAGGTGTGACTTATGCACTATGAAATTTAATAAAGTAATGTATTGCTAACTTCCGGCTAGGGCGAGCAGAGATAAATAAAAGTTTGATTACAATATATTAGGATTATAATCGGTAAGAGAAAGTTACATAAATTTATATAAGGTAATTGAGTAAATGAACCTCAGGGGATGGATTCATAATAAATATTCTGACGTGGCGTTGTTCGGTCCGTTGTGCAAAGATGGTAGTATGCACTTAGCTAGTGGACACGTGGCTGGTGGTGTTGCCGGCGTGCCAGGGTCTTCGCACCGGGCTTCGCACCATCATAGCGGTAGCGAGGCACACCAGCGGAGACCCTGGCACGCCGGCAACACCACCAGCCACGTGTCCACTAGCTAAGTGCATACTACCATCTTTGCACAACGGACCGAACAACGCCACGGCAGAATATTTATTATGAATCCATCCCCTGAGGTTCATTTACTCAATTACCTTATATAAATTTATGTAACTTTCTCTTACCGATTATAATCCTAATATATTGTAATCAAACTTTTATTTATCTCTGCTCGCCCTAGCCGGAAGTTAGCAATACATTACTTTATTAAATTTCATAGTGCATAAGTCACACCTTAACTTTATTGCAACTCCATTCAAAACCTTTTATAAAAAATAACCAATCGTTACAGCGGCAAGCTGAAGACAGGGCGCTATGGCGCTCATTAGGGGAGATCTATGTCCAGCAGTGGACTAGAATAGGTTGATGATGATGATGATGATGAATAATGGATTGATGCAACACGTTCAATTTACTAAATGCTGTTTCGATTTCCTGTATGTCTTCGTAGCTACTTCGAAAGTTACTTAAAATTTGGTACATAGTATTCGTAATGTGCAGAAGTATGTTAAATTTCGATTCGTTTACTATGAGCTGTTTTATTTCGTTAGTGTGCAAACCTATGTTTTTAATGTTTAATTTCAGAGTCATTTATAATTTATCGAAGGCTCTTTGCATGGAGGATACTTTACGCTCGACTACATGTTCCCTATTTTGTATTAGTAGAATTTCTTTATCGTATTTGATTGCATCATTTTCATCTAGATTGCCTGATATAGTTTTTATAAAGGTACCTAACGGGTTAAACAAAACCCGTTTACTACGATACTTTAACGGTAAGACTTGATACAACCTATTTTACGTAAGTTTAATTAAATATTCTATTTGCTTTTCTATTCCTACAGGGCCATTATTTAACTTATATTCATTAATTTTATTTTTTATATTGCTAAAATCCCTAATATTATTATCTATTTGTAGCTGCATTGAATTTAAATCTAAAGTCTTAAATATAGTCCAGTAGCTATTCTTCTTCACAGCTACTCCCATCTTCAACGGCGCTATTCCCGGATTCTGACCGAGGTTTGGAAAGTCCAGCGTGAACGCTGAAGTCACTAGTACTAGAAGTACCAGGCACGATCTGTGGAGGACGTTTAACGTTTTTTAACACTACTTTGGTTTTGCGTTTATTTAGCTCGACAGGTACTACATTACGCTGAACCTCGTCGGTTACCTTTGCTTTTTCGAATCGGGGTTTGTCTTTAGCTTTTCTTATTCTCGTATTTTTCATAAAAATATCGTCTCCTATTTTAAGGGCAGGGGGTTCTTCACCACCTTTCTTATCTCTAACTTTAATTTTGTCCGACTCTAATTTTTCTGTTACGAATTCGTATAAAACTTTAAGACGTTTTCTATGATCTAGTAATAATTTTTGAGTTAAGTTCTTTTCTCTATCAATATTAAATACGTTTCCCGAATCGGTGTGTCCAAATACTACCTCAAAAGGCGTAAAATCTGTTGCTGAGTGTATACTGTTATTATATGCCATGATGGCGTATGTCATAATGGAGGCTGCTTCTAAGTCATTTTTCTACGAATGCGCTACGATAAATTTCGATAATGGTAGAATGAAATCTCTCTACTATAGCCATAGAACTGGGATTATTCGGTGTCCCTATGTGAAGTTCAATTTTGTATAGACTTAATGTTTCTTTAATTAAGGCATTGTTAAATTCTGTACCTGAGTCGCAACTGATTTTACTTGGTAATCCATACATGCTAAAGTACTTTATTAAGGCTCTAACTACCTCTGGTGTACTTCTGTTTGGTACCTCGATGGCTTGGGCTAACTTACTAAACGCATCTACAATGGTTAGATAATATTTTCCTTCAATGTACAGTAAGTCCATGAAGGCTTCTTGGAAAGGGCTATTTTGAGTCTGTGTTAACTGAATATGAGGTTTAATTGGTTTCCTATCGTATTTCATTTTTTTACACGTTTCACAACTGTTAATGATAGCTGTGACTGTTTCTTTAATATTTGGCCACCAGTAATATCTCTTAAGTTTAGCTAAAGTTTCGTTAATACCCCTGTGGCATGTTTTCCCTTCATGATATTTAGTAATGACTTCCCTTTGATCATCCTCTGAGTTTGTTAGATTAATAACTCTTTCTGTACATTCTGTTAACTGTACTGAACCCTTCTTAAATAATTCTATAACTATTTTTGAAAAAGATTTTCTAAAAGATGGGTGTTCAAAGTAAATATAATATTTATGTTTAGGTTGTATATATTCCTTTAAAAATTCTTTAACTAACCTATCATTATAAACTGGTAAATGAACTTCTAGGATTCTCTGCTTATTATTAGAGATGTCCTTAACTAGTAACTTATATTTACACCATGAGTGAACTAAAATTTGTTTAGCTTTAGTATCGATGGCTTCGTGTAAAATAGGAATACCTTCGTGTTCCCTATTTGAAATCGAATTAGCTGTGACTCCATCATTAGATCCATCATCAGAGTCTGAAATTTCTATAGTTTCTATTGGAGTAATATCTGCAAGTTCATTTTCAATTATCTCTCCGATATTTTAGCGAATAGAATACTTCTCATGTGCTGTATTCTATGACAAAAATCTAAGTAACTTTCGCCTCTATTAATCTTACATGTTTCTAACTGGAGTTAGAAACATGTAAGATTAAAGGTAAGGTAAGGTAAGGTAATACTGGTTAATACGTGAAATAAATATTCGTTCTGCCCTATACCTCTCCCGAAGGTAGACAATATGTATTCACATTTTTTAATAAATAATGGCAAAGTTCTAGCGTCACCACTAAAGACTGGTATAATTTTAACCATTTCCTGTGGGACACGGTTTATGCTTTCCATTGTAAAAATATTTAATAATAACGAATTACATATATAAACTGCGAAAAATACAAGTATATGACTACAACTAAAAATCTATGGAAATATTATTACGGCGTTGTCCAATCCCTAATAATACACACAACATAGACTTATTACAAGGTTTGGATGCAAATAGAAGAGTTGATAGGAAGGTGAAAAGATTTACTCACAATTCCGCAACTATTTTCATGCTCCTTGAATTACTGCTTGGCTACTGCTGACCCTCTGCGTCGAAGAAGTTTCTTAATAAATTTGTTTGTTTGGCGATCTCTGCTAAACCGTAGATATGGATACCTAACAGACTGACTACAGAGATCCTACCGGCTGCGCCAATTAAGTGACTCACAACGAAAGAGTTTAAAAAAATACTTTATTTCAATAGCATGACAGCTAATACAGTTATTACCTAATTAATATAAAATATTGATCTTATATACTATCTTATTGTTAATTCTGCACTTTTATGGATTGACGCATGTCCTAAATAGATAGTGCTGAGCTTGTCATCGAATGTTCTCGAAGCTAACGTTATTACTTGCTGACAAAGCTAATATTAGTGGTTTGGGGTTCCTTAACTAGTGCGTTTCATGGTACCGATTGCCCGAAATTTCAGTCTGCAATTGCGGAATCGGATATACCTTTCATTGTAGGCCTGCTGATGTGCAAGAGGTCGAGGGTTCCATTTTTGAAGTCAAAATGCTGGCAAATTCTCAATAGTAGCATAGAGTCGATCATATCGATGTGCTAAACGTAATACCTAACATAACATAACATAACTTCACGCCTGTATCCCCGAAGGGGTAGGCAGAGGTGTATTACAATACCCACGATTCGCCAGTTATGTTTAGGTCCCAATGTAATAGGGGGCGAGCCTATTGCCATCTACCGGGCACTATACTAAGTGAGCGATAATTAAAATTTTTAATATACACATAACTACGAAAAGTCAGAGGTGTGTGCCCGGGGCGACTGGGGATCGAACTCGAGACCTCGCCTCGGCAGTCCGTTACGTACGCCACTGGGCTATCGTCGCTTTCGTACCTAACCTAACCTTCGACTATTTTAACTACCAGCGGGCCTACCACGACACGCATTAAGCAAATTACGGGCATGTATGAGTTTAATGCCACGAGTTATCGAAGTATGTCATGGGCGAAGCCTAGAAGTGCGGCTAGTAAGAGAATAAAAGTGATGTGAAGATGATAAAAGTGCGGATAAACACTAATTCATAGATTAAACCTTCCGCCTTTATGGTTATGTATTTCGAGAGTATGTATGTATGTATGTATAATTGTTTACCACGCTCTGCAGCCTGAACGGCTCGATGAATTTTAGCTTGAGAGGTGTCGTTAGATTCGTATTTACTGTGAGAGTGGCACTGTGTATATCTAAATAAAAAAAACAAGATGGCGGCTTTTTGGCGCCAAATTCAAATGTTTGGCACGCTCTGCGACATGAACGGCTTGATGGATTTTAATTTGCGAGGTGTCGTTAGATTCGTAATTACTGTGAAAGTGATATCGTAATAAAAAATGGAGGATTTTTGGCGCTAAAATGTATGTTGTTAAAACATTATCAAAATGAAGAGCTTTAAAGGGTGATTTCAAAACTATATATATCATAACTAAAAATTATACAATAATATTATTTATTGAAAAATCAAGAAACCCGACTGCCCTAAAAAGACCGAAACTAGTTTGATAGCAGGCGGGACCCATTTGCAAATCATAATCCGAAAGAAAATTAATGGGTCCCGCCTGCTGTCAAAACTAGTTTCGGTCTTTTTAGGGCAGTCGGGTTTTTTATTTCAATTAATAATATTATTTCTTATTTCTTTGAGATATTAAACATCACCACTTAAATGATTACCTTTTTTTTTTTTTTTTTTTATCGTGCGGAAATTCCTTCGGATACCCCCCCGCCGGCCAGCGGGGGCGGTTATGTCGGGCTTGCACCGACTAAAACCGCACGCCGTCTCGGGTCATCCTGCGAGCATCGCTCATCCTGTCTCCTCTGAAAGCAGAGGAGTACGGAGAGCGATGTGTTCCCGCCACGTTGGGTATTGGCCGACGATCAATGCCAACCCTATGAAGGGGTGAAGGGGAAGCCATTGACCGCCGCCCAGGGTGTACCGGCTCCGATTCCGTTCCCCCCGGACTGCAGCGGGAT
This sequence comes from Cybosia mesomella, assembly GCA_946251805.1. Lineage (NCBI taxonomy): Eukaryota > Metazoa > Arthropoda > Insecta > Lepidoptera > Erebidae > Cybosia > Cybosia mesomella. The sequence goes on along the minus strand of OX276402.1, from coordinate 25,231,265 downwards.
CGGAATCGGAGCGACACTCGAGGAGGTTACCCAACACACACCCCACTTAAATGATTACCTACTGCAAATTGTGTTCATTCTCTGAAAAACATTTAGTTTTCATTCGTTCTCATATTTCGTTCGTTTTTAGGGTTCTGTATCCAAAGGGTAAAACGGGACGCTTATACTAAAGCTCCGCTGTCACCAGGCTGTATCTCGTGAACCGTGATAGCTAAACAGTTGAAATTTTCACAAATGATGTATTTCTGTTGCCGCTTTAACAACAAAAACTAGAAATAGCAATTGCGCAATGACTTAGAGGGAGGGAGATGGAACTAAACTGAATTGCTTAATACGCGTCATGGTAGGCCCGCAGGTTTGCTTCAGGCAACACCACTCCACCATCGAACAAGGGTACAGAGACTAGTCATAGGAGCTTTATGTCCATTTTTCACTTTTTCAACTTGTTATCCACACTATAGTATCACATCAGCTGCTACCATCTTTCTGGCTTCAATGAGTTAAACGAGCTTCTATTAGTTTGTTTTCACGCAGTTTCTAAGGGCCATAACCTTCTTCAAAAATTGGGAAATCAAATACAAAAAGATTATATTCAAACCCCGCGTGGTAGCTCCAGAGATTAGCGAAGTTAAAAGAAGCAAATTCTTCAGTTTTACTTTATTATAGATTAGTTGCTCCAGAATCCACTCGCGTGAAATTCTGATCCCATCCCCGCAATCCATGGGGACCTATTCTAGGGATAAGATGTAGCTTATGTTCTACTCTAGAATAAAATCTATCCCTGTATCAAATTTCAGCCAGATTCATTCAGCTGTTTGAGCGTGATTGAGTAACAAACATCCAAATATCTAAATATATAAACTTTCACATCCATACTTACTATTATAAAATTTTAAATTAGTTGTGTCTGTACATTGGAGATATAAAAAAGAAACTTGGTGAGTAAGTAAGACAATGAGATGGATTTATATTGATAAGCTGCCGTTGTGAACTTAAGTACCTAGATGTAAAATCACTGTCTTACAAGTACCTACTTTCATAATATAAGTGACAAAGTGCTGTCACCAACTGCGTAATCTCCATTGAAAATGTCGTAAAGCCGCCAGCTTTGTCGTGAAGGAGGATTAACGATTTTTAAATGCTGCAAATCCGCATGTTAAGAACCTATTATTACTTTTTTTTACGTAGGTAAAATATATTCGTATGAGAACAACGACACAATTACGTAGTAGAATACCAGTAGGAATACCATGAACTTACTTTAGGTTTCAGTGGGGATTGGCCGAACAAAGTATCACGTGTCTACGGGCTCGATTGTGCAATAATTGCATTTCACCATACCGATAGCCTGAAACTTCGTTCCGTAACTACGGATATACGTTTTATGTAGGTAAAAAGGTATTTTCCGAATACAATTATCTGTGTCCATCAGTTTGAATTAACCAAACGAGATAAATATGTACATGAGAATAATTATGCACTATTATGATATCTATTTGTTACTATTTACTAATAAAAAGTTATCATTAAAAGTCATTAAAACGCCTACACAAAAATTCGTCATTGTTTCTTAGAATAATTGCTAGCAATGTTTTTGCAGGCGCTTAATACTAAACTTGTATTTTGATATTCATAGTAAGGTTTTATCCATTTATTAGATAAGTTTCATAATTATTTATAATTCACATTCACTTTTTTTTTCATTTTTCTTTTTTTTTATCTATGTACTTGGGGATTCATTAAATTAATTTTGATTCAAATTATTAATTAAACAATATTTGATAATTATCCATAGTCATCTTATGGCGTCTACCATTCTACACACCAAAGCCACCGACTCTGCACCCGCCTTCTTGTGCCACTGGGCTAATTTGGCGCCTAATTTAGTTCAACTAACCTAACGGACACCAATTGTCTGAGGACATTATACTAGACCTATAATATTGAGTTGTGTTAGTGATGATCAAGATAAACTCGAGAACGTCTCTATCTATTCTGTGCCATCTAGTATTTCTTTTACTTGCGGAAATTGTCACGGTAACCCCTCGGCGGCCAGCGGGGGTGGTTATATCGGACTCGAACCGACCAAAACCGTCTCGGGTCTTTACTGCCGGGGTGCAAGGAAACATCTACAAAATAAATTCAGCTGATAATTTAACCAATACAACTTGATTGTAAGGAGGAACGAAGTTTGCCGGGTCAGCTTGTTTTATAAAAATATGCGTTTGTAATTGTTACAATCATTGTCACAGTAAGTTATAATTTTCAGGTCACAAAGACTTCTATCCAAATGGAGGTTCTTCACAAACAGGATGCTTTATCTCATTCTGTGATCATAGCAGAGCTTGGGAATACTTTGCCGAAAGTATTAATTCACCTAAAAGTTTTTCAGGTATTTTGTTAAAAGTCATTAAAATCTATTACCAACCTAGTTATCGAGATAAGTACATTATAGCGATATCCTCATAGCAATTTACTGTTGCTTCCAAAGTTTGTATATATATAATATTTGACTGGTGGTAGAAATTTGATGACACAAATTTGTCACAAAATTCAGCCGGGTATTCACCGTGTACGATTGTGAAAAACCCTCCATAGTAATCCAATTTCGGTTTGATTGCGTTCAGGGGTCAGCAAGTGCATAGCCGGGCAGGGGGATTGTGGTCGCAGCACTAGTGGGACCGGTGGGTGTCACGCGGTGCTGCGACGACAATCCTCTTCTGATGAGGCCGTCAAGCTGAGTGCCACCATTGTTAACATGGTACGTGTATGTAATGGTGACCCTGTTTCCTGAGACTTTACCTTCAGCTAACCATCAGGCGAGGTGAAGTCAAATTGACGTGTCCTAAATATAAAAAAAAAAAATTATATCGGTTTTACCAACCCTGAGGGTATACCATGCGCCAGAGTCAGTTAACAGTTGTTGAGCATGTGCAGCGACTCGCAGGTGAGGTTTGCTTGGGCCTCAAGGATGTTGCTAGCATCCTGGTGTCCTCTACACCCAACCTGACGATATAATACCTATAATCTGAAGAAGGTTTCAGTCAATCAATTAGCCTACCGCAGTCCACTGCTGGACCTCTAAAAGGTTTTATTTCTTTACCTTTTACTTTTCAGCGCGAAAATGCGAAAACTGGACTATGTTTGGGCAGGGCGCTTGCTCGAAGAACGAGATCTCATACATGGGTATTGACTCCCAAGCTGGCAGTCCTGGCCTGTACTTCCTCAGCACGAAGAGCTCGGCACCATTTGGTATGGGTTCTGCAGGTAGCGGATAACGCGATATAATAAATTAATTTTCTATCTTCTTTTCTTTTCTCTTCTTCTCCATCAGACTGCCCATCCCTGTAGTGACCAAAGCTTACATTTAGGAACCCGGGGTTCACTCTCTGATACCTACTTTTCTATAATTTGGTTTGGTTGGGTTTTACGGGAGCGTCTGCCGTTTGACCCCGAGAGTAAAACTGCCCCAGGGCCTTGTCCGTTAACCAGCAACTTAGCCCCCAAAGATTTTGATGGGACTTCGTACACCCTTACCATTTCTAATACCATACAATGAAATCCAAATAATCAAAATGGCAAAACTAATACTTTGAAACATCTAATAAAAAATGTTTATTCAAAAAATAATAAAGATTCATTAATTGAAGCAAAAACAATATTCAAAAAAACCGGTCAAGTGCGAATCGAACTCGTGCGTCGAAGGTTCCATACCTACCCATGATAACGCCATAATAAAATTGGTATCATTTTTATTGGTGGCTAAGCTTTAGTGTAAAGATATAGGCGAATTTAGATTTTCGCGAAACTTATAAGTACCAAAATTTACCTTAATTTTCAATATTTTTTACTTTTTTGGAATTTTTCCTTTATTTGTACTGTAGATAATGTAACTAATTTTGAGTCGGCGCCAAATAATCAATAAACAAATATCACGAAATTACCTTAAATATAAATAAATAACCAAATAAAATTAACAGTGCAACGTGAAATCTCCAGCGATAAACAATAAAATCCAAAAAAAAATGATTTTCACACGATCACTCGCAAGACGTGTGTCCTCACTTGTGTGCCCGTTCGGGTAGCTGTTTGGCGTCGACTCAAAATTAAGTAGGTACTACTTTGAACTTAGTTATTAAGGTTAAATAAAAAGGTTTATTATTTTTTGGTTTTTAGTTTTATCGGCGGGCAGTACAATTTTTTATAAAAAATGTATGAATTAAAGTAACCAAAGATTAAAATAACATAAAACATATTTTGTTGGATTGTTGAAATGTTAGTCGCACTGGAATAATTAAAGCGAGAACAGACATTTTCATATTATTAAATAAAATTGAACTAGAATATTGTTTTAGTATCTTTTACATTTTTACATTAAATAATTCTAGAATAACTACTTAATATTTTATACTATGTAAACGATCTTAAAGAGACATTAGACATCTTAAAATTCTATGTTCAACTTTAAAACAATGTTCATTTCTAAGAGAGTTTCATGGCCAAAGTTACAAAACACTTAGAATAAACATTGCGAAAGACACTGTTATCAAAGGAAATTATACATTTGATCTTTTAAACATGCGTAGCCTCTAAGATTGTAATATGTTTACACATAGCTGTTACATGTTGCTGGTGTACAATAAAATGTATAGAAATACGCTAGCTGAGCTGGCAAACTTCATTTCGCCTTTAGAATCTATTATGTTATGTAACCTTATTAACTGTATTAATTTAATAATAACTTTAGTAATATATGTTAATCAAGTGAGTTCAATAAATGTACGGAATACATTATGAAAGGTATTTAAATTACATCCATTAACATCACATTGACCTTAGTGTAAATCGAAATTGCTACATACCTATGGGTTGCAATCAGGTTGATCCCTTCATTGTTATTTTTACTCATTGACTACACCCTCTTGGATGGTGAGAATCTAGAATGGAGTCTAGAAAATACGTGCCACACGTTGAGATATATCATTGCAATTCTTCGATGAAGTGTACTTAGTGAAATAACGTGGTATCTCAGACTAACGTAAACAGATCGCATTGGGAAAAAAAATATTTTCAATATTATCACTGGAGACGTTTCAGCACGCTGAGTAGGAATTTGATGCGTTAAAAATAAACTAGCTGACCGTTTTCCAGCTGAGATGAGAATATAACCTTAACAAATGCCAAATCGTATCATGCAGCTCACATGTCAACCAACTCTTCGTCGTGCGAGATTTCAGCGTTGGCGTTGAGAGTTTAAACACCAAAAACTTACATATCGCTGCCTTTCCAGACATACTCGTATTTTACGAATTCATCGTGATTGGATTTCACTTTATTTTAATACTCCATGTTGCAATGAGCCTTAAATGTCCTGGAAAGAAGGTAACTACAGGCAAATACGTAAGACGAATCGAGTATTACTGTGTGTATCATATTTTCAAATGATTATGCTAATTCATCCGTTTAGCAGCCATCCTTACCAATAACATAATAACATCTACATATCAACCATTGGAAGCAAGTGACTAAACAGTTCACACGAAAATCATTTTGCCGTAACGGATTAAAATGCCGTTTGGAATCTTTTCTCTTTGAAAAGACGATGTCGCTTGCGTTCTTTCACTTTCAACTGTTGAATCGTTGAAATAACTTTTTGTATTACAACTGTAAGTTCAAAGGTAGCTAGTTTTGGGGCTGCCTGATCTCATAATCTAGAGTAATCCACAAATTAGGCACCTACTTACCAAGGTTCTTAGGTATGTATAGTTTCGGGCCAGGACTCCGGGCTGCACACGCTGGCGGACTGCCCGGCGTGGGAGGTGCCGAGGCGTGACCTCGTGGCAGCCATCGGGGTGGGAGTCCTCTCGCTCGGCAGCATGATTGCGGCAATGGTGCGGAGCGCGAGCGCGTGGGCCGCCGCCACCTCCTTCTGCGAGCATGTGATGCTCGCGAAGGAGATGGCGGAGCGCGCCCGGGAGAGGTTAAGAACTCTCCCGGCCCGCCGAGCCCGCAACATGCTCACCGCGCGACGCAGGCGACTCAGGCGCCGGAGGTCGCTTAACGACCTCCGTCCTCCATGAGCGCAGGCCTGGGGGTGGCAGGTGAGGCCGCCTGTCACCCCAGCAGAAGCAGGCCGGGACGGTGGGGCGACTAGCGCCCCTCTCCCAAACCGGGGCAAGACGGGGACACCGTGGTTCCCAAACCCGAGGGGGCCATATATATAAATATTATTCGGATATTTAGAAGCTAGACGAAGATGATTGCCTAAATGATTGCTGAAGATATTCTATTTATTATACAAGTAAGTTTTTTAAACGTGCGGTCCTGCAAGGCCCGTGGGGGGGGGTCGCTCCAGGTACCCCTCTGCTGTTATCAGAGGGGACACTGCGAATGGCCCAGGGTCAGTTGGGGTGCGAGGGATATGCTCTATGGGCAACCTTACACCCCGGCGTCTACAGACCCGAGACGGCGTGCGGTTTTAGTCGGTTCAAGCCCGACATAACCGCCCCCGCCGGCCGGCGGGGTGGTATCCGAGGGGATTTCCGCACGAAAAAAAAAAAAAAAGGTATGTATAGTTTTATTAATATAGTCCTTTATTTTACATGATTACTTCGTGGAGTCCGCTACAATTTCATTTAAATCAAAGTCTCAAGTCAAGTCCTTAAAATAATGTTAAACTGAATCCATACCTACCACAAACGATGTACGATTTAATTAAAAAGGAAATTTACAAAAAAAAAACCGACTTCATAAACTAAAAAAAAACACTGAAAACAGGCACTGAAAAAATTGTGATTCTATCTCAGATCAAATCTGTAATTCAGTTATTTTTCTTTTTTTAGTGCCTTCCTTCAATGCTTTAGTTTTTAAACTCACGCCATCGTCACTATTAATGTCCTGAACGCGTTCTACATTCATTTTTTTACGAAAACTTACAAATATATGCACTGAGCAGGAATCGAACCCGCAACCTCTGATTTAGCTGTCGAACGCTCTACCGCTTCGCCATAGAGGTTGTGTCAAATTTTCAGGTCTGTATATTATTATCAAGTGCATGTTTGTATGGGAATCGGGTTTCTGCGTTGCGTCGAAATTGTTAGGGGAACACAAAAAGGCATGTCATGTCACCTTTCATCCAGAAAAAAAGGCTATTTCTTAACGATAGGTAGCATAATACTAACCAAATACGTAAGTCATATGTAAGTGGGCAGACAAGCCGGGGTCGACCTCGCAGAACATACACTGATCAAATTATTGAGGTACTGAAAAAAGGGCAGGTCAAAAGCACTCAAAACCGGCGGGCTTGCATGTAAGGTTTAATGACAGTAGAGGAAGCTCGTTTAGTGTGTAAGGACAGAAGCAGAAGCCGGGCTGTGGTCTCAGCCTACCCCGGAGGGCAAAAGGATACATATATTTATATAAATAAATATTCTACGACATTCAACACAGCGCCTTCTAGACCAAGCATAGTTTAACTAGCTTATGTTATGGGTTCTAGAATTTTTTGTAAATACCTACATATTATACTTAGAAACACCTAGACAAATGCCTGCATACAAATATTTGCACTAAGCGGGAATCGAACCCGCACCCCCTTTCGTAGCAGTCGAATACGATAAAAGATAAAAGCAAGAAAAATCGTGGGGTGAAGCTAATCATTTTTTATTTATGTCTTGTATTAGAATCTGAATATTTGTAAGAAGTAACGGTAAGACAGTACAGGGGTTGAAAGTCAACAGACTATTTTTAATTTGGATGAAAGAAACATATTTTTTGTTATACCCACTCTCAGCGTACCCCCAAACATTTGAATGGTTTCATGGAAAAATATCACGTTGTTTACAACTAGAGTAAAGGTTGGGGCAAAGTTTATTTTGGGGGAGGTGAACCGAAAATAACCTTTATAAATTTAAGATTTCCTTTTTTTTCAAAAACTTTGTAATTTTCATTTCATAAACTTTATTGTCTCTACCCAATTTCGGCAGTGAATAAATAAAATCCTACTACTAATATAAATGCGCAAGTTTGTATGGATGGATGAATACATGATAATGTCTATCTCGCCTTTTTAGCCCACTTAGCCAGAAGGAAGGTTATGTGTTTCGAGAGGGTGTGCGTTGTTTTATAGACAATTGTTTTATATAATTTCGTTTTACAGAAAATGTTTCGCATAATTTCGTTTCATAGAATAATTAATATTATTATACTGAATACTTACTTTAAAGATTTTTAAATCATTGATTTTTGTTTCACATAAAGTTTAACATTAGAATAATCATATCATAGAATAACAAATCAAATATTCTTTATCATTATATTGTTTATTTAATGTAAAACTTATTACCAAGAATAACATATTATCAAAGTGACAGTTTCTAAACGTTTCAATTCATACCGTTCATTTCAGTCAAATAATTTACAGGTGAAGCTATACTTTTTTTTAATATAACGATTAATAAATACAATAAACGATTCTGGGTGGTCCTATTTCTGGGTGATTAAAAAAAATAACCACGAAGGCTAAGGCGGGAGCTCCGCTCCGCTTCGCTCCCGCCTCAGCCTTCTAACCTAACCTATCCGAGTCGGGGTAATCTGAGTCGGGGTGTTCACTATAATGACGTTTTATTAACAATTTGATTTTATTTTATTTTAAAGAAGAATTTAAGCAAACAAATTTGCAACAAAATATGCGAAAGATAAGAAATTCTATATTGATATGCAATTATTCAGAAATTAAATTACTACAAGCCATCGGAAAAAATTTAAAATTGTAAATGTTACAGTAAAAAAAATGTGATTTGGAAAATTATAAAGGTGGTTTAATATTTTTTTTAAAATAATTCTACAGTTTGATAAGTTTATTCAACAAAAAAATGTGATTAAAAATTCATTCAATTGTGTTTCTGTGAAACAATAATATTCGAAATAAAAATATAAGGACCAAATATTATATGAAACATTTTCTGTGAAACGAAATTCTATGAAATTTCTTTCTGCGAAATAAGGGGCTCCCGTTTCGAGAGTATGTATGCATGTTTATGTTTGTATAATTGTTTGGCAAGCAGTTTTAGCTTGAGAGGTGTCGTTAGATTCGTATAAACTATGATAGTGACATTGGGTATATAAAAGTAAAAAAAAGGTGTATTTTTGGTGCTAAAACACATATTTAAAAAGAACACTCATACATATCGAGTGGGCTATCTTAATGAAGAGCTTGCAAGGTGATTTCAAATATATATATAGCATAAATAAAAAGTATTCAATAAAATTATTAATAAAAAAATCAAAAATGACTCATTTGCAAATCATAAACCGAAAGAATATTAATGTGTGCCATCTGCTATCAAACTTGTCTCGGTCTTTTCAGGGCAGTCCGGTTTTTTTTATTTTTTTAAGTTTATCAAACCATTCATGATCATCCCTAAGTTAATTCCGGCTGCATTCAAAGCTCGCAATTTGGGGCCCGGGGTTAGTTCTATAACGCTTTCTCGTCAGTCAACACCTGAGCCTGGTCCGTTAATCACCAGGTATACCAGGTCGCAAGTGGGGTTAGTTTGGACCTCAAAGACCTTGGTATCCCACCAAGGTGCACCAAAAAAAGAGATTACTTTTCTATTGAGAAAGTAATTTATTAACAGTATTGTAATTTTATAATGCATCTATTCGTCTAGATTGTACAAGCTAATACATATTTAAGCAATAACCACACTAAAACAATGAAAATTAGGTAAGTTAATGTCATTTTACGTCATCGGCTGCCTCATGCATGTGCATACATGCGGATACCAGTTTCTTGCCAATAATATAGTGCGAATTTCGTGCAAATAATACATACTATTTGCACGAAACATTACACATGCGCCCGTATGCGTGACACGCATAAGGTAACGGATGCAGTTACTTTAATTTTATTCTCTTATTCAACATAAGGCCACAACCTATTACGGTTATAATACGCTCTTTCAATGACAACTATAAGTACACTAATAAAATAAATACAAACTAGTGCTATGATTGGTACTGATATATGCAAGAACTTTGCTTGAACCAAGGGAGCTGCCACACACGTTGGACCTTCGTGTTCTATTAACAACCAGCGCTTGAGGATACCAGCTTCCTGTGTTCGAAGAATACTGAAAAAATATTACTTCTTTTATGTTTCTTTGGGGTAGGTACATAAATTACTGGAAGGGCTCGTGGCTTATTTGTAACCGAGTAGGTTAGCACAACTAGTCAGGTCAGTCTTAATATGGATGGATGGAGGATAGTATGGATGGAGATGAAGACCCCTTCGTGCCTCGGAGACAACATTAAGCTCTCGGTCCCTGGTCCCTGTCATACGAACATCTGTGGCATTCGTTACGAGTAGATGGAGCTCTAAAAAGTCTCTATCTCTTTTATAGGTAGTCGGTAGACCGGCAAGCTTGGCGCCCGAATATCTTCGGTGTGCTCCACCCAGATCTTTGAGGGTTAAGCTAGCTGGCCTTACACCCCGGTTGGGCCCATACAGCCGTGAGGCCCCCCTCCGTACACCCGTGTAAACTACGTATAAAATTGAAAAAATTACGCAGTACGTATTTTCATATTGGGTTGTGTCCTGCAACTCACCCGATTTTGAATTGTTCTCTGTAAGGGAAATGCTTCGAAATAAAGAAGTACTTGGAGATGTGTGAGAAAACGTCCACTTTCGCTATTTCACACATTTCCTGGGCGCTGAATGCTGAAAATAAACAATATTAAACATTATACTATACCTAATATTGTCGGAAGTTTACGCGAATGTTACACATTGAAATAAAACTATTTTTAACGGATTCTATCGCGGTTCATTTGATGTTATTTTATATTTTACATTGATCCCCCGGGAGTCTCCCCGAGACGATGGCTGCTGAAAAGCAACCGAAACATCGGGATCAATTTAAAATATAAAATAACATCAAATAAACCGCGATAGAATCCGTTAAAAATAGTTTTATTTCAATTATACTTTACCTATTTTTTGGGTTTATCGATAGAATCCGTTAAAAATAGTTTTATTTCAATTATACTTTACCTATTTTTTGGGTTTATCGATAGAATCCGTTAAAAATAGTTTTATTTCAATTATACTTTACCTATTTTTTGGGTTTATCGATAGAATCTGTTAAAAATAGTTTTATTTCAATTATACTTTACCTATTTTTTGGGTTTATCGCCAATTGGTTGTGAAGGTCAGATGCCAGTCGCTTCATGGAAAATATCGAAGTTCAGCTGTGTCGTAGATAGACTGAAAGTGTTTTCCCAAACGGGTTGGGAAAAAGTCTGGCGGATGATGGTAATAGTGAGGTTTTAGTTTTGATTTCCAAGGCAAGCACATATATATTTGTTAGGATTTTTTTGTCAAGGGCATTAAACTCGTCGTGGGATTGATTTTCAGGGTTATTATATAAAAAAAAGCGGCCAAGTGCGAGTCGGACTCGCCCATGAAGGGTTCCGTAGCAGCAAGTAACATAATAATGCTTTTTTTTAATTTTGATATTTGAGTTGATTGAATGAAAGGTAAATTGCGGTTTACGATTTATTACATATTAAAAAAAAACTACTTACTAGATCTCGTTCAAACCAATTATCGGTGGAAGTTTACATGGTAATGTACATCATATAATATTTTTTTTAGTTTTATCATTCTCATATTTTAGAAGTTACAGGGGGGGGGGGACACGCATTTTACCACTTTGGAAGTGTCTCTCTTGCAAACTATTCAGTTTAGAAAAAAATGATATTAGAAACCTCAATATCATTTTTGAACACCTATATGGATAGGTGTTCAAAAATGATATTGAGGTTTCTAATATCATTTCTGCCTTTTGTAGTGTTCACGTTCGCAAGTAATTTGTCCTAAGCGAATACAAGTAACCCTACTATGGGAAAGAAATAATTAATGAGACATGAGAAGAAAGGGTGAAATGCTTCTCTCAAAGCAGGAAATTTGCATCCAAGACTATTTTCAAATAAAATAGTGAATAACATAAAATCGGAATTTCACAAATGCGAACCTACAATAATAAAAAAATTTTGACCACTGATGACTAGAAGACCATACGGGGACAGATAGTTGAAAATGCTGCTTACTGCTTGATTGTATAAAAAAGTACCTGTAGGTTCGACACAATTCCTTCTATAACTTAAACTAGACATTCATGCTGTATATTATTAAGGAGTTCGGTTGGCTGCCTCCATTATCTAGTAAAGCACGTTGGCGGCTATAGTTAGGTATAACCTCTACCTAATATGATCGACACTATGCCCTCAATAACTTAAAAGAGAAAGAAGAAAAGAGATATTCATGTGGTATATCGTTAAGGAGTTCTGTTATTAGACTTCGTAATCCAAGTCTAGACAATTTCAGTACAACTTTGATTACAGTAATAAATAATAAACCTTGTCACAGGATGGTCATAAACCAAGAATCTAACGATACTCCGATCATTTACATTTTTCATTCATTTCATTTTTCATTGATCATTTTAAGAGTTCCCCGATGTATATCCAAAGTTCAAGGTCCAAGACTATTATTCAATTAATTTGGGACCACCTCGAAGACAAACCAAACATAATACAAAAAGAATAATCAAAATTAGTTCATAAACGTTGAAAATATCACCGAATATATATACTGAACACATCTGCATACCCTTGGAACCTCCAGGCGTGATGTAATATTATGTTATTATGTAAACAATGCATACAATCATATAGGAGCAATTGCGGTTAATTTACTGCCGTTTATTGAAGAGATCCGTCATCTGTCTCCGAAACTTATTATCAGATTTTTACAAAATTTAAATTGAAAGATTTCGGGACAAAACTGTGTCTAACAAAGAAAAAGAAGATTTAGTAAATCCGTCTACAACTTGCAAAGTTAAGCAATCCTAGCCAGAACAGTCTCAGGATGGGTAATCGTTTTTAACATATCGAGACCCCTCCATGCCTCGGAGTGCACGTTAAGCCGTCGGTCCTGGTTATCATAAAAAGATCTGTGCTATTCGATATTAGTAGTTGGAGCCCTAGAACGTAAAATATCCGAGAACCTGGTCTAAATACAGTACTTCAATATCGCCAATGGGTTGTCGATGTCAGATTGCAGTCGCTTTACAGAAAAATTCGAAGTTCAGCCATTTCGTAATTAGACTGAAAAACGACCTCAAATGAGATGGGACAAGGCTCGGAGGATAATAATTAGGAGGTTCAACAGTCTCAATCAATACTTCAGTTTACTTGAGGACCTCATACAGTAATACTTTACCGGTCAAGCCAACCATATCCTGGTTAAAGTATGATGCTACCACCTAATTAAGCGTAGCGAGCCGAAGGCGAGCGAAGCGTCTTTGGTTTCAAAGTTGCATTTCAAACAAATGATACTCCTCCGAGACCGTTTGACCGATCTCGACCAAATTTGCCACGGTGATCAAGTAGACATTACTGAGTGTCGTAAGGGGTCGAATGTCCAGGTCGGTCTTACCATCGAGGAATAATCACCGAAAAACCAAATCAATGGAAAAAGTCAACCGGTCACGTTGACCTATTGTTGGATAGGCAAATCTTGCTACGCTTAAGTTTGGGTTGATTGCGAAGCTGGTAACCGTCCTAGTTACATAAATACGTACATCTAATTAAAAATGGGGAGATACTGATATAGTCTGATAGTAGAGCCATTTTTCCCGACTTCACGCCCTCCAGTCCTTCTTGTAACGGCACGGTCCGCAAACCATGCAGCCTTTTCATTATCAAATTGTGGTGCATAGAAGTCGCTGGAACCTGTAAATGGAGGAGATAATACTTTAGAAAGGTACGAAAAAAACTAAAGACGTGGTTTGAAACTATAAAAAAAGCGTTCTTAATTCTTTAGCCCATGCTTGCTTGCTTAATGTCCGCCATCTATTTGCATTTATCAAAATGTGCACACTTTGCAATCGATGCAAAGCCATCACGTTTGTATTAATTCAGCATTCAACACTTCAAGATTAAAAAAGAAAAAGATTAAAATAAATAAAATTTAGATCAGTAAGTATGGCATTTTTGATCATCAAGAAAACTTTGTAAACATGATATTGCAGAATTTAAAACATCCGATATATTTTGGTATTGTCAAGAAATAATGAATATCAAAAGATTTATTATTTGAATTAATTACATTCTAGAGCTATGAAAAGGTGCGATACTTGATTAATCTGCAAAGTTCGCCTGCAACTTGATGGATAAGACATCCAGCACTTACGTCAGAATATTTAAAAAAATCCCTAATCCTTAACGCCATATGACGTCTTGGTCACAAAGAAAAAGATTAGTCGTTGGACTACTTCCGTTTAAAACCAATTCGAAGTTCTTAACCTCTAGCTAAATGCCAAGTCCATAAGTAGATAGCAAGATACAAAAGCACAGGAAAAAAAACCTGTAAAGTTCTATAAACGCAAATAATTCGGTAGATATTAATTATTACAGAATATTATCTATTGCAATTGGATCACGGGTAATAATAACTCAAACAATTACAAGACACAAATTCAAATTTACCACCATGGGCAAGCTGAGCGCTCATTTGAGACCAGACAGTCTTAAGACATACTATTGCTCTACAGAAACATATGAAAGTGCGCTTCGAACAAAACTGTTTCATAAACAAAGCTCTCAAGTACCTACAAGATCTGCACGGTGATAAGTCTGTCTTAAGACTGTCTGGTCTCCTGGGGATCGTGCGAAGCATGGCCCTATACGGGGCCCCCGTATGGGCGGAGACTCTGGTGGCCCGCAACGTGGCTGTTCTTAACAGCCCGTTAAAGGCGATGGCCGTTAGAGTCGTCGTCCATCGAGGCGGCATGTCCTCCATGGGACCTGGAAGCGAGAGCCCTTGCGCTGCTGTACCACTAGCGCAAGGAGGCTCTGGAGCGGGGCCATAGGCCGGAGTCCCGAGAAACCAGGGCTCAGCGGTCCCTGCTCCGCCAGGAACTCATGGAGACATGGGGGGTGCGACTTGAGCATCCAAGGTGGGGGGAATCCACCATTACGGCGGTGAGACCGATTATGAAGGAGTGGTTGGAGAGGGACCATGGGGACCATGTGCCAGATATTTACCGGACACGGGTGTTTCGGTAAGTATCTATGGCGCATCCACCGGGAGACAACGCCGCAGTGTCAGCACTGCGAGGATCCTGGCGAAGACACGGCGCTCCACACGTTGCACACACAGGGTACTCCACCAAGTACCCTGCGTGGGCGAGTCAACGCCGGGATCTCGTTGCGGTCCTGGGCATGGACGTTCTCTCGTTGGAGACCATGGTGAGGGCCGTGGTCTCCGACGGGAGCAAGTGGCACGCCGCCGCCTCTGCGAGCAGGTAATGCGCGCGAAAGAGACGGCGGAGAGGGAGCGGGAGAGAACCCTGCCCCGCGAGTTTCGCAGTCTGCGGCGAGGACACCGCAGACTCATCTACGCCCGGGCCTACCGACCTCCATCATCAGGGCCTGAGGACGGCAGTTGGCCGACTCGCCGTCCTTACAGAAGCAGGCCGTGGCGGAGGCGTGTCGTGTGGCCCTACACACGCCTGCCAACTCACCGAAGCGGGATAAAACTCGACCCCACCAGGGGAGGCTGCATTGGTGACCAAAGTCCGCCAGCAACCCTGGGGTTATCCTTTCGAGGGCTTACCCGACGAATACTTGGGGAGGACACCGTGCGGTTTTAGTCGATACATGACATAACCACCCCCGCTGGCCGGCGGGGGGGTATCCGAAGGGATTTCCGCCCGTCAAAAAGAAAAAAGAAAGACTGTTTGGTCTCTAATCTGCGCTCTGCCTAATATACCAACATATCCAACACATGTTAAATTGTGCAAGTTTGTGAGGAATGATAGAGGTATATGTGTGCCGCGCAGGTAGAGCCGCGGGCATAATATATAAATGTATTTACAAAAGAAAATGTATAAAAGTATGTTTATTCACATTCAAGAACCCATAACACTAACTAGTTATGCTATTCTTACATTGGGTCTAGATAGCGCTGTGTTGAATGTAGTAGAATATTCATTTATTGAAGTGAAAACTTCGTTGGCGGCATTATGCAGTTTTTTTTGTAATGGGTAAAAAAGGTTAAACTCGCGTAGGGCACATGATCTGATCGAAAATTCGTAAGACGTTTTTAGAGAAATATAGAAGCGCTAATTTCACACTGTACTTAACAACCTTGGTGGCGCATTCGTCTAATGAGTGGTCGTTGACTTCGTCAAGACTGAGGTCGATTCCGACCGAGGCCCAAAAAACACTTTTTGTCATCATATAACTTTTTGTAATATTTATTCTATTTTGTGCCATTAAATCTTTTGATATAAAATGGAAATTAAACAAAGTGCATCTATTAATGAAAAAATTGACGAAGAAATAGCAAAAGAAAATGAGTGAGTTCTTTATAAATATATTGGCGATGATTGTTCTGGTAATAATGATGGTGAAAAAGTCGTTGATATTATGGATGGAAGTTGATTTTTCTGAGAGATAAACTTTTTAATGTAAATTAATTGTAATAGTTCTGAAGTGTTCCATTTTTAATGTAATATAAATTGTCATGTGTGTGTATGATAGCGCAATAAATGAATATTGTATGTTACCACAGAAATGATAGTACTTTTATACTGATAACTAAAGCAATTCGTGCAAAATTATTCCCTAACCATTCCAAAATATCAAAATAGCATAACGTTAATATTCAAGTTTTCACTTCTGCCGGCACTCCCGGAGTGCAACCCGTCGTTTTTTTTCTAGCAGACTTTCTAAAGGGGCGATAGCCCAGTGGTGTACGTAACGGACTGCCGAGACGAGGTCTCGAGTTCGATCCTCAGTCGCCCCGGGCACACACCTCTGACTTTTCGTAGTTATGTGTATTAAAAATGTTGATTATCGCTCGCTTAGTAATGTGCCCGGTAGATGGCAATAGGCTCGCCCCCTATTACATTGGGACCCTAACATAACTGGCGAATCGTGGGTGTGCAATACACCTCTGCCTACCTCTTCGGGGATACAGGTGTGAAGTTATGTTATGTTATGTTATGTTAGACTTTATCAGATTGCGGATCCGGTACCAATGATCTTATATTAAAACTAGCAGACGCCCGCGGCTTCGTCCACGTAGATGTCGGTCATCGCGACCCATAGTAGCCTGGATTAATCTATTTTTTATCATATCACCGGTTCTACTCAACCAATTGCGATCAAACATACGGCAGATTTTAAATTTGACCAAAACCTTTCTACCAAAGAAAACCACGCATCAAATCTATTCAGAAGTTTTTGCGTCCATCGTGAATAAACAGACAAACAGACAATAATTATAGACCCAAAGTATTTTTTAGGTTGGACTATCTCTGACGGTCTGGGAACCTATACATCCTAGAAGAAGACCTAAACAACATAATTCTACGAAATAACATTTCTTACTCACATTTTCCGAAATCGTCAACATCATGAAATCCACAATGACGCACTCAAGTTCAGTGGTGGTTAAACTATGTAAGGTGATGCCATTGTCCTTGTCATTCACGAGATGGGACAGCAGGTTCGAAGTATAGTAAGTATATACGGTGTAAGCGAAAAGGAAGAAGGTGAGATATGCGATTCTAAGCGATGGCAGCCTGGCGTCTATTGGTGGAACTGGGAAACAAAAAAAAACATAAATGTTTTATTCATGATTTTTTTTATAATTGAAATTAAATTTAGCCGCATGTCTATTTATATGAAGCCTTAGTATGCTAACTTATTCTATAAATTTAAATCGAAAAAAAATACAACATCCAGAGCGAGACTTGAACCCGCGACCAGTTCCAGAATTTCGAACAACCAAAATGCATCCAGGTAGTTCTGTTGGTCAGAGTATTCCCTCTAGAAATTCCCTGTAGGAATTCCCTCTAGGTCGCGGGTTCAAGTCCCATACGAGATGTTGACTTAATCTGATTGTAAAGTAAATGTCAAAATCGCTAAAAAAATGTCATTCGTTTAAAAAGAAAAACTAAAATATCTCGAAAAAGAAAAGAATATAATAGAATGCAGAATAAAGAAAGACAATGAAATAGATCAATTTACAAAGGATAGAAAATATATCCAGGATATCAAAAACAGAGTAGGTAAAAGAGTGTCAGTACTAAACATATTTTAATTCAGTGCATATTAGAAATGTTTTAAAAACGTGGGACACTCAGAAAGTTTTGAGAAAATAAAAAAAAGTGTTCTATTGGTAAATATTTTTTTATTGAATCTTTTCAAAGTACTCTCCACCAGCCTCTGTACAAAGTTTCATGCGTTTGAACCAGTTTTCAAAACACTTTTTCCAATCCGCCGCAGATACCTCGTTTACAGCCTGCTCAAACGTTGACAGCGCATCTTCCGGCGACGAAAATTGTATCCCTTTGAGCAGATTTTTTATTTTCGGGAATAAAAAGAAGTCGCACGGTGCAAGGTCAGGGCTGTAAGGAGGGTGACCTTGGAGTTTAACAGGAGTGCTGTCCAGGAAGTCCCTCGTTTTAAGCGCGGTGTGTGCGGGCGCGTTGTCATGGTGGAGTAGTATCCCGCGGAGCCCTGTGTTTGGTCGCTTGTAGCTCACTACAGAGAAAACTTCGGCCAAGCATTTGGTAGTGTACCATTCAGCGTTGATGCTTCTTTGATTTCGTAAAGGGATTGATAACAAGTAGCCAGACAAATTGAAAAAACTCGCGCTCAAAATCTTCCCTCCGCTTCTAGATCGCTTCACTTTGGTAGGTGTTGATTCGTTTTGAAACACCCAAACCGTCGACTGGCGTTTTGTTTCTGGATCATACTGATAAATCCACGACTCATCATCTGTGATCAATGATGTCATAAACACGCCGAGACGCGCCTGCTTCAAACTTGTTTATCATATCACGACACCATTCCACCCGGGCCTGCTTCTGAGCATCGGTGAGATTGTGCGGCACCCAGCGTGAAACTATCCTTCTCACACGAAGATGCACGTGTAGAATCTCGTGAAGGCTTCCCGATCCAATCTGAAGAATGTGCTGAATCTCTTGATATGTGACTCGTCTATTATCTTGGATTAAATTTTTCACTGCTAGCACGTTTTCTTCCGTAACAGCCGTCAAAGGGCGACCACTTCTTTCTTCATCCTCCAAAGTCAGTCGACCGCGCTTGAATTCGTTATACCAACGATACACGGTCGCCTTGGAAGGGCCTTCATCCATGAATGCCATTTGGAATCTATCGTACGATTCGTCTGGTTTCAGGCGACACTTGAAATCGTAGAAAAGCATAGCGCGAAAATATTCCCGACGCAGATCCATTTTTCAATGAGACACAATAATTGAAATTATCTTGCAAAAAATGCAGAGAGAAATTTTGAAATTGGAACGTACTTATTTTTACTCATAAATAATCATATTTTAGAAATAGATTATAACTGACCAGTCTCTCATATATAAAAACTTTTTTTCGCAATACTTTCTGAGTGGCCTGGTATGGAACGAGGTGTGATGTTCCGCCGACACAAAGGAAGGATTCTCCGATCAGGCAAGGTTCAGCCTGGCGGGCCTCGGCCCAACGGTTGTCGTTGGCATGTTTAAAATATGCTATCCAGCGCGTGAACTTCACTTTCGTGATGCAGGATTGGTAGTTCTATAGCAGTATCGAAGTAGTTTAGCTGATTGTCGCTAGATGGCTCTGCTTACAGGATACCACAGTAATAACTCACTAATAAAATTATACGGCAGATATATTTGTACTCACTGTGCTGACAATATCCTCCGATAACCATAAGAAGCTCATACGCGTAACTACATTCCAATCCGCCAATGATGTTAACTTCCCATTTTTTCAGTAAGTAGAATAATATACTGATTAATAATGCCATACCGTAAAGGCAGTTCCACACCGGTCTGGCAAACGGTTTACTGAAGAATTGGGAATAGAATACGTTGTCTACACGACGGAGAATGAAGCCTAACCTGAAAGAAAAAAATGTTTTTTTTTATACCACATAGTAGGTGGCAGACAAGCACACGGCTCACCTAATAGGAAGCAATTACGCAGGCCTGTAGTCGTGTGCATCACCAGGGCCAACACACTCACACTACCGACCCTGTGAAATCTTCTAATTGGCCTTCTTGAAGAACCCATACTGGGAAAACCACAGCAGGGAGATCATTTCACAGCTAAGCGTGCGCGGAATGAAGTTCCTTTCGTACCTCACGGTGTGCACCGTTTCCGGTTGCAACGTGTGAGGATGAATTCTGTGCTTGTGATGTGAGTGGTGCGATGATAGAATGTGGCCGTGAGAGAATTGTTCGGCATGATGCCGAACAATTCTCCTATCTTTGTTATGGTTTGATCTTTAACTTGTCGGTACTCGAACTTTTTAGGGTTCATACTACCTACGAATTCGGCAAATGTCCATCATGGCAACCGGAACCGACGGCTTTTCGTGTTCTCCGAGGCACTCTACTCAATATTTATAGATCTTAATAAGTAAGTTTACACGTCCAACCATATCAACGTTGAGGAGCAAACCTTCGCTTTTTGTTTCAGACTAAAATTATATAATTTCACAATTTAACTATAAACAATTCATACCCTTTCGGTTTTTTATGAGATGCGTTTCAGAGAGTGTGCACTGGAGTTGCATAACCTAATTCCTCCAAGCCCTTTCCATCACCGACCGACCAGACCGGCGACGGCGACGCGCCACTGATACATTGTGGATATTCCACTCATACGCATAAAATGTTTAGGCTATACATTCATTATGCGTACTGCCAAAGAGTGGAATGCCCTACCTGAGTCTGTATTTTCGGATATAATCTGGCAGTCTTCAAGTCTATAGTGAACCGATTAGTACTTCAAGGCAAGCGTGCTCCACCAAAGAAGTAAAAATATTGAAGAAGTTAAACATTATATTGGTTCAAAGGAACAGAACTGATAATATAGTTCATTAATGATTACTTTAATCTTACCTCCAGGAATAAGCTTTGTGGATGGGATACATATCTTCTAAATGTTCCAACCGAAAGCTCATAGGCCTGAGATGCAGGTCAATAGAGACATTTTGAATTTTAGTAACCTTTCTTATCTCGTCCAACGTAGACAGATTTGCTTCTAACCTCTCCGTTATGTAAGACACACTGCAAAACAAACAGTTTTTTTTTTTTAAAAAGGCTTTTTTTTGTACTAAGACCTAAATTACTAGTGTACCGGATTAGAAATCGGGCGAAATATTCGGGATACGGGTATAATCAGTATCATCATAATATATCTACAAGATATATTATGATGATACTGATTATTTCACGGGAAGACACGAAAATAAAATACATTGTTTAGTTATTTATTTATTTTTTAACAATATGATTTTTACAAGTAATCAATAATTAATATTCGGACTGAATGCCTCATTTATACCGTATACATCATTTATACCGTATACATCATTTATACCATATACCTGCCTCATTTATAAGTAATATAATAAAGGTGTATATGCGCACTGCATTTTCAGTTTAATATTTCACAGCTATATTTTCAAAAGGATAATTTTGTAGTAGGTACCAATACATCGCAAGTCAACACTTGATTATTCTTAACGTACTTTTGTGTTGTATAGGATAAAGGATCAAAGAATTTATTACGCTAAGTAGGGACTGTAACACATTTCGCGTAGAGGAGGGGGGAACCGCCACCCCTTTGAGGTGATTTTGCTGCGTATTACCTGTTACGAGACATATTCACGTACAACACAGGGCCGTGTCCACGTCACAGCCATACCCCATTTTATTTTATATCACGTAGGTGACAGACAAGCACGCGGCCCAACTAATGGGAAGCGGTTTCCGCAGCCTATGGACGTGTGCAACATCAAGGGCATCACTCTCCTTGTTTCATCGTTCGTTTTCATTTTACCTAGGAACTCATTGAACCGAGCCTTAAAAACATTACTCTACTGCTACTTTTTTAGTTTGGTTCTTATAAGGTCATCCGCTGCCTTACGCTTGTGCGGGCTTATTAAATAATATATAGAGAAGTAGACTTGATAATTCGTGAGTTACCACGAAACGATCGGCTGTTTATTTATTTGCCATCTAAGAAGAATAAAAGATTCTACTTACTTGAAACTATACATGTCCCTCAATACGTCTAGCATTTTACATCCTAGGACTGTCTGTCTCCAGAGGGGTTCAAATGCATTCACCGTTTCCGTATATGAAGAGAGACGATCGCAGTCGTAGAGAGAAGTTACATGGATTGTAGTGTTCATTGTGCCTGAGAGTAATAGATTTAGTTGCACTGCGTGTGATTGCCAAAATCACTACTTTACATTACAGTGATTTTATGTCTGCCTCACTCTAAAACTGCTGTAACTTTTTTCTTAAAATGACTCATTTAAAGCATTATTAAGACAGTATAGGTAATGTAAGCGAAAAAGTACACAAAAGTGACACAGTTCTAAATGACATATTACTTTCGTTTTTGTTATTGGTTTTAGTCGGTTCAACATAACCGCCATAACCGCTCCCGCTGGCCAGCGGGGGGGTATCCGAGGGGATTTCCGCACGAAAAAAAAAAAGGTTGTTACATATGAAATTGCCGTTCTTGAAGAAATTGGAGGAAACCCAATTTTCAGTTCTAACATTTTTGCATTTTTTTTAGGAATGACAAATCGTATGATTTTTTTTGTGTATGAATGAGACAACATTAAGCTAACAAACAGCAACTTTTATTACGTTTTTGAAAAGTGACAGCTGTTAAGTAATACGAAATTCATCATCAAAATGGATAGCATATACTGAAAGTACTGTTTTTGAAGATCGAATTAATTTATCAAGCGGCCAATAAAAACAAAATTTAATACAGAGTTGTAAAATTTTGAAATCAACTTTCAAACAAAATATAAATAATGGAAATAGCAATTAAATTACAGGAATAACGAACTCATGAATTTGTAAGAAAATTTCAGCAATTTCATAGGTAAAGACCTATTGTTTTGTTTATTCCTTTCTATAATATGGGACCTAAACATAACTGGTGAATCGTGGATGTGTAGTACACCACTGCCTACCCCTTAGGGGATACAGGCGTGAAGTTATGTTATGTTATGTTACGTTACGTTACGTTACGTTACGTTACGTTACGTTACGTTATGTTACGTTATGTTATGTTATGTTATGTTATGTTATGTTATGTTATGTTATGTTATGTTATGTTATGTTATGTTATGTTATGTTATGTTATGTTATGTTATGTTATGTTATGTTATGTTATGTTATGTTATGTTATGTTATGTTATGTTATGTTATGTTATGTTATGTTATGTTATGTTATGTTATGTTATGTTATGTTATGTTATGTTATGTTATGTTATGTTATGTTATGTTATGTTATGTTATCTTATGTTATGTTATGTTATGTTATGTTATGTTATGTTATGTTATGTTATGTTATGTTATGTTATGTTATGTTATGTTATGTTATGTTATGTTATGTTATGTTATGTTATGTTATGTTATGTTATGTTATGTTATGTTATGTTATGTTATGTTATGTTATGTTATGTTATGTTATGTTATGTTATGTTATGTTATGTTATGTTATGTTATGTTATGTTATGTTATGTTATGTTATGTTATGTTATGTTATGTTATGTTATGTTATGTTATGTTATGTTATGTTATGTTATGTTATGTTATGTTATGTTATGTTATGTTATGTTATGTTATGGTATGTAAGGGGTAGGCAGAGGTGTATTACACACCCACGATTCGACAGTTATGTTAAGGTCCCAATGTAATAGGGGGCGATCCTATTGCCATCTACCGGGCACATTATTAAGCGAGCGATAATTAACATTTATTATTTATATATTCTTAGATATAGATATAGCAATAGATAGATCCTGAGGACAGATTTGGCTATAAAAGCTCAATTATGTATATTTTTAAATCTCTTCGCCACCTCAGTGAGGCTTACTATTTAAAAATAAAATATAATAACTAAGTAATATAAATTATCCAATCAACACCCTCCATAACACCGTCTTAACAAATTAAAGGTGAAGTACTTCTGAAGCCAAAATTAAAAAATAAATTCATTAAATTTGCCCTTCAACTTTACCGTAGCTGGTTAACGAAAACAAAAGCTTTTTAAATTTATAAATACGTACTCACTTTTCCAGGTCAGATAATCTAAGGGTACTTAGTGTAAATATAATTATTTAAAACACGACCTTCGTTCTTGAACTCCGTATTAACACTAAACACTGTTTTACAAACATATCAACATGAGATGTAAACAAATCAAAACAGAAAGGCATATTGTTGGAGTGGAATAATTAATATGTAGGGTGTTTCATGAATATTGAAAAACGTCTAGAAATATATTTTTATTTTGTTGGCTGGATTTCTTTTAATACTGTGATAATAATGGTGATAGCAAGCGAATTACGCCCTTTAAAAATATTCGTAACATGACGCTGTCTTTATCTAATTTAAACCCCTTTCAAAGCGTTCAAATTCAAGTGAGCGGGTTCACTCTTAAATTGAACTTAGCTGGCAATAAATGAAGAAACTAATAGTCTATAATAATATAATAAAAAATAATAATCGAAAAACATGTTTAAAAATTATTGTAATATCATTCATTGCTGCCGTAGTTCGCAAGATTTACGGTAGATAGCTCCAGCATGGGGTGCGACTGGTTGGATTACCTCCAAGTTTGGTGCACCCTGGGCAACGTGGGCGATCATTGATATGACGCATGACGCATCATTGATTGCTCCTCTGGAGTAGCTGGCGTCAACGTCAACGGCCAAGAGTCTGACCAACCGGCCCTTTTCAGGGCCAGTAGACCCGAGACGGCGTGCGGTTTTAGTCGGTTCAAGCCCGACATAACCGCCCCCGCTGGCCGGCGGGGGGGGGGGTATCCGAAGGGATTTCCGCACAATAAAAAAAAAAAAAAAGATAGCTCCATCGTCTCGCGACGTATAATGTATCGGAGAGTTTTGAATATCCAGGACGCGTCAAGGTAGCCCAGTTGGTCAGAGTATTCCCCCTGTAAGGGACTGATCGTGGGTACAAGTCCCGTCCTGGATATTTCTTTTTCCGATACAAATCTATATGAAGAATATCTCCCAGGAAACAAGGATTAGAAATATTGCGCAAGTGATTTTCCAAAGTCTACTTAATCTCTCTACTAATCATTATCCGCATAGCGATTTCCCAATTTCGTTCGTTCCCAGTTACACTTTTTAAGCCCGGGGTCCGTTATTGTTGGGGACTGAAGTCTAACCTTCCAAACCTGAGAGGAAAGCCTTCACCAGAGCCTCATCCGTTGTTTAGCAGGTGCACTGACAAGCAGGTGAGGTTGCATTGAGCACCGAAGGTGTTGGTAGCGCCTTGCACACCCAAGTGATTAATTTCTCTGCTATGCTATCAGAATGATTCCAATGGAGTCGAGCTGAACTTATGTATTATTGTAGTTTAAAGCTGATAGCTAGTTTGACGTCGTAAGGGATGACATGCGTGCCAATGGTCTCACCACCATGATGAATACCCAAGATCGTGCGAAGTGGAGAAGGAAAAACAGGAAAACGGAACTGTAAGGGACTGATCGTGGGTACAAGTCCCGTCCTGGATATTTCTTTTTCCGATACAAATCTATATGACGAATATCTCCCAGGAAACAAGGATTAGAAATATTGCGCAAGTGATTTTCCAAAGTCTACTTAATCTCTCTACTAATCATTATCCGCAAAGCGATTTCCCAATTTCGTTCGTTCCCAGTTACACTTTTTAAGCCCGGGGTCCGTTATTGTTGGGGACTGAAGTCTAACCTTCCAAACCTGAGAGGAAAGCCTTCACCAGAGCCTCATCCGTTGTTTAGCAGGTGCACTGACAAGCAGGTGAGGTTGCATTGAGCGCCGAAGGTGTTGGTAGCGCCTTGCACACCCAAGTGATTAATTTCTCTGCTATGCTATCAGAATGATTCCGATGGAGTCGAGCTGAACTTATGTATTATTGTAGTTTAAAGCTGATAGCTAGTTTGACGTCGTAAGGGATGACATGCGTGCCAATGGTCTCACCACCATGATGAATACCCAAGATCGTGCGAAGTGGAGAAGGAAAAACAGGAAAACGGACCCCGGGCTGCGATGTGAAGGTCTTGGATGCAATCGGGACACAATGTTGATATGATGATGATGAGCTAGTTAGATGGTTCTATTTAATTATTATAAGCGGTTTTAGTCGGTTCAAGTCCGACATAACCGCCCCCGCTGGCCGGCGGGGGGGTATCCGAGGGGATTTCCGCACGAAAAAAAAAAAAAAAAAGGTACGTCACATTTAGAAGTCATTATATCTTAACATAATAACATAACTTCACGCCTGTATCCCAGAAGGGGTAGGCAGAGGTGTATTACACTTCCACGATTCGCCAGTTATGTTTAGGTCCCAATGTAATAGGGGGCGAGCCTATTGCCATCTACCGGACACATTACTAAGCGAGCGATAATTAACATTTGTAATAGACCCATATGACAAGCTCTGCTTAGTTTGGGTCTAGATGGCGTTGTGTAATTTGTCCTAGAATATTTAAAAAAAAAAAAAAAAAAAAACTACGAAAAGTCAGATGTGTATGCCCGTCTCGGCAGTCCGTTACGTACGCCACTGGGCTATTGTCGCTTTTAAATGTTATTGCGTGTATTATTTCCATTATTATGATCTCTACCTGCATAGATAGGCATCCAAAATAAAATAATATACTAATATAAATACGAACTACAAAATATTAAACCAGGGCTGCCATAGCCGTCCCCCTTTTTATGGTTTGTTAAGGCATGAAAGAATGTAGGTCCTCATCTGCAACTGCGCGGTGATGTGGGGCTCTCACCACACTAAGCCTGCCGTTGGCCATATGCCGCGAGTGTAGTGAGTTCAGTAATATATTGCACTCATTCTAATCTCACGCCCACTCAATTCCATTTACAAACATTAACACTAGCTGTTGCCCGCGGCTTCACCCGCGTAGAATTCTGATCTCATTCCCGCTACCCATGGGACCCTATTCTACAACCACATAAAAAGAAAGATACACAGTTCCACCATATATAGTTTTAGTAGCGTTTTCGTTGAAAGCTCCCAGTCGGTTTTTTTTTCTTTCAACACCACAAATATCATTATATTTTAGCCAATATATACAAAAACTTGACAAATTATATACTAAAACCTTCCCCGAGAACCACTCTATCCATTAGTGAAAACAGCATGAAAATCAGTGTAGTAGTTTTTGAGTTTATCGCGAACAGACAGACAGACTTGGTGAAGGACTTTGTTTTATAATAAGTAGTGATAAAACCCTCATTTTCCAATTTCATTTTGCAAGCTTTTTTTCATAAAAGAAAAATATTGTGGCCGGGTGGCTCGCGGAACCTTCGCTAAATGTAATCCACATGTATCTTGACTCCCAATATTTTTATTAACAATGTTTGCAGTGCTACATAAACCAATTATAATTAATGATTGTTTTCTGTATCCTGTAACTCGTTATATGGTAATATTATTTTCTTTATAATATGTTATTGATTACGTAGAAGGGACGTAAAGCGTCGGTAGCTTAGTGGTTAAGAAGTCGGCTTCATGGACGAAAGATCCCGAGTTCGAATCCTGACCTTTACACTACCGACGTGAACCCACTGCTAACACAAGCAATTTAGCTTAGCTGGAGAGGTTAAAGAGAATACTAGTAAATTCAGGTAGGTACTAGTTAAAATAAATAAATAGCGGTGATAGGCGGTCTCGAGTTCGATTCCCAGTAGCCCAGGCACACACCTCTGTCGTTTCGTAGTTATGTGTGTAATAAATGATAATTATCGCTCGCTTAATAATGTGCCCGGTAGATGGCAATAGGCCCCTATTACATTGGGACCTTAACATAACTGGCGAATCGTGGGTGTGTAATACACCTCTGCCTAACCCTTCGGGGATACAGGCGTGAAGTTATGTTATGTTATGTACGTTACTATGTAACCTTTTTTCCTCACTAGGGTTACACACCGGCTCGTCCAGGTGAGCAACAGAGTTTCTTAATCCCAGGGCGCCTTTATCAGAGGTTCTAGGTGGTGCACCGGTCAGCTGATCTCCAATGAAACTCAATACACAGTTGTACATACATATATTTACATACAAAGAAATACAGTCACAGATAGTTATTTAGAAACATTACACATGAAGTAGAAACATAAATATAAATAGAAGTGATTTTAGAAGCTCAAATGATACAGACATATTAATACAGATAACAATCTTTTCAACACGGCAGCATCACACAGTTATTGGCACAATTATATATAGACAATGTTGAGGGTATGTATTTCTACCTGATGCCAGACAGTAGTGGCACACTTAGATGTATAATACACCAGCCTCACGCCGGTCAGCAGTAATATAGTGACCAGGTACTGTTTAAGGGAACTGATACTTGACCTTGTTTAGCTCAGGTATCCTTGGGACCGTCAGTGGTTGGGGACCGGTAGAGCAGATTCCGGAGCTTCCCTAGTGATCTGCGTTCTCAAGGTCTCGGCCTCCAAGTCACCACGATTGACACCTCAGAGTATCTGTCCTTTTAAATTGTATACGGGGTTTTCTCCCAGAACTAACGACCCTGTTATGAAGATACACAACTTTTATCAATAACACATCTCCATTATGCGAATAGATTAACAGCAATTAAAAGAACAACTTACCAGATCAAATCTGGGAACACACACAAACTATAACCTCCAAACTGAAGATAATCTATGCTTCACTATAATAACTTCAGACGATTAATTTTCAGAGTAGAGCACTAATGACCTCTCAAACAACAAATAAAATAATCGTGTCACTGCGATCATCCTTATATACTAAAATAATTCTAGATCTTGCGAGAACAATACCGGTGAGGATAATCCCGCTGGAAACTTCGATAAAAATGACCTGACAAAAACAATCGATATGACCGCATAACATACGCCCTCTGACGGGGAGCTGATACAGACCACCACATCGATTGCAACCACCGTAGTTGCGACCGTGTCCTACAGATGGCGCTAACCACAATTAATTCTATAATATCAATTAATTCTGTATATTCAGTATTGTAATTGTTACAACTAGTTAAAAATAAAAATAAATGTCTTATGTCTCCTTTACAGTTGTATAGTGAACCTAAAATCGTGAAAGGGATTCCTTGCAATACATATATGTATACGTATGTAGCCATCTCGAATAGACTCTAGTGTGGAATCCGAACTACAAAACATTTGTCGCTTGGAGGGCGAAAGAATTTTTAGGGTTCCGTTGCCAAATGACAAAAAACTGAACCCTTATAGATTCGTCATGTCTGTCGGTCTGTCCGTCCGTATGTCACAGTCACTTTTTTCCGAAACTATAAGAACTATGCGGTTGAAACTTGGTAAGTAGATGTATTCTGTGAACCGCATTAAGATTTTCACACAAAAATAGAATTTTGGGGGCTTTTTACATTTGAGTTGATTGAATGAAAGGGAAATTGCAGTTTACAATTTATGACGTTTTAAAAAAAAACTACTTACTAGATCTCGTTCAAACCAATTTTCGGTGGAAGTTTACATGGTAATGTACATCATATATTTTTTTAGTTTTATCATTCTCTTATTCTAGAAGTTACTCGGGGACACATTATACCACTTTGGAAGTGTCTCTCGCGCAAACTATTCAGTTTAGAAAAAAATGAATTAGAAACCTCAATATCATTTTTGAAGACCTATCCATAGATACCACACGTATGGGTTTGATGAAAAAATATTTTTGAATTTCAGTTCTAAGTATGGGGAATCTCCAAAATGTATAGTTTTTATTTCTATTATTGTGTGAAAATCATGATGCGTTTCACAGATTACATCTACTTACCAAGTTTCAACAGCATAGTTCTTATAGTTTCGGAAAAAAGTGGCTGTGACATACGAAAGGACATACAGACAGACATGACAAATCTATAAGGGTTCCGTTTTTTGCCATTTGGCTACGGAACCCTAAATAAGAGATCGCCGATAAGCGATAAAACCTTGCTTTTGTGCCATCACGAAAACGTCGTCGTCAAATTCTTACCAATACTTCTTCATATCATAGTTTTTATGAAAAAGTATGCATTCTAAAATATGATACTGGCTAACTCAACAGAAACTATGACTTCATTTTTTTTATACCACTTAGGTGGCACACAAGCATACGGACCCCACCTGATGGGAAGCATTTACCGCGGCCAATGGACGTGTGCAACATCAGGGGCGTCACACACTCACGATGCTGACCGAGTTCATTTATAAATAAGCAAATTTATTCAAAATTTAGAAGTTTTTAGATTCCTTATAAAATTTCAAATTAATTTTATTATGCATTAGGTATATGCGTGTAATTAGAGGCGCTCCACCGTGGTTGCCATCATGCGCGTGAGGGCTCTGGCGGAGGAAGCAGTAGCCCGGGGTGAGGTGATGTTGGCGGTGTCCCTGGACATCGCCAACGCGTTCAACACCTTGCCCTGGAGTTGCATTAGGGAGGCGCTCGTGTATCACGAAGTGCCTCTCTACCTCCGCCGCATAGTCGGGGCGTATTTGACGGAGAGAGCCGTCATCTACCCAACCGTGACCGGTCTCGGTCGGCGTGAAATGTCGTGCGGTGTTCCACAGGGATCGGTCCTGGGGCCGCTCCTGTGGAACATCGGATACGACTGGGTGCTTCGCGGTGAGCTCGTAGGCGGTGCCGCCGTCACGTGCTACGCGGACGACACGCTCGTGACGGCGTGCGGGGCGACGTACCGCGAAGCGACCCGAAAGGCCACGACCGCGGTTGCCCAAGTCGTTAGGCGGATCCGGCGGCTGGGTCTCGAGGTGGCCCTGCATAAAACCGAGGCCCTGTTCTTCCATGGGCCTCGGAGCAAGCCACCCGAGGGATCCAGTCTCATCGTGGGAGGAAATCGCATCGGCATCAAGCCCCAAATGAAATATTTGGGGCTCGTGCTCGACGGCCGATGGGACTTCGGAGAGCACATCCGAAGTCTGGCCCCCAAATTGAAGGGCACAGCTCTTGCTCTGGCTCGGCTGTTGCCCAACATGAGGGGGCCCGATGACTCCTGCAGGAGACTCTACGCGGGGATCGTGCGGTCCATGGCCCTGTATGGGTGCCCAATATGGGCGGAGGCCCTGAGGACCAGAACTGTGCAGATGCTGCGCGCTCCGCAGCGAGTTCTGGCCATTAGGGTCATCCGAGGGTACCGCACGATCTCCTTCGAGGCGGCGAGTCTCCTTGCCGGAACTCCGCCATGGGACCTGGAAGCGAGAGCCCTTTCGCAACTGTACCAGTGGCGAAAGGAGGCGCGGGAGCAGGGATGGAACCCCGAGCCTCGAGAAATCGAGGCCGTGCAGTCCCAGCTCCGCCAGGCCATCGTGGTGGAGTGGAAGGAACGACTTGGGCGACCAAGCGCAGGGCACGCCGCAATAGCGGCGGTAGGGCCCATCATGGAGGATTGGCTGGAGAGGCAACACGGAAGCCTCTCGTACCGACTGACGCAGGTGATCTCCGGGAAGGGGTGCTTCGGGGACCACCTGCATCGGATCAGGAAGGAGCCAACGCCTGAGTGTCATCACTGCGACGCGAGCGAGGACTCAGGGCTGCACACG
Organism: Cybosia mesomella; assembly: GCA_946251805.1. Lineage (NCBI taxonomy): Eukaryota > Metazoa > Arthropoda > Insecta > Lepidoptera > Erebidae > Cybosia > Cybosia mesomella. The sequence goes on along the minus strand of OX276402.1, from coordinate 25,199,536 downwards.
CTGGCGGACTGCCCGGCGTGGGAGGTGCCGAGGCGTGACCTCGTGGCAGCCATCGGGGTGGGAGTCCTCTCGCTCGGCAGCATGATTACGGCAATGGTGTGGAGCGCGCCCGGGAGAGACTTAGAACTCTCCCGGTCCGCCGAGCCCGCAACTTGCTCGCCGCGCGTCGCAGGCAACTCAGGCGCCGGAGGTCGCTTAACGACCTCCGTCCTCCATGAGCGCAGGCCTGGGGGTGGCGGGTGAGGCCACCTGTCACCCCAGCAGAAGCAGGCCGGGACGGTGGGGCGACTAGCGCCCCTCCCCCAAACCGGGGCAAGACGGGGACACCGTGGTTCCCAAACCCGAGGGGGCCATCTCGAAACCGGAGATGGCCCAGGGTCAGTCGGGGTGCGAGGGATATGCTCTAAGGGCAACCTTTTTTTTTTTTTTTTTATTTATCTACATCTTTGGCATGGCCAAAGCCTACGCTCAAACAATATATATTACCTAGTCTTATCTATCAACTTTCTTTACGAAAAACCCACTCAGGGTTAACTTCTTCTTTATCTAGTCTTAACTTAATGTAAATCTCGCTTTCATTCCTGTCTTCTATTACCATACCAGTTCTCGCTTTTATTCCTCTCGTACTTTCATTCCATTCCTTTCATACTATTGGGATATGTGGTAGGGTAGGGGGACTATATTTTTATTGTTTTCTTTATTTTTTCATAACTTTTCTTATAACTACTCTATTTCTTTATTAATGTTTCTTATTACTATTTTATTTACTATGTAGTCTGTTACATTTTGTTGCTATTTATGCTTATGTACACTTGTTTTACTTATTGCTTATATAAAGATACTTATTATACTATACTAATTTTACACAGTTTGGTTTTCTTAAGTTCATTCACCGCTATTTATGCTAATGTACACTTGTTTACTTATTGCTAATACACAAAATTCTTATTCCAATAGTTTTACAGTTCAGTTTTCTTATTTGTAGACAAAAAGTTTAACCTTCTGGCCAGGCATACAATTATGCCTGCCAGAGGTTATTATGTGCTATTTTTTCTGTTGACTCTTACTATTATATGTTCTGCGAATTTGAGAAACTCCTCTGCATGTTTATCTATTAGCTTTGGAAAATTAGCTTTCTCAATCTTTAGATTCAATTTTCTCTCAATGTTAAATCTGACTCCTGCGTAGATTGGGCAGTCCACGATCAAATGTGCGACTGTCTCCTCGACCCCCGGTTCACAGGCGCATGATGGATCCTCCTTACACTTGAACCGGGTCAAGTATTCGGAGAACCCACCATGCCCCGTCAACAATTGGGTTGTAGTGCTGGCGATCTGCATCTTGCGGACGGTTCTGTATGCCGCCACAGCGCATGGGAAGAAGAGCTTGGTGCCAGAAGCTGTGTCACCCATCCTGTACCTTTCGTTCCATTCGTCAAGCGTGATCTGCCGCAGGCCACGCTTGACGAATGAAACTGGGCACAGACTGTAGTGCGGAGTCCTCTTCGACAACAGGGCCGCCTCCTTAGCCAGCTGGTCGGCTCGTTCGTTGCCCTCCAGCCCCGCGTGGGCCTTGACCCAGAATAAGGAAATTTCCTTGCCCTGGGTCAAGCCCCGTTTGATGTTATTCCTGGCTTCAACGGCCAGGGGGTGGAGGGCATGACGGTTTATGACCGTCAGGAGAGCGGCTCTGCTGTCGCCTGAGGACCTCACTGGTCGCTTTGCATATGGCCAGGAGCTCGGCCTGGTAGACGGTACAGTGCGGCGAGAGAGCAAGTTTGAGGGTCCCGGTTTCGGCCCCGTTATTCCAGATGGATAACGCGGCGCCGACGCGACCCTCAATCTTACTCCCGTCCGTGAATATACGCGTCTCGATAGTATTAGTGCGTTGGTATTGATCCTCGTCTACCAGGCTTAAGAACTCCAGGTTCATATGCTCCGCGGGGTGAGGCTCCTCTTTAGCTGGAGCCATCCGTTCAATCTCCCTGTCTTTCAACCATGGCTGGGACACTCCTCTCTTGGCCTCGTACAACGAGGCCACCTCAAGAACTCTGAGGTCCAGAGGAAGCATGCCAGCCAGGATCAACCCTGAGTGCAGGGAGACTGTCCGGTAACTCTTGGTCAGCTTTTGGGCGAATCCGCGCTGCACCACGTTCAGCTGCTTTCTGACACCAAGCTTGTCCACCGCGGCGCACCAACTGCTAGCTGCATACAGAATCGTCGGCTCCACAGCCGCGTTATAGATGGTCCGGATCACCTCAGGATGTAATCCCCAGCTGATCCGGGCCATCCTCGCGAGCTTGTGGTAGATGCCGATCGCCTTTCTGCATACGTTTGTGACATGTGTGTTGAATGTGAGTTTGTGGTCGATGGTGAGTCCTAGGATTTTGATGTGGTCGGACAGTCCAATGTCTATCCCGCCCATGCTGAGGCGTGGGACATCGTACTTAAGCCTCCGCGTGATTACCATCGCACAGGTTTTGTGCGGTGCGAATTTCAGCTTCATTCCGATGCCCCACTCCCGCACATGCTCGAGAGAGGCATTGGCCTGTCTCTCAATCTCCAGAGCACTGTCCCCATCGAACACCAACACCACGTCGCTATGGGCAACCTTACACCCCGGCGTCTGTAGACCCGAGACGGCGTGCGGTTTTAGTCGGTTCAAGCCCGACATAACCGCCCCCGCTGGCACGCGGGGGGGTATCCGAAGGGATTTCCGAACGATAAAAAAAGAAAAAAAAAAGAGGTATATGCGTGTAAACGCAACGTTGACTAAGATACCTAAATGCGACATTATCTGTGCTAAAACGCGGTGTGTAAACGTTACCTTGTGGCATCATTCTGTAGGCACGTTTTTGGGCGGCATGAGAAATTGAATTTACAAAATCAAATATCTTTAAAACTTATTTTCATAATAATATTCCACTATAGCAGTTCATTATATTATATTATTATAAAATTTACATTTTGTTATAGTAAAAAGAACTTTTTCCGAACTAAATCTATTGGAAAAATTAGCATCCTAATTGCTTCAAAATTTCGTTGAAAAAGACAATAGTCGACGTCCCTATCATGGTTTATTTCGAGGTGTAGGTACAATAATAAGCTTGTTAGATTATTATGTAGTGAAAAAGGCAGAAAAAATTTTTTTTAAGTATATTTTAACGTCGACAATATACACACGAAAATATGAACAAACTTTAGTCCTTGAATATTCGTATAACATCTAACGCTTTTGTTACAAAAATAGAAATACAAAGCCCGGTAAATATATTCACAATTGTGTTAGAAAACTTGTCAAGAAGTATTTGTTAACGAACATAGGACAATGATGTCTGGCTCTTGTTAGTTTGACCACGGATTTACTTGGACATTTTGATACACACTTGACCTTTCTAGGAATTATTTTAGCAATATCTTTTTATTTCGGGGTTTCTGTGAACCCTATCGTACCTTGATACCATAGTTTTTTTTTATTTTTTTTATTTTTTTATACTAGCATCTCTGGCTTGGCCAAAGCCTACGCTCAAAAATATTTTTAATAACTAGCCTTATCTACTTTATTTGAAAAACCCACTCAGGGTTAATTTCTTTTTATCTATTCTTAATTCTATGTATATCACGCTTTCATTCTTATCCTCTAGTACCATACCAGTTCTCGCTTTAATTCCTCTCGCACTTTCATTCCATTCCTTTCATACTGGTTTGGCCCAATTCATGTATATTAATTTATGTTCGGTGCTATTCCTTTTCCCACTCCCTATTACCCTAATGCAGTACTTGCAAGACTGCCGGCGCTAGTAGCGCCCTCTCGACGGAGGAGAAGTTAGTTGCAAAAATCGTACCAACCGACAAGTGCGCTCAATCGATGCACTGAGCATCCCAAAATTAAGGAATTTACCATATTCTTAGTGAAATCATTGAGATCTTTCTAGGAACAGTTTAGTGATCGTGCCATAACAATAACCTTGGTGTGAGAACTATTACAAGAGTGTGGCCTGGCATTTCGTGCCGGCTGCTTGCGGACTCCTACCCTAGGACCTCCTACAGGATTGCTGACGGGCGACGAATCTGTGAGTACTGCTCCTTTTTCTCATCCTCTCCCGCTCTTCATTAGTTACACGCACCAAGTTCAATTACTTAAAAAAAAAAAAAAAAAAATACAGTCCACTTTTCGAAAACCCTCTGGGGTCCATTTTGACCCAACATAAACTTTGGCGCGACCATAGTGGTCCTTCTTACGCTGGATTCCTTCCAGCCCCCTTATTAGAATACTCTCATAGGCTCTAATAAGCGAATTATATTCATTGTGGATATAACTATAATCGTTTCAATAGTGTGCCATTGCGTCACCTATTTTTACTTATCAAATTTCTTGACTTAAATCGCTTGTAGCATTGAGCTACCTATTTCCCTAGCTAGGTATAGTATTTATCTACGCATATTAATATATATCTTTCATAATTACTATCCTATTTAATACATTTAACAATAAAAATTGTCAGTATAAAATCTCCGTCTACCCTTTATAAAATCAAATAATATCTGTGCCTACGTGATTCGATATTACCCGGCCAAGTAGTGTGCGTCTCATCGTAGCGTGTCGCATTATATCGCGCGCTTGCGCATCCATAACCTACTTAATTTATCCGTGTATGTTTGACTAGTTTCTTATCAGTGATTATTTATTTGTAATTGCGCGTCATTACAATGCCGCCTAAAATTGATCCTAAGACAGGCGGCAGCTCTTCTGATGATGTTACTCAAGATGCTAAATTAGCTATACTACTTGCTAAACGCGAAGCAATATTTGAAAAAGTTCAAAAGATCTTTGATTCATCTTCTGTGTCGGACATAGCTGCGAACGATGTACGGAGGGAACGTTTCCTCGACGAGTCCTCACAGATCGATTCATTACGTGAAAGGTACGAACTTATTATCGACGAATACAACACTCACTTGTTAAAATTAAATCCAACCGCGAAGCCTGATTACAAAAGTCTGTATGCCTTTGAGACTTTGTATAGTAGGATTAAACGCGTTCATACACAATGTTCTGCTTCTAGTTTAACATCAGAAATGCCTAGTTCCGCGCGGCTAAAGGCTAAGCCTAAGTTAGCGCCGATTCAGATTTTGGAGTTTGACGGCGATATTAAATCGTGGAACATGTTCTATATGACATTTAAGTCCGTAGTACACGATAATCCATTACTCACGAATGGAGAGAAACTATTTTATCTCTTACCTAAACTGACCGGAAGGGCTAAACTCGCGATCGCAGGAATTTCTCCATGCGCTGAGAATTATCAGCTGATTTTACTAACGTTAATAAACAAGTTCGACGACAAACGAATGCTGGTCTCTGCTTACCTTTCGGAAATGTTTAATTACAAAGCGTTTCAAACCGCTTCCGCTACCAACTTTGATTAATTCCTTGATCATTTTGTTGGCGCAGTTAGTGCTTTAAAAAATCTAAAATTAGACAACCTAACTGACCTTATTATTCTACATATAGCTACACAGAAGATAGACTCGGAGACTGTTCGCGCTTTCGAAATTAAATATGGAAAGAAAATTCCTAACTTTGACGAGTTTGTTGAATTTATTACAACTCGTGCGAAGGTATTCGAGCGTACTAGTACCAATGCTAGTACCTCAAATGTACGTCAAAATAAAAATAACAAACAGTCAAACAAAGGTACTTCTAGCAGTGCGCCGAAGTACCAGGCTTATGTAAGCACGATTGATAAGCCTACATCTAAGTGTTTATGTACGAACATAACACATACACATCTATATAAATGTCCTAACTTTAGCAAGTTAAGTCCTCAACAGCGTTTCAAATGTGTCAAAGAAAACAATGCGTGTGTAAATTTTTTATCTTTAAATCATAAGGTGTCTAGTTGTTCCAGTGCTTCTCGCTGTCGCAGTTGTTCTGAAAAACACCATTCCAGTCTCCATTTCGATCGCACGGGTCAAGTATCTATCCGTGCGGCCGATGGTGCCGACGGCGACGCGATGCAATGCTCACCCGAAGCGACGCCGCAGGCGCAGCCTATGCCTGTGACGTCACCGCACGGTGTAGCAAGCGAGCATTCGGATGCCGTAGCACTATGCGCTACGAGTGTAGATAAAAACTCTGCCTTATCATTAATTAATACGGCTACGCAATGTAAACAACCTACTGTTTTAGTGTCAACCGCTCAAGTTGCAGTCTATGATGCTAACGGTAAACATCACATTCTACGGCTATTATTAGATTCCGCATCGCAGTGCGATTTTTTAACGAAGGAATGTGCGGATCGCTTAGGATTAAAGATTAAGAATACCGAACGTACTACAGTAAAGGGGTTCGGTGGAATTGAGAAAGCTATGCAAACCTACTTGGTAGATTTAAAGTTTTATTCTCGCTTTGACAACAATATTAGCTTTAATATATCACCGCTCGTTGTTGATAAGGTGACAGATTTATTACCTACAGCTTTGGTAGACACGTCAGTCTTATCACATCTGAAAGGTATTCAGCTTGCTGATGAAAGCTTCAGCGTGCCTAATAAAATTGACGCATTGATAGGAGCTTCGCTATTCCCACACTTACTTCTTCCCGACGAGGTGCATACGTCACGTGACCCGTCGGCGTCGGGGCCAGTTGCATTGCGCACGGTGCTAGGTTACGTATTTATGGGCACTGCACCCACGATACGAACACCAAAAGTAAGTGCTCAATCGGCATTGACGTGTTGCCACGTTCAAGAGTCCACCGCTATTGATTCTTTAGTCAGGCGTTTCTGGGAGCTCGAAGAGCTTCCATCAGCTCCCGTTCAGCACCCAGCTGATGCTGAATGCGAACATTTTTATAATTCAACTACTACGCGTGATCCTGTTAGTGGCAGGTACATTGTCGGCCTGTCATTCAAAGAGGATGTTTATTCCTTAGGGAATACCATAGACACAGCTCGCAAACGATTCATGTGCCTAGAAAGAAAGCTCGAAGCTTCGCCTAAATTGAGGTTGGCATATGATGACGTCATAAAAGACTATCTCAAAAAGAACTATATTTCTCCCGCACTACCGTATGATCCGCAGGACCCTGTTCCAATCTACGTGATCCCTCATCACGGTGTCGTGCGCGAGGATAAAGCTTCAACGAAGCTTCGCATAGTCCTGGATGCTAGTAGCCGTTCGAGTTCCGGGCGGGCACTTAACCACTTACTTCATTCAGGCCCAAATCTGCAGGGCGACTTATTTAAAATTATTTTAAACTTCCGTCTACATGCAGTGGCAATGACAGCAGACTGTCGTCAGCAGTTCCTGCAAATAATTGTGCGCGAAGCTGATCGCCGATATCAGTGCTTTCTATATCGTTTCAACCCACAAGACCCTCTCGTGCTATACCAATTTAATCGAGTTTGCTTTGGTCTGTCATCCAGTCCTTATCACGCTTTACGCACTGTGAGAAAGCTTCTTTCAGACAATGGCGCGAAATATCCGCTCGCGAGTAGTATTGTACTACCGTCGCTTTATATGGATGACGTAGCCTTCTCCCTTCCTAGCGAGGCTGAAGCGGTCACCGCGTCACTACAAATGATTGATTTATTCAAAGGTGCACAGTGGGACTTGCTTAAGTGGAACAGCAATTCTAGCGCGGTCTTAGATAATCTTCCTTCTACACACAAACTCCCAACCGAGGTGGAGTTTGACAAAACCATGCAACATAAGATACTTGGCTTGCATTGGTCCACAGACAATGATGCGTTCTATTTTAAAATTACCGTTCCCGACGATGTGACATGCACTAAGCGCTCCATCTTATCCACCGTTGCCCGTCTGTGGGACATAATGGGTTTCGTTGCTCCCACAGTCGTATACGCCAAGATATTGATAAAAATGCTATGGCAGTTGAATTTAGATTGGGATTGCCTGGCTCCACCGCATATCATTAAAATATGGAGACAGTTCTGCGAAGAGTTACCGCTTCTAAATAAGCTTCGTATACCACGTCACGTGGGTGTATCTGAAGACTGTGAGGTCACCCTTCTGGGTCTGTCAGATGCCAGTCTCGCCGCCTATGGTGCCGTAGTTTATCTACACATTAGCTCGCCTGCTGGTAATACCGTGCGCCTTGTTTGTGCTAAGAGTAAAGTTGCACCGACTAAACCACATTCAATCGCGCGCCTCGAACTACTCGGTGGCGTTTTATTGTCGAAATTACTTCGCACAGTACAAAATAATTATGCAGATCGCATCCCAATCAAGGCTACATACGCGTTCCTCGATTCTAAGGTCGCGTTGTATTGGATAAAATGTTCGCCGCACAGGTGGCAAACGTTTGTCGCAAATCGCGTTGTCCAGATAAATGAAAATATTTCACCTGACAACTTTTTTCATTGTGCCGGAACTGAAAACTCAGCAGACATTTTATCCAGGGGTGTTACTCCTGAGAAACTAGTCTCAAACCCTCTGTGGCTCCACGGACCTCCGTGGGCCTCATTACATCCATCTAAGTGGCCTCTTAAGAGTTTAGACGGACAGTCTATAGCAGACATACCCGAACAAAAAGTGTTGACACATGCCCTGTGTACAACCGTAAAGCAGTGCGCTTTACATGATCTTGCTCTCCGCGTTTCTTCATGGAGCAAGCTGATTCGCATAATAACATACGTTTGCAAATTTGCAAAGTTACTCCCTCGTCGTAGCACTACTGCAGTGACTGCTGGTGATTTAAATTTTGCCGAAAATAAATTGCTACATTCCCTGCAGAATCAATATTTTGCAGAAGAATACTCCAGTATTCAAAAGAATAAAACTGGCTCTCCGGTTTTCAATCGTCTGAGACCATTCATCGACAACGATGGTCTGATCCGCGTTGGCGGTCGCCTCGTTAACTCCGACCTTGACTATGCAAAAATGCATCCGGTCATTTTACCTCGCAATGGTCATGTGGTCAATATGATCATTGACTATTATCATATAAAGCATTTACATGCCGGACCAGAACTGCTGATGTCGTTGCTTCGGCAAAGATACTGGATTCTGTCGGCACGCCGTATTGTTCGGCAGAGAGTGCATATGTGTAATACTTGCTTTCGTCATAAGCCGCGGCCGACTTACCCGCTTATGGCTGACCTGCCAGACATTCGTACACGTCCAGTGATTAAAGCTTTACACATTCTGGGTGTGATTATGGCGGTCCCATAGCCTACACTCCTGCGCGCCGTCGTGGTGTACACAGTGAAAAGGCCTATATAGTCCTTTTTACATGTCTCACCACACGTGCCACGCATATCGAGGTTGCTACCAGCTTAAGTACTCAGAGTTTCCTCGCTGCATTCAAGAGGTTCCTCTCTCGACGAGGACCGATTCAAATTTTACAGAGCGATAATGCCACCAATTTTCAAGGTGCAGCTTCGTACCTTGGCGATCTTTATAAGTTCCTCAGCAACGAGTATTATCCGAAGCCAGAACAAGAGTGCGCAGAGAGTCGCATAACATGGAAATTCATCTGTCCCAATTCTCCTCACTTCGGGGGTTCGTGGGAAAGCATGATGAAGGTCACAAAAACGATCTTGTACAAAGTCATTGGACAGCAGCTCCTTTCGTATGAGGAATTCTGTACCGTCCTAACTCAGATCGAGTGCTTACTCAACTCGCGCCCGCTGACAGTACTCAGCTCGGATCCAGCGGAGCCCTTGGCACTTACGCCGAGCCATTTCTTACATACTGCGCCTCTGTTTTCTTTGCCTGCGCCTGATGTAAGCGCAGACAAGGTCAGTTTGCTTGATAGGCATTCGCTCATGGACAATATAGTCCAATCCTTCTGGAATCGTTGGAGGATGGAATATCTACACAGCCTACAAGTTCGCCAAAAATGGAATACGCCTACCACTCCCATCACTACGGGAACCGTCTTATTGACCTTCTTGACTATGATTTCAGCAAATTTTAGAAATTCTTCCCTGTATGTTTTTATTAAGTCAGGAAAGTTATCAACTTTTATTTGTATGCCTATCCGATTCTCAATTTCAAATCTGTCCCTCGCAAAAATTGGGCAGTCCACGAGCAAATGTGCGACTGTCTCCTCGACGCCAGGCTCGCAGGCGCATGATGGGTCTTCCTTACACTTGAACCGGGTCAAGTATCCGGAAAACCCACCATGCCCCGTCAACAGCTGGGTTGTAATGCCGGCGACCTCCATCTTGCGGACGGTTCTGTATGCCGCCACCGCGCATGGGAAGAAGAGCCTGGTGCCAGAAGCCGTGTCACCCACCCTGTACCTTTCGTTCCACTCGTCAAGCGTGATCTGCCGCAGGCCACGCTTGACGAATGAAACTGGGCACAGGCTGTAGTGTGGAGCTCTCTTCGACAGCAGAGCCGCCTCCTTAGCCAGCTGATCGGCTCGTTCATTGCCCTCCAACCCTGCATGGGCCTTGACCCAGAATAAGGAAATTTCCTTGCCCTGGGTCAAGCCCCGTTTAATATTACACCTGGCTTCAACGGCCAGGGGGTGGGGGGCATGACGGTTTATGACCGTCAGGAGAGCTGCTCTGCTGTCGCTGAGGATGCCGAAGGTGGCCGCACCTCGCCTGAGGACCTCACTGGTCGGTTTGCATATGGCCAGGAGCTCGGCCTGGTAGACGGTACAGTGCGGCGAGAGAGCAAGTTTGAGGGTCCTGATTTCGGCCCCGTTATTCCAAATGGATAATGCGGCGCCGACGCGACCCTCAATCTTGCTCCCGTCCGTGAATATACGCGTCTCGATTGTATTTGTGCGTTGGTATTGATCCTCGTCTACCAGGCTTAAGAACTCCAGGTTCATATGCTCCGCGGGGTGAGGCTCCTCTTTAGCTGGAGCCATCCGTTCAATCTCCCTGTCTCCCAACCATGACTGGAATACTCCTCTCTTGGCCTCGTACAACGAAGCCAGCTCACGAACTCTGAGGTCCAGAGGGAGCATGCCAGCCAGGATCAGCCCTGAGTGCAGGGAGACTGTCCGGTAACTCTTAGTCAGCTTTTGGGCGAATCCGCGCTGCACCACGTTCAGCTGCTTTTTGACACCAAGCTTGTCCACCACCGCGCACCAACTGCTAGCTGCATATATGAATCGTCGGCTCCACAGCCGCGTTGTAGATGGTCCGGATCACCTCAGGATGTAACCCCCAGCTGATCCGGGCCATCCTCGCGAGCTTGTGGTAGATGCCGATCGCCTTTCTGCATACGTTTGTGACATGTGTGTTGAATGTGAGTTTGTGGTCGATGGTGAGCCCTAGGATTTTGATGTGGTCGGACAGTCCAATGTCTATCCCGCCCATGCTGAGGCGTGGGACATCGTACTTAAGCCTCCGCGTGATTACCATCGCACAGGTTTTGTGCGGTGTGAATTTCAGCTTCATTCCGATGCCCCACTCCCGCACATGCTCGAGAGAGGCATTGGCCTGTCTCTCAATCTCCAGAGCACTGTCCCCATCGAACACCAACACCACATCGTCCGCAAAGGCCTGAACGTAAACCGCCCCATTCGCCAATTTATGTAACAATGGATCCAGTAGCAGGTTCCACAACAAGGGTCCGCCGATTGAACCCTGGACGCATTGATACCATAGTTAATACATCAAGTCTTACAATTACTAATTACAGTCTAGTACATTCACTATAATATATATTATTGCTGAACTATTGTAATCAGGTGATACAATTTTTAGACTGTTGCTGAACTGATAATACTTTGTAATAATCTCAGATCCAGAGAACTTTGATGGTGGATGCTATTCATAGATCGATACATATTTCACTCCCAATCGAGTACTATATAATCAAGAAATTAAAATTTGTAGCGCTGGCGTTACTTTTGGAAAACTGGAGTTACCAATATAACTCGCTGCAAACTGAAGTGACAATGGGCTGATTACATATGCTGAAGATCTGATGGTCGCAAACGAGTCGTAGAGTGGAGTTCTCAAATCGGTAAACAGATGGTGGGTAGCCCCCTCAGTCAGAAAATTTATGAACTGATAGATAGTTTTTGCTCAAGTCCCATCCTAGATCTTGACATTTTCCGACGGTTTTATAGGCAAAGTTAGCATACTAATTGCTTCAAAATTTCATTAATTTAGGTACAATTACTAGAAAACCGTCGTGAATGTTATGACCTTTAGGCACATGTAGGTTATGTACATGAGTGCAGGCCTGGGGGTGGCAGGAGAGGCCGCCTGTCACCCCAGTAGAAGCAGGCCGGGACGGCGGCGGGGCGACTAGCGCCCCTGCCCAAAACCGGGGCAAGACGGGAACACCGTGGTTCCCAAACCCGAGGCGACCATCTCGACACCGGAGATGGCCCAGGGTCAGTCGGGGTGCGAGGGATACGCTCTATGGGCAACCTTACAAAAAAAAAAAGGTACATGTAGGTATTACTAACTACTGCTAAGATTACTTGCGGCTGGGGTTCCATCGTTAACCGGGAATACATTACAAAAAAGTCTATAATCCGATTGCTGTGCCATCTACCAACGTGAAAAATAGATAAAAATCATCATTGAAGTTGGTTGTGTGCAGCGGCAAAAGAGCTAAACGGATGCAGAACTTTTTGAGATTGTGTGGAATTATCACAAATTCACAACTGAATAAAAACGCTGGTTCCATGCAGTTGAAGGTTTATTGAAGTAATGTCCAAAACAATTGAATTTGTCTTATAAAAATATAAAAAACCATAAACAAGCTAAAAAAGTATGTGCTTCAGCACATTTCTGCCCTTTTCAAAGAAGCACGAGTTTCCTTGTAGGACGCCTCAGAACGCCAGCAGAGGTACATACATCTACCACGCGGACGACTCCATCGCGGCCCGGGTGCACGGCGCACACTCTTCCCCTGGGCCACGATCGAAGTTGCCGTCAACCACCAACACTAGGTCATCTATGGCAACATTCGGCGTGTTCCGTTGATTCCGCCTAGGTGCCAATGTCGGCAGGTACTCCGCTATCCATCTGCGCCAGAAGTGATCAGCCAAACGCAACGCTCGTTGTAACGGGAAATGGCCCTTAAGGCTATCTTCGTCACTAGCTTGGCTGTAATCGTCTAAACCTAACTAAACATAAAACTAAACTGTGAAATTGAATTCCTAACCGATTTATTTTAAATAATGTACGCCGTGATTATTCTCCTCACTGAATTAATTTAACCTTCGGTTTATATTATATATTAACTAATGTTCTAATCTTTTGAGTTTTTTTGAAATAAAATGAACTCTATCTGCATAAAATCTAGTTTCTATATACGATATTGATTTAAATGTCAAGTTATCATTTACGGTCGTAGATTGTATCTACCAGGTAACTGAGGTTTTCTGGATCCAGATTATATGATAATGGCCTGTATTTTTTTATATTTCATATGTTTTGTCGTGAGCTCATATATATATTTTTTTTTTTGGTTGATATTAAATCAACATATTTTCTCCTCCTCTCCTTCAAGAGTAATTTAATTCTGTTATCAGTACCTCCACTAACGCTAAACGTATAATAGTATTCTTCTCCTTTTTTTATATTAGTATTCACTAATTAATACCATTACAAGTTTAACCGACCCGTCGTAAATCGCCTCACATATCTAGGTTTGCCTGCATTCCAATGTAGGTTTCGTTCGAGACTGGTATAACTACTGATTTAGCACGAGTTCATCTGTTTTAGCTTGTAAATATAATTTATGGATTTCAGGCAGACCCCAGAAATGTTACACACTGATAACTTGCTCAAACTGAAAACCCAAATGGTTCCAGGAGCTAAAATTCTATTTAAATTATCTATTAAGTGAGCTGATTGTAACACATATATTTATTTATTGCTGTATTCGACTAAAATACTCCCTCTCGTTAGAAAACTGTGTGCAAATAATGATATTTCAGATGTCTCTGAATGAACCTACTAAAACCACACGTCGTCTCTTATGTGTTCTTTGCACTTTACAAGTCGAATATTAATTGAGTTCACCAACGACCATCTCTTTGTATTACTGATACTATTTCCTTGTGTTACTCGATATATTACAAATGTTAGATGAATAATCAGCCACTTAGATAATTTACTCTAATATATTACTCGTCAACTTCTGACCATTCAAATCAATGTTCTATAACTGATAACGGAATAATTATTTATACTTGCTCTAATTCTCGAATGATGTATTCAGCCGTGTTAAAATGCACTTAATTATTTGATTACAGTGCCTAGATAAAATGTTATAATGATAATGATATTTCACGTAATCATTTAAATCACTTCCAAACGTAATTTCATATAAATTCAGACCACAGTTCTTTATCTTGCTATTCAAACCAATATACTATAAAATAGTAGAAATTTACCAGAAACCTTCAATTATATTATTTAGTAATATATTTAAAGTTATATAACAAACTATCACGATTTATTCAGACAATGTTCTGGAACTATTTTCAATACATCTATTTTTAATTATTGAATAACGTATTTATCCACAACTTTACTATAAAATTCACGGTTACTTTAATTAAAACACAATGGATTTGCCGTTTGATTGATTAAGTTATTTATGATAATTATCTTGTAAACAAAGACTTAACGCGATATAATTTACGTAACACTTCACTTCGGTTAGTTATCACTTAAATAAACGTATTTAGTATGATGTTACCTACGAATCCTATTAATCCACCTCGACAGATTAACCTAAATAATTCTAGACTCAAATGACCCTAATGTTTACCTCGGTCTATTGTCCCTTACCAAAGACAATAGGTGTGTATGAATTGATATGTGTGAATTTATGCGAATTGTGTGAAAGGGAATAACAATGCGAACTAAACTAAGGATAAGGAATGGAATAGCTTGCGAAAACCCCTAAAACTATTCCACGGATCCTAGATTATAGGAAATAGGTGTTTGAAACGCTTCCGAAATCAGACTCAATCCCAGAATTTAAGGCTTGTTACCTAAAAGTTCTTTTTTGCCACGTTTCAGGAGGTTGGGTTTATATAGAGAAAGGTATTTATAAAATATAGGAATCTTTAGATATTCAATCCAAAGAGCGTTATCATTTGTCACTGTCTAGTATGCACAACTCGTCAAAAGAATCACCAATTATATTAGCATAACACAGCCAACGAAATTACCAACTAATTTAACAGAGCGTATGCACTTCAACCAGCTACAATGAAAACTCTCTCATGTCCCCGTTCGAAATCAGTTTTTATATTCCACTGACTCCCCGCCTGATGGATCTTAGTGACGTCACACGCCTCCTCGTCGCTTGGGTATCAGGTAGTATTTTTTTTGAGAAATGACCTACGCATTAGACCTTTCTTGTACTTAAAATAGCATGCCAATATTATTTTAAACCAAACATCTTAACTAGTTCAAATTAAGCATATTTTAATTATATACACACCATTAACCTTAAATTACTATCCTTCCATGCAACATGCCACGCTTAACACTTAACTCTCAATCTACGTAATACAAACTCATTGTCAGGCAAAGCATAGCGACATTCAATCGTGCAAAATTTGGTAAACGCGTCCGTTTACTAACCAACAGTCTCGTATCAAAGCTTGACAAAGAAATCAAATTACATCTTATTTGGTTCCTAAAACCCTTTATAAATTATTTTAATACGCATTAACCAATGAGATAATTTAGACGTCCATAGAGTTCATTTTGTAATAATTAACACGTGTCAATATTCCTTTATTTCAAATACGTCGTGAAGACGAATAATTTTTTTATGTTGTATGAATGGTATTTGTATTGTTAACAGATGTGAGGTAAAAATTATCAGCGTTGTTTCGCCATCGTGGCGATATAAATAATACCATTTCAGTCGCCTCCTCAGACTTCAAATTAAGTTGATTCGCTTAGAAACAGACTTCTTTTGAAGATCTGCTTCTAGGATTAGTTCCCAGATGCATTCCTTTGACTCGATCTCTTTACTCTTAATATATTATCACGCTAAATTAATAGTGTTGTAAGTTCCTTTTATTTTATTAGTTTTGGGTTCCATGAGGGCATAACAATCAGTGGATGTTATGTAACTCGTTCTGTAAGATTCCGCAATGTATATAATCGTTTAACTTTACCATAGGTATCCTGCATAGAATATATGTATTTATAACAAGATTTACCTGCATCTAATAGACCTGTTAAATTCACGCCTCCTAAACTGTCGTTTATTTTTTTTTTTGCAATTTTAAATATCTATGTGAGTCCTTTTCGCAGTCTAAAATGTCAGCGCCTTTAAATAATGTTTGAATGATTTATTATTTTGCATAACTCAATTATTGTCATTTGATTTCGATAAACATATCGGAACGTTTCTGCCTTTTAATCGGACAAACTCCTTTACTCCCACAGCTGGTCTTATTGGAACTATTTGTTTTTTTTTTTTTTTTATGAATAAATGTTTTAACAAAACCGAAATTTTGAACTTTGGAGCCCACATATTCCACCTTAACTTAATGACTACCTTTTTTTTACTTAGTACTAGAATTATTTTCCGTATTACTATTCCCGCTATTATTTGTGTTTTGATCTTTCGCTTCCGGTCTAAATTCAATTGGCTGAACGCCTCCCCGTATATTAGAGTACCTACCAGTTGCTACACCTCGACGTCGTCTGTTATAATTCCTATAAGGATAACCCCGTGTATTACTGCCTCTTCCGCGATTCGTGGAATTAAACCGTATTGTATTTACTCGCACCGAACTGTACCTCGTGTTGACGTTTGCACCGCGTGTTCTTTCATATCTATTTACTGTCGAACTCTGTGATTGTGAACTACCGAGCCTATCTACATTTATATTTCTTTCCAGAGGTCTTAAAAATTCAACTGCTTCTCTGATTGTCATAGGTTGTTGTCTACTAAAGTATGCTACTTGTATATGTTCAGGATACTGCCTAAAAATGGTATTTATCTTTTCTGCATCCGTAAAAGGCAATGATAAAGCATAAACTTTATCCAACTGCTCCGCGAAATATTTCTCCATACTCCCGTTCTGTTTATTATATTTTGAAGTCATAAATCTAGACTTTACTACTTCCTGTTCTGCCTGGCTCCAAAATACATTCTGGAAATCCGATTCAAAATCACTAAACGACTTCCAATAATCTCTATAAATATTCATACGAATTTTAGCTTCCCCTGATAATGATTCTATTGCTAAACTTAATGTTCGTTCTGTATTTAGGTCTTGTCCCGTCATAGATAAATAATCTTTTAGATCCCTCAAGAAACTCATTGGATTGTGCATCCTATTACCATCAAATGTAGGTAATTTTTGTTTTACCTGTACAATTACCGTTTGACGTGTTGTCTCACTACTAATATTGTTCGTTTCCGAGCTAGTTAATGGTACTATTGGAGAACCTGAACTATGACCACTATCACTTTCAATTCGCTCGTTTTCCAATCTCGTAAGTCTATTTAATATTTCAGATAACAATTGATTAGTCTGATTTGCACTATTCATGTTATTAGTACTGCTAGTCCCTCTACGACTATTACGCATGACCTTTCCGCTCATGGTTTGTTATTAAAATATATTATTTCCCACGTGAAAATAAATACTCTCAATTTTGTATTGGTTATTTGTTGTTAGAATTGCTCTTAAGTATTCACTTAGATACGTTATCCGAATATATTTTTCGAGTAGAAGTTAAGTATTTGAAATTTATCGTTTTGAATATTTTTCGAGTGTTCAAAGAATATTCTTAAGAATAAATAACACCAAGTGTGTTAAGTGCGCCTAACCTTTTTGAGTTCGTTTATTATCTTATCCTAATAAACTGTCAAACCTTTTTGAAATTAATGGTTTTCAAACTTCTAATATTGCTAAGTGTCTTGTTTTCACAAGTGAGTTTTTAAGTTTTTACGAATGTCAGTTTCGTACGTGATAAACGGTCCTATTTTAAGACCCCTTGAAATGTCCAAATGTATCGAGTTATTGTATTTTTTTTCGTTTTGTTAACTATGTCTATGAGAATCGTAAGGCAAAAAAATATTGTTACGAGTTTACACGTGCGTCAACAAAAGTTTTAGTTTGCTTAAATATAGACAAAGACTGACCCAAGTTTTGCCTATGTTTATGATATCCGTAATAATTTTCGGTGTATTGTGTATTGGACCCTTTTTAGAAAGTCTTACTATTTTAGTAATTGCCTACGTTGTGTAATATTTTTTTAAACAATAGATAAAGAATAGATTTTTAACAATGAATACGTCTTTTGTACTGTTTTAAAAGTCTATTCCTGTGAGTTTCGAACGTACTAAATAAAAATTTAATATTCTGCGTGGTATGTTTTGTAGTAATTTATAAGTTGGTTCTTTTCTCGTTGTATTAAAATTTAATACTAGACAAGAATTCTGGTCACCGGGCATCAAAAACTGTAACGGGAAATGGCCCTTAAGGCTATCTTCGTCACTAGCTTGGCTGTAATCGTCTAAACCTAACTAAACATAAAACTAAACTGTGAAATTGAATTCCTAACCGATTTATTTTAAATAATGTACGCCGTGATTATTCTTCTCACTGAATTAATTTAACCTTCGGTTTATATTATATATTAACTAATGTTCTAATCTTTTGAGTTTTTTTGAAATAAAATGAACTCTATCTGCATAAAATCTAGTTTCTATATACGATATTGATTTAAATGTCAAGTTATCATTTACGGTCGTAGATTGTATCTACCAGGTAACTGAGGTTTTCTGGATCCAGATTATATGATAATGGCCTGTATTTTTTTATATTTCATATGTTTTGTCGTGAGCTCATATATATATATTTTTTTTTGGTTGATATTAAATCAACATATTTTCTCCTCCTCTCCTTCAAGAGTAATTTAATTCTGTTATCAGTACCTCCACTAACGCTAAACGTATAATAGTATTCTTCTCCTTTTTTTATATTAGTATTCACTAATTAATACCATTACAAGTTTAACCGACCCGTCGTAAATCGCCTCACATATCTAGGTTTGCCTGCATTCCAATGTAGGTTTCGTTCGAGACTGGTATAACTACTGATTTAGCACGAGTTCATCTGTTTTAGCTTGTAAATATAATTTATGGATTTCAGGCAGACCCCAGAAATGTTACACACTGATAACTTGCTCAAACTGAAAACCCAAATGGTTCCAGGAGCTAAAATTCTATTTAAATTATCTATTAAGTGAGCTGATTGTAACACATATATTTATTTATTGCTGTATTCGACTAAAATACTCCCTCTCGTTAGAAAACTGTGTGCAAATAATGATATTTCAGATGTCTCTGAATGAACCTACTAAAACCACACGTCGTCTCTTATGTGTTCTTTGCACTTTACAAGTCGAATATTAATTGAGTTCACCAACGACCATCTCTTTGTATTACTGATACTATTTCCTTGTGTTACTCGATATATTACAAATGTTAGATGAATAATCAGCCACTTAGATAATTTACTCTAATATATTACTCGTCAACTTCTGACCATTCAAATCAATGTTCTATAACTGATAACGGAATAATTATTTATACTTGCTCTAATTCTCGAATGATGTATTCAGCCGTGTTAAAATGCACTTAATTATTTGATTACAGTGCCTAGATAAAATGTTATAATGATAATGATATTTCACGTAATCATTTAAATCACTTCCAAACGTAATTTCATATAAATTCAGACCACAGTTCTTTATCTTGCTATTCAAACCAATATACTATAAAATAGTAGAAATTTACCAGAAACCTTCAATTATATTATTTAGTAATATATTTAAAGTTATATAACAAACTATCACGATTTATTCAGACAATGTTCTGGAACTATTTTCAATACATCTATTTTTAATTATTGAATAACGTATTTATCCACAACTTTACTATAAAATTCACGGTTACTTTAATTAAAACACAATGGATTTGCCGTTTGATTGATTAAGTTATTTATGATAATTATCTTGTAAACAAAGACTTAACGCGATATAATTTACGTAACACTTCACTTCGGTTAGTTATCACTTAAATAAACGTATTTAGTATGATGTTACCTACGAATCCTATTAATCCACCTCGACAGATTAACCTAAATAATTCTAGACTCAAATGACCCTAATGTTTACCTCGGTCTATTGTCCCTTACCAAAGACAATAGGTGTGTATGAATTGATATGTGTGAATTTATGCGAATTGTGTGAAAGGGAATAACAATGCGAACTAAACTAAGGATAAGGAATGGAATAGCTTGCGAAAACCCCTAAAACTATTCCACGGATCCTAGATTATAGGAAATAGGTGTTTGAAACGCTTCCGAAATCAGACTCAATCCCAGAATTTAAGGCTTGTTACCTAAAAGTTCTTTTTTGCCACGTTTCAGGAGGTTGGGTTTATATAGAGAAAGGTATTTATAAAATATAGGAATCTTTAGATATTCAATCCAAAGAGCGTTATCATTTGTCACTGTCTAGTATGCACAACTCGTCAAAAGAATCACCAATTATATTAGCATAACACAGCCAACGAAATTACCAACTAATTTAACAGAGCGTATGCACTTCAACCAGCTACAATGAAAACTCTCTCATGTCCCCGTTCGAAATCAGTTTTTATATTCCACTGACTCCCCGCCTGATGGATCTTAGTGACGTCACACGCCTCCTCGTCGCTTGGGTATCAGGTAGTATTTTTTTTGAGAAATGACCTACGCATTAGACCTTT
Organism: Cybosia mesomella; assembly: GCA_946251805.1. NCBI lineage: Eukaryota > Metazoa > Arthropoda > Insecta > Lepidoptera > Erebidae > Cybosia > Cybosia mesomella. The sequence continues at coordinate 25,178,816 of OX276402.1, read as the reverse complement.
CTTGTACTTAAAATAGCATGCCAACATTATTTTAAACCAAACATCTTAACTAGTTCAAATTAAGCATATTTTAATTATATACACACCATTAACCTTAAATTACTATCCTTCCATGCAACATGCCACGCTTAACACTTAACTCTCAATCTACGTAATACAAACTCATTGTCAGGCAAAGCATAGCGACATTCAATCGTGCAAAATTTGGTAAACGCGTCCGTTTACTAACCAACAGTCTCGTATCAAAGCTTGACAAAGAAATCAAATTACATCTTATTTGGTTCCTAAAACCCTTTATAAATTATTTTAATACGCATTAACCAATGAGATAATTTAGACGTCCATAGAGTTCATTTTGTAATAATTAACACGTGTCAATATTCCTTTATTTCAAATACGTCGTGAAGACGAATAATTTTTTTATGTTGTATGAATGGTATTTGTATTGTTAACAGATGTGAGGTAAAAATTATCAGCGTTGTTTCGCCATCGTGGCGATATAAATAATACCATTTCAGTCGCCTCCTCAGACTTCAAATTAAGTTGATTCGCTTAGAAACAGACTTCTTTTGAAGATCTGCTTCTAGGATTAGTTCCCAGATGCATTCCTTTGACTCGATCTCTTTACTCTTAATATATTATCACGCTAAATTAATAGTGTTGTAAGTTCCTTTTATTTTATTAGTTTTGGGTTCCATGAGGGCATAACAATCAGTGGATGTTATGTAACTCGTTCTGTAAGATTCCGCAATGTATATAATCGTTTAACTTTACCATAGGTATCCTGCATAGAATATATGTATTTATAACAAGATTTACCTGCATCTAATAGACCTGTTAAATTCACGCCTCCTAAACTGTCGTTTATTTTTTTTTTTGCAATTTTAAATATCTATGTGAGTCCTTTTCGCAGTCTAAAATGTCAGCGCCTTTAAATAATGTTTGAATGATTTATTATTTTGCATAACTCAATTATTGTCATTTGATTTCGATAAACATATCGGAACGTTTCTGCCTTTTAATCGGACAAACTCCTTTACTCCCACAGCTGGTCTTATTGGAACTATTTGTTTTTTTTTTTTTTTTATGAATAAATGTTTTAACAAAACCGAAATTTTGAACTTTGGAGCCCACATATTCCACCTTAACTTAATGACTACCTTTTTTTTACTTAGTACTAGAATTATTTTCCGTATTACTATTCCCGCTATTATTTGTGTTTTGATCTTTCGCTTCCGGTCTAAATTCAATTGGCTGAACGCCTCCCCGTATATTAGAGTACCTACCAGTTGCTACACCTCGACGTCGTCTGTTATAATTCCTATAAGGATAACCCCGTGTATTACTGCCTCTTCCGCGATTCGTGGAATTAAACCGTATTGTATTTACTCGCACCGAACTGTACCTCGTGTTGACGTTTGCACCGCGTGTTCTTTCATATCTATTTACTGTCGAACTCTGTGATTGTGAACTACCGAGCCTATCTACATTTATATTTCTTTCCAGAGGTCTTAAAAATTCAACTGCTTCTCTGATTGTCATAGGTTGTTGTCTACTAAAGTATGCTACTTGTATATGTTCAGGATACTGCCTAAAAATGGTATTTATCTTTTCTGCATCCGTAAAAGGCAATGATAAAGCATAAACTTTATCCAACTGCTCCGCGAAATATTTCTCCATACTCCCGTTCTGTTTATTATATTTTGAAGTCATAAATCTAGACTTTACTACTTCCTGTTCTGCCTGGCTCCAAAATACATTCTGGAAATCCGATTCAAAATCACTAAACGACTTCCAATAATCTCTATAAATATTCATACGAATTTTAGCTTCCCCTGATAATGATTCTATTGCTAAACTTAATGTTCGTTCTGTATTTAGGTCTTGTCCCGTCATAGATAAATAATCTTTTAGATCCCTCAAGAAACTCATTGGATTGTGCATCCTATTACCATCAAATGTAGGTAATTTTTGTTTTACCTGTACAATTACCGTTTGACGTGTTGTCTCACTACTAATATTGTTCGTTTCCGAGCTAGTTAATGGTACTATTGGAGAACCTGAACTATGACCACTATCACTTTCAATTCGCTCGTTTTCCAATCTCGTAAGTCTATTTAATATTTCAGATAACAATTGATTAGTCTGATTTGCACTATTCATGTTATTAGTACTGCTAGTCCCTCTACGACTATTACGCATGACCTTTCCGCTCATGGTTTGTTATTAAAATATATTATTTCCCACGTGAAAATAAATACTCTCAATTTTGTATTGGTTATTTGTTGTTAGAATTGCTCTTAAGTATTCACTTAGATACGTTATCCGAATATATTTTTCGAGTAGAAGTTAAGTATTTGAAATTTATCGTTTTGAATATTTTTCGAGTGTTCAAAGAATATTCTTAAGAATAAATAACACCAAGTGTGTTAAGTGCGCCTAACCTTTTTGAGTTCGTTTATTATCTTATCCTAATAAACTGTCAAACCTTTTTGAAATTAATGGTTTTCAAACTTCTAATATTGCTAAGTGTCTTGTTTTCACAAGTGAGTTTTTAAGTTTTTACGAATGTCAGTTTCGTACGTGATAAACGGTCCTATTTTAAGACCCCTTGAAATGTCCAAATGTATCGAGTTATTGTATTTTTTTTCGTTTTGTTAACTATGTCTATGAGAATCGTAAGGCAAAAAAATATTGTTACGAGTTTACACGTGCGTCAACAAAAGTTTTAGTTTGCTTAAATATAGACAAAGACTGACCCAAGTTTTGCCTATGTTTATGATATCCGTAATAATTTTCGGTGTATTGTGTATTGGACCCTTTTTAGAAAGTCTTACTATTTTAGTAATTGCCTACGTTGTGTAATATTTTTTTAAACAATAGATAAAGAATAGATTTTTAACAATGAATACGTCTTTTGTACTGTTTTAAAAGTCTATTCCTGTGAGTTTCGAACGTACTAAATAAAAATTTAATATTCTGCGTGGTATGTTTTGTAGTAATTTATAAGTTGGTTCTTTTCTCGTTGTATTAAAATTTAATACTAGACAAGAATTCTGGTCACCGGGCATCAAAAACTGTAACGGGAAATGGCCCTTAAGGCTATCTTCGTCACTAGCTTGGCTGTAATCGTCTAAACCTAACTAAACATAAAACTAAACTGTGAAATTGAATTCCTAACCGATTTATTTTAAATAATGTACGCCGTGATTATTCTCCTCACTGAATTAATTTAACCTTCGGTTTATATTATATATTAACTAATGTTCTAATCTTTTGAGTTTTTTTGAAATAAAATGAACTCTATCTGCATAAAATCTAGTTTCTATATACGATATTGATTTAAATGTCAAGTTATCATTTACGGTCGTAGATTGTATCTACCAGGTAACTGAGGTTTTCTGGATCCAGATTATATGATAATGGCCTGTATTTTTTTATATTTCATATGTTTTGTCGTGAGCTCATATATATATATTTTTTTTTGGTTGATATTAAATCAACATATTTTCTCCTCCTCTCCTTCAAGAGTAATTTAATTCTGTTATCAGTACCTCCACTAACGCTAAACGTATAATAGTATTCTTCTCCTTTTTTTATATTAGTATTCACTAATTAATACCATTACAAGTTTAACCGACCCGTCGTAAATCGTCTCACATATCTAGGTTTGCCTGCATTCCAATGTAGGTTTCGTTCGAGACTGGTATAACTACTGATTTAGCACGAGTTCATCTGTTTTAGCTTGTAAATATAATTTATGGATTTCAGGCAGACCCCAGAAATGTTACACACTGATAACTTGCTCAAACTGAAAACCCAAATGGTTCCAGGAGCTAAAATTCTATTTAAATTATCTATTAAGTGAGCTGATTGTAACACATATATTTATTTATTGCTGTATTCGACTAAAATACTCCCTCTCGTTAGAAAACTGTGTGCAAATAATGATATTTCAGATGTCTCTGAATGAACCTACTAAAACCACACGTCGTCTCTTATGTGTTCTTTGCACTTTACAAGTCGAATATTAATTGAGTTCACCAACGACCATCTCTTTGTATTACTGATACTATTTCCTTGTGTTACTCGATATATTACAAATGTTAGATGAATAATCAGCCACTTAGATAATTTACTCTAATATATTACTCGTCAACTTCTGACCATTCAAATCAATGTTCTATAACTGATAACGGAATAATTATTTATACTTGCTCTAATTCTCGAATGATGTATTCAGCCGTGTTAAAATGCACTTAATTATTTGATTACAGTGCCTAGATAAAATGTTATAATGATAATGATATTTCACGTAATCATTTAAATCACTTCCAAACGTAATTTCATATAAATTCAGACCACAGTTCTTTATCTTGCTATTCAAACCAATATACTATAAAATAGTAGAAATTTACCAGAAACCTTCAATTATATTATTTAGTAATATATTTAAAGTTATATAACAAACTATCACGATTTATTCAGACAATGTCCTGGAACTATTTTCAATATATCTATTTTTAATTATTGAATAACGTATTTATCCACAACTTTACTATAAAATTCACGGTTACTTTAATTAAAACACAATGGATTTGCCGTTGGATTGATTAAGTTATTTATGATAATTATCTTGTAAACAAAGACTTAACGCGATATAATTTACGTAACACTTCACTTCGGTTAGTTATCACTTAAATAAACGTATTTAGTGTGATGTTACCTACGAATCCTATTAATCCACCTCGACAGATTAACCTAAATAATTCTAGACTCAAATGACCCTAATGTTTACCTCGGTCTATTGTCCCTTACCAAAGACAATAGGTGTGTATGAATTGATATGTGTGAATTTATGCGAATTGTGTGAAAGGGAATAACAATGCGAACTAAACTAAGGATAAGGAATGGAATAGCTTGCGAAAACCCCTAAAACTATTCCACGGATCCTAGATTATAGGAAATAGGTGTTTGAAACGCTTCCGAAATCAGACTCAATCCCAGAATTTAAGGCTTGTTACCTAAAAGTTCTTTTTTGCCACGTTTCAGGAGGTTGGGTTTATATAGAGAAAGGTATTTATAAAATATAGGAATCTTTAGATATTCAATCCAAAGAGCGTTATCATTTGTCACTGTCTAGTATGCACAACTCGTCAAAAGAATCACCAATTATATTAGCATAACACAGCCAACGAAATTACCAACTAATTTAACAGAGCGTATGCACTTCAACCAGCTACAATGAAAACTCTCTCATGTCCCCGTTCGAAATCAGTTTTTATATTCCACTGACTCCCCGCCTGATGGATCTTAGTGACGTCACACGCCTGCTCGTCGCTTGGGTATCAGGTAGTATTTTTTTTGAGAAATGACCTACGCATTAGACCTTTCTTGTACTTAAAATAGCATGCCAATATTATTTTAAACCAAACATCTTAACTAGTTCAAATTAAGCATATTTTAATTATATACACACCATTAACCTTAAATTACTATCCTTCCATGCAACATGCCACGCTTAACACTTAACTCTCAATCTACGTAATACAAACTCATTGTCAGGCAAAGCATAGCGACATTCAATCGTGCAAAATTTGGTAAACGCGTCCGTTTACTAACCAACAGTCTCGTATCAAAGCTTGACAAAGAAATCAAATTACATCTTATTTGGTTCCTAAAACCCTTTATAAATTATTTTAATACGCATTAACCAATGAGATAATTTAGACGTCCATAGAGTTCATTTTGTAATAATTAACACGTGTCAATATTCCTTTATTTCAAATACGTCGTGAAGACGAATAATTTTTTTATGTTGTATGAATGGTATTTGTATTGTTAACAGATGTGAGGTAAAAATTATCAGCGTTGTTTCGCCATCGTGGCGATATAAATAATACCATTTCATCGTCTCCAATGAGCGCGACTGACCAAATCGCCGTCCTGAAGCTCAACGGGGAAGCTCTCTCCAGATGATGATCCCAAAATAAAATAAAGAGGAGTCAGCGCCTCCTCCGCTTCTGATTCGCACGTGACATGGGTCAGGGGCCGAGAGTTGACAATAAATTCGGCTTCTGCTAACAGTGTCCCCAGTACCTCGTCTGTCGGCACTCGTTCATGGAGCGTGGCTCGCAGAGCGGTTTTCACACTGCGCACCATCCGTTCCCATGCGCCCCCATAAAAGGAGCGGAGGGTGGTATAAACTTCCACTGAATCTGATGGTTCGCAGCGAAATCCGTGATGGAAACCCCATAAAGTGCTCTTAACTCTCTGCTAGCTCCAACAAAAGCTGTCCCATTGTCGGACAGAATTTGGGAAGGAGTTCCACGCCGCGCAATAAATCTTCTCAGACACATCAGTGCTGCATCGGTGGACAGCCCGTGGACCACTTCCAGGTGTATAGCTCTAGTTACTAAGCATGTCAGCACTGCGACCCATCGCTTCTCGCGTCTGCGTCCAACTGCTACCAGGAGGGGCCCGAAGTAGTCCAATCGAACAAATGTAAACGATCGCCGATGATGGGATAATCTCTCCAAAGGGAGGTCACCGACGGGAGGCTGAAGTGGAGCTGCCCGCAGAAGTCGACACGTGGGACAATGGTGTGTGATCGAGCGTACCACACTTCTCGCACTGATAATCCAAAACCGCTCCGCAAATCAAAACCGCACCATCTCTGTGTTGCAGTGAGCTGCCTTTATGTGATATGAAAGAATCAGGAGACGAACGGCCGGGTGTTTCCCATCAAGTATTATCGGGTTCTTGTTTACTTTTTCCGTATCCGTATCTGCTACTGTAGCCGTCCGGTCGGATAGCCTGATTAGCCCATCCTGACCTACGAACACAACAAATTTACGCAGGCGACTTTGAGGTGACACGGGCCTGCCATTATGAAGACATACCATCTCATTCTTGAAACTGTCCAGCTGACTCTGATAAAATATATGTACCTCCGCCAGGCGAATGTCGTCTGCTGACAGACTGCGCGAAGTGAGAGCATTAGTACTGGAATTGCCCTCATCTCTCGAAACGAACGTAAATAATCTCCCCTTCATTAGCAGAAAAGCATCTACCACGACCCCCCGTTTTCTTAGATAACGTAGTCTTAGTAGGGTAAGAAACTGATGAGCCCGCGCTGTTGCACGTACCAATCTTAGCCATGAACTAAAGCGAGATGGATTAGCGCACAAAGGCAAGTGCAAATGCGACTCATCATTGTAATAAACCGTAGCATGATTATGAGAAGGACTAGGATCGTGTGAGGCAGTAGAAAGTTTACGTGATGATGCGTGCGTACGGGCTACTGGCTTAAGCTCTAAAGCGACAGATGTTTCTTGAATGCTAGTAGATTCTACTGGCCAGTCTGATGATAATAGGAATTGTGGCCCTAACACCCAACGAGAAGCTTGTGAAAGCCCACCGCGCTTTATGCGCGTAGCATCATCCGCGACGTTAAGCTCTGTGGGCACCCACCGCCATTCGGATACGTCGGTGAGCTCGCAAATCTCGCCTATACGATGAGCTACAAATGGTTTATACGACCTCGCATCGCTACGTATCCAACCAAGGACGTTGAGTGAATCGCACCAGAAGACACGTTTGTTTGGTACATAGCGATGAGCTTCGCATATTGATGATGCTAGGCGAGCTGCTAATAGTGCCCCTTGAAGTTCTAAACGTGGTATGGAGATGGGCTTCAGAGGAGCTACTTGCGCTTTACTACAAATAAGTGTGAGTTTCACGTTTCCTTCCGTATTTACAAATCGCCAATACGCCACTGCGACAAAAGCCAGTTCGCTGGCATCCGAAAAAATGTGAAGCTCACAATTATGGAATTTGCTACCCTTGTTGTGATAAAAACGCGGAATCTGGAGCTTTGAAACCGATGCTAGGTCTTCAAACCACCAGTTCCAAGCGTTTTGTTCTTCGTCAGGTAGTTTTTCGTCCCAATCATATCCTTTGCGCCATATATTCTGGAACATTATGCGTCCCGGGACAACTATAGTTTAGGATCATACGTTTGGTTAATTTTCCTAGCGAGATTGACCTATCCAACACTGTTGGGCTAAACGTTATGACATCGTTAGCAGGTTGCCAAATTAACCCTAAAGTGCGAACTGCTGTTGGAAAATCGCCTAATGAAATATCCTCTACCGATGGACTGAGTAAAAGGTCTTTCGGGAGTTGAGCCAAGGCGGCTGACTCGTTGGACACCCAGCCCCGCATCTCAAACCCCGCGTGCCTATGGACTGATACTATATCAACAGCTAACTTCGCCGCTTTTATGACAGAACTGACACTTCCAATAAAATCATCCATATAATGGTCATCCGTGATTGCAGCTGCTGCTTCTGGGTATAGGCCTCTCCATTCGTCAGCGTTCTTATTTTTCACGTAAAGAGCAGAGCAGGGACTCGAGGCGGCACCGAACATCATAGACGACATTCGGTACGTCCTAATAGACTTTTTGGGGTTATCACGCCACAAGAACCGTTGGGCATCGCGATCTTCGACCCTTATTTTGACCTGGGGAAACATCTCTCGTATATCGGCTGTCATGGCTACTTCGCGTTCCCGAAAACGAAAAAGAATTCCTAAAAGTGACCGTAGAAGGTCGGGACCCGGTACCAGCAACGAGTTCAAGCTGACACCCTGAGATTTCGCCGCTGCATCATGCACTACACGCAGTTTTCCCGGCTTTTGCGGATGGGTAACCCCAAAGTGAGGGAGGTACCAGCATCTCTGCTCCGACTTATCTTCACACGGCTCAGCATAGTCTTTCTCAAACATCGCGTTAACGTTCTTACGATTCAACTCAGCGTAGCCCTCGTCTTTAGCCATCTTTTTTTCAAGGTTCAAGAATCTAGAAAGAGCGAGAGGGTAACTATCTGGAACCCGCGAAACGTCTGGACGCCACAATAGGCCTACCTCAAAACGCCCCGACGGTAATCTGCGAGTCGTTTTGTTTAAAACCTCGAGCGCGTGTTCGTCATTCGAACTTCGGACTTCCCGCTTCATAATACCTATCGCTTCTAGTTGGTATTGCTCTTTGATAAGTGATTCGAGAGATTCATCGTTATGGCACGGTAAATCGCTAGTGTGATTGACAAACTCGACCGGATTAGACCTGCTTGAGGCAAACCCAAACAGTACCCACCCTAGATTCGTATGGATAGCAACCGGTTGAGATTTGGTTCCTTTTCGCGTAGCTTTAGCTAATGTCAAGTGCCAATTGTCGATCCCTATGATGATGGTTGGCCTCGCGTCTTCGTAGCACAGAACTTCAACTAAATCACTCAAATGGCCAAGTTTAGCAATCTCGTGGTTACAAATTGACTGACTTTTTATACCTAAACCCTTAATAGACCGCGCCCTGCGTAATAGATAGGTATCAGAACCGTGTTTACCTTTGACATGAAAATCAACGTACTCTACTGACGTGTCTTTGGATAGCCCGCCTACACAGTCGAGACTAATTTGAGCTTTCGGTCCACTAACACCTATCCGGGACGAAACCTCGGAATCTATAAACGTAGACGTGGCGCCGTCATCTAGTAAAGCGTATGTATCGTAGTTACCTAATGGACGGATGGCGCTCGCTGTCAAGTTAACATCGGCTCTGTGTTGAAAAAGTTTTAAAATAATTAATATAAACTTTCTAGTGATTAATTAGCGTAAAAAAGTATTATCTAATGACAATAAACTTGCCATATCGTTATCATAGCAATATATACAGTGAAACTAGGTAATTGAAGTGATAAACAATTTCAAGTTCAGCGTCGGCAATAAACAAAAACAATAAACTTAAATAGAGAAGAAAGACGATAAAGTAACACATAAACGTTAAAACTATAATAATACAGTGCAGTGGCAGTGAATATAATGCAAATAATTATTAAACAAACAAAAACTCACATATTGACCGTTCATTTTATTCAAAAATCAGTGACATTCTTGGTAGGTAATAAGAAATTGGACTTTGAACCTGTCCGCTCGCGCTCATAGTTACAAAACACAGTACCAAAACCACTGCACAGTGTTCGGAGGCAAGAAGTTACTAATTTCCAGCCACACAACTAATGTTGATTTGGTCTAGTGGCTTGCGCTGCAGCTTTTGAAGTTGGCTGTTTGGTGTGGCGCGAGTTCGAACCCAGTACGCAGAAATTCTTTTTCCAATTGTTTCTGATATTGTGAGGACTGGGGAACATTGAAGACAATCAATTTCTTCAGAAATAAATTATTGTACCTATTACAATAACTGTAACGTGCTGCTTGAATTGTATAAGTGTGTGGCAAAGCGCTATCTAGCGGTGAATTAATAATAAGACTGACGAACACGAGTCAAATAATAATAGGGAGTAGCTGTCCACTGCTGATATTATATAATTACTGCCTGTAAAAACAATAAGTTGATATAAATGGATACCATGGAAGATCAAAATGTTACATTCAGGCCAATCAGGTTTCAACGCACTAACTCGCTAAGCGATGATTCCATATTAACATCTCCACTTTTTGAAACCACTGTAATGAGTCTACCGAACACACCTCAAAAAGAGAAAGCATTAATATTGGAACTTAAAGAAAAAATTATGGATCTTACTACTCAGCTGGCGAGTGCCCACACAGAAATTGAGGTTCTCAACAGTGAAAACTGTACACTTAAGTCAGACTTAGAAAAATCAACCAAACTGATACACACTTACAAACAAATGTCTCTTTCAGATAGCCTATATACCTCACCAAAGGCATGTCGGTGTAACAAACGTATGAGATACTCCTCTACACCATTGAAAACCCACGCAACAACGCAAAAGTCCAGTACCAATCAGTCCAGTACCAGCCAGTCTCCAAGACAAGGCTTTGCCACTCCCGTGCAGCCCGCTTCAAGGGATCTCAATTTGCCGGGACCATCAGCTTTACCAATGTCGTCCTGTAATGTTTCTAAAAAGCTTAAAGAGGTTACACCTATAAATTCAATGCCAAAAAAACACTTCAGCAGTAACAAATCTAGGAAACCAAGACATAGAATTATAGTGATTGCGGATGATCAGGGAAGACATATTCAACATACACTACAACGCCTAATTGGTGATCGATTTCTGGTGACCTGCTTCTGGAAGTCTGGGGCTACGCTGCAAGATGTGTTGGCATCAGAACGCGCAGAAATAAACCTACTTACCGATAAGGATTATGTCATTGTTTTGGCTGGTACTAATGATAGATCCCCTTGTATTCTCAATATCTGTGTAAGCAATTTTATGTGTTTGACAAGGAATACTAATGTACTGTTCTGTGAAATTTTATCTAACAAATATTTAAGAGAAAAGAAACTAAATTACGAAATTAAATTATTGTGCTCTAAATTTGCTAACGTAACATATATAGACATGGGCTTCAGTTCTAAATTACCTCATAGTGGTACCTTTGCTCGACACAGTTGTCAAATACTGTTGAAGGAGATATTACGTATTGATTATCGTGTAAAATATAGAGACTTCCACTCAATCACCAGAACAAACAGACCTATATTAGTCGATAAAGCTACCCAAACAACGCATGTAAAATTGTCTGAAGGAAGGGATCATAATGATGGAAAACGTATGGATTTATGTAACATACCACCAACTACACCAGACACTAACAATACGTTTTTTCGTCAATAAATGCATAAATATCATTCACCAGAATATTGATGGGCTTATCAGTAAGCTGAACCTACTGAACGTACACCTTGATAATCTGGCAGATAAAAATATACATGTAGATATTATATGCATAGCCGAACACAATATGACTGGACAGGACATATCTTTAGTAAATATACCATATTTTACCGTGGCCTCTTCATATGTAAGAAATACCAGGTATGGAGGTTCTTGCATACTTGTACGTCATAACCATAAATTTAAAATTATAGAAAATATACATAAGTTTCAAATAAAAAATATATTAGAGTGTAGTGGTATTGAACTTGTCGATCATAATATTTATCTAATATGCATATACAGATCACCTAGTAACATTTCAGAGGACTATGACCTCTTCTTCTCGAGTTTTGGTAATCTCTTACATCACTTGTGTTTTGGACGACGGAAAATTATAATATGTGGGGACATCAATATTGACACTTTAAAAAGAAATAAGAACTCAATAACATATATAAATTTGCTAGCACAATTCAATCTCAAATCCATCATAGAATCCCCAACACGGTTAGTCTCTGGCACTTGCATTGACCATATTATGATCAACAATATTAAAGGGTATAAAACCAATATTTACGACTTTGCTCTATCAGATCACACGGCACAACTACTACAGTACCCAATTAAACAGATCTGTAATATAGAGTCTTGGAATGTTACAAAAAGAGACTATAGTTTATATAATTTGGATAAATTTCAAAATTACCTCCGTTCCCTATCATTTCATGACGTGTATAATAGTGATGATCCCGAAACGTCTTTTAATGAATTCTACGAAATGTTTTGTCTGTTATATGAATTGTGCTTTCCAGTTATATTAATTAAAAAAACCATAAAAAAGAAGCAAAATTGGCTTAGTAAAGGTATAAAGATGTGTTCAAAAAGAAAATGTCAACTATTATGGCAATATAGGAAAAGTAGAAATAAATGTGATAAACTAAAATTTAAAACATATTCAGGCAGACTGAATAAAATAATTAAACTAACCAAAAAATCGCAAAATAATTATTACATCAACAATAGTAAAAATAAACCCAAAGCTATTTGGAATGTGATTAACAATATAAAGGCTGAAATTCCCAAAGACCCTATCACACGCCTAACAATAGATGGTAAAATAATAACTGACCCATTAGATATAGCCCAAAATTTTAATACGTATTTTATTAATCAAATAAAATCGTTGACATTTATAAATAACGCGACATTAGATAATAATTTGACATCAAACAATATCTTGACATTAAACAGTAACTTAACATGTAACAATAATTTGACATTGACAAACAATCAGCTTGCAAATAAAAACCAGATAGTTAAGAACACTTTGACATATAACAAGACTTTGAAATTTTGTAACAACCATAATTCTATATTCATAAACCCTACAACAGCAAACGACATCGACAGGATAATCGGTACACTTAAGAACACAACGAGTACTGGTTATGACGGCATTACAACTAAAGTACTAAAGCATGTCAGTAAAATTATATCACCGGTATTATCTCACATTTTCAATTTATGCATACTGCACGGTGTATTCCCATCAAAACTAAAAACAACTATTGTTAAACCACTTTTTAAAAAACGAGATCGTGAGGATATGTCGTGTTACAGACCAATAGCTTTAATACCGGTGATATCCAAAATACTGGAAAAGATTTTATACGAGGCACTATACAGCTATTTAGAAAAATATAAGATAATTACAGATGCGCAAACGGGTTTTAGGAGAGATATGACAATAAATAAAGCCATATATAAACTTATCAGTGACGTTATGGTCAATATAGACCATAACACCCCAGTTTGTGCACTTTTTATGGACCTAAGTAAAGCTTTTGACTGTGTAGACTACAAAATACTTCAAAATAAGTTATACAAATGTGGAATTAGGGGTAATATATTAAACATTGTTATGTCCTTCTTAAGTAATAGAAAACAAGCAACATCCATCAACAAAATATGTGAAATAAATAAAAAAGAAATAACTTATATTTCTGACTATGAACGGGTAGAATATGGAGTTCCTCAAGGCAGTGTACTGGGTCCTTTGCTGTTTTTGGTGTATATAAACGACTTTCCTAAGGCTGTCACTGTACCAATGATTTTGTTTGCAGACGACAGTACTTTAGTATTTTCAAATAAAAATCATACTATACTAAAAGACACATTAAATAATACTCTTTCTGACGTGGTTGAATGGTTACAATCGAATAATCTTGCCGTTAACTTTACTAAGACTAATATAATGGTATTTAGAAATAGGGTTAGACCACCAATTGACGTAGTAATTGACTATGCAGGTACAACAATAAAAGAAGTTGACACAACAAAGTTTTTAGGTCTAATGGTTGACTCCAATCTAAGTTGGAAGTCACATACAGAACTCGTTTCCACCAAACTATACCAAATTTCATATGCTCTATATATGTTAACAAAAACCGTAGACACATCCACTGTAGTGACCGCATACCATGCCTATGCAGAATCGGTGATACGCTACGGCATAATATTCTGGGGCAACTCGACCGATTGGGATATAGTATTTAAAGCTCAAAAACGATGCATCCGGTCTATTTGTAAAATTTCAAAAACCGAAAGCTGCAAACCGCACTTTATCAGTTTAAATTTATTAACGTTTCCAAGCATATATATTATGGAGGTAGCTCTTTTTGTCAAACGAAACATGGAGTTATTTGAACATCTTTGTGGCACTCGACATCAACATAAAATAAAAACAATAAGAAATAAGACTGCTCTAATGAACAAGAGTATTCTGTGTATGACATCAAGGATTTTCAACAAACTACCTACTGAACTATGCTGCACTGTTAATCTCAACGAGTTTAAACACAAATTAAAGAAAATATTAATAAAAAAAGCATACTATAGTATTCAAGAATACCTAGTTGATAAATGTGTGTATATGTAATCCCTCCTAATCAAATATTATAATAATATAAGTACCTAAATGCTGATTCTATTCACTGTGACATTATATTATTGATTTTTTTGTTGACATAAAATAGATGATTTTAATTTTGTTCATTAAAATATTTGTGACTTTGTTTAATGACTTTATTGATATATAACTGAAATAATTGTGAATCTGTCGACATAATTAAATCTATATAATTAATTACCTAAATAAATTTGCACGCCTTGAGGCAGAATATGGCTGTTCAATTATAATATGTTAACATCTACTGTATGTACCCATGTTCGCAAAATAAATAATTTGAATTTGAATTTGAATTTTGTCACGGAATTTCCTATCAGTCTCTGCAGTGTGATGATGAGCGAATGTAGAGACCAAGGGTTCGAGTATTCCGAACTTGACCTGCAATTCAACCTCGCGCGCGAGGAAATCTGCAAATAATATGAGGCGTTTTATCTCGTAACCATTGTTTAAAGCAGCAAAATCTTGCCATCTGGGTCGCAAAAGCGCAGGAAGTTTAAACAACATCGCGTTGAATAATTCCGGCGAACTTAAATAATCGGGTTGATTGAGAAGTCGAATTACCTCTACGCAATTACGAACGCGACAAGCAAAATTAGCTAAATCTTTACCTTCCGCTCTCACGCGTGGAAGTGAGCGTATTGCAGTGATCTCTTGCAATACAATAAGCTCAGCGCGACCAAACCTCATGTCGAGCAATCGCAGCACGTCGGCAGGAACGCGTGCTGTCACTAGTACAGCGCCGACAGCATCGCGCGCTTCGCCTCGCAGCGCATAACTAAGGCGCGCTAAATTTTCGACATGCGTATATGAGGCCTCTGTATCTAAAAAGGCCCGCTTGAAACTCAAGTAATCCATCGTCGACTTGCCGTCGAAGAATGGTAAATTTATATTCGAACCTCTGGGGGTTTTATTACAATGATTAAAGAAACGATCTAACGTTGAAATCAGTGACGTTACAATCGCCGCGTTGTCGCCGCTTGTAGTCGCTGTTTGCGAAGTCTCGATGGCGCCGATCGGGGTAGCGGCTACAGCTGCTGCCACTGCCGACTCTGGCGCTGCGAGCTGGTGCTGGGTAGGAGCTGCGTCGGCGGCACCTTTCGCTGCAACTGGTGACGATAAGACCGTCTCTCGCACCTGTACATAAGTGAAAGTGTTATTTTGACCCGGATCTGTACCGAGAGCCACCGTTTCCTGCGACGGTTGCCCGATAGCGGGCGAGGCCTCTCGGTGTATATCGTTGAGCCAACTTCTCACACGTCGTTCCTCATGTACGTCACTATGATGACTATGGCGACTGCGACTGCTGTGACGACTGCCACACTCGCTGCCCTCCGCCTCTAAAACGGCGAGCTGGGCTCAATGTTCTATTTCTACAGTACGTTGTTCTATCTTTGCTTGACGTTTTTGTAGCTCTAGCTTTGTTTGTAGCTCAAGCTTCTGCATCTCGGCGACACGACGGGCATATTGCGCCTCTGCAAGTAAAATTTTTGCCCTTACCGTGGCCGACGATTTGGTCGACCTAGAGCAGGTGCTCTCAGGACGAGGCGATGGCAACGGTGGAGCTACGTTGAACGAACTCCCACCCGCGACGTTTGCCGTCGCTTCGACCACGGACTGTGTTACCTCCTTTTTTGCGTTCCTAGTCTGCACGACCATGGCTTCGAAGGACCAAAAATGTGTGGAATTATCACAAATTCACAACTGAATAAAAACGCTGGTTCCGTGCAGTTGAAGGTTTATTGAAGTAATGTCCAAAACAATTGAATTTGTCTTATAAAAATATAAAAAACCATAAACAAGCTAAAAAAGTATGTGCTTCAGCACAGAGATTTTGAAGCGTACACAAAACAACTTTACATTTTCATATATGCACATAGATGAACTTTTTTTCCCATATGGATACGCTACTGGGCGTATACCAGCTATGCCGACAATAAATTACCTAACCGCCAGCTTAATGCCCAGACAAGGCAAACCGCAAGGCTCCGGGAGTTAAGAAGAAAAGTCTATTCACTTTGTAGCGGACTATCTGGGATACTGTCTCTAATTAATTTCACCATTATATTCCTGTAATACCTTCCACGTGCCAAAGGCTCGATCTTAAGCAGCCTTAAGATCGAGCTTTTGGGATGCGAAGACATTAGCACATTAAAAACATAATCCTCTACAGCCGTTATTGAAATCTTGAAAGTCTTTATAGCGTGGGTTACCTCTTAGCAATGAGTTAGATATTATATTTACATAAATAAAGGTAATTAATGTAAATTTGGTGAATATTTGTAGATATAGTATTTAGTTAGAAACAGTTTCACGTACAGCAACGCTATGATGAATTATATTGCTATGTAACATTTGACTTTTCAAAGTCCCATACACTAATGACTGACGCTAATTGCCTTAATCGGATTATTCGGGATTAAGCCGCTTTGATCTGAACGAGGACGTTTATTTTTAATACGATTTCGTTCAAAAAATCCCATGTCAAAGTTAACAAATTAAAACTACAATTTTAAATCTGGTGCTAACAGGATTATAGATAAGCTCAGTTACGTAGCGATGCAAATAGGCTGGCATTGCTTTTGAGAATATTTGGAATGGTGTGAGCATGAAGTGAGATTAATAATATATATGTATAGTTTTTATATTTATTAAACTTTATGCACAAGTACATAGGTGGACTTACCAGTAAACCAAATGTGGTGCAGAGAAAGACTCAGTAGGTGCATTATCAAGAGCAACATTTAAAGATGGAATAGACGATATACACAACAATAATTTTGTAACGTAATAAATACATACCTTTTTTTACGCCGGGGAGTAAGGTTGGCCATAGAGCATATCCCTCGCAGATGGCCCCCTCGGGTTTGGGAACCGCGGTGTCCCCCTCTTGCCCCGGTTTGGGGGAGGAGCGCTTGTCGCCCCACCGTCTCGGCCTGCCTCTGCTGGGGTGACAGGCGGCCTCACCTGCTACCCCCAGGCCTGCGCTCATGCAGGACTGAGGTCGTTAAGGGACCTCCGGCGCCTGAGTTGCCTGCGACGCGCGGCGAGCATGTTGCGGGCTCGGCGGGCCAGGAGGGTTCTAAATCTCTCCCGGGCGCGCTCCGCCATCTCCTTCGCGAGCATTACATGCTCGCGGAAGGAGGTGGCGGCGGCCCACGTGCTCGCGCTCCGCACCACTCGCGCTCCGCACCAAATACATACATACCTTTCTACATTAAGGTAGGTATAATATGATATACTTTTGTAGACCCGAGACGGCGTGCGGTTTTAGTTGGTACAAGCCCGACATAACCGCCCCCACTGACCGGCGGGGTGTTATCAGAGGGGATTTCCGCCCGAAAAAAAAAATGGTACTTACATATGAACTTACGTAAATATATATTGCAATTCTGATATAGGCCACGGTAACCGCTTCCCATCAGATGGGCCGTGAGCTTGTCTGCCAACTGAGTGGTATAAATAAAAGTTACAGTCACAAGTTATCAATCAATTAGCCTATTGCATTGCATTCCACCGCTGGACACTGGCCTCTGCGCCATAGCACACGACCTATCGAATAACCATCTATCCCAGCTACTTTTTTCAGGTCATCCATCCATCCGGCTCGAAGGCGTTCCACTTTCCGTTTGCTGATTCGCGGTCCCTACTCTAGGACTCGCTTACTCCATCGGTCCTTTGACAATGGTAACCAGCCCATTGCCATTTCAGCTTGCTTATTTTACAAACTATTTCGGTAACTTAAGTTCTTTATCGGTTGACGGCCTCTGTGGCGTAGCGGTAGCGCATTCAACTGCTACGACAAGGGGCGTGGGTTCGATTTCTGCTCAGTGCAAATATTTGTATGCATGAATATTTGCTTTGGTCTGGGTGATTCTATGTATCATATGTATATATTTACAAATAACAAAGTATATAAGTATGTTTATCCGCATTCTGGAACCCATAACACAAGCTAGTTAAACTATGCTCACTTTGGGTCTATAAAAGCGCTGTGCAGAATGTCGTAGAATATTTATTTATTTATTTATTTACCCCATTACGAATTTTATCCTTCAAATAAACTTCCAAGCATAGCTCACTATAAATTATACTTAATGTTATATAATGCGAACTACAGGATTAGCTCTGTGTTACTCTGTAGGTGATAAGGTGATATGCGTGCCCTGTATGGTATCGTTTCAACCATGCTGGGTCGGTGGACTAACTGTCTCAAGCCAACTCCGGTACGGCTGCTATATCCACTAGCTGGTATTGTATCACCCTATTGCGGAAATGTGGCAACAATCATCGAGAGGCGCAAGCTAGATTTGGACCAACGACATCCCATTTACTATAAAGCCTATAACATAAACTGTACTCAGTCCTTCAAAATTTTGTTCTGTACTGTAACATGTCAGTAAAAATCTTGAATTTTATGGCCGTCATAAGAAATCCTGAAGTTGATTTTCAGGAATTCTTATGATTTCTTAGGCGTTTGTCAATAATTCAGCCAGATTTTGAAACTATTAGCTTTTAATACGCTCATTAATGGCTAGCAGATTATTGTTGGAGACTTAAAAAAGACCTTTCAGAAGCCAAATATTCACGAAAGTCATAAGTATTTATTCTATACTAAGCAATATAATTCCTCTAAATGTAGCTGCAGCTTCAGTATGGCGACATAGACATATGTCTTCGCTTCTCCTAGACCAATGAAATCGTTGAAAAAACGTGTCAAGTGAAAAAAAACGTGTCGACATATTGGTCACGTGACACAATTTTTCAGCGATTTCATTGGTTGAAGAGAAGCAAAGATATATGTCTATGTCGCTATGCTGAGACTGCTGATGTTAGTAGTGTTTACAAAAATATATGTTTTAATGTCACAAGGAAACCTGACGTGTCAATTTTTTTTCATTCACATATTATTGTTTGGTGGCCCTAGTATATTCCAAATTTGATATAAGTTTTCATGTGACAAAAAAAAGTTGAAATTTTGTTAACCAGTGGAGTCCTCTGTGCCTTGAAAGGCCGTCGCCGTTGGTTCCGTTTGCCATACGAACATCTATGGCAGACGTACGGGTAGTTTGAAGCCTTAAAAGTCCGACAACTGGTCTTACTACAGAACTTCGATATGGCCAATGGATTGTATGCAGGTCAGATGGTAGTCGTTTTACAGAAAATATTGATACCACTTCAAAGTTACGAGTAGATCTAAAAGTCGACCCCAACTTCTTTGGGAATAGCCTCGGAGGATGATGATAATAATTTCGTAGTGCATCGTGTCTTAGATAGACATGTTACGTTGTTGTAAGATATTATCGAAGTACAGAATTCCAGAGTAGTATGTATGTAGTATGTCGAATTTCACTTATTTCGGACAAGCATTGTTGTCTAAAAAGAATGTCGTCGAACTTACGTAGTTTCTCAGTCAATTCATGTCGAAGGAACGCTTTGCCAGAGTAGTTTCGAACTAAAGTATGGTCGAAACTCAGACATATCGGACTTTCATTTTGTCAAAGTAAAATCGTGTCATAGAACGAAGTTTAGAAGTCAAACAGTTCATATCCAAGCTTGTTTGTCATCTAAATAATCGTGAATTTTATAAAAGCCTTTTTGACAAATCTATGAATCTTACGTAGTCTATGAATTTGCTTGTGTCTTGACTGACGGTGTCTTTAGCTGTCTATGAATTGATTTATATACTCTTTGCCGTATGAAGACGAGTTTTCTGTCGTTTAAACATGAATCACAAATACAAATCAACAATTAATGAATTTTGTTGAAAAACCAATATGACTGTTCTAGATCTTTTGCCCGAAGTGAATTCATTCTTTGGTTTAGATTTAAAAACAGGTTCTTTGATGATTGCGGCTATCGGCATTGTGAGTACCTTTCATTTAAACTCATTCTTTTGTGCGGGAACGTTGTGATATGCTATATAGGAGACTAAATGCTGCCCGCGGCTTCACCCCCTTGGGACCCTATTCCACCACCACAATCTATATAAGATACACAATTCCACCATACATCATTTTGTTATATCTCAAAGGATTTAGGCAGCGTTTTCGTTGAAAGCTCCCATTTTCACTGACACCTTCAACAAATATCATTATGTTTTAGCATGTGTACAAAAACTTGGCAAATAATATACTTAAACCTTCTTCGAAAACCTCTCTATCCATTGGTGAAAACAGTATGAAAATCAGTGCAGTAGCTTTTGAGTTTATTGTGAACAGACAGAAGCGGTGGAAGATTATAATCTTTAGTGTTAGTAAGTGTAAGTTATAATATGTAGTGATGTATAGTAACTAAGATAGGTAAGGGAATGTTTAGATGGTTCAGTCACTTTTAGGGGATAGACAAAAGATGATTGACGATATCCTATCCTATCCTACTTACATAATTGTGAAAGTTCGTGAAGATGTTTCGATGGTTGGATGTTTGTTACTTAATCACGCTCAAACGGCTCAATGGATCTGGCTGAAATTTGATACAGATATATATAGATTATAGTCAGGATTAACACATGGGCTTTTTATCTCTGGAATACGTTCCGGATCAGAACGTCACGCAGGTGGAGCTGCGGACAACAGCTAGTAGATATATGAGGCACAGGTGAAAAGGCAGTTTGGTCACGGCCGATCTAGACATACGTATGTCGATCAGATCAACGAAGCTCTTAGAAAAGATCAGGCCAAGAGTACGCGTAATCTGCGAGCATGTATGAAGACAATACGAGTAGAAGAAGCGATTACAGCATTCGCTTCTTCTACCTCTATGTCAGGACCATAGCAAGTAAAGAGATGTAGTCTACGCCTACCCCAATGGGTTCTGTATGTTAGTAACTATGATTTTATATTGGTATACCACCACAGATCGCCTGACTAAGGAAGTACTCCTTAGTCAGGCGATCTGTGGTGGTATTCTGTAAGGGTGTTTATAATATTCGTCATAAGAAATTTGATACTCATCGCGGATTCAGCTAACGAGATACATAAACGTGCTTACAGGCATAGCATAGCTAAACCAAAAGTCTTATTATACCCAACTTCGTTATTATTTTAATGTATCTTAAAAAAATCTCATATTAAATAATAAATAAATATAATAAATATTGTAGGACAAAGTACACAACGCCATCTAATCCCAAACTAAGCAGAGCTTGTCATATGGGTTCTAGAATGCGGATAAACATACTTAATTACTTTTTTTTGTAAATAAATACATATTATACATAGAAACACCCAGACCAATGCAAATATACATATTTGTACTGAGCGGGAATCGAACCCGCGACCTCTGGCTTAGCAGTCGAATGCACTACCGCCACGCCACAGAGGTCGTCAATTAATTAGATACTACTATTACTAACTACTATAAACTACTTCTACTAATAGATACTAATATTAAATTATGGGAGTAATTTAATAGAATGCGTACAAATACCTAATCTGTATCCCTTTACGGCTGGTAGGCACGATTCATGTTAATGATATTGGGCCTGGTTAGGGCGGTGTTTGAGGCCGGATTGTTTCAAATTACAATACGACAAGCTCAAAATTGATTAAAAGAATCAAATCTTGTTTAGTAATTGCTTTGGATTGGGTACCTAATTAGCTAATCGATTTTATGTCGTGCTCGTGAATTCGTGATAATTCTATGCTTTAGTTCCGAACGTATATTATGCTATCTAGCTAAATTTCATTTAATAATTTAATGTGATTCAAAATAAGCGCGTCATTATCTAATTAATAGCGACAATTCACAATTTATAAATAACAATTTAAAATGAAACTCACTATATTATATTACATTTACGTGTTGCTCGATCGATCTTAATTATGACCAGATGGCCCTGGGTCAGTCAGGGTATGAGGGAAATGCCTTATGGGGCCAACTTATACCCCGGCGTTTGAAGATGGCGTGCTTTCAAGTCGGTCCGACATAACCACCCCCGCTGGCCGGCGGGGGGTATCGGAAGGGATTTCAGCACGGAAAAAAAGATTTTTTTGCTTGCAATGTTTAAAAAATATATTCTAGGACAAACTACACAACGCCATCTTGACCCAAACTAACTAACGGCCATTAGTATGTTTGGCTGATGTGACCAGCCCATTGCCTTCAGCTTACTTAATATTCGAAACTTCAACTTCAACTAATGCAGTAAGGTGTGTCTACCATATATGTCTAACAACTCGAGCGCGTATCATGCGTAAACCCCCTATCACCAATGCAAATACCAAAATTCTTAAAATTCTTCAACATGATAATTATAAATTTCTAGTAATCAGTTTATTTCGTAAACATAGGTAGGTAGGAAAAAGCTCTTTATAATATAAGTTAAAATAGCATAGATTTATTAAATATAATTTTTATAAAAAATAATTTCAAACTTTGATACCTAGGTATTCTCATTTTATAGGAACTCAAAGACGAGTTTTTTCTTTGTTGAACATATATTACTCAATAACCATACATTATATTCATTTAAGATCCCAAAATACTAGATAAGTAACTATAAATATGTATTATAACTTTACACGGTCCATAGATTTCGTATAAGTAATAAATTTCTTTCATATCCCCGACGTTGGCGATGCCAAGTAACCACTTCTTGGAATCCGCAACTTTTATTCCAGATTTACTTACATATTTTCCTACCATTACCTGTTAATAATTATTTGTTATATTTCGTTTTATGTTCGATATCAAATCGGAATAAAATTTATTAGATCCTCTTGAGTTTTATTATAATATTTTAGCAATAATACTCTAAAAATATATTAAAGCCTGTGTCGTTTCTCAATGTGTACGAAAACGCTCCATTATAGACGTTTAAGACTGGCGCATTGACATGACGCACAGAGGGCTTTGGCAGACTAAAAATATCGAATCTCACTATATATTATATAATAAAGTCCTCTGCCGCATCTGTCTGTTCGCAATAAACTCAAAAACTACTGCAACGATTTTCATGCTGTTTCGATCAATGTATAAAGTTGTTCTCGAGGAACGTTTTAGTATATAATTAGTCGAGTTTTTGTATACTTTGACTAAAATATAATTATATTTATTGGAGGTATCTTAAAAAATAAGCTGCCTGGGAGCTTTCAACGAAAACGCCGACGCTATACCCTTTGAGATATAACAAAATGATACATCGTGAACTTATGTATCTTATATAGATTGTGGTGGTGGAATAGGGTCCCATGGGTAAAGAGAACGGGATCAAAACGCCACGCGGCTGAAGTCGCGGGCAACAGCTAGTATAATCTAAAAAACCAGCATGAAAATCGATTCAATAGTTTTTAGTTTATCGCGAATAGACAGACAAATGCGGCGAAGGACTTTGTTTATATGTAGTGATGATTGGTTGATTGGCGCGCCTCCGCCTTTGTGCCCCGCGCTCACCACGAAAGACACCTAAGAACTCATTACTACGCATTTAGATTGGCTATTTTTTTCCTACCCATTTTTCCTAACAACAGCTACGAGTACATTTGTAAAAGTCAAATAATAAAGTTCCGAAGTCAATGACTTTATGCGAACATTTATCTGAAAGTTCAAATTAATATTCGACTTACCACGCTAACTTTTTATATTGCTTTTAGGTATGTCTTGGTAATAGGTAAATACAGAATATATCTGATTTTTTTGTTCAGAAAAGTTTCCGGTGGACTTGACCATTATTATTTAGTTTGCAGGTGAATCGGTCCTTCAGCAGTTTTAGCTAGCTCATTGTCTCCTGAATTTGCTTACTCTGTGAGCTGTATTGATCACTTCAGTTCTTTGTTGGATCCCATTTCGCGGTCTGAATCACGGAATCGGAATCGTGGTACATATCTCGGACGATGTCAATAGAACCTCTTTGGATCGCAATACCCACCAGGCCAACGCGCAAGGAACACTGTCGAAGGCTTTCAGCATGTCTAGAAACCGGAAATGCAAAGGCGTATTCTTTGTCATGTATTTCTTCTTCGCGACAATTCTACGAGCAAAACTAGATCTATGATCCCATAGAGAGCTTCTCGTAGATCTTTATGATGTGGGACATTACCTTTGTACCGCAGTAACTTCCACGCTCCTGCATCGACCCGTTGCCTTCGAAGACTGACGAAAAAAAAACTCAGCTGCCATTCTCTTCGGGTCGTACCGATGAGGACTACGATAAGAATATCCATTGCCCACACTACGGAGACCCATCGCTTTCCAGGCCTTGATGGGGACTTTATCGGGTCTCACAACTTGCCGATTCTTCATGCGGCTAAGAGCAGTCCAGACTTCTCCAGTCGTTATCGATAGCACTAGTCTTTGATAACTCCACGTACCGCCGTTTGACCCTCTACCGCGAAACGCCACTCACTATTAATCTATTGTTTTTTTTTTTTTTTTTTATATTTAGGACACGTCAATTTGACTTCACCTCGCCTGATGATAAGCTGAAGGTAAAGTCTCAGGAAAGAGGGTCACCATTACATACACGTACCATGTTAACAATGGTGGCACTCAGCTTGACGGCCTCATCAGAAGAGGATTGTCGTCGCAGCACCGCGTGACACCCACCGGTCCCACTAGTGCTGCGACCACAATCCCCCTGCCCGGCTATGCACTTGCTGACCCCTGAACGCAATCAAACCGAAATTGGATTACTATGGAGGGTTTTTCGCAATCGTGCACGGTGGTACCTACCCGGCCGAAAATGGTGACAATTTTGTGTCATCAAATTTCTACCACCAATATTTTACACGAGAATCCAATTTTACGCGAAATCTCTCGAATTTTATTGCCGATCTCCGATTTATTATAACTTTTTTCATTGCAGGTCCACCCAATGGCATATGGGTGCACATTGTTCATATCAATGAGCTACCTTATCGTCACTATTTGGATTATGGTAGCTATATATTTTGCTACCAGTGTTGCTCTACTTTATGGCCTTATTCATGTAAGACATTTGCTAATGATTCATCCATCCTTATTGACGTATGGGGCTCATCGAGATCTTCAAGGCCCAAGTTAACTTCACGAGGCTCTGGTGCTTTCATCTCAGGCCGTCTGATCGCCCAGATGACCAGATCATCAAATGAGTATCAAATCAAAGACCAAAAAAGTAAACCCGCCACCAGTACCTTTCTAGGGGGCATATTCTGATCAATCAACTAAGTTACCCGGACACGTCCTGGAAAGTCAAATGTCTTAGGGCAATGATATAGCCATTTAACGAAATTCTTACACACTGACGGAAAGAATGAATGATAAATCATTCTTACACACTTTTTTTAGATTACTCCGCCATATTAAATTAATGAAATTCTGAAATATGCTATGCTAAAGGTTGGTATAAAATTTTCATTAATGATTGTATGTCAATTCATTTTTAGGGCAAAAAAGTTTTCTGCTTCATGTGGATATGGTACACGTTAATTTTTTTCCTGATGATGTTTATTATGATGCTAATGCTCGCAATGCTGTACAAGTCCAGGAGACAGAGCAGGAGGGTCATCGTTGCAGTTTTAGGAATGCTTTATTACACATGTGAGTACTTATTTCAATTTCAAATATTCTGATATTTAGTCAGTATGTTTTTGAATGTCCTCTTTTTGACATGTTGAAACAGAGTTCGTACAATATAACAACAAACACCAAAATCGAGTCCAAATCTCAATGTTTAAATCAATGTCCAAAATAGAAAAGCCGAGGTCAACGTGATAGCAAACAAAAATAATCCAAAAACAAAGCCGAGTCGGGAAATATTATCAACAAAACAAACGGAACGGGCGCACAGTCAACTTCACAAGATAGCGAATACACGCGTATGCCTCCTAGTCAGAGACAAGTCATTCTATAGAAATCAATGCTGCCATTATTTACTGCTTTGAGCTCCAAGCTCATAATTTTCAGCAAAGATCACTACACAACTGATGAAATTCAGTAATTAAAATTGGTCTAAACACTAGTATTTAAATAAATAAAAGCGCGAAAAAACATATCTTGCTCGAAATTTTTTTTCCTTAACTGATTATTAATAGTCTGTGGACAAAGTGAAAAATCATTATGCACAACACTTAGCCGAGTGGGCGGTACCTGTCAATAAACAATGTAATTACCTTCAGAACATTTCAATTGGTAAAAAATTGAGAACTTCATGGGCAAGAACTGTCAAAACGGGCCTTTTATTTTGTGATAACTTTAGCTTAGATGGAGTGGTTAGCGAGAATACTATTAATTTCAATTACTAGAACTCTCTAAAACAATTACCAACTGTTTTCAATCCCAATTTAAAAGGGGTAAACCCATATGCCTATTACCGTTAATCGGGACCTTTGCCAGATTCCATACAGCTATTGAGACATTCGTTACAGAAAACGATTCGACCTCCACTAAAATGTTTCAATAAAAACAACAGTCCAGTATTTGCTTCTGTCCTTACATGCTTCACGAACCTCTTCTACAGTTATTAAACCTTTCATGCTTGTCCACCGTTTTCGAGTACTTTTGACTAGCCCTTTTTTGTTATAAGATCAATGTGTGTACAGCGATTTCTGCCTTGACCAGTCTGCCCACTTACAGGTCCTAGCTATTGATTTGGCACATCACAGCATCGGGAAGAAGAGTTAAGCTGAGCGCTCATTAGAGATAAGACAGTCTTGAGATAGACTATTGCTCTACAGAAACATATGAAAGTGCACATACTTCAAACAACTGTTTCATAAGGCTACTTTCCACTTTGATTAGTGCGAGTGCAGGTGCTTAGGGATACACGTGTGGACCGCAGTTGATTAGTGCGAGTGATTAGTAATCAGCGTAGTAAAGTGGATAGAAGCGTGTTCTATTTTTTTGCGAGTAGCCACGTCCTGCGCGCCCTTCCTTCCTTTTCACTCGCGGCATGCCTGCTACTAAACACGTTTGTACATGTTTGTTTAGTAGTTAGTGTTTAGCGTAACTGTACGCTCGCTTGTAAAAATGATTTTTAACTAAGCGCTGCAACTAAGCGCTGCAACTGAACAGTATTGGAAACTACTCACACTACACATTTGAACTAATCACTTACAATAATCACAAATTTCTAATTGCCTGCACTCGCACTAATCAAAGTGGAAAGTAGCCTGTATTCAAAGCTGTCAAATGCCTACAAGATCTGCAGGGCAACAAGTCTGTCTTAAGATGACTTGTCTCTATTCTGCGCTCACCCTTAGAGTTCAACTAAGATCGACTTGCTTCGATTTTGTACTATACAGACGCTCTCAGTTGTTGCTGAACACAAATAAGTTTACAAACTTTTTTTTTTGTAGCATGTAAAAAGTCAATAAAAATATTTTTGTAATCTTCAAAGAACAAATTTAATATTTTTTATTTGTTGGAGTTACTAAGGCTCCGTCTATTACCGGGCTGTATCTCATGAACCGTAATAGCTAGACAGTTGAAATTTTCACAGATGATGTATTTCTGTTGCCTTTATAACAACAAATACTAGAAACAGAATAAAATAAATATTTAAGGGGCGCCCATACAACAAACGTGAATTTTTTTTTGCTCGTTTTTACTTTAACGGCAATAGGATAATGGTACCGAATGCACCTACGTGCGCGAGTCCGACTCGCACTTGGCCGGTTTGTCTTTATTATTTATGTAAAGGTTTAGAGCTAAGGTGTTCGGTAACTTGGAATGTGTTAAGCTAATACCGATAGCGATTAGTGTCAGTGGCTTAGTGGCTAAGGAGTCGACCCATGATCGAGAGGTCCCGGGTTTGAATCCTACCGACGCGACGTGAACCCACTCCTAACACAAGCAATTAAGCTTAGCTGGAGGGGTTAGTTGGAATGTTAGTAATTTCTGTTACTAAACTTCGTTAAAAAAAAAAGAAAAATTGATCTATACATTTGAGACATGCATAAGTAAAATATGTACGTTGTTAATGCAGAAGGCAGTTCTCCTCGACACGGCACGTATTGTGAGGAGGTTCCTCTCTCTGGAGCCCTAACCACCGGTAGTTTGGTCCCTGTACCCGATGCCTGTGGGTCTCTATTTTTTATATTTTTAAAATATTAGTTTTTCTTTTTTTATATGGAATGTATTTAAAATATAATGTATATGTATTTTAAATTTAATAAAGGAAATATAAATATAATAAGAAGCACTTGTAAATTGATAAAGTGGATTTGTGGCGATACCACATATACCCAGCGCCATCTAGTGTCAACAAGTTGAACTACTTCGATACTACTACGCCAATACCAATCCTGAATCCCGAAATTGAAGTTCGCCCGCTGGTATAACATATATACAACATCCCAACGGCAACCGTTGGGCCGCGGCCCGCCAGGCGTGCTCACCTTGCCTGGTCGGAGGATCCTCCTTTTGTGTTGGAGGAACATCACACCCCTGTCCTCCACAGATACCTTTTTTTTTCTTTTTTTTTTCGTGCGGAAATCCCTTCGGATACCGCCCCCGCTGGAGAGCGGGGGGTCTCCAGCGGGGGCGCGGTTATGTCGGGCTTGACCCGACTAAAACCGCACGCCGTCTCGGGTCTTAAGACGCTGGGGTGTAAGGTTACCCATAGAGCATATCCCTCGCACCCCGACTGACTCTGGGCCATCTCCGGTTTCGAGATGGCCACCTTACTTGCTCTCCACTGTGCCATCTGCTAGTCAGAGGGACACGTGGAAAGCTTCCGAACAGCCCTCAACAGGGCCGTCCTCGCCTCGGTCGGAGTAGGCCGTAAGCGGCAGCGTCTCTCCCACCCTAGGAGAGAGGCGCTGCCGTCTCCGTTGCCCAGGGTGCACCGCGTCCTCCACAGATACCTAAATAGTAATCGATAATTTAAAAAGGACGAGGTTCATGAACGTCTGTATCTATGTCTTTATTATTTTTTAGTTAATATAATTATTTTCTCATTCTTTCAGTGTCAAATTACTTTATCATCGTGGTGAACAGTTATCGGAAAAGATTAAAATGAATAAGGTTTTAAGAGTGTAGGCATAAAATTGTGACTATTGAATTTTTGTTTTATTTATATTATTTTGATTTACCTACCTTTTTAAAGGCCCTCTGTTAACATGTGTGACATTAAGTCACATACTATCAGGATACGGTGTATGGGTCCTGCCCAGATATTCGATGCCAGAGCCAAATACATCAGCTGATTGACAAACGATTCTCTGGCGTAGGCTTTCCTCTTTGGATTGGGGAGGTCAGACTGCAGTCGCTTCCGTACAAGCCAAGAAAAACTAAAATATGTAAAAGCAGGAATATGAGATCGGATTCCAGGGCTCCGAATTGCAAACCTTGGATTTAACCTTTAAGCGCTCGGGTGATTTTTATTCAGGTGAGTATTAACCACTCTATAAAGGTATCAACTGTTAGTCAGATAAAATAACGGTCTTCTCGTTTCGTTGATATCTTCAATATAAAATGCAAACGTAACATTATAAGACACCTTCGAGTATCTAGCTCTTTTAAAAGTATAAGTTTTAGTCGCAACTGGGACTAACACTGTGATATTTACCTGAGTTGTGTTACGATACGTTTTCAAAAATGTAACGTTTTGTTGATTGGGCCGCGATCAAGGGCCTAAGGTCTAGCGTCAAGAAATATCATAAAATATATTCTAGAAAATATATGTTATAAATTAAATATTTGTTATTTGTTCCAACAGTAATAACTTCTTTGAGGCTGACTCTCAAAGGATCAAATTTATTACATAATGTTTACACTCTCTATAAGCCTATTGTCTGGAGTTGAGGTAACGTTTCTGAGAAGGTACAGAGTAGGTAGCGGGATAATATAAGACAACAACACACAACTAGTCGAGCCAATAGCTTCTGGCGTCTACACGTCACCAGAAAATAAGTAAGCTTAGAAGGCCGGCTTCGTACAGCGATTGAAATACTAGTACAGAATCTGTACATATGTTTCAATCGCTGTGCGTGTAAGTATCTGATACTTACACGCAGGCAATCAATTACAGCACATTATCATCAGAGGGCAAAAGATCTTATTAAAAAGATGTTCAAAATTCAGTCTCAGTCTAGTATCGATCTAATGTCAATCTCCCAAATGTCAAAAAATGTGTTCTCGTTACAAAGTTTTGGTGAAATTTTGTTACGAGAACACCTTCTTTGACATCGAGACTACATGGAGACCGAATTTTGAACATCTTTTTATCCCAAGAATTGGCCTTCTGAGCGACAATCCTAGTTGCATTCAAAGCTTGCACTTTGCAGCCCAGGATCTGTTCTCTTTCTTCTCTTTTTCGTATTTGGATTATATTAAGTTCTGGTATCAAGTCGATATTGAGCGACAGGCTGAGATTAAACCTCTCTAATGTGTCTACTACGAAAAGCATGGCTCTTAATAAAACACCTTAAGGACACGTAAATCAGAAATTAGATTAGATTAGATACTCTTTATTGCACACCAAACATAGAATACATACGCTGGATACATACATGTTAGATAGTTGTACAATGGGCGGTCTTATCGCGGTCTGCGATCTATTCCAGACAACCAGTGTATGGACTTTACTGCCAGCAATCAGGGTAGTTTGCGGTGTACACTAAATTATAGTAATTTAATATTTTGTCTAGTATCGTATTTAGAAAACAGAAGTGAAGAAGACTAAGAGATTATTTTATTTCATTTAATAAGTACCTGCCTATATATACACATACATACATAAAATATATACCATATATAAAAATACCTATACCATAGCTACATATATACATACCTAAGTTAAATATATATTATAAATATACTGCATGCATATATACAATAATTACATAACATACAGTTACTAGAAGTAAGAAAACAAAAAATAAAAAAACAAAGAGTGAACATACATAAATACTTATAACGTTAGGTCCCTTAGCAGTCTCTGAAATGTAGACAGCGACTGTGCTCGTCTTATATTTATAGGCAACGCGTTCCACAATCGTGCAGCTTGTACTGTGAAAGACTTATCGTAGAAGCTTGTAGAATGCGTCACAATTTCAAGGATTAAATTTTCCGTGGATCTTGGGTGTCTAGAATTGTTCTCGCACAGAAATCGAAATCGGTTTTTTAGATAGAAAGGAGTAGACGGGTTAAACAAAATATTAAAAAGAAGAGACAGTATATGAAAATGTAAAGATATGATCAGAAAAGAGTATATGTAAATTGTAAGTTTTAAACCGCTACACCTGCTGATTGACGGACGAAGCTGTGGTACATGCTTTCAGGGTAGAGAGGAGGGGGATGAGTAGGCAGTCGCTCCCTTAAAAGCAAAAATAAACCTAATTATGGAAAGGGCGATTGGGAGAATAGACTCTGGGCTTTTTTGGATGCCACTGATGTAAGGAGAATCGTCGTAAATCTGCTCAGACAGGAATTTGAAATGTAGTACAAGAAACAATTTAAACATTTCAAATTACCATTTTATTTCTATTCACCCCGTAACACAGTGTTAGATTAGATAATAGAGATGTGGTAAGCATTTTTGAGTTAAACCTGCAAAATGGGTGTATTTTAGTCCACAGTGCCTAGACAATTTGATATTCTATTAGCGGAATCGCTTCGAAGCAAATTCGTTTCTATTCGTTATCAATTAATCACGTGACACTTCGATTATTGTAATTTAATTTAACCCCCAACACAAATTTACTATAGCTGTGAACCATCTCGATCATATCGACTTTTGAACAACAAAAAACGGATAGTAGACTAATAGAATAAGAATAGATGAACCGTAAGAATGGTTCATCCGTTCGGGAGCTACAATGCCACAGGTAGACACGTCAAACTTATAAGTTATGAAACTGAGAAAGGTAATCCACACGGTACCCCCAGCACAGGCTTGCCTAGTGTGGGGCCAATGGATTATATCCAACATTATATAATTTGTTTTTGGCAAAAAAATATTTATTATTATTATAACACCCCCGTCATTTTTACGTCGGGGGTTCATAAAAGACAGACAAAGACTCAATTACATTTCGCCTCGTACTTTTCGTCACATTATTGGTTAACTCAATTCTATAAATTAATGAACTTTTCTACTGGCGTTATCGCTAATAGAATGTTACTTTGTCTAGGCCCCCAATAGATCCTTCGATGAATTTGCAAGAATATATATGTCACTATAAATCATTCTGTGCTGTAGTCGTATCACGAACCACAGTACGACCTTTAATCTGCAACCAATACGCGTAGCCGACCAAGACGCAGTACCCAATAACAACTGAAACAATAAAAAATATTGGTTAGGTAATTATCGTTTCTTCAAATAATTTCTCATAGGTACGAGTATAATAGGGGTGTGTGTTGGGTAACCTCCTCGAGTGTCGCTCCGATTCCGATCCCGCTGCAGTCCGGGGGGAACGGAATCGGAGCGGCCGGTACACCCTGGGCGGCGGTCAATGGCTTCCCCTTCACCCCCTCATAGGGTTGGCATTGATCGTCGGCCAATACCCAACGTGGCGGGAACACATCGCTCTCCGTACTCCTCTGCTTTCAGAGGAGACAGGATGAGCGATGCTGTTAGTGGTGAGATGGCCCAGGGTCAGCCGGGGTGCGAGGGATATGCTCTATGGGTAACCTTACACCCCGGCGTCTGAAGACCCGAGACGGCGTGCGGTTTTGGTCGGTGCAATCCCGACATAACCGCCCCCGCTGCCCGGCGGGGGGGTATCCGAAGGGATTTCCGCACGATAAAAAAAAAAAAAAAAAAAGGTACGAGTATAATAGAAACGTGGCAAGACGGGGACACCGTGGTTCCCAAACCCGAGGGGCCATCTCGAAACCGGAGATGGCCCAGGGTCAGTCGGGGTGCGAGGGATATGCTCTATGGGCAATATTACACCCCTGTAGACCCGAGACGGCGTGCGGTTTTAGTCGGTTCAAGCCTGACATAACCGCCCCCGCTGGCCGCGGGGGGGAATCCGAAGGAATTTCTGCACGAAAAAAAAAGAAAAAAAAGTACGTGTATAATAGAATAGAATAGATATTATACAATTGAATATAGTTTAGAAATTACCTGTATTGTACCCCAACCAAAACATGCATAGGTACCTACTTGAAATATACAGTCAACATAATAATTATAATATATGAATAAATGACGAACTTATTTATCGCTATAACATTGTTGGCCTCAGATCAAATAACCGTTGCCTGTATTGAAAGTTTTTAAGGGCCAATTCTCACTGAAAGAGCAGCGATCGGTAGCGGCTTTGTGAGGCAAAATACTACAAACCGTTTTGAATCTTATTCACGTGAGTTATAGTTCATAGTCATTCAAAGGTTAAGGAGAGGCAGTGCGGTGCCGTGAGACTGCGCGAACTTTCTCCCAACTGCTTCTAGTAACAAAATTCCGCGCCGAGCCGGCCGGCCGCCCGCCGCTTCCCGCTGCTCTTTCAGTGGGAATTGACCCTTATTGTTCCAGCCTCAAAGATAAAATGGATGAATAATTTCGAGATACCGAATTGTAATATTCAGTGGAGCGATAATCATGTAATGTATTGTGATCGGCGGATAATTTGATAATACGCATCACTTTTTTTGCTTTCCATTTTGTATTATCAATTAATCGGGTAGCAGTAGGTACCAGAGTGTTACTTTTAATCGTATTCGTTTATAAACGAACAAGCGGCGATAGCCTAGTGGTGTACGTAACGGACTGCCGAGACGAGGTCTCGAGTTCGATCCCCAGTCGCCCTGGGCACACACCTCTGACTTTTCGTAGTCATGTGTGTATTAAAAATGTTGATTATCGCTCGCTTAGTAATGTGCCCGGTAGATGGCAATAGGCTCGCCCCCTATTACATTGGGACCTAAACATAACTGGCGTATCGTGGGTGTGTAATACACCTCTGCCTACCCCTTCGGGGATACATGCGTGAAGTTATGTTATGTCGTTTATAAACACCCGTTAACACGACAGTATATATGTAGGCCAGACTCAGCCTCAATAGTCTGACGTATCATGGAGGACTGGCTAGAGAGGTGACACGGGAGCCTCTCGTGCCTCCTGACGCAGGTGATCTCTGGGAAGGGGTGCTTTGGGAGCAACCTGTGTCAGATCAGGAAGGAGCCAATTTCCGAGTGCCAGCACTGTGATGCAAGCGAGGGCTAAGGGTTGCACACGCTGGCGGAGTGCCCGGCGTGAGAGGTGCCGTCCTCTCCGTGCGAGTCCTCTCACTCGGTGTCTTGCTCACAGCGATGGTGCGAAGCTCGAGCAAGAGCCCGGCATCTGAAGACCTAAGACGGATACGCACGGAAAAAAGACAAAAAAGCCTCAGTGGTCTGTGTCCAGAAAATGTGTCCGATAAATCGCAATATGCTCACCCTCAATTACGTGGTACTGAATACACAAATTGGTGGAATATTTATTCATCTCTGTCTAACCTTTCCGTGATAACAGATAACAGACGTATCTAAATACCGGATGTTAGGGAAACGCTCCCGAAAACGAAGGCAGGCGATAGTACCAAAGTTTAAAAAACATGAGCGATTTTTTTTCGAGCGGTTTTCATTTTTTTATTATATAGAATTAGGTAGATTTCGATGAAATCGATCTACCTATTGGTTTCTTGACTACTGTCGAATTTAAAAAAAATTTCTTCATAGAATGTCTAGTTATGACCCCCTGAGTCCGAAATGACCACTGGTCAAAAAGTTTATATATATATATATATATATATAAATAAAAATAAATAAATATATATATATATATATATATATATATATATATATATATATATATATATATATATATATATATATATATATATATATATATATATATATATATATATGTATGTATGGTTCCACTTCCCAAAATTTGCGGCACTCTCACGGTCAAATTTTTGCCCCGATCGCTTTCAAACAGCGGTCAAAAATTGATTGGGTGTAAACTTAGTTTAAGTTCGTGAACAGGTGGAATCCGGCCTAAGGGGACGGTAGGGCCTCACTTTTTGTGAAATCAGTTTTTCCTCAAAATTTCACGTTCCATGAAAGATATTCGAGCCGTTCTAATTTTATCCCATAGTATACAAGATTAAAACTTGAACTAAAAGTGGAGGAGGGAAAAACCAAAATTTTTTCGGGAAAACAATTATAACTTCTAACCGGTGAACATTCTTGCGGTCGGAAACATTTTTAATCGATAGGCCATTTTTAAGTCTAAAATAAATGTCTGAAAAGTTTTTCGCTAAAAGTTACCGTTTTCGAGAAAAAAAATGAAAAAAACATGTTAAAAATATTGTTTAAAGTCCGTAGTTCTCTATATAAAATAATATTATTTGCTTCACGAAATCTACCTGTGCGTTCCCCCTGCGGGAACGGATTTTTTTTATAAGCTATGTTCACGCTCTATCGTGTTTGTACAGCTAAAGGAAACCGATCGTTGACCCCGCGCACCGCGGGGTTAAAGACCGGCAACGTCATACCGAAATGAAGAACAACAGGTCGTGATGAGGGACTTGCTACTGAGCTCCGAAAAGCAGGCGGCGCGGCGTCCCAGTCCTCAAAGAGCTAGCAAGCCTTTTTAATTCCGTCCTCCAGCAAGGGTTAACACCTAGGGCACGGAGCGGGAGTGCGGTGGTACTTTTCTTCAAAAAAGGTGACGAAGCCTTGCTAAAGAATTACAGGCCTATCTCACTCCTGAGTCATGTCTACAAGTTGTTCTCAAGACTCGTTACGAATCGTCTCGCGAGTAAGCCCGACGAGTTGCAGCCACCTGAGTAAGCCGGGTTTCGAAAAGGCACCGTGGACCACATCCATACTGTTCGGCAGATTATACAAAAGGCTCACGAGTACAATCAATCAACTGCTGTGTACAGGTTTTGTGGTCTACGGGAAAGCCTTCGACACCATCGAGACCTGGGCAGTTCTGGATGCAACGGTGTCGTGTTGAATGATGATACTTGAAGTGCTGAGATGCCTATATAAGACCGCCGCTATGTCCAGCTCCAAGACCAGAAGACGAACCCCAGAAGCCTACAGCGTGGAGTGAAGCGGAGGGATGTTATTTCCCCAAACTATTCACCAACGCGCTGGAGGACGTCTTCAAGACTCTGGTTTGGACTGGGCGGGGTTTAAACATAAACGGTGAGTACATCTCGCCTCTTCGGTTCGCCGATGACATCGTCATAGTTGCAAAGTCGCTGGAGCAGCTGAGCGAGATGCTGTACAGCCTGAATGGAGCCTCTCGACGCGTCGGTCTTGGTGTGAACTTTGACAAAACCAAGGTTATGTTCAACGAACATGTCACACCGAGACCGCTTACCGTCGAAGGTAATTCTACGTCGGGTTTGTTCCTCCCCTTTACCGCAGTGCCTAAAAACAAACCAGTGCGTCCTACCTGTCATGACTTACGATGCCGAATCGCGGACATTGACAGTGAGGCTAGTCCACGACTTAAAAGTCCTGCAGCAGTCTATGGAGCGAGCTATGCTTGGAGTTTCTTTGAAGGATAAAATTCAAATTAAGGTCATCCGACAAAGTGCTACAGTCACCGACATAGCTCGCATCATAAGCAAACTGAAGTGGCAATGGGCTGGCCACATCTGCCGAAGGACCGATGGCCGATGGAGCAAAACGAGTCCTAGAGTGGAGACCGCGAATCGGCAAACGGAAGGTAGTACGTCCCCTAGCAAGATGGACGGACGACTTGAAAAAGGTAGCTGGGATAGACAGGATGCGCAAGGCGGAGGATCGGGTGCTATGGCGTGCTTTGGGAGAGGCCTATGTCCAGTAGTGGACAGTAATAGGCTAATTGATTGATTGATTCATTTTTTAAGCTAAAGAGATGCATTTTATTATAAAATTATAGTTTCATTTAGCTATGTATTTTAGCTATAACGATGGAGCGTGAATAATGCTAATCTAAAATTTAAAAAAAAACCAAGTGAAAAAGAAACGTTCAATTTTTTTTATCTTCGGTACTATCGCCTGTCTTAATTTTCGGGAGCGTTTGCCTAACAATAGGTATAAATGTGATGTTGATGACTCCGCGTCCTTACAAGTTATCATGAAATTCACAGCCGAAGCCTTATCAAATCCTTGTCTAATAAAACCAGCATTAAGTATACGAATGGTTTAATAATTTTACAAATGAAGGGCATTGTAAACTACGTCTTCTGACAATAGATGTAACGACGAAGATACCGTGTAATTTTAGCCACATGATTCCACTTAATCGCTTCTTCGTTCCAACGCCTAAGTAGTACCCGGCAGTATCAATAAAACAACAATAGTAGGTATATGCTATTATTTTGTCAAATACATTCATTATCTCTGCGTTAGTCGCAGTCGCAACCGAGGCTCTCAGTTCGGATTCCGAGTTCCGCGTTCCAGCTTCTACTTCTCCACTTCGCACGGTCTTCGTCAACCATGGTAATGAGACCACGCCAAGACAGCAAGCACTTCCAGAGTCTATTCCAACTCTGGAGCCCAGTAAAGGCGGCAAGCCAGACGTTTTGTTACTCATATTTTGACAAATACATTGAAAATTTAATCACTAGTATTTGGAACGTTTCCAGAACAATTCAGACACAGCTAAACTAAAACCATTTATTTATAGTAATTAGTATCATCGGCATTAAGCTTGATCATATTGGACTCGATTATACGTATCGTGAGTCAAAGGTGCGTCAAACGGGTGGTAGCTTTCGGCTATCCCATGCACGGCTGGTTTTAGGCATATTACAATGCCCGTAGGCAACGTTTGTCTCTAGGCCTTTTCCCCTTTCTAATTCCAAAACATCTGTACTTTTATTCGAAAGAAGTTACAATTGAATAAAAATTTTGTAGGGTTTATTAAGCTTCGATCAATTATTTTATTTTTTACTTGGAGGTAATATGGCTACCCAGAAAAATTTCTTTACTTTTGAAGTAGGTACGTGTAACCGCCCCCGCTGGCCGGCGCGGGGGTATCCGAAGCGATTTCCGCACGAAAAAAAAAAGAATAAAAAAGGTACGTGTGTACTAGAGCACGCCGCAACAGCGCCGGTAAGACCCATCATGGAGGATTGGCTAGAGAGGCGACACGGAACCCTCTCGTACCGACTGACACAGGTGATCTCCGGTAAGGAAAGCTTCGGGCGGGGACCACGAGCATCGCAAGCGCCCCCTTTCCCCCCCATTCCAGGGCAAGATGGGGACACTGTGGTTCCCGAACCCTAGATAGCCATCTCGAAACCGGAGATGGCCCTGGGTCCGTCGGGCGCGAGGGAAATGCCTTACATTCCACAAGTAACCATCCGATTCAATCTAGAACTATTCCAAAGATAAGACAATCCAAACTAGATTAACTGTTGTAAATCAATTGTCGCGGGTTCAAATCCCGTCCTAGATGTTCTCTTTTTCCGATCTAAAGCTATAGGTAAATTAAATAATGAAACTTAATCAACCTAGTTAATGGTCATCTAGTTAAAAAACGCGATAAATAGAAATAAGCCTTTTAAAAATCATCTTATCTTCTTAATACAAAGCGTCGGTAGCTTAGTGGTTAAGGAGTTGACCTTACGATCGATAGGTCCCGGGGTTGAATCCTGGCCATTACGCTACTGACGTGAATCCACTCCTAACACAAGTCATTTAGCTTAGCTGGAGTGGTTAACGGGACTGCTAGTAATTTCGGTTACTAGCAACTACTTTAAAAAAAACCGGGCAACTACAAGTCAGACTTGCGCACTCAGGATTGATAACTGGATTGAGAGGCGCACTTAACGTTGCTGTAGAGCTGCTAGTTTTGACAGACAGAGATACAGATATTTTTTTGTGATGTGGGTAACAACATATTTCAGTCGGGGTGCGAGGGATATGCTCTATGGGCAACCTTACACCCCGGCGTCTGTAGACCCGAGACGGCGTGCGGTTTTAGTCGGTTCAAGAACGACATAACCGCCCCCGCTGGCACGCGGGGGGGTATCCGAAGGGATTTCCGCACGAAAATAAAAAAAAAAAAGGGTAACAACATATTTACGGTTACTTATCTACGACATTCTTTCTACACAGCGCTTTCTAGACCCAAAGTAAGCCTAGTTTAACTAGCTTGTGTTATGGGTTCCAGAATGCGGATAAACATACTTATATACTTTTTTTTGTAAATATATACATATTATACATAGAAACACCCGGACCAATGCAAATAGACATATTCATGCATACAAACATTTGCACTGAGCGGGAATTTAACCCGCGCCCCCTGTCGTAGCAGTCGAACGCGCTACCGATACACCACAGAGGCGTCACACGACCTTACTTTCTGCAAAACATTTTCTTGCTTCATTATTCTAGCTCAATGGGAAGTAAACCTATAGTTTCGATTCCCTTGCGATTGTCTAAGTACTTATCTTTACAGAATATAAAACAAAATCACTTCCCGGTATCTGTTCACTGCGAACTTCTAAAGTTCCCAACGGATTTTGATGCGGTTTTGATTAACAGATAGCGTGATTCAAGCGGAAGGTTAATATGAATAGTTTGATATCTACTATTTTGTGGTAATTTGTTGAAATATAACGATAATTGTTCAAAATGACGAAAGGGATCAAGCCGAGTGAGAGCTTCAATCGAATACGCTGCCTAATCCCTTCGAGACATAACAAAACAATTTAACTATTATGCGATTGTTCTTCTATTATAGGTCTACAAAAAGTCTGTTATGGCATAATAGATATATCTTTGTAGGTGGTTACGAAAGTTCAGTTACGAATGCGGATGTAAGACTCTTAAAGATAGCTTACAATAACTATTTTAACTTCTAAAAAAATAGTCACATTTGATGTAGTAATTGGAAAGCTATTTAGACGAATACACTAAATATTTCAATTTCAAAACACACAATTTCATAAAATAACTTCTGAAATATCGTAATATTAAAACTTCAAAGATTCAGAACACAACAAAAATTAAAGGTTCAGGCCTGGCGCCGCGTGGCACTGCAATCGCCTCATAGGATTTCTTGCTGCGTAATTATAATCTTTTGATCGCCTTGACGCGGAAGTTTGATTTTTAACAGTGTCAAGACGTTACAGACCTGAGTATTTCATATTAATTTCAACTTGATACCTCTACGCGTTCCTGAGAAGCAGGTCTTGACAGACAGACATACAGATAATTTAATTAATTATATTAATATTATTTTTTCTGTGATGTGTAAATATATGCTTACCGAAGCCTATAATAGCTATGCAAAGTGTAAGTATCCAGCTTATCCCAATGTCGCCGATGTTAAGTAGAATCAGGATCAATATTAAACTCGACCCCTGTAGCCACCACATCGCTGTCAGCACCACCCAAGCTAAAACTATCGGGGGTCTTTGCTGAAACATAATTTTTATTGCGAAAATGAGTAACAAAGAATAAAAAATAAGAATAATAGGTAGTTTAAAAAACTAAAGAACACACTTTAATTGATTAGAACCAAATTAAAAAGTAAAAACTAGGTCTGCAAGGCGAATCGCTGCTTGCAAGGTTGAGCTGAGTGAGACATCGTGATTTGAATTTTGAACAGTGATCATTCCTTCGTGGCAAGTCCGATTTTGAAAATTCTTTTTGAAAGTCACAACTCTGGATATGCTTTCTGAGCGTGTAAAGTTTGGTCACAGTGTCTCGAGCGGTTATTATGTAATTCCATCTGGAATTTTTTTTAACGGTGATCATTCCTCTGTGGTAGCATTAATTTTTTCTAAATATATCCATAAACCTTCCTCTGATTGACCTCTTTAATCATGCCAAATTTGGTTCTGATTGGATTAGTAGTTTAGGAGGAGACCTGTGACAAAGAAGATCCTGAAGTCTGGTTTGAGGAGCTTTCGCTCGACTTCGTCTCACTCAGCTCAATAAGACAGATTTATTTTATTGCGAGATTTATTATATTAGCGTGCGGTGCTTAAAATAATCATCATTAAGCAACCCAAGTTTTTTTTATAAGTTTTTATTTATATTAGAGCTCATTCACACTAGCGTTTATTCAGTGTAGGTGTTGGATGAACGTGTCTGTGCACACGTTGCCACGCCATGACAACGCGACGCGCGCGTAACGTTGTCGCGGCATTTCCCCTGCAGTTACTTAAATGCTACGCTAGCGCGAATCAAACGCAGCGTAGTCATGTACTCCAGCAGAGACGCCACGACAAATCGACGCTCGCAGCGCGTTGTCGCGGTATCTGCGCTAACGAACACCCACGCTGAATAAACGCTAGTGTGGAGGAGCTCTTAATAAAAAAATAAAAAACTAGTATTACCACGGTTTCGCTCGCGTAACCCCGTAGGAATATCGGAATAAAAAGTAGCCCATGTTACTCAAGGATAATGTAGCATTCTAATGGTGAAAGAATTTTTGAAAAATATGAATTTCTGGAATTATTTTCAGAGTTAATCGATTACAAACCAACAAATCTTTTCTCTTTATAATATTAAGTATATATATAGATGAATAAACTTACATGCGTTACTCCGTAAATGAACCATAAATTCACGAAAAACATACATAAACAATAAACAACGATATTGAGACAGAAACTGTAGACATTGTGCAGCATCGGCTGCGGGCACTCGTGACATACTTTATAACTGAACACCTCTGCTAAAAATGCTATCACGCATATGATGCTAACACACTGTAAAGTAAAGACACCATTATAAGGTTTAGGTTCAGAACGTCCCTTTCCCAAAATGTCCCTCGGTTTCAAATAATCCCTTTACCGAAATGTCCCTTTCCTGAAACGTCTCTTTCCCAGAATGTCTCTTTCCCGAAACGTCCCATCTGTTATTAGGACTATTTGAAACCGAGGGACATTTTGGGAAAAAGACATTCTGAACCTAAACCCATTATATGATATTGTTGATTAAATAACGCGAATGCCACACATTGAAATAAAACTATTTTTTAACAGATTCTATCGCGATTTATTTGATGTTTTTCACATTTTACAATGAACCCGACGTTTCGGTTGCTTTTCAGCTGCCATGGTCACGGGGAGACTAAAGACGGTTGTTGTCTTGTAGTTTGAAATGTAAATTATCTCAAAGTACACGAACTATGCTGGTATTTTGGTGTTACTATTTACGCAGAATGTAAAATAATGTATATGTAGTAATTTAAAATAACATCAAATAAAGGTCCCACTTCCATGATATAGTGCATTTGACCCCCAACCACCAGAGGAAAGCCTGCGCCAAAGCCTTGAACCTCAATCTGCAGGTGTACCGGTATGCAGTCATACAAAAAGGAGAAGACGGAGACGCCGGGCTTCGAGGTGGAAACTTCAGATTCAGCCGGGAATAACGCTAAGATGTTATGATGCTGTCGACCACGAGATGGCCCGTTATGTTTTTCCCATTTCATCAGTAAGAAAACAATTACTATTTTATCGTCATTCGTTTTCAAACAGTACCTACTTACACACATAAAAATTCCAATGTATTTGCAACCTGTTTGCAAAGAAAATTTTCCCAAGAACTTTTTCGGAGCGATACGCTTCAAGCACTTCATTTTATGAATTTATATAAATATATTCAGTTAAATTTCTAATATCAAAAGCCAACTCGATTATTACGTCACGTTGTAATATACTTTTTACTGCTTGTATGAAGTATTTATGTTAGTTATACAATTTCCCTCATCTTTTCATTTCTTTCTTAAAAGCCTTCTAACCTAGGGCCACATCATCTACTGCCATGGAAGGGTTTATTGGACCCTACTTATATCTGCCGGGGCCTAACCTCACCGACTGTTTAACGCAATGACTTCTATGTAATACACCTTTGCCTGTTATGTTATGTGTTATGTTATGTGTTATGTTATGTTGTGTTATGTGTTATGTTAAGTTATGTGTTATGTTATGTGTTATGTTATGTTATGTTATGTGTTATGTGTTATGTTATGTTTTATGTTATGTTATGTTTTATGTTATGTTATGTGTTATGTTATGTTATGTGTTATGTTATGTTATGTGTTATGTTATGTGTTATGTTATGTTATGTGTTATGTTATGTTATGTGTTATGTTATGTTATGTGTTATGTTATGTGTTATGTTATGTTATGTGTTATGTTATGTGTTATGTTATGTTATGTGTTATGTTATGTTATGTGTTATGTGTTATGTTATGTTATGTGTTATGTTATGTTATGTGTTATGTTATGTATTATGTTATGTGTTATGTTATGTGTTATGTTATGTGTTATGTTATGTGTTATGTTATGTATTATGTTATGTGTTATGTTATGTGTTATGTTATGTGTTATGTTATGTGTTATGTTATGTGTTATGTTATGTGTTATGTTATGTGTTATGTTGTGTTATGTTGTGTTATGTTGTGTTATGTTATGTGTTATGTTATGTGTTATGTTATGTGTTATGTTATGTGTTATGTTATGTGTTATGTGTTATGTTATGTGTTATGTTATGTGTTATGTTATGTGTTATGTTATGTGTTATGTTAT
This sequence comes from Cybosia mesomella, assembly GCA_946251805.1. Lineage (NCBI taxonomy): Eukaryota > Metazoa > Arthropoda > Insecta > Lepidoptera > Erebidae > Cybosia > Cybosia mesomella. The sequence goes on along the minus strand of OX276402.1, from coordinate 25,134,726 downwards.
GTGTTATGTTATGTGTTATGTTATCTGTTATGTTATGTGTTATGTTATGTGTTATGTTATGTGTTATGTTATGTTATGTTATGTTATGTTATGTTATGTTATGTTATGTTATGTTATGTTATGTTATGTTATGTTATGTTATGTTATGTTATGTTATGTTATGTTATGTTATGTTATGTTATGTTATGTTATGTTATGTTATGTTATGTTATGTTATGTTATGTTATGTTATGTTATGTTATGTTATGTTATGTTATGTTATGTTATGTTATGTTATGTTATGTTATGTTATGTTATGTTATGTTATGTTATGTTATGTTATGTTATGTTATGTTATGTTATGTTATGTTATGTTATGTTATGTTATGTTATGTTATGTTATGTTATGTTATGTTATGTTATGTTATGTTATGTTATGTTATGTTATGTTATGTTATGCTATGCTATGCTATGCTATGTTATGTTATGTTATGTTATGTAACGGACACTAGTTTTGTTACATACACAACTACAAAATACAGATAACACTACGTAGTTGAGAGTATGTATTTGTCAGTCATATCACTGCAAGTGCAAGCACATACGTAAATATAATAATTGTATTCTTTATACTACTGAGTGATGAAATCAAGATGAAACAACATATTTATGTAGTTAACCAACCGATTACTGTCATGTGACAAGTCTCAGAATATTTGATATTTTATTATATGCATAGATTAGTATTTCAGTAACTGAGTGAACAAGTTTTGCTGCAGTCTTTTTGTTTTTCTGAGAAGATACCAATATAAATAAACTTAAAACAAAACAACAAAACTAAATCTGCACACAAAATTTCAAAGAAATCATTATAGCGGTTTCCGAGATAGGCATACGAACAGTTAAACCCCAAATAATCGAAATAGAACAGCATGCTTACTTTAGAAATATATTTTAAGTCTCCTAAACTATATTGTGACAATGCCAATGGTGTAAACTTTTCTCCGCTGTTATTCTTGTTGTGTTGTGATTACAAAGATCTGCGGTTGGCAGATCTATTTACTTGAACTAAGGCATAGATTACGTGGGCTTAAGATAAAATCCTTCAATAGAAATAAAATGAAAACAGATTCTATCATATTTTATTATATTTTTATCATTTACACACTTTATACTATAGATATATAAAGAGAGAGGCCAAATTTTATGAGTTTGTTTATGCTTGGGGAAATCTTTGAAACCACTGCACTTATTGGATAAAATCTTTCACAATTTAAAGCTACATTATCCCCAATGGATATAGGATATGTGTGTGTGTAAATTACGATGACTGGAGTTAAAAAAACTCATATAAACCCAAGCTAAGTGAGAGCAGGTTGTTAGTGTTATCTACCTAATATTCACGTAAGTTTTCGACAATATTAAATAATTATTCTACCACATTTACTTACCACAATTTTACCTTACTTACCACATTTAGTAGAATATTCTCGACAATATAATGATAATAATAGGTGAAGTAATTTCCAAATTATATCAACACAGAAATCATTACGGGACCACTGTACCGGGAAATTATAACTAGAAGAAACTCTAGAAATTACCTAGCTCCTTTAGGCTCTTCAGTCAAGTGGGTCCACTCGATCTTGGTCTGCGGAACCAGTTGACATATTAATTATTCTTTATTATATTTCTTTGGATGAGTGGGTCCACTTTTAAAAATAGGAGGAAATAACGCTTTATGGTACTTGAATATAAGTACACAATTACAGGACACATAGTTATATCACAGTGGAACTACATAGTACGTTCGACTGTGGTAATATTTTAGCTTTTATTTTTAAAAGTTGCCAATGACTGTGCTCTCTTGATATGTAGTAATAGTTCATTCCACAGGCGAGCTACCTTTTTTTCAAGCGAAATTTCCTTCGGATCCCCCCGCCCCTTTCCGGCCAGCGGTGGATGTCGGATTGAACTAAAACCGCACGCCATCTCGGGTCTTCAGACGCCGGGGTGTAAGGTTGCCCATAAGGCATTTCCCTCGCACCCCGACTGACCCTGAGTCATCTCCGGTTTCGAGAGCCCGGTTCGGTTCTGGACCCCTGGGGTACAGGCGAACTACCTGTATAGTAAAAGATGCTAAATTTTTCTATAAATTTAAATAGGAAAATTCAACATCCAGGACGGGAGTAATCGGATGACTGTTTTCTGAAGGGATACCGCTGACCAACTGAGCTACTTTGACACCTGTTGGATATTAGAAATTCTCCTATACATACTCGTACATCTTTGGATGACAGGCGACGCTGGAGTCTCCATTAAAAATATATAAATGTGCTTATCCGGCTTAATGACGGCCTCTGTGGCGTAGCGGTGGTGCATTCGACTGCTACGACTGGGGGCGCGGGTTCGATTCTCGCTCAGTGCAAATATATCTATTTGCATTCGTCTGGGTGTTTCTATGTTTAATATGTATGTATTAACAAAAAAAAAGTATATAGGTATGTTTATCCGCATTCTGGAACCCATAAAACACGTTACTCAAGCTATGCTTGCTTTGGGTCTGGAAAGCACTGTGTAGAATGTCGTAGAATATTTATTTATTATTTATCCTAGTATGAGGTTTTCTCGTATAGTTGATGAGACTACTGGCATACCGACTTCTCTTTCTCAGTCTTCTTCTGCTTTCACAGGTGACGGTAACCCCTTAACATCTGCTAAGCCACGTGTTCGTATACTAGCTTAGTACTTATGATATAGAGACCACTTCAGTAGGCTCGCGAAACGCTACTATTAAGTCTGAAAAATTTCAATATATATGAAAAAAAAAATCCTCGGGTTAGTGATATCGTTTAAAACTCGACAACGGTTGGACCGAATTTCATGATCTTTGATTTTTTTAGATTTTTCTCCGCCTGTACTGTGCCATTTGGTGGCTTTTTTTTTGCAAAAAATCTCCACGGTTACTCCACCGCCGGCGAGCGGAGTGTATGTCGGAATCGAACCGACTGAAACCGCACACCGTCTTGGGTCTCTAATGCCGGGATGTAAATTGACCAAATAAGGCAATACCCTCGCACAACGGGCGACCCTGGGCCATCTACGGTTTTGAGATGGCCCCCTCGGGATCCTGTACCTATACTAACAATTAGGATTAATGAAAATATGAGACATCCACAAATTAAATTCTGTCGATAAGGTACCCAACATAACTTGATTCTAAGGCGAAACGAAGTTTGCCGGGTCAGCTAGTCCTAAATAAAATAGTTATTTAGGACAGGATTTCATAAGACTAAGTATTAAACAAACCTTTTGGAGGTCTAATGACTAGCCAAGTAAGTAAGCCTCCCTAAGTTTAGCTTCAAACTACAAATTATTCAGAGGGAACTGTGTTTACTGCTGAATATTAACAGGCTTCAATTAGCAAAGTTTCACGAAAAGAGCCATGGGCCGCTTAATTTTGGATAATATAGTTAATTAGTTTCACCTTTTACTGGATGTTATATTTTTAGCTACACTTATTTTTTAACAAACTTCATAAAGTAGGTTCTATGTTCGTCTGTATCTGTTTTTTTTTTGTTTGTAAATCGATATTTCCGTCGTTTATGAACTGATTTTGAAAATTATTTTTACATTTGTTTCGGTTTACCTGAAGTTAGTCCCGTATAAATTTAATAAGTATTGGATGCAGCAGGAAATTTCTCAAAATCAAACAGAAAATGTAAAATTATCGCGTGTATGATCGAACATGACGTCAAATGTCTTTTGTTTGGAATTTTGAAGTACATATTTATTGAAATTATATACGTATATATTGATGCCGGTTCTGCTGTTACAAAACTTTCTAAGCTAGACGACCTTTTTAATAAAGTCTAGATTAAAACCGACGGCATATAGAATAAAATTTCGAAATTCAAATGAAATAGGTTTAGAGACGGTTCAGTTTAGTGAGATGAGCAACCTAATTAACGCCATTTTGTGAATTCAATAGTAGTATGTACATCAAAGATTTGTTTTAAGGTGCTCTCACCGTCCGCATTCGCTTGTAATGTAACGTTACAGATTCGAACATTCGATAGATCAGTGATGTAGTGGTGAGTGGAGAATGGAGTTGGAGTGGAGCGGAGTGGAGTGGAGAGTGAAGTGGAGTGGAGAGTGAAGTGGAGTGGAAAGGAGTGAGGAGTGGAAAATGATTTTGCATTAATGTAAAGAAATTTGCCTGATTTGTTGACATATATGATTACTGCTCCGCTCCCTTGGGTAGTAGCGTTATAGCCTATAACCTTTCTCGACACAAAAAAGGAAAAATTGCGGCAGTACCTAATCGACGCTCAGAGGGAACTTGGCATGATAAAAACAGATATATCACTTATATAATTAATTCACCTAGGATGGAAGTTTTATTACTACGTTATCTATTTATCTATTTATGTGTACTATTATTAGGTATATTTATTTAGTCTGTTTATCGTTTATCAAAGTTGTGGTTGCGGTGGGTTGGAGAAGTGTGGCTCACTCACTTTATACCTATATAGATCTTTATCTGTACCTACCCTAGCTTTAAGTTGCTGTATTGTTGCTGTATGTTGTATGTAAATAAAAATGTTAAAGATCATGCAGGGGAATATTATATATGTACTATGTAGTTAAAGTAATTTTGTAATGTTATGTAACCAGAAAACCTCACCTGGTTACTCACCGGCTGACCCAGTCGGTATGGTAGCAAGAACTCAATAAACCTAGGGTGCGTTTTCACAGAGACAATAAATACATAAAATTATAAATAACTACCTACCTAATTAAGTTTGTGCCTCTCAAGGGGACGCCTTCAATGAAACAAATTAGAAGTTTCATACATATAATTATGAAGAAATTTCATACATATAAAAGCAACACAGAAGTCCAGTGCTAATCTTGTCTGCCAACTGAGTGGTATAAAAAAATAAAAACTAAATACAGAACATAATAAATAAAGTTATATGTAAGTCCTTGGTTGAGGAGGGTGAGGAATCTGACAATCTAAGCAAAGTCTTGATCTCTCAGATCGGCCAAGATGCTGGTCTGAGATTTAATATAATATTTGTTAGGAGAAGGTTATTCCCAAATTACTACACTCCTAAACTCCCTTTCGGAGCGGCAAGATGCTGGGCTGAAGTCTTATGACAAAATTATAAAAGTAAGGTTATGTCAACAAAAAATAATCAAAAAATCAATACGTGGCCTTGTGACCAACGGTGGTCCGTCCCCGAGGTGAGCTGTGCAGGTCTTGGGTACGATCTGTTAACCGGTTGTATTGTAGCGCAACAGACTCTGGCCTCTTCTTGATAAGGTTCACGTCTCCAGCCTTTCCGATTATCAGGTGTTTGCAGATGTCGAGATGTAGGTAGGTACGCAATGCCCAGAATCAGGGTGACGATCAGCTCTCAACCCCGATACTTTCTCCAACCAAGAATTAGTTTCACAATTAATCACAGAGTACTTCAGTGAATCACGCAGCAGAATAGACACACTAAACTTAATGACTCAACAGACAACAGATCCAAAAAAAGTCCTGATTCATGCCCGAGCCAGTATTTATAACCGCTCCAGACGAATACTCTGGGAAACCACAACATGGCACTTCTGGGCACTTATTTATTACTAGAATGATCGAGCAATCCGTCAATACCGGAACTCGTCTGACATTTCTGGAACTACAATACTAATATCCCTATAAAAAATGTAAACAAACTGTTTCGGTGGTGGTTCGGCTCCTGGTGCCCTCTTGCGTTCAAATGTGAAAACCAAGAGACCTGACCGATAACACGATTATATTCCATGACGAATCAATAGATATCGCTAAAATGCATATCAAATACAGTTAGATACAGTACAGTTAGATAGTACGGAACCATTTAGATTAAGATTTTATACGCCTAGGAAAAAAAACTCATTTGCATCCGTGAATCATAGTAGGTCAGGTTGAAAACCAGCGCGAGATAGCTGCCTAGCTGTCTAGCACATGCTGAACCTGTCCTTTTGGGCTGACGCGTGGGGTACCTACACGGAATTTTAATGTCATGTACCTTTTTTTGGCACTGGCCGCCCTTAAAAAACAGGACAACACACTCACAACATCACCAGAAGAATCTAGACGCGTACTCATTGAGACCCACTTCCCTGGATGCGTCTTCACGACGACAATCAACTGGCATGATGAAACCATAACACCTACTGCCCGAGACTGGCAGTACGCAAACAAAGTGGTCACACTGGAAAAAGTCCAGTGGGCCATCAGTAGTTTTCACCCTTATAAGGCAGCTGGCCCCGACCGAATCATCCCTGCTATGCTACAGTGGGGCGACAAATTAGTCGCAAGCAGACTGGAGCGTATCTTTAAAGCCTGTCTGGCACACAGATACGTTCCGAAGGGATGGCGGGAAGTAGAAGTAATTTTCATCCCGAAGCCAGGAAAGGGTGATTACACGAATCCCAAAGCACATCGACCAATCAGTCTGACCTCCTTCATGCTAAAGGCCATGGAACGCCTATGCGAGAGGGAGCTGAGAGATGGTGCACTAAAACAGCTACCCCTACATGCAAACCAGCACGCATACAGCTCCGGTAAGTCTACGGAATCAGCCCTCCATCTGGTAGTCAGCCGGATAGAGGAAGCGATCGAACAAAAAGGCTTCTGCCTAGGAACGTTCATTGACATCGAAGGAGCTTTCGACAAAACCAGCTTCACCAGTATTAAGGCCGCCCTGTCAAAACATGGAGCGGAGCCGGTACTATCAGACTGGATAACAAACATGCTCAGCAAAAGAGTAGTTCGCCTTGGGGAAGAAGATCAGACGGCTCTGATAGCCAAAGGCTGCCCGCAGGGCGGAGTTATCTCTCCCCTTCTGTGGAATTTAGTGATAGATGACCTAATCACAAGGCTGAACAAAAACCGCGACTACACAATAGGCTACGCAGACGACCTAACAATCCTCATCTCAGGGAAGGTAGCGGGAACGGTCTGTAACCTAACCCAACAAGCCTTACGCATCGTAGAAAAATGGTGCGGGGAATTCGAACTATCGGTGAATCCGAACAAAACCGAGTTAGTCATGTTTACGAACAAAAGGGTATTAGGCGAATACCGATTACCCAAACTCTTTGACACGGAACTCCAACTGTCGAAAGAGGTCAAATACCTTGGCGTTATTCTTGACAGCAAGTTAAAATGGAGTAGCCACCTAGACAATAAATTACAAAAGGCTGGGATTACCTTCTGGCAGTGCAGAAGAATGATTGGTAAAAAATGGGGGCTATCACCTAAAATCATCCTATGGCTTTACGAAACAGTAATCCGCCCAATGATAGCGTATGGTGCTATCGTCTGGTGGCCAAGGACCGAAAACAGCACAGTAGCGGCTAAACTACAACGGACCCAAAGACTAGCCTGCATGGCAACCACTGGATGCATGAAATCTACCCCCACCGCGGCAATGGAAGCCATGCTCGGACTCCCACCCTTGGATCTGTTCATCCGCCAAGAAGCAACAGCTGCGGCCATACGCCTAAGGGCACTCAACCTATGGAGCGAGAGAAACACGCGACACACCTCACTGCTCACAGATCTCATAAAGGAGATACCCATGATAGGAGCAATGAATGATCGTGTGCCCAAACAATACGTATTCGACAAAAAATACAAGATCCAACTTCATGAGGACCACCGCTGTGAGGCTTTATGCCCAACGGAACTACGCATCTTCACAGATGGATCAAAGACTGGTACAGGCACCGGGGCCGGCGTTTTCTCGGAGGACCTTAATATATCCATATCAACACCGCTGGGGACCCACAACACAGTATTTCAAGCTGAATGCATGGGGATTACCCTGGCAGCTTCAGCGGTAATGGCCAGGAGAGTGGAAGGCCACTCAATACGCATACTCTCCGACAGCATGGCCGTGCTGCAAGCTTTAAACAGCCACACTATAAACTCGGGACTAATACTAGAGTGCCATCGTAAACTGAACCAAATAGGCCATTTCAATAACATAACCTTGCAATGGATTAAGGGCCACAGCGGCTCGCGCGGCAATGATGCAGCGGATGAGCTTGCCAGGAGAGGATCTGACATGGTGGTAATGGGACCTGAGCCCATAATACCGATCCCCTTTGCATACCTACGAACCATGGTAAACAAACGAACGAGAGATCAACACAACAGCTATTGGATAAATCTGGAAGTTTGCAGACAGGCGAGGGAAGCACTCCCCGTGCTTGAAAATAGACTGACCAGGCGTCTTCGACAACTGACCAAACAGCAACTGCGCACGGCCACAGCTGCCATCACGGGGCACGGCTCCTTCAATAAACACCTTTATATTTTAGGAATCACCGACAGCCCTCTCTGCAGAGCCTGCATGAAAGAGGAAGAAACAGCGGCACACGTGCTCCTACACTGCCCTGTAACCGCCACATACAGGGTAAAGTACTTCGGAAATACAGGTACGCTCCGGGAGATCGCCAGCAGCGTGAATAGCCTGCTGGCGTTCTTCAAAGAGTTGGGGTGGATCGAGTGAAATGCCCACCCTCACGCAAAAACCGCGCCCTGTCGTGGAGTTGCGGATACCAGCTCGCGAAACCATACCATACCATACCATACCTTTTTTTTTTGTGTGGAAATCCCTTCGGATACCCCCCCGCCGGCCAGTGGGGGCGGTTATGTCGTGCTTGAACCGACTAAAACCGCACGCCGGCTCGGGTCTACAGACGCCGGGGTGTAAGGTTACCCATAGAGCATATCCCTCGCACTCCGACTGACCCTGGGCCATTCACAGTGTCCCCTCTGATAAGAGCAGAGGGGTACCTGGAGCGACCACCCTCCCCGCGGGCCTTGCAGGCCCGCCATACCCCGACCCCCTCGTGCAATGGGGTCAGCTGGCCCTGAAAAGGGCCGGCTGGTCAGACTCTTGGCCGTTGACGTTGACGCCAGCTAGGAGCAATCAATGATGCGTCATCGTCCACGTTGCTCAGGGCGCACCCCTTAATGTCATGTACCTTTTTTTTTTTTTCGTGCGGAAATCCCTCTATGCATTATTTTCCTTTACTTTATTATTGTAAACTTGTACCTTAAACGTCGATGAATAAAATTTTTCTTCCTTTCTTTCTATAAAAAGGCTATCAAACAAAAAAAAAATCTATTCGAACCAGTAGTTCCTGAGATTAGCGGGTTCAACCAACCAAACAAACAAACAAACTTTTCAGCTTTATATTAATTGTATAGATTAGAGTTTATTGTGTTTATCCTTGTAAACACAAACTTCATGCAAATAGCAGGATAATATCTAATAGTTAATTAAACTATTCGGCGAATTTAATATTAGCGAAAGTTGATATTTATCGGGATTTTAATCAATGAGTCTATTGAAGGCTACTGCTGAATATTATAATTATCATATCAGCGTTGAGTCTCGGTTCCATTCAAGGTCTTTCCGCGGGCCCGAGCCAACCTTAGGTACCTAAAAGCCCCGGTCCATAGTGTTGCTCGACGAGGTGTGCAAACTCTTTGAAAGAGTCGTTCCGAAACACCTCGTCGAGCACCTCTCAAGAGTGGGGCCGGACCTGGCGGATAGCCAATATTGCTTCCGCCAGAGGCGCTCCACCATGGATGCCATCATGCGCGTGAGGGCTCTGGCGGAGGATGCAGTCGCCCGGGGTGAGGTGATGTTGGTGGTGTCCCTGGATATCGACTAAATTAACAATAAAAAAGGTAATTAAGGTAATTGGTCCAGGGTCAGTCGGGGTGCGAGGGAAATGCTTGATGGCGTGTGGTTTTAGTCGGTTCAAGCCCGACATAACCGCCTCTGCTGGCCGGCTCGGTGGGGAGGGGGGGGGGAGTGTATCCGAAGAGCATTTCCGCACGAAAAAAATTGATACTTGCAAGCCGGTATCCCTGCTGACGGACGAGGTTCTAGCCCAGGCTTTCCTCTCGGAGTTGGGAGGTGAGACGGTTATTTAAGTTAGCTAGCGGTAAGCCTATAAAGATTCGTGTATTACAATTAAACAATACTTCTGATCACATATGTAGAATATACTGCTTCTGGGCTGTTTGGCCGTGGTCCATAGGTCCATAGGTCCAACTTGTGTCCCAAACGTTTCGTCGATCACTGCGGTAGACATCTTCAGTGGTACAGGTCCGGACACCGACGAGTGCGGAGAACTCTTCTCGGCGGCGACTTCACTGCGACTGATCATTCTGAAGATGAAGATGATAAAAACGATTGAAGATGTCGACTGTCGGCCCTGTAATCAGTGCTCGAGAGGAATGTACACTCATATGTAGATAATGTAGATGATTCTCCTAGATGCCAGCCAGTAGTGGCACAGCTCAGATACACCATACACCAGTCTCGCGCCGGTCAGCAGTAATGTAATGAACAAATATTGTTATATGGAAAAAAAAGCTTGACCTTATAGATCTCAGGTATTCGCGGGACCGCCAGTGGTTGGGGACCGGCAGAGCAGATTCCGGAGCTTTACTTGCGATCTGCTTTCCCACGGTCTAGATATTCAAGCCACCACGACTGACAACCTCAGAGTCTCTGCCCTCTGAATTGTTTAAAGGGTTCTTTCCCAGAACTAACGACCCCGTGATGAAGATACACAACTTTTCTCAATAACACATCCCCATTATGCGAATATACTAACAGCAATGGAATAAAATAACTTACCAGATCAAATCTGGGAACATACACGAGCTATAACCTCCAAATCGGGTAATATACTTTTCTCAATAATATCAATTCACCAAAATATCTTCAGTGGACACGACTAATGACCTCTCAAACAAAAAATGAATCATAGGGTCACTGCGATCATCCTTATATATTAAATTGATTCTGGATTTTGCTAGAATGGTACATTATGTGGATATCTAGCTCGAAACTTCGGTGAGACTGACATGACAACAATTCGTGATCCGACTCACGCTTTCTGACGGAGAGTCGCTAAAGTCAGCCACATCGATGCAATCACAGTAGTTGCGAATGTGTCCCACAGATGGCGCTAACCACAATTACACCTTAACAGTATTGTATTGTTACAGAATTTCTGCCGATGTTAGCCGGTCCACCGACTTCAGGTTAGGTTGGTTTGGGCCCCAATGGTATGGGTAGGGCCCCAATGGTATGGGTAGGGCCTTGTTATCAGTGTACCCCTCTTTTGTATTCGTATTCATTATTAGCTGATGTTATATCTCCGGTTCTACTTCAATTGCAATCAAACATACGACAGATTTTAAGGCTGGTCAAGGCCTTTCTAATAGAAGAAACCGGCCACATGCGAGTCGGACCGCCCATAATAATATTAATAATAATAATAATATTTGCTTTTATTTTCTCCCACAATAAATTTACATTTACATTTGTTTATATTTTAAAATGTTTTTATATTTCCTAGTACTTATCTTAGAACAACCCAGAGCGGATACCACCAAGGACAAGAACTGAGACCAACTCAAACCTAGCCGCGCCCATCACGCTATACTGAATAAAACGTGAGGACGCACCCAAGTCGAAGCCGAGCCCAGTCATTCCCCGGGCGAAACCCAGTCCGAGTAGTGTTTATTGATTGTGGGAGTCAGGAGCCCAAACTAGGATACCCTGTGCTATGGACTCCTGGCTCCCCCTCTAGAAAAGGTGTTTCATATAGCTAACGGTACAAACAAGAAACAAAGTTGCTGCAAATAATATGAAAATAAAGTAAAAATCTAAGCATGCAAGAGTGGGTATAAAGTTTGTGTGAGTGCTTATGTAACGTATATATGTGGGTGTGTTGGATTTATGCATGTGTGTGCGTGTGCGTGAGGTTTATTTCTATTTATGAGTGAGTATACCAGGGCGTGTAAGTTTGTGTGTGCTCTTTTTATTGATTTGCTAGAAAATCCGCTAGCCTAGGATATTATAGTGAGAAGTTGTTCTGTTTCTTCGTAATCCAGTTCCAAAAGCCACTCAGTGGTTCTTTTTTTACATTCCACTTTCGACAGATTGAGAATTGATAATAGCTTATTTGCCTTATTGTACAGCTTGCTACCCCTAAAATTGAAAAATTTTTGGGCAAAGGATGTTTTTACCGCAGTAGATTCACAGACCTCATAGTGGCGTCTTGTGTCTGCTTTGTTTTTAATTGTCGATGTGTTTAAAGAGTTGTGTTTTTTAATAATAGTTGCTAGTATATAAAGTTTCCTGACCGTCAACACATTTGCTTCTTTGTAAAGGCTGTTTGTTGAGTATAGACGTGGTTTAAAGAGAGCAACTTTAAGAATCAGCCGTTGAGCTCTTTCTATGTTTAGCATATCAGTCTTGTTTAAACCTCCCCAGGCGGTGATGCCATATGATATTATTGACTGGCAGAGGGACTCATACACAGTCTTGATCAGCTTCCAATCTGTCACATATCTAAGTGTTTTAAAAATGTGAGTGAGTTTCCTAATTTTCTGTACAAGTTGTAAAGTATGATCTTTGAACGATAGATTGCGATCAATTACTATACCTAAGTATTTTGTTGAATTAGTTTTATTTAGAATAGGGCACGTAGTACAGTTTCTATCGAAAGTCCGGTTACAAGTGTGAGCGACGATGTTTAGGTTGTGATGATGTGATTTGAAGTTATAAATTGAAAAAGTAATATAATTGGTTTTCGACGCATTTAGTGTTAATTTATGTAGGGCAAGCCAATGAGTTACTATATTAAAACCTTCTTGCGCCCTACTAAAAGTTTCCTCCCATGACTTTCCATAAAAGGTTAGAGTAGTATCATCAGCATAAGAAATCACATGACAGTTTTTGATGTTCAATTGGCAGAGATCGTTTATGTAACAGAGGAAAAGAGTAGGGCCTAGAATACTACCCTGCGGAATTCCCCTACTTATAGAGCTTTCGTCACTCAATGTGTCTCCAATCCGGACTAACTGAAAACGATCTTGTAGATAGCTCTGGAATAACTGCAACTGAGGATTTCTGATTCCTATATTTTCGAGCGTGGAGATTAAAATTTGTGGACAGACGGTATCAAAAGCCTTCTGAAGGTCGATGAAAATGGTTAGACATTTCAGTCTCTTATCTAATTTATCCACAATAAACTCGGTAAAATTGTGTATGCAGTCAGTTGTTGATTTGCCCTTTCTAAATCCATACTGGTTATTTGAGAGTAGGTTTTTGTCTTCTAAAAATTTCATGAGTCTATTGTTTAAAATCCTTTCTAATAATGAAATGGTGGGAAGCAAAGAGATAGGGCGATAGTTTGCTACAATATCTCTGGCACCACTTTTGTAGATAGGGACTACAACAGATTTTTTAAGCGGTTGTGGAAAGATACCTTCTGCTAAGCATCGGTTAAAAATGTAAGTCAGGGGGGGGACTAATATATTCTTCAAATTCTTGAGAACTGTAGAAGGTATATTATCCCATCCTGTTGCGCAATCCGCTCGTAAGTTAGTTATAAGAATATCAACTTCTTCCTCAGTTGTTTCCATAAGACCGAAAGAGTTACAATTCGAGGGGGCTTTTCTAACATTTTTTGGAAGTGGAGGGAGACTCATAGGGATTTTCATCGCGAGTTCTAGGCCTACATTTACATAGTAAGTATTAATACTATTAGCTGAGTTTCGCGGAGTATTTTTAATATTTAATAGTTCTGTAGGTTGTACATTAGGCTTTTTAAGGTTATTAATGGATTTAATAGCTGACCATATTTTCTTGTTGTCATTACCAGCAGTTTTGAGTGTATTTTTGTCATACTGTCTTTTACATTTTTTTATTATATCATTACAAAAGTTTCTATATCTGTTGTACGTTATTTTCAACACATTATTGCCAGGATCTCGTTTTAGTTTGTAATGCATTCTATCCCTAGTCCGAATACATCTCAAAAGACCAGGAGTTATCCATGGCTTTATTGCGACTTTATTTCTAGGAATTTTAATGTTTATACTGTTTCCTGAAATTTTTTCTTGTAATTGTTCTATTAGAAAAGTCATAGAATCATTTGGACATATATTATCGCTGTATATCTGACTTCGGTCTATATTTTTGCAATCGTTATACAGGGTCTCAAAGTTGATTTTATTTAAATACTTTTTTTTGTTACAAAAAAATTGTTTCCCCGAGTACAGGCAAAAAAGAGTTGATGCATGATCCGTAATTGCAGTTTGCAGAATAAATGTGTACGATGGTACCTTGGTTCTAATAATTACATGGTCCAAACAGCTGGCTCCCCTGGTTTCCTCATAGTGGGTAGGTATCATACTAAAGTAGGACAGTAAGTCAAGGTAATTTGTTTTATCAGTATCTAATATCCTAATGTTGATGTTAATATCGCCCACTAAGATTACATTTTTAAAACTAGAGAGTGTTTTTAAGAGATCGTGTAATGTGTTCAAAAAACTATCCAAAGTAGTAAAAGACGGAGGTCTATATATTGCTATTATAGCTGTCTCTTTCATTTTAATAAGTAGACAATTGGCTTCTGAAATTTCTGGTTCTTCTATTATGAACTGAAGGTCGTTGCTAATAAATACAACTAAACCATCATTTTGGTTGTAGTTTTGAGACGTTGAGAAACTAGTGTATTCCGACATAAAAGGTAAGTTATCAACACATGAGAGCCAGCTTTCCGTCAGAATTATAATGTCGCATCGCATATGTATTCTTTTTAGTAAAATATTTAATGCATTATAATTTTTATTTATACTTCTAATATTTTGGTGTAATATTTTTAAAAATAAGTTAGGTTTAGTTATAGTAGCTCTACAGTTTTCAGGTTCACAGATATACAGTTCAGCTGAGTTAAAAGTTTCTATATTATTTATATTGTTTAAGTCCGCGAATTTTGTAATCAAAAATATGTTGATATATGGGATTGTGATAAAAAGTTGAGAAGCGCGTTGCAGGCTTTTTTGTATTCGTGTGTTTGGTGTAAGGCTGGATAGATATGGTGATGAGATTATAGCGTAAAAATGATGTAATGCACAGGAAAGGAATTAAGTTTGAGTGTATGAATGTATAAAGTAATAATGTGTATTTGAGTTTCCGATATATGCAATTTAATGCATGTGAATATTTACAAAATTGACAAAATACAACAGTAAAAGCATGCAAAAAACAACATATTATGTAAAAGGAGTTAATTACTAGTCATTTTTTTGGTAATAAATTGACGAGATCAGCCTCACATCTTATTATAATTGGTTTTTCAGCTTCAGTTTTTCGAAGGAAAACTTTACCCGACGAAGTCCAGCAGTACATATAATTATGCGCCTTTGCAAATTTTCTAGCAAGGTAGAAGTTGTGCTGTGTTAGTGGAGGTAGGAAATCAGATACATAAATGGGCACTGTGGGGCCGTCCATATTTATGTGAGATGAGCTGAGCTTGCACTGTTTGTTATTAAAGTTGAACTGTCTTGTCTTTTTAATTATGTTTTCCTTTACGGCTGCGCTGGTCAACTCGACGATAATTTTAGATTGTGTTTCCTTTTTGTTCGTGCAAGATACCTCCTTAATATCTGATCGTTGTAGGTGAACGCCAATGGCACTCACGGTGTTCAAGACAATCGTGCTGAGGCTTTCTACATCTTCATTTATAGATATCGGAACGTTCTTAATTTCAAGCTTCCTTGAGTATAGCATACGCTCCATACTGTCTATTTTTTCCTCGAGTTGGTGTATGTGAGTATGGTTCTCTTTATTTTCAGACTCCAGAAGGTCCACTCTGCTCCTCATATCCTCATACTGTTGCGATACGAAGGTAATAGACTGTTTAATTTCCGTGTTCTGTTTCAGGAGTTCATGCATCATATTTTGTAATACAACCAAGGCGTCATCAGTTTTACAACTACGTGCTTCACAACGCTCAGAATGGGAACCAAATAATTTTTGCATCTCACTCATGAAGCGCGCTTGCTCATCTTCATGTTTGCGTTTGCGATTAGAGACGTTTTCATTTAAAAGATTTGTTAAGTTTGGTGCTGATCCACTCGGGGTCATTTTTAATGTTTGGAGTTTTGAGTAAGGTTCACCAACAGACGCCAATAAATAAGGCGTACCAATCTGGGTCGCCAATTGTGCATTGATGTTGCTATCCGGTATGTGTGTTTCTGTATTTGTAGGCGTAGAAGGAGGCGTGCGTCGTAGTGGCATTATTCTGTTAGCTTAGAAACCAAAAGCAATGTACCAGGCTGCAATAAGTTGTAGTGGTTATGCACGTACGCTGGGGTCTCTTTAGCTGGTCGCCGATCGAGCAATTCGTATCAAATCGCTTTCCGTCCACTATAGGGTGACACCTTCGAGCTCAAGGGGTCAAGTTGAGTGGTCGTCTATCGTAGATTTGGTTCAGAAGTTGAGTCCGTCCAGTATACATAGACCCCTCGATTAAGTTGAATTACCTGAAAGCCGGTTATGGCAGGTACTATTATTATGATTACACTCACACGTGAATACAGCGGTATGGGATGACTCTGCCCGGTTGCTGCGCTCCGAATATTTGCACTGATTTAATTTACTATTTATGAATTAAATAAATTATTCTAATGATATAAATCAATAAAAAGCACGTCTGTACACCACAGGATCCGAGAGGGAAGAGATAAAGGGTTCCGTTGCAGCAAGTAAATTTTTTAAATTTGAGTTGATTGAATGAAAGATAAATTGCGGTTTACGATTTATGACGTTTTAAAAAAAACTACTTACTATATCTCGTTCAAACCAATTTTCGGTGGAAGTTTACATGGTAATGTACATCATATTTTTTTTTGTTCTATCATTCTCTTATATTAGAAGTTACACGGGCGGGGGGGGGGGACATTTTTAATTTTTAATAAATTTATTGTTTTTTTTTTCAATTTTTATGTAAAAAGCTTAATGCGGTTGACATACGGACAGACAGACAGACATGACGAATCTATTAAGGTTCCGTTATATGCTATTTGGCAACGGAACCTTAAAAACCGCATCAAAGCCCGTTCGGTAGTTATTGCGTTAATCACAAACAAACAGACATATTTTTACATGATATTGTCGGAAGTATACGCGATTTTTACACATTGAAATAAAACTATTAAGTCTCCCCGTGACCATGGCTGCTGAAAAGCAACCGAAACGTCGGGATCAATGCAAAATATAAAATAACATCAAATAAACCGCGATAAAATCCGTTAAAAATAGCTTTATTTCAATATTTTTTTTTGTATTTGTATCCTTCATTTAACGTACACTAGTAATGTACAGACACAATTAATGTACAATTTTATAATAATAATAGATATTTCGGATAAATTAAAAAAGTTCCATCACGATTTATTTTAGAGGTACTTTGAGAGGTAAACAATAATTTTAGTACCCAATTTACTAAAGTTTGTAACAAAAGACGCCGCCATTTTTTTCCAGTAACATTTTCGTGCTACTTTTATTTGACTGAAAGCTCTAGTAAATTTAGTAACGGTTCTCATTACTAGTTATTTAGTTACATCCTTCAGTTAACACACTTCTTTACATGAAAGGAAATTGGCAGTGCATGTAGACAGTGTAATGTTACCGAAGGGTAAAACGGACTTTGAAAGAAAATACGAAGTTCAGATATCTTATCTTTACAAATAAATAAAATTGAATGTCTGTTTGTAATATTAAAATAACAGATTTTTAACGATTGCATATGAATGTATACACGATATTTATAACAAAAATACAATTTTGTAAATTTTTGTCTGTCTGTCTGTTTGAAAGAGGTAATCTCTGGAATGGCAGGGCCGATTTTGACGGGACTTTCACTGGCAGATAGGTAATGTTACAAGGCGTAACATAGGCTACTTCAATTTTAGAAAAATAATTATGGATCCGCGCAAAAAACTTAAAAACCGCAATTTTGAATAAAATCTGATATACTCTGAAATGGCTGGGCTGGGGGAAAAATTAGGGTTCCGCGAAAAAGAATTAAAATCTACTCGGACGAAGTCGCGGGCACAGCAAGAAATATTCATATGTAGGTACTAGGTTTGAGGACGTACAATACTCGCAAATACTTTTCTCGCAATCAAACTGTAAGGGTCCGCTTATTGTAAACATGGGTGTGAATAGATTAAATGTAAGTATCTTATTTTTTTTTTTCGTGCGGCAATTCGTCTCGGGTCTTAGACGCCGGGGTGTAAGGTTGCCCATAGAGCATATCCATCGCACCCCGACTCACCCGGGCCATCTCCGGTTTCGAGATGGCCCCCTCGGTTTTGGGAACCACGTTGTTCCTGTCTTGCCCCGGTTTGTGGGAGGGGCCGCTAGTCGCCCCGCCGTCCCGGCCTGCTTCTGCTGAGGTGACAGGCAGCCTCACCGGCAACCGCACGCCTGCGCTCATGGAGGACGGAGGTCGTTAAGCGTAAATGTAAGTACCTGATTTGATGCGTAAATGTAAGTACCTAATCTCAATTGCAAGCACCGCATGTTTCAGCGATGAAAACAATTATCCGTTGAGTTGATTATTTATTTTAGGGAGTGACTGAGCCACCCAAGCCCGACATAACCGCCCCCGCTGGCCGGCGGGAGGGTATCCGAAGGGATATCCGCACGAAAAAAAAGAAGAAAAAAAATAAGGGAGTGACTGCCACCTGATCTCCTGAGAGAAAGGCCTGCGCCAGAGTATGGGGTTGGCTTGGGCCCCTGAAATATAGGTAGGACCCGATACAACTTACCAGAAAGATCTTTCTCTAGAAATTCCATATCACACAAAAACGCATGTTAGTTAGAAATACTTCAACAAGTTATACAGTAAAATCTATCACATTGGGTGTGTTGCCGAGTGTGACAATCGAATTTTCGAAAATCTTTGAATGCAGTTAAAATTATTTTTTAAATTAAAATGAAGAAAAACTATTCTTAACGGATTCTATCGCGATTTATTTTATGTTATTTTGTATTTCACATTGATCCTGCCGAGCTGAGCTGAAAAGCAACCGAAACTTCGGGATCAATGTAAAATACAAAATAACATAGAATATAATCGAATAAATATAATATAATACATAGAATCCGTTAAAAATAGTTTTATTTCAATATGTGACATTTGCGTAAACTTCCGCCAATATCATAATAATGAAGTTTTCTTTCAGTTTAATTATCTATCTACATCATTTAGAATACTTTCCCTCCATGTGACATGCCCTGTGCATCTGTGTATTGGGCCTATTGGACACCACCTGGTGCTGTATAATATCTTTCTCATCCAAGCCCCAATCCCAGTCGCATACAAGGTTTTCACATTGAAGCCCGAGGTCCACTTACTCCTCCTCATCATTTAGATTTGACTTATGCGTCTTTTATGGCAGCTATTACCGTCCTACCTCCGAACTCTGAAAGGAAAGCCGAGCCGTCAATAAGCAGGTGTACCGGCTTCCAGGTGAAGGCTGTTTGACTTCGAGGGTCTTAATGCGGTTTTATACATCCCAGGACTTTACAATGAACCTATTTATTGTGTAATTATTGTTAATATATTTTATATTTAATGTGTTATATAAATAAATGATAAACACTAAGATTATCTTGTGTGTGAATGAGGGAACACTTTCAATTTCCAACCATGTTGGTTTTGATTAACAAGTAATATTCTATTCAGTTTTTTAAATACGTTCTCTCCGTCTCTTGATAATTCCGTTATTTCGCTATCTAAACAGAGAATTCCCATAATAATAACTAAATAAAATACATTCATTTCATACCTAAGTGGCTTAAGAGACCATGGCATCAAATATTAAACCAAAGAAAGGCGCTCAATTCCCCTACACACCAACGAAATATTCTGAGCTTTAGAAATTTTAGAAATAAACACCGCGAGACGGAAAATGAAACAGCGTCAGCTTACCGCGTTTACAATTACGCTGATACATTAATAATTTAAAGAATATGAAGATAATACCTTTGGTAATATAATAAGAAGGGCATGGTAATATTACAGCTATACGTTTTGTACAACGCTACTTGATTTACTAATTTCGATATTCAAGAGTGTATGGGGCCTCATCAAGATCTTAGGGGCCCAAGCCAACCCCACGTGCAAGCCGGCACACCCGCTGATTCGATCCGCAGGTGTGCCGGCTTGCAGTTGCAGGCCGAGGCTCTGACGCAGGCTTTCCTATCGGACCCCGGGCTCCAAAGTGCAAGTTTTGGGTGCAACTGGGATTGGTGCTCGGAAAAAGAAGACACACAAGGGTACTCAAAGGTGATCGATTAACACTCACTCACTGTAGCCCTATAATGTCTATATGTGAAAGCTGTTGAATTGTACATATCTCAATGCAGTATGGAACTATTTTTGGTCTCGAAAACAAACATAGAGCTTATTACCAGGCCTCACCTCTGTAATTGCGCGCTATAAGCACCTACTCGCCGCGGAACCTCCAGGACTGCTCCTATACTTTAGTCAGTCGGGTTGTTAACCGTCCGCATGCACATAACGTGTGTATTCATTCCAATTTTGTTGGGTTAGTAATCTATGCTATTATATCGCACGCCCAGTGGAATAAAGGCGTAAGAGGAAAACACTAACTTTACAGGACAGCAAAAAACTGTTTAACTAGGTACCTATATCTATTATGTTTTTGATTCAATGATCTTTTGTTATATACCAAAACAAAGTATAAAAATCAATCTTTCTTTTAGTTTACATTCAAAATACCTCAAAATTATCTTTCTAATGAATAATTAATGTTTAAAGTTTTACAGACGTTTTCCTTATATATTTACGACTAAACCTTAGATGTAAAGATTATAACCCCAATCATCGTTTTCTAAATAATTAATAGACTGTAACTACTCACGGTTACGTCTTTTACGAAGTTATAAATTATGATAAACTACAGAGGCTAAGCATCACTTACGTCCTTTTTTGCTTAATTATGATTTTCATATCAAATTTTACGATGTGTTTACAGCTTTGTTTGTTAAAAAACTAAATTTTTATGTAATGTTAAGTCTGAATGCAGACTTTTTGAGCAGTTTTTTCAGTTAATCCATATCTGTAAGGTATGTTAAGCCTCAAGGGAAAATACATTTCAGTGGTGTAATAAAACAGGTTTTTAGAAAATTGCGCTTTATTTTAATAAGATGTGACAGATCCTGTCATAATATAAAACTAATAATAGTGAATTATAATCTTTAGTAATTAGTAAACATGAATCTTGTCTTGAGAAGAGCTAGCAAGAAACTTAGACTGATCATTGTAATTAAATAATAAATAATAAATATTGTGACACATTCACACCTCGTCATCTAGTCCCAAACTAAGCAGAGCTTGTACTATGGATACTAGACAACGGAAATATTATAAACATACTTATTATACTTTTTTTTTGTAAATACA
The DNA here is from genome assembly GCA_946251805.1 of Cybosia mesomella. Classification (NCBI taxonomy): domain Eukaryota; kingdom Metazoa; phylum Arthropoda; class Insecta; order Lepidoptera; family Erebidae; genus Cybosia; species Cybosia mesomella. The sequence goes on along the minus strand of OX276402.1, from coordinate 25,113,375 downwards.
TACATGTAATATATAGAAACACCCAGTCTCGGGACAATTGCAATTTGTGGGTCTCACAAAAACTCACTGTCACGGGCGGGAATCGAACCCGCGACCTCGTGATCCGCAGTCGGTCATCACAACCACTAGACCAACGAGGCAGAAATTCACAACACAACGAGGCAACAGAGGCAGAAATTGTAAAAATAATTACCATTTTAACTGGTTACAATTTGAATATAATCATATTGAATTGAATATAAGTAACATAGAAAGGAACAGAACCAAAACACTTAGTTAAACTTAATAAAAATTTAAATTAAAAAACAAGTACATAAGAGTATGTAATTATTTACAAGTAGTAAATCAATCATGAAATCGTAATGATTATCAAATTGTTAAAACTACTTATGTCCGGCTTGAACCGACTAAAACCGCACGCCGTCTCGGGTTTTCAGACGCCGGGGTGTAAGGTTGCCAATTTCCCTCGCACCCCGACTGACCCTGGACTATCTCCGGTTTCGAGATGGCCCGCTCGGGTTTGTGAACCACGGTGTCCCCGTCTTGCCCCGGTTTGGGGGAGGGGCGCTAGTCGCCCACGGCGCGCGGCGAGCAAGTTGTAGGCTCGCCTCCCACGCCATGCAGTCAACCAGCGTGTGCAGCCCCGAGTCCTCGCTCGCGTCGCAGTGATGGCACTCAGGCGTTGGCTTCTTCCTGGTCCGATGCAGGTGGTCCCCGAAGCTCCCCTTACCGGAGATCACCTGTGTCACTTTCTCGGTATCTGGGTACAGGTGTGCGAGTTCTCGAAGGACGTGTTTCACTTTCGTCAGCTATGTTAGGAGATTCAGTTTCTGCAACTAAAAAAAAAAATACAATTTATTATGATGCAATGACGGTACCTGTGGGCCTACCGCCCAAGTGTCGTCGATATCACAGCCGTCGAAATGTTGTGACGGCCATTTTGTACCGCCCCATTGATAATCGATGCCGGCGCGGCGTAAGAATGAATGAAACGCTGTTTTGACAGTTAAATAGCTGCCGCCTAAAAAAATTCAAATCGACGGCCATTCCGACGCGTCGCTTTGAAGTGTCATTTCATTGCGGCACCTCATGAGCTGTCGTTTTGAATATTATTTTCTTTGAAAATAATTTTGGTCTTTCCAATTTTAGCTTGCTTTTTTTAATTATTCTGCTTTCTAGCGACTAATTAAAGCACTCTTAATAATCTTTACCTTACCTACTTAAACGTTTTTGCTGTGTTGTTTGTTGTTTGAAGGACTAAGCGAAGGAGTTGGAGGACGAAATTCCATCGTCGGCAGTCGCCCCCATAAAAGCCATAGTAGCCCAGTGTTAGGTGCAATAGGATGACAGAACCCAGTCGCCCTCATAAAAGCCATAGTAGGCCAGTGTTAGTTGTAATAGGAGGGCAGAACCCAGTCACCCCCATAAAAGCCATAGTAGCCCAGTGTTAGGTGCAATAGGAGGGCAGAACCCAGTCGCCTCCATAAAAGCCATAGTAGCCCAGTGTTAGTTGTAATATGAGGGCAGAACCCAGTCACCCCCATAAAAGCCATAGTAGCCTAGTGTTAGGTGCAATAGGAGGGCAGAACCCACTCGTTGGCAGTCGCCCCCATAAAAGCCATAGTAGCCCAGTGTTAGGTGCAATAGGAGGGCAGAACCCACTCTTCGGCAGTCGCCCCCATAAAAGCCATAGTAGCCCAGTGTTAGGTACAATAGGAGGGCAGAACCCACTCGTAGGCAGTCGCCCCCATAAAAGCTATAGTAGCCCAGTGTTAGGTACAATAGGAGGGCAGAACCCAGTCGCCCCCATAAAAGCCACAGTAGCCCAGTGTTAGGTGCAATAGGAGGGCAGAACCCAGTCGCCCCCTTAAAAGCCATAGTAGCCCAGTGTTAGGTGCAATAGGAGGGCTGAATCCAGTCGCCCCCATAAAATCCATAGTAGCCCAGTGTTAGGTGCAATCGGCATCGTAATCAACCGTCGGAATCGAGTTCTAGTCGACGACACTTAGGCGGTAGGCCCTATTGTCTATTTATTTTAGACGCGACAGACGGATGGAATGTCGCAAGCTATTACTTATAAATAGTAATACACCTAACAGTTCGGTCTAACTATATTAAACCCCGTAATTAATCATAATCTATAATCTATATAATCCAAAATATATAAATACCTACCAATACTATGAAGCCGAACAGTTACTTATGGCCGTACGTTTGTAGGCGTCCATATCAGATACTTACTATCAACCTACTTACCGACACAATTTTACGAATTAATTCCATACTAAGTACCTTTATACTATTGCAGGGAAAACTATTAGAGCACAGATATTGTCATTTATCATGACATTCGTTTCAATAAGAATAAATAAACTACAAGAAGCTATACTTACATACGAAGCTATCTTCCTAGCTCGACTATTTTATAGTCGTTTATACATCGCCGAAACACTTTTAGGTATAACACTTTTTGTTTTCGAGGCGGCGAGTCTCCTTGCCGGAACTTCGCCATGGGACCTGAAGGCGAGAGCCCTTTCGCAACTGTACCAGTGGCGAACGAGGCGCGGGACTAGGGACGGTACCCCGAGTCTCGAGAAATCGAGGCCGTGCAGTCACAGCTCCACCAGGCCATCGTGGTGGAGTGGAAGGATCGACTTGGGCGATCAAGAGCAGGGCACGCCGCAATAGCGGCGGTAAGGCCCATCATGGAGAATTGGCTAGAGAGGCAACACGGAAGCCTCTCGTACCGATTGACGCAGGTGATCTCCGGTAAGGGGAGCTTCGGGGACCACCTGCATCGGATCAGGAAGGAGCCAACGCCAGATTGCGACGCGAGCGAGGACTCGGGGCTGCACACGCTGGCGAACTGCCCCGCGTAGGAGGTGCCGAGGCGTGACCTCGCGGTGGCCATCGGGGTGGAAGTCCTCTCGCTCAGCAGCATGATTGCGGCAATGGTGCGGAGCGCGAGCGCGTGGACCGCCGCTATATCCTTTGCAACCATGTAATGCTCGCGAAGGTGATGGAGGAGCGCGCTCGGGAGAGATTTAGAACTCTCCCGGCCCGCCGAGCCCGCAACATGCTCGCTGTGCGTCGCAGGCGCCGGAGGTCGCTTAACGATCTCCGTCCTTCATGAGCGCAGGCCTGGGGGTGGCAGGTGAGGCCACCTGTCACCCCAGCAGAAGCAGGCTGGGATGGCAGGGCGACTAGCGCCCCTCCCCCAAACCGGGGCAAGACGGGGACACCGTGGTTCACAAATCCGAGTGGGCCATCTCGAAACCGGAGATAGTCCAGGGTCAATCGCGGTGCGAGGGAAATGCTTTATGGGCAACCTTGCGGTTTTAGTCAGTTTAAGCCCGACATAACTACCGCCGCTGGATGACGGGGGGGTATTTCACCGAGGGGATTTCCGCACGAAAAAAAAACAAGGTATCAAACAACACTTGTATTTTATATTGTCTAAATTACTCTTTTATACTTGATAATTACTAAGAAACTACTTTTACGTCAAAATTTGATGGAAAAAATTGACCGTATGTATCTTTACGAGTACTTGTACTATTCAAAACTCCAATAAAAAAAATACATATTCGTATTTACGCCTTTGTTGCTCTGGGTGTGCGATATCTACTCCGAGTGTAGTGTATGGAGCCAATAAGTCAAATAAAAAAAAATCTTCTTATTTTTTTCTTTTTTTTTTTATACCACTAAGATGGCAGACAAGCACACGGTCCACCTGATGGGAAGCGGTTACCGCGGCCTATGCAACACCAGTGGCGTCACACTCGCGCTGAAGACCCTGTAAAGGAAAGGGTATGGGAAAGGGGTTTGGGAGGGGATGAAATGTATGAAAGAAAGGTATGCAATTTAATGACTTCATGTTCGTTAAATAATGTTACCTACAAACTACGTATTCTTTTATCGTTTGATAGGTACTGTATTGAAAGACTTAAAAAAAAAGTTGGTTACATTATCGATCCATTATTGTCGATCACGTGGACAAGGCATCTAACTCGTACAAGTACATTGATTTTGAGTCAGTGATTCATCCGTACCCACTATTAGGTAAACCACAGATTACCTAATAGCACACTATTACCGTCAACTGGACACTTTTTGCACACTAAGACCTGCTACTGAAAATTGTCTGTCAAAAAATATTACCAAACCTTTGCCCGACCCATGAGTCGAATCCAGTACATTACGGACCCTTTTTTTCCCCCGGATACCACTCCGCCGGCCAGCGGGGGTGGTTATGTCGGGCTTGAATCGACCAAAACCGCACGCCGTCTCGGGTCTTCCGACACCGGGGTGTAAGTTTGCCTATCAATAATTTCCCTCGCACCCCGACTGACCCTGGGCCATCTCCGGTTTCGAGATGGCCCCCTTGGGTTTGGGAACAACGGGGTCCCCGTTTTGCCCCGGTTTGGGTGAGGGGCCTAGTCGCCCCGCCATTCCGGCCTGCGTCTGCTAGGGTGACAGGCGGGCTCAGATCGTTAAGTGACCTCCGGCACCTGAGTCGCCTGCGACGCGCGGCGAGCATGTTGAGGGCTCGGCAGGTCGGGAGAGTTCTAAATCTCTCCCGGGAGCGCTACGCCATATCCTTCTCGAGCATTACATGCTCGCAGAAGAAAGCGGCGGCAGCCCACGCGTTCGCGCTTTGCACCATTGCCACAATCATGCTGCCGAGCGATAGGACTCTCACCTCGATGGCTGCCATGAGGTCACGCCTCGGCACCTCGCGCGTCGGGCAGTCCTCCAAAGTGTGCAGCCCCTTCTCCTCGCTCGCGTCGCAGTGATGGCACTCAGGCGTTGGCTCCTTCCTGATCCGAAGCTGGTGGTCCCCGAAGCCGCCCTTATCGGAGATCACCTGCGTCAATTGGTACAAGAGGCTTCCGTGTCGCCTCTCTAGCCAATCCTAAAGGACTTTACGCACCTGTGTCGCAATATTAATAGGTTCACACCCCACCCCATTTTTCCATTCATTATAGTATTTATTAACAAGCTTTATGATTATGTATAAAAAATATGCGAATCAATTTTTTCCCCACCACTACTAATTTTTTTCTCAAATTTTCAATTATTCAGTCGAATTCCGATCAAAGACAAAAACTAGTACTACAGACATGTCAAAGAAAATACATTTTATAACAAAACATAACGTTTTACATTACAATTCAGTCGGGGTGCGACGTCTGAAGACCCGAAACGGTGCGGTTTTAGTTGGTTTAAGCCTGCATAAACGCCCCCGCTGGCCGGCGGCGGGGTATCCGAGGGGATTTCCGCATGAAAAAAAAGCGGCCAAGTGCGAGTCGGACTCGCCCATTAAGGATTCTGTAGCAGCAAGTAACATAATAATGTTTTTATTTTAATTTTTGAGTTGATTGAATGAAAGGTAAATTGTGGTTTACGATTTATGACGTATTAAAAAAAAACTACTTACTAGTTGTCGTTCAACCCAATTTTCGTTGGAAGTTATGTAAATTTCCAATGAAAATGTACATCATATATTTTTTTTAGTTTTATCATTCTCTTGTTTTAGAAGTTACAGGGGGGGGGGGACACATTTTGCCACTTTAGAAGTGTCTCTCGCGCAAACTATTGAGTTCAGAAAAAAATGATCTTAGAAACTTCAATATCATTTCTGGAGACCTATCCATAGCTACCACACACGTCTGGGTGTGATTAAAAAAAAAATTGAGTTTCAGTTCTAAGTATGGGGAACCCCAAAATATATTGTTTTTTTTTCTATTTTTGTGTGAAAATCTTAATGCGGTTCACAGAATACATCTACTTACCAAGTTTCAACAGCATAGTTCTTATAGTTTCGGAAAAAAGTGGCTGTGACATACGGACGGACAGACAGACAGACATGACGAATCTATAAGGGTTCCGTTTTTTGCCATTTGGCAACGGAACCGTAAAAACCATAACGATTATGTTATTCATGATACAGATCTGTTTTTTAGCGAGAGGGGTGAATTTTTCGAAATATTATATTCGATTTTTGCCCCTCTGCCTAACAGTTGTATGTACTTTATCGGGATTCTTGCAAACTTTCTTAAATTAAGTATCACCCCTTGCCGCTACCAAAATATGATTTCTAAAGTATGATTTGTTACGAAAAAATATCACGTGTACCCTATTGAATAGCAGTTCAGGCATGAGTCTATTGAAAATCTGAAGAAAACCTACAAAATGCGGGCCAAATTTTGCAACAAAATTTCCCTATTACAAAAATTGTATGGATGAAAATAATTATTATCCTGAAGCCATGTAAACTTATTAATTGCCAGCTATGAAAATATTGGTCAACAGGTGGCCCTGAAATACTCTTCGCCTGTATATAAAAGGATTTCAACCCCTAAACCGCCAGTACCGAGTCTCGCGACGTTCTAGACGGACGTGCCCGCGTTTCTAGTGCTCTCGAACTTTATCGTTGTCGTCCGTACGTCAACTTAATTTCTTGTTGAATTTTAATTCATAGTTTTGAATGAAATATTTGTTATTTTTGTGGATGATTTGATTTAGGTAAGTTTGTTTTAAATTTGTTGGAAAATTGTTTTAACTGTTAAGCATATAAAGTTACTCGTTACTGAATGTTGGTAAACAATATCTAGGACCGATTTTTACAATTTGTCGTGCCAAGCAGGTACACGTTTTATTAGTACCTTATACTACGTAACTTATACGTGAGTTGATTGAGTAACGGTTAATAAAATTTATTAAAGAATATATTTGAATGAATTCATAAAAAAAAATTTTCGTCGGTTCAAACCCGACATAACCGCCCCCGCTGGTCGGCGGGGGGGTATCCGAAGGGATTTCTACACGAAAAAAAAAGAAAAAGAAAAAAAAGGTACCTACTTACATAAAAATGAAAAAATTGTGAAACTTTAATTACCGTCGTATAAACTTAGTTTTAGTAACTTGGTTTTACCTAAGTCATTATCATTATCTTCGCATTAGTTTCAGTTGTCAATTTCATGTCAAAATCAATAATACCCGTAATGACTGTATGAACATAACAGAAGGTACGGCGTAGGGTTCAGTAATTGGCCCTCTACATTTTCTGACGTGTGTCAATGATATAAATAATCAGCTACGATCTTTTAAGTGTTACCAGTTTGCTGATGATTCGTGCAACAGTGGTTGCCGATAAGGTTGGGTCCTTATTGGCAACTAATGTGCTCGTGTCAACAAAGCGTGTGAGCTAATAAAATCCGACTTCAACGCTTTGAATGAATGGTGTCATCAACCCAACAAAACGAACCACATGCACATTAAGTCACCCCATCTTATGCACCCACTAAAATACAATAACGGCTCACGATCACAATTGTCTCCACTCTATCTCTTCGTGCTGTTGTTCTGCTATAAACTCACCGACTCACATACATACCTAGGAATATAAAAATTATTCTGGAAAAAATATTTCTAGAAAATATCGAAAATATCACATAATTGACATGCTTGCCTGGTCCATGTATTTCTATTAACTTTGTTTAAATTATATATAGTGATTTTACCTTATATTATAACTGTGTTTAAAGATAAACGTCTCTATATTTTATATTATGTACCAACGTAGTTTTAAGATTGATTGTGCAATACAAAATGCTGTGATTTGTAATTAAGCCAATCTTAGATATTTTCGTTAGTAATTCCTATTTTAAAACATAGTTAAACCTTTTTAAATCTACGAGTTATCTTAATAACAATCACACCTTTTATTTTTAATTAAACTGATTGTTACATAAAGTCGTTTTCTTCTTTTTCTTTATTCTGAAACTACATTACTTTTATAAACACTAATGTAGAACGAATATCGATTTGCTGTCGGTACATTTAAAACAAGTTTGATGTCCTGTGACGAGTTTACTATACCTGTTGTGAATTATTTTGTCACTGTGGCAAGTTAACCAATATTTTTAAATGTGGTGAATTTTCGTTGCGATGAGTTTACAATAAACCCCTACTTAAATATATTATACTTTTTTAAATTTAAATGGATATCCTGCAGCATAAAGACAAACTTCTGTGACTTTTTGTGCTAATTGTATTATGTATTGTAGGTATATTTTATAATTTTTATTAATAAAAATATTTAAAAAATGGTTTAAATATAGCGTCACTTGGTCTTATTACAAAAACAATAACTTTATTTACATAAAGGCTTCAGGTAATAAGATTATTTATAGTTGCCTTTTTAATTTAATTTTTTATTATTTACCGGTTTTAAGTAAATAAATAACAATATCTAATGTGTTAATGATTTAATTTATTATTTATTTAATTTTGGGTTAACATTTCCTGTGTGTAAATAACGGAATATAAAATGAAAAATTGAAACGTAATTTAGTACTTAGAAATGAATTCGTTGACAATCATATTGATGATTCAAAAACGTTATTTACATTATAAAAGTAGGTAACACTTTTTTGTAAAGTTTTTGTAAGAAGTAACATATATGTAAGTAGTACTTGATTAATTTAAACAGAGTTAATAGATAATACATGGACCAGGCAAGCGTGTTAATTATGTGATATTTTCGATATTGTCTAGAAATATTTTTTCCAGAATAATGTTAATATTATTCTTGGCTATTTTATTTCGCAAATCTGTTGGTAAATTATTTATTAAACGAGGAAGTTACTAGCGAGTGGTGCTTTCACCGAACGTGTTATCAGCTCGCACGGTACATAACGTGTTTTGAACAACGCTTCTTGTAGTTGTAGTATGTCGAACTTTTGTGGATAGGTTGGGATTAAACAATTAAAAAGGGCCATCTACGGCTTTCAGATGGCCCCCTCAAGATACTGTGCCTATACTGGCAATTAGTATTGTTAAAAATAGAGACATTCATGAAATAAATTCAGCTGTTAAGATAACCAACATAACTTGATTCCAAGGCGGAACGAAGTTTACCTGTTGGAGAACGAAGTTGGAGATATATAAAAAAAAACACTTGGTTTATGGTAAATGAACGATTCTGAACTCAAAAATGTTTCGCTTGTCTTGTCTGTTTTTCTGTTTATTCACGACAAACGCGAAAACTATTCGACGGATTTTAATGCAGTTCTTCTATTATAAAGGTCTTGGTCAAACTTAAAATCTTCCGTGTGTTTGATTGCGATTTGTTAGGTAGAACCGGAGATATGACATTAGCTAGTAATGAATACGAATATTAATAATAATGAAAATAATCCGAGGGGATTTCTGCACGGAAAAAAGGTGAGCCGGTATTTGTGTGTGTCACGTGAGAAATAATAATAAGCTAGTTAAGGTTAAGTAGAACCTTAGATTTGACCAAAAATCGATAGCCGACATTCACGCGGGCGGAGTTGCGGGCATCAGCTAGTACATTATCAAACTAAGTAATAAATTACGGGCATATTTGGGTTAAAGGGGTGCAACGGGTGGGGTGCTTGGTTGGGGACGCGGTGCACCCTGGGCAACGGAGACAGCAGCGCCTCTCTCCTAGGGCGGGAGAGACAACGGCCAACTCCGACCGAGGCGAGGACGGCCCTGTTGAGGGCTGTTCGTAAGCTTTCCACGTGTCCCTCTGATTAGCAGATGGCTTTGTGCAGAGCAAGTAAGGGGGCCATCTCAAAACCGGAGATGGCCTGGGGTCAGTCGGGGTGCGAGGGATATGCTCTATGAGTAACCTTGCACCCCGGCGTATTAAGACCCGAGATGGCGTGCGGTTTTAGTCGGTTCAAGCCCGACATAACCGCCCCCGCTGGCCGACGGGGGGGTATCCGAAGGGATTTCCGCACGAAAAAAAAAAGGGGGTTCGAAATAAACTATGGGCGAATCCGGGAAGGGCCAGCTTACAGGGCGTAAATAATTATAACATTTTACACCACATAATTTAAATTCAAAAACTTAAATACATGAATACGTTGCCATACCTAAAAGGCTTATGGCCTTCCGTCCATTAACCGAAAGTGGAATGGTCCATATAGATCATGAGATCAGCGTAATTGGATAGAGGAACCTAACAAAGTTAGACCTAACGGGATCGACCACTAACGGACAGTTTGTTTACTTTTAGAATATAGAATATCTCTGTGGAATTTGTAACGAAACTTGTGTCCGATCAGTGATGATATCAATTTTAGGTTCAAGTAAACCTTGCTGAAAAATAAGTTTAAATAAATTACACCAACTTACATGGCAACACACGAGGGCCGGGGGGTTTATTTATTAGAAAGGTCTTGGTCAGACTTAAAATCTGCCGTATATTGGAATTCAATTGGTTAAGAAGAACCGGAGATATGACCGGAGCCGGAGCCGCGCGCATCAGCTAGTAACCAAATATTTTTGGATTTCTATGTTGTAGTATTGTCACATTCTTAATTTTTGGGGACATACTGAGTATCTTTTTTTTTTGTGCGGAAATCCCTTCGGATACCCCCCCGCCGGTCAGCGGGCCTTGCAGGCCCGCCATACCCCGACCCCCTCGTGCAATGGGATCAGCTGGCCCTGAAAAGGGCCGGTTGGTCAGACTCTTGGCCTTTGACGTTGACGCCAGCTACTCCAGAGGAGCAATCAATGATGCGTCATCGCCCACGTTGCCCAGGGTGCACCAAACTTGGAGGTGATCCAACCAGTCGCACCCATATCCCATCATACCTATGATACTGGGAATTGGCGTTTTAAATTCCAATTATACTTTTTTTTCAAATGTATTACGAGCAGGCGTAAGCGGCCTGCGCACCCAAGTGCGAATCTAAGGCCGTGATGTGACTGACACCAGATGTCAATAAGCTTCCACTATCTTGTAGCCAGATAATAATGGCAGCTGCTCCGTGTAGAAGGTATTAATCCACTAGACACTGAATATCCCTGAGCCGACGTTTACAACTTGCCCGGAAAGATATTCGGGATTAATCTCAGTAGTTCCTTTAGAAATCCTTTGCAGCGAAGCGTTCAATGTTTTTCTCTCAGTCTCGGGTCAGCAATTTAATTTAGAAGCAAGACATAAGTGTACCACAAAGTTTTCAACAATGATAAAATAGTACTTGCCGCAAAATACTTTAGAATTGGAAGATAGAACGGTTTATTTCTGTTTCGTCCCATCCCGACTCAGTAATACCTAATTCTTAATGTTTGGCTGCTTATATCGAAAGCTTGTAATAAAATATGACTCTGAAGGATGGTAGGGTCAAGATAATGTCCTGTTAGCAAATTTTAGGTTATATTCTGCCCGTTCTTAGATTTTATTACTGTGAATTACTAATACCCACTGTTTTTATGTCTGTTAAGATTATGAATACAAATAAATAAAATTGAAGTTTTATTTGTGACCTTAAAATAACAGTTTTTCAACTAATGGAAATGAATGTTACACGATACTTACAACAGAAGACCCTTTTTCTAACTTTTTTGTCTGTCTGTCTATCTGTCTTTCTGTTAGAATTATTTAATCTCTGGAACGGGTAGGCCTTTCACTGGCAAATAGCTAATATAACAAGGCGTTAGGCAATTAGGGTTTCGCGCAAAAACATTAATACTGAAATCTAAGTCCAGGCGGGTGAAGTCGCGGGCAGAGCCAGTTACTCATAAACCCCAAAACATATGTAATGTATAGAAGAATTTCGATCGTCCAGAAAATAACCAGGTAGCTCGATTGGGCAGATTCAAAACCATCACCTGATTGACTAACTTCACTGATTTGTAGAAATGAGACCTGAGAGGACATGAAGTGTGTTTATTTATGTTAAGGGGGCCAAACTCCAACGAGAGAACATCCACGCCTAGGATCTCGTTGCGGTCCTGGGCGTGGACGTTCTTTCTGTAAGGCACGCCGCAATAGCGGCGTTAAGGCCCATCATGGAGGATTGGCTAGAGAGGCGACACGGAAGCCTCTCATACCGACTGACGCAGGTGATTTCCGGGAAGGGGAGCTTCGGGGACCACCTGCATCGGATCAGGAAGGCGCCAACGCCTGAGTACCATCACTGCGACGCATGCGAGGACTCGGGGCTGCACACGCTGGCGGGCTGCCCGGCGTGACCTAGTGGCAGCCATCCAAGTGGGAGTCCTCTCGCTCAGCAGCATGATGGCGGCAATGGTGCGGAGCGCGAGCGCGTGGGCCGCCGCCACCTCCTTCTGCGAGCATGTAATGCTCGCGAAGGAGATTTCGGAGCGCGGCCGGGCGAGATTTCCAACTCTCCCGGCCCGCCGAGCCCGCAACATGCTCGCCGCGCGTCGCAGGCGACTCAGGCGCCGGAGGTCGCTTAACGACCTCCGTTCTCCATGAGCGCAGGCCTGGGGGTGGCAGGTGAGGCCGCCTGTCACCCCAGCAGAAGTAGGCCGGGACGGTGGGGTGACTAGCGCCCCTTCCCCAAACCGGGGCAAGACGGGGACACCACGGTAATCCCCGATAGCCCCCTCGGGGATGGGAACCACGGTTCCCATACCCAAGGGGGCAATCTCGAAACCGGAGATGGCCCAGGGTCAGAAGGGGTGCGAGGGATATGCTCTATGGGCAACCTTACACCCCGGCATCTGTAGACCCGTAACGGTGTGCGGTTTTAGTCGGTTCAAGCCCGAAATAACCGCCCCCGCTGGCTGGGGTTTCCGAAGGGATTTCCGCACGAAAAAAAAAGGGGGGACGGACGTGTGTGTGTGTGTGTAAATGTACACAACTATATTTTACATTTTCCTTTTTTTTAGGGTTCCGTTGCCAAATGGCAAAAAACGGAACCCTTATAGAATCGTCAAGTCTGTCTGTCTGTCCGTCCGTATGTCACAGCCAGTTGTTTCCGAAACTATAAGAACTATGCTATTGAAACTTGGTAAATAGATGTATTTTGTGAACCGCATCAAGATTTTCACACAGCAATAGAAAAAAAAAACAATAAATTTTGTGGGTTCCTCATAGTTAGAACTGAAACACTGACTGTGTGGTATCTATGGATAGGTCTTCAAAAATGATATTGAGGTTTCTAATATAATTTTTTTCTAAACTGAAAAGTTTGCGCGAGAGACACTTCCAAAGTGGTAAAATGCCCTGTAACTTCTAAATAAGAGATTGATATAACTAAAAAAATATATGATGGTACTATTTACCTGTGCAATTTACCTTTCATTCAATCAACTCAAATATAAAATTTGAAAAAAAAAAAGCATTATTATGTTACTTGCTGCTAGCGGAACCCTTCATGGGCGAGTCCTACTCGCACTTGGCCGCTTTTTATACCAGTAACAAGCCTACGAATTGTCACATTATATTTGTATCTATTATTTGGTAGGTAGTTATCATTTCTTAACCAACATCTTCGATTTTTATCCAAACCAACCTCATCTGATATCCAATACATTCAATTATTGTAATTAGTACCCTACTTAAATTGGCACAGTAAAATTTGTTTCATTATTGCCGAAGAATAAATAGACGCCTAAGATACAGGACTTGTCCTAGATTAGGTGTCATAGATAAAAAAGAAATATGAATTATCAAAGCCATAATATTATATGTAAAAAATATGATGTATTAGGCATCTTCTAATTAAATTATGTAGGTGTTTTTTAGGGTTCCGTTGCCTAATAGCAAAAAACGGAACCCTTATAGATTCGTCATGTCTGTCTGTCCGTCCGTCCGTATGTCACAGCCACTTTTTTCCGAAACTATAAGAACTATGCTGTTGAAACTTGGTAAGTAGATGTATTCTGTGAACCGCATTAAGATTTTCATACAAAAACAGAAAAAGAAACAATACATTTTGGGGGTCCCCATACTTAGAACTGTAACTCAAATTAATTTTTCATCAATCTCATACGTGTGTGGTATCTATGGATAGGTCTTCAAAAATGCTATTGAGGTTTCTAATATTTTTTTTTTCTAAACTGAATAGTTTGAGCGAGAGACACTTCCAAAGTGGTAAAATGTATCCCCCCCCACCCTGTAACTTCTAAAACAAGAGAATGATTAAACTAAAAAAAAAATATGATGTACATTACCATGTAAACTTCCAACGAAAATTGGTTTGAACGAGATCTAGTAAGTAGGTTTTTTTTGTATACGTCGCAAACTGCAATTTACCTTTCATTCAATCAAATCAAATATAAAAATTTAAAAAAAAACATTATTATGTTACTTGCTGCTACGGAACCCGTAATGGGCGAGTCCGACTCGCACTTGGCCGCTATTTTTGCTTATCATTTATAGTGTGTTTGTTGTTTGTGAGTGGGAGTGACAAAGTTAATATATTTCATGTTTTGTTTATTATTTTATTAAAGGTTTAAGAACTAGGGTGATCAAAAATTGGAATTAGTAAAGTCATTTTTGTAGTTGACTATAATACCTTCCTTTTTCTATTTTTTTACGTGAGGAAACCACCTCTGGCTTCACCCCATCGGAGCAAACGGTGAGGTAGGTGTGTCGGGCTTGAATCGACTAAAACCGCACGGTGTCTCTTGTATCAGCCATGTGGTATGGGGAATCTGGTGTGCTTTAGAAAGGACTGTATCTATCTAATATTTTTGTAGATAATGTATTAACATTTAGCAAAGTATCACACAAGACAGCAAATTCTGATAATAAAGAATTATAAAATTGCGTATACGAACTATACCACATAGCCTTTCATCTAGATACTTAAGCACAGTGGTTTAAATAGCTACATTGCCTTTTATAGAAACTAAAGTTAAGTCAACAACGAGTTCAGATATTGCTCTTCGCTTGTATTTTTCTTGTACATCTTTTTTATCTTTTGCTTGAGCCTGAGCTTTGAATGTAATGCCATTTGCAGCTACTTGGAACTTGGCGTTTAACTTCCAAGTCTCATTTAAAACTGTTAATGACAGTTCAGTTTAAATTATAATGTTTTCGAATGTCAATGCCGAAGCTAATGGGGAAGTGGGTATGTCGGACTCGAACTAACTGCGTGATTTCTCGCGTCAGCCACGGGGCACGGGGAATCTAGAATCTAGTGTACCCTAGAAAGGAAATCCCAGAGACCTCGACCAGCCCTGGTGGCTGAAGTTGGCGACCCCGACGCGTTATTGAGGTTCAAATCAAATCCCCTCCCCTTTTTTCTTTCTTTTCGTTCGCAAATCCCCCCGGATATCCCCTCCCCCCCCCCCGCTGGCCAACGGGGATGGTTATGTCTACGACTAAAACCGCCGTCTCGGGTCATCAGACGCCGGTGTGTAAGGTGGCCCATAAGGCATTTCCCTCACACCCGGCTGGCCCAGCCGGTTTCGGTTTCGAGATGACCTCCTCGGGTGTGGGAACCACGGTGTCCCCGTCTCGGTCTCGGAAAGAGCCTGCTTCTTCTAGGATGACAGGCGGCTCCACCTGTCACTACCAGGTCTACGCTCATGGAGGACGGAGGTTGTTCAGCGACCTCCGACGCCATATCACTTCTGCGCCTCGCGGGCTCTACGCAGAGACCTGAGTCTCTGCCGGACCCACACCGCCGCCTCCTTCTCGAGGCGGCGGCAGCGCACATGCTCATGCTTCACAGCATCTCTTTGAAGACGCCGTGTGAGAGGACTCCTACTCTCACACGGCTACCGCGGCTACTAGAGCGGGCCCTGCGCTTGTTCACCCAACTCGTTCCTTCCACTCCACCACGATGACCTGGCGGAGACTCACCGTCTCGAAATCTCCTCCTCTAAAGAAAGGCGCCCACGGGAACGCGGCGTGCCACTAGCCTAGGCCTGCTTTTGCTAGGGCGACGGCTAGATCGAACCGTTATCCCCAGGACTACCGCTGTTCGTGAGAGATCGCACTCAAGGAGGACGTAGATCGTTCTGCGATCTCTGCAACCCGGTGCGCCTTCTGCAGCACGGGAGAGTGCTGACTCTTTGTTCTCTAACTGCCCGGCGTGGGAGGCGCCGAGGCGTGACCTAGTGGCAGCCATCGGAGTGGGAGTCCTCTCGCTCAGCAGCATGATTGCGGCAATGGAGCGGAGCGCGAGCGCGTGGGCCGCCGCCACCTCCTTCTGCGAGCATGTAATGCTCGCGAAGGAGATGACGGAGCGCGCCCGGGAGAGGTTTAGAACTCTCCCGGCCCGCTGAGCTCGCAACATGCTCGCCGCGCGTCGCAGATGACTCAGGCGCCGGAGGTTGCTTAACGACCTCCGTACTCCATGAGCGCAGACTTGGTGGTGGCAGCTGAGGCCGCCTGTCACCCCAGAAGAAGCAGGCCAGTGGGGCGACTAGCGCCCCTCCCCCATACCGGGGCAAGACGGGGACACCGTGGTTCCCAAACCCGAGGGGGCGATCTCGAAACCGGAGATGGCCCAGGGTCAGTCGGGGTGCGAGGGATATGCTCTATGGGCAACCTTACACCCCGGCGTCTGTAGACCCGAGACGGTGTGCGGTTTTAGTCGGTTCAAACCCGAGATAACCGCCCCCGCTGGCCGGCGGTATCTGAAGGGATTTCCGCACGAAAAAAATAAAAGGTACCTACCTCGAAGAATTTAGGGATATTTAGTCTTTTAAAGATAACTTAAAATCTACAAAGTATTGCTTGTGACATAACTATACTAGGGATGCGATGCAGTTAGCCGATCGCAAGAAAATTGAGCTGAGCGAGCATTTTATTTCAAAATCTGAAAAATTCAATTTTTGCGCGCGCGAACTTTTTCCATTAGTTTCAATGGTAAATTTGTTTTTCGGTGATAATTTTAATTTTATAGTCTCAAAACATGCCCCTAGATTGTCCATGCCAAATTGGTTTAAATCAGATTTGTGGTTGCAAAAGAGTATCCCAGTTTGTGAGCGGCTATCCCGCGTATAAGAGGACAATCAAAATACGCGTGGTTTTATAATCTTAAATTTTAAACATAATATTTTAAATCATCTTTTACTTTTTCGCAAAAATATATCAGACTACCTATGGTCTGTTTTAGGGTAAAATTTCGGCTTTAAAAAAAAGTACTTAAAATATAAAAAAAGAACCTTAGGCAGGAAATTACGATTTAATCGAAATTACCCCGAATGCTTAGATTAATAATTATTAATAATCTAAGCCCAAATGATTATCTATCCACATCTACACTAATATTATCTACACTTCTACACCAATAATATAAAGAGGAAAGATTTGTATTTTTGTAATAACATAACATAAACATAACATAAACTCACGCCTATATCCCCGAAGGGGTAGGCAGAGGCGTTAGTACCCACATTTCGCCAGTTTATGTTTAGGTCCCAATGTAATAGGTGGCGAGCCTATTGCCATTAACCGGGCACTTATAAACCTGCGGTAAATACACACATAACTTCGAAAAGCATCGAAAAGTTATTTGTTGTGTGCCATGGTAAAACCTGAACCCTGTCATAGAACCCGAGACCTCGTCTCAGCAGTCCATTACCCATACCACTAGGCTACTTTTTGTAATGTAACGCGAATAAACGTAAAAACTACTAGACCGATTTCAAAAATTATTTTACCGTTAGAAAGCTACAGTTACCGTCACGGAGTAACATAAACTATATTACTAGACAAAAATAGAGATCTTTAGAAAACCCTACTAAAAGCAACTCAAGCTATAAAAAATTAGTCATAAAATGTCTTTTTATCGCATGCGCTGTGGCAATTATTAATGATAGAATAACATTTTTCTGTAATATTATAGAACATATTATGAATATCTACAAAAAACTCGCGAGACCATATGTTCAACTATTGTCGTTATGTCCACTATAACTACTTTTTTACATTTTTAAATTTGATAGAAATGCTGATCAAAATCTTACCATGTTATCCATACTTTGTATTAATTCTTATTCAAATAGATGATTTCGTATTCAAGACTGTTTCAATACCCGTTGATTACTTTTGAATTATTGAAATCGGACATTCCATTCAAAAGATATGACGAAATTAAAAATTTAAAAAAGGTTTATTTGAAATTTCGACCTGTGTGGGGATGAAAAAGGGGATGATAGTTCGTTGGTCGTGATAACCGACATTAACCGCGGCCAACAGCTAGTACACCCTCAAAAGAAAAAAACGGAACCCTTATAGTATCACTTCGTTGTCCGTCCGTTCGTCTGTCAAGACCGTTTTTCTCAGGAACGCGTGGAGGTATCAAACTGGAATTTATATCTAATACTCAGGTCTACTGTCCCTTGGAGCTGTGAAAAAATCAAACTTCTAAGCCAAAGCAATGAAAAGATACAGCCGTTTATGTCGCAAATTTTCGAAACTCGCACGGGAATCAAAACCTACAGGGTACTTCCCGTGAACTTAGTATCTTGAAATTTGGTACGAAGTAACGTCTTATAGTACAGAAAGGAAAAATTGCAAAAACCGTAAATTTTTAGTTACATCATATAATAAAAAATATTTTTGAAAATTTTAAAGTTACTACTACCATAACTATGACTCGATTGTCATGATGGGTGAACTTTTACTTATATACCTACAGGCTTGTACGGAACCCTCGGTGTGCGAGTCCGACTCGCACTTGGGTGGTTTTTTATTTAGTTTGTGAGGTTGTAGGGGGTAATCTGTAGACCTACTGAACCGATTTTGAATTTTTTTAACCAACAGAAAACCATATTATTTGTGAGTGCAATAGGCTGTATATCATCAAGCTACTACCAAGGGGAGCGGATCAGTGATCATAAATATCAAAAAATTCGACAGATTCCCATGCAATATATGAAAATTAATCAATTTCGTGCATATATGCAATCAATGGGTGCAACGGAAGTTCGTAATACACCACAGGCGAAGCCGCGGCTAGTGCCAGCTAGTGTTCAATACCCCAAGACAGTTTTGATAGGTGTAGGTTATCACTCTTTTATTTGAATACTGCCGTACATTACAACCGCGGTAGCCTAGTGGTTTGGGTAATGGACTGCTGAGACGAGGTCTCGGGTTCGATCCCAGGTTTTACCATGGCACGCACCAATGACTTTTCGATGCTGTTCGAAGTTATAGTGTGTATTTATCGCAGGTTTATAAGTGCCCGGTTAATGGCAATAGGCTCGCCACCTATTACATTGGGACCTAAACATAAACTGGCGAAATGTGGGTGCTAGCACCTCTGCCTACCCCTTCGGGGATATAGGCGTGAGTTGTTGTTATCTTATGTTGTGTATTTGATTACTGGCATTGGTTTTAAAATATTCTCTAACATTATTAAATATAAATAAATAAATAAACTACGATATTCTACACAGCGCTTTCTAGACCCAAAGTAAGCATAGTTTAACATAGAAAATACATAAAAAAAAAACAAAAAAAACAAAACAAACAAGAACTTTGAACAAACAAATACATAGAAACACCCAGACCAATGCAAATAGACATATTCATGCATACAAATATTTGCACTGAGCGGGAATCGAACCCGCGCCCCCTGGCGTAGCAGTCGGATGCACTACTGCTACGCCACAGTCTGTCAATTTGTATTGTCGTCCATCCGTAGCTTCAAGTTTTCCACGAGATATGCATAACTGCTTCATCAGTATTAATAGTTTATAGCTTAGTCTCTAGCAGAGGCCTTTCAGTATTATAAGATTTTCGGGGCCCATGCTAGGGTGACCTGCAAAACGGTACACCTGCTGATTGACAGACGAGGCTCTGGTGCCGACTTTCTTCTCGGGGTAGCGAGATCAGACGGCACGCACTAAAAGCCGCATTAGCTAAATCCAAAAGTGGAACAGGAAGCTTCGGAAGTAAGCGGGAACAACGCTGCGTTGATGACGAGTGAGATAAACAGTATTACTAGGAATTCAGTGCAGGGTGCGACTGAAATAAATTGAGCTGAGCGAGCATGACTCTTATTTGAAAATAAGTCACGCGCTTAGCTAAGGCCGCGCGCTGGGACTACCGATCTCTATGATCGGGGCCTGAGGACGGCAGTTGGCCGACTCGCCGTCCTTACAGAAGCAGGCTGTGGCGGAGGCGTGTCGTGTGTGTCCTCTACACACGCCTGCCTACTCACCGACGCGGGATAAAACCCGACCCCACCAGGCGAGGCCGCGCTGGCCGCCAAGGTTCACCGGTAACCCTGGGGTAATCCTTTCGAGGGCTTACCCAGGGTGCCCGGCAATGGACACTTGGGCAGGACACCGTGCGGTTTTAGTCGGTTCATGCACGACATAACCGCCCCCGCTAGCCGGCGGGGGGGTATCCCAAAGGATTTCTGCACGTAAAAAAAGAAAGGCCGCGGGCTCGTGAAACTGTTTTTCGGTGATGATGCCTCAATGGTACATCGGACATGAACCATTTCGCTTCAAAACACTCCTCAGTATCCACACTATCACCGTGGTAAATTTGGTCAAGATCGCGCGAGTGGTTAAGAAGGAGTTCAGCCACC
Organism: Cybosia mesomella; assembly: GCA_946251805.1. Classification (NCBI taxonomy): domain Eukaryota; kingdom Metazoa; phylum Arthropoda; class Insecta; order Lepidoptera; family Erebidae; genus Cybosia; species Cybosia mesomella. The sequence goes on along the minus strand of OX276402.1, from coordinate 25,093,078 downwards.
AACAACCGGCTATGCTGCGTATAAGAGCTTCGCTCGCTGAGCTCAATAATATAATTAACATGATATTATGTTAAAAGAAAATAAATAATATTGAAAAAATGTTAATTTACGCTCACTTAGCAATGTGTCCGATAGATGGCAATAGGCTCGCCCCCTATTACATTGGCACCTAAACATAACTGGCGAATTGTGGGTGTGTAATACACATCTGCCTACCCCTTCGGGGATACAGGCGTGAAGTTATGTATGTAAAAGAAAATAGCTCCTTTACCAAGTCCTTGATCCCCCAAGATCAATTGTTTGAGGGTTATATAGCAAACCAAAAGTTATTAAGTAAGGTATAAGTTACAAATACGACCTTTATTCACAACCCTTATCAATATTGAATGTAAACATCGAGTGTTTACTCTTGTAGTTCGTAAAGTTCGAAGATAAATATTTCAGGGCACATTATTAACTGGTTTTGATTTTAAGAACTCAAATTGTAGCTTTTGGGTGATGTCGTCGTAGTTTTTGAAATTGTAATGTTTATTAACAAACTGACTAACTAGGTCCTAAGCTCTTTTTCTGACCGGCGGGGGTATCCGAGGGGATTTCCGAATGATAAAAAAAAAAGGTACTTATACTCTTTTTCTGACCGAGGGGATTTCCTGACGATAAAAAAAAAATTATGTCGGGGTGCGAGGGATATGCTCTATGGGCAACCTTACACCCCGGCGTCTGTAGAACCGAGACGGCGTGCGGTTTTAGTCGGTTCCGAGGGGGTATCCGAAGGGATTTCCGCACGAAAAAAAAGGTATGCGGCTTTTAGTTTAGTACTATGAATCCACGACACAAATACACTCAAACTCAAACTCCGGGGTGCGAGGGAAATACCTTGGGGCCACCTTTCACCCCGGCATTTGGTCCTTGTCGTGACAATAACGGAGCCAAAGGAAAAGAATTATCTAATTTGGTGCAGTCGTTCAAAAGTTTATGCATTTTTATTTATATAGATGAAAGCAATAGTTATATTTTTAAAGTGACGTTGTTATACTGTATTTTTTTTGACTTTAGGTTATTTATTTGTATATTTTTTGTCGTCACCTTTTTTAAATACACATTGCATGTACGTACCATTATATATCAAATAATGTATTATTCATGATTAAATAAATAAAAAAAAATTGAATGTTTGGTTAGAGAGCAGTTCTGACCTCCCAACCACGAGAGGAAAGCTCTGGCGCCCCAGAGCCTCATCCTGCAAGCCGGTATGCAGGTGAGGTTGACCTGGGCGCCTTCTTTTTTCTCGTTATGAAATTCCTTCCACCCTCGCCAACCAGGTTATGTGGGGCTCGAACCGATTAAAACCGCACGCCGTTTCAGTTCATCAGACGCCGGGGTGTAAGGTGTCACATAAATCATTTCCTTGACTTCCTGCCTTGGATGGTTTGGTGGTACCCTAGTATTTAGAGGTAGTTCTTATGCAATCTATTTTAAAATCTCTAAACATTATCCAGATTATGGAGAAAAATCGTATCATTTTTTTTAAATATCTTCTTATCCCGGTTTCATTTCTTGGAAGCACTCCTCTGTTCAAAAGTCGTCCCTCGAGGATCGAAAAAAGTTTAATGACTTTTAAAGTACTTTGGGATTGTTTTGTTGTGTATATCTACCAAAATGGATGTTGTTATATAAATACACTTACAAATACCGTTAGACCGGTTACCTTGAAAGTTCTTAATATTTTTTAGATACCTATATAAAAATATTCTACGACATTCTACACAGCGCTTTCTAGACCCAAAGTAAGCATAGTTTAACTAGGGCTTACCCGGGGTGCCCGGCAATGGACACTTCGGCAGGACACCGTGCGGTTTTAGTCTATGCACGACATAACCACCCCCGCTGGCCAGCGGGGGGGTATCCGAAGGGATTTCCGCACATTAAAAAAAAAGCTTGTGTTATGGGTTCCAGAATGCGGATAAACATATATATTACATTTTCATTTCATTTGGCTTATCTTGACTACTAGCTGGGCAATAGCTGGTAGTCAAGATAAGCCAAAGATATGAAAATGCGACTTCGTACGCGTTAAGTTCAGAATAGATCAAGGTATGTTTCTTTCTGCAGTCTCGGTTAAGATTAAAACGTAAGTATTAAGTTATTTTATTTAACGGGCCGGTTGAGGTGATGTGGTGCACTTGTTTTACATTGACAATTTGACGGCTTCTGTGGCGTAGCGGGTATATATTATAATAATAGTATTTAGTCGCCGCTATGCGGATGATTTATTTTTCCAATCACCATTGCGTTCCCACGAGTCATAGGGAAAAATATGGTCCACCCCCGCAATGTGTCCTGTGACCGCCAACACAGACACCCTCCGTTACACCAGCTTGCCCTCTGGTCACGAATCCTCGGCACGGGTCAGCTAACACCTTGGATCGGGGTTTTTTTCCGGGTATGCTCCCTGGGAGTTGGTTTTATTTCGGTGTGACCTTCTCCTAGATGGTTGCAGACCAATGCTGACGAGGCCCATCTCCCCGGGTTTGATTTCAGAGTTTTCCTTCTCTTAGACGGGTTGCAGCCCAATGCTGACGAGGCCCATCTCCCCGAAACGAGGCCCATCTCCCCGAAGTTTTATCATTCTCTTATTTTAGAAGTTACAGGGGGGGGGGACATATTTGACCAATTTGAAAGTGTCTCTCGTGCAAAGTATTCAGTTTAGATTTTTTTTAATATATATAACATCATTATCATTTTTGAAGACCTATCCATAATACACACGTATGGGATTGATGAAAAAAAAATTTTGAGTTTAAGTTCTATGTACCCCCAAAATTTATTGTTTTTTTTAATTTTTTGTGTGAGAATCTTAATGTGGTTCACAGAATACATCTAGTTACCAAGTTTCAACAGCATAGTTGTTCTTATAGTTTCGGCACAAAGTGGCTGTAACATACGGACGGACAGACAGACGAATCTATAAGGGCTCCGTTTTTTGCCATTTGGCTACGGAACCCTAAAAACCACTTTACTATAGACTCATCATTGGTAATAAAATAAAAATGTTTTTCATAAAGCAGTCAATTACAATCTGAAATTACTGTTTATATTAAATTAATAATAGTGTATAATAATATAATGTATGGTGGCGGAATCCATGAATAAAAACACCTTTCTCCGGCCGGACCGGCTAAAGGCCGGTACACCCTGGGCGGCGGTCAATGGCTTCCCCTTCACCCCTTCATAGGGTTGGCATTGATCGTCGGCCAATACCCAACGTGGCGGGAACACATCGCTCTCCGTACTCCTCTGCTTTCAGAGGAGACAGGATGAGCGATGCTGTTAGTGGTGAGATGGCCCAGGGTCAGCCGGGGTGCGAGGGATATGCTCTATGGGTAACCTTACACCCCGGCGTCTGAAGACCCGAGACGGCGTGCGGTTTTAGTACATTTAATCGTGACTACTCTAGTAATGTTGTCCAATCCAGGATGATTTTCAGAGATAATGCCTAAGAGCCATTGAGCTGGGGGGAGAATTTTCCTCTTTTACGAGGACTACATCGCCCACCTCTGGTGCGGGTGTTTTATCCGCCCATTTGTACCGATGTAGGAACTGAGTTAAATACTCACTTGACCATCGACGCCAAAAATGTTGGAGCATTTTTTGCGTATATTTCCAACGTTTAAGAGATGAAAGGGATGATGTTTCATAGTTGTTTTCCGGAGCAAGTATTAAAGGTTCACCTATCAAAAAATGACCCGGTGTCAAAGGGTTCGGATCTTGGGCATTTGTACTCATTTGAGATAGCGGCCTAGAATTTAAACAAGCTTCGATCTGGTACAGCAGCGTTGAAATTTCTTCGAAGGTAAGGTTTATTCCAGCTTCCCAAAGTCCACCAAAATGTGGAGCATGCGTTGGAATAAAATGCCATGTGCTGAACTACAACCTTTCTTTCAGGTAGAAAAGAAGTTAAGGACGTGTGCTTTGATATTAATGGTGAATTTTGGATTTTGTACAGACTGTAGTGTCACATTAACTACTTGTTTAGAATTAAGTGAAGTGTTCTCCTCACCCCCTATACCCACACACCCACCTGTGTTATATCCACACAGTTGCTATGAATTTTCCTAAGCCCGAGTAATTGAGCTGCAGACTCCGTAATGAATGAGGCCTGTGAACCCTGGTCCAATAAAGACCGTAGCGTACGATAAGATCCCGTGTTACTCTGCGCATTAACCAACGCAGTTGCTAAAATGACCTGACAGTTGCTACTCGAAAAACAACTAATGACATTGTCTGCTTCATCAGATTCGATCTCGTCTTGAAGTGTTGCTGCCGTTACAACAACATCGGTGTCATCAACTGATTGTTTAATAGGTTCCTTTGTATCAGTTGATTGGTTTGTGTTACCAGAGTGTAGCAGATAATGATGTTTCTTTTTGCAAATTCTACATCTTGAAGACAAACGACACACTGTAACTGAATGGTTTGCCCCTAAGCAATTATAACATAACCCGGATTTTTGGACAAAATTACGACGAGCCGATAAATCTTTTTCAGCAAATTGTTTACAGTTGCCAAGCTTATGGTTAGTCTCAGAACATAAGATACAAACAGATTTGATCTCAGTACTATTGTTTAACGTGATGTGACTTAGTGACTTTTACACCTTTGGTATTCAAAAATTCAAGTGACCTAAACCTATGCTCCAAAAAATCGAAAAATTGGCATAAATTCACTGAGCGGGAGTGTGTTCGATTCCCGCTCAGTGCAAATATTTGTATGCATGAATATTTCTATTTGTATTGGTCTGGATGTTTCTATGTATAATATGTAGGTATTTACAAAAAAGTATAAAAGTGATGTATGTTTATCCGCATTCTGGAACCCATAACACAAGCTAGTTGAACTATGCTTCCTTTAGTTCTAAAAAGCGCTGTGTAGAATGTCGTGGAATATTTATTTATATTTATTTATTTAATTCGTTCGAAATAGATAGAGAAATATGTAACATCGAAATCAATTCTGCCCGATTCCTCAATAATATGTTCATGCGTCTGTAATGAAATTTCTTTTTTATGTGGGTAACTCTGGAGAATTTCGAGATTTTAGTGCTCATTACCTTTCAAGTATACCGTTATGAGTTATCGTCCGGATATTGACCATGTCTGAGTTCTACTGAACTACAAAATTTCGGAAAGACTTGCCTTTTAATAATAAAGTTGTCACCAATAATAGTTTAGACCGATTTTGCTCTAGTACTCCTATCATATCTATTATAGCGTGATGATATATAGCGCAGTTTATGACCATGCCCTAAAATAATGTTCATGCAAAATTTCAGCTAGATCGGTTTTCAAGTGATGCTCGGACATCGATAATAAAAAGGAGACAACCGGACAAAAACCTCCTAGAATTTACGACAATTATTTTTTTGAAAAAATATTAAATGTACAGTTTTTACCTCGTTACGACTTTATTAAATGTATAGATTACGGGAGCACCTATGGAGCTAAGTGGAGTCCTATACACCTAACTGTTCACCTAACTAGATGAACAATGATATTTACAAATTAAAATTCTTACGAAGAACGACCAAATCCAAAACTGATTTGTATACTCACAAATTCTTAGGCTGGACTCACACATCACGATTATTCAGTAGTCTCTGGTAGTCTTGTAAAATTAGTTTACCCACCCCATCGTCGGCACCGATGGGGTGATCCTCGTGGGGGTTTCCACACGTATAAAACAAATGGTCTGGTATTATACAGCTCATGCAAATATCTGTTTGGAGGAGCAATTAACACTAATCGCACTCCTTTTCGCTTTGGCAATATAATAAAAATTTAGAATCTTATCTGTATGCTAATTGTATTTGTTGTATTGTAATGGTCCCGGATTCCGGGAATTGCTGACACACGTGAAATCATGCTGTCAGATGGATCTGCGACATTCATTATACGATTTATTATCCAGGGGTGAGGAGCACACAGGTTGTGTCCAGAATTTTGAGCGTTTTGAATTCCGCTTATAATTTCAGACTTGAATTTAGAAACTGAATTCAGAATCTGTGACACCGGATTTGTTAGCCCAGCCTTAGAGCCATAACGCACTTGCGGCTAGCCTGACCATATGTTCAAATTAGCCGTAAGCTTTAGCATCCTTATATAAACACTTGAAACCGAATTTTAAGCAACTGTCAAATACACATGGAATGACACCTTTCATGACTCATTACTGTTCATTTATTATAAGCCTTTTCAAAATCTACAAACGCGAAAAACGCTATTTGGTTTCCGGTCAGAAGGTTTAGTATAACGTAATTACTTTTACTTATCTTAGTATACGGTCTAGTACTTAAAATGTCTCGTATAGCGAAATTATAATACCCCTTCAATGTCCTTCTGACCCTCCAGAATCGCCCTTAGCATAAGATAAATTTCCTTGATAGGACATTAAAGAATGCTATGACCTCTTCACCCATGTCATCATATTATAATAGGTATTTGAGTTCCTCTTACGAGATAACTTTTCGTAGATAGCGTTTTTGAGATAAAACAGGCATTTCCCAGCACTTAGACCATTCCGCTTCTGGTTTGATGCCTGAAGCAACTTTTTTTTATAATAGTCACATCAATACGACTTCAGTAGTATCAAAGTAAAATTCAAAGTAAAGTCCAAAAGTAAAATCTCAGAAATGAGAGTCACCATTAAAGCTACAATGATGTCCCGCAGCTTGACAGCCTCATCAGAGGCTTTTTCACGCCCCGCTCTTACTTACTTCTAAATTTCCGGGTCCTTTAGACCCGGAAATTTAGAAGTAATTAAAACAAATAAAAGTCGACAAAGGGGGGGAAACTTCGGGAATATCTACTATACGAACCAAGCAAAAGAACCAATATACGGACTGATCAATTAATGACGCGAGTCCGCGTAATCTATGATTGGTTAATTGTCTTGCCTCAACCATAGCGCTCAACCCTACCACCATAGAGACCTACAAGACCTTTGTCAAGATGTTTACTGATCACTATACTCTGGTGAGACTGCGAGGGAATATTGTATTTCAATTTTATAGTTCTGCAATAGTTTTAGCTCAAATCTTGTAATTATTTGATTTTAGTTGAATTTCTTTCTTAAGATACATGGACAAATTCTTGCTTTCTCTTTTAAAACCTTATTAATATATTACTTCGCGAAGTCTTAAAATCACGCAAAAAAGTCAAAATCTTACACCCACTTTTTATCACTTTTCTGGACGTCTCACATGATTCTAAGTCTAATTAAGCAAAAAAAATGTTTGTGTCGGTCTGTCTGTTGGTATGGATGTCTGTTAACGCAATAACTCAAGAACCACTTATCCGATTTAAAAAATTCTTTCGCCAATCATCTTGTTTGGTTAATGGGAAGCACTGATTAGATTTTGGGGTTTGTACGTTCAAGGTTTCGGGTACCTACCATACAAATTGTCCCTAAAAAATCTAAGTTTGGCCCGAAGTTTGAGAATCACTGTGTGATTTCCGCCCCACTAGATTTAATTAATTGAATTGACGTGATCAGACTACCAGACTGACTGCATAGATAAAAAAAAATGTTTTTTCTGTTATGAGGCCGAATGCCTTTTGCAATGCAAAAATGCATTTTTTTCTAACGTAATATATATCTGAAAAAAAAAATGTTATTTCCTGATTAACATTATGCCCCAAATACGTATTGTAGACTACAAGTATATTTAAACAAAAAAAGCAAACAGAACGAGACCTTGTGCCATATTTTACGTATTTAGACGGCCTCTGTGGCGTAGCAGTAGTGCATTCGACTTCTACGTCAGGAGGCGCGAGTTCGATTTCTGCTCAGTGCAAATATTTGTATGCATGAAAATGTCTATTTACATTGGTCTGGGTATTAATATGTACAATATGTAATACCTATGTATTTACAAAAAAAAAGTAAGTTTATTGGCATTCTGGAACCCCTTTTCACAAGCTGTGTAGAATGTCGTAGAATATTTATTTATTATGGGTCCTTTATCGATTGTTTTAATCACCAATAGCTTCTTAAGTAAATAATTGTCCTAAATCTTATCTGCTGTAGACATCGTAAAATGAAATAATACGCCGTAAACTGCTTGTGACTGCTTTGTCTTCAATGAATTAATGTTGTGAAGCTTAAGTGATAACTATTTATGAGCAGAACCATAAAACGCATCCATCGCTATTGTACTCTGATAAGTCTATACCAGATAAGTAATTTATGAACTCGATGGGATCTTGATATATTATGTATTTAACGGGTTTAACGGGACGGGTTTTATATTGACGGATTATTTGACCGCCTCTGTGGCGTAGCGGTAGTGCATTCGACTGCTACGACAGGGGGCGCGGGTACGATTCCCGCTCAGTGCAAATATTTGTATGCATGTATATATCTATTTGGATTGGTCTAGGTGTCTCCTTGTATAATGTGTATGAATATACAAAAAAAAGTATATAAGTATGTTTATCCGCATTCTAGAACCCATAACACAGGCTAGTTAAACTATGCTTACTTTGGGTCTAGAAAGCGCTGTGTAGAATGTCGTAGAATAGTTTTTTATGTTTTTGATATTTTATATACAATTCTATTCTACTAATATTATAAATGTTTGTGACTAAATCGCGCTCAAACGGCTGAACGCATCTGGATAGGCTACTCTTTCTCCCGCGAATATGGTGCGCATCGGTTGCAGGAACGGGATCACGGAAATCCCTTCGGGTACCCCCCCCCCTCGGCCAGCGGGGGCGGTTTATGTCGGGTTTGAACCGACTAACCCATATATATCCACATATATCCAAAATGTATTCTTTCTTTTTTCTATTTTTGTGTGAAAATCTTAATGCGGTTCACAGAATACATCTACTTACTAAGTTTAACAGCATACATTCTTATAGTTTCGGAATAAAAGTGGCTGTGACATACGGATGGACAGACAGACAGACATGACGAATCTATAAGAGTTCTGTTTTTTGCCATTTGGCTACGGAAACCTAAAAAGGACATTGAAAAAAAATCTCATTAGTTCTCAAACGTCCCACTTCATGTTTAACGATTTATGATCTCTATTCTAGGTCTAGGTCGCTCCAAGTGTTGGTACTTTGCCAGATGTTGCCTATATATTAACAGTTCAGCTCGTTTATTATGTGAGTTTTCGGTAACTTTCACTTTTTGTTACATAAACAAGAAAAAAAATCTTCGTAAAAAGGACTCTACGAATATTGTTCTTTAAAACGATGATTTACTTTCATAGCTATAAGTAATGCTCTAACTATAACTACAGTGAACTGCTGTTAAATTTAGTTTTCGTTTCAACATGTTATCCGCCCTAGGAGGTGTAGACCCAAGTACTGCTGGCTTGACGTTATGGAAGTTGCCCAAGACCATAAGAAGTGGGTAATAGCCGGAAAGCTGACCCTGGACTCCAAGATGGAAGCCTGGGAGTCCGTGGTCGGCATTTGAAAAAAATTCACTGCACACCGGTACGAACCGACCTCACCGACCTGATCGACTGTGATCCAAACTCTATATTCGATGATCGTGTATTGTATACCCTTACTGGGTACGTACATAGACTAACTTTCAGCCTTTATATTATTAGGTCGTTACATATGCAATTGCCGTTTTTCTTGAAGAAATTGGAGGAAACCCAATTTTCAGTACTAACATTTTCGCATTTTTTTTAGGAATGACACATCCAAATTTTATAATATTTTTTTGTGTATAAATGAGACAACATTAAGCTAACAAACAGCAACTTTTATTACATTTTGGAAAAGTGACAGCTGTTAAGTAATACGAAATTTATCATCAAAATGGATAGCATTTAGGAAGTACTGTTTTTGAAGATCGAATTAATTTATCAAGCGGCCAATAAAAACAAAATTTAATACAGAGTTGTAAAATCTTAAAATCAACTTTCAAACAAAATATAAATAATGGAAATAGATATTAAATTACAGGAATAACGAACTCATGAATTTGTAAGAAAATTTCGGCAATTTCATAGGTAAAAGACCTATTTATAATACCGTGAGTCTGGGATATTGCGCTATATACTAGTCATGTAAATAACTTGCCGCCCTGTGTATTTTCCAAACTTTTCCAAACTTATTTAAACTTACTTTAAGAACATGTTATGAATAAAGACATAAAACAAATTACAAATCTCGTGTAGCAAGTAATTAAATGATTGTAGACGATGTAAACTTCAAGAATCGAGTACAAAAAGTCATGTTTAATTTTCAAGAACTGTTATAGAAAGAATAATTTATCTTTTAGGGACGTAAAATTTTATTAATTAACTTTACATTAACTTTATATTAATACCTAACATAACATAAAAATAACTTCACGCCTGTATCCCCGAAGGGGTGGGCAGAGGTGTATTACACACCCACGATTCGCCAGTCATGTTAAGGTCCCAATGTAATAAGGGGCGAGCCTATTGCCATCTACCGGGCACATTATTAAGCGAGCGATTATTAATATTTTAATATCTATACTAATATTATTAAGAGAGGCCGAATTTTGTGAGTTTGTTTATATGTTTGGGGTAATCGGGATATGGATAGTAAGCTTGCCGCGCGATAACGTCTAAATCAATTACTCTCGTAAAAGTTTTGTTTTCTGTGTTCTAAAGAAGTAAATGCAGTGTTTTTTATGCATCTTTAATGTATTGTATCATTGGTTATGCAGTGATGAACAGAGTGAATAAAAATACAGTGTAAATTGAACAATATTTAAAGTTTTCAATCAACTTAAAATAATAAAGTAAATTAATATACCGTCAGCAAGTGTCCAGGCAACGAGTTTTATAGGAACGCGTAAGTGACGCGTTTTAGCCGGCGCTTACGACGTTGTTCTCGCGAAGTCGCCCATGCACTGAAGACTTTGTTGTTGTTTGTTGAGTGAGGCTCAGCGTTACTTAGAATTATTGTTTTGTGTTCATATTGAAATATCTATAATTACCTACTATTGCGCTCACTTAATCCTGATGAACATGGCTTCCACTGTAACCTGGGGTTGTTGTACAAATGAAAGGATTGATGACCATGAACAATTTATAAACTGCAGTACATGCAAAAAATCGTATCATTTTCTGTGTTTGTCGTTGCCGGTGATTCCGAGCGACTCTGATACTTATATTAATTGGAAGTGTCCGGGGTGTATGAGTCTAAACCCGAAGTCGGTAAGAAAAGACTCCACTCCTGTAGGTAAAGTCTCCACCATGAGAGGCAATAAGAGACCAGCCTTGAACTCACCACCCAAAATAACGGCAGTTACTGCGGATGATGTGCGGTCAATTGTACAGGAAGTTATCAAGGCGGAATTTACTGCAATGCTACGAGATATAAATAATACGATTGTTAATATTATAAATAAAGAATTGCAACCCATCAAAAATGATATCCGGGAGCTTAAGGATTCGCTGACCTTTCATACAAATGAATTTGAACACTTTCAGGCTGAGCATATATCAGCAATGAAAGACTTGAAAGACCTCAGGGATGAGAATCATCAATTAAGAAACACTGTTTCGGATCTGAACCAGAGACTCAATTATCTCGAACAGCAGGCTCGGTCAAATAACATTGAGCTTCAATGCCTCCCTGAAAATAAAGCGGAAAACTTGTATACCGTAGTCAAGCAATTGGGATCTGTTGTTGGGAATGAATTGAATGAGGGTGATATTCTACACTGTACCCGGATAGCTAAACTCAATGGAACAAATAATCGTCCTCGGTCTATTGTGGTCCAGCTCGCATCACCGAAGATTCGTGATCAGCTACTAGTTGCTGTTATGGAATACAATAAGAAGAATCCCCTAAACAAGCTCAGCAGTGCGGATTTTGGCTTATCTTGCAACAAGACTCCCGTTTACGTTATTGAACATCTGTCGCCTACCAATAAGGCTCTTCATGCGGCTACAAGGCTTAGGGCTAAGGAGAGAGGGTATAAGTATGTATGGGTGAGGAGTGGTAGAATCTTCGTCAAGAAGAGTGAGGATGCGGGACCCATACTGATTAAGAACATGGACTCTTTAAATAGGATTGTCTAAACCGGATATCTGTGTCACTCTTGCTTATCATAGTAAAGCATGCGTTTTTATATATTTCATCCACCAAATTCAATCAATTACAAATCTATTACCAGAATTGTGGTGGTCTTAAAACCAAAACCCATACAGTTTATCGCAATATTTGTTGCAACGACTATGATGTGATTATTATCTCCGAAACCTGGCTTAATGAATCCGTGCTGAGTGGGGAGCTATTTGACGGCAGATACGTGGTTTATAGAAGGGACAGAGGAACCTGCAGCACACAGGAGAGGAAAGAGGAAGGAGGAGGGGTTTTAATTGCAATTAAAAATAAAATAAAATCAAGACGCTTGAAAGACTGTGAGAGCAATTGTGAGGACCTCTGGGTTGTCTTAGATATTCCTGGCTTACGCTCTGTCCGCCGTGTGGTTATCTGTGCTGTATATTTACCTCCACCGATACGCCGTCCTGTACTAGAATATTACCTGGATTGTTGTAATGCTGCTCTTGAAAAAATTCCTGACTCTCTGGTGTGTGTAGTGGGTGACTTCAATTTAAGTTATATTGACTGGAAAGTAGTAACAAAATCAACTAATGATCTTACACTGTCCTGTATAAATGCAATTTTGGTTGATTTTGTAAATGTCAACGGGTTTATACAGTGTAATGATGTTACAAATTCTACTGGTCGCATTCTAGACCTTGTGCTTTCTACAAATGCGTCTACTAGTGTAAGCCAATCTGTGAACCCAATAAGCAAAGTTAGTGACCTGCATCCCCCTTTAGATATTGTTATTCCATTGAACATTGAATCGAGTCTTCCTTATAATAATAATAATTTTAGGCCTAATTTTCAAAGAGGAGATTATCAATCTATTTGTAAATCGCTGAGGAATATTAACTGGGATGAATTACTTGGTGGAAAAGATGATGTTAATGAAATGTTAGGTTTATTTTACGAGACTATTGGTACAATTATTAGACAATTTATTCCATTCCGCAACCATAAGAGTAATAAATACCCCGCATGGTTTAATAATAGACTAATTAAATTGTTAAAATTAAAGAACAAGATTAGGATGCGCTACAAAAAATATAGAAACCCCCTAGATGGAATGGATCTAAAGGATATTGGCAAACGCTGTGATAGGTTGTCTACTGAATGCTATAACAAATATATGGGATTATTGGAGGATGAATTAAGGATTAACCCTAAGCTTTTTTGGGCTTATATAAAGTCTAAAAGAGGGGGGACTAGTGCATACCCAATAACAATGACTGACGGCTCAAGAACCTCTTCAGATGGGTCGGAGATATGTGAGCTCTTTGCTGATCACTTTTCTTCGGTCTACAGCCCCCAGCCTGGATCATATTACACTCATAACTCCGACTACTGGAATTTATTGGTGAATCATAGCATATGCCTAAGTGCACCAGTCTTGATCGAGGATACTGTATTAAAAAAATTACAAACCATTGATATCCAAAAGGGCGCAGGCCCAGACGGCATACCTCCGATATTTATTGTGGAATGTTCTCTTGAGTTAGCACGTCCGCTTTCATTAATATTTAATAAATCCCTGGCTTCTGGAGAATTCCCTACGAGGTGGAAGGTGGCAAAGTTGGTTCCGGTTCATAAAACCGAGAATAGGGCAGTCATATCTAATTATAGGCCTATTTCGATTTTGTCAGTCTTTGCTAAAGTTTTCGAATCATTAATATGTCCGTCCGTTCAAAATCATTTAAAGCTGTATTTAAGCGATCATCAGCATGGATTCGTGGCACGTAGATCTACAGAATCGAATTTAGTTCCCTTCACGGAACTATTGATTAAAGCCATAGATTCTGGTCATCAGGCTGATGTGATTTACACGGATTTTAGCAAAGCATTTGATCGGGTCTCTCACAGTATACTCATTTTCAAACTGCGTGCGTACGGCATCACTGGTTCTCTGCTAGAGTGGCTGAGCTCATATCTTCGGGATAGGCATTTCTATGTTGTGGTTAACGGTTACGAATCTGGTTTGCAAAAAATTACTTCCGGTGTTCCCCAAGGATCACATTTGGGACCAGTTTTATTTAATTACTTCATCAATGATATCCCGAGCTGCTTTTATAACTCCGATGTTTTCATGTTTGCTGATGACTTAAAATTTACAAGAGTAATAGAATCAAAAGAGGACTCCGTACTTCTGCAAGATGACATTGATAGACTTATTGTCTGGTGTGAAGATAACGGAATGCATCTAAATTCTAAAAAATGCTTCCATGTGAAATTCTCACGAAAGATTAATTTGGCAACATGTAATTATTTTATTAAAAATAACAAAATTGATGAAGTGGATCATATTCGTGACTTGGGTGTGATATATGACAGAAAATTAACTTTTATACCTCATTATGACAACATAGTCAAGAAGGCTTCAAGAATGTTGGGATTCGTTTTAAGGAATTGCAAAGTGTTTCGAAATAACAAAACGAAGATATTACTTTACAACAGCCTTATACGTAGTATTCTGGAGTATAACTGTGTAGTATGGCGGCCACACTATGCCACGCACTCACTGCGTATTGAACGTATTCAGAAACGCTTTGTATGGCATCTTGCGTTTGCCAATGGTTTGGTCAAAAAAATACGTTCATATAAAAACCGATTGAAGTATTTCCATTTGAAAACCTTGGCTGGTCGCAGACTTCTTAATGAGGTAATATTCGCCTGTAAGGTTATCGGTTCGAAAATTGACTGTCCCCATCTGCTTGCTCTATTCCGGTTGCGTGTACCCTCCAGACTTCCTCGCTTTGCCATTACACCACTCCATTCCCCACTTAGACGAACAGTACTGGGTGCTAATTCCCCATGTGCAAGGCTGTGCAAGACGATTAACAGTTGCAGTGATCAAATTGATCTTCACTTTGATTCCTTGGGTAAAGTCAAGTCGATTATCATGAGTTTGGCTGATTTTGAGTGATGGTTTGGTATGCGTTTGATTTCGTTTTGTTCGGCTTTGAAATACTGCATTTTCTCTAGACACTTTTCTGTTTAAATTAGTCAGAGTGTATTTTTGTACAAGTAATGTAAACTTACTATCATTTATATTGTGATTATTCATAAGCGGTGTTTACCTATAAGTGATTGTTGCATTATGATCTGAATCTTTGCATAAATTTAGTGTAAGTTTTTTTGTAAACAATTGTTGGTGAACCTTATTAAATAAATAAATAAAAAAAAATCTTCGGAACCTTATCCCCGATGGATATAGGCTATATTTTATGTGTGAATTACGACGGCTTGAGTTAAAAATGCAATTTGTGGAATATTATTAGTGCGATTCGAATTGTAACGCAGGAGGGTATCTAAAAATATTTTTAAAAAAATACACCTCTCTCATCTTTTTGTGTGACATAACGAGGGAGGGAATAATTTAAACGATGTTCGTCTTAACAGTATTAAGATACTTTTAAGACGAACATCCGCAAGTACATTTCAAAAGTTTGATAATTGAAACTTTGTGCTGTGTTGTAAATAGCCTATAATAACGTCTTTAGAAAGTTTCTGAGTTAGTAGTAAAACAAAAGTTTGCTCTTCAGACATATTAAAATTAATTAGAACCATATTCTACAGAACCTTTAGTGCTTAAAGCGAAATTTCATTAGTGAAATAATGTAATAGAAGCATTGAACATAATTATGATTATGACAAAACAAGCTGTTGCCTGAGGCTCCGCCCGCGTGGAAATCTAATCCCGTTCCTGCTATTCATGAGAATCTATTCATGGGGATTAAAAGTAGCCTACGTCCTTTCCAGACCATAATCTATCTCTGTGTCCAATTTCATCCACAACTGTTAATCGTTTTTCAGTGAAAGAGTACTTAATATCCATACAAACTTTCATGTTCAAGTTAAGGATACGTAGGATTAATAATAAATATTCTACGACATTCTACACAGCGCTTTCTAGACCCTAAGTAAGCATAGTTTAACTAGCTTGTGTTATGGGTTTCAGAATGCGGATAAATAATTATATTTATAGAATACATACATATTATACATACAAACACTCAGTTCAATGCAAATAGACATATTCATGCATACAAATATTTGCACAGAGCGGGAATCGAACCCGTGCCCCCTGTCGTAGCAGTCGAATGCACTACCGCTACGCCACAGAGGCCGAGATTATCCGCGCTGTGCGGTATTACTCAGGAATTTTTGTTACTTTGTGGGATAAAAGTACATAAACACATTAGTAAAGTGACCAAGCTACCGGTGGTTAGGGTAGAGGAATCGCTGGCCAGCGGGGGGGGGGGGGTATCCGAAGGGATTTCCGCACGTAAAAAAAAAATAAAGGGTAGAGGAATCTCCTCACAATCAACTACCTTCTGCATCAAACCCTTAACCCAACTGTGTAACGCGAGTCTTTTGAGATGTCTGTATTTCTCTTTATATATTTTTTTTTTCTATATATTTATGATACATCAATTTGACTTCACCTCGCCTGATGGTAAGCTGAAGGTAAAGTCTCAGGAAAGAGGGTCACCATTACATACACGTACCATGTTAACAATGGTGGCACTCAGCTTGACGGCCTCATCAGAAGAGGATTGTCGTCGCAGCACCGCGTGACACCCACCGGTCCCACTAGTGCTGCGACCACAATCCCCCTGCCCGGCTATGCACTTGCTGACCCCTGAACGCAATCAAACCGAAATTTGATTACTATGGAGGGTTTTTCGCAATCGTGCTCGGTGGTGCCTACCCGGCCGAATTTTGTGACAACTTTGTGTCATCAAATTTCTACCACCAGTACACCACCACACCAGTACTTATATATTATTTACATTCCTAAATAAATATTAAAAAATACTATTTCCAAATATAAAAATTGTAGGTACCTTATTTTTTTTTTTTTTCGTGCGGAAATCCCCTCGGATACCCCCCCGCCGGCCAGCGGGGGCGGTTATTTCGGGCTTGAACCGACTAAAACCGCACGCCGTCTCGGGTCTGCAGACGCCGGGGTGTAAGGTTGCCCATAGAGCATATCCCTCGCACCCCGACTGACCCTGGGCCATCTCCGGTTTCGAGATGGCCCCCTCGGGAATTGTAGGTACCTAACCGGCATTAGGTACAGGGACCAAGCTACCTGTGGTTAGGGCTCCAGTGTCGTGTCGAGGAGTACCGCGTTCTGTCCATTACTATTATTATTGCGAATCGCAAATTAACTTCGCGGGTACAAAACCACAATTGACCCTGTCGGTTTGGAATACATCGAATTGTGTGCTTAACTGGTAGAAGACGAAAGATTCAATAGTTATAAACAATGTATAATTAAAAAATTCATAAAAACGTGCATGATTTGGGTCTATTTTCTAGTATTTTAAGGAACCCAACCTCTGATGTTGCACGGAATTTATTTGAGTTGTTATCGCACCGACGACTCTGTTCTACTCCTCTAACATAAGTGCAGTAGTGTCTTAAATAAGAAAAGATGGGGCTAACACACTTCTGAATAGAAGAGACTTAAGAAATAAAGAGAAAAAAAATCACACTGTATTCGTACTTGATTTTGTTATTCTCCCTGTACCTACACGGGTAAATAGGGCAAGTCGGTCGAGGTCGACCTCGAACAATGCTCACAAATCATATTGATGATGTTTTGTAATTAGGGCAGGTCTACATGACGTGAAACGACAGTTCCGATTCATTTCAGTACTCACGCAATGGAACCCAAGATGTATATTCACTAATTCGAGTTCTTGTGTATCTGTTCTGACTTCTACGGGCCCAGCACGACGCGAATTAAGCATTAGCATAAATTCAGTTTTGGGCAATGGCTCCGAGGAAGAGAGATAAATAAATATATAAAAAAATATGCTACGACATTCTACACAGCGCTTTTTAGACCCAAAGTAAGCATAGTTTAACTAGCTTGTGTTATGGGTTCCAGAATGCGGATAAGCATACTTATAAACTTTTTTTTGTAAATACATACATATTATACATAGAAACGCCCAGACCAATGCAAATAGATATATTCATGTATACAAATATTTGCACTGAACGGGAATCGAACCCGCACCCCCAGTCGTAGCAGTCGAATGCACTACCGCTACGCCACAGAGGCCGTCAAATAAACACCGTGTATAGCTGTACGCTGTTGGAAGAATTTCATTGTTTTTTATCTAACTTGCCAATGGGTTAAGGAGATGAAATGTTTGACATAGCGTGGAACAAGAGCTAAATATAATAAAATAAAAAAACTTCCTGTAAAAGTGCAAAATAAGTCTTTGTTTTCTACCACTACTGCCACCTCACGGGCTTCACACTACAGGAGCTAACGGTGAGGTAGATTTATCGGTGATGTCGGACCCAAACCTATACGAGCGAACGAGTGATCCCGTGCTGTATGTACCTACAGTCAGCGACAAAAGTTGTTATAGACTACAATATTTACAAACCTAATTTACATTGGAATACATGAATCACTAATTGACGTTTGATTAGTTTTATAATCTCCAGAGGACACGGTTAATACATTTCATGATTTTTATCTTATTTTATGATAAAAATCATAAAGCTACTTTTGTCGTTGACTGTATACACAGAATCGAATCCGATTCCAAGACGTGAAGAAAACGATGGCTTGTGGACTGTATCTTGGCGGTGAATGCTGCTAGTGCTTCGTGGTGGTGCAAGAAGTAGGTTGATTCGGTGTAAATAAAACTTCACTTCTTCATACTTTCAGTTTTCTGAACTGCTATTAGCTCATTCTCATAGGTAAAGTCCGAGCTACTGAAGACCCGCTGTAGCGACCACAATTTTCAAACATTTGCTTAAATAAGCGTTTACCATAACGAGAGCCGGCCGATTTAAGCACGAAAGCGGTCTTTATTTTCACTTGCATAAACCCGTTAATTTTTTAAAGTCTTAAAGATTTTATTAAAATTTTAAAGTTAAATTATATAAAAATGGATAACCGCTCATATGTGCTTATAATAAAACATATTTGCGAGAACCTTTATTTTACATCTTACATGCTACACGCAAAAATTACTATTTTTCGTTTACCGAATAATTTAAAACTTATAAAACTAATGTTATACAATCTAATCTATATTGTCTTTGTGTTTTCACTAATTCACAATCACTTTCGCATATTTAACAACGTGTTTTAATTAGAGTTCATTTGAGAACTGTCGCGAACAGGATTAAATAATAGAGTTGCACAATTTCGAACTGCATTTGCATGTTATTAGATAGCTTACTCTATCGAATTCAATCACTATTACATGAAATACCAACTATAAAATTATTTTTAAAATAACATTGCTTTTAGTCTTAATTTTTCATGTGCTAGTGATTACAATCGGTAGAGTACGCTCCATAAATAACACGCAAATGAGATAAGAAAATGTATAATGCTTTTTTAAATGAATTATTGACGACTATAAGTGGCTAAATCCTCCCTGTGAATGATGCACAAATGCAAATCAACCCATTGTATAACATTGATTATCGTATAAAGATATCATGCTATGATAATTGATATTACATTGGGACCTTAACATAACTGGCGAATCGTGGGTGTAATCTGCCTCTGCCTACCTCTTCGGGGATACAGGCGAGAAGTAATGTTTTTTTTGTGGTATATGAAACTAATTGGTTCTCGTCTATATCCATTTGCTCTTAACGAATTGATTAATTTATTGATGATGATTTTCAAGACTGGTCATTACTGTGCACATAATATAAAATTGACCTTCGAATTGATTATAAGTGTTAATGTTTAAAAACAAAATTGTGGCTGAATTTTCTGTGAACTTAGTTCTTTAAAAAAAGAAAGAATATCTGTAACCAAAATTTCTAGTATTCCAATCCAGCTAAGCTTTAAGCATTATTAGTCAGTTTTTTTTTGTGTACAGTCACTCTCATAAAAACCGTATGAATGTCGGTTACCAATATTTAAAAAACTAACTTTCATCGATAGGTAAAATACTTAGCTACTATTTTAATTAGAACAGATATATTTTAAAAAATTATCTCGCCTTTTTAAAAAAAATACTAGCTTGCCAGTAAGTGCATAACCAGATAAATCAAATGAGCTCAAACATGACGGATTTACCTTGTTTAGTTCAGAAGTTCCTATGACCACCTACCGTCTCCATCTTCAGACCCTAGATATAACGTAGCATCACAGTATTTGCCGAGACAGAACAATTGAGCTCAAACTTGATTTATCTCGTTTAGTTTAGGAGTTCCTGGACACCTTCCAAGTCTACATCAGACCATATTATCACATTGTCACCGAAAATACGAAAATATACCAATTTGGGTTAACTCTAACGTCAGGAAGTGGTTCTAAATTGGGCTTACAAGATTTTACCCATACCAACTAACTCGCAAACCAACAGAGCAAGTTATATAAAAGCTTGTAAAAAAAAAAACGGAAAATTCGTACCGGCAAGGAAGTTATCATTCAAATGCCAATGAGGTCAGCTAGCTCCAATATTCAACATAGCATCAGTATTCAAGACCCATGGCACTTGGCTCTGGGCAATGGCGTGATCCAATAGTAACCTGCTTTCAAATAGTATAATATAGGTACCTTCTTTTTTTCCGATACCCCTCCGTCGGCCAGTATACAAAACGGATCTTGACTGCACGAATTCAAATTTTAACCCGCGTATACAAGGCTTTCATGAATAAATTATCATTAAATTATTTTGTTATATATTATTATATAAAAATGGATGTCTCTATATATGTGTTCGTCCCACAAAGCAAATCCTATCCTACCTTACAAATTTTTTGAATGCGAAAGTTTGTGAAGATTTCTGGATGTTTGTTACCCAATCGAGCTCAAACGGCTGAAATTATCTAGCTGAAATTTATTACAGGTATTGATTTAAGTCTGAAATAAGTCTACTCTTCTACTCCTTCTTTTTATTTTAGGTTTTACGGAAGCGAAAATACTTCTATTTAAAGACTATCAGTAGGTAATCGAAATTATTAGTTTTCCACAGTTAAGCTAAATTGCTTGTCCTAGGAGTGTGTTTACGTCAGTAAGGTCAGCCAGGAGTCGAGGCTAGGACCTCTCGGTCGCAAAGCCTACTCCTTAACCACTAAGTTATCGACGCTATAAAAATAAATAAATAATGTTTCGAGTCCATGTAAAAGAACGCAAGCCTATTCCCGGGTACTTTTTCGAAACTCCATGAATTTAAATGTAAATTCACTGAAAACTTCTTAATAGAAAAACACAAATTACACTTTGCTTGACCCTGCTACAAATTCTGAAACCTCACTTGGGAATTACTATAATGTTCGGATTTCCTTATAGGAAATTCGCTTCTGTATGAAAAGTCAAATTTCCCATAAGACCGCCCAGGCCCGGGGCCTAGAGCAGCCATATATCAGGGGCGGCTTATTTTTTTTATTCGACGTTTTTGCTTCATGACCTAACTTCTGAACCTAATTTGACAAAAGTTGGCAGGAAAATAGACTGACACCCTAACCCCTAGAAGGAAGCCTGTGCCGGAGCCTTGACCGTTAATTAACAGGTGAACCGGCCTGCAAGTCGCATGGGCCCCGACGATCTTGGTCTAGCCCATACAATAAAACGTGGATATATGTATAGAAAGAAAGAAAAAAGAAAGAAAATACGTTTATCAAGGATACGCACACATAAGTAACAACAAATATATATATATGAATATATAGATGATAGGTGTGCGAGCCTTAATAGATCACCATCTCAGCAGAAATGCTGCCCATCACATGCTAAACATAATGATGAGCAGCGCTGATATTCTGATGGCGCCTTTGCAACTACGCGACGCCACGCACGTGTGCACAAGTCCTTTTTTTGTATATTTAGGACACGTCAATTTGACTTCACCTCGCCTGATGGTAAGCTGAAGGTAAAGTCTCTGGAAAGAGGGTCACCATTACATACACGTACCATGTTAACAATGGTGGCACTCAGCTTGACGGCCTCATTAGAAGAGGATTGTCGTCGCAGCACCGCGTGACACCCACCGTTCCCACTAGTGCTACGACCACAATCCCTCTGCCCGGCTATGCACTTGCTGACCCCTGAATGCAATCAAACTGAAATTGGATTACTATGGAGGGTTTTTCGCAATCGTGCACGGCGGTACCCACCCGGCCGAATTTTGTGACAAATTTGTGTCATCAAATTTCTACCACCAGTATTACAACAAGTACTCAAGGATTCACATTTATATCATTACTAAGTTAATGTATGTATTTATTATATTTATGTATGTATGAAAAGATACTAAACAGTTTTATATTTTGTAAGTGTTATATATTATTTGTTTCAAACGTCAGTCTACTGACCCGTAGCTCCGAAGCAATATCTATTTCACGGTGCCGGCCAAGGTTAGCGTGTGGTTAGTCTTACCGCTATTGTATAATAGCCTTATCGACGGTATACGAAGTACTAATTAAATATGTTACTTTCTGACACGAACTTACGTTTTTTTTTCTTCGTGCAGAAATCCCCCGGATACCCCCCACCGGTCAGCGGGGGTGATTATGTCGGATTCGAACCGACTAAAACCGCAGGCCATCTCGGTTTTGTGACGCCGGGGTGTAAGGTGGCCCCATAAAGCATCTCCGGTTTCAAGATGCCCCCCGGGTTTGAGGACACCGTGGTTCCTCCCGTGGTATCCAGTATAGCATGCCTCTGCTGGGGTGACAGGCGGCCACACCTGCCACCCCCAGGCCTGCGCTCATGGAGGATGGAGGTCGGACACGAACGTACCTTTTTTTTTTTTTTTCGTGCGGAAATCCCTTCGGATACCCCCCCGCCGGCCAGCGGGGGCGGTTACGTCGGGCTTGAACCGACTAAAACCGCACGCCGTCTCGGGTCTACAGACGCCGGGGTGTAAGGTAGCCCATAGAGCATATCCCTCGCATCCCGATGCTTAATTCGTACCTTGTCAGCGGCAGTCTCGAATTGTGTAATAATACGGGGTGTGTTTTTATTTTTGACGGACTTGATTCCTGGCGAACATGATTTTGATGAAAACTAAAACTGCATTATTTAGATTTGGCAAAAACAATATTCCTAGCCAACATTAAATAACATGAAATAAATAAACTTTGTGCCCTAGGAATCATAAAATTACTTATACATAGGTATATAAGGTGTCACAAAATTAGGTCTCTGAATTTGGTGAGATGACTTGGTATCGACAAAAATGTATTTGAAACAAAAAAAAATATCGGGTAAATAAAAATAAAAAATATAAAAAAATATAAGTATTTAAAAATGAAAAAAAAACCATCACCAGTGAACAGCGTCACGTGACCCGACGAGCACATGTAACGCTGCTCGCGATTTAGGTATTTCCCACACATCCGCTTGGAGAATACTGCGAAGAGAAGGACTGCACGCCTACCACGCTGGTGGCTGGTGGTGTTTTTTTTTTTTTTAACCGGATATTATTTATTTGTTTCAAATACATATTTTGACGATACCAAGTCATCTCACCAAATTCAGAGACCTAATTTTGTGACACCTTATATATTATTATCGGTACGCGTATTCCCGTTTTATGGCAAGGACACTACCAGCGATACTACCAGAATGTAAAAAAGCGACCAAGTGCGAGTAAGACTCGCCCATTAAGGGTTCCGTAGCAGCAAGTAACATAATAATGTTACTTTTAATTTTTTATATTTGAGTTGATTGCATGAAAGGTAAATTGCGGTTTACGTTTTATGACGTATTAAAAAAAAACTACTGACTAGATCTCATTCAAACCAATTTTTGGTGGAAGTTTTCATGGTAATGTACATTATATATTTTTTTTTGTTTTATCATTCTCTTATTTTACAAGTTACAAGGAGGGGGGGGGACGGGGGGGGGGACACATTTTACCACTTTGGAAGTGTCTCTCGCGCAAACTATTCAGTTTAGAAAAAAACTTATATTAGAAACCTCAATATCATTTTTGAAGACCTAGCCATAGATACCACACTCGTATGGGTTTGATGAAAAAATAATTTTTGACTTTCAGTTCTAAGTATGGGGACCCTCAGAATTATTGTTTTTTTTTCTATTTTTGTGTGAAAATATTAATACGGTTCACAGACTACGTCTACTTACCAAGTTTCAACAGCATAGGTCTTATAGTTTCGGAAAAAAGTGGCTGTGACATACGGACGGACAGACAGACATGACGAATCTATAAGGGTTCCATTTTTGCCATTTGGCAACGGATCCCTAAAAAGGTTTGTAAACATCAATCAATCAATCTTTTTGACGTGACAACGTCTTAAAAATCGATGGAGCTGGCTGCGAAAAAACATGACGTATAAGCGGCGTTACCACATGACGTATGCGGCGTTACCTCGCGTTCTTATGACGTTGTCATGTTCAACTATCGTCAGTAAACCGTCTTTACAGACAACCGATTTTTTTTGCTAAATATGGATACATACTTGGTAGTTAGAACTGGGGTTGTACAATTCCTGTTTTACCATAGTGGTGTGCAAAAGTGTTAATTATGGTTATAGTGTTAATTATGGTTACTTAAACAAAATTTATTAACATTAACATGC
The DNA here is from genome assembly GCA_946251805.1 of Cybosia mesomella. NCBI lineage: Eukaryota > Metazoa > Arthropoda > Insecta > Lepidoptera > Erebidae > Cybosia > Cybosia mesomella. The sequence goes on along the minus strand of OX276402.1, from coordinate 25,068,419 downwards.
TAGACAAATTAGCATTAAGCTTACACTTGCAACTCAATGGATTCTTAACAATAAATATAGAAAATAAAGATTATTATTTACATTACAGTCTTAATTATTTAACGACTAGTACCTTTTTTTTTTTTGTCGTGCGGAAATCCTTTCGGAGACCCCCCCTCCCGCCAGTGGGGGCGGTTATGTCGGGCTTGCACCGACTAAAACCGCACGCCGTCTCGGGTCTTCAGACGCCGGGGTGTAAGGTTACCCATTGAGCATATCCCTCGCACCCCGACTGACCCTGGGCCATCTCACCACTAACAGCATCGCTCATCCTGTCTCCTCTGAAAGCAGAGGAGTACGGAGAGCGATGTGTTCCCGCCACGTTGGGTATTGGCTAGTAATGAATTGGCTAGTAATTGGGTAATGACTAGTACCTACCATCTAAATGCAGAAATTAAATAATCGTGTAATATTAGGTCGTTACATATGAAATTGCCGTTTTTCTTGAAGAAATTGGAGGAAACCCAATTTTCAGTAAGTACCTTCATTTTTGCATTTTTTTTAGGAATGACAAATCCAAATATTATGATTTTTTTTTGTGTATGAATGAGACAACATTAAGCTAACAAACAGCAACTTTTATTACATTTTTGAAAAGTGACAGCTGTTAAGTAATACGAAATGTATCATCAAAATGGATAGCATTTAGGAAGTACTGTTTTTGAAGATCGAATTAATTTATCAAGCGGCCAATAAAAACAAAAGGGGAATGCCGACATTAGGCCCTGAATGCCCAACGATTGTATTTTGCTGAGAAAATATGTGTTCAATTTTCTTCATTTTCGTTGCTATTCGCGACATGATATAAGTTAGAATCATTTTCGGCAAAATAAAAAGCACGGAAACAATTAAATGAAAAAACACTGACATTTGCATCTGTTAAGCTGCCAACCGTTCGTAAACAAATCAAATAATATAAAGACAAAATATTCACATTGAGGTTTTCATGTACTTGTGCTTTATTTATATACGTATTTCTGTATTTTAGAATCACATTGTGTCACATTGTATTATAATTATACGTTGAAAATACCGACCTTCTTGATGCACCGATCGACAAATCAATATTTAAGTTGTTTATTTAATGGCAACACTGATCAACCGACAAGCCAAGTGACAGCCACCTCTTGTCTATGTTATTGCTTTTTGCTTTGTTTGCCTTTGCATCGTGCTTTTTCTCGATATTTAAATCTTCAATTCTGACCATGAATACTGACTCTGGCGATTCTTTTTTACCTGACGACCACGGCTTGCATATGGATTCCGTTCCTACTGATAACGACAACCCCCGTGATAACTTGGATTTAATGATAGCACCGACCGAAGACCCCGGCACTCAACCTGGTTCTAGTTATTCACTGCAAACACCGTCTACTGCTAATACTGGATATGTACGATGTGTAAATTGTAATTTAAACATTTCAAGAATGCGTAGACACCCATTGGAAATCGCTAAAGTCCGATCTCTAAGACAAAGATGGGTTGGACAATTGCAGGTAAATAAATATACGTCATAAAAAACATGCAAATATATGTACCTACAACGCAATATTAAAACTAGTTTTACTTTTTTTTAGCAACTTTCGAGTGATAGTTTGGTGTGCCATGCATGTTGGACCAATGCTTGGAATGAAATCAGAGTGCCAATCAGCCAACGCTCGACTGAGCCACTCGATTCATGTGTGCCTCAGCTGTGGTACTTCTCTTTTAAGGCAAAGATGACATACCCTTTCCATTGACACACCACGTTGTGAACAAATAAGGAATATGATTGCCCATCACATCAGTTGCAAAGTATACTTTGTATATAATTATATTAGTCAGTAACACTGAAACAGGTTGTGAGGCAATACAACAATATTGCTGCAAACTGCATTGTTGGCCGTCGTACTGTAGGATGCTGTGCCCATGTCATGACAGTGCTATGGTATTTGGGGTGGGCACGGCATCAAATTAATATTATTGCTCCAGCTCAGTTTTTGGACGATGTTTTAGTCAATGTTCTATGATGAATAAAGTATTAAGAAATTATAGGACATTTTATTTTCAACTATCTAAGATCAATAAATAAAGAGCAGGAAAACTCAAAACAAATCCTATACTGACCAATCTGGCCAGCGTGGTCAAGTAGGCCAAGTTCCCTCCATCACTGGAAAAGGTCCATGCTCAGCAGTAGAAGATTCATGGGTTTAAACAATGAATGGATTGAGGATCATAAACACAATATTAACCAAATATATGTATATAGGAAGAGTTTTCAATAACTTATACATTATTTTATTTTAACGAGCATAATTAGAAAAAACTAAAAACCTTCTAATTTGGGAAACTCCAAGTTTTATGTTAACTTTTATTTTAAGGATAACTTATTTATATCTTAAAGCATCATTTGCATCCATTTTCATAAGTGTGCACTCAGGGCCTAAACCACTATGGTGGCCTGGCATTCCCCTTTAATACAGAGTTGTAAAATCTTGAAATCAACTTTCAAACAAAATATAAATAATGGAAATAGCTATTAAATTACAAGAATAACGAACTCATGAATTTGTAAGAAAATTTCGGCAATTTCATAGGTAAAAAAGACCTATTATAAAAAAAGGTTTAATGTTATTGACAAAATGTCGCAAATTTTTTGCAAGAGAAAATATAATTAAATGTCAAATTTAGACAGTTATTGGTTAGATGTTAAGTATAACAATAACAAATAAATTATGTCAACATATGTACGTAAAGAATAATATAATTTTATTTTGTATTTTTTCATAATGATGAACTTTTGTTGTTGAGAATAAGCGTTAAAAAACGGATAATAAAATATTGTAGGACATTCCACACAGCGACTTCTAGACCCAAAGTAAGCATAGCTACAACTACCTTGTATTAAGGATTCTAGAATGCGAACAAACATATTAGATGAAAATCATAAATATATAAATATTATACATAGAAACGCCCCGACAAAAAAATACTCATGCATACAAAATATGCACTACGCGAGAATCAACTCCCGAGCTCTGGCTTAGCAGTTGAGTGTTCTACCGCTACACCGGTTTTATATATTAAGAATGTATATAAAGTTTAACCCAATTTATCCATACCATATACTCACAAGAACAAGTTCTGTATTCTCATCGATATTCACAGACTTCAGTCAAAATATTTTACAAGAACCATTATGGACTAATTTGAATTTTGTTACAAAAGACTCACTTCAGAATTTCTGAAACTAACGTCTTGTTTTCACAGAATTCAAGTGCTTCCAGCAACCACTTCAACTTAAGTGAATATCAAACATATCTGACCATCCTACTACTATTATAAGCTAGCTGTCCCCCGCGGTTTCGCCCGTGACATACTACGGTTGCCTGTGGCACCCATTTACCCATACATGCGTTAGTTTTGCAAAAATGAATGGAAAATCGCCCGATTTGTTGACATATATGACCTCTGTGGCGTAGCGGTAGTGCATGCGACTGCTACGACATGGGGCACGGGTTCGATTCCCGCTCAGTGCAAGTATTTGTATGCATGAATATGTCTATTTGCATTGGTCTGGTTGTTTCTATGTATAATATGTATGTATTTACAAAAAAAAGTATATACGAAGGTTATCCGCATTCTGGAACCCATAACACAAGCTAGTTAAACTATGCTTAATTTGGGTCTAGAAAGCGCTGTGTAGAATGTTGTAGAATATTTATTATTATTATTAAATATGTTTACTGCTCCGCTCCCCTGGATAGTAGCGTGATGATATATAGCCTATAACCTTCCTCGATAGATAGACAATCAAACACAAACATATTTTGAGTTCAATTTGAACCATTAGTGCCTGATATCTTGATTGATGTTTTCACCGTTCGCCAGCTCTTTGTACTACACACAGTTATGAGACAACACCCGGCTTGAATTATGATCCCGAAAATGAGACAGAGTTTATATAAAACCAGTACTTACCACAAGCTTTTCCCATCGGTTCTTTAGATACCAAAGCGGTAACTTAAATAACAAAATAAATAGAATATTATGTATTTATACAATGACAAAATTAAATTGTAAGTCTGGTATCAGAAACTGGTTAAAAAAATTAGATTATGCATTTACGGAAATGCTGCTTCAATGAAAAGGTAGACTTAGGGTGAGAAAGTTTCGCCCTTTCATCTTCACGAATATTTACAAATTTATTACTAAATTTTTTATTCACCCACATTGAATCACAGACCGACACACTCCCACTCGCCAAATATTATTCTCACACACACGCATACAAACACACACACACACACACACAAACACACACACACACAACAAACACTTGCAAGTTCTATTATCAACGACCATTCTAAAGTGAATGCGTATCCTTGTTTTGCTCGCCTTTTCCTTTGCTCAAGATTCTGTGTCTTTCGTTGTTATGGTGTACTAATACACTATAACAACGAAAGACACAGAATCTTGAGCAAAGTAGAGGGTAGGATTATTTGTTATAAACTTATATCAGACGCCAGCTCCTCACAAAAGTAAAGAGTACTACAAAGCAGGAGCATGTATTTGCTTTTAATACGTGGATACCTGTACGTTTGTTTTTGTGTTCTTTTTTGTGAGGAGAAATAAATAAATATTATTATTATTTTCTTTATTAAATTTTAAATACAAATAAATTATATTTTAAAATATATTCTATATAAAAAAAAACAAATATATTTAAATATAAATATAGTGACCCAACGCCATGGGGTACGGGGAACAAACTACCGGTAGTTAGGGCTCCAGAGAGAGGAATCTCCTCACAATACGTGCTGTGTCGAGGAGCACTGCTTCTGCATCAAGTCCTTGACCCAACTGCCTAACGCGAGCCTCTTAAGATGTTGATCGAGGTTCTTGGCAATCAGTCCGTGAACCGATACAACTATCGGAACAATAATTGCTGAATCCATACTCCACATGTCGACATCGTGAGCCAAATCCAAATATTTTATTTGATTTTCTTTTTCAGCTTTCACAAGATTCTCGTCATGTGGAATGGTGATATCGAACTTATTGCGCGGCGCTCTGATCGATCTATCAACACTATATCAGGATTATTAGCTACAATAGTCTTGTCAGTGATGATAGATCGATTATTATTATATCAGCTCGTTCAACCAAACAACAAACTCTTCAGTTTTATAATATTAGTAGGTATACATAGTAACCCGCCCTTGCTTTGCTTCGGTTTATTTGACTTTTTTAAATTTAAGCCATCGTAATTTACACATAATATAATGTAGCCTATTGTTAGTGACAGCCTACCCCTTATACGGTTCCGAATAGACTGTCACTTCTTCACTTGACTTCAGTGGACTGTAGCTTTAGGTTTTGTTCGAAGAATGAAAACACTTAGGATGGAAGGTTTGAATGACGTCAGCGAGGAATTGGATTCTTGGCCCAGCACTACCCCTGATGTACTATTCCTTATGGAGCTTCCTTGTTCTTGATCGCGTACTGAGTGAGAGTAATTTCCAAATAAATAGTCCCTGCTTTTATAGCCTTTTGATAGTGCTGGCCCGCGATCCAAACTCCCTCACCCCCGCATTTTCATTTATTCATACAACTTACGTTATACACATTAATCACATACTATATATATTTACCTGTAGCAATAAGAGTTGCACAACAATAGGTATTTACGCCTGTACCGCGCGAGGTCGGGCCGCTGAATGACAGGGCGGAATGACCCCTCAAACTTATATATGGTTAGCGAGCTACTATATAATAAAATGGCACGAGCCGGGGGAGCGCATATTCGCTTCTCACGTCGTGGGAGGCAGTCGCGGGGCGTAATTAAGTTTACATACTAGTGTATAATGTCGTCTTTCCTATTTATACGAAGTTATGTCAGAATCTGAGTAATGCATAGTCGTAATTATATTTGCTACTTATGATTTTAAGGGAATGGAATTTCTTTATTAAATTTGACTCTAACATACTTAATTACTCAGAAAACTAACTAATAATAGTAATAAGCTATTCATCTTAGCTCAATATTAAAATAATTATATAATTAAGTCTTAATTTACGTAAACCTAACATTTTTCACAATTCGTTCATCACATTCACGCTTACTTATCTACATGTCACTGGCACATGTGTCTATTGTCTAATTGTGTCGTGCACACCTATGTCCATCGGGGATCATGTATTTTTCAAATGGTGAAAGATTTTCTCCAATCAGTGGTTCCGAAGATAACCTCAAACATACACAAACTCACAAAATTCGACCTCTCTCTTTATAATATTACTATTTTTGTTTAATGTGAATTATTGAAATAAAACTATTTTTTAACGGATTCTATCACGATTTATTCGATGTTATTTTATAATTTACATTGAACCCCAAGTTTCGGTTGCTTTGCAGCAGCCATGGTCGCGGGGAATTATCTCATGTTGCATCATCGATTATGGCATCCCGTCGAGTCGGAAGATGACGGACGCGAACCATAGACACAGTGATTCACTGACTACTCAGGACTAATTATATTCTCTTTGCATTCTTTGCTATCTGTGAAAAAGAAAAAAGAAAAAGTAATAATAAATGTCGCCAGTACGATTCGATGTGGACTTTATTTTATATTTCATTGTATTTGTTATCAGGCTATTTACCTAAGTTAATTTTTACACTTGAAAGCATGGTATAGGCTTCATCTTACCCCTGTCGGTGCCTGTGAAAACCAGCGCTGTCATGTTATCCGCATGGCAGCATCAAGCTGAGAAGCACCCCAATTCTGCGCGGATGTGGTAGTAGAGACTCCGGTGACGATTCAGCTTCACCCATCTGATAACAATATGGGATATATTTTTTATTAAATATAATTCATCTATTAACATGCCTATGATGACTTGCCTATCAAAAAAATGTTCATGGTTAATTTGAATGTTTTTTTTTTTGATACCCTTTTATCCAATAAGTAATAATAAACTACTAGGTAAAGGATATTATCGACTGCATACGTCTTGTGTTGAGTGTACTATACAGCGCCCTACCAAAATCCTAAAAGATCTAGCCAACCTCACCTGTAAGTCGGTGATCTGGTAAACAACGGGCGAGACTCTGGCGCACGCTTACGTCTCAGATTTAGGAGGCACTACTAATAAAAAACAATAAGTAAACTTTGGGCTCCCAAGTGCAAAACTTTGGTTGCAACTCGGAAATTGCTTTGATGATGAAAATACTAGATAGTATCTTTAAAATAAGTATTGCAAAAGGAAACTATGTGTAAAATTATAGAACAATAGCTGCCCGTGGCTCCGCCCGCGTAGATGTCGGTTATCGCGACCAGCGAACTATTTCGTATTTTTAATGTCGTAATATCTTTTGAATGGAATGTCCGATATCAATGAGGCGAGGCGTGACCTCGTGGCAGCCATCGGGGTGGGAGTCCTCTCGCTCGGCAGCATGATTGCGGCAATGGAGCAGAGCGCGAGCGCGTGGGCCGCCACCACCTCCTTCTGCGAGCATGTAATGAAAAAATGAGAGGTTTAGAACTCTCCCGGCCCGCCGAGCCCGCAACATGCTCGCCGCGCGTCGTAGGCGACTCAGGCGCCGGAGGTCGCTTAACGACCTCCGTCCTCCATGAGCGCAGACCTGGGGGTGGCAGGTGAGGCCGCCTGTCACCCCAGCAGAAGCAGGCCGGGACGGCGGGGCGATAAGCGCCCCTTCCCCGAACCGGGGCAAGACGGGGACACCGTGGTTCCCAAACCCGAGGGGGCCATCTCGAAACCGGAGAAGGCCCAGGGTCAATCGGGGTGCGAGGGCTATGCTCTTTGGGCAACCTTACACCCCGGCGTATATAGACCCGAGACGGCGTGCGGTTTTAGTCGGTTCCCGCTGGCCGGCGGGGGGGTATCCGAAGGGATTTCCGCATGAAAAAATAAATGTATTTAAACAGTCTAGAACAAAATTATTTTTTTGGAAAAGAATTAATACAAAGGTATATAGATATCTTGGTCTGAATTTGATCGGCATTTCTATCAACTTTAAAAATGTTTAAATTTATTCATTACATACTAAAATACAAATCTTTTCTCTTTATAATATTAGTGTCGATGTAGACAACTAGCATTATATCTCATTTTCGACCCGGTTGCATCCAGAGATTGCGCTTCGGAGCCCGAGGTCCTTTGTCGTACTCCTCCTCTCTATGATATGGTTTGGTTGTCTTTTACGGGAGCGATTGCAGTCTGACCCCCAAATTCGAAAGGAAAGCCTGCATCAGAACCTCATCCGCCAATCAGTAGGTGTGGTACCGGCTTGCAAATGACCTGCTTGGGCCACATTCCATATTCTTGAAACAAAAAAATGTTTTCAGCGTGACAATATAGATTTTATAACGTAGAGTATCTGGCCATTGACTCGAAACAGAAGAAAAAGATAACGTAGAGTGAAAAACTCATCCCATTAATATCATTAATGTGAAAGTTTGGATGAATGGATGGATGTATGTTTGCTACTCAATCACGCCAGAACGGCTGAACGAATCTGGCTGATTTAGTACAGGGATAGATTATAGTCTGTAATAGCACATAGGCTTTTTATCCCTGTAATAGGTTCCCATGGGAAGCAGGAACGGGATCCAAATTCCACACGGGCGGAGCCGCGGGCAACGGCTAGTTCTTGTAAAAAATATAAAACAGAAACCTTCATAATTCTCCTTATCTAATGCAATATGATATTTAAAAATGAGCTTTATTGCGAACCAGAAAGTCTGTACTTGACATTTGAATGATAAAGGAATAAGGCTGTCTATGTCTGTGGTTAAAGGTAATGACATATCATTTGCTTGCTTCACTTTGCTGACGTCACGGCTCCCTTCTCCTCATTGACGGCTGTAATGTTCGTACATGATACCGCAGTGGAATTTCTTAGAATAGTGACACTGAAACTATACATTGCGTGTTAGAATGGATCTAATTATCTATTTTTGTGGCATAGATATCGAATGGTGTAGGTTTTTAGTCGGTTCAAGCCCGACATAACCGCCCCCACTGGCCGGCGGGGGGGTATCCGAAGGGATTTCCGCACGAAAAAAAAAAAAAGGTATTCGCACCAATATTTTTGAATATCAATGTCACACACTGAATTTTAGACAAATATTTTTATTCAGTTTACATTGAAATTTTATAAATATGACACAACGTATGCGCGCGTAAACGGCAATGCGAACAGGCGGAACAGTTAATTTGGATCTGTACCGTGGGTATATAAAATATTTAAACTTTTTGATTTGTGATACGTAATAACAACTATTCATTCATTCATTTTTAGGAATGAATGAATGAATAATATTTTTCGTTTTTTGGTATATTACTATATATATTACTCCTGTGCTACTAACCAATTGCAATAAAAAATACAGCATTTTTTAAGTCTGAACAAGACGTTTCTAATAGAGGAAACAGCATCAAAATTCGTACAGTGGTTTTTGGGTCGATTGCGAACAAACAGATTAACAGACTAGAATTTAAAAAATATTGTGTTTAGAATAATTCAATTAATATTTTTTAATATCTTTAATGTATAATTTAACTATTATAGAATGGTAAATTAATTGTGCCTGTAACGCAACTAATTTACCATTCTATAATAATATACCTAGATAGATTTAAAAAAATTCAGCGTTGTCTTAATTTTACTAAGGGAATACTAGTTTAATTGGTTTTATTTTGAAATTAGGCGCCTAAGTTATATATTTGAATTGTATATTTTTAATAAGTGTTCTCGGCAAACGTAGTGTAGGACGCTCTCCGGCCAGGTGGGATGACGATCTGCGAAAGACTGCGGGCAGATGCTGGATGCGGCAAGCTGAAGACAGGGCGCTATGGCGCTCATTAGGGGAGACCTATGTCCAGCAGTGGACTAGAATAGGTTAATGATGATGATGATGATGAATAAGTGTTCTAAGGCCTGCTTCGCGCTTCGTGCGTGGGCACGCTTGCGGGCGCCTGTTTCGTGCAAATAATAGGGAGCGAATTTTGGACAGCTAATTTGCACAAAATTCGTGCATAAAATACATACAACTTGAGTTACAGACGGGACAGGCATGAGGCAGGGCGAACCGCTGTATACAACATTCAGGTTGAAAGATTTCAAGCAAGGATTTTTAGGTAGATTTCGATGAAATCGATCTACCTATTGGTTTCTTGACTACTGTCGAATTTAAAAAAAAAATCTTCATAGGAGGTCTAGTTATGACCCCCTGAGTCCGAAATGACCACTGGTCAAAAAGTTTATATATATATATGTATGTATGGTTCCACTTCCCAAAATTTGCGGCACTCTCACGGTCGCATTTTTGCCCCGATCGCTTTCAAACTGCGGTCAAAAATTGCTTGGGTGTAAACTTAGTTTAAGTTCGTGAATGGGTGGAATCCGGCCTAAGGGGACGGTAGGGCCTCACTTTTTGTGAAATCAGTTTTTCACGTTCCATGAAAGATATTCGAACCGTTCTAATTTTATCCCATAGTATACATGAATACCAACAACTTTTAATTTTAAACCTATAAGATTAAAACTTTAACTAAAAGTGGAGGGGGGAAAAACCAAAATTTTTCGGGAAAAAAATCATAACTTCTAACCGGTGAACATTCTTGTAGTCGGAAACATTTTTAATCGATAGGCCATTTTTAAGTCTAAAATAAATGTTTGAAAAATTTTTCGCTAAACGTTACCGTTTTCGAGAAAACAAAATTAAACATGTTAATAAATTAATATTAATTGCTTCACGAAATCTACCTGTGCGTTCCCCCTGCGGGAACGGATTTTTTTTTTAATGTTATGTATGTTGTTTCGAAATTATCTTTTGTTTAATCAATAATAGAATACCAAAGTGTTAAGCTTGTTTAGTTAGCGAAGTAACAAATGGCATAAACTTAAATGGGCCAGAAATTGAAATGGATTTACATACCAATTCTATAGTCACGGCCTTAAGACCCTTGATGGCTGAGTGAACCAATATCTAAAAATATCAACCAATTTTTACCCTCTTGAATCTTTACAAAAATCTACGCGCGCTCATCATATAGTGTACAGTTAGGGACAATATCAGCATCAGGAAAGAAAGAAAGAATTTAAATCAGGCATATTAGTATTTAATACATCTAGGCATATACAGTATGTAACAAAACTAGTGTCCGATCAATAAGGGGCACATGGATATTCTTAAAACATAACCATTATATTATATGAAATTAATAATATCACATTTAAGGTAATATTTTTTTTTTTTTGGAATTTTAATTACCACTTCCTAGATCATAATCACCCAATATCTCCCCAAAATCTAAGAATGTGACAACACTGCATAATAGATATCCAATAATAAATTTAGCGGCGACCCACAACACCGCCCCCGCTGACTGCACTGTCGCGCCCTCTTGTGTTTTTAGTTATTTTTATGTTTAGAGTGGGTTTGTTCACAACGTGTACCTTGTTGTACCAAGGTGCACCCTGTGTTGCCATGTAAGTTTTCGCATCGACCTAAATTTTATTGCAGTTTTGGTGTGGTACTTATTTTAAAACGTATTTTCTTAAGAGGCTTATGATGCCTATGTGTATACACCTTAACGCATCGGACACTAGTTTTGTTACATATTGTATCCGGCGGACTAACCGTCCGCCTACCGGCCCATAGTGTTGCTCGACGAGGTGTGCAAGCTCTTTGAAAGAGTAATTGCGAAGCGCCTCGTCGAGCACCTCTCAAGAGTGGGGCCGGACCTGGCGGATGGCCAATATGGCTTCCGCCAGAGGCGCTCCACCGTGGGTGCCATCATGCGCGTGAGGGCTCTGGCGGAGGATGCAGTAGCCCGGGGAGAGGTGATGTTGGCGGTATCCCTGGACATCGCCAACATGTCGCGTGGGCCGCCACCACCTCCTTCTGCGAGCATGTGATGCTCGCGAAGGAGATGGCGGAGCGCGCCCGGGAGAGGTTCAGAACTCCTCCGGCCCGCCGAGCCCGCAACATGCTCGCCGCATCGTCGCAGGCGACTCTGGCGCCGGAGGTCGCTTAACGACCTCCGTCCTCCATGAGCGCAGGCCTGGGGGTGGTAGGTGAGGCCGCCTGTCACCCCAGCAGAAGCAGGCCGGGACGGTGGCGCGACTAGCGCCCCTCCCCCAAACCGGAGCAAGACGGGGACACCGTGGTTCCCAAACCCGAGGGGGCCATCTCGAATCCGGAGTTGGCCCAGGGTCAGTCGGGGTGCGAGGGATATGCTCTATGGGCAACCTTACACCCCGGCGTCTGTAGACCCGAGACAGCGTGCAGTTTTAGTCGGTTCAAGCCCGACATAACCGCCCCCGGGGGGGGGTATCCGAAGGGATTTCCGCACGATGAAAAAAAGGTACTAAAAGAAAAAAAAACTCATGATAAACAAAGTCCTGATACTCTTAGCTTGATGCTGTCATAGGAGCAGCGTACCGCGGCACAGTGTAAGCAAATCGCAATCTAGCGGGATTATAATTCCTGATGATACTGAACGCAGTAATTTAATTGAAATATGTTAAAATTTGTGTTCTTATAGATTTATAAAACCACTAGCTGTTGCCCGCGGCTACGACCGCGTGGAATACTAATTGCGTCCACGCAACCCACGGGATCCTTTTCCAGAGATAAAAAGTAGCCTATGTATTATTCCAAACGATAATCTATCCGTGTATCAAATTTCAGCCAGGTCCGTTCAGCCGTTAGAGTATGATTGAGTCACACATGCAAACGTCTATTTTTTTAACGTGTGGAAACCCCCACATGCTTCACCCCATCGGTGAAGGGTAACCCTAGGGTTACTGACGGACTTTGGCCACCACCGCGGCCACATGCAAATGTCTTCACAAATTTTCACATTTATAATAGTAGTAGGGGGATAGGAAATAGGATAATAGGATTGTATAATTATGATTTTCGTTTAATTTGTAATTTAAAAAGTGAAAAGTATGGAACATAGTAATATGTCTATATTACTTTGCTTTGTTATATTACAATAGTTTGGAAAACTTTTTGCTGGCCCTCCTGTAGTAAGTGAGCTAGATGATGGAATTCCTTGTAAAAACAAACACTTTCAGGCAAAGTAATATTTGCTCTTAACCAATTCATATTATTCTCTAAAAAAACCGATCCCGATTACGATGACATTTGAGCCATTTTACTTCGGTTCAAGCCCGACATAACCGGGGGTTATCGGAGGGGATTCCCGCACGAAAAAAAACGCCATTTTACTTCAATTTTTTTGGCATAGTGCTCTCAACATACTCTTTTTTCTCGTTTTCGTACTTGTCTTCGCTTGTTGTTTTGCATCCTTAGTAGTGTGACTGTGTGTATTAACAATAATAAAAAAAAAACAGGAAGCCTAATGCAATCATAATATCGACTACTACGTTCATTTGTTTTTATATTACTAGGGCATTGGCACACAGTTTTTTCATCAGGCGAGGCCGCGGTGGCGGCCAAAGTCCACCGGTAACCCTGGGGTTATCCTTTTGAGGGCTTACCCGGGGTGCCCGGCAATGGACACGTGGGGAGGACACCGTGTGGTTTTAGTCGATCCGATTCCGACACGCCCACCCCATCGTCGGCACCGATGGGGTGAAGCCCGTGGGGGTTTCCACACGCTAAAAAAAAACACCTACATAATTGAATTAGAAGATTCCTAATACATCATAATATTAAATAGAGTATACATATGTTTTTTTACATATAATATTATGGCTTTTGTGATTCATATTTCTTTTGTATCTATGACACCTAATCTTGGACAAGTCCTGTATCTGTGTATGAAACAAATTTTACTATGCCAATTTAATAGGGTACTAATTACAATAATTGGATGTATTTTTTTTTTTTTTTTTTCTTTTTTTTTAAAAAGAATATTAGCAACCGAAATTACTAATATTCCCCCTAACCCCTCCAGCTAAGCTAAATTGCTTGTGTTAGGAGTGGGTTCACGTCGGTAGTGTAACGGCCAGGATTCGAACCCGGGACCTCTCGATCGTAAGGTCGACTCCTTAACCACTAAGCTACCGACGCTTCAGATGAGGTTGGTGCGGTTAAAAATCAAAGATGTTGATTAAAAAATGATACCAAATAATACAAATGTAATGTGACAATTCGTAACGTAGAAGGGATTTCCGCACGTAAAAAAGAAAAAAAAAAGGCTTGTTACTGGTATAGAAATAACGAAATTATTTTAAAATTACCAATGATAAAATATTATTATTGCTGCGAATTATTATAGGTAGGTAATACACGACCAAATATTTTTGTTGCCAAGTTATTTAATCAAATTTCCTTTGTATTAATCCTTACAAATGATTTTTTTTTGTTCAGTATTCAAACTCATTGAAGTGATGGATATTGATTATGTTTTTGTTAGAAAGATAATAAATTTAATTGGATTTCGGAACCATATTTATGCGTATCTTTTTTTTAACTATCCCAGTGATTTTAAATAATGAAAATGATTTCGCATGATATTTCGTTCAAAGACGAGAGGGGCGAGAACCGACCGTGATATAATATAGGACAAATTAAAGTTTCACAAGAAACATTTAGCGCACAGGAAATCGAATAAGCTCTGACACTTGCCTAAGGGAAGAAACTAAAGTAATTTCCCGTTTTGAAGTATTTTTATCAACAGTTTATCTATATGTCAACGCTATTGGATCAATGAGTTAGGGAAGTAAGTTCCTGAACACCGCATTTTAAGATAAACTTCGTCAAGTTAGGGCGATTTGTGGGGCCGCTCCACTAGAGTCTTGTAGGCCACACTTCAAAAAACTCAAACTATTGACCTTAGCATATTTATGAGATTGGCGTGTTTGTTAAAAAGCACCCAGACTTATTTGAAAAAGCGTGTGTGAATAAAAAATATATTTTTAGAGACCCAACAGACAACTTTATATATATAAAAAAACAGTTTTTGGATGTGCATCCAGGTATTTAATAAAATACCAAAAGACGTAAGAGAATTAAACCTAACACGCTTCTCACATTCTTTAAAAAATGGCTTATTATTTTTACATGGCGAAGGAGTTTATGATATAGAAAAATAAATAAATTCAAATTAATTCTAATCAATAAAATAAATTATATTTCAAAATAATATTATAAATCGAGCTAAATTCTAATTATATAATTCCATAACTTGACATTGCTCCTCGATTGTGTATTGATATTTATTATAATTGAAATGAACAAGATTAACGAACCAGATTTATGAGGCGAGGGCTACTGGGCAACCCGGTAAAGATCGACCTAGGCGTACGTTTGCCAATCAGATCGATGACGTTTTGAAGAAGAGCCAGGTCAGAAGCACCCGTATGAAATCAATTATGAAAGTGGAAGAAGCGAAAGGCGTATGCCAAGATCGTAGCAAGTGGAAAGATGTTGTCTCTGCCTACCCCTATGGGAAAAAGGCGTGACTATATGTATATATGTATGTATGAAATGAATTGGTGTTATTTTGATGTAATTTTAATTATTGCATAATTAATGCAATAATATATAATTTTGCACACCATTATATAGGTGAGACATGCTGTATTATACACACCTACTGTAACAACCTGTGACCATGTTTCTCGCAAATAAACAATCTTATTCTATTGAAATAAAACTATTTTTAACGGATTCTATCGCGATTTATTTGATGTTATTTTATATTTTACATTGATCCCGACGTTTCGGTTGCTTTTTAGCAGCCATGGTCACGGGGGTACTTATTCTAATTCAAAAGCAAGCTTAACTGAACTAACCGAATGTATGCCGTTTATCAATAACATAACATAAAAACTAATAGATACATAACATACTTCTAACTTGTTATATCTTTAGCAAGTTATTTTTACAATATAATAAATGATAACATAACATAACATAAACTCACGCCTATATCCCCGAAGGGGTAGGCAGAGGTGCTAGCACCCACATTTCGCCAGTTTATGTTTAGGTCCCCATGTAATAGGTGGCGAGCCTATTGCCATTAACCGGGCACTTATAAACCTGCGATAAATACACACATAACTTCGAAAAGCATCGAAAAGTCATTGGTGTGTGCCATGGTAAAACCTGGGATCGAACCCGAGACCTCGTCTCAGCAGTCCATTACCCATACCACTAGGCTACCGAGGCTTGGCTTGGCAATAAATGATGATGACTAA
Source organism: Cybosia mesomella (assembly GCA_946251805.1). Classification (NCBI taxonomy): domain Eukaryota; kingdom Metazoa; phylum Arthropoda; class Insecta; order Lepidoptera; family Erebidae; genus Cybosia; species Cybosia mesomella. The sequence continues at coordinate 25,052,194 of OX276402.1, read as the reverse complement.
AAATCGGAAATTGGGTGTTTTAATGCCTCATCAACTTCACCTACAACCTGATATACATGCTAATTGACAGACGAGGCTCTAATGCAGCCTTGTCTCTTGGGGTTAGGAGGTCAGACAGCAGACCCAACGTACAAACTGTACGTAGTACAGATGTAATAGGACGAAGAGAATCATTTCAGGACGAGGAGGAAATCATAGGCAGAGAGGAAAGTAGATGGACCATTTCTCCTCCTCCGTCCTCCATGAGCGCAGGCCTGGGGGTGGCAGGTGAAGCCGCCTGTCACCCAAACCGGGGCAAGACGGGGACACCGTGGTTCCCAAACCCGAGGGGGCCCTCTCGAAACCGGAGATGGCCCAGGGTCAGTTGGGGTGTGACGGAAATGCTTTATGGGCAACCTTACACCCTGTCTGAAGACCCGAGACGGCGTGCGTTTGTCGGTTCAAGCCCGACATAACCACCCCCGCTGGCCGGGATTTTAGCCGGCTTAGGGGATTACCGCACGAAAACAAAAGGCACCAGCTATGAATTTTCCCGGTACGAACATCAGAGCCGAATTCAGAGGCCTTAGGGCAACAACCCAAATAGAGGCCCTCGGCCACAAAATATTTTGCAAAAAATGAGATGAACAATTTTATTTCAGTCTATATAATCAAGACAAAGAATTCACTGTGAAATTAAGTAGATTCTTTTAGCATTTAACAAGCACAGAAATATAAGTGAAAACAAGAATTATCTGAATTTAAATTTAAGCGTTAACGAACGGAACCTTGCGAAATTTTCGCTGAAAAATTGTTGATGAGTCTCTATTGTAGGTGTCCTCCCCTTAGCCCCCTCCCTTCCTCTCTCTCGCTATTTCCCCTCTGTAGGTGGTAACAGTGACATCTCTTGTATTGTAAACGTACAAAGACCGACGTCAGTCGTTGTTTGTTTGCTACTAAAATGCTTTCTTCAGCTACAAATAACAATAGAAAAACTGTCGGGTTATTAAACTCCGATATCTCCTAAATGTACCGACTGCTAGTGACAGCTTGGGAAACGTCTGGAAAGCCGTGCGGTTGAAAATCCTTGCGGCCATTTTTATTTTAAGTAAATAATTTGTGTTATGCTGGAATACCACGTGAGTTTATTTTAAGAACTAAGGGATGAATTAAAAACATTTTAAGTTAAAAATATACATTTTTTGCCACTATTATGGTACACCAAATAGATGAACCTAGTGAGGAACAGTAAGGGATCATTGTGGTAATGCGGTGTATCATTACACTATACCATACACCGTAATAGTAGCTTAGAAGCATACAAAAAATATTTTTGAGTTGACACACTTTAACAAAAAGAAAACGTACAGATACGTATTTGTATTGGAGCTGAGAGTGAGACGAAGTCGAGCGAAAAGCTCTCTATACTCTACTCGGTATATTTCGGTTGTGACGTTACTCCTCCTAAACTAATCGACCAATTTTGACCAAACTTGGCATGTAAATACAACTTGATACACGGAAGGTTTAGAAATAATAAAATTGAAAATCGAACACACCATGGAGGAATAATCACCTTTCAAAAATTTCAAAATCTGATTTCTCCAATATAATCAATGTTGAGACCACGATTTTGGCGCCAAAATGTGCAACTTAACTATTGGCTTAAGACAGAAAAAGACAATTGAAAATCAGTCTAGCAACAGAGGAATACTCACCGAAAAAACAATTCAAGTAGTAGGGTAGTTGTTGGGCAGGTTTTGCAGGTAATCATGTAGTGCACTCTTAACTCAACATTGCAACAGCAGAATGCATTGCGCCCATAGTTTATCATAGGAACTTTTAAATAATATCGTGATTTCTATACCAGTGTTAAGCCTCCCATTGTCACATTACATTTTTATTATTGTTAACGTTTTTAATCAAGCTCAATAGGGGCCCAAACCAGCCTCGCCTGCTATCCAAAACAGCTTTTTTTTCGTGTGGAAATCCTCTCAGATACCCTCCCGCCGGTAAGCGGGCGCAGTTATGTCGGGTGTGCGAATGTCGGACTTGAACTAACTACTACTAACACAGATTACATAATATTATTCTAACTAACCAAAACCTGACGTCGTTTCGGGTCTTTAATGCCTGACTACAAGGAGACATTCATGAAATAAATTTAGCTGATAAAGTAATCAAACATGACTTTATTTTAAGGCAACACGAAGTTTGCAGGGTCAGGTAGTTTAGAATTATGAATATTATATCTGGTACCATTTACACATTGAAAAAGTAAGTCCGAAACACAGCACGGCTTCAACCAATTCAGTTGTGGGATTGGCATTTTGCTCCATGGATTGGCAGGACGCCAATAATGGCTACAAATACATTGCCAAAGCACATAATAGACAATATTACTGACGTATAGAATGGAAACTCACCCCTCCCGCCAACATCGGTTACCTCACCATCGGTGCCGTCAAATAATGCTAACCATAACATTTCTAATATTCTCACACATAAACACCATCGTAGATATGCAGCGTAGATGTGTGTTGTAATTACATGGCGATTGTTTCATAAATTATTCCGAGAGTTTTCGAGGTGTGCTTAAAATTTTGTTTATTTATTATAAACTAGCTGTCCTCCGCGGCTTCGCCAGTAACATACTTTGATCGCCAATGACACCTATTTAACCCATACATGTATTACTTTTGCAATAATGTATGGAAATTTGCCCGATTTATTAATATATATAATTACTGCTCCGCTCTGCCGGGTAGTAGCGTGATGATATATATCCTACAACCTTTCTCGATAAATAGGCTATCAAACACATAAATAATTTTTCAATTCGAATCAGTAGTTCCTGAGATTAGCGCGTTCAACCAAACATACAAACTAACTCTTCTGCTTTATAATATTAGTATAGATAGAAAATAAAATCTGTCTGTATAAAAAGTTTTGAATTTCTAATGAATGAATGAAAAATAGTATCTCACTATTTTGTCAATAAAAACATTTTGGCAACAACTTTAATACTGAAACTAGCGACAACCCTAGTTTCAGTATTAAAGTTGTCTCGTGATTAAAGGAATGAACGCGAAAAGTTTTTCTAAAGCGATGATTCTTCACGATAAAAGTTTTCAAGATTACACTCACTCACTCACATCTCATCTGAGCAGGTTAATAAGTTAATAAGTGTGCTAAATTTTTGTTCCATTCATTGCCATTGACTTCTAGACAAGCTGATTAGTACGAAATTTGTGTGAAGCTTCCTGGGTAAGGCGGAAATTAAGTTTGAAATTCGAATTCGGAACATGCCTATACAGTTTCTGCGTCAAAATAGCGAACCTTTTTGTAAGACATCTGTTTGACAACTTCGGTAGCAATTGTTAAGAAGTCAACCTTACGATCCAGGGTTTCCGGGTTTGAATCCTGCCCCTAAGACTACCGACTTGAACCTAGTTCTAACAAAAGCAATTTAGCTTAGCTGGAGGGGTTCAATAAGCAGTCAGGCTGAAATCAGTCTAATAATATATTTTTCTTTTTTTTTGCAGGTAATAAATAAAACCATCAAGAAAAATGTGTAAATCAGTGAAGTGAAGTTTTTAGTAGTTGTACAGTGTTTGTATGTATGTGTTAGTGTGCGCTTGTGTGTGCAGCGATGACGTCATTCCCGGAACATTTCAATGACACGGTGGTGAAGGCGTATGAGGAAGGGTTTCCTTTACTGATGCCACGGTGGGGTTATGTGGTGTCAGCGTTCGTACTCTTCCTAATCGGGTTCTTTGGGTTCTTTCTGAACCTTATGGTGATACTGCTGATGTTTAAGGATCGACAGGTGAGTTGATTTCTTCTCTTTCAAACTGTATGTTTTTTTTTTCGAAGTCTTTTGGCGCGTTGTGTAAAAGGATGACAATTAATTTTTACGATGCGCGCGCACACCGACACGAAAACCCGACACCATGAAGTTAGCTAGAAAAACGACACCCTGAAGTTAGCTAGAAAAACGACACCCTGAAGTTAGGTAGTGAACATTTTACTTCAAGTAAGTTTGTAGAAGTTGAGGTTACTTGATGGTATGCATTATTTGTTTACATCATAAACTAAAATAAATGTTTACATGATTAAATTCTGGGGGTTCCCCATACTTAGAACTGAAACACAAATGATATTGAAGTATCTTGAATCATTTTTTTCTAAACTGAATAGTTTGCAAGAGAGACACTTCCAAAGTGGTAAAATGTAACTCCCCCCCCCCCTGTAACTTCTAAAATAAGAGAATGATAAAACTAAAAAAAATATATGATGTACAATACCATGTAAACTTCCACCGAAAATTGGTTTGAACGAGATCTAGTAAATAGTTTTTTTTTAATACGTCATAAATTGTAAACCGCAATTTACCTTTCATTCAATCAACTCGGATATAAAAATAAAAAAAAAACATTATTATGTTTCTTGCTGCTACGGAATAGCCCTTCATGGGCGAGTCCAACTCGCACTTGGCCCCTTTTTCTTTTTTTAATACAAAAAATACATTGATGTTACACACTAGTACTAGATCAGATTCACGAAACTTAAAATTTATGTGATGAAATATTTTTTAGGGGGTAACTCCGTCTTACACCGTGGTTCCCAAACCCGAAGGAGCCATCTCGAAACCGGAGATGGCCCAGGGTCAGTCGGGGTGCAGTGTTGTCTATGGAAATAGAACTATTTTTAAAGGATTCTATCGCGGTTTATTTGATGTTCGTTTATTATTTACACTGAACCCGACGTTTCGTTTGCTTTTCAGCAGCCGTGGTCACGGGGAGACTGAAGTAATAAATGAAGGTACAGGGTCCTGCCAACATTCTTAAGGTCCACCTGCTAGTGGGGGTGGCAGGTGAGGCCGCCTGTCACCCCAGCAGAAGCAGGCCGGGACGGTGGGGCGACTAGCGCCCCTCCCCCAAACCGGGGCAAGACGGGGACACCGTGGTTCCCAAACCCGAGGGGGCCATCTCGAAACCGGAGATGGCCCAGGGTCAGTCGGGGTGCGAGGGATATGCTCTATGGGCAACCTTACACCCCGGCATCTGCAGACCCAAGACGGCGTGCGGTTTTAGTCGGTTCGAGCCCGACATAACCGCCCCCGCTGGCCGGCGGGGGGGTATCCGAGGGGATTTCCGCACGAAAAAAAAAAAAAAAAAAAAAAAAAAAAGATCCACCTGCTAGTCGGCGCACCTGCTAAACAACGGACGAGGCTCTGGCGCAGGGTTTCCTCTCGGGGTTGGGAGATCAGGTGGCAGTCGCTCCCGGAAATGCTGACATACCAATTAAAAAAAAAAAGTGTTTCTATTCAGCCCAGAGGGTACATTAAGAGGAGGCTATGTCGGACAGTGAACTACAATAGGCTAATAAAATGAATGAATTGAATTCCAATCCCTAAAAAATCCCTTGCTGCGCGAATCCGACTTGTACTTGACCGCTTTTTTAGGGATTTTCTTTGGAAAAGCCCTATTGCTATCGAGTTGTCGTCGACGTCGTCGACGTCGTCGACGTCGTCGTTGCCAATTTTCTGTCACGGTTTCGGGTATGAAGGAGATGAGCTATCGAGTTGCTGTTTTCTGTAATAGATTCGTGCTGGGGTGAACCATTGCAAGATAAAGAAAAAATCGCAAAAAATCGCAAAAAAAAAACGCTAAATCGAAAATCCCTTGTATTCGGCTGAGCTCATCTCAGGAATTCAACTTGTTGTTTAATGCAGTACAATAATACGCTGGGATGAGTTTTAATTGGCCCCTAAGATATTGGTAGGCCCCTGTAGACCCATCTTATGATATTGGATATAATGAATATCCATATTAGAATACTTATCTATTCAATGATTATTAGCAAGCTACTTCATATGAAGATACAACCCATATTACGAATACAAAGCACAGTCTCTTGTATTGCGCCGTCAATGTCGTAAAAATGTGGTTCCAACGGCCTACAAATTGTAGACAAAGAACAGTTTCAATGTGGTGCCCCATCTAACCGTAATTCCCTACAAGGTCATGTGACATATGAAAGGTGCATTTAGTAATAAAATTCTACTGTATCTTTATGGTACGGAATCCTAAAATGGCGTATATTTTGTAATCGTACCTCTTACTAATCATCCCTTCGAAGCAATTCAATTTGTTCGCTAGGTACTTTCGATAGCTTTATGTTGACGCTTCAAACTGGGTGTAATTTTCCATTTCCACTTCTACGGGTTAATCTACAAACGATAACAAGTCAAGGTATCCGCCTCATGCGCTATTTCGTGCAAATACATAGAGCAGCGTATTCATTTTTTGGGCAAAATTCGTACAATATTATTCGCAGGAAATAGGCACCCGTATACGTGCACACGCATAAGGCAGCAGACGACCTCAAGCACTGCAATTTACCTGTCACAAATGTAATAAAATTTTACCTGACGTCAAAAACAGGAAGAGTTTCACAATTACTCGTCATATTTTAAATTGCGTTTTCACATTTTACTCAACGAAATTGTAGTTGAAATTGGATTGAACGCTTTTATGTTCACTGGTAATTAAAAGTCAGTCTAAAATCAAAATACGATTTAATAAGAAAATTATAAGCAATTTACATCAAATACCTTGATGTACCATTTTTTTTTTTCGTGCGGAAATCCCTTCGGATACCCCCCCGCCGGCCAGCATGTTATAATTTTCTGATAATAAAAAATATCTGTGGGTTTGTGATATTTTTTAGAAATTGTATGTAATTGTATGCGCCAAGACAGCACTCATGGGAAATAGTATATTGTGTATGGCACCAAAAATATTCAATAAAATACCAAACAGCTTCAAAGAATTGAATATAGATATGTTTAAGCATAAAATAAAAATGCTTCTAATTCGAAAGTGCTACTACACAATAAGAGATTTTATTAATGATCAAGACATACGTTGACTAAATTTTGTTTACTTGAAATGTAGAATTTGATGATATTAACACTTATTGACATAAAGCACTTTGACATAAATAATTATAAAATTTGACATCAGTTTACGTAGGATTCTGACAAAAGATTGCAAAGTATTTTTTTTTTTTTTTGACATCAGCCTGTTTTCTGACTTGTAATGGTATCTCTTTGGACTATATATATCCCTTCATACTGACATTAATTTTAATCATTTATTCCTTTATTGACCGATAATAGATAAATTTAACTATGCTCAGTAGAATTAAGTAAACTATGATTGTCAAATTATTTAAAACCAAAAATGTGTAATTAATAAAGGAACCTTAACCTTAACTCACATTTGTACGTCTACATTGACAGAACATGTTGAAACTTTACTCAATATTATGTGTGCACGACACAAATAGACCATAGACACATGTGCCAGTGACACGTAGATTAAGTAAGCGTAAATTAAAACGTAAATTAAAACGTAATTATGTAATAACTTTGATATTAAGCTAAGATAAATAGCTTACTACTGTTAGGAGTTAGTTTTCTGAGTAATTAAGTATGTTAGAGCCAAATTTAATAAAGAAAGTACATTCCCCGAAAAGCATAATTGTAAATATAATTACGTAAATGCATTACTCAGAATCTAACATAACTTCGTATAAATAGGAAATACGACTTTGTATATTAGTATGTAAGTTTAATTACACCCCGCGACTGCCTCCCACGCCGTAAGAAGCGAATATGCGCTCCCCCGGCTGGTGCCATTTTATTATATAGTAGCTCGCGGGAGGCAAGGCCCATATATAAGCCTAAGTCAGTTCAGTAACCCGACGTCGCACGGTACAGATGTAAGTACCTATCGTCGTGCAAGTCTTATCTCTACCTATGTACATATATGCTATGTAATTAATATGTAAAACAAAAGACTATAAAAGCAGGGACCATTTGGTAGGAATTTATGGACAATGGGCATTGGGCAACAAGTAGACAACAAGAGTCTCTCAAGGAACAAGGAAGCTCAACAGGAAGTAGTAGATCAAGAGTAGTGCTGGGCCAAGTACATCCGATGCCTCACTGACGTCAATGAAGTCCACCCATCCAAGTGTTTCATTCTTCGACTCAACATCCAACAAATACAGTCCACTGAAGGCGACCGCGAAGTAGTGGCAGTCTATTTGGAACCTTATCAGGTCATAGTCTGTTACGAACCACGGTCCTTAACATTGGTCCTTCGGAGCCGAATAAAGTCCACGGTCCTCCGAAGATCCAGGTCAACTTCAAGTTAACTGCCAACCGTAGACGTTTCATCGTTCTTCAACTAAGGGAGAAGTGACAGTCTATTCGGAACCTTATCAGGTCATAGTCTGTCACGAACGTCTATGGTCCATTGGAACCGGGTCGAAGGGTAGGAATAAAGTCCACGATCCGTCGGAATTCCAGGTAAGTATAAACTTGAAGAAAGAAGAATGGTTCTCACCAGGGATGGAGGGAAGCGTCGTCAGGAAGAGGAACCGGCATCAGCATCAGCACCAGTACCAAGATCAGTACTACACCCTGCGGCCACGGAAGAGGCCAGAAGTTATGCGGACAGTGGTGCGTCGGAAGCCACAGTCAGCACCGAGCAGACCACGTCCAGCACAACTGTGACTAATGAAGAGTCGGGGACGACAGAAAAAGGATCGCTCCACTCCCGCGCTGTTGTATATGGAGAGCCTAGCTCACAGCGCACCATGCGGCCTTTGGACACGAGGTCACGCCGCTCCACCAGTTCAAGAAAGAAGAAGGAACTGGAGGTCAAACAACGCTTGGCAGAACTGAAGCTCAAGCAAATACAAGCCGAAGCAGAGATAGAACAGATCCGTCTACAGCGGCTACTGCAGGACGAGAGCAGCGACGATGGGTCTGAGGAAGATCTGGCATCGGTACGTATTAACACGTGGCTACAGAAGGATGACGCTGCGGCACCCAACCTGAAGGAAAAGGGGCAAGACATCGAGGAAAACACTCAGACCTGCCTAGATAGGGGTCAACTAGTGGAGAAGTGTCAAACCCAGGAAAAATCAGAAGGAAGTGCACCAGTGAAGACCTCCGTGATCGATGTAGCTACGCTCACCGCGGCCCTATCCCAGGCTATGAGATGCAACAGGGAGCCGCCCAAGTATATACGAGAACTACCGATCTTCAGCGGCAGCAGCACAGAATGGCTCGCCTTCAAGACTACGTATGAAGAATCGGGTATATACTTCACGAAGAACGAAAATATCGCAAGAATAAGGAAAAGTTTACGTGGACTCGCACAAGAAGCAGTCGAGTGCCTAATGCTGAGTCAACCTGACCCCGAGGTGATCATAAGGGCCCTCGAGAGAAGATTTGGTAGACCAGAAGCACTCATCCACGTCGAGATGGAGAAGCTCAAGACTCTTAACAAAGTGACCGATAACGCCAAGGACATCTGTATCTTCGCTGGGAAGATAGCAAACATCGTGGGAACCATAGAAGCCTTGAGGAAGCCGCACTACCTACACAGTCCAGAGATGTGCAGAAGTATCATCGAGAAACTCACACCTATACTCCGAAACAAGTGGTACGACTTCGCTGCAAAGAAGAAAGAAGACATACCAGAACTGAAGAAGATATCTGTATTTCTGTCAGAAGAGGCAGACAAGTGCAGCTCCTACGCGCTCCCAGAGGTGAACCACACAGAAGACAACAGAAGAGTCAGTTATCGTCCTCAAAGAAGCAGAAGAGTTGAACAGACGCTCACCATCAACAAGAAGACATCAGAAGAGTCAGTTATCGTCCTCAAAGAAGCAGAAGAGTTGAACAGACGCTCACCATCAACAAGAAGACATCAGAAGAGAGATGTCCACAGTGTAGCAAGGATCATAAGCTACCTGACTGCAAGCAGTTCATCGCCCTAGACAACACCGCGAGATGGGAAACAGCCAAGAAGAATAGAGTCTGTTTTCGCTGTCTTCGAAGTAACCACCGACGCGCCACATGCAGAGCACCAGCCTGTGGAAAGAACGGGTGCCAGATAATGCATCACCGACTACTGCATCGCGATATGCCGCCAAGGGACCGTGAAGAACAGAAGGAAGACATCACGACCTCAACGGCAGAAGTAGCCACAGCAGCAGTTCCCCGCAGTCAGCGCAAGGCCTACCTCAAGATGGCACCAGTGACACTAAGAGGACCAAGCGGTAGCGTCAATACCTACGCCTTATTGGACGAAGGAAGCACGATCACGCTGATAGATGAGACCATAGCCGACGTCATCGGGGCAGACGGACCAACCAAGGAGATCTGCATCCAAGGTGTAAACAGTGAAATGAAGCACGAGAGCAAGACAGTGAGTTTATTCATCAAAGGGAAGTACGCCGATGAAGAGTACGACTTAACCGCCCGCACCATGAACCGACTCCGCTTCTCACCCGATACAGTGTATGAAGAGCATCTCAACGGCTGCGAACATCTAGAGGATATACGTGACAAAATAACGTACGAGAAGGCTTCACCCAAAGTGTTACTAGGACAAGACAACTGGCATCTCATCGTAACCCGTCAGCTGCGCACCGGAAGCCGTAACCAGCCTGTGGCGTCGCTCACTCAGCTGGGATGGGTGCTTCACGGATGCAGCAGTTCAGTGACTGCAACAGTGTCATTCTGCGGTAAGTTACAACAGTGCGTAAAGGACTCCATTGAGGACACAGTGAAGAAGGACCTCAAGTTGAAGTCACTGGGCATCGAACCCCGACGCCCCCGAGAAGATCCCGAACACGGATGCAGCAGTTCAATGACTGCAACAGTGTCATTCTGCGGTACGCTGCAACAGTGCGTAAAGGACTCCATTGAGGACACAGTGAAGAAGGACCTCAAGTTGAAGTCACGGGGCATCGAACCCCGACGCCCCCGAGAAGATCCCGAACTGCGTGAATTGCAGATTCTGGAAATAAAAGGCCAGCAGTTACCAGATAGAAGATATGAGACCGGACTGCCGTGGAAAGAAGAAAGCTACAAGGAAGCTGAGAAGAGTCTGCTTACGCTCGAACGAAGACTCGATAGGGATGAAGATTTGGAAAACCTACTCAAGTCAGGCTATGCAGAACCAGCCCCTATTCCACCGTAGAAGGAAAGGACGTGGTACCTACCTCACTTTCCGGTCGTCAACCCCGCCAAGCCGCACAAGCCGCCTCAACTGATACACGACGGCGACACCGAGATAGAAGAGTTACCACTGCCACGAGACAGCAGTGCTACAGTGGAACTCGACGGCCAAGAGACAGAAAAAACATTGGGTCTAACATGGCACGTCAACGAAGATCATCTTGACTTTAACGCAAGCAACTTGAAGATCCAGCGCGAAGTGGAAACAAACACGCGACCTCCAACGAAGCGAGAAGCCTCATTTGATCCGGTCGGCTTTATCTCACCAATATTAATTCCTAGTAAACGTATTTTTCAGAACACATGGCGCTATAAGATGGAATGGACCCACTCCCAGCAGAGCTACGGGAGCGATGGTGCAGGTGGTTCACACAGCTCAACGGCCGCTACCATCTAGCAGCCACGAAGAGCAGAGCGACCCCGTTGAAGCCCATCTCCATGCCGAGCCTCGAGCATCAAGCTGCACTACTAGCAGTGCGCCTGTCTCAAGCCACCCAAGAACACGACTACGAGTTAACAGAGAAGACCTATTGGAGCGACTCGCGAACCGCGCCCACATGGATAAGGTCGGAGCCGCGTGTGTATAAATCTTTCGTTGCACACCGCCCCGCCGAGATAGAAGATACGACGAAGAAAAAGAGTGACAACGCTACGTGCTTCAAGGCAGCGGAAAAGGAGCTAGCAGAGGCCGTACTCGACGCGCTCAAAGAAGAAACTACGGGTCAACACATCGTGTGGAAGTACATACCCCCTTCCGCACCCTTCATGGGGGGGGCATGGGAACGTATGGTGAAAGCAGTGAAAGTGCTTCGTGCCACCATGATGAAAAAGCATCCCGGCTCACGACCCCTCACACATGTTTCGGTTGATCCTAACGATCCCGAGGCCCTCACGCCGAACCACATCCTCATCGGGCCCAACTGCCATGTGCCACCACCAGGGCACTTCTCTGCAGACGACTTGACTGCTCGCCAACAATGGAGGCGAGCTCAAGCCCTGGCTGACATCTTCTGGAGGAGGTGGGTGAAGGAGTACCTTCCCCTATTGCAACACCGGCGGGAGCCCACCAGCACCGGCGTCGCCCCGAAGGTCGGGGACGTCGTCATCATCTGCGATTCTAATCTGCCGCGCAACACCTGGCCGCGAGGACGCGTCAGCCGGGTGTTCCCAGGAGCCGACGGCGAGGTACGAGTCGTGGACGTCACCACCAGCAGCGGACACGTGCTGAGGAGGCCTACGAAGAAGATCGTCGTGCTACCAACGGAGCTCGCAGACGAACCAGGGTCAGCGACGGCGGGAGAATGTGCACGACACAAATAGACCATAGACACATGTGCCAGTGACACGTAGATTAAGTAAGCGTGAATATAATGAATAAATTATGAAAAAGTTAGGTCTACGTAAATTAAAACGTAATTATGTAATAACTTTGATATTAAGCTAAGATAAATAGCTTACTACTGTTAGGAGTTAGTTTTCTGAGTAATTAAGTATGTTAGAGCCAAATTTAATAAAGAAAGTACATTCCCCGAAAAGCATAATTGTAAATATAATTACGTAAATGCATTACTCAGAATCTAACATAACTTCGTATAAATAGGAAATACGACTTTGTATATTAGTATGTAAGTTTAATTACACCCCGCGACTGCCTCCCACGCCGTAAGAAGCGAATATGCGCTCCCCCGGCTGGTGCCATTTTATTATATAGTAGCTCGCGGGAGGCAAGGCCCATATATAAGCCTGAGGGGTCAATCCGCCCGTCATTCAGTAACCCGACGTCACACGGTACAGATGTAAGTACCTATCGTCGTGCAAGTCTTATCTCTACCTATGTACATATATGCTATGTAATTAATATGTAAAACATAAGTTTTATAAATAAATGGAAATGCGGAGGTGAGGTAATTTGGATCGCGGGCCAGCACTACAAAAGACTATAAAAGCAGGGACCATTTGGTAGGAATTTATGGACAATGGGCATTGGGCAACAAGTAGACAACAAGAGTCTCTCAAGGAACAAGGAAGCTCAACAGGAAGTAGTGGATCAAGAGTAGTGCTGGGCCAAGTACATCCGATGCCTCACTGACGTCAATGAAGTCCACCCATCCAAGTGTTTCATTCTTCGACTCAACATCCAACAAATACAGTCCACTGAAGGCGACCGCGAAGTAGTGGCAGTCTATTTGGAACCTTATCAGGTCATAGTCTGTTACGAACCACGGTCCTTAACATTATGTAACATCATCTGTACACATGTGTCTACAAATAAATTTATCTTTATCTTTATCTTTAAGGACTAATTGGTAAAAACAAACTTCGAGTTGAGAGTAGGTACTAGCAAAATTCCGCACGAAGAAAAAAAAACCGGCTAAGTGCGAGTCGTACTCGCCCATGAAGGGTTCCGAAGCAAAGTGGCTGTGACATACGGACGGACAGACAGACAGACATGACGAATCTATAAGGGTTCCGCTTTTTGCCATTTGGCAACGGAACCCTTAAAAAGCTACTAAAAAAATTGCCATGAAATGCGAAGCTAATTTCTCATTGAGAATAATTTCGAATGTATATTCTATTTCAAAATCTTAAAGGGCTTGCATGAAAGGCTTAATGAAAGTAGAGGATGTTCGTAAAGTGTGTAAGGTCAGAAGCACATGGCGGGCTGTTCTCTCTGCCTACCCCAGAGGGAAAAAGGCGTGAGTATATGTATGTATGTATATTCACTAAAGGTCACACAAATGCTAAGATGTCAGACAAAATTTTTTTTTTGCTCGTATCCCATATTTGAAATTACTACAGTATAGTATAAAACAAAGTCGCTTTCTCTGTCCCTATATCCCTATGTATGCTTAAATCTTTAAAACTACGCAACGGATTTTGATGCGGTTTTTTTTAATAGATAGAGTGATTGAAGAGGAAGGTTTATATGTGTACACAACCCAAAGCCAATTCCGTCGATGAGACTTTATCTGCTCAGAAACACGACTTCGACGCAATGGGTGTGTACTTTGGGGGGTTTGCTGGATTGTGGATGTCGTCGTGGTGCTGTACTTAAGCAGAACACTTATTATGGGCAGCCTCGAAGAGTACTTGAATTTTCCAGAATTAAAGAGAGATTTTTTCATGTATCTTCATTTATTCCTTGTGAAGAGGAGAGAGCACTTCTCGCTTGACTTTCTACTTGCCGACTGAGGTGTCGAGTCAATTTACAGCGGTTTTTTATACTCTTAATCCAATTAATTCGAATTTTCTAATTGGCCGATCGAACTCTCGCGGCTCGTTAGTGACACCGCGGCTTAACGACTTTTCGCGGATATACCCTAATGGTCGATCGGTCAATCTTACAATTATGTGTTTATTTTCTATTTACAATGATTTATATACCGTATTATGTATTCTAATAGGTAGTAGAAATAAGGTGACACGAAATAAGATACAATTTACACTTATAGATCGGTAAACAATGACGATTTCTTCGTCGCAAACTTATAACTATTATACACGATTATTCCTACAGTTTTTTGTTAAATCAGTTTAATTATATACACTATTACTTATGTACTAACAAAATAAGCTTATATACTAGTTGTTCTGCACATTCTCCCCCCGTGAGACGCAGTCACACTTCTTCGCGTGCAGAACTCGTGTCTTCGGTCAGCAGGACGATCAGCTTCCTCACCGGCCGGCGCAGCACTCCTCCCTTGGTCTGGATGTCCACGGTGCGTGTCACGTCGTCAGGCCCGGGGTACGTTGCGATGACTCGTCCTCGGATCCAGAGGTTGCGGGGTGCGTTGGGGTCCACCAGTAAGACCAAGTCATGTAGGCTTACTGGGGGTCCTCGTCCGTGCGGCATGCGTCGGTGTTGGAGCTCCGGCAGGTACTCGCGGAGCCACCTGGTCCAGAAGAGGTCGGCCAGGCGCTGTGCCGCTCTCCAGCTGGATCTCGATGCGGCGTCCTTTTCAATGAAGACGCCCGGCTGCTGTACTCCACCGGGTCCTCCCAGCAGAAAGTGGTTGGGAGTTAGGGCTTCTGGGTCCTCCGGGTTCACTGACACATGCGTCAGTGGGCGACTGTTGACGGTGTACTCTACTTCGGCAAGCAGAGTAGATAGAACTTCCTCGGAGGGCCGACGCTCGTGCAGTGTGGCGGTGAGTGCTGTCTTTACTGAGCGCACCATTCTCTCCCAGGCTCCCCCCATGAAAGGAGCCCCGGGTGGAATGAAGCGCCACGATGTCTTCTTCTTGGCTGCTTCTTGCGAAGTTGCTTCGTCGATGGCTCGTCGCAGCTCGCGGTCGGCTCCCTTCAGGTTGGTCCCATTGTCAGACCAGATTTCTTCAGGACATCCTCTTCTTGCCATCATGCGTCGGAGAGCGGAGATAGCGGAGTCGGTGCTTAACGAGTTTGCTATCTCGAGATGTATGGCACGTGTTGTGAGACACGTGAATATCGCGACGTACCTCTTCTGATTGGTACGTCCGACTGTCACTGTGAGTGGGCCGAAGTAGTCAACCCCTGTGTGTGTGAAGGGTCGCTTGTGATGAGCCAGGCGACACTCAGGTAGATCACCGGTCCTCGGGTACGGTGGTGCTTGAGTCTTGATGCGGCAATGTAGACACTGTCGTAGTAGTGAGCGTGTTACCGGGCGTAGGCGTATAACCCAGTATTGCTGTTTGCACTCGTTGATAGTGGCTTCAACTCCCGAGTGATGCAACTTCTTGTGGGTGTGTTGAATCCACAGCTTGACCGTAGGGTGATCTCCGTCTAATATCACAGGCGTTTTGATGTCGTCGGATACGTCTCGAACGGCTTGTATGCGGCTTCTCAAGTGCAGCACTCCGTTGACAGATACGGTGCTCAATTGATGAAGGCGACTTTCTTTCGGGATCACTCTTCCTCGTTGCAGATCTTTAATCACGCTGCTGAAGGAGTCTTCTTGTGATGCTCGCATGAGGAGGTCTTCGGCTGACCGTAGGAGCTCGGCGGTGATAGGTATGTACTTCCTATCGGCGCTTGAAGTCCTTTTCAGTACGGAAGGTGATGCTGTATTCTTCTGTGGTGCCTTCTTCCAGTCTGGATCTGCCTTAGGGTTTTTCTTAGTCCGTTTGTAGTTGACTCGTTCCGTTCGTCTGCACAATTGAATGAACTGTAAGACTCGAGCTGTAGCGTAACGTAGTCGGTCCCAGTTAGAGAATCGGGTGACTACCGGCAGGGCTTCAGATAATTTTTCTTTCTTCTTGGTACTTATAGTGTGTACCCTTTCTTCTATATCTTCGGACTTGTCTTGTCGCGATGTATCTCGTGGCCATGATTCTTCTGATGAGTAGAGGAAGTCAGGGCCTCTGTACCAGCGATGCTTCTGGCTGAAGTCCGTAGGTACGTCTCGGGTGGCGTCGTCTGCCACGTTCATCTTCGTGGGGACCCATCGCCATTCGTTCACTGTTGAGCTATCTTCTATTGCAGCTAGTCGGTGAGCTACGTAGGGCTTGTATGAACGCGAACCTGTCTTGATCCATGTGAGTACCGTTCTGCTATCCGTCCAGAAGGTCTTCGAGTCAGGTTTTCTCTCGTGCTCTTCTATGACGGTCTCGGCGAGTCTGGTGCCCATCACGGCGGCTTGAAGCTCCAATCGAGGTATTGATGTGAGCTTCAACGGTGCTACCTTCGCCTTTGCAACGGTTAGCGATATGTTGACTGCCCCGTTCATGTCTTCGGTTCTCCAAAACAGTACTGCTGAGTAGGCTGACTCGCTGGCGTCCGTGAAGATGTGAAGCTGGAGGGACTTGCTGTCACTGTAGTGTAGGTATCTTCTAGGTATGGAGATGTTGGCTAGATTCTTCAGGTGTTCTATCCAGTCCTCCCATTTCACTGCTATGTCTTCATTGACCTCTTCATCCCACTGTGTGCCGTGTCTCCAAATTTCTTGAAGCAGCTGCTTGGCCCGGATGGTGACTGGTGAGGCGAAGCCTAGCGGATCGAATAGAGACATGACGATCCGAAGAGCTTCCCTCTTGGTGGGTGTCTTCTTGTCGCAGAGTGCCGTCGGGATGCGAGTGAGATTGAGGTTGAAGGTGAGTTCATCGGTGCCCGGCTTCCAGATCAAGCCTAGTACTCGTTCAGTTTGTTCTTCGTTCTTGTACAGCTCCGTGTCAGTGTCTTCTTGTGTGACACCGAGGGCTTCCAGCAGTTGAGGTGAGTTAGATTTCCATTGTTTTAACTCGAACTTGGCTTCCCGGTGTATGTTTCGGACGTCGGAGGCGATCTTGATGGCGTCTTCCAGCGTCTCGAAGCTATCCAGGTAGTCATCAACGTAGTGTTTCTTCACTATTGCGGAGACTGCTTGTGGGTGCGTAGCGCTATACTTCTCAGCATTGGAGTTCTTCACGTATATTGCCGTAGATGGTGAACTTGACGCCCCGAAGATGAGTGATGTCATCCTGTATTCTTCTGGGGGTTGGTGGTCACGACGGTCGCCACGCCACAAGTACCTAAGTGCGTCTCGATCTTCTTCTTTGATTTTCACTTGAAGAAACATTTCTGCGATGTCTGCTGTCACTGCTATGGCGTGTTGTCTGAAGCGCATCACTACACCTGGTAACGACTGGAGTAGGTCTGGGCCCTTTAGAAGAGTATCGTTGAGAGATACTCCTCTCGTCTTGGCAGCGGCATCGTGTACGACTCGTATTTTTCCCGGCTTCATAGGGTTGATCACCGCGAAGTGTGGCAGGTACCAGGTTCTATTCTTGTTCTTGCTCGGCGGCGCCAACTCAGCATATCCTTTTGATATTAAGGCTTCCATCTGTTCGTTGTATTTTCCCTTGAAGCTCGGGTCACGATCCAATTTCTTTTCTATGTTGTGAAGTCTCTTCAACGAGTTCTCGTAGTTGTTTGGAAGCGAAGTTTCTTCATGTTTCCATAGCAGGCCAGTCTCGTATCTTCCATCTTCGTTGCGGACTGTATGTTCTTCCAGGATGCGAGATGCTTGCTCATCTGGATCTGTCTTCGGCTTCCGAGGGTTGAGGAGCAGATTGTCAGTCTCGAAGTGTTCTTTCACCAGTTGTTCGAGTCGATCGTCTTCTGAATCTTCAATTGCGTGGGTGACGTACTCGATGCGGTGTCCTAGGGTCCTCGAGTCGCTGCCGTGGAGCACCCAGCCTAAGGGTGTTCGGGATGCTACTGGCTGGTCTGGTTCGCCCGTTCTGGTCTCGGACGTCACCAGCAGGTGCCAGTTATCTTGACCGATGAGGATCTTAGGTCTTGCTTCTTCATAGGTGAGGTCGTTGGTGATATCTTCGAGATGACTGCACCCTCGGGTGACCCGTTGAGATGATACTTTGAAGTTCTTCACTGTTCTGGCTTGAACTTCTTCTTCAGCTGGATCCTTAATGCCTCGTATTTTCAATGAGACTCTTCTTGATTGTTGATCAGCTGTCTTCGTACTGTTGATGGTCTCGACCCGCAGTGGGTCGATAGGTCCCGTCGCGCCGATCTTTTCTGCTACGGTGTCGTCGAGTAGTGTGACTGTTGACCCGTCGTCTATGAGCGCGAAGGTGTTGACCATCCCTGCTGGCCCCGTCAGTTGGACCGGCAGTATCTTCAGGAAAGTGGTCTTCTTTCCCGTCCACGCCGAGTTGATTGTTTCGGCCGTGTTCGTGCTTTCTTCTTCTGTGGAGTCCCTTTTTCTTCTGTAGTGCAGCAGGGTGTTGTGCAGTAGCTTGCAGCCGTCGATGCCGCAGCGTCGTTCTCTGCAGGTGTGTTTCTTCTCCATCTTCTGTAGACATCGGAAACACAGCCTGTGTTCCTTGGCTAAGTCCCATCTTGCGTTGACGTCAGCCGTCTTGAACTGCTCACACTTGTAGATGGGGTGTTGCTCGTTGCAGATGGTGCACGTCTTGACCTGCTGCTGGGCTTCCATCACCGTGTTGATCCTCTGGGGGCGCTTCTGTTGATGAGTGGTGTGCTGGACTGCTAGGTTTTCAGGTTGAGCGTAGGGTCCGCATAGATCTGCTTCTCTTCTCATGAACTTCTCGAACTTCAAGAGGTCCGCTATTTCCCTCGGCTGAGCTGCTGCGAAGTCGTAGTACCTATACTTGAGAACAGGTGTAAGTTTCTCAACCATTGATCTTGAGACTTCTGGGTTGTATAGGTAGTGGATGCAGTTCAGCGCCTTGAGTGTTGCCACGGCGTTGGTGACCCTCGTTGAGAAGATGCATATGTCCCTTGGTGATTCGCTCAGTCTTGGTAGTCCTCGAAGCACTTCCATTTCTGTAGTTGCTATTGCTTCAGGCCTCCCGAATCTTGATTCTAATGTTCTGATGATATCAGCAGGCTGCGAGTTGGTGATGAGGAGACTCTCGACTGCCTCCCTCGCCTTCCCCTTGAGGTTTCTTCGTAGCCTGTTGAGGTTTTCCACGGCGGTGTAGCCATCTTCTGTTTCGGAGTAAGCTGCCTTGAACGGCAGCCATTCCTGGTGACTTCCACTGAAGATTGGTAGCTCGATGAACTTCGGTCGCTGGGCTGCCTTGATCGCTTGAGTGATGGCGGTAGCCAGTTCGCTGAAGTTCTGCTGCTGGTCTGGTGGCGCTGCTGTCGGCGTTGGTTCACCTGGCCCCTGATGTGGTGTATCGGCGATGGCCAACATGGGAGGAGGTGGTGATTCGTGACGGCTAAACCACTCGCCGACCTTCTCCTCAGCTGCCGCCGACACTTCTTCTTGATTCAATTCTTCTATTTCTTGATCTTCGTCTTCATCTTCTTCCAGGGCGGCGATCTTCGCTGCTGCCAGTTCTATTTTAAGACGAAGTAATTCTTCTTTTGCTTTTGCGATCTTCGCGGCTTTGCTCTTTGAATGCACAGATGAACCCCCCTTTACCCCTTTCTTGGATGGTTGTGGATGAGGCGGCTGTGACTTGCTATTCTTCCCTATCTTCTCTGTTCCAGGTTCCCTCCGTTGTGGTGTTCTCCGAGGTAGACGTTTCCGTGGTTGTCCCGGATTCGGCGGTCCCCTCGGTGTCTGATGGACCCTGAACGGAGGCGGCTTTACGGCTTCTTTCTTCTGACCTCGTAGTCGGCATCTTCAATTTTTCAATTCTTCACAGTGGAAAATTCAGGCACGCACTCTTCGAGACCACACTCGTGTTCCACTTAAGGTTTTCTTCAATGTTGACTCCAAATCCGGCTCCGATAGGACCAAAAATGTACACAACCCAAAGCCAATTCCGTCGATGAGACTTTTTCTGCTCTTCAGCACGACTTCGCCGCAATGGGTGTGTAGTTTGGGGGGTGAGCTGGATTGTGGATGTCGTCGTGGTGTACTTAAGCAGAACACTTATTATGGGCAGCCTCGAAGAGTACTTGAATTTTCCAGAATTAAAGAGAGATTTTTTCATGTATCTTCATTTATTCCTTGTGAAGAGGAGAGAGCACTTCTCGCTTGACTTTCTACTTGCCGACTGAGGTGTCGAGTCAATTTACAGCGGTTTTTTATACTCTTAATCCAATTAATTCGAATTTTCTAATTGGCCGATCGAACTCTCGCTGCTCGTTAGTGACACCGCGGCTTAACGACTTTTCGCGGATATACCCTAATGGTCGATCGGTCAATCTTACAATTATGTGTTTATTTTCTATTTACAATGATTTATATACCGTATTATGTATTCTAATAGGTAGTAGAAATAAGGTGACACGAAATAAGATACAATTTACACTTATAGATCGGTAAACAATGACGATTTCTTCGTCGCAAACTTATAACTATTATACACGATTATTCCTACAGTTTTTTGTTAAATCAGTTTAATTATATACACTATTACTTATGTACTAACAAAATAAGCTTATATACTAGTTGTTCTGCACAATATGTATAATAACATCCATTGCACCCGTGCGAAGCCGGTGGGTCGCTAGTTACTGATAAAAAGACGTATTGAAATAAAACTATTTTTAACAGATTCTATCGTGCTATATTTTTTAACTGTTAAATTTCACTTCAATAAAGTTATAATGTGCGGCAAGCTGAAGACAGGGCGCTATGGCGCTCATTAGGGGAGATCTATGTCCAGCAGTGGACTAGAATAGGTTGATGATGATGATGATGAAAGTTATAATATTTTTGTTAATTTTGCGTATATGCATGAATTTGAATTATAAAAATAACTCGAATTTAAAATCGTAATTCTGAATTTGGATTAATTTTAATTTAGATTTCACGTAAGAGACATCTTATGTACACTTAATGTGGTTGTAAAATTTGTTACATCAAAGGCACGTGTATTTTTCATTAAAGCACAGCTAAGTGAAATGCGTATGTTATGAATATTTGGACATTACGTGACCGCTACTAATTTCGGTCCAATTAGAGTGTGTTTACGGTCATTATTATGATGTTTGCCTTCTCAGCAAGTTCCGTATAAACATAGGTTAGTTCAAATAAAGAACCATCCTATCGATCAAGTAACTAATTGTTTAATTACAGTGTTTATTTAGGACTAGCTGTTTCCGCGACTTTTTTCGTGCGGATTTAGATTTTTACGGTTTTTAAGATTTGTAAGTAGACTATGTTACGTCTTATAATATTACATATCTGCCTGTGTAAATCCCGATAAAATCGGCCCAGCTGTACCAAAGATTATCTATTATCTATTTTTTTTTTTTTTTTTTTTTAGTTTAGCCCAACGCGTCCTACGAGCAAGAACACAGGAAGAGGTCCGACTCCCCGAGAGAGTAAAAACCACGTGCAGTAATAAAAACCGCGTGTACTCCACGTGTAGCAAAAACTACGTGCTCTCGGATCGAAAAGTAAAATAAATAACACGTTGAAACCTTTACTTTGTTTCAATCGAAATAAATACAGTCCACAACAACGTTTGGTAATTCAAACAGAGAAAAAGCAGACATAGATTAAAATTGCTTTTTTGTTCTATGGCAATTGCACTCATATGTATTTTAAATATAACTGCTTTTATATGCTATTATTTTAATGATACAAACAGACATTTTAATTTCATCTTTTTTTTTTTCATTCATTTCAAGTGTATAGTTCGTCTATCGTTATACTTATGTGTGTATTTCAGGAAAATTTGATTAGTATTAGACCATACCGTACCCTTTACCGTGTATTATACGTTCTGATGCGTAGGGTGCAGTATCGTAAAAAAGCACTGAAAACAGGTACTAAAAAAGTTAAAGAATTGAATTATAGATTTAATTCAACTGAAAACTATGCGTAGATACGCATAAGACTTTTCAGTTGAAGTCCGTGCCGTTGGTGCCTGTGAGTGGACCTGCCCTACATACTACTACCTACTTCATAATCACTAATTGGATTGGCACCGACTTCAACAGGAAAGTCTTACGCGTATTTCCGTCTTTTAAATTAATATGTAATCAAAATAGTTTCCTTTTTTCATTGCATATTTTCAGTACTTTTTTTATTTTATAGTCAGGTTTATTTTTATATTAATTTCAATACTTACATCATTAATTTGATCAGTATAATTATGTTCTGCGAGGTCGACCTTGGCCTGCCTGCCCACTTACACATGCCTTACATACTTGGTGTTTCATCCGCTCAGTAGGTACTCATTCGTTTTGGGGTGCGAGGGATATGCTCTATGGGCAACCTTACACCCCAGCGTTTTAAGACCCGAGACGGCGTGCGGTTTTAGTCGGTTCAAGCCCGACATAACAGCCCCCGCTGGCCGGCGGGGGGGTATCCGAAGGGATTTCCGCACGGAAAAAAAGGTACTCATTCGTTTCGGGGTGCGAGGGATATGCTCTATGGGCAACCTTACACCCCGGCGTTTTAAGACCCGAGACGGTGTGCGGTTTTAGACGGTTCAAGCCCGACATAACCGCCCCCGCTGGCCGGCGGGGGGTATCCGATGGGATTTCCGCACGAAAAAAAAGGTACTCATTCGTTTTATATGCCCAAACCACTTCAACATTATCCGTTTCAATTCTCATTACAACATAAGACTGAAAATTAATTAGGTTGGCTAAACTTGTGTTACTGTAATAAAAAAACTTTACAGATACAATCATATTTTTATTCTTTTGTACAGTCGCCACAAAAATATTCCTAAGCACGTTTATCGATTGCAAACTCTAAACGTTGCTGCCTTTACACGTGTTTCTAAAACGTGTTTAGTTACTTACACATTGTAACGTGACTAGGCTTGATAAAGTTTATACAGAGAGAGAGAAGATAAGAGGCTATATTATTGAGAGAAATTGAGTTAAAGAGAATCGTCGTTTGGGAATAGAAATTAGTGTTGAGAGTCACTTATGTCAACACGCTATTATTAGCTCTATTAACTAACTGTGTATATAAACGAATCTTAGGAGTCAATTTAAACAGCTTCTAATTTGCGTAATGAACTAAAAATTTGGTATGTAAAAAATAAATAATTGAGTTGAGTGAGACGAAGTCGAGCGAAAGCTTCTCATACTAGACTTCAGGATTTTCTTTGTCACAGGTCTCCTCCTAAACTACTAATCCAATCAGAACCAAATTTGGCATGATTAAAGAAGTCAATCAGAGGAAGGTTTATGGATATATTTTGAAAAAATTAATGCTTCCACAGAGGAATGATCACCGTTAAAAAAATTCCAGATGGAATTACATAATAACCGCTCGAGACACTGTGACCAAACTTTACACGCTCAGGAAACATGTGCAGAGTTGTGACTTTCAAAAAGAATTTTCAAAATCGGACTTGCCACGGAGGAATGATCACTGTTCAAAATTTTCAAAATCTGATTCACGATGTCTCACTCAGCTCAACATTGCAAGCAGCGATTCGCCTTGCAGACCTAGTAAATATTCTATGACATTCTACACAGCGGTATCTAGACCTAAAGTATGCAAAGTTTAACTTTGTAAAACTTTACGGATACATTTAAATATAGGTATCAATATTGGGTTCTGTTTAAACCTGTAATAAGTTAAAAAAATGACACCACAAAAACTGTTACAAAATTAAGGTCGATACGGAAACTTACATGGACACATAGATAGCCACTCTGTGAACAAACCCTCTTTAAAAATACAAATAACAAAAAAATGCAAAAGAGCGCCCCCGGGGCATTGTTGTGGGCTGTTGCTAAATATTATTGGATATCTACTATGTGGTGTTGTCACATTCTTAGATTTTGGGGAGATATTGGATAATTATGATAAAGGAAGATCCTTCGAAGATCCCACCGCCCGGTCAGTGGGGGAGGTTATGTCGGGCTCGAACCGACTAAAACCGCAAGACATCTCAGGTCTTCAAACCTGAAACAGCGGGTGTAAGTTGGCCCAAAAGGCATTTCCCTCGCACCCCGACATATAATAATAACAATAATAAATATTCTACGACATACTACAGTGCGCTTTCTAGACCCAAAGTAAGCATAGTTTACCTAGCTTGTGTTATGGGTTCCAGAATGCGCAGAAATACTGGTATATTTTTTTTTTTGTAAATACATACATATTATACATAGAAACATAGAAACACCCAGACCAATGCAAATAGACATATTCATGCATACAAATATTTGCACCGAGCGGGAATCAAACCCGCGCCCCCTGTCGTAGCAGCCGAATGCACTACCGCTACGCCACAGAGGCCGTCTATGATATAATATATGACCTGAAAAGTTTACTTTTATATCCAGGAGAACGGTCCCCTATCATGTTTCGTTGTGTGGCCCTGATAACCGTGTTCAAAATTCATGAAATTTAGAAGTAAACTTTTTAAGGAATATTGAAAGCATAATGAATAGAAAAATCATAAAACTAGGACGGTTACCAGCTTCGCAATCAACCCAAACTTAAGCGTAGCGAGATTTGCCTATCCAACAATAGGTCAACGTGACCGGTTGACTTTCTCCATTGATTTGGTTTTTCGGTGATTATTCCTCGATGGTAAGACCGATCTGGACATTCGACCCCTTACGACACTCAGTAATGTCTACTTGATTACCGTGGCAAATTTGGTCGAGATCGGTCAAACGGTCTCGGAGGAGTATCATTTGTTTGAAATGCAACTTTGAAACCAAAGACGCTTCGCTCGACTTCGGCTCGCTACGCTTAATAAACTTTAGACCAAAGGCAACTTATGATTATAGAGTAGCGGATAAATATGAACGACTACTAGGATTTTCTAACCATATAATTTTATTAACCATATAAGTAAATCGTTTGTTTTATAAAACACATTACATACTTTTCCTATAGATTCAGATCGGAAAAAGAGAACACCTAGGACGAGACTTGAACCCGCGACTAGTCCCTTACAGGGGGAACGGTCTGGCCAACTGAGCCACCTAGACACGTCCCAGATATTCGAAATTCCCCGATATATTATATACGTCTTAAGGCGACGTCCTAGATGTTCTCTTTTTCCGATCTAAATCTTTAGAAAAAGTAAGCATACAAAATGCTTAAAACTTTGATTGAACACATTGCATACATTAGGAAATACCGTGTTTTTTTAAATATTAGTTACCGCATACCGAAATTACTAGTACTCCCCCTAACCCCTTGAGCTAAGTTATAATCTAATGTGTAATTACTTGTGTTAGGAGTGGGTTCACGTCGTCGGTAGTGTAATAGCCAGGATTCGAACTTAAAACAGACGTATTCTTCAATAAAATAATCTCGGTAACGTTCAACCTGTTTTAGTGAATTACGGTTGAATTGAGACCATTGAATGGGCCGGGCAAGTATTAATATCAATATTTTTATTCCACATAATAAAGTTATCGCTGTTAAAATTTGCAGACTTTATGTTATCCACCCGCCCGCTCCGCCCGCTCCATCCGTCAGCTGGCAGTGTGGCCTACGCTTTTAAAACGGAACTTACAAATGGTCAAAAAGAGTTGGTATAATGTTTAGCAAATCGACTACCGCCGCCGTCCTGAAAAGACTCCATCAAGAAACTGCCACTGAAGAATGCTTTACAGGAATATACAAATAATTACCCGACTCTAATCTTAATCTTCTTACTTGTCCTGATTGACTGATTCATCAACGCAAGCCCTAAACTACTGTGGCAACTGCTACAATAACGCCCCCATGGTGGTGTTAACAATGAGATGGGTGTATCAGCATCGGACCGAATAAAACTACACGATGTCCTTCCCAAGTGTCCATTGCCGGGCACCTTGGGTAAGGCCTCGAAAGGATAGCCCCAGGGTTTTATTATAAGGGCGATAATAACGTGCCAATTCTTAATAATATATGATACTAAAAGAAAAACGAGCGTCATGTAACCAGATACAAATGTGAAGGCTTCAAGTACGTTTATAAATGAAGACCATATAGCGTAGAAAATTTTCTCTAACAAAACACTTTAAGGCAGATAAAATGCATAAACTGCTACATGGGAATTTTAAAATGGTACCAATTTCACAGATTGCGTGGTGAATTCAATTTTGAACATTCAATCCTGAGTATACTAATAACTAGCTGTGAACGCGACTTCGTCCGCGTGGATTTCGATATTAAGGGGGTTTAGTTGTTTTGCGCGCGGAAGCCTATTTTATTTCTTAAATATAAGTAGCCTATGTTACGTATTATAATATAACGTATCTGCCAGTGAAACTTCCGTACTCAGCCGTTCCAGAGTAAATTAGATTTTATTCACAATTTTGAAGTTTTTCTTTTTGCGCGGGTCCCTAATTATTTTTCTAAAATTAAAGTAGCCTATGTTATGCCTTGTAACATTACCTGTCTGGCAATGAAAGTCCCGTCAAAAGCGGCCCAGCCAGCAGATTACCTCTTTCAAACGGACAAAAAGACAGACAGGCCTTTCTGTCTGTCATTCTGTACATCATCAACCTATTCTAGTCCACTGCTGGACATAGATCTCCCCTATGAGCGCCATAGCGCCCTGTCTTCAGCTTGCCGCATCCAGCATCTGCCCGCAGTCTTTCGCAGATCGTCATCCCACCTGGCCGGAGGGCGTCCTACACTACGTTTGCGCAGTCGCGGTCTCCACTCAAGAACACGTTTACCCCAGCGGTTGTCGGTTCTTCGCGAGATATGGCCGGCCCACTGCCACTTCAGCTTGCTTATTCTTTGAGCTATGTCGATAACCTTGGTTCTCTGTCGGATGTATTCGTTACGAATCCTATCCTTCAGAGAAACTCCGAGCATAGCTCTTTCCATAGCTCGCTGAGCGACTTTGAACTGGTGGACCAGCCCTACCGTGAGTGCGTACGTCTCAGCTCCGTAGGTCATTACGGGTAGGACGCACTGATTGAAAACTTTCGTTTTCAAACACTGCGGTATGGATGACGAGAAGACCCGACGTAGTTTCCCAAACGCTGCCCAGCCTAGCTGGATCCTCCTCTTGGCCTCCTTCTTAAGATTGTTTTTACCCAACTGCACAATCTGCACGAGGTAAGTGTACTCAGAAACAATTTCAAGAAGGTGGCCCTCCACGACGACCGGTCCTGGATCAATGTGGCCATTGATCAAGACTTTGGTTTTATCCAAATTCATGCCAAGACCGATGCGTCGTGAGGCTGAAGCTAGGCCGTCCAGCATCCGGGTTAGCTCCTCTAGCGATTCCGCCATTAAGACTATGTCATCAGCGAATCGCAGGTGTGAGATGTAGTCGCCGTTTATATTTATGCCCTTACCTTTCCAGTCCAGCGTCTTAAACATATCTTCCAATGCGCTCGTGAACAGTTTCGGGGATATGACATCCCCCTGTCTCACTCCTCTGCGCAATTGGATGGGTTTAGACTGCTGACCCTGTACTTGGACACTCATAGTGGCGGCTTCGTAAAGGCATCTCAGCACCTCGACATAACGATAGTCTACTTGACATCGCTGTAAGGATTCCAGAACAGCCCAAGTTTCGACGGAGTCAAATGCCTTTTCATAGTCCACAAAAGCGAGACACAGGGGCTGATTATACTCTTCGGACTTCTGTATAATCTGCCTCACTGTGTGAATGTGGTCTATGGTGCCATATCCTCCGCGGAACCCAGCCTGTTCCGGTGGCTGGAACTCGTCGAGTCTCCTGGCGAGACGATTCGTGACCACTCGTGAAAATAGCTTATAGACGTGGCTCAGGAGTGTGATGGGTCTGTAGTTTTTAAGGAGGGTCTTATCACCCTTCTTAAAAAGAGAACAACCAAACTCCCGCTCCACGCCTTAGGAGTTCTCCCACTGTGAAGGACGGCGTTAAAGAGCTTCTGTAGCTCCTGTATGACAGGAGTTCCTCCTGCCTTCAGAAGCTCTGAAGTAATTCCGTCCTCACCGGGGGCTTTTTCATTTTTAAGCTGCTTCAGAGCTAACACGATCTCGTCTTGACTGATATCAGGCAGTTCGTCGGTATAGTGGCGTGTCAGGGTAGCTCTGGAATCATGGTCGTCTCGTCGAGGACGGGGAGCATGTGTAATATACAGACGGCCATAGAAATCCTCTATCTCGGCGGAGATCTCCGGCTTCGACAAGACGGTCCTCCCGTCATGCGTTATGAGCTTCGTCAGATGGCTCCTTCCAAGCTGCTGAGTGAATACTTCGGACCCTCGGTTTCGCTCTATCGCCTCTTCAATGAGGCGTGTGTTGGAGCTCCGAAGGTCACGCCGTACCATCTTCGCAATTTCCTTGTTTAGGTGTGACCTGTCTGACGAAGTCACTTGGGTGGTTTCCCGTCTTCTTGCCATCAGCCCCAGAGTCTCATCCGAGAGTTTGGACTTCCTGTCAGTGCGCTGTTTTTTACAGAACTTGATGCCCTCGTCTCTCAGCGTTTCGACCAGATTGTGTAGGGTCTCGTCAGCTTCATCAGTGGGTTCCAAGGCAACAAATCTTTCCCCGAGAAGCTGCTGGAACTTCTCGGTGCCCGCCATGATTTGGGTTGGGTTAGGTCGGAGCGTGGACATCATCAGACGGTTTCTTTCAAGCTTTAGGTTGATATTCAGAGAGCCTCGGAGCAGTCGGTGATCAGATCCGGTATTAAACCTGTTGATCACTGAGACATCTCTGAATATGTGCTTGCTATCCGTCATGATGAAGTCGATCTCATTTTTTGTCACAGCGTCGGGGCTTTGCCATGTCCACTTCCTTTGAGGCTGTTTCTTAAAGAAGGAATTCATTAAGAATAGTCCCTCTTTCTCAAGGAAGTTGACAAGCATTTGTCCCCTGTGATTCCTAACTCCATAACCATGCGGGCCTATACGGGATTCGTACCCTGACTGAGTACCCACCTTGCCGTTAAAGTCCCCCATAACAACGTTGAAGTGAGCCTTAGTGTTGTTGTGCAAGGCTTTGGATATGTCTTCATACATATCCTCCACTTCATCATCCGAGTGTGCCGAGGTCGGTGCGTAGACCTGAATTACCTTCATGCTATACCGCTTGGATAGCCGAAGGATCAGGTACGCTACCCTGTTCGACACGCTGGAGATTTCTTGAACGTTGTTAGAGAGGGCCCTATTGACGAGGAAACCTACGCCACCCTGGGATGTTTTACCACCCTCGCGAAAGTAGAGAAGATGGCCCGAGTCAAGGGTTACGGTGTCCTCTCCCTCTCTACGGACTTCGCATAACCCGAGAACATGCCATTTAATGTTCTCTAACTCCACTTCCAACTGCGCTAGATGATGGTCAAGCCTCAGAGTGCGTCCGTTATACGTAGCCAGGGTCAGTTTGTGAAGGGTTTGGTAGCCTATTGTAGCCCGGGGATTCTTAGCACCCACTGCCCCGCCGTTACCATGGCCGCTACTATGACCAGGGCGCTATCCCTGGTCATGGCGGCCGGGAACTGGGTGCCATCTTTTGGCTGTTTCCTTCATTTGGGGGTTGTGCCCATAATCCCCACGCTGGGCAGGCTTGTTGGGGATCGCAGTTTGTTGGAGGGGTTGTTCTGCGGGGGTGCTGCTGCCCGCCCCCGGATATGTCCCTTTGTCGCCTCTTACGACACCCACGGGAAGACTTGGGTTGGTGCTATTCTCTTCTAGGCCGGCACCACACAGCCTATTCTGTACATTTAAAAAAAAATTTTTTTGTTATAAGTATCGTGTATACATTTATGTGTAATCATTAAAAATCTATAATTGTAATATAAAAAACAGACACTAAAATTTTATTTATTTGTATAGTTTTTATTTATTTGTTATATATCGTTTTATATTTTTTATTTTTTTGGTTTTATTTATTTGTTATAGATGGTTATAGATTAAGGTTTATTTATTCCGAAAAGTGTATATACATTTCATGTGTGTTAATAATGTTCAGCATGAGTTAACTTCGGACCCCTTTCGGATAGAAGCCTCATCTATTTTTCAACCTATCTCTACCCTTAGCTTATCTCAATCCTGAGTATACCCCCTTTATACTGAGTATAGGTGCTGCCAGCTGTAGTAGGCGTAAAGCTCGTAGATATTTTGTAGTGTGGCCGTCGTAGCGGATTAGTGATGGATGATCTTGATGCACGTTGAGCAGTGTAGACCTCGGGTTTGCTGCTGGTAGTAGCCCAGGCAATCCAGGCGCTGCGTAGGCGTGGCTTTGATCTTTCGTATCTTCCTCCGCTGACTAGGACTTAGAACCCGATTGATATACAGGTCCTGTCACGGTCGCCACTTTTTGTCCGCGATGAACAAAAGAAAAAGTTTTTGGTGGAACAAACTTATTTATTCCGAAAAATAGGTGATCGGTACAATTTCTTTGTGCTGTCTGTAGGTCGAATGTGAGTGAATGTCGTTGCAAAAGTGTTGTGTTGGGTAGGTGTGTATGACGAATAAGTGACGTATGTGTGTAAGGTGCAGTATGATTGGTGGGTGGAGTATGGCTCGATATAATAAAATATAATTGTGGTATCTTGTCGACTGTAGGGAACATCGGCGTCGACAACCCCTTTATTCTGAGTATACCCCCTTTATTTTTCAATCTATCTCTACTCTAGCTTATCTCAATCGTGAGTGTAAAGCACACGACGCCTGGCTTCCATCTGAAACAGAAAATAGAATAAATAAAAAATTATAGATTTAGCTACTTACCTGGTCTGTTAACCCGCTACTGCTGTGTGTCTGTAAAGTAATGTAAATGTGTGAATAAACGCTCGTGTACGGGCGCGAGTCTATGTGTGCGTCGCCTAGCTCTGTCACAGGCAGTGACCCTTTGACCGTCAACCAAAGCACACGTACTCGCTCCTTAAGCACAAGCCTCCAATAAATCGCCTTTTTTTTACTCACCGAAGTCCTTACCTGTCCTGCGCCTGCTTCTGTCAGCTACATTTGGTCCTCCGAGCCAGGATCAAAAAGGAATCCGGATAAAACGGCGAACGTAATGTTCAGCACACCGCCACCGCACGCAAAGGCTACATCTCGCAGTGAGCGCGCTCACGTTCGTGAAAAGTTGAAACATTCCATGGCAACCGTTAGTGAAGTGCTCTCAGTGAAAACATGCCCTCCGGCAGGGAAACTCACGGATTTAAGTCCACCAATAGCTACTAATTTTCTACAGAAAGAGAAGGCTACAGAAAAAGAGGGTACCTTGAAAACAGAGCTCGACGAATGCCGCACCTCAGTTCCCTCGGCCAAGAGTTCCAACCCTTCAGTGCTGGCCCGCAGAAAACAATTAGAGCTAGAGGCGGCCGAGGCCAAGGCGAGAATCGAGCGGGAATTGATTGATAAGAAGCTAGCAGCTGATCTCGCTGCGCTCGATGACCGTTCCTCGAGAAAAAGTCGCTGTAGTGATAACCAATCAATGCAAGCAGCATCACAGAAAGTGGAACAATGGCTCGAAAACAGTGTACAGGAACCAGTCGTTGACCATCCCGGCCATGAACCTGCTTTAGCGCCCGCCGCCCTACCTACTTCAAATGAATTTTTGCAACTGTCGCACGCGATTGCCAACCTTGCCACCGCGACACAAAGTGCAAATACGAACTTCATGTCAAGATTAGCCACATCCAAGGACCTGCCCCCATTCCACGGCGACCCACTCGAATGGAGGCAATTTAAAAGAAGCTACGAAGACTCAACCAAATTGTGTAATTACAGTTATA
This sequence comes from Cybosia mesomella, assembly GCA_946251805.1. Lineage (NCBI taxonomy): Eukaryota > Metazoa > Arthropoda > Insecta > Lepidoptera > Erebidae > Cybosia > Cybosia mesomella. Next base: position 25,020,094 of record OX276402.1, on the reverse strand, counting down.
GCGAAAACATCGCAAGACTGAACAGATGTCTCCGCGGTGAAGCCAGGGAAGCAGTTTCATCGCTGCTCATGAGCGACACTACTCCAAGTACCATTTTAGAAGCACTCGAGCTACGTTTTGGACGTCCTGAATTAATTATCTTCAAGTTGGGTTCACAATTTAGAAAACTGCCCTCCTTGCCACCTAACTATCATAACGAGATCGTGAACTTCGCAGTTAGAGTGAGAAACTACGTCGCTGCCGTACAGTCAATAAATCAAAACGACTATTTAAGAAGCCCAGAATTGCTCAACACTGTTTTATCGAAATGCCCAACTACACTTCTTAACAAATGGGCAGATTACATTTACGACCATAACGACAGCAAGAAGGCAAAATTACAATATTTTTCCGAATTTCTACACAAAGAAGCAATGAAGATCGCCTCAGCTGGAATAAGCCACATTCACGCGCAATCTGAAAATAAACCATTCAAGCCGAAAACCGAAGAACGAAGAGTTTATTCACACGCAGTTTTGAACCGCGACAATAATAGTGACGCAAAATGTAAATTCTGTCGCACACATGATCACCCGATTTCAAACTGCACTAAATTCAAACGCGCGCTGCGTAAAGACAAGTGGCGATTTATTAAAACACATAGAATGTGTCATAAGTGTCTATTACCGGGGCATGGGAAAGAAACCTGCCCGGCCGCGCCGTGCGATATCGACGAGTGCGGCCTACCTCACCATCGCTTGTTACACTGGCCCCATAAAGTAGCTTCACCTCCCAGCAGCGACGCTGTAAATGAAGAATCCAGTGCTACCCAATTAACGACAACAAGCACCAATGAGCCTACCAACGACAGTGAAACTGTGACAAACACTATAGCCGCCCAAAACAGTGCTAGTGTAATGCTAAAAACAGTACGCGTGAAAGTACATGGACCGAGTGGTATAATTACTACGTACGCTTTGCTAGACGACGGTGCTACAGTCTCCCTAATGTCAGCTGATCTCGCGGACAGTATCAACTTACAAGGTCAGCCTGAAACGTTACGTATGAGAGGCGCGTGGAACTCTGACATCGTTTGCCAAAGTGAAATTGTGAAATTTAAACTTTCTAACACAAGAGACCAAATGTACGAAGTGCGTGCGCGTAAAATTAGTGAACTAGACCTACCTACACAAAAGTTATCTAAAGTGCATATAGAAGACTATGAACATTTACGAAACCTGAAAAACCATGTTACCTGTGCTGACATAAAACCCAAATTATTAATTGGACAAGACAATTTCCATCTGATCATGACGCTGAAGACGATTCATCGCAAGATAAACGAACCGTGTGCGACCCTAACACCTCTGGGGTGGTGTCTGCACGGAATCGTACCCGCAACCTCACGCGGGCTACTAACCACTGAGCATACGCTAACTACGACGCTGTACGAAGCGCGCGACCTGCCGATCTGTCTTATCAGCGGTCCACCCGGCGCCCCCGCCCCGCCCCCCGGCTGTTCCCAGGAGACGCACACATGCGCGGGCGCACACGCGCACACAGCGCACTCAATGCTGCAACTCTCAAACGATGCACACAATAACGAAGTTATGCAACTACACGAACTGGTTCGACGCTCGTTTGCCTTAGAATCAATTGGAGTAAGCTCTACGCCACGTGTAAATAAGGATGAAATTCGTGCACTCAACACGGTGGATCAATCTGCGAAACTTAATAATAACAGATGGGAAGTTGGCCTACCCTGGAAAAACGAATCAAAAATGCCCGATTCTTATGCAACGGCGTTAAGAAGATTTCTCTCCGTTGAACGAAAAATGAAACTAAACAACGATTACGCGTCGAGATACCAAGACCGTATGCATCATTTATTTGAAAACGGCTACGCGCGGGAGCTAACTGATTACGAGATTTCGGCACCTAGGGAGCGAACATGGTACCTCCCACATTTTGGAGTGGATAACCCCAACAAACGCAATTTAAGACTGGTTTTCGACGCTGCGGCTAAAGTAGCTAACAAATCGCTGAACGATTTTTTATTACAAGGCGCGGATCTTCTTCAACCATTGCTGGGTATCCTACTGCGATTTCGTGAGAAGCCCGTCGCCGTAATGGGAGACATTAGAGACATGTTCCTTCGTATTCAAATAAAAGAAGACGACCAACACGCCCTACAATTTTTATGGCGCGAAACTAATGACAGCAAAATCAAAACATATGTCATGACATCTTTGTTATTCGGCGCGAATTGTTCTCCGTTCATCGCGCAACATATTAAAAACAAAAATGCGATCAGATTTAAAGACGAGATGCCTGAAGCCACGGACGCGATCCTGAAGTCCCACTACATGGACGACTATATTGAAAGTCTGGACGACATCGAAACTGCAAGAAAAATGATCAAATCAGTATCCTATATTCATCATCAAGGCGGTTTCGAGATAAGAAATTGGATTAGTAATAAAGAAGAAGTTTTAGCCGACATGCCAAAAGAGACCTTAAGTAACAAGGCAATAAGAATCAAATCTGCTTGCGACGAGTTACCAGAGAGAACGCTGGGACTGTTGTGGTTTCCCGCCAGTGACTTATTCGGGTTCGATTTATCGCTCAAGTGCATACCTACGGACATTCTGAAACTCCAAAGAAAACCTACGAAAAGAGAACTCTTGCGCATTTTCATGTCCATATTTGATGTTTTTGGTTTTCTCGCTCCGTTCACAGTGAAAGCAAAAATAATGCTACAGAATACCTGGAAAAGTAATATTAAATGGGACGACAAGATTTCGGACAACGAAAATAAGACCTTCCAAGAGTGGATATTAGAGCTCAATTTGCTACAACACTTGAGAGTGCCTAGATATCACTTCGCCACTTCAAAGGCGAGTGAGCAAGACAAAGCAATGAATGCATCGAGCAGTAGCGACTGCCAGAACGAGACGACACTTGAACTGCACGTTTTTTGCGATGCGGCGCCCACTGCATACGCGGCAGTTGCTTATTATCGAAAGACACTCGCAAACAAACAAATTAATGTATCATTCATCGCTTGCAAATCCCGTGCCGCTCCGATAAACAAATGTATAACTATACCTAAACTTGAGATGCAAGCCGCCGTGATAGCCTGCCGCCTCGCCGATACGATTGCGCGCGAGAACCGGTTAGTAATAAACAAACGATTCTTTTGGACGGACTCGCAAATAGTGTTATGTCAAATAAAGAATAACACGCGCAATTATAAAGTGTTCGTCGCTAACAGACTCGGAGAAATTGACGAGTTGTCTCAGCCTCAAGAATGGAATTATATACCTACGAAGTTAAATATTGCCGATAAAGCTACAAAAATTAATACTTACAAACTGAGTAACGACGGGGAATGGCTGCGAGGTCCACATTTTCTGCACATGCCGCGCGAAGATTGGCCATCCATGAACCCTGAAAAAATCGAGAAATATGATGATGAGACGTTACAAGTCAACTTGATTGTGAAAAATTACAATAAATACGTACCTGTTCCGGAACCTACAAGATTTTCCTCCTGGCTCCGCCTGTGCCGATGCATGGCGAACGTGTTATTGTTTATTGAAAAATGTAGAACGTCTGGAACTGCTGAACTTACCTCGGAAATTATGCAGCGCGCTGAATATGAGTTATTGCGCTACTCACAACTACAGTCGTTTCCTGAGGAGGTAAATCTGATTAAAATTAATAAACCTATATCAACGATTAGTCGCCTGAGAAAACTAACGCCAGTTTGGAACGAAAATGGGTTATTGAGCGTCGGCGGGAGAATAGAAGCTGCTGCGAACGTGAACCCAAGTGTAAAGCGACCGGTAATTTTGGACGGACGTGACTATATTCCAAAATTAATAGTAAGACACTACCACGAGATGGCAGCACATGGCTGTACCGAAACAGTAGTTAATGAGATTCGTCAAAAGTACTGGCTATTGAAATTGCGACCTACTGTGCGAACGATTGCTGCGAAGTGTTTGTACTGCCGTATAAGGAAAGCGAGACCTACCAACCCACGAATGGGAGACCTGCCCGAAGCCCGCCTTGCCCATCATCAGCGACCCTATACCTATTGTGGCGTCGATCTGTTCGGCCCAATGGAAATTACAGTCGGACGCCGCCGAGAAAAAAGGTACGGTGTTCTTTTCACCTGCCTCACTGTACGCGCTATACACATGGAACTTGTACCGTCGTTGTCAACAGATTCATTTATAATGGCATTGCGGCGAATGGCAGCGCGGCGTGGCTGGCCATACCGTATGTTTTCGGATAATGCTACTAATCTTCGGGGTTCAAATGCGGAACTGAAAAAGTCATTCCAAGCGATCAATGAAGAAGCTACTGTAAAAAACGAGTTAATCAGCCGTGGACTAGAGTGGTATTTCATATCTCCGGCAAGTCCTCACATGGGTGGTGCATGGGAGCGGCTTATTGGTACTGTGAAAGCGGCCTTAAGAGTAATCCTGAAAGAAAGGGCTCCGCGCGAAGAAGTGCTGATAAAATTACTAGCTGAGGTGGAAAATATAGTCAACAGCCGCCCCTTGAGCCATGTTTCAGTGGACCACGAATACCCTGAAAGTCTAACACCCAATCATTTTCTTATCGGGACCTCCTCGAACTTACCTGTGCCTGGGAAATTTGATAATGACGACTTCTACAGTAGAAAATCGTGGAGAATCACGCAGAGACTAGCGGACATGTTCTGGCAACGCTGGATGCGAGAAGTCCTGCCGACTATGTTACCACGCCAAAAATGGTTTCAAGAAAGTCATCAGCTGAAACGAGGAGACGTAGTTGTCATAGTTGACCCGAAACTACCACGAAATACTTGGCCTAAAGGAATAATCGAGAGTGTCCACCCCGGCGCCGACGGTCGAGTACGAATTGTGGACATACGGACAAAGACGGGAATCCTTACCAGACCGGCGACCCGCGTGGCTTTGCTCCCCACTGCAGCCGAGAATGATTGTCCTGAAAGGACAATGGGGGGGAGAATGATGTAAAGCACACGACGCCTGGCTTCCATCTGAAACAGAAAATAGAATAAATAAAAAATTATAGATTTAGCTACTTACCTGGTCTGTTAACCCGCTACTGCTGTGTGTCTGTAAAGTAATGTAAATGTGTGAATAAACGCTCGTGTACGGGCGCGAGTCTATGTGTGCGTCGCCTAGCTCTGTCACAGGCAGTGACCCTTTGACCGTCAACCAAAGCACACGTACTCGCTCCTTAAGCACAAGCCTCCAATAAATCGCCTTTTTTTTACTCACCGAAGTCCTTACCTGTCCTGCGCCTGCTTCTGTCAGCTACAGTGAGTATACCCCCTTTATTTTTCAATCTATCTCTACTCTAGCTTATCTCAATCCTGAGTATACCCCCTTTATTCTAATTGATATATAGGGCTCGTCAATATGACTTCACCTCATCTTACCTTACCATCGTAAGCAAAAGGAAAAGTCTCAGGAATGGGGTCACCATTACAGACACTGATAATGTTACAATGGTGGCCCTAAGCTTGGCGGCCTCATCAGATCCTTTTTCACGCACCCCTGAAAGGACTGATTGTTGGCAGAAAGAATCACGTGTGCTGGCGAAGAATTCCTAGTTTTTATGGTGCGGCAAAGAAAAGTTTTTATTTTTTAATATTTAGGACACGTCAATTTGACTACACCTCGCCTGATAGTAAGCTGAAGGTAAAGTCTCAGGAAAGAGGGTCACCATTACATACACGTACCATGTTAACAATGGTGGCACTCAGCTTGACGGCCTCATCAGAAGAGGATTGTCGTCGCATCACCGCGTGACACCCACCGGTCCCACTAGTGCTGCGACCACAATCCCCCTGGCCGGCTATGCACTTGCTGACCCCTGAACGCAATCAAACCGAAATAGGCTCACTCTGGAGGGTTTTTCGCAATCGTGCACGGTGGTACCTACCCGGCCGAATTTTGTGACAAATTTGTTTCATCAGAGTGACACCACAGCCATACACTTATGTTCTAATTTCGCGGACGGCCTAAATAAAAAATATTCCACACAGAGCGAATTCCACAAAAGCTTTGGGCTACGTTTCAGAAAACTAAATAATTTATAAGCGATTCTTCTATATTATTTTGTTTTATTACACAGCATCCTTACTTGCACCTATACAAACGTCTATTATTAACGGATAATAGTATACATGTGCTCAGAATGTGGCATGCAGGCTGTGTATTACGACATATTCAATAATATTATTCTACTAGTATTACCCAAACAAGGGCGTGCACCCACTATGTCGCAAGCAGTTATTTATCGTTGAACTACTATTGTCTCTAGCTGTTCCTACTATAAGGACTCATCATCATCAATTAGCTTATTGCAGTCCACTGCTGGGCATAGGCCTCTCCCATTGTACGCCATAGCATCCGATCCTCCGCCTTGCGCATCCAGTCTATCCCAGCTACCTTTTTCAGGTCGTCTGTCCAACTTGCTGGGGGACGTCCTACCTTCCGTTTACCGATTCGTGGTCTCTACTCTAGGACTCGTTTGCTCCATCCATCGGTCCTTCGGCAACTGTGGCCAGCCCATTGCCACTTCAGCTTGCTTATTCTGCGAGCTATGTCGGTGATTTTAATTCTTTGTCGGATAAAATTCGAAATGAGGTCATCATTTCGAATTTTATCCTTCAAAGAAACTCCAAGCATAGCTCGCTCCATAGCCCGCTGCGCGACTTTTAAGTCGTGGACTAGCCTCACTATCAATGTCCACGTTTCGGCACCGTAAGTCATGACAGGAAGTTAACGAGGAGACAATATTTTTATCGTGGCCACGATAGATAGTCGTTTAACGACTCTTGCTAACCATTTTCATTATCTCATGCCATCATATATGTGAACACCTTCATTTAAATATGTACAAGCGATGATGCTGTAAACTGTACAACTATCTGTGGTCACGACAAAGTGGGAACGAGCCCATATAGTGCATGTTTGTGGATAAGAAAAACGTATTTTTCAAAAGCAAAGTCAGATGTTGGATACTATTGCAAGTACTTTAGTAATAGAATATAAAGAAAGAAACAAAATCTGGATTTATTATTTTGAAGTTTATGCACACACAATAATTTAAAAAAAAAACATCGAAAATGAATTGTGGAATAATATTGCTTTTTTTGTAAAGAAATTTCTTTGAGCAAACAGACGGCGCCCGTCGAGAGGATAATATTCTTGCGAATATTTGATCTCTTTTATAATAAAAGGCAGACGTAAGATTCTGTCTATCTGGAATAATAATTTAGGTTCTAGTGAAAGTGTATCGTAATCTTTTATTATTATTAAATGTATTTACAGTCATATTTAATGTAATATCCACGTAGGCAGAATTGTATTAACACCCACATTGCACTATCGAGCACAGAACAAATTAATAACCTTTTTCTGTAACGAGAGGGCGAGTCTTTTGTCTTGCTTTTTCGATTGCCCACGAAATCAAACACGATTGCCGGTAATCGGGCACCTTTTCATGGATATGTTCACTGTCAGATAGATAATCACCCTTCATACCTTAGTCATCTTGTACTACGCCCATGCAAAAAAATGAAATAACCTTGTAGTCCTTTTTAATCCCGGTTTCCCGGTATCCCGGTGACTACACAGCCAAATATAGTAAGTTCCAAAAATCTTGAAATCAACCAAAAAAAAACTGAATCACTAATAATTCAGTTCATTGATTTAAATACCACAACTAGATTACTGTTAACGTGATTTCGTGACTGAGGTATTAAATATGCATACATGTTGCGGTTCGTCGGAAATCAACTCAACTGTTTTAACATCAAATTAGTGCCGGTCACATGGAATAATTAACATATTTTAGTAAAATCACAAGCAAAAAGCTACGGGTAATATTTGATTTTGAAATTTTATGGTCTATGAGACCCCACCAATATCTCTCTGTAGGCTTTCTTCCCGGGAGAAGGGAGATGAGGGATGTGTTAGACGGCAATCGGTTCCGTAAAGCAATCCATAAGGAAACCTCGGGCTCCAAGTTGCAAACTTTACTGGAACTGGCGCTTGGATTATGAAGATTTAATTTGTTAATTTCACGCTAACTGACTTCTAAATGAGTTTGATTTTTCATCAAAATCTCAATTCCGTAAGTTCAATCGATCAAGTTTTAAAGTCAATTATACCCCTCTTGTTCAAAATACGGTACTAGGCTTGGCGTGTGATAGAATGACGAAATTCGAAATTAACTGTAATATTGTCAACGACTCCTACATCGGCCTAAGATGTATTTTAACGAAAATTTCAGCTGGACCTGGAAAGGCAGGACCAAGTAGCTCATCTGGTCAGAGTATGCTTAATACGGATTTAATTAATAAGGACGAATTTATAGGAAAAGTTATCATACTAATCGTTTGCAACTTCATTTACTTTGAATCTATCTATACCACTTAGCTGATGCCCGCGGCTCCGCCCGTGCGGAGGTCGGTTATCATTTTTTGGTCATATATTTTTGTGTTCAGAATCTTTGAATGTTAAATGAACGATTCTGAACAAAAAATATATTTTTTGTTTTTTTTTTCTGTTTGTCTATTAGTTTGCGATAGACGCAAAAACTACAGACTTTTTTGATGCAGTTTTTTTAATTAGAAAACTCTTGTTCAGATTTACGCCTTATGTTTGATTGCAATTGGTCAAGTAGAACCGAAAACATGACCAAAAAACCATAACCGACCTCCGCGGGGGCGGAACCACGGGCATCAGCTCGTAATGAATATAAATTCAATTTATGACATTAGGAAGGTTTCTTTATTTCCGAACAAAAAAAAACCAAAAAAAGGAGTGGGTTAACATCGGTAATGTGATAGCCAAAATTCGAACCCTGAACCGCGAGGCCGATTCCCTTACCACTAAGCTACCGACGAATAATTGAATAAGAATGAGCTCTTTAGAGTAATATTACTATTCTGGAAAGTATCAATAAAACACACCGGCCGACGCCACTATCGCATTTCATTCCTTCATCCATTTGAATTCACAATCACGTTTCAAAGCTGGAGCCGCCGGCATGTTAGTGGGATTATGTATACGGAAAGAATATGGTACGCTGAAATTTATATCTAAAGAAACTAGCTGGATGAAGATAAATACGTAGGAGTATAATTAAGTATCAGTAGCTTAGTGGTAAAGGAGTCGACCCTACGATCGAGAGGTCCCGGGTTCGAATCCTGAACATTACCGACGCGACGTGAACCCACTCCTAACACACGCAATTTAACTTAACTGGAAGGGTTAGGGGGAATATTAGTCATTTCGGTTAATAATCTGCTTTAAAAAAAATTGTTACCCTATCACGCTCAAACGGCTGAACGGATTTAACTGAAACTTTTCACAGTGATAGATTATAGTCTAAAATAACACATTCCTATCACAAGCAATCTAGCTTGGCTGCGGGTAGGGAGAATATAGTAATTTCGGTTACATACTAAATACTAATAACATAACGTAACTTCACGCCTGTATCCCCGAAGGGGTAGACAGAGGTGTGTTACACACTCGCGATTCGTTAGTTATGTTAAGGTCCCAATGTAATAGGGGCGAGCCTATTGCCGTCTACCGATCACATTATTAAGTGAGCGATAATTAATATTTGTTAATGCACACATAACACATATTTGTAATAATATTACTAAGCTTTAAATGCAAACGAGATATTACTTAATTCTCATCAAAAGATCCAATCCAAACTTATTTTATTATAAATTTGAATCGGATAAAGTCAAAATTCAGGACGGGACTTGAACCCGCGACACGTTATGGATAGTCGAAATTTTCCTAGACATCAGGTCATAAGTATTGTCACACAGTAAAAACTTTTCTTTTAGAATGCTGGCCACAAAAAAAGTTTATTGAATTCGAATTTCGAATTGTTCATGAAAATAAAAATGTATACTTTTTAGAATTTTACTCATTTTTAAATATGGAGTGGACGCTTAAAGAAGACCGTGTTGCAGTTATTGCGTTGCATCGTTGCGGTTACGCGCCAATTCAAATTTTTGACATACTGAAAGATTTGAATATAACCAAAAGATTCGTTTATCGTACCATCAAAGGATACAATGAAGACTCTAGTGTAGATGACAGGTCAAGAAGTGGTCGCCCTCGGTCTGTTAGGACTCCAGCAGTGACAAAAGCTGTGAAGGCGCGAATTCAAAGAAATCCCAAACGTAAGCAGAAACTGTTGGCCCTTCAGATGGGGTTATGCAGAACCACGGTGAAAATTGTGTTAAATGCAGACTTAGGGCTTCGGACATATCGAAGAAAAACAGGACATTGTTTAAATGCTCGTCTAATGGACCTGAGACTGAAGAGATGCCGCGCTTTGTTGAAGCGGTACGTGGGAAAAAAATATCGGGAAATTCTTTTTTCGGATGAAAAATTTTTTACCGTAGAAGAGAGCTACAACAAACAAAATGATAAGGTGTTGAAGCGGTACGCGGGAAAAAAATATCGGGAAATTCTTTTTTCGGATGAAAAAATTTTTACCGTAGAAGAGAGCAACCACAAACAAAATGATAAGGTGTACGTACACACAGTAGTGAAGAAGCGAGCAACCGTATTCCGCGTGTCCAACGAGGTCATTTTCCATCCTCGCTCATGGTATGGTTGGGAGTTTCTTATTGGGGCTTAACAGGGGTACATTTTTGTAAGAAAGGTGTAAAAACGAACGCAGTTGTGTATCAAAATACAGTCCTGACGAACCTTGTGGAACCTGTTTCTCATACCATGTTCAATAACAGGCACTGGGTATTCCAACAAGATTCGGCGCCAGCTCATAGAGCGAAGAGCACACAAGACTGGCTGACGGCGCGTGAAATCGACTTCATCCGGCACGAAGACTGGCCCTCCTCCAGTCCAGATTTGAGTCCGTTAGATTACAAGATATGGCAACACTTGGAGGAAAAGACGTGCTCAAAGCCTCATCCGAATTTGGAGTCACTCAATACATCCTTGATTAAGGCAGCCGCCGATATTGACATGGACCTCGTTCGTGCCTGCGATAGACGACTGGCCGCGCAGATTGAAGGCCTGTATTCAAAATCACGGAGGGCATTTTGAATAAACTTTATTGTCATAAGAATCTATGTTTTGTTAAGTTCATTTTGGTATATAAATGGTTACATAATGAATAAACTTGTTTCAATTATTTTATATTAAACATGTGACAGAATTTATGACCTGGCTGTGTATATATTAGGATGCCGTCTTCACCTCTGGATCGCCATTGTCCTAATTGTATGTATCATGCATCATGGCCATAACTACATAATAATGACCGGTAAATATCTTAACAGTGTACTCGAGTTGCGCAGAAAACGTGGTAGTAGTGCGGTAACCAACTATAGTTTATACTAGCTCGCGGACGGTCATTTCTCTGGTTCTACTTAACTACTAGCAATCAAACATACCAAAAACGCATCAAAATTCTTTTTTTTAACGTGTGAAAACCCCCACGTGCTTCACCCCATCGGTGCCAACAATGGGATGGGCGTATCGGTATCGGACCGACTAAAACCACACGGTGTCCTCCCCGAGTGTCCATTGCCGGGCACCTCGGGTAAGCCCTAGAAAAGATAACCCCAGGGTTACCGGCGGACTTTGGCCGCCACCACGTCCTCGCCTGGTGGGGCCGGATTTTATCCCGAGACGGTGAGTTGGCAGGCGTGTGTAGAGGACACACACGATACGCCATCTTGGCCGGCTTCTGTAAGGACAGCGAGTCAGCCAACTGCCGTCCTCAGGCCCCTATCCTGGAGGTCGGTAGTCCCGGGCGTAGACGAGTCTGCGGTGTCCTCGTCAAAATCCATTCAGTAGTTTTTGCGGCCATCGCGAACAAACAGAAAAAAAAATTGTGTTCAGAATCGTTGATTTAACATAACCTAAGTATTTCTTTTAAATATCTCCAATGTACAGTCATAACTGTTTTTTTTATACGTGTGGAAACCCCTAAGTGCTTCACCCCATCGGTGCCGACGACGGGGTGGGCGTGTCGGAATCGAACCGACTAAAACCACACGGTGTCCTCCCCAAGTGCCCATTGCCGGGCACCCCGGGTAAGCCCTCGAAAGGATAACCCCAGGGTTACCGGCGGACTTTTGCCGCCACCGCGGCCTCGCCTGGTGCATAACTAATATACAATTTTATAATAGTACTAGCTGTCCCCCGCGGCTTCGCCCGTGACATACTCCAATCGCCCGTGGCATCCTATTTAACTCATACATGCATTAATTTCGCAATAATATATGGAAATTTAATCGATTTGCTGACACATTTGTAATTAAGTATTGCGACTATAAATTGAGATGTAAGCTATCCTATCTTTCAAGTTGGATCAAATTGCACACGGTGTGCAAACCAAATTTAAAATCCGTTCAGTAGTTTAGGAGTATATCGCGGACAAACAACGTGACACGTAATATTTATATATAAAGATAGATAGCCTAGTGGTATGGGTAATGGACTGCTGAGACGAGGTCTCGGGTTCGATCCCAGGTTTTACCATGGCACACACCAATGACTTTTCTATGCGTTTCGAAGTTATGTGTGTATTTATCGCAGGCTTATAAGTGCCCGGTTAATGGCAATTGGCTCGCCACCTATTACATTGGGACCTAAACATAAACTGGCGAAATGTGGGTGCTAGCACCTCTGCCTACCCCTTCGGGGATATAGGCGTGAGTTTATGTTATGTTATGTAAAGATAGATTCAACCAATGGCAGGTTCAAAGGGTTCGTGTCATTGGTTAATCGGTCGTTTTATTCGTTTTTTGATTGGTCCGTACAGTGCACACGCGTGTACTTTCTGACGTTTGTTGTTTGATGTTTGCCGGCATATAAACACGCGTCTCATCCTTAAGCAAAACAGGAGCAGCGAACATGAATTGAATTTTTTCAGGAAAGTTACAGAGAGTAATAACATTATTTTAACCGTTCCTCCTATATAGTACATACATACGTCAATACGCTTTACCGGATGCAAATTTATGGACACAGTATAAGTTGCTTACATATTCGAGGCTCGTAGGGACGCCTTTTGAATTTAAATTAAATACCGCTCGTGAAAATGCCGTGACATATTATTCGTGACTATCATGAAATATACATTCGAAACTTCGAGCCCGCACGAAAGACGTAACACTTACTATTTTTTTCTTAAAAAATAAGCAGCCAAGTGCGAGTCGGACTCGCCCCTGAAGGGTTCCGTAGCAGCAAGTAACACAATAATCTTTTTAATTTCTATATTTAAGTTGATTGAATGAAAGGTAAATTGCGGTTTACGATTTATGACGTATTAATTACATCATAATTTTTTTTAGTTTTATCATTCTCTTATTTTAGAAGTTTAGGGGAGGGGGCACATTTTACCACTTTGGAAGTGTCTCTCGCACAAACTATTCAGTTTAGGAAAAAATTATATTAGAAACTTCAATATCGTTTTTGAAGACGTATGTATAAGGGGTACATACGATGGGTTTGACGAAAAAGAAGTATGGGTTTCAGTTCTAAGTATGGGTACCCCGAAAATTTATTGTTTTTTGTTTTGTTTGAAAATCTTACACACACACAGAATACATCTACTTACCAAGTTTCAACAGCATAGTTCTTAAAGTTCCGGAAAAAAGTGACTGTGACATACGGACGGACAGACAGACAGACATGACGAATCTATAAGGGTTCCGTTTTTTGCTATTTGGCTACGGAAAAAAGGTATTTTGTATCCAAAATTACTGGTATTTCCACTAACCCTACCAGCTGGCTAAACTGCTTGTGTTAGGAGAGGGTTCACGTAGTAAGTGTAATGCCATTATGCTACCTACGTGAACTCAGGACCTCTCGATCATATTATAAGGTCGATTACTTAACTACTAAGCTACGGAAGCTTTATTATACCAACTACGTCAATATTTGACGTGACGCGATTGGTTATAACATGGTGAAAATTTGGCTACACTAGTTCCCATACCAACAACATTTTGACTACACTAGTTCCCATACCCACCACGTTTTGGCTACACTAGTTACCATACCAACAACGTTTTGGCTACACTAGTTACCATACCAACAACTTTTTGGCTACACTGATGCCATATCAAAAACGCCTTAAGAATCTTCCTCTCAATCTTTTCTGTGCTTGTAATTGTTATAACATTTCAGTTAATGCTAAGGAAACACTATCAGTTTCCCAATGAAATTTAACCTCGCTGTTCTTTTCGCTCTGATAAGGATAAGAATTACGGAAAATATAATTTCACCCATAACATTTAATAAATATGAGTTTATGTGCTGTGATTTTGACTTTTAGTTAATTCTGTATGATAGCGGTTCTTGGCTAAGCGGAAACCGAGTAGGTTAGCATATTTAAAGGTTAAGTAATACTAGCTAGATAAGTCTTAGGATGGGTGACCATTCTAAACACATTGAGACCCCTCCGTGCCACCCATCGGTCCCGGCTGCCATATGAACATCTGTGGTATTCATTAGAAAAAAGGGGTTGTGGGAGCCCTAAAAAGTCCGATAATCTGGTTTAACTAACTACTTCTATTTCTTTTGTGTCAATAATTTGACGACCTCTACGGCGTAGCGGTAGAGCATTCGACTGCTAAGTCAGAGGTCGCGGGTTTGATTCCCGCTGATTGCAAATATGTATATTTTGCATTGGTTTGGGTGTTATTATATATAATATGTTTCATCTGCATTCTAGAACCCATATGACAAGGTCTGCTTAGTTTGGTCCTAGAAGGCGCTATGTAATAAGTCCTAGATTACTTATTTATTTGTTTATTTTTCACTTTATTTTCATAGTTCGGGCATAAAATCAGTGAATTGGTGGAGCTCTTCTCTAAGACTACTACTAACTTCGAGCTCGTCAGTGGGTTGTGAAGGTCAGGTGACAGGTGGTAGTTGCTTCACGGAATATGTAAGGTCGTTACATATGAAATTGCCGTTTTTCTTGAAGAAATTGACGAAATCTGTGGCGTAGCGGCAGTGCGTTCGACTGCTTGCTCTGTTAGTTTGTTAGTGAGTATCTTTTTTTTTTCCGTGCGGAAATCCCTTCGGATACCCCCCCGCCAGCCAGCGGGGGCGGTTATGTCGGTCTTGAACCGACTAAAACCGGACGCCGTCTCGGGTCTACAGACGCCGCCGGGGTGTAAGGTTACCCATAGAGCATATCCCTCGCACTCTGACTGACCCTGGGCCATCTCCGGTTTCGAGATGAAAAAAAAAAGGTACTCACTAACAACGGGTCCTCGGGTTGTTAGTGAGTACCTTTTTTTTTTTCGTGCGGAAATCCCTTCGGATACCCCCCCGCCGCCGCGCCGGCCAGCGGGGGCGGTTATGTCGGGCTTGAACCATGGGTCAATCTTGGAAGCCAAATTAAAACCACTTCCTGACATTAGACTGGACTCAAAATTGCTGTCAAATTGGTATACTTGCGCATCTTCGATGACAATGCGATAATATGGTACTATGAAGCTGGGCTGATGATGAAGTTGGAAGGAACTCCTGAACTAAACAAGATAAAATAATCGAGTTTGGGCTCATTTGTTTTGTCTTGGCAAACACTTCAATGCTACATGATACTCAGGGTCTGAAGGTGGAGACGGTAGTTGGTCATAGGAACTAAAATAAACAAGATAAACGAATTTTTAGGTTCATTTGGTATATTTAATGCACTTACTAGAAAGCTAGTTTTTAAACAAGAGTTTCTAATTTAATAGTTTATGTTAACTATACGAATCACATAAATCTAAATAGCGTTCTCTAGAATTGAAAAGTTTCTAAGAAATTCTCTCGCCAGCATTAAATACCTTTTTTTTTTCTTTTTTTCCGGGGGGAAATCCCTTCGGATACCCCCCCCCCGCCGGCCAGCGGGGGCGGTTATGTCGGGCTTGAACCGACTAAAACCGCACGCCGTCTCGGGTCTTCAGACGCCGGGGTGTAAGGTTGCCCATAGACCATATCCCTCGCAACCCAACTGACCCTGGGCCATCTCCGGTTTCAAGATGGCCTCCTCGGGTAGCATTAAATACCTCATTACAAAGTTGTCTCCCGCATTAACTTTCAAAGTTCACCGTGGGAGACGAAGACTCTTACTTTACTCCCTTAGCAAAATTCTCACCTCAATGCTTGATAATAGGAACTGGCTTCATTATGAGTTTGTTGACTAGTACCTGCAATAATTTTAATTGCTGTAGCTCATGCAATTTAATATAGTAGTGTTAAGCGTCGGTACCTTAATAATTAAGGAGTCGACCCTATGATCACGAGGTCCCGGGTTCGGATCCTAGCCATTAAGCTACGAATTACCGTATAGAAATCCTATTTTTCGCGAAATCCATAAAATTGCTGTGAGATACGACTTCCGCGATCCGTACATACCGTGCCGTGACCAGCAGGTGAGGCTGATTTGGTCCTTGAAGGTGTTGGTTGCACACCTCACCCATAGATCTGTAACGATAATTATTTTTGTAAACGTCATTCACTAGCAGTTGCCCGCGGCTGAACCCCTATGGAATTCTGTTCCCTTTCCTGCTTTCCGTGGGAACCTATTCCATGGATAAAAAGTAGCCTGTGTGTTATTCCATACGATAATCTATCCTTTTACCAAATTTCGGCCAGATACGTTCATCCGTTTTTGTGTGAAACAGTAATAAGCATTCATACTCTTATCATTAATTAAATAGAAATTTTGAGATAAGATAGTTCGTAACTTGGAAAGTTTTAAGCTAATACCGAGGGAGACTGTACCTTTTTTTATCGTACAGAAATCCACTCGGAAGCCGCCCCACCGAAGCGACTAAAACCTCACGCCATCTCGGGTCTTCAGCCGCCGGGTGTAAGGTTGCCCATAAGGTATTTATTACCACCTCCACCATTGCCACCTCTGGTTTTGAGATGGCCACCTGGGGTTTAGGAACCACGGAGTCCCTATCTTGCCCCGGAAAGGGGGAGGGGGCTAGTCACCCCGTCGCCCGGGAGGGCAACTGTACTTATATACAATCTTATAGAGAAAAGCCATTTTAGTTACTTTGTACACTTAGGACAGACAATAAGGATTATTAAATTCTACTTCACAGGAACCCGGATATACGAGTACCTATCTATATTTTAATATCCTTCCACCATCCACGAAAAGAAATAAGTTAGCCCTTGTACGAGTATGCTATTTGGCCGTGAATAAAAAAAGATTTGTGTATAAAATTACCAACCCTTAAAGGAAAGGAAGTAGGTGAAAATATACTGTGATAGGTATGTTTGGTCATAGCTAAGTGGTAACCAAGTAATTTAAGCAGTGTTAACCAAGGCAGTCTTAAGATGGTTGACCATTCTTCTGACAAATTGAGACCCCTCCGTGCCTTGGAGAACACGTTAAACCGACGGTCCCGGTTTCGCTTCACGAAAAATATCGAAGTTCAGCCGCTTCGTAACTAGGAATTCAGTGCAGGGTGCGACTGAAATAAATTGAGCTGAGCGAGCACTTGAAAATTACTTGACTTACTTGAAAATAAGACATCTTAACACGGTCGCGCGCTTAGCTAAAGCCGCGCGCTCGTGAAACTGTTTTTCGGTGATTATTAATCAATGGTACATCGGGAATGAACCATCTCGCTTCAAAACACTCCTCAGTGTCCACACTATCACCGTTGTAAATTTGGTCAAGATTGCGCGAGTGGTTATGGAGGAGTTCAGTCACCAACAACCGGCTTTGCCGCGTATACGAGTAATCAGACTGAGAAGATCAGATGGATAAAGACTCAATGAATGATGACGTATGTTTAAAAAAAAGAACTATTAAGTGAGGAGCATTTCGAACATCCAGGACGTGGCCAGGAGTTCAGTCACCAACAACCGGCTTTGCCGCGTATACGAGTAATCAGACTGAAAAGATCAGATGGATAAAGACTCAATGAATGATGACGTATGTTTAAAAAAAAGAACTATTAAGTGAGGAGCATTTCGAACATCCAGGACGTGGCCAGGTAGCTCAGGGGGCGGTGGCGGCGAGAGCACTGCTCGGTCTTGCGGTCGGGCAGTGTACGTGTCTTTGGCATCAATTGATTTCATAGAGACCAATGCGAAAGGAGATCCGCTTCACCGCCTATCGCGGCGATGCGCGGAGACGTGTCTAAATCACCTAACTATAAAAAAATCATTGTATGTACTTGAGGCCTATGTTGTCGCCTTAATATTAGTGTGCTACGAAATACGAAGAAGACAATTGACGCCTTGATTTTTGCGTGACGAGACGCAGTTCAGCTCCTCTTTTTTTGTAAATAAGCACTAATTATACTTCATATTGCAGCACATATTTGCAATAAGCGGGAATTGAATCCGTGACTGCGTCACACACATATATACAATTGTAATGTAAAAATTGACTGCATCAGTCAATCCAATTAAATTTTCAATGATGATCCGGGTACCGTGAAAATTATGAACGTGTATTGTTACGGTGAGGCTATCAATAACCTGTCACTTAACGATGCCAATAAATTAATATACGCCTGCGAACGATCGTTATGATGTACAAACGATATCGAGCCTTTCGACACCAGATGGTTCACAAATACAGGATTGACCAAAAAGATCTCGCATTTATTGACAGGATCGCGATATTTTTTTGTTTTTTTTTAACTATTTATACGCGCCCAAACGCATTTTAAGAATGAGGTGTCTTGCGAGATCTTCGTTGCCCAAGTACACTGCACTGCTAATGGGTACACCTGCTGATGATAGACGAGGCTCTGGCGTTTCCTCTCGGGGTGGTGGGTCAAACGGCAATCGCTCCTGTAAAAGCCAATATAAGCCATGTTTTGGAAAACAGAAGCAGGAAAGCGCACCCGGTCTTCAAACTTTGGAGGCAATCGCGATAGAAACCGATAAAATTGTTTTATTTCAATGTGTAATATTCGCGAAAATGTTTGACAATATCATGGAAAGGGCAGTTTAAGGATTGATGGGAAGGTTTAAAGTTTTTATATTTTGTGGGTTACTAGACCCTAAAGCATTGATTTCGAAGGACTAAAAGGGCCTTTTTTTTACGTGCTGCGTGTTGTTTTTCCCTTCGGATAACCCCCCGCCGGCCAGCGGGGGTGGTTATGTCGGGCATGAACCGACTAAAACAGCACGGTGTCCTCCCCAAGTGTCCATTGCCGTGCACTCCTAGTAAGCCCTCGAAAGGATAACCCCAGGGTAACCGGCGGACTTTGGCCGCCACCGCGGCCTCGCCTGGTGGGTCGGGTTTTATCCCGCGTCGGTGAGTTAGCAGGCGTGTTTAGGACACACACGATACGCCTCCGCCACGGCCAGCTTCTGTAAGGACGGCGAGTCGGCCAACTGCCGTCCTCAGGCCCCGATCATGGAGGTAAAAAGGCCTAGTAATAATACTATTGAGAATTTAGTAATGGCACAGCCGCATTGCTGTAAAACGTAAACAAAAACGATAAAATGAATAAATAACGATGAAATTTATCTCGTGGCCCTTACTAGGTTTTGAAATTGTACAGCCGAATAACATCGTTTGTTCCTTACTAGCCTAAGATAGGTCTGACCTAGTTAATTATTAAATTTCCGAACCGCTTTATTATTTTCAGCGCTATTATATACTCAAGCGGGCAAGGTGACCAATCTTATATAATATAGTAAAACAAAAACAAAGAAAGGAGAACCAACCATAACAAGACAACATTTTTAATTTTATATGGGCCGATCTATTAGATATATAGAAGTAATGATTAGATTGTAATGTTTACCATCCATTTCAACCAAGTGGAATGTGAGGAAGTCCTCACATCCAGATTTCGTTGGCCCTTTTAGATTTAACAAATTTTAACATTAGAAACTTCATTCTAACAAAGAAAATACATACATACATACTCTCGTAAAACATAACCCTCCTTCTGGCGCAGTTGGGTAGAAAAGACTAATATTATGCTGGTACTGGTAATAAAGAAACTGTTTTTCTTTCAGCTGTGGACACCGCTCAACGTGATCCTATTCAACCTGGTGTGTTCAGACTTCTCAGTGTCGGTTCTAGGGAACCCCTTCACACTCATTTCGGCACTCTTCCACCGATGGATCTTCGGGAAGACTATGTGCGTTCTATATGGATTCTTCATGTCCTTGTTAGGTAAGTTGAAGATTATTTTTTTATTGGATTACTAATTTTTGGGCAAAAAACGTTTCCCAAAGTATCACATGCCAAAGTATGTTTCCCAAATTTTCATTTGGCAAAACAACTTTTCGCAATTTTACAGTTAGCAATACTATTTACGGCAATTTATTGTTTTACAAATAATTACATGGCAATATTTCATTTTACCAAGTATTATATAGTCAAATATGGTTCACTTAAAAATAAGGTCAAAATTCAGTTGCAATCTAATCTCGATCTTTCGAATGTCATGTTCACGATGGACAAGAACTAAACGGGTTTGATGCGGTTTTTCGTATTAAGAAAGATCTTGGTCAGACTTAAGATCTACCGTATGTTTAATTGCAATTGGTAAAGTACAACCGCAGATTTAACCAAAAAACGCTAGCCGACACATAGGCTCGCCGGTTGCAGGGCAACCTCCCCCACCCCATCTCATTAATCTGTTTGGTCAATTTTCTTTCCTAATACAATAAATGCCTAAATATAGCTAAGAGGTGCCATGTAGTTCCTAAATACCCTTGCCCTATTTTATTTCTGTAGTCAGCTGGTGATTATTGACTAAGGATTGATGTTAGTGCCTACGTAAGTAAATTATGCCAGCTTGTCTTTAAACCAAGAACATGATATAAGATTCTTAGTTTTAGCCGATAGTTCTATCAGGGGTATACTCGCTTTTAAACCCCGACGCAAAAACGACAGATGCTATAAGTTTGACGTGTTTACGTGTGTATCTGTCTGTGGTATTAGCTTTCGAACGGATGAACCGATTTTGATTTTTGTTTTTTTTTTTTTTTTAAAGGTGAATTAGTGGGAAGCGTTCTTGGCTATGTAGGGGGTTTTTTAAATTACCAAGTTAGTTTTGTTTATTCATTATTATCAACCAATAGAAGTAAAATTAAGTGAATAAGATTAATGTCGTTATTTGAAACAAATACGCCATATACCTATTATAACTGTGTAATTAATAATAATCAACACTTTGAAATAAAACATATACATCTGAGAACCTTATTTTTTAAATTTATTATCGAACACAATATAAACAAACTACTTTACGTAATGTACCACTTTAGCCACTGGAGCTTGTGTGTGGTACAATGTGATTCTACTATAGTACGTAATAGCTATAAGACAAATTGAAAGAATATCTTATATTCATTATACATAATTGGAAAGAGGATAAAATCATTGTTCTGACAGTACTTTATATTCTTAACGTTAATTTGATCTCTTATGGAGGTAGGTAAAGAATTAATAAAGCGCGGAACAAGGAATTCATTCGTTCACTCGCCGTAGCAATTCCCCGCGCTCAAAATGGCGACATTTTGTGCGACTCGTCGTGTATATACAGATGCTCTATTTTATCTAGAATATTTTTATTAAAGAATTGTTCTATCAGGATGTTAAATTTTATTTTCTCGTGTATTGGAAGTGCTTTACAATATTTAAAGAACTTAGACTCTTCAGTGAATTGGGTTCTGATCTTGGGTGGCATGATTAATTTTAATATTCCAAATCTCGACTCCGTAAATTTACTTCAAATTATATTTCAAGTATACAATAATTTAACGGGAATTAATGCGATCATGTATAGGTATATACTATACATACCTTTGACTTGCCTGACGGTTACGTCAGCCTGTGACCACGGCCAGTGTAACCTGTGGGCCTACCGCCCAAGTGTCGTCGATATCACAGCCGTCGAAATGTTGCGTTGGTCAAGGTCGACGGCCATTTTGTACCGCCCCATTGATAATCGATGCCGGCGCGGCGTAAGAATGAATGAAACGCTGTATTTTACAGTTAAATAGCTGCCGCCTAAAAAAATTCAAATCGACGGCGTCGCTTTGAAGTGTCATTTCATTACGGCACCTCATGAGCTGTCGTTTTGAATATTATTTTCTTTCCGACGGTTGATTACGATGCCGATTGCACCTAACACTGGGCTACTATGGCTTTTATGGGTGCGACTGCCGATGAGTGGGTTCTGCCATCCTATTGCACCTAACACTGGGCTACTATGGCTTTTATGGGGGCGACTGCCGACGAGTGGGTTCTGCCCTCCTATTGCACCTAACACAGGGCTACTATGGCTTTTATGGGGGCAACTGGGTTCTGCCCTCTTATTGTACCTAACACTGGGCTAGTATGGCTTTTATGGGGGCGACTGCCGACGAGTGGGTTCTGCCCTTCTATTGTACCTAACACTGGGCTACTATGGCTTTTATGGGGGCGACTGGGTTCTGCCCTCCTATTGCACCTAACACTGGGCTACTATGGCTTTTATGGGGGCGACTGGGTTCTGCCCTTCTATTGCACCTAATACTGGGCTACTATGGCTTTTATAGGTGCAATAGGAGGGCAGAACCCACTCGTCGGCAGTCGCACCCATAAAAGCCATTGTAGCCCAGTGTTAGGTGTGTGGAGGAACGGAGTGTGATGTTCCTCCAACACAAAGGGAGGATCCTCCGACCAGGCAAGGTGATCACGCCTGGCGGGCCGCGGCCCAACGGTTGTCGTTGGGATGTTGTATATATGCTATACCAGCGCGCGAACTTCACTTTCGCGATTCAGGATTGGTATTGATGTAGTAGTATCCAAGTAGTTCACCTTGTTGTCGCTAGATGGCGCTGGGTATATGTGGTATCGCCACATCACTCCCCTCCAAGACCGGAGGTTGATTGCGATGAGTCAGCTGTCTTAAGCTCTCTTGTGGAGCATGCCAGTGCCAGTCCTGTGTAGTTCCATTTCGTCGGAACTGGACGCCGCTGGTTCCATTGGTGGAACAGTCTTCCTCGCTAGTCCTCGTTAATTGGGACTAACCGCTGGTCCCGAAGATGCGGGGCTGAGTGCGGTGATGCGGTGCTGCGGTGAAATGCCCAGTGAGTCGCGGCTCGAAGCGTCGAGGTGAGTCCTCGGTGAGCCCTAGGTGAGGCGAGGCGAAACCTCAGTGAGATGAGGTGAGTCCTCGGCAGTGAGACGGGGCGAATCCTCTTGAGTCGAGGTAAGTCCCCCGTGTATGGGGCGAATGCTGCGTAGACGGGAGAGATGTGCTCTTCTTATGTGGACCGTATATGCCGTAGGCGATGACTGCTACGTAGACGGGAGAGATGTGCTCTTCTTACGTGGACCGTATGTGCAGTGTGCTGTGCCTTAGAGGCTGATGTGGCCGTAGGGTAACCAGGCTGCAGCGGTCGCTGCACGCTGTGGTATCCCAGTTGAGGCCGAAGCTGCTGGATGGCGAAGACTTAATTACCGCTCATGCGGAAGAAGTGAATAGGATGGTGGCGATAGGAATGCTGCTGATATGTTCAGCGAAGGTTACGTGATCAGATCACGTCGGGGTCACCACTGTGGAGGAACAGGGTGTGATGTTCCTCCAACACAAAGGGAGGATCCTCCGACCAGGCAAGGTAATCACGCCTGGCGGGCCGCGGCCCAGCGGTTGTCGTTGGGATGTTGTATATATGCTATACCAGCGCGCGAACTTCACTTTCGCGATTCAGGATTGGTATTGATGTAGTAGTATCCAAGTAGTTCACCTTGTTGTCGCTAGATGGCGCTGGGTATATGTGGTATCGCCACAGGTGCAATCGGCATCGTAATCAACCGTCGGAAAAGAAAATAATATTCAAAACGACAGCTCATGAGGTGCCGTAATGAAATGCCGTGACACTTCAAAGCGACGCCGTCGATTTGAATTTTTTTAGGCGACAGCTCTTTAACTGTCAAAAACAGCGTTTCATTCATTCTTACGCCGCGCCGGCATCGATTATCAATGGGGCGGTACAAAATGGCCGTCGACCTTGACCAACGCAACATTTCGACGGCTGTGATATCGACGACACTTGGGCGGTAGGCCCACTGGTCATAACGTCAGGCAATCCAAAGGTATGTATATACCTATACATGATCGCATTAATTCCCGTTAAATTATTGTATATCATGGAACGCGAAAGTTTAAAAATTTGTATATTTCAAATGAAAAATGTTTCACTGATAAAAGTGAATAAAGAATAGCGTCAAACTGAGGTCTACTATTACAGCTCTAAATGAATCTGCAATGGTGACCTAAATTTTTGAGATTTCCCCTTCAGCTTACCATAAGGCGAGATGAAGCCATATGGACGTGCCCTACAAAAAAATCTTCTTGTTCCAGCCCTCTACCCAACTTATTTGGGGTCGGGCCTCCTTGTGCGTTTGCGCCAGGTTAATCTGTCCTGGGTTGTCGGTGGTGGGATATTCTGCGCCTTCAGGTCTCTCTCGACAGTGGACCACCAAGAAGCTGGTGGTCTGCCTCTCGTTCGCTGCTTGGTGCTGATGTTGAGCACTGTTTTAACGGAGTAGCTATCGTCTCGTCTCATTACGTGGCCGTACCACCTTAGTCTGCTTTCCTTGATCTTTTCGGTTATAGGGGCCACTTTGAAGGATCCTCTGACGTATTCGTTACGGACTCTGTCGAGGCGCGTTACACCGCCCGCCCAGCGAAGCATTTTCATCTCCGCTGTGTGGAGTTGTTGCTCATGTTTCTTCAAAGCAGCCCAACATTCAGCGCCATAAATCATGGTAGGTCGGACGGCCGTTTTTTTATACTTTGCCTTTGGTTTTGATCGGCATTTTGGTATCACACAGCACCCCAGATAGTGATCTCCATTTCATCCACGCCGTATTCACTCGGTGGTTCACATCTTCATCTATACGAGCATCAATAGTCAGCACAGAGCCGAGGTATTTGAAACTGGACACTTTAGGTAAGATGGTGTTATCAACTGTTATGTTACAGCCTACTTCCTCAGTCCCGCCGAAGTCGCACTCCATAAATTCGGTTTTAGTTCGGCTTATTCTTAACCCCTGTCTTTCGATTGTAGACAGCCATGTGTCATATGCCTTCTGGAGTTCTGAGGCTTTCGTCTCTACCAGCACGATATCGTCAGCATACAGCATTCTCCATGGTACCTTCTTCTGGATTTCCCGCGTGATGTGGTCCATAGCCAGGTTGAACAATAGCGGGCTCAGAGCTGAGCCCTGGTGTACTCCGACTTGGACCAGGAATGGCTCACTAACACCTGCGGGGCTACGGACCT
The DNA here is from genome assembly GCA_946251805.1 of Cybosia mesomella. Taxonomy (NCBI): domain Eukaryota; kingdom Metazoa; phylum Arthropoda; class Insecta; order Lepidoptera; family Erebidae; genus Cybosia; species Cybosia mesomella. Next base: position 24,994,796 of record OX276402.1, on the reverse strand, counting down.
GAGTACTGACGTCACTATACATGTCCCGAACTAGCTCGATATAGACTTCGGGGACTCTCTGGGCTCTCAGCGACTGCCATACCAGTTTTCTCGGGACTCGATCGAATGCCTTTTCGAGATCAATAAACACCATGAATAGGTTTTCCTTATTTATCCTGTACTTTTCCATAAGGATTCTGAGCGTCTGTATAGCCTCTGTTGTCGACCTTCCTGCTGTGAAGCCGAACTGGTTTTCGGTTGTCTTGGTCATCGCTGTCAGCCGTGCGCCCAGTACTCTCTCCCATAATTTGAGGGTATGGGAAGTTAGCTTTATACCTCTATAGTTACTGCAGTTGGCAACATCGCCTTTGTTTTTGAAAATGGGACAGAGATTACTTTTCCGCCATGAGGACGGTATTTCGCCTTGTACCAGTATTTTGTTTAGTAGGTCTGTGAGCCAGGGTAAAGCGTCTTCATCCAAGATTTTCCAGACGTCAACTGGTACATTATCCGGCCCCAGGGATTTGTGGTATTTCATGTGACGCAAGGCTTGCTTGACTTCCGTGGGTTCTATGCAATCTATTGGTCCTTCACTGGGATCCAGCTCTGGCAGTGCTTCGCTTTCATATTCCTCGTTTAGGAGCGATTCATAGTATTGCTTCCATCTGGTATTTATTTTTAAGTTGTCTGTAAGAAGCATGCCTTGGTCATCTTTTATGTACTTATTACATTTGATATCTAATGTGGATTTATGACGTTGTCTAGCTATTTTATGTATGGTGTTTTCATCGGAAGCATTTTCTAGTCTTTCGTAGAAAGTCTTTCTTGACGCCGCCATTGACTGTGCCACTGCCGACTTAGTAACCGCTTTTAGGGATTTATAGTCATCCCGGTCTTCGTTAAGCCCAGATTTTTGCCAGAGTTTGAACGCTTGTCTTTTGGCATTGATAAGTTCTTTTACATCGCTATTCCACCACGTGGTGTCTTTTGTGATTATAGGGCCACCCTTGGAGGTGCCCAGTGTTTGCTTTGCGTTTCCCTGGCAGAATTATTCAAAATCGGACCACATTTGATGCACGGGTTTATCTTCGGCAATGTCCTGATTTAGGTAGGTTCTAATGTTATCAATGAATATTTGGCCCTTATTACTGTGCAGTTCCTTCCACTTTATCCGTTCGGTCCTGTCGATTTGGGCCTTAATAGGTTTTGGTAAGTTCATAACTGCAACGAGTAGTCTGTGCTGTGCAGTCAGTGCCTCCCCTGGAATAACTTTACAGTCTTTGTACCTTCCAGACATTGATTTTGAAGCAATTATGTAGTCTATTTGTGTTGCTACATTTCCACTTTTGTAGGTAATTAATTGTTCTTCCTTTTTCTCAAAATTTGTGTTTATAATCTTAAAGTTGTATTTACTTGCAAAATTCAAAATAGATAATCCCTCTTGGTTTTGGTGTCCATATCCGTATCCCCCATGTACGTCCCTATGTCCAGCGTTTTTGGCGCCCACGTGTCCGTTTAGGTCTCCTCCGATATGTATTAGATCATTAGGTGATATATTAAGCAGCAGTTCATCGAAGTCTTCCCAAAAGAGTTCCTTGTCTTCGGATCTACAACCGACCTGTGGTGCATACGCTGAGATGATATGGAGGACAGGCTGGTTGTCCATCGCCAACTTCACTGCAATAAGGCGGTCACTTTTCCGTTCAATGCTGACTATTCTTTGTTTTAGGTTTTTATCCAATGCTATAGCAACTCCGTTGCGATTTGTATCTGTTCCGTGATAGATAAGTTGGTAACCGTGGCCAATGTCTCGAGATTTAGAACCTTTCCATTTGGTTTCCTGGATGCAGCATGCGTTTATCTCTCTGTTCATTAGTATGTTACTCAGTTCAGTACTACGTCCGGTCATGGACCCTAAATTCCATGTCCGTAATCTTAGACGTATAGATGTAGTTGCATTTGGCTGATTTTTGCCTTTGTCAGTACCGTCGCTTCGGGGGGACGCCCTAGCCTGGCTGCATCTTGTTGAGTTCACATTCGGCGCAATCTCGTCGCTTACGGGGGACGCCCTATCCTTTATCGTTTTCTCATTAGTTGTATTTTTCATGTTGCACAAGGAGAAGTGATTTGGCTGTACGTTTTACGGCCGGTTGCCACCTGACGCCAAGGCCGTCACCTTCTCAAGGTGTGGGCGCCACCGTTGACACTTCATTGTGTTCATCCGCTGCCATCCCTACTGAAGGCTCGGCCAAGCCTCCAGCACTATCGCGACCTTAATTAACTCCGTGTATGTCGGAGCAGCTCGAAATAGGGGTTTGATACGGAGTGACCTTCTCCGGCCTGTTGGTCCGCGGGAGGTATTTTATTTCCCTCCTACCCTGCATATCTGCCGAGCATTCCCCTATCCGCCACCTGGGGACGCGTTTCCTAGGGGTGAGGCTCCCCCAAAACGTGCCCTACAAAAAAAAAAAAAACTACAAAAAACTACAAAAACTACAAAAAAATAAAAGTAAATTTAATGCACTTAGGTGATCAGGGTGAATATAGATTTTAGAAGTAATTTTATTGCATCCAGGTGTATAAAGCTTTTTTTTATATTTAGGACACGTCAATTTGACTTCACCTCACCTGATGGTAAGCTGAAGGTAAACTCTCAGGAAAGAGGGTCACAATTACATACGCGTAACATGTTAATAATGGTGGCACTCAGCTTGACGGCCTCATCAGAAGAGGATTGTCGTCGCAGCACCGCGTGACATCCACCGGTCCCACTAGTGTTGCGACCACAATCCCCCTGCCCGGCTATGCACTAGCTGACCCCTGAACGCAATCAAACCGAAGTTGGATTACTATGGAGGGTTTTTCGCAATCGTGCTTACTAAAAATGTATTTAATGCACCTAGGTTAATTAGCTCAGGTGAAAAAAGTTTACGAGGCGGATATACGCGATATATCCGCCTCGTAAACTTTTTCTCATACAAGACAGAAAATGTTGAACTACTGCGTTCTAGCGAGAATAATGTAAGCATCCGTCTGAATAATTATCGAGATTATATTTTCGTTATCATTTTCAAGAGAATCTTTTTCGAAGCACTATTTGAGCAACTATTCATGGTATTTATGTCAAATATGTTAATTTATTATTTAGCGTGCACCTTAGGATTATGGGCACGATTTCAGTGAATGCTATTACGGAAGAACGGGGTGTGATGTTCCTCCAACACAAAGGGAGGATCCTCCGACCAGGCAAAGTGATCGCGTCTGACGGGCCGGTTGCCGTTGGGATGTTGTGTATATGTTATACTAGCGCACGAACTTCACTTTTACGATTCAGAATCGGTAGTGACGTAGTAGTATCGATGTAGTTCAACTTGTCGCTAGATGGCGCTGGGTGTATGTGGTATCGCCACATCACTCCCCTCCAAGACCAGAGGTTGATACTACGTAGACAGGAAAGATGTGCTCTTCTTACAAGGATATATGCAGTGTGCTGTGCCTTAGAGGGCGGTCGCTGCATGCTGTATCCCGGTTGAAGCCGAAGCTGCTGGATGAAGACTTAATTACCGCTCATGCTGAAGATGTGAATAGAATGGTGGCGATAGGAATGCTGCTGATATGTTCAGCGAAGGTTACGTGATCAGATCACATCGGGGTCACCACTGTGGAGGAAAGGGGTGTTATGTTCCTCCAACACACGGGGAGGATCCTCCGACCAGGCAAGGTGATCACGCCTGGCGGGCCGCGACCCAACGATTGCTGTTGGAATGTTATGTATAATATGTTATCCCAGCGCACGGACTTCACTTTCGCGATTCACTTTGTGAGGTAGTAGTATCGAAGTACTTCAACTTGTTGTCGAACTAGAACTAGATGGCGCTGGGTATATGTGGTATCGCTACACTATTATAGGAAATTCCTCATTAGTTGTGTAGTTACTGCATGCAAATTTGTAACAGAGCATCATTTACATAATTGGATCAGAATTACATATCTGATCTATTCACATTATTTAAATTACTCCCGTCTTCCAGCCACTGCCTCTTATCTCACAGAATGTTTTAAGTTCTTGCATAATAGGAACAAACATCCAAATGCAGGTTTTAATTTTTTTTAATTGATTTGATTCGATGATGAATATTTTCATTTTCCTCTAAAACTACCATAATTCAATCTTATTATATTAAACTAGTTACGCACCCTGGCTTCGCCCCGCTGCGATAATAGCACCTTAGCCGTGGACTTTCCTATTTTTTTCTTTTATACAACCTTTATCATGACACTAGCAAACACAAAAAAAGAATTATCCAACTTGGTGCAGTCGTTCGGAAGTTATGCGCGTGCATACATTTCGGAGATCCATTTTTATTTATTAGAGATGAGATGTGTTGTTTTTAGGGTTCCGTTGCCAAATGACAAAAACGGAACTCTTATAGATTCCTCATGTCTGTCTGTCTGTCCGTCCGTATGTCACAGCCACTTTTTTTCGAAACTATAAGAACTATGCTGTTGAAAATTGGTAAGAAGATGTATTCTGTGAACCGCATTAAGATTTCACACAAAAATAGAAGAAAAAACAATGAATTTAGGTGGTTCCCCATACTTAGAACTGAAACTCAAAAATTTGAGGTTTCTAATTAAAAAAAAATCTAAACTGAATAGTTTGCGCGAGAGACACTTTCAAAGTGGTAAAATGTGTGTCCCCCCCGCCCTGTAACTTCTAAAATAAGAGAATGGGAAAACTAAAAAAAATATATGATGTACATTACCATATAAACTTCCACCGAAATTTGGTTTGAACTAGATCTAGTAAGTAGTTTTTTTTTAATACGTCATAAATCGTAAACCGCAATTTATCTTTCGTTCAATCAACTCACATATAAAAAATTTACTTGCTGCTACGAAACCCTTCATGGGCGAGTCCGACAAGCACTTGGCCGCTTTTTTAAATCAAGCCTTTGTACACTTTAAACACCTTGTTTGAAATAATAATAAAACTACACTTCTCAGGGACACTTTTATACTTCGCATAAAAAATTGACATACCTACAAGAACAATAATATACGTACATTCAAACCTTTTTTCTGCTATTTTATTTTTGCTATTTACACCTCTCATGAGTTTTCCCTCCCATTATTTAACCTTTCGCACAACTTAACCTTCTTCAACTTCAACCGTATCGACTACTGGTCACTATTGGTGGAACTATACCAGCCACATTGCTTTTCATTCATTCATATTCAATAAATCGAACTAACAGTCTAACAAAACGGAATAGACGATGCTTCGTAGTTGTCTAAACAAATTAATCGTAAGGAATACATTTTTCCCTATTTTTCGATTAAAAAAAACACAAAGTCAGACCTATGAACAGTAAAGACGATTTACTCCCTGCGGAGGTAACTTTTTAACTGGCCACTAAGAACTTATGAATTCTGGCACATATAAATCATTAATATCTGGGTGACCGAGCTTAGCTCGATTTTTTATTCTCGACGTTTTAGAAAAATGAAACTAAGCTAGATTGATTTATCGCCCCCGAAACCCCCTGTATACTAAATTTGCAAAATCGTTGGAGCCGTTTCCGAGCCGTATTTTTTAATTGAGAATTGCTCGTCGAGTGGTATTATAGGATTGTAAATGAACACAATACATTATAAGAAAATGCTAAAACAAAAAAAAAAACGTTTATCACTCGTAATAACATAGATACAACATTTAAATAAAGTGCATATAAAGTGGGCACTTGGTGGTTTTGGCTTCGAGTGTCGACAAGAGTGTGTTCTTGAATTGATGTTATGTTGAAAGGATCCATGTCATTATTTCGTCTGTTTGAGGATGTAGATCTGTAATTTTACGTTCATGAAACAAATTATTTCTTTAACTTGATCACATAAGCTTTTACTCGTTAAGTACTTTCTTAATTAAAACATATTGGCTTTATACACAACTTGTTGTAACAATATTGTATCGCTCAAGTAGCTTAGGCTATCCGCACACACTCAATAATATCGACGATAAAATACACACTGCCAAGAATATTTGTGTGTATATCACTTAATAATACGGGCCACGGACCCCACACACACAATATATTATTAGCAGTATATGTATATGTGTGTCATTGTCGTTATTATTGCGTGTCCCTTAGAGCCACAAACACAGAAACAATATAAATGTTTTGATGTGTAAACGTGCCTACCGACTGGCGTTATGGTATGTATTTTGACGTTAGCTACGAGCATGTCCTATCCATGTCATATTCATTCGTGTTCTTCGATTCAAGGAAAGGCATTCCAATGATGAATGTTTTTTTTATACCACTTTGATGGCAGGCAAGCTCACGGCCCACCTGATGGGAAGTGGTTACCGCGGCTTATAGACGTGTGCAAAACCAGGGGCGTCACACTCGCGCTGCCGACCCTGTAAAAACCTTCTAATGCCCTTCTTCAAGAACCCCATATTGTAGTAATAATTATGTGTAGGTATATGGGGCCCACCAAATCCTGGACCCAAGCCATCCTCCCCTGCAAGCCGGTACATCTACTGATTGATGGACAGGGGTCTGGCGCAGCCTTTCCTCTCGAGGTTGTTGGCCGAACGGCAGTCGCTGCGATAAATAGCAAAATAACTAAACGAGTTGTAGTAGAGTGGACCCCTGGTTCCGTTTACTTCTCCTCCTCCTTTAGATTAGGTACATAACATAACATAAACTCACGCCTATATCCCTATATATGTGTAAGGGTGTATAAGTGTGTGTATTTGTGAACGAGTGTGTGTGTTGTTGGAATAGTGATAGTTGTGTAAGTACAATCAGTTAAAAAACTCATATAATTGTTTTAGCACATCCTCATGTATATGTATACTTATATAAATGTCTGCTTAAAAGCAGTACATTTTGTGTGTAAGGCCAAAACCTATATAGAACTGGTGGGCATATTCCTTTGTTTCTCCGTCTTTGTAAGTGGTTGTATGGAGTGAAATTGAATTCTGAGTGGTTTTTCAGCAATGTGTAGAAAACATACAGCTGGCGGACTGTGAGTACCTCGCAGGTGCTATATAAGGATTTGGCTTTTATGGGAGCGATTGCCGTCTGGGAGCCTCATCCGTGAATTGGCAGGTGTACCGGCTTGCAGGTGAGGTTGGCTTGGCACCTCTTGGTCTTGGTAGGATCCCTAACTGCACTTTTGGTATTATAAGCGACTTATTCCTCACCTCGGCACCAGAAAACTCGCCAGCCGAGTGTAAAATAGGTGCATTTCTGGTATTCGTTTAAATACAAGCCATTACGTTATGTTATCGACTATACTTTTATACCAGTGTCGAGTTGAGGCATGAAAAATAAATTAAAATAATTCGGGGCAACTCGGCACCGGATGCGAGTCCGAGAGAGGTCCGAGTTTTCAAATGCCGAGATGACGAATAAGCCTTGTAAGCGATCACATTGACCCTTAACCTTAGTAGTAGTCTAAAAAAGTATTTCCGCAGCGAGAAATAAAACCAATCAACTATATTGGATAAACTACTTTAATTTCCCAACGGCACAAGTATTTCATTCGTAACACTGCCATTAGTTTTGTGAGTTGTGAAATTGTGATGTTGCTATGCATTCCGTTAATATTTTTGTGTACCTACTTTGCCTTTGAGTGTTGCCCGTACAGGGAGACAAATAAATAAAATTCAAATGTCTGTTTGTAACGTTAAACTAACAGTTTTTCAATGACGGCGTATGAATAAATACACGGTTCTAACAGATAAAAAAAGAATTTTTGTCTTCCTTTCTGTTTGTTTGAAACAGGTAATTTCTGGAACGGCTTGGCCGATTTTGACGAGGCTTTCACTGGCGGGTAGGGAATATTATAAAACGTAATATAGGCTACCTTTATTTTAAATAAAAAGAAATAATAAAAAAAAACAATTGCAAATTCTAAAGCGAAAAGAATTAATGGGAACCACCTGCTATTAAACTTGTTTCGGTCTTTTCAACAGCTGTCGGGCTTTTTTTTTTTTTTTTTTTATTTACAGCGTTTTAGTTAGCATAAAAGTGAAAGTGACTACAGAGGTTTGGCTTGTTGTTAGCTCCGTGAACGCTTTTTTTATCATTCTTCATTTCAAATTACATTAATACATACAAGTTGTATATGTTTTTGAAATCACCTTTTAAAGCTCTTCATTTTGATACCATACTCGATGCAAAATCCGCCCAAGGGCGCCCCTATAGACCCAGAGCCTCCAGCCGGAGCGGCTGGAGGGAATCCTGGGCTCCCTGTTCCCAGCGAGAGCGGAGGAGCATGTCCCTCCGCGTATGGCTTCGCCTCAGGCGCCTGACGCCGATAATAGCGAGAGCGATGTGCCCGAAGTTAGGGAGAGTGAACTGGGGGTAGCAGTGCTCCGGCTTAAAGCCCGGAAATGCACTGCCCCCGGACCCGACGGCATTCCAGGCCGAGCATGGGTCCTGGCTCTTGAGGAACTAGGGCCTCGACTGGTGGCGTTTTTTAGCGTATGCCTTGAAAGGGGCCTGTTTCCAAAGGCTTGGAAGACGGGGAAACTGGTCCTTAACCGGAAGGCGGGGCGGCCGGCTGATCAGCCATCCGGTTACCGGCCTATCGTGTTGCTCGACGAGGTGTGCAAGCTCTTTGAGCGGATTATTGCAGAACGCCTCGTCGAGCATCTCACGAACGTGGGGCCAGATCTGGCGGACAACCAGTTCGGTTTCCGCCGGGGGCGCTCCACCGTGGAAGCGATCATGCGCGTTAGGCGCCTGGCGGAGGAAGTAGTCTCGCGGGGTGGGGTGGTGGTGGCGGTGTCTCTCGAAATCGCCAACGCCTTCAACACCCTACCCTGGAGCTGCGTTAGGTAGGTGCCTCCTTACCTCCGCCGCAATGTTGAGGCATACCTATCTGAGAGGGCCATAGTTTACCCAAGCTGGCTAGGGCCAGGGCGGCGAGAAGTGTTGTGCGGTGTTCCACAGGGGTCGGTCCTAGGGCCACTCCTGTGGAACATCGGATACGACTGGGTGCTGCGCGGTACGTGGCTCGAGGGTGTCAGCATGGTTTGTTATGCTGACGTTATGGCGCGTGGAGCAACGTACCGAAGCGCGGCACTAAAGACCGGCTGGGACTTGAGGCGGCTCTCCACAAATCCGAGGCTATGTGTTTTCACGGGCCTCGGAGGGGGCCACCTGCGGGAACCAGCATAACCGTAGGGGGCGTAAGCATCGGCATCGAGCCCACGATGAAGTACCTTGGGCTCGTATTCGATAGCCGATGGGACTTCGGACCTCATCTACGAAGTCTGGTCCCGAAACTGTGTGGGGCTGCGGCCGCGCTATCGCGTCTGATGCCCAACGTTAAGGGACCCAACGCCCCCACTAGGAGACTGTACCTGGGGATCGTGCGGGGCATGGCCCTGTACGGGGCCGCCGTATGGGCGGAGACTCTGGCAGCCCACAACGTGGCTGTCCTAAACAGCCCGTTAAAAGCCATGGCCGTCAGAGTCATCAGGGGGTATCGCACGATCTCCGTCGAGGCGGCACGTCTCCTAGCCGGGACCCCTCCATGGGACCTGGAAGCGAGAGCCCTTGCGCTGCTGTACCAGTGGCGCAAGGAGGCGCTGGAGCGGGGCCATAGGCCGGAGCCCCGAGAAATCAGGGCTCAGCGGTCCCTGCTCCGCCAGGAACTCATGGAGACATGGAGGGTGTGACTTGAGCACCCAAGGTGGAGGGGATCCACCATTGCGGCGGTGAGGCCGATCATTAAGGAGTGGTTGGAGAGGGACCATGGGGACCTCTCTTACCGGATGTGCCAGATGGTTACCGGACACGGGTGTTTCGGTAAGTATCTGTGGCGCATCCACCGAGAGACAACGCCGCAGTGCCAGCACTGCGAGGATCCTGGCGAAGACACGGCGCTCCGCACGTTGGTGGAGTGCCCTGCGTGGGCGAGTCAACGCCGGGATATCGTTGGGGTCCTTGGCGTGGACGTTCTCTCGTTGGAGATCATGGTGAGGGCCGTGGTCTCCGACGGGACCAAGTGGCACGCCACTGCCTCTTTCTGCGAGCAGGTTATGCGCGCGAAATAGGCGGCGGAGAGGGACCGGGAGAGAACCCTGCCCCCCGAGTTCCACAGTCTGCGGCGAGGACTCGTCTACCCGGGACTACCGACCTCCATGATCGGGGCCTGAGGACGGCAGCTGGCCGACTCGCCGTCCTTACAGAAGCAGGCCGTGGCAGAGGTGTGTCGTGTGTGTCCTACACACGCCTGCCTACTCACCGACGCGGGATAAAACCCGACCCCACCAGGCGAGGCCGCGCTGGCGACCAAGGTCCGCCGGTAACCCTGGGGTTATCCTTTCGAGGGCTTACTCGGGGTGCCCGGCAATGGACACTTGGGCAGAACACCGTGCGATGCACGACATAACCGCCCCCGCTGGCCTGCGGGGGGGTATCCGAAGTGATTTCCGCAATAAAAAAAATTAAAAAGGGCAGTCGTGCATTACATACCTACATTTTGGATAGGTACCTACAGTGAGGGGTGTGTGTTGGGTAACCTCCTCGAGTGTCGCTCCGATTCCGATCCCGCTGCAGTCCGGGGGGAACGGAATCGTATACTCTATGGGTAACCTTACACCCCGGCGTCTGAAGACCCGAGACGGCGTGCGGTTTTAGTCGGTGCAAGCCCGACATAACCGCCCCCGCTGGCCGGCGGGGGGGTATCCGAAGGGATTTCCGCACGATAAAAAAAAAAAAAGGTACCACCGTGTACGATTGCGAAAAACCCTCCATACATAGTAATCCAATTTCGGTTTAATTGCGTTCAGGGGTCAGCAAGTGCATAGCCGGGCAGGGGGATTGTGGTCGCAGCACTAGTGGGACCGGTGAGTGTCACGCGGTGCTGCGACGACAATCCTCTTCTGATGAGGCCGTCAAGCTGAGTGCCACCATTGTTAACATGGTACGTGTATGTAATAGTGACCCTCTTTCCTGACACTTTACCTTCAGCTTACCATCAGGCGAGGTGAAGTCAAATTGACGTGTCCTAAATATAAAAAAAAGAAATAGAAAAATTAGTGGCTAGAATAAAAAATGTTACACTGCGATGGTTTGGGCACATAGGAAGATTGAGCACTGAGTGAATGTTACAATATGTATAAAAGAAAATGTAAATCTGTGCTCATGATGTTGAACCAACCCACAACACTGCCACACGACGCCTAACAACTTTAGATCGTAACAAGACCATAAATTATGCATAATTTTCAGAGAATCATGAACGTCCGTGTTCAATTCAATAAATTAACAGCGTACCTTACCAATCATAGCTTCTAATAGCGTATTCAATATCTTGTAAACAATAATTATACTACGTGTTTCTATACTCGTGATAAATGTTTAATTGTGGATATCAACAGTTCTTATATTATAATCCTTCACGGATTGCATAACTGAGGGTCGGCAGCGCGAGTGTGACGCCCGTGGTGTTGCACACTTCCATAGGCTTCGTAAACCGCCTCCTATCAGTCAAATAAAACAAAACTTGTAAAAACTAATTTAAAAATAAATTTACATATAAATCTAATTACGAAAATCTCAATATTTCATAAATTATATACAAAGCCTTTAATAAATTGCAGATATCAGAAATTGAAACGTATGAAAAATTTGGAGTAACATTTGTACAGGAGCCGGCGCTTAAGTTGGCACGTCGCGTCGGGAGGAAGAGTGTCCAGCTAAAATGAGCTTACTTCGGTTTTGTAGAGCGTTCTCGCTTATCGCAGATCAGCCTGACAGTTTCATTATAAAGATATCAGACTGTCAGTTCGATGTACGACAGAGAGTACGCTATACAAAACCGAAGTAAGTCGAGCTTAGCCGGCCTCTCTCTCTTCTTCTCGACGTACCAAGCCCAAACGCCGAGTACTGTACTTTTTTTTTCGTGGGGAAAATACCTTCTGATCCCCCTCCCCCACCGGCCAGCGGAGGGGGGAGGTTATGTCGGACTTGAACCATCTAAAACTGCACGTCGCCATTGAAACGTATGAAACATTTGGAGTAACATTTGTATAGGACCCGGCGCTTAAGTTGGCACGTCGCGTCGTGAGGAAGAGTGTCCAGCTAAAATGGGCTTACTTCGGTTTTGTAGAGCGTTCTCGCTTATCGCAGATCAGCCTGACAGTTTCATTATAAAGATATCAAACTGTCAGTTCGATGTACGACTGAGAGTACGCTATATAAAACCGAAGTAAGTCGAGCTTAGCCGGCCTCTCTCTCTTCTTCTCGACGTACCAACCCCAAACGCCGAGTACTGTACTTTTTTTTTCGTGGGGAAATCCCTTCTGATCCCCCTCCCCCGCCGGCCAGCGGAGGGGGGAGGTTATGTCGGACTTGAACCGTACAGTAAAACTGCACGCCGCCTCGGGTCTTCAGACGCGGGGTGTGGTAGGCCCATAAGGCATTTCCCTCGCCCCCCGGCTGCGCCGAGTACTGTACCTGTTTTATAGTTTACAAACGTAAGAAATTACGAGGCATTTCATTTAGCCACATTCAGCGCAATTTTCGCTCAAATATTATTCCTTATATAGTATAGAATTTGGTGCGATTCCAATTGATACTATTAATATAGGTTTGTGAAATTGAATGCCTCAACATGAATGAATTCCAGCATTTACTACCATTATTAAGATATAATAATTAAACTAGCTTTATAAATATTTCAGTTAAAAACATTGCTAGCTTCAATATTTAATTATATTGAAATAAAACTTTTATTAACGGATTATGATTATTTTATTATTTACACTGAACCCGACGATTCAGTAGCTTTTCAGCAGCCATGATCAAGGGGAGACTATGTAAAATAGTTTTATATCAATGTGTGACATTCACGTAAACTTCCGACGATTTAACTTTTAATTATACATATAATGTTTACACCAATAGGAATATTATAGACACAGTAAAAACCTTGCGAGAGACAATAGATTTATCCATTGGTGTCCTCGTTTACAGCTCAAAGCCTCTTCAAAGAGCTCTGGTGACCCTTCACAACGCTGAAGCAAACAAAGAGCCATTAAAATCGCAATCGATATGTTAGGAATACGTACTTCGCCAGACCGCCAGCTTCTGTTCAAGTGGGGATTACATACTCTACCATAGAATAAAGCTTTTAAAAAGACCTAATATCTAAATCAGTAGATCTTACTTATACTTCAAACAACAAACGATAACAGGACACGCACACATCTAAACTTTTATAGCGGCGTCTGAAGACCCGAGACGGCGTGCGGTTTTAGTCGGTTCGAATCCGACATTACCACCCGCGCTGACCGGCGGTGGGGCATCAGGAGAGATTTCCGCACTAAAAGAAATTGGTTTTTGTTAAATGAACGATTCTGAACACAAGAATAATTTCTTTTGAAACATTCTTTCTGTTTATCTGTTTGGCTGCGATAAACGCAAAAAGTACTGAACGAATTTCGATTTGGTTTGTTCTATTAGAAAGGCGGACTTAGAATCTTCCGTATGTTTTATTAAAATTGATTGAGTAGAACTGGAGATATGACCAAAAAACGATAACCGACCTCCGCGCGGGCGGAGCCGCGGACATCAGCTAGTGTATTATATACTTACGTTGTAGGAAATTGGTCGAGTCAGACGGCAATAAAATTGTCGTCTCGTACCCTAAATGAACTTATAAAATATGTATTATGTTATATGTATACTTATTTTCTAATGTAAAATCATTATCTAAGTGTTGAGTCCCTTTTTTTTTCGTGCGGTAATCCCTTCGGATACCCCCCCGCCGGCCAGCGGGGGCGGTTATGTCGGGCTTGAACCGACTAAAACCGCACGCCGTCTCGGGTCTAAAGACGCCGGGGTGTAAGGTTGCCCATAGAGCATATCCCTCGCACCCCGACTGACCCTGTGCAATCTCCGGTTTCGAGATGCCCCCCTCGGGTTTGGGAACCACGGTGTCCCCGTCTTGCCCCGGTTTGGGGGAGGGACGCTAGTCGCCCCGCCGCGCCGTCCCGGCCTGCTTCTGCTGGGGTGACAGGCGGCCTCACCTGCCAAACCCAGACCTGCGCTCATGGAGGACGGAGGTCGTTAAGCGAAGTGTTAAGCCCCAATCGCATCTGAGGCTTTCACCTCGGAGAGGAGGTTCGCTTCTCAGCTTTTCCTCCACCACTTCACACGGTCATGGGATAAGACCATTGGCATGCATCTTATGTTCTACGACGCCCGTCCAGCACTTCTTGGTTATTGAGGCGGCATGGCCAGACATTTGTTACCCATCTAGCCACACAACGTAACCACAGAACGTAACTGCACCAGCAAAGGCGACTGTCCTGCATTTTATTTGTGATGCCACGGACATGAAGAAGGATCCACCCAATCTTTACATATGACTCTGCACATCCACTTCAGCATTTTCACCCCCGTGACACGCAGCTCCTGCTTGAGTCGCTTCAGCAGCGGCAACGCTTTGCCGCCGTGTAAAAGGATAAACTTACTGATAGTTTTATAGACCTAACCCTTCAACCATACCGCTATTTGGGGGTCACAAATGATACCTGTCACCTTACGCCATTTTGCAACCGATGTTACCAGTACAGATTCTAAGTATTTAACGTGTCCATGTTTTGATGTTTTACAATATATCAGTAAAACTCTCTAATATTCCATTTTTCTGCGAAGAATTTGTAGCGTAGGTATATCAGCTGAATCATACACGAGTCAATCGCTCAACATTATACGTTACGTCGCTTTCATTACTGAGATATTTTCGAGGGGACTTGACACTAAGAGTACTCTCCGTCGCTATCACGTGTAAAATCATATTTACGATGGTGGAACATCATATTCTAGAAAAGCTTTTACAGGTTAGGGTATAATGGGAGTGTCAAATGTAAGTTTTTAAGTGTATACGTCTTTAAATTTTCAAAGTGGGCTTAGTGGTTAAGGAGTTACTCTTAGGACCGAGAGGTCCTGGGTACGAATCCTGGCCATTACCTACAGACGTGAACCCACTCCTAAAATTTAGCTTAGCTGGAGGAGTTAGGGGGAATTAGTAATTTTCGTTACCAATATTCTTTAAAAACACTAGAAAACTTAATGATATCAAAATCAAGGATGTTCAAATCAAGTTTGGTGTTCCAAGTACATAATCTGTCAACTACATAACATCTATAATTAGATACAATCTATCATTAGATTACACTACTCAATGGCAAAAAGTATCGTTTTTTTTACGGAGGACGACGGAGAGGTTTATAGGTAGGAGGAAGTGCCGACATTTATTAAAACACGGTCGTGTCCACGACACAGGAACACTACACACATACAACACTACAACTTCCCAGAAAAATTAACTGACGGCAAGATAAATGAGAAGAAAGATAACTGGCGGCATATTTATCCTGCTTTTTAGGAGTCAGACGTGAAATTCCAGTAAACAATATTAGACTAGGGCCTTTGAAAATGGTAAAAAGTGAAATAAATTTATAGTAGGATGCATGATTGATGATGAATGAATAATTGAGTTGAATCACTTCAATATATATTTAGAGTACAATTTATACAATACTTGTAGAAATTTGATGACACAAATTTGTCACAAAATTCGGCCGGGTAGGTACCACCGTGCAGCCGATGGGACTTCGGAGAGCACATCCGAAGTCTGGCCCCCAAATTGAAGGGCACAGCTCTCGCTCTGGCTCGGCTGTTGCCCAACATGAGGGGGCCCGATGACTCCTGCAGGAGACTCTACGCGGGGATCGTGCGGTCCATGGCCCTGTATGGGTGCCCAATATGGGCGGAGGCCCTGAGGACCAGAACTGTGCGGATGCTGCGCGCTCCGCAGCGAGTTATGGCCATCAGGGTCATCCGCGGGTACTGCACGATCTCCTTCGAGGCGGCGAGTCGCCTTGCCGGAACTCCACCATGGGACCTGGAAGCGAGAGCCCTTTCGCAACTGTACCAGTGGCGGAAGGAGGCGCGGGAGCAGGGATGGAACCCCGAGCCTCGAGAAATCGAGGCCGTGCAGTCCCAGTTCCGCCAGGCCATCGTGGCGGAGTGGAAGGAACGACTTGGGCGACCAAGCGTAGGGCACGCCGCAATAGCGGCGGTAAGGCCCATCATGGAGGATTGGCTGGAGAGGCGACACGAAAGCCTCTCGTACCGACTGACGCAGGTGATCTCCGGGAAGGGGTGGTTCGGGGACCACCTGCATCGGATCAGGAAGGAGCCAACGTCTGAGTGTCATCACTGCGACGCGAGCGAGGACTCAGGGCTGCACACGCTGGCGGACTGCCCGGCGTGGGAGGCGCCGAGGCGTGACCTCGTGGCAGCCATCTGGGTGGGAGTCCTCTCGCTCGGCAGCATGATTGCGACAATGGTGCGGAGCGCGAGCGCGTGGGCCGCCGCCACCTCCTTCTGCGAGCATGTAATGCTCGCGAAGGAGATGGCGGAGCGCGCCTGGGAGAGATTTAGAACTCTCCCGGACCGCCGAGCCCGCAACTTGCTCGCCGCGCGTCGCAGGCGACTCATACGCCGGAGGTCGCTTAACAACCTCCGTCCTCCATGAGCGCAGGCCTGGGGGTGGCGGGTGAGGCCGCCTGTCACCCCAGCAGAAGCAGGCCGGGACGGTGGGGCGACTAGCGCCCCTCCCCCAAACCGGGGCAAGACGGGGACACCGTGGTTGCCAAACCCGAGGGGGCCATCTCGAAACCGGAGATGGCCCAGGGTCAGTCGGGGTGCGAGGGATATGCTCTATGGGCAACCTTACACCCCGGCGTCTGTAGACCCGAGACGGCGTGCGGTTTTAGTCGGTTCAAGCCCGACATAACCGCCCCCGCTGGCACGCGGGGGGGTATCCGAAGGGATTTCCGCACGATAAAATAAAGAAAGAAAGTACCACCGTGCACGATTGCGAAAAACCCTCCATAGTAATCCAATTTCGGTTTGATTGCGTTCAGGGGTCAGCAAGTACATAGCCGGACAGGGGAATTGTGGTCGCAGCACTAGTAGGACCGGTGGGTGTCACGCGGTGCTGCGACGACAATCCACTTTTGATGAGGCCGTCAAGCTGAGTGCCACCATTGTTAACCTGGTACGTGTATGTGACCCTCTTTCCTGAGACTTTACCTTCAGCTTACCATCAAGCGAGGTGAAGTCAAATTGACGTGTCCTATATATAAAAAAATAAAAAAGTATAGGCGAAGACAAATTTAAAAAATCAAAGATTATGAATATTGGTTCACACGTTCTTGAGTTTATCCCCGTCATCACTAACACGACTTTGTGATATACAATGGTTAACGATCGAATAATCAGTAATTATAAAACTGTTTCTCTTGCTTAATATCAAACCGACATACAGATTTGAAGACAAGCTGAAGACAGGGCGCTATGGCGCTCATTAGGGGAGACCTATGTCCAGCAGTGGACTAACATAGGTTGATGATGATGATGATGATACAGATTTTGGCTTATACGGTTTTCATGGCAGCGAGTGCCATCTGATCTCCCAACCCCGAGAGCCAAACCTACACCTGACCCTCATCAGTCAATTAGCAGGTGTTCCAGCTTGCAGGTGAGGTAACCTTGGGCCCTTAAGATCTTGGTGGGCCCCAAAAACACCCTTGTTATCTATGTAAATGTATCTTACAAAAACCGGCCAAGTGCGAGTCAACCTCGCGCATTAAGGGTTCCGTACCATTATGTATAAAAATGGCAAAAAAACATTTTTGTTGTATGGGAGCCTTCTTATGTATTTATTTTATTCTATTTTTTAGTATTTGTTCTTATAGCGGTTATATACATCATCTGTGAAACTTACAACTGTCTCACTACCACGGTTCATGAGATACAGCCTGATGACAGACGGACAGCTGAGTCTTAGTAATAGGGTCCCGTTTTACCTTTTGGGTACGGAACCCTACAAAATATCATAGACGCGACTATAATTTTGCTTTTGTTTTACTAAGGTGTCTCTCTAGACACTGAGTGTCAATCTTTCAATGTCGCATATCGCCATTAGCAGTTTATTTTTGAAGTTGGGAGCGACATCTGTGCCACTTTCTTAATGGTTCTACGGATTTGTTGTCGAGTGAAGCCCCAGCGGATGTTATCTCGCTTAGAGCCGACTTGGTGAGTACGATATTATAATAACAATAACATTATGTTTTTATTACTTACTTATGCTCTGATTGTTTCCCCGTGAGGCCACACTAACGGGTAACGTTGTTATTACCATTATTAGCTTAAATATTGCGTTAATAATTAAGGGTCAATTACTACTGAAATAGTAGCGGCTGGCAGTGCCGGTGGCGGCCGGAATTTTGTTTATAGCAGTAGTCGCAAGGAGGTTCACGAAGTTCCTTCTTTGCTTTTAAATGACTATGAACTTTAACTCACGTAGATAAGATTCTAAATGGTTGTAACCAATTTTCCTATCCTGGTTATTCACCGGCTAGACCAAGTGAGCAGATGAGGTCGTAATCCCGGGGCGCCTTATCTCAGAGGTTCTAGGTGGTGCACGGGTCAGCGGATCTCCAATGAAAAAAAACACTCTCAGGTTGGCATACATATATTTAGAAGACACGATACAGATACAGTACAGATATACATATACATTCAGAGGAAACTGAGATACATAGAGAATAGAAATAAAGGATATATACAAGTTCAGGTACAAAGAGGTACAAAGAGATAGGCTTGAGAGTAGTGACAGGTTACAGCACACAGACAGATATATAGTAATAAGTTACACAGAAGGATATAACATAGAATACACAGGTACGGGTACACTCATATGTAGATAGTTAATTAATTCAGTACACAGGAGCTAGTCACGGAGTGGTTCTCACCCGGTGCCAGTGAGTATTGGTCCAGCTCAGTAATAACACATCAGCTTTGCGCCGGTCAGCAGTACTACAATACAATAACCATAAAAGATTGCTTGACCTTATTGATCCAGAGACTTCCGCGGGGCCCCCAGTGGTTGTGCTCCGGCAGAACAGATCCCGGAGCTTCCCTTCTGATCTGCGTCCCAATAGCTATACGCCCAGACCTCAGATATTGATAGCCACAGAGTCAATGCCCTCTGAATCGAATTCCAATGATCGTAACTAGACTAAGCGACCCTGCGATCAAGATATACAACTTTTATCAATAACAAATCCCCATTATGAGAATACACTGACAGCAATGGAATAAAATCACTTACCAGTTCAAAGCTGGGTACAAAAACACAAGTTAACCACACTTTTCGAGCGTCAAGGTAATAGCACAATGTATAACACAATAAATATGGAGTATGGACACTACTAGTGACTTCTCAAACAAAAATGAATCATAGGGCCACTGCGAACATCCTTATATATGAAATTACCTACTTCTGGAGTTGCCTCGAATGTTCGGCCAGATGAATACAAGACTAGAAGCATCGATCCAGTATCTCACGCCAGCTTGCGGGAACTAGCGTAAAGACTACAAATAGTTAAAGTGAGCCCCTCACAGTAGTTGCTACGGTGATTCACAGATGGCGCTAACTACAATTAAACTCTTTTTATAATCTACTATTACATGGTTTGTATTTTTTTTGCCTCAGAAAGATCCCTGCTCTTTCAGTGGAATATGAAACTAACGCGTTAAATTCAGTAGCCACACTTGAACCGTCTTGCCGACGAGTTATCGCCTAACGTCAAATGGTGATATGAATGCTGTTGTCAAATTATCGCCTTAATTTGTGATCAGAGCTACCTCCTACCTTTCACATCGGAGCCCGGGGTCCACTTACGCCTCTACTTTTGATTTGGCTTTCAGTTCCAAGTATCCCCAAAATTTATTGTTTTGTCCTCTATTTTTGTGTGAAATCTTAATGCGGTTCACAGAATACATCTACTTACCAATTTTCAACAGCATAGTTCTTATAGTTTCGAAAAAAAGTGGCTGTGACATACGGACGGACAGACAGACAGACATGACGAATCTATAAGGGTTCCGTTTTTTGCCATTTGGCAACGGAACCCTAAAAATGACTGTAAAGTTATTCATTGTTTCCGTAGTTCGCAAGAAGGCTCCAGCGTCGCCTTAAGACGTAGGTATAGAATATATCGGAGAATTTCGAATATCTGGGACGTGTCTAGATAGCTCAGCTGGTCAGAGCATTCCCCCTGTGGTCGCGGTTTCAAGTCCCGTTCTAGATGTTCTCTTTTTCCGATCTAAATCTTTAGAAAATGTAAGCACACAAAATGCTTAAAAATTTAATTGGCTTATACGGCTTTCATGGGAGCGACTGCCATCTGCCCTCCCACCCACGAGAGGAAAGCCTGTGCCAATGCCTCATCCGTCAATCAGCAGGTGTATCGGCTTGTAGGTCAGGTTAGCTTGATGCCAAAGATCTTGGTCGGGCCTCATGTACCCACAACTAACTGTAATATGGAACCAAGAAATCACAAGAAAAATCTCATTTACCACAGTCAACGACTTGAAAAAATTAAAAGCTTTTTATTTGAATGGAAATAGTTCTGAAATATGATAAACACGTATACTATACCAATACTTGTATATCTCCGATGTATTAAAACTCATTTCGCCAGCTGTTTTCGTTCCCGATTTCAAAGACGTGATCGCTAGAAATGCGAATACTCGCTATTATTCGGTATTATATACCTATCGGACATATTTGTGTCGAATATCGAAAAATGAATAGTATTTTACGACGCTGTTATTCGGTATTCGGCATTACTCGACTCTTACATGCTAGAATCGTCTGATGGTGAAAAGCGACCACAATACGACTATACATTTCCATACGGCTATACATTTGTACCCATACGCATATATTATGCGGATTAGTATTAAGACAGTATTAGAAGCATCAAACACCAGTTCCAATTCGGTAATCCCATTTAAAAATTTGTACCACGGAATTTGGGTATACTTCCTGATGGAGAGAGTGAATTAAATAATAAATCGGCTCACGGCAGGCAATTTCAAAAGTTAACAAAGCTTAAAAGTTGTAATGAATTCGCGTTATCTGAACATCATACCGTATTTTCGAGGCACGGCTGCACCTCCACCGAGACGGGAAAGCGAGCTTTGGAAGATTAAACGGGTTAAAAAACTTGGCTCCCCACAAGACTGGACTCAAATATCCGGAATAGCTCTCTGAATTATGAACCTGAATTTGATATGCTTAAATTCCGGCACCTTGCCTCACACATTCGGAAAAACTCCGATTGATCAGTAGTCTCTGGTAGTCTCGTAAAATAATTCTATTGTGTCGTATTACACGGCTCATGCAAATGTCTTTATGGATAAAGAATTTACACTAATCGCACTCATTTTCACTTTAGCAACATAATGAAAATTCAGGATCTATGGAGTTACGCACTTGCTGAATTTTATTCTGAATCTGAAATATTATGGCCCGAGGTTCAGGACGCACGTACAAATCATTCTGTCAGATGTATCTGCGAAATTCATAATATGAATTATTTCTAATGTATGAAGCACATAGGTTTTGGTATAGAATTCTGCTTTCAGCTCCTGAATTCAGTTTCGAATTCAGAGAGCCATTCCGGATGTGTATGAGTCCAGCCTAAAATCGAGAATCTCAACTCACTTCAATCTCGCGCTTTGATTATATACGTGTGGAAGTCATCATCATGATGTTAGCGTTGTTCGTGATTGCATCCGAGGCCTATCCCCTAAGAGCCTTACATCTTCTTCGGTGGTTACGAGAGCGACTGTCGTCTAATCCTGAGAAGAAAACCTGCGCCAGAGCCTCGTTCCGTAATCAGCAGGTGTAAAGATCTTAGTGGCGCCCCAAAAACACACGCTATATACTTGTGTGTGTGCTTGTTTGTATCAAAATCAAAGTGAAACTTCTGTATGTATTTATTTTGTACCTTAACGTTGAATTGAAAATATATTGGATAAGGAAAATGTCGAAACCAAATCTGAGATTGATGGCTCCGTTCAGAGTTAGAGTAGGGTTGAAACAAAAATATAGTGTATCACTGTTTGTTTTTGTTTGTAACGTAATGTTAAGTGTGGAGGCACATCTATACACATGTTATAAAGCTGAAGAGTTGAAATAATATGTTTGTGTTGGATACCCGATTCATCCAGGAAGGTTATGCTACTACCCAGGAGAGCGGATCAGTAATCATTAATTTCAATAAATTGGGCAAATTTTCATACATTATTGTAAAACTGATAAATTGCGGATATGTATGGCTCCAATAGGTCCCACGGGGGATTGAATATGCCACGGGCGAAGCCGCGGGGCACAGCCAGTTCGTCTATATTTATGAATGAATATATATTCGCACGAATAACGTGTATAGCAAAAACAAATGATAAATATTTGGACGAAAACAGCCTAGCCGCAGAGCAAATAACACACCGAAGTGTGGTTCCACCTTTAAAATCACTGTTTCCGTGGCGAGTGCGACTGCTGTATCCCGGATCGATTTCCGGATCATGCGAAAATTTTTAGTCACACACATTCTGGAGGGAAGTGAAAATAGTTCATTGAAATGTAACATTTTTAAGGCTTGGCGTGCAAAAGGCGGTGAACGCAATTTAATTTTATGAATGTCTAGAGAGGGTTTCTACAAATTTCAATATAACTACTTTAACTGATTTTCTATTTGACGCATAGTTTGCCCAATATAGCGTAAACATAATTCGCCCACGTTTTTAAAGATGGCAGTGCGGGACAAATATTTATGAATACTCTACATATCCAAAAAATAAAGTTGCGTCCTCTGGCTTATGCAAATGTAACTTTAAATTTTTCAATGGACTAAGAAACAGTAAGCAAAATGTTAATATTTAATACAATTCTGCTTACCCCTTCAGGAATATATAGACCGTGTCTAAGTATATAGTATCTTTAAAACTAACCTATGCACTGTGTTTTTTTTAACCGGGACAGTATGGGGAAATCCGAAACCATAGAAGATATAGGGAAATGGCCTTAGGAACCATTTATTCTTTTTTTGTGAAAAAAATTTTGATATAGAAATTTTTTTGGTCAAGCGTGAGTTGTCCACAGAAATGAGTCATTTTGAAAAACATTTTTTGATGCGGTTCGACTCATTTTCATACAGGGAATATTTCATTGTATGGGAAGAAAAAAATCTGAGCAGCAGAAGTTAGTCAAATTTAATAAAATGTTTCTCATGCAATTTTTGTACTTAATACTAATTTTTACCAACTTTAATAAAACTATTAACGCAACAAATGTTCAATATGATCTCCCTCTTGCTGAATACAGATACGAGCACGTTTTAGTACACCTCTTGTTGCCTTAGCCAAGGACATGTGATTAATGTTGTTCAAGTGAAAAAGGACTGCCTCTTTTAATTCTTGTACAGTATTGTATCGAGATTCATACACTCGACCCTTCAGGTGGCCCCATATAAAAAAGTCCATCGGCGTCATGTCGGGTGAACGTGGTGGCCATTTAATAGGAACATGTGTACCCATCCAACGACCAGGAAAATGTTCATCTAAAAACCGTTTACTTGCTGTGCTATTATGTGCAGGGCACCATCTTGTTGGTAAATGACACTATTTAAATTACTTAAGGGAATGCTATCATCCACTTTTTTTATGACCATATTCAATATCTGTTGATATTTCTCACTATTCAACGTTCCGTGGTAAATCTTAATAGCAAAGATTTTATTATGTAATACCGCACACCAGCAATTAAACGAAAAGCGGACTTGGTTATGGGTCTCTGTAGTTCTAAGTGGATTAGTACGTGACCAGTAATGATTATTTTTCCTATTGTACATACCGTTATTCGAAAAATTGCATTCATCTGTCCAAATAATCTGATTTAGAAAGGAATGGTTTCCAATCGATCTTGCTACAAACCAACGACAAAATGTTAATCTGCGGTCTGTATCTCCTGGAAGCAATGCTTGTACAAGTCGACCCTCTCTGTAACACTTATACTTGTGCTTCTTCAGTACCTTTCTTACAGTTGATTTATGCACACCGATATTTTCAGCAGCTTCTTGTAATGATGCTTTTGGATAAGCTTCAAAAAATCCTAAGATGGCAATAGTTATGAATTCATTCAATATTGTCGTTCGTCTCTTACGTTTAGGTTTAAAAGAACCTTCTTGTCTTAAATTTTTAACAAGTTTTTCAATTACCTTGCGATTTGGTAGACTACGATCAGGATAGCGTTCCCGATACCACTTTAATGCATTAACTGAGCTTCGATAATTTAAAAAAATACGCTTCGATTAAATCAACTTTATGTGCATTGGATAACGCCATGATGAATCACAAACAAACTGATAATAAAAAATGAAAGTAACAAAAATAACAATGTTCGTTCGAAATTTGAATATTTTTTATTCATTTGAATCATAAAAGTCTTAATTAAGACCATGGAGGTCCAGTTCCAATTCTACAGTGCAAATAAAATCTCATTTTTGAATATGGAATGCTTTTTGTACGTGAGTATCGACTGTGATGCAGTAGATGGGTACTTTGAACTAACCTGTTGCATGAGAAACATTTTATTAAATTTGACTAACTTCTGCTGCTCAGATTTTTTTCTTCCAGTACAATGAAATATTCCCTGTATGAAACTGAGTCGATCCGCATCAAAAAATTTTTTTTTCAAAATAAGTCATTTCTGTGGACAACTCACGCTTGACCAAAAAAATTTCTATATCAACATTTTTTTCACAATAAAAGAAAAAATGGTTCCTAAGGCCGTTTCCCTGTATCTTCTATGGTTTCGGATTTCCCCATACTGTCCCAGTTAAAAAAAACACACTGTATAGCAAGTCATAGCGCAGTCGTTACAATGCCACCTGAACAATATTTATTATCGACGGTCAAAAGCCAAACATTGTAATCGACAACGATGGTTGACCGGAAAATTACTGACCTGTTAAGTTTTCATGATGTTGTTTAGGGCCTCTTTTCTTTGAAAACTTGATTTCACTTGCACCCTTTTGCTTTTTAACCGTCAATATAGTCGAAAGTTTATGCGAATATTACTCATTGAAATATAAATAATTTTAACGGGCTCTGTCGCGATTTATTTTGTTTCTACTCAATTCTTCGTCATGTAATTATTCATAGTTCGTAGTGCAGTGAGTGCTAGTAAGGACATAAGAACAAAATGACACCATAAGAAAAGAGACAATGGACACATTCTTTACTTAGTTTTTTAAGTTTTCAGCAAATGAAGTAATCTAATATCTAGGACGTACCCCGGTAGCTCAGTTAGTCAAAGTATTCTCCCTGTAATTCCTGTCCTAGATGTTCTCTTTTTCTTCTTTATCATTTTCTTTTTCTTCTTCTCTTCCTCGTGTTCTTATATATAAATGAAGTTACATTAAGCCTATTTATTAGACTCAATTGTCTTGATTTTAATTTATAATCCTTCGTTTAAGTTATTTAGAATAATACAATACATATCAATCAAAATTTACACAAAATACACTGTTAAAAAATATTTTTATTTCAATTTTAATGTATTGAAAAGTCCCGTTATGGATATTCACTTTCCGAGGTATATCTATATTCAAAAGTATTTATCAATCGTGTCTGAGAAACTACAGGATAAACTACAGGATTCACGGATATTTAATCGGCAGTAATCGTATGGTGAACAGGGTGATGACTTATAAACAGTTCTGTTTCGGAGCAATTCACCACAAGTTTGTAAACTGAATTGCTATGATCCGTACTATGACATGCTTTTAAACTGAAACTCGTTCGCGTTTGGTTCGTTTGTTGACATTTGGAACGTGAAACTGAATGAGTTAATACGACGTCATGGTATGAGTACGAAACTATTCAGTTTAGGCCTGCAATTGAATTACTATTAAGCGGTCATGGTTAGCCCCACAGGTAAGACAAAGCAACTCTGCCAACAATAATATTCAACGGAAGAATGATTGCTGTCACTCTGAGCGTTAAAAACCTGATGGGCTTACATCTCGACTCCACATTTAACTGGAGTCACGCACATTAATCAAATCAACAAGAATCAAACTTCTAAGTCAACGCAATCAAAAGATACAACACAATTTCGATGGTCTAGAAGAAAAACGCGCTAAGGACACAAAATTGCACGTTCAAATAGGAATACCATATCAATGGTCTTTAAGAAAAACGTTCTAAGTGCAACATTTTGTTCTTAACATGTTTGTCTTCTAGACCATTTAATATAATTCAATTTTTCATTTACGTTCGCTGTCTTACTTTAGGTACATTTCTTGCACTCGATTCTGTTCGGTGTCTCTAGTGAGAACTTTATTTGTACTTTACAGATAGCTTTAAGCAACCTTCTTATTTTTCTACGAGACTAATCTCTTCCAGACGCCTTTTACATCGTGTTACTCATAAGAGTATAGCTCGGAGAGCCGAATTTCAAATAAAATCAAGCTCAAGTTACAAATGTCTGCCAAATGATAATAGGGATGCTACGAAATCTGTATCGCCTCAAAACTCCTTCCAGCTAAAACCAAGGCAATGCTTGTGCAGACTCTAATCTTTTCAGTCGTCGACTATTGGGATGTATGCTATCTCGACCTGAATGCAGATCTGCTCAATAAACTCGACCGACTTCACAACAATTGCATTCGATTCATTTTACCTTAGAAAATATGATCACGTCTCAACTCATCGTTCGGAGCTGTGTTGGTTGTCTATATTTCAACGACTCAGCTTATAACAATAATAATAATCTTTATTTGCTAGAACATTGTTATGAGGATGGTACGAATAATGTCTTATGACTAGGCGCATCATGTTCTGCCTAAATTGGGCATGCAAAATTTTATTTTTATTTTATTTAGTACATTATTTATGACGATCCTACTAATATTATAAACGCGAAAGTTTGTGAGTATGTATGTATGTATCTTTATTGCTCTTTCACGCAAAAACGGCTGAACGGATCTGGCTGAAATATGGCACAGGGATATATTGTAGTCCGGAATAACATATAGGCTACTTTTTATTCCGGGAATAGGTTCCCATGGGTTGCGGGAACGGGATCAGAATTCTACGCGGGGGAGCCGCGGGCA
This sequence comes from Cybosia mesomella, assembly GCA_946251805.1. Taxonomy (NCBI): domain Eukaryota; kingdom Metazoa; phylum Arthropoda; class Insecta; order Lepidoptera; family Erebidae; genus Cybosia; species Cybosia mesomella. The sequence continues at coordinate 24,967,738 of OX276402.1, read as the reverse complement.
ACAGCTAGTAATTATCCTTACTAATATTAGAAATGTGAAAGTGATTCTGTCTGTCTGTCTGTCTGTCTGTTACGCTTTCACGCCTTAACCGCTGAGCGATTTTGCTAAAATTTGGTACAGGGGTAGATTAGACCTTGGGAAAGGACATAGGCTATGTTTTGTCGCGATAACCGACATCTACGCGGGCGGAGCCGCGGGCAAAAGCTAATATAATATAAAAAGAGAAAGAAAAACCTGGATACTTTGCAACGTGCGGATAAAAACTCCGTAATGGAGTAAACACATTTGTCTAGCAACCAGTCTTTTAACATTTTTATAAATCTATTATATGTTAAGGCTTTACTTTCACTAGGTACACAATTATAGTGCGAGGGATATGCTCTATGGGCAACCTTACACCCCGGCGTCTGTAGACCCGAGACGGCGTGCGGTTTTAGTCGGTTCAAGCCCGACATAACCGCCCCCGCTGGCACGCGGGGGGGTATCCGAAGGGATTTCCGCACGATAAAAAAAAAAAAAAAAAAAACGGTCAAAAATTATAATAATATCCACACATAGCCAGACAATTGTTTTTATAAAGAATTGTTTTAGATATCTTAGACTATTCTGTCTGGATCACGTGTGTTTCTCAGGTTTATATCCCTTGCTGTTGTAAATAGACGTTTATTTAATATGAAAACTTTTGCACATTCAAATATAAACATACAAATACATAGTTTATTTAAATAGAGGTCTGCAGGATATCCAGGCGGCTACACCGCAAATCGCCCTGACACATATTTTTTGAAACAAAAAATGCTTTATTTATATCAGTTGAGTTCATCTAAAGAAAGAGACCATAATTAAGAACGGCGACCACATATCCATAGTACGCACTAAAAACCGTCTAGGGATGCTATTCTTCGTAACTTCGCCAGAGAAACACAAATCTATTTATTCTGTTACATAATTATGTGATTTATATGGGCTTACCAATTTATATGTTTGTCCAAAATAATGCACAAGAATATTGTATGATCTACTTCCTCGATTTTAATATCTTTGTACATTATATTAAGGTTTAAGTGTTTGCGTCCGTAGGTATTAAATAGCATGTATTTAGTTTTCGTAAGGTTAACATAGCGATTATTTTCATCCAGCCTTTTTATAGTACATTTTATTGATTTATTGATGTCATTATTATATTTATTAATGTCATATTTATTGAGCGAACCTCTGAAAGAGTGAAGCTCCCTCTTAGACGACTCGTGTATTTCGGCTGTTCGCTAACTCCTCTTAAACCACTCAACCGATTTAGATCAAATTTGGAAAGGCTAGGAAAATCAAAAATCAAAAGTACCACGGAGGAATAATCACCAGAAAAAAATATTAAAATCTGATTTCTCAACGAACAAAAAAGCTTCATTCACACGATTGGTATTAAATTAAGTAATTTGTTCATATACACAAGAAAAACGAAAATCGGACTAGCCATTGAGAAATTATCACTTTTAGAAAAAGTCCTGGGGAAATAGCTTCGCTTAATTTTTGTAACAGCAGAATGAATACCTAGTTGTTGCCAGTGTCATATGAGTGAATATCATTTAATTTTGATTGAATTACTATTGAAATGTCATCTGCAAACAATGCACTTGGATGTTCAGTAACGTCAGGAAGGTCATTCATGTATAACAGAAATAATAGAGGGCCCAGCACGCTGCCCTGCAGGATGCCAGAACCGTTAACTCTATAACTGGAATAAGATGCTTCTAATTCCTTTTTACCATTGAGGTTGCTAATTTGGACACATTGTATCCTACTTGCTAGATATGTTTCTAACATTGCAATGCAAGCGGCGACGCTGATTTTTACATTTTTCAATTCTCCTAACGTCCCTTACCTAACATCTCATATTCAGTTACTCAGATCTAATCACAACAAAACTCTACGATCAACTAACAATTTTCTTCTCCTCTATCCCTCTCATGTGCAGGCTATTATTCCCTGGAATGCGCTTCCTCTGGAAGTCGGGATGCCCACTAACCGTGCTACGTTCAAGTATAAAGTACGTCAGCTCTATAGTAGCCCATGGTAGTTAATTAAATAACTAAAATATTATATTTAGGTCTAATGTACGCTTGGATATAGTTGTGTATAAACAATGTATATGTATGAGTGTTGGCGCCTGCATTAACGAAACGCAAGATCGAGGGCTACGCGGACGCATCTTACTAATGGCGGTAATTAAGATTTCTGTTAAATTACTTCCTTTTAATGTATTTCTAAAATCTGTATATTTTTCACAAGATTTGTATGTGCAAGCACGAGATTAAATCGTTAATTTACATGTGTGTGTTGTTGTATATTATACAAATACTTATTTATTGTACCATTTACATCAAAACCATTGGAGCACCGACTTCAATTTATCTCTATATCACCCCAAGGTAGACTAGTAGATAATGCCTTTGGTAATAGGTCTGCCTGTGTACATCCCAGTATGCAATGTTTTAAATAAATAAATAAATATTCGTCAAGTGAAAACAGCGAGCTTAGGCCTGAGCTTTTCAAAGACATATTTCATTTACGCTGGATCTATAACGTGAGCGCGGCAAGCGGATATAATATACTTCTAAAAGTTAAAAGCGTGCCGAGAATGTTAAATAAAATGTAGGTTACAGAAGCTGGAAGCGGCATAACTAAGTTTGTTTCATATTTATATTCTTTTAATAACGATTTTTGTGATAAATAAACAAAAGGACATTTAGTACTCAAACGTGACTTTTCTTTCTTTCTTCGTGAGAAAGGTCGTGGTTAGAATAATAATAATAATAATTCTTTATCAGCATAAAATTAGGTTACAACCATGTTTGGCCCTGACTCCAGAGCTGTATTTCAGAAGTCAGTGTCTATTCCAAGATCCACACACTTTTAAGCAACAATTTAAATTAATACACTAGAATCATAATTGAATTAAATTTATGTTTGATTGCAATTGGTTAAGTAGAACCGGAGCTATGACCGAAAAATGATAACCTACCTCCGCGCGGGCGGAGCCGCGGGCATCAGCTGATTTTAAATAAATACGTGTTGTTTCAACATGTTCGTTAATATTTTCATATTGTGTCAAAATATAGCTAACTGAAATTACTAACATTATGTCCCCAAGGGTTGTTTTGATTTCATTAGCAATATTAAAAATCTTGCTTATTTCAAGGAATTTTAATTTCGATTGTACCTGTGTTTTATTCTTTATAATTACCTTCATAAAATAACTGGATAAATAAAGCAAATAGTTTACGTTTCAATGATACGAAAAATCGGACAGTACGTATTATCTATCTGTATTGAACATTTGTAGTGTCTGTACATTGCATATATTTAAAAAAAAACTTGGGTTATGTGGAATGAACGATACTGAACATAATAATATTTTTCTGGAATTCTTGTCTGTTTATCTGTTTTTCTATTTATTCGTAGTGGAGGTAAAAGCTACTGAACGGATTTTGTTACAATTTCTTCTATTAGAAAGGTCTTGGTCAGACTTAAAATCTGCCGCATGTTTTATTGCAATAATATTTGCAATTGATAAAGTAGAACCGGAGATATAAGCCAACCTCCGTGCGGGCGGTTCCGCGGGTATCAGCTAGTAAAAATATATTTGGTTGGTTTCAGACGTAATATACGTATCGACTATAGTAAGGAAAAAGTGTTGGATTCCAAATACAGTCGTTTCAAAGCATTTTGTTTTATTTATCTTGAGCGTGGAGTCCTATTTGCTGTGCCCTAGAAGACTTTTTTTTTACGTGTGGAATATGGATATATTTTACATAGACCTTACGAATGGAATTCCCCAGGTACCCCGCCAGGTATTGAACAAATTTTTTTTTCGTGCGGAAATCCCTTCGGTTACCCCCCCCCCCCACCCCCCACCAGCCAGCGGGGGCGGTTATGTCGCTTGAACCACACGCCGTCTTGGGTCTTAATACGGGTGTAAGGTTACCCATAGAGCATATCCCTCGCACCCCGACTGACCCTGGACTATCTCCGGTTTCGAGATGGCCCCCCTCGTGTTTGGGAACCACGGTGCCTCGGCGCCTCCCACAGGTATTGATCACCTATCGTGTAACAATCGAGCTCAACGTGGAGTGCAGGGGGCCCTGAGAAAGGCAGGCGTGGAACACGACGCGCCACCGTCTCATTCCTGCTTCTGCTAGGGCCAAGAGAAACCCTTCCCCTTCGCCCAAAACCCGCGCTCTTGGAGAACGAAGATCGTATACGCTCTCTGACGCCCGGTGCGCCCTCTGCGATATAAGAAAGTACTAGTCCTTTCCCTTTCCACCGCCTTTTTCGCTTTCGTCACCTCTTACTTTCCTTCTCTCTCTGTACCATGGATATTCATGATCTCAAGTAAGAGGCTTCCCCCCGTCGCAGCGCTACTGCGCCCACTCTGGACAATTCACTAACCTGTGGAAGGAATTTTCCTCGTAACAGCTCCCGCAGTGATGGAAAGCGACTGGCACAATACGCCCACTCTTGGTAAACAAGGATATCAGAGCTTATTGACTACGCACGAGTGACAGTTCCATCCTTACCTTCAGGTGGAAAAGCCGATTTTTTGCTACTTTGGTTGTTAAAAATTAAGTAACCCAGTTATGTTTGCAATTCACGTCAGGCACACAGAGACACTGTGTCATATTTCAAAACGTCCCTGCTAACATAACACATACCTACTCAGCGGTTTATGCATAGTTTACACCATGTTAGATGTTTATTTATAGTTAAACTAACTACAATATATTCGTAACAGAATTCGGTAAATTAGCTCTGAATCAGTCACGGTTGCGGTTCATCATTCACCGAATTAATTAAGGTACATTGTGTTCAGTTGAATTTGAGCTGAGTACATGGTTTGAGTAAAATGGCCCCTCCCCGTGTCACTTCCATAATTCGTGAGGTAAATTGAAGACTGTTCAATATAACAAATTCAATTTTTTTCTACATGTTACAACGACCTACTTAGTTCTAAGTGGTTCGAAGTGAGGCTTTTTTGAAGTTGGTATATAAAATAGACAAAAAGGGTTACTGAAGTGGACTGTGTTGTTCAAATGAAAGAATTATCCTATTCTTCTCTTGTTTATTATTCCTCTACTAGGTCAGTGTCCAATTTGGAATGAATCTGATACGAAAAAGGTCCGCATTTTTAAAAGCTTTTTATATGACTTGCACTGTTCGTATGTAAGTATGTTGTCCGTCAAAATATCGAACCATTTTTCGACCATTTGTTGACATCCGATCGCGCTGAAATTTTGTATACACGTTTAGTTTGGATGACAATGCAATAATATGGTACTATGGAGCCGGTCTGATGGTGGAGTAAGAAGATGGCCACAGTAACTTCTAAACTAAACAAGATAAACCCATCGAGTTTGAGCTCATTTGTTTTGTCCTAGCAAACTCTCTGGTGCTACAAGGTACTCAGGGTCTAAAGATGGAGTAGGAAGGAAAGAAAGAAAAGAAAGAAAGGTGGCCAAAGGAACTCCTAAACTAAACAAGTTAAATCTGTCAAGTTTGGGCACAGTTTTTCCTGTATTGGCAAGCACTCTGGTATTATATTATGGTATTCAGAGTCTGAAGATGGTGTAGGACGGATGCCATAGGAACTCCTAAACAAAACAAGATACACTTATCGAGATGGGGCTCTTTTGTTTTGCCTTGTCGAAATCTTTGTTGTCACATGGAATTCAGGGACTTTCTGGAGCTACATGATATTACTAAAACTAAAAAGTTGAAAATAAAACGCATGCATTCTGCTGTTACAAAATTAAGTCACCTAATGTATACAGCAACTTAGGCTCCCAACAACACTTAAACTAATAGTTAGGTAAGTACTCAGTTCAAGTGACTCCGCAAACCCAAATGGCTTCATTTTAACATTTATCACATCATAGTCGATAATTATCAACATTATAAAAATAAAGAGTATATTACCCACACCACGGCCACAATCATATTGCCTCGGGCGACCATGTCTGTACCCGAGCGTTGGTAATGAAACCGGGTCATGAGACGTATCTACGGGATGTTCAAAAAATTTAATTTTAATTTGCTTTTTATAATATTTTTCGTAATGTTTTGTACGAAAGATGGACTTAGTTTATTTAACATGCGCGGAATAAGGTCGTCTCACCATAGACATTCACGGCCTTAACTGTGAAAACTTAAGTAAAAGCTTGTAGCGGAAATCGAAAAAAGAGAAATAACTTGCCTATTGCATAAAATTATCATTTTCGTTACAGTGCGATGACATTTTTGAATAAAAGCTTGTTTCGTAAAAAAGTTATATATTGTATGATATATATAACTTTCTAAGATAGAAAGATTCAATTGGATATAATTACATTTTTCCTTTTGGTTGCCTTATCAATACAGCGTATGGGTTTCGCTATATCTTCTAGACAAAAAGTTCGTTTAACAACTTATTTCTAATTGTCAATTTTAGCATTTTAAGTTGAAATTAATATCAAATAATCAGGTCTTCAACTTCTGGCTGCTATGAAAAAATCTAACTTCTAAGTCAACGCAATCAAAAAATACAACTCAATTTCGATGGTCTAGAAGAAAAACGCGCCAAGGACACAAATTTGCACATTCAAATAGGAATACCATATCAATGGTCTTAATGAAAAAGTGCTAAGTGCAACATTTTGCACTTAACATGTTTGTCTTCTAGACCATTTGATATAATTCAATTTTTCATTTACGTTCTCTATGTCTTGCTTCAGGTACCTTTCTTGCACTCGGTGCACTAGAGAACTTTCTTTGTACTTTACAGCTAGCTTTGAGCAACCTTCTTGTTTTTCTACGAGACCACCCATATTCTTAAACGTTACCTCGAATGCTGCTCCACTCAAACTCGACTGAGAGTACCTCGAGTGTTCCTTCAAATATCTCTCAAGTTCGGTACTTTTAGTCAAACTTTTGGAATTTTCGGTTTTACACTCAAATTTACTCGACTGAGTAAAACTCCAGTTGGAGTGGAGTAATTACGTCATCATACGTCATCAATTTGTGTAAAAGTCTGTTTGTTTTAATCTATGGTTATTGTCAAAGACGATTGACAACATGTCAAGTTAAAAGTAAACAAAAGGGAATTGCAAAAAGAGTAAAATGATACTCTTTTTGCAATTCTCTTTTGTTTGCTTTTAACTTGACATAAACAACAGTAGTCACTGATTGTGTTTTTTAAGAGGGGCGAATACATTTTTTGATCTGGAGTTAAAAGTAAACAAAAGAGATTTGCAAAAGGCGTTTTATTTTTATGATTTTTATTGAATATCAACAATAATTACAGTAACATTTAATAATAGTAAAGTCACCGTTTGTGTTTTTTTATGAGGGACGTATACATTTTTTGAGGACAAAGGGTAGTAAAAGTGCAACAAGAGAAAGCTGAAACATCTGGCAATCATATTTTGAACAAAATTGAAGATGGCTTCAATTTCTACATTGCATCTACTACTAGTTCAGTGGGTTCAGTCAAAGTTTAGCTACCATGACATCCAGACAACTATTTAGTGAGGCTGAGAAGATGTGTCTTCAAGAACTAATTATTAAATATAAATTAAATTCAAGCTCTACACTTTGCGGGCAATCCCAGTGCTAAAAAGTTTGCTTAGAATATTAACTACTGTGTCCTTATTGAAACGGAAGCGTTTCTAGAATTCCATATCGTCATACACTTCTTAAGGATTGTCTGCACCCCTTATATATTTCCTTGATGGGTAATTATATGTTGTATCATCAAACATTATAATTTATAAATTCTTCCAAACTATTTTCTACAGACATTTTTACGGTTTTATAATAATCCCTTCCAGACGCCTTTTACATTGTGTTACTCATAAGAGTATAGCTCGGAGAGCCGAGTTTAGCATCAAACCAGTAAGTATATAATAAAAACTGAAATTTCAACGTAGGCACCTTTTTTTTTTTCGTGCGGAAATCCCTTCGGATAAAAAACCGACCAAGTGCGAGTCGGACTCGCCCATGAAGGGTTCCGTAGAAGCAAGTAAATTTTTTTATATGTGAGTTGACCGAATGAAAGGTAAATTGCGGTTTACGATTTATGACGTATTAAAAAAACTACTTACTAGATCTCGTTCTAACCAATTTTCCGTGCTACATGGTAATGTACATCATATATATTTTTTGTAGTTTTATCATTCTCTTATTTTAGAATTTACAGGGGGGGAGGACACACATTTTACCACTTTGGAAGTGTCTCCGCGCATATATTCAGTTTAGAAAAAAAATGATATTACAAGCCTCAATATCATTTTTGAAGACCTATCCATAGATGAGTTTGAACAAGAAAAATTTTTTGAGTTTCAGTTCTAAGTATATACCCCCAAAATTTATTGGGTTTTTTTTTGTGTGAAAATCTCAATGCGGTTCACAGAATACATCTACTTACCAAGTTTCAACAGCATAGTACTTATAGTTTCGGAAAAAAGTGACTGTGACATACGGACGGACAGACAGACAGACATGACGAAGCTATAAGGGTTCCGTTATTAGCCATGTGGCTATGGAACCCTAAAGATTTAACATGCAAAATGTAAATATTTTGTAAATTTGTAACTTGTCTTTTGTATTAAATCTGTAAATTCACTCAATTTGAAACTTTTTTGTTTGTTGAAGTATTTTTTCTTCTTTAGACTCCCATGATTGACCCAACAGAAGCTACAGTCGTTGAGGCTGTGGTTAAATTCTGATCGGTTTCATTGGCTCATATCATTCTCTTTTTTTTTTATACCACTAAGGTGGCAGACAAGCACATGGCCCACCCGATGGGAAGCGGTTACCGCGGCCTATGGACGTATGCAACACCAGTGGCGTCACACTCGCGCTGCCGACCCTGTAAAGGAAAGGGGATGGGAAAGGAGTTTGGGAGGGGATGGGAAAGGAGTTGGGGGGGATGGGAAAGGAGTTTGGGAGGGGATGGGAAAGGAGTTAGGGAGGGGATGGGAAAGGAGTTTGGGCTCCGGCACTCTCACTCACCAAACGGAACGCAACAGTTCAAATACTGTTACTTGGTGTCGATATTCTGTGAGAGGGCACCGCCTTCTTCCCCGGTCGAGTCGGCCCATTCATGCAACGGCCAAAATGACTGTTGCTTGACTCTACCACTCATAGTTAGTTTGCATGCAAGAGCTCTTTACATAGAACGGTTGTGATGTCCATTAAGCTAGTTTTATTAGGCGAGTTCTCCACTTGATTCGACTATAACTGGCATGGCACGTACGCCTTTACGTACTGTAAAGGCGTCAAGTACGTGCCTCTCAAATATAACGGTTCGGTTTAAATGTATTTTTATTTTCTCAAAGAGAATATTTTCTTCATTTTTAAATAACTTAAATAATTTATCTAGCAGGAGTTCAAACACGGCGCTTCACTATCCCTAAGGATTTCTTAACGTAAGGTATCGTAGGATTGGGGTGCTTAGTTGGGGAGGGGTGCTTGGTTGGGGACCTCCACGCGGTGCACCCTGGGCAACGGATTCGGCAGCGCCTCTCTCCTAGGGTGGGAGAGACGCTGCCGCCTACGGCCAACTCCGACCGAGGCGAGGACGGCCCTGTTGAGGGCTGTTCGGAAGCTTTCCACGTGTCCCTCTGACAAGCGGATGGCACAGTGGAGAGCAAGTAAGGGGGCCATCTCGAAAACGGAGATGGCCCAGGGTCAGTCGGGGTGCGAGGGATATGCTCTATGGGTAACCTTACACCCCGGGCGTCTTAAGACCCGAAACGGCGTGCGGTTTTGGTCGGTGCGGGCCCGACGTAGGCGCCCCCGCTGGTCGGCGGGGGGGTGTCCGAAGGGATTTCCGCACGAAAAAAAAAAAAAAAAAAGGTATCGTAGGATTCGTCTAAGCAAACCTTTTTGTTTGACTGTACAAAACAGTTTTCATTAAAATTAAAAAGTGACAGTTCGGACAAGCGTTTCACAAAAAATTGTCCCTGATGTTGACGAGCCTATATTTCAAGAGGTCTTACTCAATATAGGCGACAATAAAGAAAGCAGATTTTACAGGAGGGCCGGGCCATTCAAAGTTTGTACATCAGATGTTACAGAATATGTAAGAAAATTGTCGATACATTTGGAAATTCTTAGTTCATTTCTAAAATTCTTACCACTTTTAACCCTTTCATCCATATTCGTAACTGATCTTTCGTAGCCAGCTACGAATATGGAATTTTTTTCTCGTTTGATAACTAGCTACGAAAACAGAATTAAAATTCTCGTTTTGTAACTAGTTTTCATAACCAGTTACCTAAATGGAATTATTTTCCCCGTTCATAACTGGTTACCAAAAGAGAATTGCATTCATTTTTCGTAACTTATAAGACTGTTATAAAACGTAAGCCAGGAGGTCATGTTAACGTGGAACTGGCTGATATAAATAATATCTCATTCTGTGTCATTGAAATGTCATTTGTGATGTGATGCATTTAATTGGTACAAATTCTTTGGATTTTTCTTCCATGTTTACTTTCGACTTTAAATGGTTCTAATATGTTTTCTTTACTTCAAAATATTATTTAATTTACAAATGATATTTCGTCATTTAAGCACATCACAAATGACATTTCAATGACACAGAATGAAATATTATTTATATCAGCCAGTTCGACGTTAACATGACCTCCTGGCTTACGTTTTATAACAGTCTTATAAGTTACGAAAAATGAATGCAATTCTCTGTTGGTAACCAGTTATGAACCGGGAAAATAATTCCATTTAGGTAACTGGTTATGAAAACTAGTTACAAAACGAGAATTTTAATTCTGTTTTCGTAGCTAGTTATCAAACGAGAAAAAAATTCCATATTCGTAGCTGGCTACGAAAGATCAGTTACGAATATGGATGAAAGGATTCTCAACAGTGTAAGGGGTTGGAACATTTCACATTAGAATCCCACCTTCATCGTTGGTGTTCAGCACAGATATTCGAGGTGTTCAGTTAGTTATGACATTAGTTACAGATAAAGTTTAATAATAATTCAATTCAAGACAACAATGTATCCTATCGTGATTCCAAAAAGGAATAGACAATAGGTAATTGTATTGGCTCGTGAAACTTAGTGAATAGATTAATGTTTTATGCTTGAAATAATGGTTGATAATGATTCCAGAGTGTGCCACTACTAAAAAATCTCCGCACTTAGCGTAGCTGGTTTTCGTCATCGTCATTTCCAAGTCGTTTTATTAGCGTTCCTTTACTTAACAAAGCACTTTTACTTAAATTTAATACAGACACCTGTATAAACAGATACCTGTATAATGCTTAACTACATAAACTCACGCCTATATCCCCGAAGGGGTATGCAGAGGTGCTAGCACCCACATTTCGCCAGTTTATGTTTAGGTCCCAATGTAATAGGTGGCGAGCCTATTGCCATTAACCGGGTACTTATAAACCTGCGATAAATACACAAATAACTTCGAAAAGCATCGAAAAGTCATTGGTGTGTGCCATGGTAAAACCTGGGATCGAACCCGAGACCTCGTCTCAGCAGTCCATTACCCATCCCACTAGGCTACCGCGGTTATAATGCTAACTAGATATACAATATGTAACAAAATTAGTATCCGATCCGTGAATGTGTATATAGGTGTCAATATTAGGTTCTGTTTATGTAATCCTTTTTGGAAAACAAGTTAAAAAAATACCTCACAAAAACTGCAATAGAATTTAGGTCTATGCGGCAAATTACATGGTAACACACACACAGGGCCACTTTGTGAACAAACCCTCTCTGAAAATAAAAATAACAAAAAGTAACTAAAAAGGGTGCGGCGCTGTAGCCAGCGGGGGGTGGTGTAGTGGGCCACCGCTAGATATCTACCATGTGGTGTTATCACATTCTTAGATATTGGGTAGATATTGGATAGTAATGATCTAGGAAATGGTATTTAAAATCCCAATAATACATTTATTTTCATTATACCCATATTATGTTTAATTTCATATATGGTTATGTATTTAGGATATCTAGATACCCCTTATTGATCGGACTATATGATATATGTTACCGGCAATCTATATGATTCAAGTAGGTATTCTAAATAATACCTAGGCAATGTATAGAATACCTGGAATGCCCCAATGGCAATGTATTAAATATTATTGATCATTACATACATACTTAACCTAAATAATAAATTCAATTCCTAGGGATTTTATAGACTGTTCCAGCGGCAATGTGTAAAATAAATAAATCTTGGCCTATACACATTTATCAACGACCTGGGAACGAGCGAAGCGAGCTTGTGGGCACCTCGTGCCCCGATACAGATAAATATAGGTTAGAAGGGTTTCGTGTTAAAACCCTTCGTGTTAGGTTACACTAAATTTAATCGAGTGGCAACACTTGATATCTATGATGCTTGCAATAATGGCTTAAAGGTCTTGTAACCAAGCCAAAAATCTTCAAAAAAAAAAAAATATGCTTGCAATAGGATACAAGTATTATTTTTTATATTCACTCATTCTTTCTCGACGGTTGGTATCGATGTCAACGTTGACAGTAGACATTACCCGATATGAGTAAATCTATGAATAATTAAACAATCTCTTGTTATTTAAGTGAACCTGATCTGACCTATTCATTTGTGATAATGGACACAGCGGAATGAAAGTTTTTTTTTTAACAAAGCTTTCCATAATTCACTCGCGCCATGTCCTAAAATTAATGAAGAAGATGTGTACAAATGAACTGAACTAGTGTTACCACACATTACGTTTCTTTTTCGGGCGTCCAAACAATGCTGACACGTTGTTACGAAACTTGACACGCAGACCTAATTCGTTATTTTCATGTTCTGGCAAACGTTCACAAGTTAATGGTGCCTGTATTTTGATACAAAATATATGTTTTGTACTTTGGTGGCTTTGTCTGTTTATGGTAACGTTTTCCTTATCATGTTATCTTTCTTGCAACTTATAGCGTCGGTAGCTTAGTGGTTAAGGAGTCGACCTTACGATCGAGAGGTCTCTGGGGTCGAATCCTGGCCATTACACTACCGACGTGAACCCACTCCTAACACAAGCAATTTAGCTTAGCTGGAGGGGTTAGGGGGAATATTAGTAATTTCGGTTGCTAATATTCTTTAAAAAAAAAAAAAAAACTATCTGCTGTCAATAAAATGTATTAACCAGCTGATGCCCGCAGCCTCCCCGCATGGATGTCGGTTATCGCGATTTTGAGTCACATTTCCGGTTTTACATTACCAATTGTAATCAAACATCGCAGATTTTAAGTCTAATAAAAAAACCGCATTAAAACTCATTCAGTAGTTTCTGCGTCCATCACGAACAAACAGACAAGAATTCCAAAAAATATTATTGGATTCAGAATCGTTAATTTAACATAATGCATTTTTTTTTAATATTTCCAATGTTCAGACAGAACTAATTAACATTTGATAACAGTAGGTATAGCAATGAGGTATCTCTCATGTACCGCCAAAATACATCTAAAACGCTATTTCTTGATACCCACACCTTATACAGTGTGTTCTAACACGCATGTGGTTTTTATTACTTTGTAGACAGTTACAACGATAGAGAAAATGTCTTCGGAAAACAATTTGAAGCCAAATAAAACTGTAATCAATTACATTACTTTAGCTATTTTACGGGAATACTTATACGTTTTAACACTTTATTTTCTGGAAAAAGTGAGTGACTGAATTAGGGCTAGAAAACTTAGAACGAGTTGATACAATACATGTATCGGTATAATTCGTTCCGCTTTAGAATCAAGTTATGTTGGTTAACTTATCAGCTGAATTTGTTTCGTGAATGTCTCATATTTTAAGTATTTTAATTGCTAGTATAGGTACTGTATCCAGAGGGAAAGTCTTAAAGCCGTAGATGCCCTAGGGTCAGCCAGGGGTGCGTGGAAGTTACCTAACACCTTTATTAGAGAACCGAGACGGTGTGCCGTAGGAAACAGTGCGAATTTTAGCAAAAAAAAAAATGGCACAGTATAGGCGGAGATAATTCTAAAAAGGAAAAAAACCGGCCAAGTGCGAGTCGGACTCGCCCATGAAGGTTTCCATAGCAGCAAGTAAAATTTTTATATTTGAGTTGATTGAATGAAAGGTAAATTGCGGTTTACGATTTATGACGTAATAAAAAAAAAACTACTTACTAGATCTCGTTCAAACCAATTTTCGGTGGCAGTTTACATGCTAATGTACATCATATATTTTTTTTAGTTTAACATTCTCTTATTTTAGAAGTTACAGGACACACATTTTACCACTTTGGAAGTGTCTCTAGCGCAAACTATTCAGTTTAGAAAAAAATAATATTAGAAACCTCAATATCATTTTTGAAGACCTATCCATAGATACCTCAAAAGTATGCCCCCAAAATTTAGTGTTTTTTTTTCTATTTTTGTTGTGAAAACCTTAATGCGGTTCACAGAATACATCTACTTACCAAGTTTCAACAGCATAGTTCTTATAATTTCGGAAAAAAGTGGCTGTCACATACGGCCGGACAGACAGACAGACATGACGAATCTATAAGGGTTCCGTTTTTTGCCATTTGGCAACGGAACCCTAAAAATCATGAAAATTGGTCCACCTGTTCTTGAATTATAAACGGTATCACTAACACGACTTTGTTTTATATATAGGAATAGATAAACAATGTTTTATGGAACTAACAACCTCTTTGAAAAAAAAGAGGGTTGTTATATTTTTGCTACAAGCTAGGTTTTTAGATAGCTTCTCAACTTTCATCCAAAATTACTACAACAAAAAGGTTAGCTAATACTTGAGGAATCTGTGAATTTAGAAAAATAATTTAGGGCACCACATTCTTGGGCTGGAGTTTCTGTGTGTCTTAATACACAAATACTTCATGTGGGTCAAGAAATTTCAAGAATTTTTTTATGAACTTAACGGAAAGTAAGATATCCCTCAATGGATTGACGGCCTGGAAAAGGCAGCTGGGATATACGTACATAGATATGATAGCTGAGATAGACTGGATGCAAAAAGCATAGGATTGGGTGCCATGACGCACATTGGACTGCAATAACTTGATTGATTGATTGAACTGTTTGATAAGTTCTTGGCTAATAACGAGTACAAACGGTAATAGGACATCCATATATAAGAGGCGTACATAACTTACTGGTTAAGGAGTCGGCCTTACGACTGAGAGGTCCCGGGTTCGAATCCTGGCCATTGCACTATCGAAGTGAAACCACTACTAACACAAGCAATATAGCTTAGCTGGAGGGTTAAGGCATATAAGTAATTACGGGTAATAGTAATCCATTAAAAAATCCTAACGATTTCTAGTCATCGTAAGGCTGAAAAGACAAAAATTGCGTATAAGATTACATATTATAGTCCGAAAAAGAGGGTCTAGTTAGACTACTAAACTAAACACGAAACCTGAATCCACAACATATTGAACGACAAATTATCTCTGACTTTACACGTAAACGATTTTCTCTTACTAACAGTTCTCGACGGAACACTACACCCGATCAAAGCCTTTGTTGTTGGAAATGTTTGTGTTCCCAGTGTATGGAATAAAGCTGATCTTCAATCTTGTACAGTGGGGCTTAGAACAAGTCACTAAGTACCTATTTCACAAAAAAAAAGGTACAAGCTTTAAGATAAAAAAAGAAATGTACCTAATGGTTTATTTCTACTCGTATCTTTCTCCTTTATTCTTTAACTTCACTTATTATATACTAACTGTTGAATTCTGATCCCGGTCCCATAGGTACAAACAGTTTAGGGCACGCCGCAATAGCGGCGGTAAGGCCCATCATGGAGGATTGGCTAGAGAGGCGACACGGAAGCCTCTCGTACCGACTGACGCAGGTGATCTCCGGTAAGGGGTGCTTCGGGGACCACCTGCATCGGATCAGGAAGGAGCCAACGCCTGAGTGTCATCACTGTGACGCGAGCGAGGACTCAGGGCTGCACACGCTGGCGGACTGCCCGGCGTGGGAGGTGCCGAGGCGTGACCTCGTAGCAGCCATCGGGGTGGGAGTCCTCTCGCTCGGCAGCATGATTGCGGCAATGGTGCGGAGCGCGAGCGCGTGGGCCGCCGCCACCTCCTTCTGCGAGCATGTGATGCTCGCGAAGGAGATGGCGGAGCGCGCCCGGGAGAGGTTCAGAACCCTCCCGGCCCGCCGAGCCCGCAACACGCTCGCCTCGCGTCGCAGGCGACTCAGGCGCCGGAGGGCGCTTAACGACCTCCGTCCTCCATGAGCGCAGGCCTGGGGGTGGCAGGTGAGGCCGCCTGTCACCCCAGCAGAAGCAGGCCGGGACGGTGGGGCGACTAGCGCCCCTCCCCCAAACCGGGGCAAGACGGGGACACCGTGGTTCCCAAACCCGAGGGGGCCATCTCGAAACCGGAGATGGCCCAGGGTCAGTCGGGGTGCGAGGGATATGCTCTATGGGCAACCTTACACCCCGGCGTCTGCAGACCCAAGACGGCGTGCGGTTTTAGTCGGTTCGAGCCCGACATAACCGCCCCCGCTGGCCGGCGGGGGGGTATCCGAGGGGATTTCCGCACGAAAAAAAAAAAAAAAAAAAAAAAAAAAGGTACAAACAGTTTCCCGAGTGGGCCATCTCGAAACCGGAGATGGCCCAGGGTTAGTCGGGGTGCGAGGGAAATGCCTTATGGGCAACCTTACACCCCGGCGTCTGAAGACCCGAGACAGCGTGCGGTTTTAGTCGGTTCAAGCCCGACATAACTGCCCTCGCTGGCAGGCGGGGTGGTATCTGAGAACATTTCCGCACGAAAATAAAAAAGGGACAAACAGCGTCAGTACATACTGTGTGTGTGTCCTCTTTACATACTGTGTTAGATATATAATCTAGATCTACTTAATGTTAACCATGTATACCTACTTTTGATTTTATTAAAGTATTATTATTATTTTCATTAAAATATTTTTATTATTTTCATTAAAGTACTTCACGAATTTCTCTAGTTTGGGAGAGGCGGCAAGATAACCCCGGCGAGGTGGGTAACAGTCGGCCGGAGCGTTAGGGCGTTTGGCAGAGGTACTGCCGGACTATTTATTATTATTATTTATTATTCTGTCACTTTTTTCATGTAAAAACTTATAAATTATATTTTAAATACAATTAATAAAAAAACAATCCTTCAGCTTAACAATTACTTAACAATTACTTAATTCGGATCAATCCTTGTTACAGGAATCACGTCAATAACTACCCTCACAGTGATATCCTTCGAGCGGTACATGATGGTCACCAGGCCGCTGAACTCTCGGCACTTGAGCTCCAGAGGCGCTGTGATGTCCATAATATTCATATGGACATACTCCTTAGCGTTAACCACACCACCGCTTATGGGCTGGGGTGCTTATGTCAATGAGGCTGCTAATATCAGGTAAGGGTCGTACAGAGTAATTATAATTTTATGTGATTTCTTTGAGGCATAAATCATCATCTTCCGTCTTAGTGATAATCTAGGTTTTCCCTTATTGAGCTGAGCGAAGCGAAGCTCTTATACGTGGCTAAGCCGTTTGGTCGAGACTGTACTTATCGTATCTTTAACCACAATACCGAACTTGACCAAATTTGCTATGGTGATAGTGTAGACACCGCTGAGTGTTTAGAGGGGTCAACTGTTCAAATACAATGTACCATTGAGGAACAATCATCGAAAAACAGTATCATGAGCGCGCGGCCTTAGCTATGCGCGACCGTAGTAAGATGCCTTATTTTTCAAGTCAGAGTCCTGCTCGCTCAGCTCAATTTATTTCAGTCGCACCCGGCACTGAATTCCAAGTGGATGGTAATGGGAGTGAGTGTCAGGGCAGCCTGCGCTAGAACTTTGTCCATGAATCTGATTGAACCCTGAAGAAGTTTATAGGATCCTTTATACTAGTTAAGTAGCCGATTGCAGTCCACTGTCCTTCCCCAATGTGCGCTTGCTCCAACAGCCATCGGTCCTTCGGCAGATATGACGGGCTCATTGCCATTTCAGTTATTCTAAGTTTAAAGTACAGATATACCCCGGACTTACGCGATACGTGCGATCCAGCAATGACCGTGTAAGTTGAATTTCTATAAGTCAGGGTGAAATTTTGTATATACAAACTTATAATAATTTATGTTAAATTGGGACTAAAACATTTACATTCTTATTCATAAAAAATGCTTATCGAAGGTTTATAGCGTACTTTAGTTAAAACGTCTCATAACGCTATCATACGTATTTTAAAATATTGTATTCATAACTGTTCTATAAGCCTTCGATAACTATAGTGTCGCTATAAGAGATTAATAGACGAAAATGTGTTGGGGCTTGGGGCCCCACGCACCCGTGCCCAATTAAAACGGGTGGTGGTCCACCACTTTCTACCAAAATAGACAGTGAAGACATAAGTTCATGGCTCCCTAATAAATTTATAGTCGATAAACTTTTGGTCGCGGATTCCTCATATTTTCAATAGCTTCAAGTACATCTAGGCACTAGACACTGATAAACACTCTGCCGCAATAAATTTACCACAAACTCCACAAAGTAACTAACCTAGATAAGTAATAATAATAATAATAACAGAGGGTGAATGGATACGGGATGTCAGGCAGTCATGTGAGTCAATACAAGCAATGGAGCCAATAGTTATTAGTGAAAATGATGTCGCCAGTGCAGTCCGTTCGTTATCAAACTGGAAATCAGCGGGACCGGACGGACTGCACAATTTCTGGCTAAAATGGCTCCACAGCTCACATGCCTGTTTGGCATCACAGTTCCAGTCATCACTCGAATCAGGATCGCTCCCAGCTTTTATGACTACAGGCATAACCCACCTACTCTACAAATCAGGTAGTACCACGGACCCCAAAAATTATAGACCAATAACCTGTTTACCAACAATATATAAACTTCTTACATCCATTCTGACAGCTAAATTGTCAGCTCACATAGAGAATAACTCTATAATGTCTATCTCTCAGAATGGATGTAGAAGTGGGGCACGTGGTACGAAGGAGCTCCTTATTTTTGACATGGCCATTAGCCAACAGGCCCGCCGTAACCGAAAGAATCTGACGACATGCTGGATTGACTACAAGAAAGCCTACGATTCCGTGCCACATACATGGCTGTTGAGGGTGCTGGAGTTGTATAAAATTGATACAACTCTATGCACCTTCTTAAAGGAATGTATGGGGCAATGGAGGACGGTTCTTCTTTCTCCAGGGTGTGGTCAGGTCCTTGGGCATGGTGTACCGATAAAGATCGAGAGGGGTATATTCCAGGGTGATAGCCTGAGTCCGTTATGGTTTTGCCTAGCACTGAATCCTCTCAGTACAATACTGGAGAATTCAGGACTAGGCTATCAGTTGCGGAGAGGAGGTCAAGTTATATCCCATCTTCTTTACATGGATGACTTGAAATTATTTGCCCCCACCGACTCCCAGCTGGTAGAATTACTTAAGGTAACTGAAACCTTTAGTAATTCTATCAGAATGGAGTTTGGTGTAGACAAATGTGCAGTCATGCATGTTAAGAAGGGTGGGGTTGTGGAATCTGAAAGAATTGAACTTTCAGATTCTACACAACTGAAATCTCTCTCGGCAACTGAAACCTATAAATACCTTGGTATGTCACAAGCGCTAGGTATTACTGAGGCTGCCATGAAACAGACGTTGCGGGATCGTTTCTTTGGGCGCCTGAAAAAAGTACTTCAGAGTCTTTTATCGGGCGGTAACAAGGTGCGAGCCTACAACGGCTGGGTCATGCCAGTCTTAGTATACTCCTTTGGCATACTAAGATGGACTCAGACCGAATTAGATGCCCTGGATAGGAAAGTCCGTACGTTGCTAACTGCAAATCGTATGCACCACCCACGCTCTTCAGTAATGAGGTTGTATATCCCACGGAAGTGTGGGGGTCGTGGTTTTTTAAACGCCAAGACTCTCCACAACCGTGAGATATGCAACCTTAGGGAATATTTCCTAAACGTTCACGTGGGTGTGCACCGAGATGTAGTGGCAATAGACAACGGACTGACCCCTCTAGCTCTGGCTAAAGAGAACTGGCACAAACCGGTAATACTTAGCATCGCTGATCGCAAGGAAATATGGAAGAGCAAAGAGCTGCATGGACGTTTTTATCGGGCCTTAAATGGGCCCGACGTAGATATAAAAGCATCAGTGTTCTGGCTACGCTTCGGTGATCTCTTTGGAGAAACCGAAGGTTTTGTCTGTGCAATTACAGATGAAGTTGTCATGACGAATAATTATCGGAGGTATATCCTTAAGGACGGCACGATTGACATATGTCGGGCGTGTCACCGTCCCGGAGAATCCCTAAGACATATTATCTCTGGTTGTTCTCGTCTTGCTAACCGAGAGTATTTACATAGACACAACCAAGTGGCCAGAATCGTTCATCAACAACTTGCTCTGAAATACGATCTTGTAGATTCGGAGGTACCGTATTACAGGTATGTGCCCGACCCAGTTCTTGATAATGGTCGTGTCACGTTGTACTGGGATCGATCAATCGTCACTGACAGGACTATTGTAGCCAATAAGCCTGATATAGTGGTGATTGATCGATCAGAGCGTCTCGCAATAATTGTTGACATCACCATCCCCCATGATGACAATCTCGTGAAAGCCGAAAAAGACAAACAAATAAAATATTTGGACTTGGCTCACGAGATTGTCGACATGTGGGATGTGGATTCAGCAATTATTGTTCCGATAGTCGTATCGGTTCACGGACTGATTGCCAAGAGCCTCGATCAACATCTCCAGAGGCTCGCGTTAGGCAGTTGGGTCAAGGGCTTGATGCAGAAGGCAGTGCTCCTATACACGGCACGTATTGTGAGGAGGTTCCTCTCCCTGGAGCCCTAACCACCGGTAGCTTGGTCCCTGTACCCGATGCCGGTGGGCCACTATTTTTTATATTTTTAAATATATTAGTTTTTTTTTTTTTTATATAGAATGTATTTAAAAATATAATTTATATGTATTTTAAGAGTAATAAAGAGAATAATAATAAAGGCTTGTGATTGTCTGGAAACAAATCAGAGATATTAGAGACATATTCAATAATTCACCAAACTAATGCGAACAAAGTATCTAACGATGCTAATCAGAGCTGTCAAACACATCAGCTGTTGCGCATGTCGGCCATCTTTTCTCCTAATATTGCTTTATGGCACGGCTATAGTAGGTTCCTGCCTTCCATAAGTTATATGAAGTTTATCGAGAGTTTATAGAGCATATTAGTGCTAAAATGCTGTTATGAATACAAATTTTCGACGATCACCTTATAGCAGTCTTATAAACCTCCCATAACTTTTTATGAATAAGACTGTTAATCTATACTATTATAAAATTAGAAATTAGTTCTGTCGGTCGGTTATGTTAAATGAACGATTCTGAAAACAAAAACATTTTTTTTTTGTATTCTTGTCTGTTAATCTGTTTGTCTGTTTGTTCGCGATGGACTCAAAATTTACTGAACGGATTTTGATGCGGTTTTTATTATCAAGGTCATGAATAGACTTAAAATGTCCCGTATGTTTGATTGCAATTTTATTGGTTTAGTAGAACCGGAGATATGACCAAAAAACAATAACCGAATTCTGCGCGGGCAGAGCCGCGGCATCAGCTAGTAAACTATTAAATAATTAAACAATTCGCATAGTTCTGGGATAAAAATAAACCGAAGTTATTTTGATGTAGACGGACGCCTGAAAAGTTTAACTTTTCTTCACGCGCAAGATTTCCACGTGGATCGCAATTAATATTCTTATTTCCTGATTTAGGTATTCATCTTTGTGAAGGTCTTTATTTTTCAATAAAATTGTAATCCCTTTTCCATTGAAGTGAGGGCTTCTGTTAAATTCGCAATCGTGGTGTGATTTCCTGATTCCACTGGTTTAAAAAAATGCGTGATAAAAACCGCGTATCTCCGAAATCTCTTAACACGGGGTACCATCATAGAAATCTATTGTAAACTTAAATATTCAGTTAAATATTTCATGAGCTCAGTAATTTGTGTTTAAAATAATTATAACATTATTATTATAATGATATTGTCGGAAGTTTACGCGAATGTTACACATTGAAATAAAACTATTTTTAACGGATTCTATCGCGGTTTATTTGATGTTATTTTATATTTTACATTGAACCCGACGTTTCGGTTGCTTTTCAGCAGCCATGGTCACGGGTAGACTAAAGATGGTTGTTGTCTTGAAGTTTGAAGTGAAAGTTATCTCAAAGTACCCGAACTATGTTGAATTGTTGGTGTTGTGTCATGAAGTCTTGTTGTATTTTGTTTTTTCTTGGAATTAATTAAGTGAATGATTGGGTCCCAAGCTGGTGGTACATTCCAACCATCTTCTCTATTAAAATTAGGATGTTTTTTAATTTCAATAGCTTCGCGGAGCATCCTAGGTAGAAATAAATTTTCTTTGGCGAGTATCTGTGGTTTATCAAATCTTAAGTAATGTTTGGTCCCCTGTTGCACGTGTTCACATACAGCAGACTTTTTTGAGCGTTGGTGTTTTATGTCAGCTATGTGTTCTTTGACGCGAGTGCCAATGCTTCGCTTGGTTTGACCAATATAAGAGAGCCCACAGTCACAATCTATTGTGTCTAATGTAAAATATAAAATAACATCAAATAAACCGCGATAGAATCCGTTAAAAATAGTTTTATTTCAGCATTATTAATGCTTATGAAATTGTCTTCTCTTACTAAATATTAGGTTTTTACCTATGAAATTGCCGAAATTTTCTTACAAATTCATGAGTTCGTTATTCCTGTAATTTAATAGCTATTTCCATTATTTATATTTTGTTTGAAAGTTGATTTCAAGATTTTACAACTCTGTATGAAATTTTGTTTTAATTGGCCGCTTGATAAATTAAGTCGATCTTCAAAAACAGCACTTCCTAAATGCTATCCATTTTGATGAAAAATTTCGTATTAGTTAACAGCTGTCACTTTTCAAAAATGTAATAAAAGTTGCTGTTTATTGGCTAACTGTTGTCTCATTCATACACAAAAAAAATCATAAAATTTAGATTTGTCATTCCTAAAAAAAATGCAAAAATGTTAGTACTGAAAAATGGGTTTCCTCCAATTTCTTCAAGAAAAACGGCAACTATAAGGAGAAAGATTTTTACCAGATGCTGTTTGTGTATTATTTGAATTTTAAAGTACTTTATACACAAAGGATTATTATAGGCTAAGTGGTTAAGGAGTCAACCCTACGACCGAGAGGTCCCGAGTTCGAATGCTAGCCATTACACTACCGACATGAACCCGTTCCTAACACAAGCAATGAAGCTTAGCTGGAGGGGTTAAGGGGAATATTAGTAATTTCGGTTACTGATACTCTTTAAAAAAGAAACGGATTATATATAATCCAATTGGTCTACTAATTTAACATAAGTAACAGACGAACCCGGCCTGAGAATTAAGATCTTTACATATTAATTCATAGAACGGTTTCGTCTATATTTCCTTTACATTCTGTAACATAAACAGCCTAAAGTTCCAGATAGTACTGTGATTCACCAGCCAATTATCTTTCCAATGTTTTTGTTCCATCTCTATAGAAATCAAAAACTTACCCCTATAATATGACACTACAAAAACTATACTTGTTTTAGTTAAACAACTCGCGAGGTCGAAAGTGATAAGAGATTAAAAAGCTTATGTATGTATATGTAGCCGTTGCCAATGGATAAGTTACTTAAGTATGCTTGTATGTCTTAGAGTATACATAAGGTAGGCAGACATGTGTGACTACCTCATACAACCAGACTTTATTTAAATCTTTTTTTTTACTTAGTATACCGGATGTTCAAAAAACAATGTTTACAAAACATAATTGTAACTAGTGATGTAGCGAATATTCGCATTCGCGGATATTCGCATATTTTTGGATATTCGTATTTGCATTTGCATCCGCAAAATTTCTGCGAATGTTTTATGAATATGAATATCAGAAAAAAAAACAATTTGAAGATAATGGTAGGTTAATAAAAATCCATTAATTTCTTATGTTTTAATGCAAGAAAAAGTAACTTAAACTCATAAGCACATTAACAGTCTTCACTTTATCATTTGGTATTATTTATTTATTATTTTACTTTGGGCAATGCAGCTTAGTAATTAAGTTTTCATTAAAACTTATAAGACAAAAAGTATTAATAATCTAATGTAAACAAACAAAAACAATTTTTTCTCTGAAATTTTTATCAGTTTTTACTTAATAATAATATAATAAATCATTTATTTCAAGTTACTAAGACTCACTCAAATACATTAAATTAAATTAAAATTAAATTGAATTGTAGTCACATTATAATATTTAACGTAGTCATACTATTTATTTCAAAACATGCATGTCATCAACAGAAACAAAAATTAGAATTATAAATTAGTCAATTAAAGATATGCATGTCAATAATAAAAATAAAATAAAATCACAATTTAAGTTACACATTAAATTTACAATTAATAACAATTTTAAATCTATAAATAATCTCTATTATAAATATCATAATCGCCCTTTGACACCTCAGTCTATGTGTACAACATGCAGGCAACTACAGTGACTCATATATGGGCAGTCGAGCCTTGCCGCAAGCACGGCCAGCATGCTGTTGGTGCTCCCCCGCACGCGCCGCACCAGTGAGGTAGCCCGCTTGCGCATTGTGGTGTAGAAGCAATCTACACGCGCCTCCGCGAACATTGTGGACGCACTGCAAAAGCGGGGGAGCCCCATCACCATCCTGAACGCGTTATTAAACTGCACACGAAGGGCGCCGTACGATTTTTGCGTATAGCCGGCCCACAGGCTGCAGGTGTAGAAAGAGGTGCAGTAGGCTCTAAAAAGAGTTATCTTCACCTCAGTCGAGCACCGTGCAAATCTGCGGATCAGCATATTCGCTCTGACCGACAGCGCCCTTCGCTCCCGTTCAATGTCTGCATCGTCTCTCAAGGTGGGCGTAACCACGTGACCTAGATATTTAAATTCTTCTACCTTTGTCAATGGTGACCCATTTAATGTAATGGGTGGCACTTGGGTCACTTTTCTACTGCCTGCCCCAAAAACCATGCATTGACTTTTTTTACAATTGTAAATCAGCCCATGATCAGCTGCATAGCCCTCGCATATACTAAGCAGATTTCTGAGTCCACAGACCGAGGCGCTCAGCAACACCATGTCGTCCGCGTAGCTAATGTTGTTGAAACATACGCCATCTATGTAGCAACCGACATGCTGTGCGCTGAGCGCCTCGATCAGTCCGTTTATGTATAGGTTGAAAATGGAGGGCGAGCTCAGCCCCCCCTGTCTCACCCCACATTCCAATCTATACGGATCCGACAACGTGCCCGCCCATTTCACGTTATTAGTCTGGTTACTATACCAATATTGAAAAATATAAATGATTCCATCCGGTATATGGGCTTCCCTCATTTTCTTCCACAGGATGTCATATGACACAAGATCAAACGCCCTGGAAAGGTCGAGGAAACAAGCGTAAACAGGTGTTTCTCTAGCTGTGTAATATTTAACGGCACTCTTCAAACACAATATGGCTGTTTCCGTTGAAAGGCCCGGTCGGAACCCGAATTGATTGTCATGTAACTGAAGATAACGATTCAATTGTGTGTTAAGAATGCCGTCAAACACTTTAGCAATTATTGTAGCTAAAGATATCGGCCTATAGTTCGTAATATCCGATAGATCACCAGCCTTGTTTTTCACCACGGGCACCACCACTGTCCTCATCATATCCTCAGGCATGTATGAGTGGGAAACGCACAGATTATACAACATGGCCAAGACTCGAAATACATGTGGCCCGGCGTACTGTATATGTTCCACACTTAACCCATCGTGGCCCGGAGATTTGCCTTTCGAAATAGATTTTACGACATTAAATACTTCCTTAGCCGTTATTATGGTCCCTATACAATCCCCACTCGCCCCTTTCGAAACCAAAGACAATGATGGCCCCCGAGGCGACTTAATTACAAAACTGTTTTTAAATTTGTTAGCAATTTCTTTCGGAATATGCGTGCCGCCCACAGTCACTGGAAGTCCAGGCCGACTCCTCAGGCGGTTTGTATTTTTCCAAAAACCACTGAAGTCTTTATTGCAGTGCTTCGAGGCGAGTAAATCCATTTTCAACTGCTCTTGATGGTTCTGACACCACTTTAGACGCGACTTAAATATTTTCTTAGTCTCGCACATCTTTTCATAGATAAAACCTGTGGTAGGACGTCCGCATAGCAACCATTCCTGAAAACTCGCCCTGGCCTCCGCGTGACTGCCACTTACATGCCTATTCCAGCCCACGATGTTTTTACACCGGTGATTATTCTGCTTACGCCTGTCGCCCCGCCCCTCCATTGAGGCTTGTGATAAGGCAAGCACGATGTCAGAATACATTTTGTCAATAATCCGCCTATGTGATGAGTCACTACAGTACCGGTTCCCACAATTTACAAATTCAATCGGAAAATCTATTAATCTAAGACGTTTATGGCATTCAGTTTTATACAATGAAATTTGTTCTGACATCCTATCTCCCCAACCTACTTTGTTGACTGTTTCATTATAAATACTATTGATAGGCGCTACACATTTGAAATTGCATTCACAAATCACAGGAAAATGATCCGACCACATTACGTCATACATAACATATACATTGCACACAGAGACCTCAGCTGATTGTGATGTCACACAGTGATCCAACCAACGTTTTGATCCGCTTTTACAATCTATGTACGTAAAAGTATCAGAGGTTAACCCCATCTTTTTCACATCCACAGTTACCCAATTGAACTCATCACATATACTATTGAATTCTTTATAGAATGAGGTACCCGGATGAGCATTAAAATCCCCTAATATATAAATAGGTTCGTTAATATATTCATTACTAATAGCACTAACAGTTCCCATACAGTCCGTGAATATCGGCAGGTTCCTTGTTTCATTTACAGGCATATACACGAACACCACGATAAATGGACTTACATCCGCGACGACACGAATAGCACACACTCGCGGATTATTAATACAACTAATGACTGTAACATTTGGAAACACACAAGTATTCCACATTAGTGCAGTACCACCGTATGGTCTACCACGCAGTAGCTCCCTCGATGTGTCAACAGCTGATGTCCCCGTGCAACTGAATCTGCCATCAATATTATTTAAATAGGCCAGTTCTTCCGGTAAAAGCCAGGTCTCTTGAAGCGCTATAATCACATACTCGTCACACAAGCTCCGAATACCATCCACTGCCCTCTTTACGTTCTTACAATTATATGTAGCAAATTTATAAATCATGTTATCCATTATTCGAGCGTAATAGACCGGTTGCTGACGTCATAGTGTCCGCTCGTCTGTTTTTGAAATGCACGAACCGCCTAAATATTATTCCCTTTGGCCATATGTCTTCATTTAAAAACAGGGACACTTTACACTCTGGCACAAAAAATTTATAAGCTTTGTGACTTATCGCGCTTTTCGTGTTTATTTTCTCTAGTTTTTTTGCCCGCGGTAGCCTAGTGGTATGGGTAATGGACTGCTGAGACGAGGTCTCGGGTTCGATCCCAGGTTTTACCATGGCACACACCAATGACTTTTCGATGCTTTTCGAAGTTATGTGTGTATTTATCGCAGGCTTATAAGTGCCCGGTTAATGGCAATAGGCTCGCCACCTATTACATTGGGACCTAAACATAAACTGGCGAAATGTGGGTGCTAGCGCCTCTGCCTACCCCTTCGGGGATATAGGCGTGAGTTTATGTTATGTTATGTTATTTTCTCTAGAGAAACCTTCTCTTAAGTTTTCTTTTGTATATAGTGTACAATGTCTGCTTCTACTGTGTCTAAATGTACATTTGTAATAAAAATAGGCATTTTCTTCTCGGCAGCCTTAAACGAAGATACTGACACCTCAGCCTTGCCCGTTTCACCTAAATACCTGTACTTTGGTTTTCTTCTGCGTTGACTGACCGTCTGCCAGTCATTTTTGCTTTCTTTCTCGTGAGACTGAGAGCTCAATATCGCCTGACCGGCTTGCATCTGTTCAGCAACCGGCGCCTTAGGTATTAGTTTTGATGTACTTCTGCTTGTATCAGAAGATAACGGAGCAATCTGCCCCACCCCATTGCACTCACCGCTGATCGGTACCTTCACCTCCTCTGCCAATCCCTGTACCAATCCAGTCTCCGCAACAACCGGCACGCTCGGTGAAATGTTCTTGCACACGGCCATGACGTCATCTATCCTTGTGTCCTCGACCGGTGCCTCAGGGGTTATTTTTTCACTACTTTGTTTATCCGATGTGTGACTGTAGTTTATTGTAAGTCCCACGGGACCACTGTCGAGATTCCAAGCACCGCGTTTCTTGTTTACATAGGCGGCCGAGTTTACAGACGGGGGCAAAGACGCGTACTTCAAATCATGCATTGAGGATCGCAATTCCTCCAGCTGTTTTACAGTGGCATAAGTATCTTTGACCTCCTCAACTGCCGCATTCAGTCTCGTCAAGTCTTTCAACAGCTTCGTACAGTCGAGGTGATCAAAAAGTATTGGGGGTAGTTTTTCGAGTTCTCTAGCAACAAAAACTGGCACTATATCCGGATTTACGCTTTTTAACACACCAACTATGTCATCTAGGTCTCTTTCTTCTTTTCCTTTTCTTTTTCTCAAAATCTTGCGTTGATCCGTCGGCAAAGCTTCGAATAATAACGACTTAGATTTGCTTATTTCACTACTACTAAACGCGGATACACAAATTCTTTTTAATGTTACTTCGTCTACTACCGATAACTTATTTTGCACATAGGCGAGTAATTCGTCAATAACAATGTTACAGGCCGCACACTTAAGCACATTCGCCATTTTATTTTATTTTACTTCGTCGTCTTGCACTACGCGTGAGAGTGCAACATAAATCACACCCGACCTTGACCGCGGCGTGCGAGTGACTCTTAAGTACTTAACTTAAGTACGTAACTTAAGTTTGAATGTTATATAGGTATAATCATCTGCTTGAACAAAACTAAAAATAATAATCTAACACATTATTATTTTTCTACAATAGACTACGAATATAATAATTTTTCATAAGAATCAAAAGTAACTAAACACTTTAACAATCGAAAACAAAATTATTTTTTACTTTAATAAAGCTTAAAAAATAAAACTTATAACACAAAAATTAAGTGCAATTGAAACTAACAAAAACAAATCTATGAAACGTTTATTAGTCTTTCTTTATATTACTTTTTAATGTTTAAATAATCATCATCTTGAATAAAACTCAAAAATATATTATGATAAATAATCAATAACTATATTCTGCTACAGTAAACTATAAATATAATCTAAACAAACAAAAAAATTATAAACTCTCGAATAAAAATACCTACTTCTCTCTTATTGTTATTTTTTAATAACAATTAATTATCTTTTTTTAGTAATTAAACTTTAGTAGAGGAATATTAAACTTTAAAAATAGAAGCTTCGCCTTGTTTCCTTCAAGTCTGTTTCGATGTGGTGTGTAAATAAGTCCAGCGCCACTAAACATACGCTCGCTCGGGACACTCGTTGGTGATGTAACTAAATACTGCCGAACTACAGGAAACAGAAGACCGTACGTTGCCTTGTTCACTTTCCACCATGTTAAAGGGTCGACGTCATTTGCCACGCGTTTTACGGTTAATATTCTGTGACAGTTTTACGGATTAAAAGATGAACAGGGTTTTGAAAAGTATTAAGCGGTATGTCTTCTGCTTCACTGTCACTCGCATCCATCAGTAATTCATTGTTTCTTTCAAGGATACACTTTTATTTGTTTGGGTATCTTCGGTTTCATTTAACCTGACACGCTTTGCATTCGGGCAACGTGAACTGGAAGATACATCGGTTTGACTGTCCCCAACTAAATCCAAAATATGTGCTATGACACGCTCTTTAGTGGACGTATTTTTAAAGAACTTATTTTGTATCTTGGGTCTATAAAGGTCGCCGTGGCGAACAATAGTTCATTCTCTAAACCAGATAATTAGCTAATATACTCATCTTTTAAAAGGGTAATCGTATCACCAATGTGTTCATCAGATGCATCAAGATCGCTTACAATTTTTTCTAAAGTGGCGATTAAAGGAATCACAGAAGATATGGAAACATCGGCAGCACTTTAGTCAGTTCTTCAAATGATCTTAGTATATAGCTTCTCAATAATCATCCACTCTTCAGAGTAATAGTATATAATAATAATAGGGGAATTTTATTATTTGTCGATGCATAAATACACTAGGGATGCGATGCAGTTAGCCGATCGCAAGAAATTTAAGCTGAGCGAGCATTTATTTTTTTACTTCAAGATCTGAAAAATTCAATTTTTGCGCGCGCGAACTTTTTCCATTAGTTTCAATGGTAAATTTGTTTTTCGGTGATAATTCCTCAATGGTATGTCCGATTTTTAATTTTATGCCCTCAAAACATGCCCCTAGATTGTCGTTATGACCATGCAAAATTTGGTTGAAATCAGATTTGTGGTTGCAAAGGACTATCCGAGTTTGTAAGCGGCTATCCCGCGTAAAAGAGCTTCGCTCGCCTTCGGCTCGCTGAACTCAATAAAGACTCTTTGACTTGTAAAATACGTTCCAGCATATAAAAAGTGCTATTCCACCTAGTTGCACATTCTTGTTTAATCTTAAGGGATTTTTGATTTAGCCTTTTCTGTATATTAGCAAGCTCGTCTTAAGCAGAAGTCGAATGATGAAAATGAGTTGCCATCTTCTTGCATTTAATCATGGCAACCATGACAGTATTTTGAGCTTTCATCCCTTCTTTTAACACATTTTGAATCTTATGTGAAGCACAGTCAATATGTTTAACGTTTAATAAGTTAACGCCTTTTTTCATGTTAGCCCCTGCATCGCTCTCCCGGTGGATGCCCCACAGATACTTACCGAAACACCCGTGTCCGGTAACCATCTGGCACATCCGGTAGGAGAGGTCCCCATGGTCCCTCCGCCGCCTCTTTCTGCGAGCAGGTAATGCGCGCGAAAGAGACGGCGGAGAGGGAGCGGGAAAGAACCCTGCCCCCCGAGTTCCGCGGCGTCCTCGCCGCAGACTCATCTACGCCCGGGACTACCGACCTCCATTATCGGGGCCTGAGGACGGCAGTTGGCCGACTCGCCGTCCTTACAGAAGCAGGCCGTGGCGGAGGCGTGTCGTGTGTGCCCAACACACGCCTGCCAACTCACCGAAGCGGGATAAAACCCGACCCCACCAGGCGAGGCTGCGGTGGCGGCCAAAATCCGCCGGCAACTCTGGGGTTATCCTTTCGAGGGCTTACCCGGGGTGCCCGGCAACGGACACTTGGGGAGGACACCGTGCGGTTTTAGTCAAGACACGACATAACCACCCCCGCTGGCCAGCGGGGGGGTATCCGAAGGGATTTCCGCACGTAAAAAAAAAAAAAGTCCCTGCATCGTGAAATACACATTTCACTTTTTCTTTAGGTGTCTCCCATAACGACAAGATTTCTTCAAGTTTATAAGCCATATTTTCTCCGGTATGGTGGCTCTCCTTGAACACAAGTGTTCAAGGAGTAACACAATCATTTTCCTTTCAAATCCTTCTGTAATCCCATGACAAGTTAAACTCAGCAGTGAAACTCCAGAATCAGACCAAATATCGCTAGTAAATGACAATTTTTCGAAGGATTTCAGTAATTCGAGTATTATCTGACTTACTTTGCCATATAATTTATCGCAGATAAATGAAGTGAAATACGGGCGAGACTTTCAATTCCACGAAACTAAATGGTAAGTCTTCCAATGCAACCATTTCACTTATTAAATTATCAACTGCCAATGACTTCAAAGATTTATTATCAGACTGTTTCGTATTATGTACACATTCTTGAAGTGATATCTGTTTCATGTGGGATTTAGTACTTTGATGGGAAGATGATGCCAGTTCAAGTGTTTTAGATTCGTGTCTTCGTTTTTCACATTTTTCTAATTCATAAAACTCGGTTTTATACATTGCCTTCAAATGATTTCGGATAGCAGTTGTAGTACTTCCTTTTCTGGAATATTCATTGTTACACAGCTTGCATTAAGCTCATTCAGCATCGCAGAGTGTAAAATAAGTTCATATTTTACTAGAAGCTGATTTATTCATGTTAATAAATAAATAATTATTCAAACTCTAACCTCAAAATTCACTTGTTTTATTTACGAAAAGACCGGCGCGAGCAGAATGACACTTCAGTTGGATAGTTCGTATTAACTCGGCAATTCTCGGAACAAAATATAAACGGAACGCACCTCGTAACTACCAGCAAGCCATAGACAATTGCAGCGCCAAATTTAAACACTTCTACATTCGCATTCGCATTCGCATCCGCGAATGTCAATAGCAGACATTTGCATTCGCATTCGCTTGCGCGAATGTTTAAAAAATGACATTCGTTACATCACTAATTGTAACATCATTCGTTGTTCCGGTGGTTCGTAAAAAAATCTGTAAACGACTCCTCTGTCACCATAAAACGTAGGTATGTAGATGAGAGTTTAAAGCCATCTAGACCAGGTACAGGTAGCTCAGTTGACATTGACCGACAGTAGACAGACACTGCTGCGGGTTCAAGTCCCTTAAAGTAAAGTCTCCTAAAGTCAGCATAAGCAACCTAGCATTTTTTTTTATAATGGACACGTCAATATCAGGAATCGGTTCACTATTATAGACACTGATAAGTTTACAATAGTGGCCCGCAGGCCACCAGCCATCAGTCATCATCAGATGCTTTTTCGAGCCCCGCTTAAATTACCCGGGGCTGTAGGAAGAAGAAAAAGAAACAGATGATATCTTAACCTTGCACGTGTTGTCCTGTATAGAAAAGGAGAGGGTGGAACTAATTGAAAGAGCTCATGGGAACACTCGCCATGGTAGAGGCAGTAAAACACCGCCAAAGAGGCAATATCTCTACGCAACTGCAAGGTTTAAAGGGTGTTGGTGACCTCAGAACTCCCAACAATGCGGACCACACGTCACTGCAACCTGTCGAAATCATCTAGTAAGTACTGTGCAGAGCTATCCTAGAGACGAGAGCAGTATTACACGCTAGAACGGATTTGTGCCTTGTATAGAAGACTCCGCAGCTCCGGCGAAAACCATCTCAGCTTGTTCAGGACTCCGAGTTATCGCTCTCTCGATGTAGTTTTTGTTGTTCAAT
The DNA here is from genome assembly GCA_946251805.1 of Cybosia mesomella. Lineage (NCBI taxonomy): Eukaryota > Metazoa > Arthropoda > Insecta > Lepidoptera > Erebidae > Cybosia > Cybosia mesomella. Next base: position 24,934,413 of record OX276402.1, on the reverse strand, counting down.
TTGCAGCGAAGATATGGATCTTCGCTGCATATCTTCGCCAAGTTTGTTTGTCCTGCAGTGGCAGTGGTGTGTTCCGAAGAGGAGGGAGGGGAATTAAAGGAGAACCTTTGCTGTAAACGCACATGCCTCTTATTTTAATCACTTACACACTTAAACCAAGGGCAACTTATGGCCAAGGTCAACTGCCTGTATTTATTTATGCCACCTCGTTGTAGATAACACTTATGATGTTTCAGTCTAAAAGTTTTTATGTGTACTGCCTATTTCACTAACAAAATATTGGAGTCCGCTTTTAACACAACAAAAAGAAACTATTTTAATGCGGGTCCTAGAAATCACAACTTGCTTAAAAGATTTCATTCTGTTAACGAAGTATTCATCAGACAATTTCGGAGGGCTGATCTAGCCCTACTGATCTATGAGTACTATAATAAAATTATAAATTGATGTATCTGTACATTGGAGATATTTATTTTTTGAAATTTTGTCTGTTTGTTTGCTATGGACGCAAAAACTATTGAACGGATTTTGATATGACTTAAGCTGAGTCTTTATCAGACATGAAATCTGCTGTATGTTTGATCGCAATTGGTTAAGTACAACCGGAAATATAACCAAAAGTCGTGATAACCGAGATCCACACGGGCGGAGCCGCGGGCATCATAAAATAAGTGTTTCATACACTTCTAATTGAATAAACAATTGCAGCCCTTCTTAAATAAACTTACTCGGATGCTAAGTGTATCGTGGGGCTTCCACACGATACAATTTAATTGCCCAATCAGATGGCCAATTTTCATTGACACGTACATTGTAAATCAAATCTTCTATCCACACGACAGGATTTGATTGCTTTTTTTTTTATTTGGGCTCAAATTGGGATTAAACTGTATCGTGTAGAAGCCACTTCAGGTTAGCAGAGGGCACTGTTGAGAGACAGGGGTGGCTGAGTACAATTTACACGTTTTATAAACCTGTTTGAGACGTCGGCATATTACGTAATCTTTAAATCTCTTTTATCTTTTTTACCCTTGAGAATGATTTTATTAAAACTGTTATAGCTTTTTGTATTTTGAATAAGTATTTTTTTTATTTTGCAATTTTGTGCTTTGTCAGAGCGAATTCTTACCAAAAATTATTTATGCTAGTCTGCCTGTCTTTAGCGATAACCCTCTCAGAGTTACTTCACTTTATTAACTACTTTTTAGTCTAACATTATAATCACGCTATCATTCTGAGCCTTACTCAATTATCATTCCAGTACTCGCTTGTGTCCATTGTTTCCAGTTCTCCATACCTTTCATAGTTAGGAATAGAGGGCACACAAAATGTAAATAAAGTATCGAAGTATGTTTATCCGCATTCTAGAATCCATATGACAAGCACTGCTTAGTTTGGGTCTAGATGGCGTTGTGTTATTTGTCTTAGAGGATTTATTTATTTTTTATTTATAAATATATATTAGCGGCGATAGCCCGGTGGGAAGCGGCGATAGCCCGGTGGCGTACGTAACGGACTGCTGAGACGAGGTCTCGAGTTCGATCCCCAGTCGCCCCGGGCACACACCTCTGACTTTTCGTAGTTATGTGTGCATTAATAAATGTTAATTATTACTCGCGTAATGTGCCCGGTAGATAGCAATAGGCTCGCCCCCTTTTTTTTTTTTTTTTTCGTGCGGAAATCCCTTCGGATACCCCCCCGCGTGCCAGCGGGGGCGGTTATGTCGGGCTTGAACCGACTAAAACCGCACGCCGTCTCGGGTCTACAGACGCCGGGGTGTAAGGTTGCCCATAGAGCATATCCCTCGCACCCCGACTGACCCTGGGCCATCTCCGGTTTCGAGATGGCCCCCTCGGGTTTGGGAACCACGGTGTCCCCGTCTTGCCCCGGTTTGGGGGAGGGGCGCTAGTCGCCCCACCGTCCCGGCCTGCTTCTGCTGGGGTGACAGGTGGCCTCACCCGCCACCCCCAGGCCTGCGCTCATGGAGGACGGAGGTCGTTAAGCGACCTCCGGCGCCTGAGTTACCTGCGACGCGCGGCGAGCAAGTTGCGGGCTCGGCGGACCGGGAGAGTTCTAAGTCTCTCCCGGGCGCGCTCCGCCACCTCCTTCGCGAGCATTACATGCTCGCAGAAGGAGGCGGCGGCGGCCCACGCGCTCGCGCTCCGCACCATTGCCGCAATCATGCTGCCGAGCGAGAGGACTCCCACCCCGATGGCTGCCACGAGGTCACGCCTCGGCGCCTCCCACGCCGGGCAGTCCGCCAGCGTGTGCAGCCCTGAGTCCTCGCTCGCGTCGCAGTGATGACACTCAGGCGTTGGCTCCTTCCTGATCCGATGCAGGTGGTCCCCGAAGCACCCCTTCCCTGAGATCACCTGCGTCAGTCGGTAGGAGAGGCTTCCGTGTCGCCTCTCCAGCCAATCCTCCATGATGGGCCTTACCGCCGCTATTGCGGCGTGCCCTAATAGGCTCGCCCCCTAAACATAACTGGTGAATCGTGGGTGTGTAATACACCTCTGCCTACCCCTTCGGGGATACAGGCGTGAAGTTATGTTATGTTATGTTATGTTAATATATATTATTTTATAAATAAGGGTTAGATGGCAGTTCGTTCCCTGCAGGAGCTGTTGTGAGGTCATCGTATTCTGTAGGGTAGTGTGGGTGCCGCAGCGCCACGACCTCTTACGGGAAGTAAGCGTTACTTGGTAGAGGGAGAGAGGACGCACGCTTGAGGGTGAAAGATAGAGATGGGAGTCTACCCGTCATAGGTTTTTTCCATGTGAAGAAGTAACAAATAAAATCACGAACGCACTCTTTAACTTTCATGTTTATAATATTACAATAGGAATGAAAAGCTATATAAACCAAATGCCACAAAAATATAATAATGCGCGTCATAAATAAAATTTATTACCCACATTTTTAGCCAAATAACTTTACCTGCTGAAGTTGGCCCAAATACTTAAACACTTCTAAGAAATTTAATGGGGTCACAAGTCTTAGGGCCTGCGCTACGTCGCGTCGTGCGTAAACACGCATGCGGGCGCCTGTTTCGTGCAAATAATACTGAGCTAATTTCGTGTAAATAATTTGCGCAAAATTGTGTAAGAGAATTCATACATACGATTTGCACGACGCGCAGCGCCTGCATGGTGACACGCACGACTTACAAAGGCCGTTAATATATTTAATACGAAATTATTATATTAGACGAGTTTTAAACATATTTTTTTTAAGATTAGTACCCGAAATTACTAATATTCCCCCAATCCCCACCAATTAAATTAAATTGCTTGTGTTAGAAGTGAGTTTACGTCGGTAGTGTAAGGTTCAAGATTTCAACCCGGGACCTCTCGATCGTAAAGCCGACTCCTTAACCACTTTCAAAAGTTAAAGCATAGCACGCGAAATCTAAAAATGAAATTGTTCGTACACACAGACGAAGCAGGTAAGTAAAACTAAATAATTCAGTGTCGATATAAAATAAACAAATTCCAGAAGAAGGCTATTAATTATACTAGGTCTGCAAGGCGAATCGCTGCTTGCAATGTTGAGATGAGTGAGACATCGTGATTTGAATTATTAAGAGCGATTTATTTATCATTAAAATCATTCATTCTTACACGTGCAAAATTCTTACATTGATCAAACAATGTTTGTTTTTTTTCGGTGATTACTCCTCCGTGGCAAGTCCGATTTTGAATAGTGTTTTTGATAGTTATTCGGGAGTTTTGGACGACTGTTTTGGCGCCAAAACTTGTCCAATAGATTTGACCGCTATTGCGGAATCAGATTTTGAAAATTTTGAACAGTGATCATTCCTCCGTGGCAAGTCCGATTCTGAAAATTCTTTTTGAAAGTCACAACTCTGGATATACTTTCTGAGCGTGTAAAGTTTGGTCACAGTGTCTCCAGCGGTTATTATGTAATTCCATCTGGAATTTTTTTAACGGTGATCATTCCTCTGTGGTAGCATTAATTTTTTCAAAATATATCCATAAACCTTCCTCTGATTGACCTCTTTAATCATGCCAAATTTGGTTCTGATTGGATTAGTAGTTTAGGAGGAGACCTGTGACAAAGAAAATTCTGAAGTCTGGTATGAGGAGCTTTCGCTCGACTTCGTCTCACTCAGCTCAATTAAGTTTATTGAAGACGAAAAAATATTGTTAACAGGCAATCAGTTTGGTAGATTGTCGCAAACCTCAAACGTTGCGATCGATAATATTGCGAACCAAGCGGTTCGTAAATGTCTTTCATTTGTCGTATGAAAAAGAACTGAAATGCTTTACCCACACACGTGTTCCTTTCTTCCTACATCCGGGTACCTGTAAGCGGGGCGTGAAAAAGCATAATATAGGTCAAGGCCGTCAAGGTATGGGCAACCATAATAGGGACAACATCTGAAAATGGTAGCCACTACTTTTTGGACTACACTTTAGCTTACCCTCAGGCGAAGTGCATTGAAATTGACGGACTAAACATTTAAAAAGAAATCATCATAATTATGATACCTTCAAAACGCTTCCAGACATTTTCCTATCCAAAATGTAATCTAAATTCCAAAGAAAAGTAAAACAATATAAGATTGTATAAATCAATGGGAATAAAATATAGGGAGGAGGGGTTCATGGCTAAGTGGTAATCAATTAGGTTAAGCAATACTGGCCAGGTCAGTCTTAGGATGGGTGAACATTGATTTCCCGTCGCAGTGAGACTGAGAGCCAACCCCTACTGAGTTGGGAAAGAGTTCGGAGAATGACTGTTGCGTGTTATTATCATGAAAATGAAAAAGTTTACTGTTGTAGAAATTTAATGACACAAATTTGTCACAAATTGCGGCCGGGTAGGTACCACCGTGCACGATTGCGAAAAACCCTCCATAGTAAAAAATTTCGGTTTGATTGCGTTCAGGGATCAGCAAGTGCATAGCCGGGCAGGGGGATTGTGGTCGCAGCACTAGTGGGACCGGTGGATGTCACGCGGTGCTGCGACGACAATCCTCTTCTGATGAGGCCGTCAAGCTGAGTGCCACCATTGTTAACATGGTACGTGTATGTAATGATGGCCCTCTTTCCTGAGACTTTTCCTTCAGTTTACCATCAGACGAGGTGAAGTCAAATTGACGTGTCCTAAATGTATAAAAAAAAAAGTTACATTTGCATTTAAAAGTAGCTGTTGCCCGCGGCTTCATTCGCGTGTAATTCTGACCCCGTTCTATCTACCTATGGGAACCTATTCCAGGGAGAAAAGCCTGTGTTATTCCTGACTTACTGTACTAAATTTCAGCCAGATCCAGCCTTTCAGCCTTTAGAGCGTGATTGAGTAATAAACATCCGAACTAACAAACATCTTCACACACTTTCACATTTATAATATTAGTAGGATTGCTATTTTGTATGGATATTATTAAGCGTAGCGAGCCGAAGGCGAGCGAAGCGTCTTTGGTTTCAAAGTTGCATTTCCAACAAATGATAGTCCTCCGAGACCGTTTGACTGATCTCGACCAAATTTACCACGGTGATCAAGTAGACATTAATGAGTGTCGTAAGGGGTCGAATGTCCAGATCGGTCTTACCATCGAGGAATAATCACCGAAAAACAAAATCAATGGAAAACGTCGACCGGTCACGTTGACCTATTGTTGGATAGGCAAATCTCGCTACGCTTAAGTTTGGGTTGATTGCGAAGCTGGTAACCGTCCTAGTAGATAAATACGACAAAAAAAATATGCTAGGTACACGTGCTGGCCCGAGGGGGCCATCTCGAAACCGGAGATGGCCCAGGGTCAGTCGGGGTGCGAGGGATATGCTCTATGGGCAACCTTACACCCCGGCGTCTGCAGACCCGAGACGGCGTGCGGTTTTAGTCGGTTCAAGCCCGACATAACCGCCCCCGCTGGCCGGCGGGGGGGTATCCGAGGGGATTTCCGCACGAAAAAAAAAAAAAAAAAAAAAGGTACACGTGCCGGCGTGCGAGGGATGTGCTCTATGGGCAACCTTGCACCCCGGCGTCTGCAGGCCCGAGACGGCGTGCGGTTTTGGTCGGTTCAAGCCCGACATAACCGCCCCCGCTGGCCGGCGGGGGGGTATCCGAGGGGATTTCCGCACGAAAAAAAAAAAGGTACACGTGCCGGCGATAAAAAGTTAGAGCATATGATATTATTCTGTGTGACAAACACTGACTGAATTATTAATGAGTAGATTCAGACGAAATTAGTTTTGGCCTTGAGGGAAAAGTTGTGAGTTCAGGTAAAAGGAAGTAATCATTATGAAAGGTACCTAACGATTTTATTGAGATGAACTTGAGAAGAATACGAATTTAAACAGGTAGTAAATTTAGAAACGGTAGGCATTAAAATTATAAAAGCACCCAAAAGTTAGATGCATAAAATTATTAACCAAAGTTTAGTTATTTTGGTTAATAATTTTATGCATCTAACTTTTGGGTACTTTATTCCGCTAACCCTTTCAGCGAAGCTAAATTGATTCTGTGTCCACGTCTGTAGTCTAAAGCCTTGTACGGACTAAGCGTTCCAATTTACGCATAATCCAGATATGTTGAAAACGAGTACAGGTTCAATACATTACTGGGTTATGAATGCGCGGTGGCAAGTCGCGTCTCTTTGACGCACAACCACGAGCTGCTATGCTATTCTGTAAGAACGTTTATGTATCTCGATAGCTGAATCCGCTGTGAGTTTCAAATTTCTTATGGCGAATATGATATCTCAGCTCGAATTCTTCTGTCGAGATTCATAAACACTCCTACAAAACCCACCGTAGACAACGACTCGCCGTGAGGTGGGAGTCGACACGCGTGCTCAAGTTGTATACGAGTACTATAGATACAGACTATCGTTCCTGTGTACGCGTAACCGACTACGCATACATTAAAACGCTTAGTCCGTACAAGGCTTTATGGGCAGGATTCGGACCCGGGACCTCTCGATTCCTTACCTTAACCTCACCATAACCACTAAGTTCAGTAGCTAGCGTCAGTACGCTAGCTGTTTCCAAAACCATGGATAGTAACCAATCTAATTCTAGCCAGGTTGCGCATTAGATAATGTGTATAAGCCTACTAATGTTAAAAATGTGATTATTATTAGATTTATTTATTGATTTCGTGTCTTTTGTTTCTTACTTCATCATGCAAAAAGAACAGATGAGTTTAGTTGAAATTTGGCACACAGATAGACGCAATTGATTCCTGTAGATAGCTGGACCAAGTTCATGAGCGCAGGCCTGGGGTGACAGGTGTAGCCGCCTGTCATCCTAGCAGAAGCAGGCCGGAGCGATGGCGCGTTGCGAGCCCCCTCCCCCCGGGGGCGAGACGGGGACACCATGGTTCCCAAACCCGTGGGGGCCATCTTGAAACCGGAGAAGGCCCTGGGTCGGCCAGGGTGTGACGGAAATGCCTTATACCTTACACCCCGGTGTCTAAAGACGTTGTGCGGTTTAACACATAACCACCCCCGCTGGCCGGCGGTGGGTATAAAGGGGGAATTCCGCACGTAAAAAAAGGTATCTGGACCAAGTCCAGTACTCTACACGGGTTGCGCAGCTTCCATTATGCTTATATATTTCTAAGGCCTTGTACGGTCTAAGCGTTCCAATATACGTGTGGTGTAGTTGAATACACGATAGTTTTTGCGGATGTATGATTCCCCATTAAGACCTTTCAAGTTTTAGCCTAAGAACTTGTACATCTGCTAATTGCATCTAGCGCGGACTTTCCTCTCGAGTTGGTAGGTCAGTCACCCCCATAAAAACCGTGTAAGCCAAACCGAAACGAGGAGAAGGAGCAAACGTATCCCAAGCTCTAAGCTAAAAGCCTCGAATGCAACTGAGATCAACGCGAAGATGATGAATGTGTCCAACCCATGACTAATAATAGAACATAGAACTTAATTTAGAAGCTGGCGGACCAACACCTATAGGGCTGAAACCAACCTGTCGGTGTACCTGCTAAATGACGGACAAGGCTGTGGTGCAGACTTTCTTCTCGGGGTTGGGAGGTTAGACTGTAGTCGCTCCCGGAAAATCCTCGGGCTCCAAAGTGCACTGGGAAATTCGCTTAAAGTCTGATGATGATACTTAATTTAGAAGCCAGACCTTAGCCGGGCAGGATTGTGGTCGCAGCACTAGTAGGACCGGTGGGTGTCACGCGCTGCTGCGACGACAATCCTCTTCTGATGAGGCCGTCAAGCTGAGTGCCACCATTGTTAACATGGTACGTGTATGTAATGGTGATCCTCTTTCCTGAGACTTTACCTTCAGCTTACCATCAGGCGAGGTGAAGTCAAATTGACGTGTCCTAAATATAAAAAAAAGACCTTTAGCTTTAAGCAGAGCTACTAGTTTTACGATGATTACTGAATTGTTGATTTTATTTGAATTTGTACTCCGCAGTTGTTCGGTGAACTGGCACGAGCAGTCAATGAATACCCTCACATACATCATGTTCCTGTTTGCAATGGGACAGATTATTCCGTTGGCGGTCATCACCTTCAGTTACGTCAACATCATCAGGACTTTAAAAAGGGTAAAATTTGAATCTTAATTTATCTTAGTTTAAGTACATGTTTAACTTACTTATATCATAATTTTATTTTGGGAAAGGTGTTCTAAAATGAGAACATGATAATAGGTGTTTGTATTCTGATGACCAAAAGTGGCACATCCGATTGTAAGTGGCGAAGAAGCGCTTAGCTACTTTAAGCGCAGATCCTAGCTCTTCAGTGATTTGTTAGAAATACAAAACTAAGCGAATTATATTTTTAGTTGCGATTTTTTTATTATGGAGTAAATTTATTTCCCGAGTCGATACAACGATTGATCCCAACGAACTTTTCATAAATAAAAGTTATGAAAAGTTTCATTTACAATCAAAACATTTTCAACATTAATTCTCTTCGTAAATTATGTCACAATAGTATAAACATGTAATTTGTAGGAGGGTTGGTCTCACAAATATTCTTTCAATAGATTCATTTATTATCCTCTCTATATTGGAGGTCACATAATATTATAGGACAAAAACATATTTCCCAGAACTCTGAAGTAACGTAATGTGGTGATGAACAGTTTTCTGAGAAATAATGAATGAGAGTCATCAATTTTTGGGCCTAGCCAACCTTACCTGCAAGCCGGTAGACACCTGCTGATTGGCTGACTGGAGCAGGCTTCCTCCTCGGGGTTGGTAGCTCAGACGGAAATCTCCGGAACTATGACATCGTTCTAAACTGTTAGTCTAATAGTACAGAGAAGTATTTAGCTCGTAGAAGAAGTTGTCTAAATTACTAAAATCTGATAACCGATTTTATCCCGAAAAAAGTTTCAATAACTTCCAGTGAACGTGAAAGTTTATAAACTGGCCGAAAAGCTTAGAATCGGCCTTAAACTTTCGTTCTGTTTACTTTGTATTTCAGAAGAAAATATTTTTTAACCCTAGCAGGGTTAAAAAATATTTTCTTCAAACATTTTTATGATATGAAAATAGATTCTATTCAACCAACAGATCTATACTGAGTAATATTTACAGAGAAAGGCCGAATTTTGTGAGTTTGTCAGTGAAATTTGTCATGTGAATATTATATTGAACGAAGTCTGCAGTACTATAATATATTCTGTGACTTAAACAATTATCTTATTTGGAAACAAGTTCAATCACTGACGTAACGCGAGTAGTCATATTTCAGATGGTTAACATACAGTCAGTAACAAAACTAGTGTCCAAATAATATTCAATAATGAAATTAAAAATAATATATTAATGAAAACAAATGCATTATTGCAATTTCTAATGCCATTTCTTACATCATAATTAATTACCCAATAAGTATCTCCCCAAACCTATGAATGTTTCAATACCACATAGTATTATTATTATTATATTATATAGTATTATTATTCAATAATATATAGCGGCAACCCACAACGCCACCCCCGCTGGCTGCAGCGCCGCAGCGTCCATTTGTGGTTTTTTTTTCCTTGAGAGGGTTTGTTCAAAAAGTGGCCCCCTCCTGTGTTGCGATGTAAGTTTCCGCATCAACCTAATTTTTTTACAATTTTTGTGGGATCATTTTTATGGTTCCGTTGCCAAATGGCAAAAAACGGAACCCTTATAGATTCGTCATGTCTGTCTGTCTGTCCGTCCGTATGTCACAGCCACTTTTTTCCTAAACTATAAGATCTATGCTGTTGAAACTTGGTAAGTAGATGTATTCTGTGAACCGCATTAAGATTTTCATACAAAAATAAAAAAAAACAATAAATTTTGGGGGTCCCCATACTTAGAACTGAAACTCAATTTTTTTTTTCTCATCAAACCCATACATGTGTAGTATCTATGGATAGGTCTTCAAAAATTATATTGAGGTTTCTAATATCATTTTTTTCTACACTGAATAGTTTGCATAAGAGACACTTCCAAAGTGATAAAATGTGTCCCCCCCCCCCCCCCCTTTAACTTGTAAAATAAGAGAATGATAAAACTAAAAAAAATATATGATGTAACCTACATTACCATGTAAATTTCCAACGATAATTGGTTTGTACGAGATCTAGTAAGTAGTTTTTTTTTAATACGTCATAAATCGTAAACGGCAATTTACCTTTCATTCTATCAACACAAATATAAAAATTAAAAAAAAAACATTATAATGTTACTTGCTGCTACGGAACCCTTAATGGGCGAGTCCGACTCGCACTTGGCCGCTTTTTAAACTTATTTTCCAAATCCTTTTTACATAAACAGAACCTAATATTGATACCTATATACACCTTCATGGACCAGACACTAGTTTTATTAAATATTGTAGAAGAAAGAACTGGCTCATACAAAAGTGTGTCCATAATACGGTTAGTCAATCGGAATAAGGTAGTTTCCGCAACCCACAGGGACGTTGGAAAATCCTCAAAATGTTAAGTCAAGAGCAACCTTTTTCGGGACAAATCATATACCATACTTTTTTTTAATACATACATATTATATATAGAAACACCAGCAAATAGACATATTCATGCATTCCAATATTTGCACTGAGTGGGAATCGAATCCGCGACCTTTTAACCACGTTTCATTAAGCTTTGTTGTACTAGCTTAGTCCATTTCGTGCATGCAAATAAAAAGATTATTTGCATGACGTAATTTTGCTCAATACAATACTCTATTGTTCCTGCTTTAAACATCACACTTCGGGGCGTATGATACTGAATCTGTGCCATCTGCCCCTTCTACAGGTATTTATTTCATAAGAGAAAACGCCTAAAAGTGTAATTCATTTGTAGCCACAATTTGTTAATTTTACAGTTTATTTTTACAAAGCTTTAAGTGAATCAAGTCAAACAATAAATTTTGTGCAAAAAATCTTGACCTGTTGAAAATTAAATTATCTTTTGTTTTGTATTATGTGTGTATTATTCCAGAACCTAAACTTTTAAGTAATTTTAGTAAAAAGGAAGTGGACGCTTAAAATCCAATCAGATCCAATCAAACAGTTATTTCGCAATATTGACCTCGATTTGAACGTAGGCGTTATTCAAATATCGAATTCAGTTCAATAAAACCTTAATTAATTAGCTCGCTGCCCATTTCCCGAGTTGACTCACTTCCTATGAAAGGAAATAGTATGAGAAGTATAGGTCTGGTCGATAATTATCGCACGATGACTGTCGAGTGTGCCGTAATAATGAAAAATCCCATTCGTTTACTTCCGTCGTGACGTCCTCACTGTTTAGCCCTCCTAGTTTAGGGTATAGGTGTATAGCGATAAAAGTAACTTCTGAATACAGGCTACAGTCAGAGTCAGAGATTAATATTATGTATTCTGTGGTCAAAATGCGTACTTAGATATTTAGTACCTGGGCAACCTAGCTTCGCTCAGCTCATTTTTTGTTTTTAGAATTTTGAGGTACCAGTAAGCTAACGATAATATCAAAAATGTAAGTAGGTAGGTACCGCACCGATTTCTAAGATGACGTTAAAACGTATTTTTATTTGGTAATACCGGTTCATGTAAATATTCACAGAATATTAAGTTGTACATATTCACATCAAGTTCATTCTAATTTTAAGTATCTCATTTTAAGTATCTTCGAAATTTGTATACTTTGGTTAGGGTACAATAAAGATAATCTATCTATCAAAAATAAATAATTAAATTAAAATAAAATAAATTAAACCATCGTATAGATATTGGTACGGAACCCTTCGTGCGCGATTCGAACCTTGGCAGATTTATTTTATTTTCAATACTATCGCCTGTCTTTTTTTTCAGAAACTTTTCCGTAACACCCGGTATATACAAGTATTACCTGTTTAGTCTACACTAACACTTTGCTTGTTTTGTTGAACGCGCTAATCTCAGGAATTACTGGTTCGAATTAAAAAAATATTTTTATGTTGGATAGCTCATGTATCGCAGAAGTTTATAGACTATAGATCATCACGCTACTACTTAGGAAAGCGGAGCAGTAATAATAAATGACAACAAATCGGGAAAACCATACATTATTGTAGAACTAATAAATTAAGGACATGTATGGGACAAATAGGTACCACGGGGATGAAGTATGTCACGGACGAAGCCGCGGGGCATATAGCTAGTATTAAATAAGATATAGTTTCCTTGTAACTTTAAAACAAATTAGCGCTCACTCTTTAATCGAATAGATTTGGAATGCAGTATGTTTTTTTGACAGTATAACGTACCTTTGTATGCCTACATATTTTACCCAGTCAAACAAATAAATGGTTTCATTCACGAGCAATTTAAATCTGCTTAAATTAAATTATGCTCAATTTCATTTCTTTCAAAATACAATACAATCTGTAACAAAAAGCTCTTTGAAGATATCCGAGGTACCGCTATCTCGTTGGCTGGTGTATTATCCGGATTATCCAGATCATTTTGACAATTGTCGGATAAATCCCACGGAGTACTAGTTTCAATGAAAACTTTGATGCGAAATGCTATTGTTCTAGAACACTCATGAATGTACGAGTACCAATTTAAAGTTTAATAAAATATGACATTGTTGGAAGTAGACGCGTATGTCACACATTGAAATAAAACTATTTATAACGGATTCTATCGCGATTCTCGTGACCATGGCTGCTGAAAAGCAACCAAAATGTCGGCTTTAATATAAATAATAAAATAACATCAAATAAATCGCGATATAATCCGATAAAAATTGTTTTATTTCATAAAATAATTACACCTGCTGTTGAGTTTGAAATTACACGTAACGAGAACTTATTTACTTAATTGATTTAAAATGATTGAAATTTAAATTGGAATGCGTAGTGTTTTTATACTGTTAAAATCTATACCTACAAACTACTAACTACCTACTTGTTTATAGGTTGGGGGTAATCATCTAACCACTACACTTATTGAAAAAAATAACATTTGAAAGATACATTATCCCCGATGGATGGGATCGGTCCTGGACGTGGACGTTCTCTCGCTGGAGACCATGGTGAGGGTCGTGGTCTCCGACGGGAGCAAGTGGTACGCCGCCGCCTCTTTCTGTGAGCAGGTAATGCGCGCGAAAGAGACGGCGGCGAGGGAGCGGGAGAGAACCCTGCCCCCCGAGTTCCACAATCTGCGGCGAAGACGCTGCAGACTCGTCTACACCCGGGACAGTTGGCCGACTCGCCGTCCTTACAGAAGCAGGCCGTGGCGGAGGCGTGTCGTGTGTGTCCTACACACGCTTGCCAACTCACCGACGCGGGATAAAACCCGACCCCACCAGGCGAGGCCAAAGTCCGCCGGTAGCCCTGGTTATCCTTTCGAGGGCTTACCTGGAGTGCCCGGCAATGGACACTTGGGGAGGACACCGTGTGGTTTTAGTCGGTCCGATTCCGACACGCCCACCCCATCGTCGGCACCGATGGAGTGAAACCTGTGGGGGTTTCCACACGCTAAAAAAAATCGCCGTTGGACATAGGCATACTATGATGTGCAATTTACGATGGCTTGAGTTAAAAAAAAAAACTTCATATAAATCGAAGCGAGGGTGGGTTGCTTTATCAAATAAACTCACTCCACGGGATATAAAATCCAGAGAATTGAAGTACCCATACGCCTGATTAGAATGAATAACTTTTATGTATGCTATCAGACTAGCTGTACGGAACAAAAAATTTGCTTGCGCGATACAGGATCAGTAGTTCCGAAGTAGTCCAGCTTCATGACGCACATGATGTCAGCTTCATAGCAACTCCAACGGGCTCCACTCCATCGGCGCCAACGATGATATGGGTGTGTCGGAATCGGACCGACTAAAACCACACGGTGTCCTCCCCAAATGTCCACTGCCGGGCACCCCGGTCATCCCTCGAAAAGTTGAAACAAAAAAAAAGTTAAAAACTAAAAAGTTGGAAATAAAATATTTTATTTATTATATACTAGCTGACCCGGCAGACTTCGTACTGCCTCAATCGATAGCAACTTCCATATTTATTCACCTTTTAAACCTTCTCTGGACCTCCACAAATAATTCAAGACCAAAATTAGCCAAATCGGTCCAGCCGTTCCCGAGTTTTAACGAGACTAACGAACAGCAATTTTTTTTTTTTTTTATTAAGAATATTAGCAACCGAAATTACTAATATTCCCCCTAAATTGCTTGTGTTAGGAGTGGGTTCACGTCGGTAGTGTAATGGCCAGGATTCGAACCCGGGACCTCTCGATCGTAAGGTCGACTCCTTAACCACTAAGCTACCGACGCTCATTTTTATATATAAAGATTATTAATAGCGTCCATTAGAACACAGATAAAAAACTTACGCGCTACAAGCTTTTAACATCAGCACAACCCTTGTATAAAATTATTATTACAGTTTTAGTAGTGTACTTAAATAGTTTATCTACACCCATGCTATAAATCCTCTATAAAAGATTCTGAAACAGTTAGCTTATTGCCAACATTAATACATCCAATGTCATAATAACCATAATATCATCCGAACGGGTGTTATAATGTTGTATGAAATTTCATAATAACACTCCTTTCGCTTTTTCAATCTCTTCCGCGCAAAGGGTAACTCATCAGACAGCCAAATTCTTACCGCCTGATGCGTGGAATCTGTATGAGTTTCAAAAAAAGAACTGTCATTCACGCGCGTTGCATTGCACCACCACAGCGGCGGCGGCGCGCCGTAAAAAAAAATTAAAGCTTATTCGTTCGAATTCGAATTCCCGCTATTTTTCTTCGCTATTATTTTTGCAAATTTGTTTGTTTATTTACTATTTTATAGAGGACACATCATGGGTGTAGATAAAGTCTTGTATGCAACTGTATAATTAGGTATTAAAACACTCATGTGATACTATTATCACACTCAGCTTCGCTTCGTGTGATAAACCCACATTCATGTTTTAATACCCCTCATTATACCACAGTTGCATAAATAACTATTTTTTTTTCATATAATTTCAAATATCGCTCGCGCTGTTGCCTTCGAACTATATAGCTATCTAGAAGCACAAAACACCCACTTATTCCATTAAAAAGAAGAAAAGGTAAACGTAAATCGTCGGTCTGACAGACCAATGCGCGGTATGTGAAGATTAATTTGCAACTTCACACCACGCTTATTCGCAACTATCACATGACCCGTATATTAGCCCCATGAGGTTAGAAACAAAACAAACATTGTTTGACAAACAAGAACAAACGCACTGAATTACATGGCAGACACAACCTTTGTTTGAAACGTTATTAGTGTCGTAGTTAATAAATGATTCAATTCTGACGTTATTTTGTGACAAATGAAAAATCGGTTCTCCCTCTGTCTCTCTTTACTTTAGAGTAAAGTTATTGTACTATATTCCCTCTGTCAATCATTTCACATCCTGATATCATCCGACATTCGGCTTATACCATATACCTTATCCTCAAGAGGGTCCTCCCCGGTTGGTCTATCGGCAAGAATTGTCATAAAATTAATAGGTGTTTTTGAACAAGTCTTAATGTTTGTTATTTTTAATCTTTATTACATATGCAAGGTTAATGTAGACATTTTTATTTTACTTTTATAGTTTACTAGCCGTTGCCCGCGGCTAGGCCCGCGTTGAATCTTGATCCTGTCCCCGTAACCCATGGTAACTAATCCCAGGGATAAAAAGTAACTTATGTGTTGTTCCAGAATATAATTTATCTCTGTACAGAATTTGAGCCAGATCCGTTCAGCTGTTTGAACGTGATTGAGTAACAAACATGCAAACATCTTCAGAAACTCACATTCATAGTGTTACTAGAAGTAGGATGAATATTCATAAATTAGTTTCGCCAAATTTAGATTTTTTGCTTCTTTAGAAACCTAAATATAGTGCAGTGTCCTTCTAGACAAAACGTGATCCATCGTAGACCACATCATAACTTACTACCAGGTGAGATAGAGGACAAACGTGAGCCTATCTTTCATAAAAAAATCCTAATCTGTTCTGTTTTGCCTACCTCCTCTTCCTATATTTCCTTCAATCTAAGACTAAAGAAGGTATCTATGAGATTTCTTGTAGACAAATCATGCCGTATCTGCTTGCATATCATTTTTGCTCTTAGGTCTCAATGATTTCCAAGAAACATTTAGCTTCTATTTTTTCCAGTACTTTTTTCTCCCATCCTTCTCCAGTACCACATTTCGAACACTTCCAGTCTATCTTCATCCGTGTCCATGTCTCGATTATTATCATTGTAATTAAAAATAAAATAAACGTTTACATGCCATGTGTCTCTTGTTTTCTATTTGAAACATGTTTTCTGTTCAAACATGTGTCGACTACAGATAAAAAGAAAATAATGTGTATATCGAACTCGTGTTTGAGGATAAAATCGCGAGGAATTTATTACGAATCTGTAACTTATGGACATACTAGCTGTTGCTCGCAACTTCGCCCGCGTGGAATTCTATTCCCGTTTCCGTGAGATTCTATTCCAGAGATAAAAAGCATACGTGTTATTACAAACTATAATCTATCTCTGTGCCAAATTTTAGCCAGATCAGTTCAGCCGTTAGAGCGTGGTTGAATAACACACATCCAAATAATATCTTCACAAACTTTCATATTTATAATATTACTAGCTGATGGCCGCGGCTCCGTCCGCGCGGAGGTTGGTTATCGTTTTTTGGTCATTATCTCCGATTCTCCTTGACCAATTGCAATCAAGCTTACGGCAGATTTAAAGTCTGACCAAGTCCTTTCTAATAGAAATAACCACATTAAAATTCGTTCAGTAGTTTTTTGCGTCCATCGCGAACAAACAGACAAACGCCGTGAAGCGTCGGTAGCTTAGTGGTTAAGGAGTCGACCCTATGATCGGGAGGTCCCGAGTTCGAATCCTGGTCATTACACTACCGACGTGAACCCACTCCTAACACAAGCAATTAAGCTTAGCTGGAGGGATTAGGGGCAATATTAGTAATTTCGGTTACTTATATTCTTTTAACTTTAAAGAAAACAGACACAACTAATTGACAATTTTATAATAGTATAGATATAATAGGATTTAGAAATAATATATGCTCACACCTTTTTCACAATGAGGTAGGTAGGTAGGGGTGCGAGGGATATGCTCTATGGGCAACCTTACACCCCGGCGTCTGCAGAACTGAGACGGCGTGCGGTTTTAGTCGGTTCAAGCCCGACATAACCGCCCCCGCTGGCCGGCGCGGGGGTATCCGAAGGGATTTCCGCACGAAAAAAGAAAAAGAAAAAAAAGGTAAGTAGAGATAAAAGCCCTTTATATTTGGATGTTCTTATGGACATGGACAGGTCAGAAGCACTTGAAACCCATCCGGGTTTCAAGTGCTTCTGACCTGTCCTCTTCTCAGAACGAACGTTGCCAATTTGATCGGTGCATTCGACACATCACGAAAATAAGAGTTATAATGTGGGTTTTGCTACATACTCTTTATTTATTTTAGTTTCTTACTCTTTTAGCTACACCCTATTATTCGAAAAAATAAACTTTATAATACCCACAACGCACTTGCGGCTAACCGCAATGCGGCCAACCGGATCGGGCGGCTGGCCGCCGATATTATAAAATAGACAATTATAAAATTGTAAATTACTTGTATCTGCACATTGGATATTCTAAAAAATAATACTTTGGTTATGTTAAATGAACGATTCTGAACACGGTTTTTTTTTCTTGTCTGTTTGTTCGCGATGGACACAAAAGCTACAGAACAGATTTTTATACAGTTCTTTCTAATAGAAAGGTCTTGGTTAGGCTTACAATCTGCCATATGTTTGATTGCAATCGGTTAAGTAGAATCGGAGATATGACTAAAAAAGGTAACCGCAAATGCGTTATGAGCCTAATGGACAATGGTGTATTAATTTCATAGGGATATTTTGGTTACAGAATTCTCAGCGTCTCGGCCGCGTCTCCCGCGCTGAAACCAAAGCCACGGCCATGGTGTTTGTAATGATCGTGGCCTTCACTGTTGCCTGGACACCCTACTCGCTATTTGCTCTCTTAGAACAATTTGCCACTGAGGGAATCGTGAGTAACTTTGTTTGTTTTATGAGTAAGCTAATTAGACAGTATTATTTCTAGGACTCACGTTATATAAGCCAGCTACTTACCGGGTACGTTTCTACGCTGTTACTACTGAGGATTACATAATTTATACGGTCATGTCTCATGAGTAGGCAGGTAGGCAGAGACCACATCTTGCTCGCCATTTACTGATACTATTACCTGGAACTACCTTAGAATATCCTAAGAACTTACTGAGAATTACCTAACAAAAAAACCAAAATTGTTTGCCACGTCAATTCTCACTGAAAGAGCAGCGACAGGCAGTGGCCGGAATTAGTTCGTGCAGCCTGGTGGCATGCCTAAGTATTTAATTATTTAAACCAATTTTCAATCTAAAAGCCGCTGTTATTTCAGTGGGAATTGATCCTCTATGCCTATCTTCAGATCATCATTGAAACTTTGTGATATTTAAAACCACAGTCCAACCATCCCAGGTGCATCGTGAGCCTGTACTTTGGAGCCAGAGACTGCTGTTCTTCTTTTCCATGAAGTGATTAAAGTCTCGTAAAAGCTATGACTTGGCTTGTTGTTTGAGTCTCGGTCACATCCGAGGCATCTATCTCAGTGCCCAACGTCCGCTTTTGCACATTCACTTAGAACGGTATTTGATATCCCTGGCAGTGAGATGAACTCTGGGATCCTTCGAACAATATTGACGAAAAGTTACTAAATCATTTGTATTAGGTCGTTACATATGAAATTGCCGTTTTTCTTGAAGAAATTGGAGGAAACCCAATTTTCAGTACTAACATTTTTGCATTTTTTTTAGGAATGACAAATCCAAATTTTATGTTTATTTTTGTGTATGAATGAGACAACATTAAGCTAACAAACAGCAACTTTTATTACATTTTTGAAAAGTGACAGCTGTTAATTAATACGAAATTTATGATCAAAATGGATAGCATTTAGGAAGTACTACTGCTTTTGAGGATCGAATTAATTTATCAAGCGGCCAATAAAAACAAAATTTAATACAGAGTTGCAAAAGCTTGAAATCAACTTTCAAACAAACTATAAATAATGGAAATAGCTATTAAATTGTAGTTATTCCTACAATTTCCGAACTCATGAATTTGTAATAAAATTTCGGCAATTTCATAGGTAAAGACCTATATTAACACAATACAGATAAAACTACATATAATATAGGAATAAATATAATATCTATCTCTAGATTAAAGATTAAACTAATTCTGCCATCCTACATTAAGTACCTTTTTTTTTTTTTTTTTTTTAACTGCTAAATAAATTGACATAATATCAAACGTACATACCTAATGGGACACATTGTTTCGTACGTGTTTCTGGGTTAATTTTCATGTATCTACAGTTACTGTACCTATTATGTTAAGCACTTTAATAGCGATTAACTATTAAAGGCTTAGTGTTTTGTCCCCCAAACCGGGGCAAGACGGAGACACCGTGGTTTCTAAACCTGAGATGAAAAAAAATAACTAACCTAACTTTTTCTTTCATCAAATTCACATCAGCAATAGATACTTTGTAGTGCACGGAATTTCAGCACATATACAAAAATAATTGTAAGATATATTGCTCTTTAAGTCAGTCACTCAAACGACTGACAGCTCATTGCTATTTCACGATACTATTATACCAACCAGAACACTTCATTGTTCTGGAAATGTCAGCACTCGTACAGAATTCCAACTGGCATTAATTATTAATTAAGGCTTATGTTAACCCTGGCTGCATTCAGAGTTGGCTGGCTTTGGACCCCGGGGGGCGCTTCCCTACTTTTTCTCCTCCACTTATAAATGACGACCTCTGTGGCGTAGCGGTAGTGCGTTCGACTGCTAAGCCAGAAGTCGCGGCTTCGATTCCCGCTCAGTGCAAATATGTATATTTGCATTGGTCTGGGTGTTTATAATATGTATTTATTTACAAAAAAAGTATTCAAGTATGTGTATTCGCATTTTAGCACCCATTTGACAAGCTCTGCTTAGTTTGGGTCTAGATGGCGTTGTGTACTTTGTCCTCCAATATTTATTTATTATTTATTTACTTCGCATCTTGAATGATTTTTTTTATGTCCTCTCATGGTTTTCTTAACCTTGAGGGAAGTATAATGCATCAGGTGTTACCTGATCCGGGTACATTCTTTATAAGTTATAGGAATGCGACCCTGACTTCTAAAGCTATTGATTTTACACTCCTAAACCCTTCCGTAAAAGCGATATCCCTTTTTTATACTACCCCTTCAACATAACATATTCTTTCAATGTTTATCTGAAATATTAGTTGTATACAAATTCCGGTTGGGATTGGCCTAGTCCTTACAAAGCAAAATATACGTACTATATAGGGATTAAATGTATCCACACAGTATATAACCTAATCGGCTCTATCAATAGAGCAGATGTGGTGTTTGAGAGGTGCTTATTTTTGTTAAAATATCGATTTGGGCAGTAAATATCTGCAAGAAGTGAAGGAAAAATGTAAACTTAAAAGACCAACACCTTTGCCACAAAAATAAATTCTAACAAAAATCACAAAATATCTAAAAGTTTCTAAATGTTTGCATTACGAAATTCATCGAGTATGTTTGTGGCAATGTGACAGCTGTGACTCGAATACACGAGTAATTGCGTGAATGGCATATCTCTAGAATTATTATTATTCGCTATGCTCATCCGTGTCGTTACGCAGGACCATAAAATGTAACTCGTGAATATGTTGGTGCAAAATGTCTCCACCTAGGTACCCCTTCGAGGATATATGAGCGCGAGAAGTGGAGATTAACGAAATTAGAAACGGAGATTAATGGAATTTAAATTGCTTGAAGATTAGATAGACGACGAGAAGATTAGATTGCGAGTAGTCTGCATATTTGATTTTGAACAGAATTCTATTTGAATCACCACCCCAACAATGTTAAACCACAAGTTCCTTATGTTAGATTGCACTCAAATTTAATATACTTGTGTATCATCGGTGATAATGCGATAACATGGAGCTATGAAGCTGGTCTGATGATGGAGTCGGAATCTATCCATAGGAACCTGAATTTAATAAGATAAACCAATCGAGATTGGGCTCATTTATTTTGTCTTGGTAAATACACTAAATCTAAATCTCTCCCGGGCGCTCCGCCATCTCCTTCGGGAGCATTACATGCTCGCCGAAGGAGGTGGTGGCGGCCCACGCGCTCGCGCTCCTCACTATTGCTGCAATCATGCTGCCGAGCGAGAGGACTCCCACCCTGATGGCTGCCACGAGGTCACGCCTTGGCGCCTCCCACGCCGGGCCGTCCGCCAGCGAGTGCAGCCCTGAGTCCTCGCTTGCGTCGCAGTGATGGCACTCAGGCGTTGGCTCCATCCTGATCCGATGCAGGTAGTCCCCGAAGCTCCCCTTGCAGGAGATCTCCTACGTCAGTCGGTACGAGAGGCTTCCGTGTTGCCTCTCTAGCCAATCCTCCATGACGGGCCTTACCGCCGCTATTGCGGCGTGCCTTGCGCTTGGTCGCCCAAGTCGTTCCTTCCACTTCACCACGATGGCCTGGCGGAGCTGGGACTGCACGGCCACGATTTCTCGAGGGTCGGGGTTCCGTCCCCGCTCCCGCGCTTCCTTTCGCCACTGGTACAGTTGCGAAAGGGCTCTCGCCTCCAGGTCCCATAGCGGATTTCCGGCAAGGAGACTCGCCGCCTCAAAGGAGATAGTGATTGATTTTTTGATTTTATTATGTCATAAAATGTATACAATGGTTTAAGCAAATGATCTTATTCTATTTGTAAACACAACTTATTCACTATTGTAATGCAGGCTAAAATCACCTTTAAAAAACATTTAGAAATCTTTTATAAAATAATGTTAAAGACATAAGATTATAAAAAGGACATAAAATAGTAGTAATGTATGTCTTAGTGATGACTTACATTTATTACACTGGTTAGATTCTATAAGGTAAACAAAACTGTTATATTTCAAAAAAGAAACATACTTATTACAAGATACTAGAAAAATAATAATTGTTAAGCGGGTATTTACACATAGTGTGGCACACAACCGGCCTAGCGGTGTCGGCTAGTAAGCGAGCTATCGCTATGATTCACGTAGGAAATAGTGATGCGGGAGTCGATATCGATTATAAGTCCTCGCGTAAGAGGGTGAGCGTAGACGCGTTTTGCCTATATTTGCAATTAAAGGGTTTTGATGGTTAGGATTTTTAATTATATAGAATTTTCGTGAGATTTTTAATATGAATTCTTTTATAGTGGGATAATTAATATATTTATGAAGATTTTTGAGATTAGTACGGAACGGGGTATTATATGATGTTTTTATGGCTTTGTTTTGGATGGTTTGAAGTTTTGTGTAATTGGTATCGGTCAGGTTGCACCAAACTGGGGCCGCATAAGTTAAACAGGGACGGACAAGTGTAGTGTAGATACGTAGTTTAGTCGAAGGACTAAGAACCGATTTTCGGTTCAGTACAGGCGTTAGTGAATTGAGGCTTGGGAGAATAAGGAATGTCTTATATGTGGATTGTCTTCCTTAAGGGCGTGTTTTCTAAGGGAATTCTTTATTTTTATTTGCGTCTTAAGACGACGAGGTAGTTTAGGACAGGGGTGTGTGTTGGGTAACCTCCTCGAGTGTCGCTCCGATTCCGATCCCGCTGCAGTCCGGGAGGAACGGAATCGGAGCGGCCGGTACACCCTGGGCGGCGGTCAATGGCTTCCCCTTCACCCTTTCATAGGGTTGGCATTGATCGTCGGCCAACACCCAACGTGGCGGGAACACATCGCTCTCCGTACTCCTCTGCTTTCAGAGGAGACAGGATGAGCGATGCTGTTAGTGGTGAGATGGCCCAGGGTCAGCCGGGGTGCGAGGGATATGCTCTATGGGTAACCTTACACCCCGGCGTCTGAAGACCCGAGACGGCGTGCGGTTTTAGTCGGTGCAAGCCCGACATAACCGCCCCCG
Source organism: Cybosia mesomella (assembly GCA_946251805.1). NCBI lineage: Eukaryota > Metazoa > Arthropoda > Insecta > Lepidoptera > Erebidae > Cybosia > Cybosia mesomella. The sequence continues at coordinate 24,910,903 of OX276402.1, read as the reverse complement.
CTGGCCGGCGGGGGGTATCCGAAGGGATTTCCGCACGATAAAAAAAAAAGGTAGTTTAGGACAGTAATTGGTTACTGATGACTAAAATATTCCACACCGTCATCGATGTCCAAGGATGTATTAAAGGTAGATGAGTTGAGAAAGATGTGTGTATTTAAATATGACCTATAGTATTTCCAGTCGGCCTTTCTAAAATTGAAGACTGTTTTCTCTTCTCTGGTAACCTGACCGCCGACCGAAAAGAGAACAGGTAAGTTGTTGGACGACAGTTTTGTGACAGTTTGGGGTTCTGTCAGGTGATAGACAGATTTAGCTAGTACAATATCGGGCGTCGATGGTATGTAGGAGCTTTCGTAGTGGACTAACGTGGGATTAGAAGGTGCAAGGATTTGGTAGTCGTTTCTAATCATGTGATCGTAAAGTAGTTTCCCGTGTTTGTTAGGCTTAGGGCAAAACCAATATGGATGCTTTGTGTTTAGATCACCCATGACTACTGTTTTAGGGTTAGCATTAATGATTAAGTCAAGATCATCAGTCAAGAAAAGCAGATTGGGTGACTGATAGGCTGAGATGAAAGCTAATTTATGATTTGATACAGTTACTTGAATGCCTATGCATTCCATCTTTCGTGTGTTAGGTAAGGTTAAATAAGAATGGATTATGTTAGATTTGATGAGGATAGCAACCCCACGTCCATAACCATTCGATTTTTTGTCTTGCCGGCAACAGATAAATCCGGGGGTCATTTATTCAGTACAGGATACGTAGATGTGGATGCTTATTAGACATATTGACCAAGATGTGTCAGGATTAAAATAACTTTGTCCATCATGCTACTACAGCTTATAAATTGACTCTTGATGGATTTGATGGTCATGAGGATTGCTAACATATCAGTCGTCGTCTGGTCATGTGGACTTTCCTTAAGTGTTTGGGTTTGAGATTTACAAGCAGCAACAGCATTCCAGGACTTGCCATCGACTAAATTGGTCTTCATTGTAGTATTGACTTTTCTTGCTGTTATAAGTGTTTCCTGGCGGTCTTTCAGCATTTTGAGGTAGTTTTCTCGCTCCTTACATTGGCGATAGTTAGCAGGGTGGTTACCACCACAGTTACAGCACTGAGCTGGTAGTTCTCGTGACTTCTTAGGACAATCCTCGGTTTTGTGGGACTCCGGGCATTTAACACAACGAGGTATTAAGTTACAATTGCGGGAAGAGTGACCGAACCGTTGGCATCTGTAACATTGAGTGCCATACTGATTATTGCTTTGGTATTTGCGAATGGATACTACGCTATTGCAAAGAAGCTTGATTTGGTGGAATTTAGCTGGTTGGTTTAGGTGGGCAATAAGCAACCTTATCAGCAGTAGGTTTCATTTTTCGAACAGTGGTGTTGTCAAATCCAATAGCAGCAAGTTCCTTTGGTAGAAGTTCTTCAACATAATCAGGGAGTCCAAAGATGACAAATTTGAACATCCTTTCATCCTTACGCGAAAAGGTATGAAAGGAGATAGTGCGGTACCCGCGGATGACCCGGATGGCCATCACCCGCTGCGGAGCGCGCAGCATCCGCACACTTCTGGCCTTCAGGGCCTCCGCCCATATTGGGCACCCATACAGGGCCATGGACCGCACGATCCCCGCGTAGTCTCCTGCAGGAGTCATCAGGAGGGGGCCCTCATGTTTTGCAGCAGCCGCGCCAGAGCGAGAGCTGTGCCCTTCAGTTTGGGGCCCAGACTTCGGATGTGCTCTCCGAAGTCCCATCGGCCGTCGAGCACGAGCCCCAAATATTTCATTTGGGGCTTGATGCCGATACGATTTCCTCCCACGATGAGACTGGATCCCTCGGAAGGCTTACTTCGAGGCCCATGAAAGAACAGGACCTCGGTTTTATGCAGAGCCACCTCGAGACACAACCGCCGGATCTGCTCCACGACTTGGGCAACCGTGGTCGTGGCCTTCGGGGTCGCTTCGCGGTACGTCGCCCCGCACGCAGTCACGAGCGTGTCTTTCGCGTAGCACGTGACGGGGGCACCGTCTGTGAGCTCACCGCGAAAAACTAGGCTGTAGCCTATATTTTGTCGTAATACCTAATCACGGCATAGGCTGTTTTAGATTTCTAAAACGCGTAAAAACTGTAAGTGTCCTACTTTGACACGAACTTATTCGTGTATATTTCTAATTATGCGTGTCATTTAATGATGTAACTAGCTGAACCAATAAACGTTTTCCTGCCTAAACTTATTTGTAACTGTCTGTAGCCCGCGGCTCCGCCCACGTGGAATTTTGATCCTATTCCCGCTTCCCATGGGAACCTATTACAGGGATAAAAATTAGCTTATGTCCTATTTAAGACTATAATCTATCCCTGTACCAAATTTCAGTCAGATCCGTTCAGCCGTTCTGGCGTGATTGAGTAACAAACATCCATCCATTCATCCAACCATTCATCCAAACTTTCACATTTATGGGAGTGGTATCAGTGGGATTATTAAAAAAACATTTTCGAAACAGCATTTATTTATTCTATTGCTTTATCTATACTTCTAAACTAATATTATAAAGAGGAAAGATTTGTATGTATGTTTGTAACGAATTGGCTCAAAAATTACGGGAGTGATTTTAAAAATACTTTCACCATTAGAATGCTACATTATCCCTGAGTAACATAGGCTACTTTTTATCCTGATATTCCCACGGGATCAAGACTTACGCTGGTGAAACCGCGTGGCGATGATAGTTATAAATAAAATTCTTATTTGTAGACAAACGACTGTCAGTCGTTACATAGATGGTAGATATGTCAAACTTCATAAGGTTACATTCTAAAAGTTAATATGGTCCCTGCGTGTGAGGCGGCGAGGCTAGCCCTCGTAGCGGACCTAAGAGTGGGAGTCCTCTCGCCCGGCGTCTGGCTTACATCGAAAAGCGGACAACGAACAAGCGGAGCGTGAGCTCAAAGGCTGCCGCTGCCTCCTACGAGCAAATAATGCTCCAGAAAGAGGCGACGGTGTGGGCCCGGGAGAGAATCAGGGCTCTCCCGATCCGCCGAGCTCGCGATGCACGGAGGTCACTCAGATGTCGGAGTCGTTTACCAACTTCCGTCCTGCACAAGCGCAGGCCTGTGGGTGACAGGTGGAGCCGGTGGTGCGAGCGAAATGCCTCATATACTATGTCCATAGACCACCTAACACTGACTGAAGACCCGAGACGGCGTGCGGTTTTAGTCGGTTCAAGTCCGGCGGGGGCGGTTATCTGAGGGGATTGCAGCGTAACAAAAAATAAAGTTAAGTTCGTCGAATTTTCTAATTCTTCGCGCAACTTTCTTATCTCTTGCTTTCATAAGAACCTTTTCCGGAAAATAACAAACACAACGAAAAAATTAGTGAAATCGGTCCAGTAGTTCACACGTGTTATCGTGAGCAAGGGAAATAGCGGTTAATTTTTATATATATAGAGGAAATGGGAATAGATGTCTACTTTGAAAAGTCGCGCGTCGCCCTTGAGCAAGAAAGTGTACTATATTTGTATAGGGACAAGATTCAACTATAACAAAAAAATTTTTTTTTTTAAAGAATATTAGTAACCTAAATTACTAATATTCCCCCTAACCCCTCCAGCTAAGCTAAATTGCTTGTGTTTAGGAGTAGGTTCACGCCGGTAGTGTAATGGCCAGGATTCGAACCCGGGACCTCTCGATCGTAAGGTCGACTCCTTAACCACTAAGCTACCGACGCTTCGTGCTTTAGCAATTTAGCTTAGCTGGAGGGGTTAGGGGGAATATTAGTAATTTCGGTTACTAATATTCCTTAAAAAAAAAAAAAAAATAGTTTTGCATATATTCTGGATACATCTATCGTAATACGTACCTTCGGATACCCCCTCGCCGGCCAGCGGGGGTGGTTATGTCGGGCTTGCACCGACTAAAACCGCACGCCGTCTCGGGTCTTCAGACGCCGGGGTGTAAGGTTACCCATAGAGCATATCCCTCGCACCCCGGCTGACCCTGGGCCATCTCACCACTAACAGCATCGCTCATCCTGTCTCCTCTGAAAGCAGAGGAGTACGGAGAGCGATGTGTTCCCGCCACGTTGGGTATTGGCCGACGATCAATGCCAACCCAATTAAAGTTTATGACTACTAGACGCTTTATTCTTTCAGTCTACAAAGTCATATACTTACCTAATTTTATGATATTGAGACTTTTCTACTTTCAAAATCAAAGGGGTCAAAATTGAAAATGAAGTTAATTTCAATTCAATTGTTTATTTATAGCAAAGAGTACGGACAAGTGTGCCAATTTGCGAAGTGCGATGGAGCTGTGCCTTATTCGAAAGAGAAATAGTTAAAGTTAATTTATATCAATAAAATATATCGGAAAAGAATGTTATTTACATCCTGATTTTAGTAACTTGTGAGTGACAATCGAAATATTGGCGACTATTCTGTTCAGCAAATCAACAAGTCTCTAGACATTTTGTCGTCCATTTTTGCACCTACCGCTGTTCGGCTTTACTTAATATGTTTAGTCAATATCAAAATATGATTCGATTTCAGATTTCATCTCACGAATATCATGATATTTCATAATGCTTTTGTGAAATAAATCTAACTATAAAAATATGTTCACATTTTCATTTTCAATTATGTTCAAGCTTGGATTAATGTAGGTAATTGGACTACAAATAATACTTAATTGAAGTTAACATTGGCTGTTGATATGGCCCCACTAAAATCTTTGGCGGCCATGCCAACCTCAATTCCAAACCGGTACACCTGCTGATTGACGAACGACACTCTGCAGGCCTCTCGGGGTTTGGAGGTCAGATGGCAATCGGTCCCATAAAAGACAAAAAAGATAAAAAAAAATACCTTTCTCCTTTTTACCCTTGCCACATTTCCCCTTTTTACCCTTTCCACCTTCCCTCCTTTTTCACATTTCCCGTTTTTTAACCCTGCCTCATTTCTCCTTTTTACCCTTGTCACATTTTCCTTTTTTACCCTTACCACTTTTCCCCTTTTTACCCTTTCTATATTTCCCGTTTTTACGCTTCCACATTTCCCCTTTTTACCCTTTTTCACATTTCCCGTTTTTACCCTTGTCACATTTCCCCTTTTTACCCTTTACACAATTCCCCTTTTTACCCTTTTATAGTGTGTGTGTGTGCAAGTCACACACGGTAGAAGTGAAACTTCTGAAAAGTCCCTGATAAAAAAAGAAAACTATGACTTATTTTTTCGTTTCATCGAGTTTGAAATCACAACGATTCTAAAGAAGTTTCACTTCAATAAAACGAGAAGCGTAGAAGAGACCCCGGGCTCCAAACTGCGAGCTTTGGGTGAGAGTGGGATCTGCGCTCAGATGAAGAAGTAAAAACTAGCATAGGACTGTTTGTTTGCGTCTTTTCGGAACTTTCGATGCATATTCTCAGGAAATTTAACATCACATTGGACTCACAAATTGTAATAAATAATTGTATTTTACTTTTTTATACCGAGCAGTCGACTCTGTATACAGTCATTAGAGATTCCAGGACCGCCATACTTATTTACATTTTATTTCAGAGAAAATCAGTGTTATGTCTGGGGATTCTAGGATCTTGTTGTGTTACCTACGGGGTAATCTTTTTCTAATGGGAAGCCAATACTATTTCAGTACCTTTTTTTTTTTTTTTATCGTGCGGAAATCCCTTCGGATACCCCCCCGCGTGCCAGCGGGGGCGGTTATGTCGGGCTTGAACGGACTAAAACCGCACGCCGTCTCGGGTCTACAGACGCCGGGGTGTAAGATTGCCCATAGAGCATATCCCTCGCACCCCGACCCTATTTCAGTACCTTTTTTTTTTTCTTTTTTATCGTGCGGAAATCCCTTCGGATACCCCCCCCCCCCGCGTGCCAGCGGGGGCGGTTATGTCGGGCTTGAACCGACTAAAACCGCACGCCGTCTCGGGTCTACAGACGCCGGGGTGTAAGGTTGCCCATAGAGCATATCCCTCGCACCCCGACTGACCCTGGGCCATCTCCGGTTTCGAGATGGCCCCCTCGGGTTTGGGAACCACGGTGTCCCCGTCTTGCCCCGGTTTGGGGGAGGGGCGCTAGTCGCCCCACCGTCCCGGCCTGCTTCTGCTGGGGTGACAGGTGGCCTCACCCGCCACCCCCAGGCCTGCGCTCATGGAGGACGGAGGTCGTTAAGCGACCTCCGGCGCCTGAGTTGCCTGCGACGCGCGGCGAGCAAGTTGCGGGCTCGGCGGACCGGGAGAGTTCTAAGTCTCTCCCGGGCGCGCTCCGCCACCTCCTTCGCGAGCATTACATGCTCGCAGAAGGAGGCGGCGGCGGCCCACGCGCTCGCGCTCCGCACCATTGCCGCAATCATGCTGCCGAGCGAGAGGACTCCCACCCCGATGGCTGCCACGAGGTCACGCCTCGGCGCCTCCCACGCCGGGCAGTCCGCCAGCGTGTGCAGCCCTGAGTCCTCGCTCGCGTCGCAGTGATGACACTCAGGCGTTGGCTCCTTCCTGATCCGATGCAGGTGGTCCCCGAAGCACCCCTTCCCTGAGATCACCTGCGTCAGTCGGTAGGAGAGGCTTCCGTGTCGCCTCTCCAGCCAATCCTCCATGATGGGCCTTACCGCCGCTATTGCGGCGTGCCCTGCGCTTGGTTGCCCAAGTCGTTCCTTCCACTCCACCACGATGGCCTGGCGGAGCTGGGACTGCAAGGCCTCGATTTCTCGAGGCTCGGGGTTCCATCCCTGCTCCCGCGCCTCCTTTCGCCACTGGTACAGTTGCGAAAGGGCTCTCGCTTCCAGGTCCCATGGCGGAGTTACGGCAAGGAGACTCGCCGCCTCGAAGGAGATCGTGCGGTACCCTCGGATGACCCTGATGGCCAGAACTCGCTGCGGAGCGCGCAGCATCTGCACACTTCTGGTCCTCAGGGCCTCCGCCCATATTGGGCACCCATACAGGGCCATGGACCGCACGATCCCCGCGTAGAGTCTCCTGCAGGAGTCATCGGGCCCCCTCATGTTGGGCAACAGCCGAGCCAGAGCAAGAGCTGTGCCCTTCAATTTGGGGGCCAGACTTCGGATGTGCTCTCCGAAGTCCCATCGGCCGTCGAGCACGAGCCCCAAATATTTCATTTGGGGCTTGATGCCGATGCGATTTCCTCCCACGATGAGACTGGATCCCTCGGGTGGCTTGCTCCGAGGCCCATGGAAGAACAGGGCCTCGGTTTTATGCAGGGCCACCTCGAGACCCAGCCGCCGGATCCGCCTAACGACTTGGGCAACCACGGTCGTGGCCTTTCGGGTCGCTTCGCGGTACGTCGCCCCGCACGCCGTCGTGACGGCGGCACCGCCTACGAGCTCACCGCGAAGCACCCAGTCGTATCCGATGTTCCACAGGAGCGGCCCCAGGACCGATCCCTGTGGAACACCGCACGACATTTCACGCCGACCGAGACCGGTCACGGTTGGGTAGATGACGGCTCTCTCCGTCAAATACGCCCCGACTATGCGGCGGAGGTAGAGAGGCACTTCGTGATACACGAGCGCCTCCCTAATGCAACTCCAGGGCAAGGTGTTGAACGCGTTGGAACATCACCTCACCCCGGGCTACTGCATCCTCCGCCAGAGCCCTCACGCGCATGATGGCATCCACGGTGGAGCGCCTCTGGCGGAAGCCATATTGGCCATCCGCCAGGTCCGGCCCCACTCTTGAGAGGTGCTCGACGAGGCGCTTCGCAATTACTCTTTCAAAGAGCTTGCACACCTCGTCGAGCAACACTATGGGCCGGTAGGCGGACGGCGAGTCCGCCGGGCGCCCCTCCTTTCGGATGAGGACCAGTTTCCCCGTCTTCCACAATTTCGGAAACTGGCCCCGCTCCAAACATGCGCTGAGAAGCCCTCTCAGTCGGGGCTCGAGAGCGTCGTCGACTAGAGCTAGGACCCACGCTCGGCCTGGAATGCCGTCGGGTCCCGGGGCGGTGTGTTTGGCTCTTAGCCTTCTCACGGCCAGCTCTAGTTCTACCCAAGTGACCTCGGGCACGTCGTCGTCTTCCACGTCGGGCGCCATGCGGAACCGAGGCGGAGTCATCTGCGGTGGAACATGTTCCACCGCCCGCGCTGGGAACAGGGAGCCAACAACTCCTCCGAGCAGATCCGGCTGGAGACACCGGGTTAACGGCGGGGCCTTGGGGCGCAGCTTGCCCCTCACCATCCGGTAGGGCCGCCCCCAAGGGTCCCGCTCCAGCGTCTCCTGCAGCTCGCGGAAGGCGTCCCGTTTGGAACGCCTTATCTCCGCTCGGAGGGCTCGTCTGGCCTCCCTGTATCCCTCGTACAACTCCGCCTCTCGGGCCTCCGCATCTGCGGGGCGGCGACGCCTCCTACGGAATCGGGCCCACCGGCGGTGCGTGATCACGCAGCCCCGTCTGAGCTGCGCGATCTCCGACGACCACCAGTAGACCTGACCCCTTGGATTATAGGGCGGAGCCCTAGGCATCGCCGCGTCACAGACACGGGTCATGGCCTCCCGGAACCACTCCGCCTCATCGTCTATGCAGACAGGCCTGTCCGGCGCAGGGGCCCAGGCCTGTACGATGGCGGCTTCCAGGAGGAGCTCCCGATCAAGTCGCTTAAGCGCCCAACGTGGCTCGGGTGGAGCCGGTGCAGCCGGCGCGTCGCTCGCAGGGGGGGACACGTCAAACCGAATGTATCGGTGATCCGAACTTGTGTCCTCCCCCAAAACGACGCGCCAGCCCTGAACACGTCGCGCCAACGAGGGGCTCGCGAACGATAGGTCCACGATGGAGCTGCCCCTCGAGGTCACGAACGTGTCCACGGCTCCCCGATTTAGGAGGACTAGGCCGAGTCGTGCGGCCCAGTCCACCAGTGCCCTGCCTCTATGCCCCGTCGCGCCCCTTTCGTGTCGGGAACCCCAGGCATACGACCAGGCGTTGAAGTCCCCGAGCACAAGGACCGGACGGGGCTGGCAGGCATTGACGACGACGGCCAGCTGACGGAGCCACTGCTCATATGCAGCTTGGTCTCGGTTCGGCGTGATATAAGCGGCCACGACCGCTATATCCCCAACCGCCGCCGCCACGCAGCCGGGTCCCCTTGCAACGACGGCAATAGGGGGGCTGCCGGCGGCAGGGTTGTGCACCAGTGCCGCCGACCCATCCAGCGCGGTTTCCCAGGCAGGCCCGAGGAACCGGTGGGTGTATGGGTCGGCGACAGCGGCGACATTTATGGCCCACTGTGCCATGCTCTGGCGCAGAAGGTCCTGAGCATGGGCAACGTGGCCAACGTTCACCTGCAGGATTCGGAGTTGAGGATCCATTATGGAACCCCCATCTCCGCATCCCGCTGTGAACTGGAGGCGGAAGGCCGGCCTCCCGGCTTCGGCTCCCCTCCGGCGCAGGCCTTGCTGCCAACCCTATGGTCAGCCGGCTTGCCCCCCGCTGCACATCTGAAACAGTGCAACGGGGCGCTACACGTGCCGGCCTTATGACCGGGCTGGCCACAGCGGAAGCAGCGGTCGCCTGCCGTTACCTCCGCCGTGCAGTGCACCCCCACATGGCCCACCGACAGGCACCTGAAGCACCTGGCCGGTCGGGCCTGCAGGAGCCGTGCCTGCGCCCTCAGGAAGCCTCCCACCCGGAGGCTCCGCCCGTCTGCGACCTTTTGGGCCGCCGCGATAGGGCAGCCGACAACTGCTGCCCCCTGTCCACCGTGGCCGAAGCGTATAGCTCCGGCCTTCACTGTGTCCGGGGAGCAGCCCCCGGCCTCTGCCACGGCGAGCCTAAGCTCCTCAGCCGTGACGGAGTCGTCCAGGCCCGTGATGCGCACTTCCGCGCATTTAATGGGCCTGGACACCCGGACGTCGGCTGCATCCAGCGACTCCCTCAGCCTAGCCGCTAGGGCGTCAGCCTTGGGGCCACTGGCGGCGCCGGGGACCTCGAGAAGCCGGGCTCCGGTGCAAGAGCACACGGACGCCCGGGATCTCGAGGGCCTTGAGGTCGACGTTGGCCTTCACCTTGGCCAACACCTCGGCATACCCCATGCCTCTACCCGCTGCCTCCGCCGTCAGGGTGACGACGACGGCCGTAGTGCGGGGGGCACGGAGCTTCCCCGGCGCTGCTTTCGCGGCGGCCGCGGCCCTCCTGGCCATTTTGGCGGCCTTCTTGGCGGCCTTCCGCCTCTTCTTGCTGGCTCCAGCCACCTCCCAGCCCCCTTCCAATGGGGTGGAGGTAGCCGGAACCACGGCTGGGGCTGGGGCCAGGGCTGGGGACGTCTTCCCCTTGCTCTTCCCCTTGCCTTTGCCCTTCCCCTTACCCTGAGCGGGAGGGGGCTGAGGAGCCGGGACCGGCAGAGTCGCACCCGCACCCGCGGCCGGGCGGGTAGGGCCCCTTTGGGCTACAGCCGCGTAGCCGGCCGCTGGTGGCGCCAGAGGCGGACGGCGGATGGAGTCCATTAGGGCCTCCATCCGACACATCATCCTCTCCTCCAGCGCCTCCATATAGGGGAGCCAGGACTCCGCCGGCGGTGCCCTCGGCTGCGCCGGCCGCACCGACGGTGCCGGCTGCTGGACCGGTTGCACCGGCCGCGCCGACAGCGCTGGCTGCGCTGACCGACTCGCGGACGAGCGAGTCACGCGTGTCTGCTCCGCCGGCTGGGCCCTTTGCGCCGTTTGGGCCGAGCTCGCCATCCCCCTCTTGAGCTCCTCGACGGCTGCAGCTAGTCGAGCCGTCTCTCGACGAGACTCGGCCAGCTGCGCCGCCAGGCCCTCATTCTCGGAGGCGATGTCGAGCACAATGCTCAACATCGCCTCCTGCTCAGGGTTTGGGGACCCCTGGAATGACGCGGTAACCTTCTGGAGTCTCTCCAAAAGAGACCGCGTCCTCCCGCTCGGTTCCGTCACCGCCGAGGTGGAAGGCCTCGGCGGCGATTTTTCCGCGGACCTCCCAGTGGCCGAGGGGGCCCGGCTGGGTTGCCCACCCCTCAACCCTCCTCGCGCCCGGCGGACTGCAGCCACCTTAGGCGCCCACATTGTCGCCTCGTCGCTGGAGGAGGCCGTCCCGGTGAGGGTGTAATCCTCATCCGACACGCCCTCCCCTAGTCGCTGCTTTTTTGGGCGCCGTTTGCGCTTCTGCGCCTTGACGCCCAATGCTAACGGGCTTGCCGCCCTACTCCTTTCGCTGGCGGTGTCAAACCTCTCCGACACCGCCGAGGTGTTTGGCGTCACCTCTACGCCCGCCTGCTGCGCGACCTCCGCGCAGACTCCGTCCTTTTCTGTGTCCGTATTAATGCCTGTGTTGTTGTTTTTATTTTGTTTCCGGTCCGTTTTATTATTGATGATATTTATGTAATCCATAGCATATCCCACGAGTATGGGGGAAAGGTGGTCCATCCAGGCGGTGCCCCCTGCACCTGGATAAGCCTATATACTATGGAGGTCGGCTGGTATCCATAGGTTTTTACGACTTCGCTGTCGGGTGTTATAGACTTTTCCTTGTCGTGGGCCGGCCAATAAAGGCAAACCCCTTCGGTCAGCAAGTTCACGGCGTACCCTTCTGGAGCCACCAGTCAGGTCGTTGCTGATCACCTGCCGATTACGGAACGCGAGAGGATGGCTAGTCCTCTCTCACCGGCGGCGGCACAAGTGCCCGTCGGCCCCTGCGTTAGCAGTGGGCCAACCCGCCCCTGGATCCCCTAGGATCCTATGGTGGCCTCAGCCACAAACACCATCGCTCATCCTGTCTCCTCTGAAAGCAGAGGAGTACGGAGAGCGATGTGTTCCCGCCACGTTGGGTATTCGCCGACGATCAATGCCAACCCCATGAAGGGGAAGCCATTGACCGCCGCCCAGGGTGTACCGGCCGCTCCGGTTCCATTCCCCCCGGACTGCAGCGGGATCGGAATCGGAACGACACTCGAGGAGGTTACCCAACACACACCCCACCCTATTTCAGTACCTACATCATTATTTTGAAACCCATTACGGCGCGGGAAATATTCATTAAAATTTAGCAACGCGTTTGGACCCGGCATCCAATAATAATTGTAGGTATGGTTTATGTTCCCGAAGGGGCCACCTCGAACCCGGAGATGGCCCAGGGTCAGTCGGGGTGCGAGGGATACGCTCTACGGGCAACCTTACACCCCGGCGTTTTATGACACGAGACGGCGTGCGGTTACAGTCGGTTCAAGCCCGACATAACCGCCCCCGCTGGCTGGGCGCAAATTCGTGCGCAAATCCCTTCGGTAAACCCCTCTTGGTTTACCGAAGGGATTAGCGCACGAAAAAAAAAAAGGTATGCTATTCCGATAAAATTAGCGAAATGCACATCATATGCAGAATATCCTTTCATCTATCCATACCACAAACTTTCACATTTAGTAGAACTATATAATAAAGCGTCGGTAGCTTAGTGGCTAGGGGTCGACCCTACGATCGAGAGGTCCCGGGTTCGAATCCTGGCCATTACACTACCGAGGTGAACGCACTCCTAACACAAGCAATTAAGCTTAGCTTGAGGGGTTACGGGGAATATTACTAATATTCTTAAAAACAAATAAAATATTTACGCACACGAGGTTGTCGACATGTGGAATGTGGATTCGGCAATTATTGTTCCGATAGTTGTATCGGTTCACGGACTGATTGCCAAGAGCCTCGAACAACATCTCCAGAGGCTCGCGTTAGGCAGTTGGGTCAAGGGCTTGATGCAGAAGGCAGTACCCCTCGACACGGCACGTATTGTGAGGAGATTCCTCTCTTTGGAGCCCTAACCACCGGTAGCTTGATCCCTGTACCCGTTGCCGGTGGGCCACTATTTTTTATATTTTTAAATATATACTATATACTATACTGTACAGGCGGTACGGTTATGGAATGCACTGCCATTATCGATTAGACGGGCACAATCACTGGCCATCTTCAAAACGATGGTGAAAGAGCACTACCTGGGCCTATAGTCTCCCCAAGTCCTTTTTTTTTTTCTTTTTGCGTTATGTGCTGTCTAACTTTCGTACGAGATATAAAAATAATTTATGTGTAGGTTTAGTATATATATAAATTTTGTATGTCTATATGAATAATTTATATTACCCTACAATTATGTTCGATTATATATGTCTGTTTATGTATCATTGTATGCTTATTTTAGGTATATGTACCTTTTTTTTTTTTTTTTTATCGTGCGGAAATCCCTTCGGATACCCCCCCGCCGGCCAGCGGGGGCGGTTATGTCGGGCTTGCACCGACTAAAACCGCACGCCGTCTCGGGTCTTCAGACGCCGGGGTGTAAGGTTACCCATAGAGCATATCCCTCGCACCTCGACTGACCCTGGGCCATCTCACCACTAACAGCATCGCTCATCCTGTCTCCTCTGAAAGCAGAGGAGTACGGAGAGCGATGTGTTCCCGCCACGTTGGGTATTGGCCGACGATCAATGCCAACCCTATGAAGGGGTGAAGGGGAAGCCATTGACCGCCGCCCAGGGTGTACCGGCTGCTCCGATTCCGTTCCCCCCGGACTGCAGCGGGATCGGAATCGGAGCGACACTCGAGGAGGTTACCCAACACACACCCCAGGTATATGTACCTAGTACATTGCAATCATATGTGTTTGTAATCTAGTCTGTTACATTATATGACTACGTTACTCCTCTATATTTTCCTATTATACCAATAACTACCCAATATACGATTTAGCTCATTTAAAATTCATGTCCATCCAAAGATTGCCTGCAAGATATTGCTTTTAGCGATAAGGCCGCCATTTGTACATGTATTGTTTAAGTTTCCATATATGTATATTCTGATTGGTGTACAATAAAGTTTATATCTATCTATCTATCTATCTATCTATCTCTTTTTTATATAGAACTAGCTGACCCGGCAGACTTCGTACTGCCTCAATCGATGACAAACCTTTTAAACCTTCTCTGGACCTCCACAAATAATTCAAGACCAAAATTAGCCAAATCGGTCCAGCCGTTCCCGAGTTTTAGCGAGACTAACGAACAGCAATTCATTTTTATATATAAGAAGAAGAAGAAGAAGAAGAAGAAGAAGAAGAAGAAGAAGAAGAAGAAGAAGAAGATGTATTTAAAAATGTAATTTATATGTATTTTAAAGTTAATAAAGGGAATAATGATTAAAAATAAATACGTTAGTATTTACGTGTCCCATTTTGTCCCATGTCATAGTGAAAGTAAATTTATCGAACGAAACATAATCTCGGTTACCCCACCATTTGTCAGACTTTTCTCACACTACCATAAACGAGTTGGGAAGTCTTCAAGTCCCTAGACACAATAAAATGTGAAGTTCCGGAGAGGCTTTGCTGTGATATTAATGATATAAATACGCATTTATATCATATTTTTTATTATATAGTATACAATATAGTCAATTTACGCGTATATTTGTTTCCCCTCAACTTTTTCAAGTCGTGTACTTAACGCGGTGAATTTGGAAAGCAAAAATATAGTAGATTAGCAACTACGGCAGCGGCAGTTAGCCGACTCGCCGTCCTTACAGAAGCAGGCCGTGGCGGAGGCGTGTCGTGTGTGCCCACACGCCTGCCAACTCACCGAAGCGGGATAAAACCCGACCCCACCAGGCGAGGCCGCGGTGGCGGCCAAAGTCCGCCGGCAACCCTGGGGTTATCCTTTCGAGGGCTTACCCGGGGTGCCCAGCAACGGATACTTGGGGAGGACACCGTGCGGTTTTAGTCGATACACGACATAAACACCCCCGCTGGCCGGCGGGGGGGTATCCGAAGGGATATCCGCACGTAAAAAAAAAAATAAGGTAGGTAAATACAGCGAAATTATCCTTCGCTTTAGCATTTAAATGAAAAATAGCAGCTTAAAAAATGATTCAGATAAAAAGATGATGTAACTTTCTAAGAGATTGAAGAGGAGAATAGGTTACTGAAAAAAGAGAATAACGCCTTCAATATTCGTACACATCCCTCATGAAATACAGTGACTGCTATATAAACCCCTTCGGGTGTTGTAACCACGGTGTCCCCATCTTACCCCGGAGAGGGCCTGCTTGGGGCATGCTTGCTGTATGGAGGACGAAGGCCGTTTATCGGTTTCCTGCTTCTAAGTCGCCTGCGCCGCGCGGCGCGCAAGTTGCGTTCTTGGCGGGCCGGAAGAGTTCTAAATCTCTCCTGGGCCTGCTCCGCCGCCTCCATCTCAAGCATTACTTCCTCACACAGAAGTAGGCTAAGGTGACGATAGCCCACGCGCTCACGCACTGCACCATATCCGCAATGATGCCAGCGAGCTAGAGGACCCCACCCCGATTGCTGCCACGAGGTCACGCCACGGCAGCACTCTACCAGCATGTGTAGCCCCGAGTCCTCGCTCGCGTTGCAGTGATAGCACTCAGACATAGGTTCCTCCCTGATCCAAAGCCGGTGGACCGCGAAACGGGGCCTCTCTCTCTCCTTCTATTTATCTCTTTTCAATTTTCAGATGCTACATTACTTTTCGATACACGCTGTTAATAGGAAGTTGCGTGATACTATATAATTTTAGTGCGTAATATAAAAACGGCAACCACACAAATGTATTTCAATCAACCTTATTTATCGCTCATATGTTTCACTTTACGAGTACTTATTTTTATGTCCCACTTTAACACATAAACCTTTATAGCTTGATAATCGCCTACTTTCTTCACGAGCATCTCTGAACCCACGATAATTTTATTGGTTTATATACTGTTTATTTTGGTAATTACTTTCATAAGATGAACAACGAACTAAATTACCTACACAAAATATTTTAATGGAAGTTATCAATAAATTATTCAAATAACCAAATAAGTACTAGAATTGTAAATGTAATATGTTATTATTTTTATCAAATAATATTTTACTATTAAAAAACTGTTAGTCCCATTGACTAGAAGTAGCTCGAAAATAGCTACGTTGGGACGACGTTGTCAAAGAGGATATTTCTTCTTCCCAAGCGTCCAACCCAAACCCGAGATTTTCACTAAACAAAGCAGCCGATTGTGTTTAACTTATCCCCTTTGGGAACTATTCTAACTAATCAAATATGACGCACATTGTCATAAACGAAGTTTTTATTTATCTATCTACATTTATATAATTACTTGTCCCGACTGACTGATTGACTGACTGATTCATCAACGCAGAGCCTAAACCGCTGGACCTATGAACTAGAAAAGTTGACAGTAGATGTATTTTATATTGTAGGCATCCACTAAGAAAGGATTTTTAGAAACTTCATAGTTAGAAGCACGAATTTTCATACACCTGCTTTTGGTTAGAAATGAATGAACACATGTATCAGCGTTTTTCAAAATTTTGGTACTAAGGGGGTAAAATAGGTGATGAGCGATTATAAGCGTCGGTAGCTTAGTGGTTAAGGAGTCGAGCCTACGATCCAGTACTCCCGGGTTCGAATCCTGGTCATTACACTACTGAGGTGAACCCACTCCTAACACAAGCAATTAAGTTTAGCTGGAGGGGTTAGGGGGAATATTATTAATTTTGGTTACTAATATTCTTTAAAAAAAATATGGAAAGTTCGTCAATTTCAAAGTCAGAAGCACGAAATTCAATTTGAAAGCTTCTTATTTTTACCATTGGGTCCGGAAGGTAGCGCTACAATACGGTTTTAGATCATTTTATACGAATTTATTCCCGGGCGAAGCCGGGTCCCGGGCTGCTAGTATACCTATATAATGCATGTACACATATAATATTCATGTTTCTAAATTACACATTTGTTACAGATATCACCAGGGGCTGGTGTTATACCAGCGCTAGTTGCCAAGAGCTCCATTTGCTACGATCCTCTAATTTATGTTGGGATGAATACTCAAGTGAGTACTAAAAACTAAGCAAAAAAAAAATATCACACATATTTAGAGGGTATTAATTAAATGTATCTATTGTTACAGTTTCGAAACTCAATTAAACGAATATTTGGTATCCATTCTAAAGGCCAAAACTCACGAACTGAAAGAGATTACCAAAATAATCGACTATCGCCCACCAACAAATTATCCAGCGCCAACAATACCCGTATGAATTCATCAGAAACCAATTTTTCTAGTATACAGAGAAACCCCAAGGAGAAAAAACTTATGTTCAATGATGACGTATCAGAGACCACATACAATGAATATCATCGACAACACGTAAGAGATCCCGAACTTTGCACAATACCTGAGAGTAAGAATTCCGATGCCGAGCGTTCAATTGACACAATGTGTGACGAAGATAGCAGTAACAGCAATCATAAAAAACAGGAGATATTCGGGGAATCTTGTAAAATGTTCAACGAGAGATCACCGGTTCTTACTTTTATGGATTCCGAACGATTACTCTTTACCAAGATATCGGAGCATGAAGATTTAGAGCTAAGTGCAAGCAATGTCTTTGGCAATGAAGGTTATGAAGAGCACTTTACAGATACAACAAATAAAGACGTTTATAAAACTGAAAGCGAACAACAAAAGATTGAAAGGCAAAAGGTAATAAGGCAAAGTTTCTCGTTAGACTTCCCTCGTCTTTCGAGTGAAAATAAAAAGAGAAAACTTTCAGTAGAAACAAAATTGGAAAGTTCCATACAGCCTAAAGGATTTTTTAAGGATACAATTAATAAACTTTTTGACCAAGATACCAAACAAACACAAGACATCAAAACTTATCTATGTAAAAACAAAAATGAATGTGGCCATGATAACTTGTAGTTTGAAAATTGTAAGAGTAATATTATGGGATCAATGTCAAATTATTAGATTTATGCGTTCCTAATAGAATATAGAATAGCGCGAATAAAAGATAGAATAGCGCCTATATTAGAGGAACACTGAAAAACGTTTATTGATGTGTAGGTATTTTACTTTTTAATTTTAAATACAAAATATATGTGTGGTTGGAGTTGAAAACTAACAACAATCGTGTTTGAAAATAAACTCTGCATTCAAATACTCAATATCAAATCTCGAAATAGAAATCAATTGAAGAATAAATATATCTGAGAATTTCTTTTATATTAAACTACAACGGCCTAAAAGATCCAAATTGTCCTAAATTATTTAAAATGTATAGTAAAGCGGTGCTGACCTACAATGAAAATGTCCGTTCATAAAAAATAACGACATTAGTCAAAGATCTGTGATATAGTTACGAGTGCCAAGTTAAAAATAAGAACATTATCTAGTTGGTATATTCTGGTAAGTTTAATATGAGACTTGTCATTTATATTCTTCAATGTAAAATGTCATTGTGTCAGAAGCTGTGTCATTGGAATAAAATCACTGAAAGGCTGAGCACTCTTCAGAGACAAGACAGTCTTAAGACAGACTATTGCTCTACAGAAACAATATGAGAGTGCGCTCACTTCGAACCAAACCGTTTCATAAACAAAGCTGTCAAACACCTAAAAGATAAGACTGTCTTGTGTCTAATCTGCGGTCACCCTAAGACATTGCCGTTTAGGCGGTCTGTGACAACTTCTTATGACGTCCTCTTCTAGCATTAGAGGCGAATTTTATTGTTGTATCAGCTGTATTTACTAACGCATTACGATACACTCGAATTTCCAACAATTTATGACTGAATGCTGGAAGTGTTTCATTGTTTGTCACCAGATATAAATAACAGGTAATCGAGTCCAATCTTGTATAACGTTAATATTAATGTAAACTTTGCTTGTGTAGAATCACTGCAAATTATACTTGAATTAAACAGAAATTTGTGCCAGTAATGAAAAGAATGTAAATAATTCATGTTGTATTAACTATTTTAAAAATACGGCGGTGCTGATCAGTGAAAATGAATTTAAATGTATTCGGAAATGTCACGAACTCGAATGTAATTTATTTAATGGTTGCTTATAATATTAGATATAAATTGAACATGATACTATTATTTGTGATTTAACTGTAATCCGAGTTAATATCAACAATATCTCAAATGCTAAAGAGTAAAGTTGATGTCTTAAAATTAAATTGTTTTCTTTGCGAGAACCCAATACTTTGGGACCCAAAAAGAGCCCTTTATCGTGCCGTGAATATTAAGCCGGGTACACACGAGCAAGCTGTAACTATAGTTAGAGAGATACAATAAAGAAATTATTTTGTGTACAAAACTATGAAATGCAATGGAGCTGACAACCGTCGAATCATTACAATCTGCGCATACCACGTTCGGGACATGGCCGCGTGTTACGTTCACAAATTTTAGTAACAGTAATATGCACGGTTTGTCTTATGTGGGCGTCTACAAAGGGTCGCCCTCTGCCCCACCTTAGGGCCATAGAAAATTAAATAAGTCAATAAGCAATGTCTGCTACAGAATGAGTACCGAGACAATGTGGGCTCACTGCCGCTCGCATTGGGTTCATGAATCATCCGCACACTTTGATTTTTGGTAACATCACTAGCAACAGTTAGAGATTGCTACTGAGTATCCGGCTTTACATCGTTATCAGACACAGAACTAAACAACTAACTTAGGTCTCCTGAGATGAGCTTAAGATTACAACTATTAAAGAGAATACCCTAAATATTATACCAATATAATTTATAGGTCTTTTTCGTTATATAGTATGGGCACTGTAACACTGATAATATTCAGTTAATTATGTTACACTGCCCTTCTAATTATTTTGGGGGAATTTATATCCATTTTTCATCATTAGTATTATAATTTTCGTGAAGGTTGTTTATAATTAGTAAAGATATATGATATTACTCAAGCGTGAATTTTGGGAATCTGAATTAATTAGGAAGCGGTCTTCCTTCGTCGCAATAAGTCCACTTTGTCCATATCGCGGAACGTCATTTTTACGAATCATCCATTTCGTATTTGGTCCACTTCTTTTGTTCAAGTTTAATTCTTAGTAGGTATTACTCAAGCGTGTATTTTGGGAAACTAAATTAATTAGGAAGTGGTCTTCCTTCGTCGCAATAAGTCCACTTTGTCCATATCGCGGAACGTCATTTTTACGAATCATCCATTTCGTATTTGGTCCACTTCTTTTGTTCAAGTTTAATTCTTAGTAGGTATTACTCAAGCGTGTATTTTGGGAAACTAAATTAATTAGGAAGTGGTCTTCCTTCGTCGCAATAAGTCCACTTTGTCCATATCGCGGAACGTCATTTTTACGAATCATCCATTTCGTATTTGGTCCACTTCTTTTGTTCAAGTTTAATTCTTAGTAGGTATTACTCAAGCGTGTATTTTGGGAAACTAAATTAATTACGAAGCGGTCTTCCTTCGTCGCAATAAGTCCACTTTGTCCATATCGCGGAACGTCATTTTTACGAATCATCCATTTCGTATTTGGTCCACTTCTTTTGTTCAAGTTTAATTCTTAGTAGGTATTACTCAAGCGTGTATTTTGGGAAACTAAATTAATTAGGAAGCGGTCCTCCTTCGTCGCACTAAGTCCACTTTGTCCATATCGCGGAACGTCATTTTTACGAATCGTCCATTTCGTATTTGGTCCACTTCTTTTGTTCAAGTTTATTTCTTAGTTTAAAATAGCTTATTTTTAATTTTAGAAGTTGACTAATTGCGTATTGGACCAAATGCGACAAGGACATGATAATAGCATCAAATTGCAAGTTGACCAAATACTAAGTGGACTAAATGCGAATTGAACGAAATGTGATAAAACGTGTGCATCTGATGCGTCAGCAGTTCAGGACGCCGCGCCGTACCCAATACTTTGTCATATCTGGGCCCTTTTATCCATCGGTATACTTGGATTAAAACATTTATTCACTAAATTTTGTAGGGTAGGTATATCCCATCCACCTTGTTAACGGAACAGTTGGGAAAAATTGTTTAATCGACCCCGGTAGTGCCGACCCAGTTATTAAACTTGTACTTTGTGTACTACTAAACGTGTACTTTTAACGGGGGGGATAGCACAGATTTTGTGGCATACTCTCTGGTGATCAGTGTTTAAAGCGGGGAATAGAATAGAGGAGAGTGGGGAGGAAGAATAGCTAGGTATTATTGTATTGACCAAAAAGTTAAGGTAAGGCTGATAAATAAAAAGTATGAAACGCGAAACTGTCTTATTACCAAAATGAAAACCACGTGGACAAAGTAAACTAGTAAAAAATTGAATAAAAAAATAAACATAATTCATAACCTAAAAGGTGAAATATAACTGAATAACAGGTTCAAATAAAAATATAAAAATGCGCGTAAAACTTTTCTATTGAAATCGATGCCAAATCGGGTGTATGGAATCATACCCACTTTCGAAGTCCCTTAATTATTTTATTTCATCGCGTCGACCGTGTGTTTATTTTAACTTATTGATTAAAAAAAAACATCTACAACTTAGAGCAATTTCTTTTTTCGTATTACGGAGTGATATACACACAATATTTTTGACAATATGTATCTTATTGTCAATTTATTGAGTGTGTGCCGTTAATCTTCGTTGTAGATTTTTTTTAGCACTGAATAGTTGTTACTTTTCTCTCATATACTCATAGTATGTGTTATGTAGTTAGTCACAAAATGTGTGAATTGATTTCAAAGCCTGCGTTAGAATTTGATAAAGAAACTTGTTGAAAATAATTGGCTCTTCGGCGAGTCGAGCCAATGAATTTCATCTTTCAGTGTTGGCTGTAGGTGCTCGAAGCTTCAAGAGATCTCAGGCACTTTCATAAATGTATATATTACAAAAGGAGTCTGAATTAACATTTATGTATTGTGATGTTAAGGGCTTTTACGAGCCACGTCAAAAACTCGGTTCTTTTAGGAACGTTCATTTCTTCAGCTTTTAAAAGGGCTTAAAGATATTTGGAACTTGTCCATTTTCTTTCCACAAAAATATTTTCATATTTTAAACAAAATAATTCTTACATGTTTATCAGTTTTGAATAAGAATCTATTAACAACATAAAAAAGTGATTATTGTTGTTAGTTGTTGTTTGTTCTGTTTTCTGTTTTTTTTTAATTACTCAACAGGAATTGCAATAAAATTCAGGTCTAAACGGAAACTTACATGGCAACACAGGAGGGCGACTTTGTGAATAAACCCTCTAAAAATAATAACTTATGAGGACACGGCGCTGCGGTGCAGCTAGCGGGGGCGGTTTTGAAGGCCGCTACTAAATATTTTTGGAAAATTAACTATGTACTGTTGTCACATTCTTCGAGTTTCGGGGGATATTAGGTAATTATGATCTAGGAAATGGCATTTAAAATTCCAATAGTACTTACATTTATTTTCAATAATATTTTATTTTTATTTATTATGGTTATGTATTTATCCTACCTTTGTTCTTGTTTTGTTACATAACGTGATACCAGCAGTGAGTAATACTAAAATGGTGTTCCTCAGTTTGACGGCCCCGATAAATGCTTTTTCCCGAGTCCCGCTTCGATTGTCATCATATCAGCCGTTAGTAGTCCACTGCTGAACATAGGCCTCCCCCATTGACTTCCATTTTGACCGGTCTGTAGCGGTCCACCTTGCGGGAGGCCTACCTACGCTGAGTTTGCCGTCACGTGGTCTCCACTCAAGGACCTTTCTGCCCCAACGGCCATGGGTTCTCCGAGCTATGTGCCCTGCCCACTGCCCCTTCAGCTTGCTAACTCGTTCTGCTATGTTGGTAACTCTGGTTCGTCTGATTAAACACGCACTGATTAAAGACCTTTATATTCAAGGACTGCGGTATTTTGGACGAGAAGACTCTGCGCAGTTTCCCGAACGCAGCCCAGCCGAGTTGGATTCGTCGATTGACCTCCTTCTCGAAGTTGGATTTGCCTAGTTGGACGGTTTGTCCCAGATAGACATATTCATCAACAACTTCGAGAGGTGAGTCTCCCAATAATACGGGGGTGGGCGACACATGGACATTTGACATGAATTTCGTCTTGTCCATGTTCATTTTCAGGCCCACCCGCTGGGACACTCTGTTGAGGCTTTCGAGCATAGTGCTCTGCAACGGAATAGCCTCTGTGCTCTGATCTTGTACTCGGACAGACATGGTGGCGTTTTTATATAAGCACTTCAGCACTTCGATATACTGATAGTCAATGTGGCGCCTCTGAAGAGACTGCAGCACCGCCCAAGTCTCGATCGAATCAAAGGCTTTCTCATAGTCCACGAACGCTAAGCATAGTGGCAAATTATACTCCTCGGACTTATGTATAATCTGCCGCAGCATATGGATGTGGACTATGCTACCATAGCCTTTACGGAAACCGGCTTGTTCGGAAGGCTGGAAGTCATCAAACCTGCGGGCGAGACGATTCGTGATCAACCTCGAAAACAGCTTGTAAACATGAGCTTGAAGTCTGCAACGTCAATGAGCGTTGTTCTGCCGAGAGTGTGATCTGATAGTTTGTGAGGTCTATCTTTCCGGCGTGGTCTGAAGAAGACTTCCCCTACCTTGTAGACAGTTTCTACTAACCTGTTGTAGACCTCGTCCACAGAAACGCAATCCTTCAGGCCAGAGAAGCGGTTTGTGAGCTCGAGTTGAAAGCTCTCGGGGTTTTGTATATGGGCTGCAGTAGGACGGACGTGGACTTCATTAGGCGAGACCTTTCCAGTTGGACATTGATATTCAATGTGACCTAACCATTCTATGATCACTTCCGGTTTTCACCCTGTGGATCACGGAGACATCATTGAATATTCGTCTCTTTATAGACATAATGAAGTCGATCTCATTCCTCGTGGAACCGTCGGGATTCATCCAGGTCCATTTCCTATGAGGTGGCTTCTTGAAGAAGGAGTTCATCATTAAGAGTTCCTCCTTCTCCAGAAAGTCGGCCAACCTCTGGACCCTGGGATTCCTCCGCCCACATCCAAATTGCTCCTACCCAGTTTTGCATTAAAATCCCCCATAACGGTGAAGTATGTTTTGGAAGTATGTATGGCCCTACTGATGTCCTCATACATAACTTCCACTTCGGCGTCCGGGTGCGCCGAGGTCGGTGCGTAAACCTGTATGACCTTCAACGAGTACCTCTTTGATACTCTGAGTATCAGGTACGCAACCCTGCTCAACACACTCGTGATACATACCACGTTGTTTACAAGGGATCTGTGAACGAGGAACCCGACACCACCCTGGGACTGTTGGTCGCCCTCCCGGTGGTAGAACAAGTTACCAGACTTTAAGGTTGTCGTGTCCTCGGCCTCTCCTCGAACCTCCGATAAACTCACATGTCCCAATGCAGCTTGTTCATCTCCTCTTCCAGCTCAATGCTCTTCTCGTCTGTCCTTAATGTGCGCGTATTATATGTCACCAGCGACAACCTACGTTGGTATTCCGTTGAGCACTTGCCTGCAGTCGTTTGACGGTAGCACCTCGCGCGGAGATTCTTAGCACCCCTGACTCCAGTGCTCGACCGACGCCCGTCCACGTCAGTATTGCAGCTGGAGCAGCCAGGCACTAGGGGTCATGCTTCTCTGTCCATCGTCATTTTGGGAGGTTTGGACCATAACCCGCCGCGCTGGTCCTGTGAGTGTTGGCGGGTCGCCAGAGCTTTCTCCGTTCATCAGCAGAGTGCACCGCGGGCAGGCGAGGTTGGCTTGGGTCCCGAAGGATGTTAGTAGGGATGTTTGTAGGAAGATGGAAACATTTGTATTGGTAACTTATTCCAAGTCTTTATATAAAGTAAAGAGGTGTTCTTCGAATTGCACTTCACTTGTGTTTTACGTATGAATTCTTCACCTAAGTGCACAATTTATCTATTTACGCTAGATGAGAGCATTGACATCTTTGGCAAGAAATATCTGTTCGTTGGATGATTTGTGATTGCGATGAAACAGCACAAATTACGTGCTGTTACGAGTAAAGCGCTTGTTGTACAAAGTTTTCAACAAATCTATCTATAGATCTCTGGTTCTACAAGGAAAGAGAGTTTGGAATAGATGTCTCCAGGATAAGTACGAAATAGACAATCACCCTACCATGGATGCTAAAGATCGTGCGAAGTGGAGAAGGCAAAAGCAGGAAAGCGGACCCTGGGCTCCGTGGTGTAAGCCTCGGATATAATAGCGACACAACACTGAGATGATGACAGAATTAATTGCCCGTTCGGAAATGGGGTATTTAATAGAGAATGGCCATCATAGCGTGCGGCTAATTTAATAATAAATATGGTGTGTTACATTAACAGGTATCGTATAAAATGGCCATTATACTACCGACAAAACTATTTAATATTCACTAACAATGTAAAACAAGATTTTTGTGTCAATTAACTATTAAACTATTAATTTAGCTTAGCTGGAGGAGTTAACGGGAATATTAGTAATTTCAGTTACTAGTACTCTTTAAAAAAAACCGGCCAAGTGCGAATCGGACTCGCCCATGATCGGTTCCGTAGCAGCAAGTAAAATTGTTATATTTGAGTTGATTGAATGAAAGGTAAATTGCGGTTTACGATTTATGACGTATTAAAAAAAACTACTTACTGGATGTCGTTTAAACCAATTTTCGGTGGAAGTTTACATGGTAATGTACATCACATATTTTTTTAGTTTTATCATTCTCTTATTTTAGAAGTTACAGTGGGGGAGGGGGGGGGACACACATTTTACCACTTTGGAAGTGTCTGTCGCGCAAACTACGCAGTTAAGAAAAAAATTATGTTAGAAACCTCAAAATCATTTTGAAGACCTATCCATAGATGTACCCCACAGGTATTCGGTTGATGGAAAAACAATTTTTAAGTTTCTGTTCTAAGTATACCTCCAAAATTTATTGTTTTTTTTTCTATTTTTGTTTGAAAATCTTAATGCGGTTCACAGAATCCATCTACTTACCAAGTTTCAACAGCATAGTTCTTATAGTTTAGAAAAAAGTGACTGTGACAAACGGGTTCCGTTTTTTGTCATTTGGCTACGGAACACCAAAAAATGATAACAATGGCTGTAGTACTGTAGACTACCTATGTTTACTTACCATGTATACTGTCCACTACTAGTAGACAGTAAACATGGCCAAACAACAAACCCTGGGAAAGTGGTAGATCGAAAAATACGGTTGGTGAAATATGGGTGGTAATGAATCTCTGCCTACCCAAATGGGAATATGCAAGCGGAAATGTTCGTGTATGTATAATTTAGTATCATGGACAATAATGCTATAAACTAGTATTGTAAACGAAGCAACAACTTGTTTTAGATATAATTAGTTATTATTTTAATGGAAGTAATAAGTTGCAAACTAGTTAGATATAAATTTATAAAATTAAAATTATTCGTCTAATTAATTGTCGGAGCTTAGAAAATTTGAGATTCTAAAGATTTTTTACATTATAAAATTAAGGAATTACATTTATATTGTAAGCAACAACTGTAGAATGTAAAACGATGTTATATTGTATCTATAATTGAATTTAACAATGAACATTTCCCTTTGGTAGATATATGCTTATCACATGATTAAAAAGTAAAAGGGTATAAGCGACATGGAATAATCAAGGGGGGAAGATCCCAAACGAAATTTTAAACACATAAAGCACAGTTATTTTCGTGTCAACTGTCATTGTCACTTACATCCTTTAACATTTTAACTGCCGATATTATATCATTATCTTTCAAAATAATAGAAAAGATTATACAACTTGCTGTTCTCGAGTTGTGCACTTGACCTGTTTATAGATATAAGTACCTAATATATGTGTATGTTATGTTAAAACAGTGTTTTTCAATCTGTGGGTGGTAATAAAAAGGTTTACATAGGTATGAAGTGGCAATTGGCACTAATAATTTTAGAGCTTCTCTTGCCAGCTCTGGATATTGTTGTTTGTCTTATTTACTTGGAAACTTTATGAATGAAATTCCATTTTAAGCATGCTGTTAGTAATTGTCTTTTCATATTTGTGGTGAAATTGGTCTGTTCTATTGATTTATGCAAGAATTGGTTCAGAATCCATCTATGCCCATAATTCAACTTCAGAGTGCAAGTCTGGAAGGTATGTTATAGTCAATAGTTTCACTTGCCAATTATGTAAACTCTGCATCATGCAAAGAATGTAAGCCCTTATACAAGCAATTTGTCATTTGTATCATGGAAAATATAGGTTCGGTTCAAGCCCGACATTACTGCCCCCGCTGGCTGGCGGCGGGGGGGTATCCGAAGGGATTTCCGCACGAAAAAAAAAAGGTATTTTTATGACAAGTTGATTATAAGAATTATTTGTCGAACAAAAATTCATTATTTAAAGTTACTTTTTAATGCGAGTACTGACTTTAAAGTAGGAACTAGTGAAAGAAAGAAAGAAAGAAAGAAAAAGTATTACATTCTTTTTTATGCCAAACTGCAGGGCAGTTTGTTGGCAGACTTTAGCTCCCATACAGTCGGTAGTTCTGTAGGTTTATGTTATACACACACAATACTACTTCAATACTATATCAATACCAAGATCATCTTAGTCTTGATATAGTAGTTACCTATTAAAATAAAGACACAAATACAAATACAATACTTATTGATATCATTCTCACTAATCGATAAGTAGGTAGGCACATAGGTATACAAGTTATAAGCATAATGGAAATATATATGTTTAGGTTATGTGGGCACGCACAATTTATTTTAAATTAATTTGGTGAGATTTGCTCTTGAAACATGTCCAAGAGGAATCCGCCTAATTTCTTTTTAAATGGCATTTTCGTCAGGCAGCTGATGTCTAGATCAGGTGGCAAGCTATTGTATATGGTAGGCACTATGAATTTTCTACATCTTCGACCATAATAGTTATTGCAGGTAGGCACCTCAAAGCGTTTGAGTATTCTGTTACGTTGTGGCCTAACGTATGTTATATTGGTCTTAAATTCATTTTTTGCGTACTGTTCTGATGCAATAGACAACACTACCCGCTCATGGACCGGCAGCATTTTACATTCTAGGAACAAATTGTCGTAGTTACTGTTTTTGCAGCGTTCCGCAGTATTTTTATCTACTAAAAGTTTCATAAACCTAATTTGTATAGACTTTAATTTGTCCAAGTGGCTTTTAAGTGACTTTTTAGGGTTCCGCGCAAAAGAACTAAAACCATAAATGTTGAACTCCACGCGGACGAAGTCGCGGGCACAGCTAGTAAAATATATTTTTATTTTTTGCTAAGACTTCAATAAATATGTAGGTATAAATTTTAATAATATTACATTACTTCATTTAAAAAAAATGCATTTTCATTTGTAACAAAACTTATGGCTGGACTAGGTATATCTTAAACGTCGTCTTTTAAATTAATAAAATTCGTTTGTCTATGGCCGAAGTGGGTCGCCAAAATTATTCAATCTGTACACGTCGCTTAAGCAAAAAGATTAAAAAACACTGTGTTAAAATAATGTAATTTCATGCCTTACCACAACGCGGAGAGAGATGGGGCTATTAACCATGTATAGCTCCATCGCGCTCCCTCAGCTGAGCGGCCCGAAACTGATTTTTTTTTAGCACGCCGTGTTAAGGCTCCTGATTTAGAAAAAGCCAGATAACGCGTGTACATAAAACTTTTACTACTTAATGCTCAACGTAAACAGAATCTTTTCCATCGCAACGTGTCAGTTGGGCAAAATTGCCGGCAAAAATTCTCATTTTTATGTTGGCTATCGATCGGTAGTCATATATGTACTAATAGTGAGTAAAGACGTGGAAGGTGCACTGAACCTGTTTAGTGACACGTTGGGATGGAATATTTGCGATATCTAACCTAAATCTATGATACAATTATATTAATCGACGGTTGCAAGGCAAAAGGGTGTAAGCGCCATCAATAGTTGATAGGAAAATGAAAATGAAAATGAAATCACTTTTATGTATTTTTGTCACTACTATTACCCATATTTAATAATACTTACTTCTGAATTCAATCTATAGGAAATGCTTTAAACCAATCATTTCTATAGAAGATAAAGAAAAAGTAACAGCAAAATTTGTGTATGAAAACTTCAAATCGCTATCGTGTAAAGTAAAGATTTCGCTGAAGCATCGAGCGAGATATTCGAAGTGCAGAAGAACTTTTTTCGATGTAGGGGTCGTATTGATTTCATTTGGGATCCTTTTCCCTTTAAAAATTGATATTGTTTACACACTTTCGTCTTTCAATTATCGGAAATATCACTATCTAAAAAAGCAAATATGAAAATATCAATAGCATTATTATTTTGTCTTATTATTCTAACTATGAACAGTACCTTTAGATCTCATGATTAAATGTTTTAATAAAATATTGAAATTCAGTATGGCCTTGTATTTATTTAATGACCTGACGCCCTTTTTTTTAAGACTAACATTAGATTAGAAGCTTAGAGATTAGAAGCGTCATCGATAGCTTATGGGTAAAGGAGCTGGCCTGAACGAGAAGGCCCCGGTTCGTATCCTGGCCGAACTGACTACCGACGTGAATTCATTCCTAACTATTAAGCTTAATTGGAGGGGTTACGGGGAATACCAGTAATTTCGGTTACTAATATTCCTTATATATTTTTTAAGTGAATCCTATTAAAATAAAACTATTTTTAACGCGGCGATAGCCCAGTGGCATACGTAACGGACTGCTGAGACGAGGTCTCGAGTTCGATCCCCTGTTGCCCGGGCACACACCTCTAACTTTTCGTAGTTATGTGTGCATTAATAAATGATAATTATCGCTCGCTTAATAATATGCCCGGTAGATGGCAATAGGCTCGCCCCCTATTACATTGGGACCTCAACATAACTGGCGAATCGTGGGTATGTAATACACCTCTGCCTACCCCTTCGGGGATACAGGCGTAAAGTTATGTTATGTTATGTTATTTTTAACGAATTCTATCGCGATTTATTTTTTATTATTATTTATAATTATTTATTTTTTTATTTTATTTTATTTTATTATTTATTAATCCTATTATGTATACCTCGGGGTCTTTCATAAATATCAGCTAACTCGGAAGATTAGATTAGCACATTAAAAGGTTAAGCAATACTAACCAGACCAGTTTTAAAATGAAGACCATTACACAAGTTATTATAACATTGAACTACCGTCATTTGCTTAAACTTATCGTTGTAATGTAGACATTTTGTGAACATATTGGTGCCAATGCCTTTACTGTGTATACCCAGATGTGACCGAGCATTGCTCGTTTTTTGTATGGAAGTTTTCTTAAAATGAACACTGAATCGATCGATTATACGCCCCCGAAACCAAAATTTATGTATACAAAATTTCTTGAAAATCGTTGGAGTCGTTTCAGATTATATTTATACAAGACTTGCTCTTTAAAAGGTATTAGATATTTAGACCGTCAAATTGACTGCACCCCGCCTGATAGTAAGCTGAGGTGATGTCCAGAATGAAGTGGCCACCATTGCCAGATGTTGTCCCTAGACTGATTCCTACCTTAACGGTTTCGACAGAATCTTTTTCAGCCCCGCTTGAAGAACCTGAGATTGAAGGAAGAAGGGAACACGTGTGTGGGTAAAGCATTCCAGTTCTTTCTCGTAAGACAAAGAAAAGAATCACTAAACCTCGAGGTTTGCACCGTATAAGGACTACTAGCATGGCTGTACAGAACAATAAATTTGACTTTGCGAAAGGACAAGGTGTCAAAATTTAGTCTCTGGGCCCCGTACGCCTTCCCCATTCCAACCTTACCCCAGAATTGTCTTACGATTTTTGTTCTGTATAACTTTTCTAGTAAAACTATATAGAAGTTATAAGCTGTGTTGGTTTTATTTTGTGGAACTGTTCCATCCGACCCTTTGAAGTAAACTTACTGTACATATATCGAGATTAAGATAGGAAAAAGAGAACATCTAGGACGGGATTTTAACCCGCGACCAGGGGGAATGCTCTGACCAACAAAGCTACCTAGACACGTCCCAGATATTCGAAAATCTCTTATAACTAGTCTGGCCATAAATACTGTTACATCAAAACTTTTCTTTCTTTTTCAACTTTTTAATTATTTTGAATTTGGAACACGTACTTATATTATTTTTTAAAAACTTCTTTCGATTTCGCGCCATTTCACATATTTTTTCGTGTTCATTATCGAATTACAATATGGAATGGGGTGTTAAAGAAAATAGGATCGCAGTGATCGCCTTGCTTGCACAAAGTAGGTATGGAGCCGTCGGTCATATTGCAGACACTTCAAAAACTTGGTATCAGCCGTATGTTCGTACATCCTATTATCAATAGATACAAAAACATTTCGTCTGTCGAAGACCAGAAAAGATCGGGGTGGCCGCGTGCTGTTAGAACTACAAAGGCTATTAATGCTGTTAAAGCCAGAATTCGTCGAAACCCCATAAGGAAGCAAAAAATCTTATCGCGAGAAATGAAGATTCCCGATAGGACTCTGTGACGTATTATAAAACAAGACAGGTGCATATCGTCGATATACAGGACATGCCCAAAATCAATCTTTACGATTTAAGAGAGTGGATCGATCAAAGCGCCTTCTGTCGCGATACGCAGGTGAAAAGCACAGAAATATCCTCTTTACCGATTAAAAACTTTTCACGATTGAAGAACACTACAATAAGCAAAATGATAAAGTGAACGCTTACAGTTCTAAGGAAACTGCTCAAGTGGTCGGAAAGGTACAACGTGGTCATCATCTTGCGTCAGTGATGGTTTGGTGGGGCGTGTCTTATCAGGGAGTCACACAAAGCTACATTTTTGTGAAAAAGGAGTGAAAACTTCAGCTAAAGTGTATCAAGATACTGTCTTGGATCATGTTGTGAAACCTCTCAGCAATACACTTTTTAAAAATATACCGTGGACTTTCCAGCAGGACTCTGCTCCTGGTCACAAGGCACGAACTACCCAAGCCTGGCTAGAAACCAACGTTGCGGACTTTATAAGAGCTGAAGACTGGCCCTCATCTAGCCCAGACCTCAAACCTTTAGACTACAAATTATGCTCAGTTTTAGAGGACATGGCCTGCTCTAAACGACACGGCGACATTGAGTCTCTTAAAAAATCTTTGGAGCAAGCAGTGGCAAAATTTCCCTTTGAAACAGTGCGTAAATCCATAGATTCGTGGCGATTAAAGGCCTGTATAAAAGCCAAAGGTGGCCATTTCGAATATAATATATTTTTATTTTTTGTTAAGACTTTAATAAATATGTAGGTATAAATTTTAATAACACTAGCTGACCCGGCAGACTTTGTACTGCCTCAATCGATAGCAACTTCCATATTTATTCACCTTTTAAACCTTCTCCTCAAATAATTCAAGACCAAAATTAGCCAAATCGGTCCAGCCGTTCTCGAGTTTTAGCGAGACTAACGAACAGCAATTCATTTTTATATATAAAGAAGATAAAGATTACATTACTTCATTTTTAAAAATTGCATTTTCATTTGTAATAAAAATTATGGCTGGCCTAGGTATATTGTATCGCCTATACGAATGGGCGTGTATAGGCAGTCGATATAGTATTGTGATACAATATCACGATCCAGTATCGTGATCCAATAATATAGGCATGGATCGCGTTTGCACATCAATTTTGTGTCAGTCTTATCAATATTATAATGGTAGGATCTTGATATAAGTTATTATACTTCACATTTCGTCCTCAAGATTAGTATTTTATTTTAACTTGTAGTAACGCATAGTTCTCATCACTCTGCACTGTATTTTAGGGTATACTTTTTTTTTTTTTTGTCGGGTAGGTGACTGTTTCGTGCTTCCGTCAGTTGTGTTAGCGCTCATTCGCAGTTCAGTGCTCGACCACTCCACTCGTGTTCTCCCACTAAAATATAAAGTGTTGTAAAAAATATGTCCAAACGTAAATCTGAAAGTTTAGACGACGACCTGGCGCGTCTTTTTAAAAAAGGTGAAAAGGTTAGAAAAGAAGATTCGTGCTCGTAACGTCGCAAATGCCAGTGAAACAGGTATGTACCGCCTAAGCTTTCTTTTTAAGTGCAAGTGATATAAAAATGAGTACCTACCTACCTTAAAATTTTAATAATGCAACCGAAATAGTCATTGGGGCTTTTTCACCGCATTGATTATAGTTGGCGCGCAGCTCGCTGGGGGCTGCGCCTAACCGATATTCTTAGATAACGCCCGTTATCAAAATGTTAGCCATGTAATTTTATTTGCAGTGGCACTCACAATATACAAGTGAAATGCAATCTAAATAGTCATTGGGGCTATTTCATGGCATTACTATATTTGGCGCGCAGCTCGTTGGGGGCTGCGCCTAACCGATATTTTTAGATAACGCCTGCTATCTAAATAATCCTAAATTGGCTTCAATCAAATCAAAAAATGAGCAGTTTTTACTGCAGAGCGTTACGTTTTTTGAAATTTCAAACAACGGTGGTATCGAACTACCGTCCTACTTTTTTTAATAAAAATAAATTACCGCTATACAAAAATTAACTCTTCATTATATACAAAAATCACTTACCTGCATTATCTTTGCACATTCCATGCCTGGCGATCAGGCCAGTCAACAAATTATAGAGACCCTAGATCAGGGGACCTCTACAAAAAAGATAATGACACCGTCATGGCACCTAATGCTGTCGAATTGATCGAATTAGACGATGACATCTTGGAGATTCTAGGAGATGATCCTACCTCGGAAGTCAAACGAGGCCCAGAGACTCGAAAGGAGATCGCCTCTAGGTTTCAACATTTAGCAGCTGAAGGCTTATCCAAGGATTGCCGAAAAGAATTGGTGAACAAGTACCCCTTGCCCGCCAATTGTCTCCACGTTGGTGCACCTTCTATTAATCCCGAAATAAAGGCGGCACTCACTGAAAATATTTTAAAACGAGATAAAGTTATAGAAACTAAGCAGAAAGAAATGGCTAGTGCTATCTCATGCCTTACCGAAATTATTTCTTTACACCTTTCTTCAAAGGAAAAGAATAATGTAGTTTTACAAAAACTTATGGACGTTGGGCGTATCTTGTGTGATATACAACACGGAGATTCTGTGACCCGACGCAATTTCATCTTATTTGCAGTAAAAAATGACATGCAAGAGCATTTAAAAAACACAAAGATAGACACATTATTATTTGGTGAACAGCTATCGGAGACAATTAAATCAGCAAGGGCCGTCAATAAGTCTGGCGCTGATTTGAAGGCTGATACCAGCAAGACAGTCCCACTTAAAAAGACAACGAAACCTCCAGTTACGTCGACTTTAAACCGGAAAGCTGCTCCCAACGCAGGCTTCGGGCAGTGGCCCAGCATGCACAGTGGACCCGCGAGTACGCAGCCCCACGCGCGCCACTACCGCCTCCGCCCGCGCCTGCATACAGAACATCATTGACTCAGCGTCAGCCTCCTCTTCCACCTCAGGATCGTCGCCGCTACTAGATACAGTTAAGTACGCAGGCAGATTATCTGATTTTTACCATCAATGGGAATTAATAACACAAGACCCTACCATTCTTTCTTGGGTAAGGGGCTATGGAATAGAATTTTCAACGCCCATGTCTCAAAATTCATCACCAATGCCACAGATGTATTCACAGTCTGAGAAAAATCATTTTCAGGATGAAATAAATAAATTGCTTGAAATAGGCGCAATATCCGAATGCCAACCTTCTAGTGACCAATTTTTGTCAAGCATCTTTTTAGTACCCAAACCGGACGGTAAAAAGCGATTTATCTTAAATCTAAAAAACCTTAACAAATTTATACCTACCTCTCATTTTAAATTAGAGGATTTACGAACAGCACTCAAACTAATTACAGCAGACTGTTATCTGGCTACATTGGATCTAAAAGACGCCTATTTTTTAATAAAAGTACATCCAAATTCTAGAAAATTTTTACGGTTCTGTTTTGAAGGAAAAACCTACGAATTTTTGGTCTTACCGTTCGGCTTGAATGTCGCTCCCTTCATATTTACCAAGATTATGAAACCTATTACTAGATTATTACCTCTGCTGGCTTTTTATCGACATTGTATTTAGACGATTGGTTATTGTTTGGCCAAAATAAAAATCAATGTATGACAAATATTAATGTAACCAAGGAATTCTTGATTTCCCTTGGTTTTTTAATTAATGAGCAAAAAAGTGTTTTAGTTCCATCTTATTCATGTAAATTCTTAGGGATGATAATTGACTCGCACAATCTTCAAATCACTTTGCCGTCAGAAAAAAGATTGCGTATAAAAACGGAGCTTCAAGAATTCCTTCTGCTTAAACGCTGTCAAATAAGGAAATTCGCACAGCTTGTAGGTTTGCTGGTGTCCGCATGCCCAGTTATTGAATACGGATGGCTATACACCAAAGAAATGGAACGCGCTAAATTTATTAATTTGAGAGATTGTAATGACAACTATGACAATTTCATGAGCATTCCCGAATCACTGCTCCCAGATGTTCATTGGTGGCTGAGTAGGATTGATTATGCTACTCATCGTATAAGAAACGATCAGTATCGTATCGTATCGAATATTCAGACGCCTCAACTAGGGGGTGGGGCGCAGCTTGTGGGAATGAGACTGCCAGTGGTCAATGGTCAAACAGTGAACGAGAATGCCACATAAACTACCTCGAATTATTAGCCGCTTTTATAGCATTAAAGGTTTTTGCAAAGGATCTACACAATTGTCAAATTTTGCTAAGGTTAGATAATGCCACAGCAATATCGTACGTAAACAGAATGGGTGGAATTCGATTCCCTCATCTCACACACGTCTCAAAACAAATTTGGCAGTGGTGCGAGAGCCGTAGTCTCTTTATTTTTGCTTCCTATATAAAGTCAAAGGATAAATACAGTAGCAGATGCTGAATCGCGCAAAAATCACCCTGACATAGAATGGGAATTAGTAAATCACGCGTTTGATTTCATTGTCCGTGCATTTAGACAACCAGATATCGACTTGTTTGCCAGTCGTATAAATAAAAAATGCGATAAGTATTTTTCATGGCACCGCGATCCTGATGCAGAGGCAGTGGATGCATTCACGGTCTCGTGGAGCAAATTTTATTTCTACGCCTTCCCTCCATTCTCTATTATCTTAAAAACTTTAAAAAAGATAATATCTGATAATGCTACAGGTATTATAGTAGTGCCCTTATGGCCAACACAGCCTTGGTACCCTCTTTTTCTGAGTCTACTGACTGAAAACGTCATAATATCTCATTGCAGTTCATCGGACCGGCAGATTCACACGTCGATTACCCTGGTTGCAGGCATCTTATCCGGGGCGCGCTATCGAGACGAAGTTTGCCCAAATCCTCATTAGAAATCATGCTGGCCTCTTTGTCCAGTAACACTGTCAAACAGTACGACGTATGTTTAAGGAAGTGGTGGTCTTTTTGCCGATTACAAAATATGGATATTTTTTGTGCCTCTATTCCAATAGCCATAGATTTCCTAACCCAATTGTTTAACAGCGGTTCTCAATATGGGACTCTAAATTCTTAAAGACGACAGAATTCAGAGATTTTTCAAAGGAGTTTTCAGATTAAGACCACCACTTCCCAAATATAACGCTACATGGGACACGAATTGTGTCCTTGACCATTTAGACACTTGTTAACCAAATGACACGTTATCTCTAGATCAAATTTCTAGAAAAACTATCACTCTCATTGCTATAACTTCCGCTCACAGAATTCAGACACTTTCAAAAATCAACATCACAAACATAGAACAGCGTTCTAACTTAGTCTCAATCAAGATCCCGGATATAATAAAGACTTCGTGACCTGGCTCGAAACAACCCATTATGTACTTACCATTCTTTATAGACAAACCATCTATATGCCCCGCCCAGTCATTAATAGCATATATCGAAAAGACGCGTATCTTGCGTCAGTCAGATATCTTATTCATAGGACTTAAAAAGCCACATAAGACAGTAGGGACATAGACCCTCAGCCGGTGGATCAAACGTACACTAGGTGAGTGCGGGATCGATGTAAACATGTTCTCCGCACGTAGTACACGACACGCGGCTGCGTCGCGCGCGCACTCACTTGGTATCCATATTGATGCCATAAGAAACACTGCCGGCTGGAGTGGCAATTCTAATACATTTGGCAAATTTTATAACCGAATTATAATAAATAATGATGATTTATCCGTAGCTAAAGCTATTATAGATAATAGTTGAAAAAACTCAAATCACAAAAAATCAGAATAACTTATGTTATAATCGTATTATAATGGATGTAAAATTATAATCTTATTAACGATTGAAAGTCTTTGTTACAAAGTTCACATTCATGTATTGTTTTTTACTTAATATTATAAGTAAAATTACATGTTGAATTACTCAAATATGTATTGTTTCTATTTGATACATTCCCATTAATAACTTCTCTCAAAGTCTACAAGTTAAAATAAAATACTAATCTTGAGGACGAAATGTGAAGTATAATTGATGATTAAACGAACTTTCATAAGTGAAGTTCTATCATAATTATACGAACATTTCGTCCGAAAAGATTAGTATAAGCAACCCTCCCTCCCAACTAACCCTTACAAGAAATTATATCAAATGAATCTCAACTTAATGAGCGCTAACACAACTGACGGAAGCACGAAACAGTCACCTACCCGACAAAAAAAAAAAAAAAAAACTATACCCTCAAATACAGTGCAGAGTGGTGAGAACTATGCGTTACTACAAGTTAAAATAAAATACTAATCTTTTCGGACGAAATGTTCGTATAATTATGATAGAACTTCACTTATGAAAGTTCGTTTAATCATCAAGTATATTGACTATCTAACCGCGACCAATGAATAACCACACGATCTACTTTTATTTTTATAAAAGACTAGCTGACCCTTACCGGATCCGCACGGGAAAATGTCGTAAAATTTACCGGACCCGGCTACTGGAGACGTGTATGACCTAAAGAAGTTTGATGTCCCCTTAATTATTAATTAATTGTTGGTTGGTGGTTGGATGCACGTAAAATAGGAACAAACAAACATTGATTTTTATGTATTAGATAGTACTTATCAGTATGCCATTTCCAATAGAATTGACTAGTATAATTTTTTTTTTTTGTTAAGTCCCGCTAGAATCAATATTCTAGCAAGACTCTTCAGGAGTTCTCCTGCCATGGAGAGCAGGATCCTTTTTATTGATTTATTTTTTATAGGTGTGTTAAAGATTTATTTATGAAGAGAAAGATGTTGACTGCCAGGCGTACATGAGTAGCTCATTTATCGCTTGACAGTCACAGATTGGTGTAGCAGTACATAAATACATAAATATTTGTGAAAATAAATATACTGGTAATGTATATAATATGCCGTAATTTATATATGTAGTTATATAGTTATTTATATATGTAGTTATAAGGTTATATATGTTGTGTGGTAATTATATTATAATAGTAATGATATATATAATAATAGTTATAGTTATTTATATATATGTAGTTGTAAGATTATATAATTATGTTGTATGGTAATTATGGTAATAATGATAAGTAGATTATAATTAAGGAGTAAGAGTAGTAATTTAGATGCAGCTTGGTCTGATTTTCCCAAGGAAAATTTTTTCAAGTGTTTTTTGTATATTACATTAAATAATAGGGTTAAATAGGATATTTTGTACATACGCTTATCTTATAAATACATAGAAGAAGAGAAGGTCTTGGATTTTTATTTATTTAATAGAAGAAGATACGAATATCATGATAGTTTAGAAAGGAAAAATTTAATCAACTTACATTTATTTAATTAGTTTAATTTAATTTGTGTTTTAGTGATGTTTATTCCGGGTTTTTTAGCTATTTACTGATTTATTAGAATTTGTTTGCAGTCTCATTTAATATTGTTTTAGTTGGTTAATTTAGAATATCTTGTGTACTAGATGTCTGGGTTTTGGTTTAATTGTTTAGATTGTTTGTGCTAGTTTGTGTTCGTGTGCGTACTTGTTGCCTATTGGTTTATTCTGCATTTTATCTATATATAAGATACAGAATGCCCGATGTGTTAAAAAGAATTTTGATGTAAATTATTATGTGTTTTTAATGGTGTGGCGTGTATCCAATGATGATGAGAGTTTATTGTAAGGTGTGCGTTTGTGTTTTTTATTAAAAGTTTATTTGGCCTAGGAAGCATTTTTTGTTTGGATGGAGTACCTTTATGTTGTTTTGGTCCCTTAGTAAATATTTGTTTCCCAATTTTATGTAATATATAATATTAAATATTATTATTGACATAGCCTGCGTTCCTTGATTGACGGTATTTATTTGGTGGTTTTTATTTTATACTCCTTCTGAAGCCATGCACAGTGTCCAGAGTATTTTTAGCTATATGCTACCGATGCTCTGGCCACCGCGTCCCACTTCATTCTAACTGGGCAGTGAGTATCAAAGGCATTGTGATACTCCTTTTTGTTAGTGGCTCGATAACAGTTTATACAGCAGGGGCGAAAGTTTTCCCTCGGACATTCCTCGTCCTTGTAGTGAGGATGCTCTCCGCAGTTCATGCAGAGGTCTGCCGTCACCTCATCAGTGCAGTATTTTTCCCGTGGCCATAGCCCAGGCAGCGAGTGCACTGGACGAGGGGCGACTGGTCCTCTACTACGACTCGCTGGAGATCTATGTACAGTCGCCTCGCCTCCGTCGCCCTCGTCCAAACCCTCGGCGCCACGCTAATGACCACGTGGTGGCAGTTAGAGTCTCGTGCCCTCTTTTTGTAACGGATGGCTACGCGGCTCTCCTCATAGTCAAGGCCCTCGAACAGTCCCTCATTCTGATTTCGAAGGGTGCGCAGAAGCTCCTCATCGCTATGCTCCTTCAGTACGCCCTTCAAAATCAGAAGGGGATCCTTGTTCCGGATATCCTCGACGACGAAGCGACCACCCTCTTGCTCGAGCCTCTCCTTAATTTTTTGTCTTTCGTCGATAGTCCTGCACCCCATTATTATTTTCTTGTCTTTTGCCTTCCTGATCTTCTCCACTTTCACCCATCCCTCTTTCGCATCCATCGACTCTTTTATTCCCTCTAATACCTTATCCGCCGTATCCATTTCGTCCGTTGAGGAAACGACCACGGAATACAGCGTCTTCGGCTCCGGTTTCCCATATTGAACAAGCTCCGCAGTCGCTGCCGTGACACGCGTTGAGCTCTCAACAGCCCTGCAGAGCTTGTAATAAGCTGTAGCCGCCTCATCCATCTCCTTATCGTCTCTTGCGATGAGGCGGTCCATTCTATCCTTATTTTCCTGTATTAGCAGGTGGGTGCTCTCTTCAATTTTTGCTATGATGCGATTTTCGAACTCTTCTAGCCCTGCCCAGTCTTTTTCTTGCGACTCAACCGTCACTCTCCTGACTACTTCACGTTCTACCCCTGCGGTGGCCTTTTTCCCAGACTGCATCCCCTCTATGACAGCTTCGGCCTCCTTCACAAGTTGATAGAGGCGCTCTATCTCCTTGGTGACGGTTTGCTTGATGTCGGTTCTAAGGTTCCTCGCGCTGTTCAGTGACACTTTGGCGCGGTTATTGCACAGTTTTGCCTCTCGTGCCCTGCCCCCAACTGGTGCACCGGACCCTTCAGGGACCGCTACATCCATTGTTGAAGGGCCAGGAGGTGGCACTGCTGGTTCTTCAGACCCAGAGTAGGTGTTCAATACCTGGTCGGAGGACTTTCTGGCCTTTGTCATTTTTACACTACTGAAAGCCAAGAGGCAGTAGTTATATTTTTTTTTTTTTTTTTCGTTACAAATAAATTAGAACTAGGTGTATATTGTGTATAAATAAATTTAAAAGTGTATAAGTGTATATAAGTAGGTCGTCCAGATAGGATAATAAAAAATCGTTAAATCTATTCCAAAAGGGGAATTACTATAGACTAACTACGTATCACAGATAGATTACGTACAATAAGATGATAAAATAGATAAAACAGAGTTCAAGATTTTGTGCCCAACTTTTACCTTTTCGGAAGGTCCCCCCCCCCCCCCCCCAACAGAGTTAACCTGCTTAAGCAATTATCCGTGAGTGGGCGGGCGGGCAAA
Source organism: Cybosia mesomella (assembly GCA_946251805.1). Taxonomy (NCBI): domain Eukaryota; kingdom Metazoa; phylum Arthropoda; class Insecta; order Lepidoptera; family Erebidae; genus Cybosia; species Cybosia mesomella. Next base: position 24,869,938 of record OX276402.1, on the reverse strand, counting down.
TTTTTTCCAAAATTTCGCGATAGCACAAAAACTATAAGTCCCAGAGAGACGGTCGAGGTGTCGAAAGACGGGCGTCGTCAGCGCGCTCACAATGCTGTTATAAAAACTATGGACCTTCATAGTGAAAATTTAAGAAAATTGAGAAAAACTAAATTTTGATGTAAACAAATTAACTTTGACTGAAGCTACCGTCGCGACTATACGTCCCAGCTCAACGGGGTTGGTGGCGTTCTGCGCGGGGCGCCCGCCTGTTCCCAAAAACGTGAGTAGAACGATAGCCGCCTATAGAAATTTTTTGAACAATTGAAGAAAAACCAAAAATTTGGTAATCCGCGTGAAAATGCGAGCAAACCCGGGAAATCTGGAGTCAGATGGTGACAGCCGCGAGGGGCTGAGTCGTACCAGTTCCCACAGGTATCACAAGACACGGGCACCTTGCGTAAATTTCGAATAATGCACAACAAAAGTTAAATTAGCCAAATTAATAAAAATCAAGGGGAAATGCCCCGAAAACTGCCAAAATATTGGTCCTGTATACGCGTGTGTGGTGTCAAAAGACGCGGGGCGCTCTTGTGAACGCTGTTGTGATGTTACAATTCCAGGTACCTATAGGAGTCACACAAGAAATGCAGATTGCTGCCGAATGTCAATACAAAAATTTATAAATATAAAAACAATGAAAATTTCTGATTTTCCGAGGAAAATCGTCGCAACAATAGTCGATTCGTGTAGGGCTCAGTCGTACGAGTAAAATGATATATCACACAAGTATCTGCACCTGATTTGAAAAAAAAAATTATTAGTTCGACTAGTATATTGACGGTAAAATTGAACATTGACCTAAGTTATAAGTTTCTATTATTGAGCACTCTGTGTAGTGGCCCAGTTGTGACGCATGGGATAACCTTTTTCCTGTCAGATCATCAACCGACGACTAACTCTCCCCGTCAACACGGCTGAATAAGCTAAAATAGTTTTATTTCAAATAATATGAACTATTCACACTACCCAGCAAGAAGTGGAGAAGTATTCATACTGCCAGATCCAAGTAATAAATTGAAGCTCTCTCAAACCTTGATTTATTAATGTCCCATCTAAAATTATACTGCCCGGTTAATCAAGTACTCGTAACATATATATCAACGTCATTACATAAATCACAGATTTAAGATACATAGGCTATATATGCCGTAAGTCATCTATTCCAGCATATCACTAAACTGGCACAGTACACCCTGACCCTGACGTGTGTGACCCCAAACACAGACGTGTTTTAATAATAATAATATTATTTTTTTATATTTTTAAATATATTTGTTTTTTTAATATATTGAATGTATTTAAAAATATAACTGATATGTATTTAAAGTTAAATAAAGGAAATAATAATAATAATCTTTATTTCTTCACCAATAAACATTTACATAAAATATATTTGTTGAGGACTTCTTTTAAGTAAACAGATACCTGTGTCAGAAGACCTCCTCTTCTCATATCCAGGATACATCATAAAATAGTAGTTTATTAGGTAAGTATATGTCACTATTATTTACTAATTATTCTGTAAGTGATTTCCGCACGAAAAGAAAAAAAAAGGTACATTTTCTTTGAACTATTGGTCATAATGGAAACAATTCTGTTTACGATGAGCTTTATCACTAAACTAGCTGTTTCCTGTGGCTCCGGCCACGAGAAATAGTAATTCCATTCCCACGACCCACAGAAACCTATTCTCGAGATAAAAAGTGCGGACTTACGATCGAGAGGTCTCCGGTTCGAATCTCTCCAAACACAAGTAATCTATCTTAGCTAGAAGAGGGATTGGCATTACCAAATATTACAGATATTAGAATTTGCGACCGTGTTCTAGAACGAAGTTTAGAACTTCAGTGCAAAAAAACGTGAGGTTCGCAGGAATAAGCATTGTTAGCGACTTTTAACAGGTTTTCTTTTTTTAATACTTTCCTCGACCTCAAAGCGCCAACGCCTCGCCTCGCTGTTTTAGAATAGCTAGGTATTTATTATTTGTATCACAGAATAGATAAATAAATAACACTGACGTGGTATATAATCTACTACCTATTGACCGCAGCGCAATGCCATCTCGTGAGTCGAAGTTGTACCTACAGGTTACATACGAATCCCAAAGATGGCGCAACATAATGGTGTGAGCGATGAATAAATATAATTAATATATTATATATAAAACGGCGTAAACACCTATTTTCCGAAACAATTCTTCAGATTATAATCCATTATTAAGCCCAATTTTAACAAAATGGGTTTTGCAGTCTAGATTAGAAAAAGTTACAAACAAGAGCGCCAATCCCAGTTGCGCTCAAAGCCAGCACTTTGGAGCCCGGTGTTTACTCTCCACTTTTCCATAATTCGACTTATTTTGGCTTTTACGGGTGTGATTTCCACGGATCTGACCCTATACCCTCTGCGCCAGGGCCTCGTCCAATAATCAGCAAATGTACCGTCTTAGCAGGTGAGGTTGGTAAAGAAGCCTAAGTAAGTATAGGTATGCCTTTGCAGGGGTGTGTGTTGGGTAACCTCCTCGAGTGTCGCTCCGATTCCGATCCCGCTGCAGTCCGGGGGGAACGGAATCGGAGCGGCCGGTACACCCTGGGCGGCGGTCAATGGCTTCCCCTTCACCCCTTCATAGGGTTGGCATTGATCGTCGGCCAATACCCAACGTGGCGGGAACACATCGCTCTCCGTACTCCTCTGCTTTCAGAGGAGACAGGATGAGCGATGCTGTTAGTGGTGAGATGGCCCAGGGTCAGCCGGGGTGCGAGGGATATGCTCTATGGGTAACCTTACACCCCGGCGTCTGAGGACCCGAGACGGCGTGCGGTTTTGGTCGGTGCAAGCCCGACATAACCGCCCCCGCTGGCCGGCGGGGGGGTATCCGAAGGGATTTCCGCACGATAAAAAAAAAAAAATAAAAAAAAAGTATGCCTTTGCAGACTCTAATATATCTCTGTGCCAAATTTCATCCAGATCTGTTCAGCTGCCTTTATTTTTAGTTTATAACATAACAACATAACATAAACTCACGCCTATATCCCCGAAGGGGTAGGCAGAGGTGCTGGCACCCACATTTCGCCAGTTTATGTTTAGGTCCCAATGTAATAGGTGGCGAGCCTATTGCCATTTGGAATCGAAGGAGTACAAAGGTGTAAACTTGCCCTTAGCTAAAAGCAATTTCCTACATACAGCCTTAGAGAATACATAAGCTGCTTTATGTATACTGTAAGCATACAACCTTTGGATGGATAAAAACAGAATAAAATGAATTCAAAATAAGTTGTGTAGGATAAAGAAAGTTACAATAGATGGTATTCAAAAACAGAAGATAATGTTATAATTACAAGGTACAGTCAGCGTCAAAAGTAGATCAACACTTTTCAATTCAAGGATGACCTAAGCTCTGAATCCTTTTTTTTAATACTAGCTGTTGCCCGCGGCTTCGCCTGCATAGAGTTCTGATCCCTTGAGAATATCGGGATAACAAGTTGCATATGATACTCAGGGATAATGTAGCATTTTAATGGTGAAAGATTTTTTGAAATCGGATCAGTAGTTTCACAGTTTATCGATTATACACAAACAAATCTTTCCTCTTTATAATATTATAGCTGGTCCTCATAGGTTTCGCCCGTGGCGTATTTCCAACCCAGGTTGCACCCCTTTAACCCAGATTTTATTATTTTCCCCATAATGTATGCAATCTGCCCATGATCAGACTGAGAATTTTCAAAATCGGCTCAGGAAATCCAGAGATTACCCCCTACAACATCACAAACTCACAAACTTTACCTGTATATATAATATGAGTATCTATACTATTATAAAACTGTTGTGTCTGTACATTGGAGATATTTAAAATAAATACTTGGGTTATGTTAAATGAACAATTATGAGCACAAAAATATTTTTTTGAATTCTTGTCTGATTGTCTGTTTGTCCGCGATGGACGCAAAAACCACTTTACGTATTTTGATGCGGTTTTTTTCGGTCAGAATTAAAATCTGCCGTATGTTTGATTGCAATTGTTTAATAGAACTGGTGATTTGACCAACAAATGATAACCGACCTCCGCGCGGGTGGAGCCGCGAGCATCAGCTAGTAGATATATATTTTTGTATTTTGTGTGTCAACGCTATTCTTTCTCGCCATCATACACACGTATAAACAACTTTATCTAGTGCCTCACGATGTCCTCTCACCGGTCTGCAGGACGAAATTTCTTTAAAAAATAAGCATTACCAGTATACTATATATTCCATCATCCACTTTATGTAATATTTTTATATTAAGAGTGTATAAACTTTAAGAAATACTATGAAGGTTAGCCTACCTTCATAGGTTGAGGTTAATGAGCTATGAATTTTACCCAAAAATACCGAACATATTTATAAAATCTTTATTGAAATTTTTAAAGCAATTAGTATGCTAACTCTTCCAATAGATTTAGCTCGGAAAAAGTGAACATCCAGGAGACTGATAGCGGGTTCAAAACCCGTCCTGGATGTTCACTTTCTCCGAACTGAATCTATTATAAATTATATTCACATTTAAATATATCGATGTCTAATTAGATCTCGATGTATTTAAATGTGAATGTAATTTATAAAGTTGCTGAGTATTTTTTGGGCCCCACAAAGATCTTCAAGGCCCATCTCAACGTCACCTGCACCGGCTGTACACCCACTAATTGACGGACGAGGTTCTGGCGCAGGCCCTTCCCATGGTCCTTCCCGCCTTGCGGCATAACGGACCGAATCACGGAAGACACAGCCGGTACTTGCGTTTACTCTTTCCCGGCTGCACTTCTTGAGGCTCCCTACAAATTCCTTCACGTGTCCCTGCTCAGCCAAACCAAAAGTAGGGAAAGAATTACGCGGACCCTGGGCGCCGAGGATGAAGCCACCAGATGCAAGCCGGGAACAACGTTAAGATGATCATGATAATAATTTTTAAATTTGGTAACTCTATGAGCGCTCAGAACGTAGATATAGTTAAGGGCAAAAATAGATTTATTCCTGGGGTTATCCTTTCGACGGTACCCGGGGTGCCCGGCAATGGACGCTTGGGGAGAATACCGTGTCGTTTTAGTCACGCCCATTACATGGTTGGCAGTTGGCACCGATGGGGTGAAGCCCGTAAAAAAGAAGTCTTGAAAATGTACTCACGATGCGCCGTGGGGCTTTTAGGTCATTTTGGCGGTAAGCGCAGGGCGCGGCGGCGACGGAGGTGCACCAATCAACCAATCATAGAAAATTTAAACTAATCATGAACTCAAAGGGCTCGCATCATTGGTTGATCAGTATCCTTTTATTGGTTTTTTGATTGGCTAGATTTAGTAGATTGCACGAACATTTTAACCTTGTATGTTTGTATGTATCTTTGTCCGCGATGTTCTCGCGTTTGATTGAACCGATTTTGATGCGGTTTTCAGAAAAGTATTTATTAAATTCTGGGCAAGCTTAAGTATCCTTAACTGAGTTCAGTCGGTTCAATTTTTGTCAAAAAAATTATTATTGACGTGTGTTGAAGATTTTTGCCTCGAGGTATACACCTCTTCGGGGTGCGAGGGATATGCTCTATGGGCAACCTTACACCCCGGCGTCTGTAGACCCGAGACGGCGTGCGGTTTTAGTCGGTTCAAGCCCGACATAACCGCCCCCGCTGGCACGCGGGGGGGTATCCGAAGGGATTTCCGCACGAAAAAAAAAAAAAAAAAAAAAAAAAGGTATACACCTCTGCTTTCAGAGGAGACAGGATGAGCGATGCTGTTAGTGGTGAGATGGCCCAGGGTCAGCCGGGTTGCGAGGGATATGCTCTATGGGTAACCTTACACCCCGGCGTCTGAAGACCCGAGACGGCGTGCGGTTTTGGTCGGTGCAAGCCCGACATAACCGCCCCCGCTGGCCGGCGGGGGGGTATCCGAAGGGATTTCCGCACGATAAAAAAAAAAAAAAAAAGGTATACACATAAATTGATCAAAATACCCTAAATTGAGATCAAAGGTTTTCAGAAAAGTATTTGTTACATTCTGGAGAAGGTTAAATATCCTTAACTGACTTAAGTCGGTTCTATTTTTACATAAAAATAATTATTGACGTTTGTTGAAGATTTTTGCCTCAAGGTACACACATAAATTGATAAAAATACCCTAAATAGATATCAAAAGGCGCGCGTGATGCCTCAGCTTTCGCTAGAAATAAAAGTATATTATTTCATTCCAATTTATCTTCTATCTTTACCTGTTTCGTAATCTTCATGTGAAACTAGATCAAAACAGTTTAATCTAACTTCTACCACTAAATGTCTAACCTAGTTTATCGACTTACCTCAGGCACTCCTAAGCATAAAATTCTCAAGTATTTTGTGAAGGAAACAGAAATGACTGAAGATACACTCTAGAAATTTCTGTATGCTTGGGGCCCTTCCAATATCTTCGGGGCCCAAGCCAACCTGCTTGCTGATTGATAGATGAGGCTATGGCGCAAGCTATCCTCTCTGGGTTGCGGTCAGATGGCAGTCGCTAATAAACCAAATAGGTTAGTTGCAGGAGAGCGGGCCCTGGGCTCTTGAGTGCTAGCTTTGCATGCAACCAGGAATGGCTTTCGGATGAAGAAGAAGAAGATTTCGGAAGGAGTTCAGAAATTGAAGAAGAATGTCGTAGAATATTTATTTATTATTTATTTATAATTAGGGTACCTTTCGGATACGCCACCGGCTGGGAGGCACCCACAGTCAACCATTTGGGACTTTCACTGGTACATAGGTAATATACAAGACGTAACATAGGTTACTTTAATTTTAGAAAAATAATTAGGGTTCCACGCAAAAGAACTGCATACATACATACATAGAGTCACGCCTCTTTCCCATTAGGTTAGGCAGAAACAACATCTTTTGTACTTGCTACGATCCTGGCATATGCCTTTGGGTTCTTTTGATTTCATAATTGTTTTCATACATGCACGCCGGTTAAGGGTACTTCTGACCTGGCCTTTCCTCAAAACGTCCTCGATCTGATTAGCATACGTACGCCTAGGTCGACCTTTACCGGGTTGCCCAATAGCCGTCGCCTCAAAAATCTGTTTCGTTAATCTCCTTTCATCCATCCTCTCTACATGACCGATAAATTTTCCCGGTCTAGAACTTATGCTCATCAGACTTAAAATTATTTGCGATGTACTCGTTCTTACAGAGTGTTGGTTACTTAATAACACTACAGCGTTGCCAACAATTGAAGGTTATCGCACTAGTGCTTAATTGCTGCATCCACACATATCGCAATTGTCTGCATATATCGATCCCCTTCGTACAAAAATATAGATAATTTTCTTGACTCATTAGATCAAACATTAAAAAATCTTTCTCACATTGGAAATGTTGTAGTGATTGGAGACATAAATATTGCAATTAATCCTGCAAAGATTGAACTTTCAGGAGAAAGGTATCTTACTCTAGCTGCTGGACATGGTCTTCTGCCAGCGCACACAGAAATAACCAGGCCTGCTAGTGGTAAATGCATAGATCATGTGTTGCTGAAAACAAAGTTTCCCTCAATCACGATCGTACCTTTTTTTTTTTTTTTTTTCGTGCGGAAATCCCTTCGGATACCCCCCCGCCGGCCAGCGAGGGCGGTTATGTCGGGCTTGCACTGACTAAAACCGCACGCCGTCTCGGGTCTTCAGACACCGGGGTGTAAGGTTACCCATAGAGCACCCCGACTGACCCTGGGCCATCTTACCACTAACAGCATCGCTCATCCTGTCTCCTCTGAAAGCAGAGCAGTACGGAGAGCGATGTGTTCCCGCCATGTTGGGTATTGGCCGACGATCAATGCCAACCCTATGAAGGGGAAGCCATTGACCGCCGCCCAGGGTGTACCGGCCGCTCCGATTCCGTTCCCCCCGGACTGCAGCGGGATCGGAATCGGAGCGACACTCGAGGAGGTTACCCAACACACACCCCAATCACGATCGTACCTCAAACTAGTCTAACAGACCATTATCCAGTTTTAATTAGCATGGAACGGAAACAAAAGCGTTTGTGTGAAATACATACAGTACAAAAAATCAACCAGTGCAATCTTGCCAAAGACATGATGAATATTAACCTCAGCCCAATATATCAATCATTTGATCCAAATTATGCAATAATCTATCTTATATAATAATAACAGTATTCAGTTTACTTTCATGTTCCTTCTACCACACCCAACATTCACTACCATATATAAGTGTGGGGACGAGTTTTTTTTTTAATATTTATGATACGTCAATTTAACTTCACCTCACCTGAGGGTAAGCTGAAGGTAAAGTCTCAGGAAAGAGGGTCACCATTACATACACGTACCATGTTAACAATGGTGGCACTCAGCTTGACGGCCTCATCAAAAGAGGATTGTCGTCGCAGCACCGCGTGACACCCACCGGTCCCACTAGTGCTGCGACCACAATCCCCCTGCCCGGCTATGCACTTGCTGACCCCTGAACGCAATCAAACTGAAATTGGATTACTATGGAGGGTTTTTCGCAATCGTGCACGGTGGTACCTACCCGGGTGACAAATTTGTGTCATCAAATGTCTACCACCAGTAAGTAAGTACTCCTCTAAAGAACTAAAACCCTAAAAATATAAATCCACGCGGACGAAGTAGCGGCGACATCGACAGCTATTGATTTAATAAGCTACCGAATATACTCAGAGAGAAATAAAAGTGGAAAAACTTTAAAACTTTCAGAGCCACTGGCTCCTTCATTCTCAATCCGACCCTGGCTGTTACCGAAACAATCAACAACAGACTAATTCCTCTGTCTCAAGTGTTGCCAACTTCGTAATTAATACAACCACTGATACGCTGGGATCGCTTAATGAGGCGGTCATTAATATCTCGAAGTCAAACAACAACTCAAGGTCAAAGTAATTGCTTCAAAGCTAAATATGTAATTTAACGCGTGCGATAGGTACAGGTACCGGTGCTTAGGTTGGCATTTCGGGAATAAGAGAGAGAGGTCGGCTAAGATCGATTAGCTTCGGTTTTGTAGAGCGTTCTCTCTGTCATACATCGGACTGATATTAGATACAAAAAGATCATGAACTTATAGACTGGCTATCACCGTATACGAGAAAGGAATAGCGATAGTCTTTTTTATTGCCAGGCTATGAGTTTTACCCGCAATATAGGTAATAAAACCTCATTTCAATTATAATTTATGAGGCGTTCGAGGCCTTAGGGAGATTCTGTCTAGTGGTTGCCCATAAAGCATTTCCCTCGTACCCTGACTGACCTTGGGCCATTTCCGGTGTCGAGATGGCCCTCTCGGTTTTGGGAACCACGGTGTCCCCGTCTTGCCCCGGTTTGGGAGGGGGAGCGCTAGTCGCCCCGCCGTCCTGGCCTGGTACTGCTGGGGTGACAGGTGGCCTTACCTGCCACCCTCAAGCCTGCAATCATAGAGGACGGAGGTTGTTAAGCGACCTCCGGCGTCTGAGTCGCCTGCGACGCGCGGCGAGCATGTTGCGGGTGCGGCGGGCCGGCGAGAGTTCTAAATCTCTCCCGGGCCCACGCGCCCGCGCTCCTCATCATTGCCTATACAATAATCCAGTTTTCCAATATCCAGTTCTTTATTTTATGTATCTCTCTTTGAATCATTTTATTTCATTCCTATCGAACAAAAACACGATACCTATTTGATTTTTAAACTAGCAACCCGACCTCGCTTCGCTTCGGTTTATATGAGTTTTTTAACTCAAGCCTGGGGCTCGATTCAGTAAAATTACGTTTCTTAAACGTATGATTTCAAAACTAACGAACAATAAAATCTCAAAATCTAATTAAAAACGAAATCAACTATGATTGGTTCTAAATGTTTAATGACCTCACTAAAGTGAATCTAGGTTTTGTTTTGACAGATCATACTGAATACTAAAATATTTTTCTAATCGAATCGAAATCACGTGTTCTAAAAACGTGGTGTTACTGAATCGGGCTCCTGTACTGTACAACAAAATAAAGCCACTTAATATAAAGCGTATGTCCATCGGGGATAATGTACCTTTTAAATGGTGTGAGGGTTTGTCAAGTGCAGTACAAAGGTTTTTAACATATAAACAAACTCGGCCCTCTCTTTATAATATTAGTTGTTAACCTAAATATCAAAATCATTTTAGTAGCAAAGAAGAATTTTCATTAAAAAATTCAGACGGTTTTCCTTTGTCTCGTGAATGTCGTGATATTCTTTGTAAGCTGACGTCACTATCCACTACAAACGACCTACCTGCTTGTTTTCAACTTCATAAGTCAAGTACTTGCCAAGATTTCTTGATTATGTAATGAATTAATTTTGAATGAGGATTCTTTGACACCTAAACTTTTTACTTTGTACATACTCTTTTTTTAGGATGTAAATATTTTACTTTAAAATTATAAATTATTTTATCATAATAGAAATATAAAAATACAACATATATAAATATGAATTAGTTGTTGCTCAGTACTTATTTAGTTTTATTTATTCGTTTTCCAGTCTTTTTTAGGGTTCCGTACCTCGGAAGGAAAAAAGGAGCCCTTATGGGATCACTTCATTGTCCATATTTCCGTCTATCTATCCATCTGTTTGTCAAGACCTTTTTCTGAGGAACATGTGGAGGTATCAAATTGGAATAATGTCTATTATGAAAGTTTGAAAAAATTAAATCAACCGTCGACTTATTTTTACACTTGCTAGGAAATCAAACCTATATATTATGTATTCTAGGGCAACGGGAAGTACCGGTCCGCATCGAATCATGAAATTTGGCGAGAAGCAATTTCTTTTAGCACAAATAAAAGGAAAAGTAGGTGCTAATAAAAAAAAATGCGATCAGAAACTTATTTCAATGATCCTGTTTTAGTGTAATACAAAATAAACGCCTGCTGGAAAAAATATGTTCAAAGTATGAATGAAGAGGGCTTTAAGTGCAGAAATAGAACTAAGAAAAGATGAATGGAATGCATAAAAGAAGATATGGTAAAGACGGGAGTGACTGAGGAGATGGCATATAACAGGAATTTATGGAGGAGAATGACATGTTGCACCTACCCTAAATAATTGGGACAAGAGCAGGTAATGATGCAGTCTATACTGCTGGATATAGATCTCTCCTCGGTTCACCTCACTCACTGATGAATTCTCGATTCTGTAACGTTATATTAAAGGCAATTGTTCCCAGTGAGGGAGCCCCTTATGTTAGAAAACCTTTCAAGTAGTGTATAACTAACTGGTACATTAGCGTAGTGCCATAGTGCTGCCACTCTCTCTGAGCAGAGTAATTATAGGTAGCTAAACGATCATCCAGTGTGTGCATTAAGTTCGCCTGTAAGTTATTCCCTAAAGGATTCGCCACTAAAGAGTTACCTAACTGCTGTCGCTAACTAACAAGTTGTATCAACAGTTATGACGCAAACAAATTGAGACCTTAGAGTTACCATAATATGTAGGTTTAATAATTACAATTGTTATTTTTCTTTTCACTGGACATCCATAGGCAATATTAACAAAATATCACGTTTAAATTTCAAAATAAATTCGTGATCTGCTATTTAAAACATTAAATTTCGAATAAAATACGTTCGTTCTATACTCGAATCCTCTACCAAATGTAAGAAAGGCATTTAATCTGCTTGTTTGAATTTATAAAGCATCAAACGAAACGTGCTAAACGTCAGTATTTGTCAATATTCCGGTCAGACCAGTTGAAAAGAAGGATACCGTTATAATCCAGATAAAGTGGCGAATAAATCAATATCTGTTTCATGATTGTTCGCCAAAATTTATAGAGGGCCTAACCTCCAAATGAAAAGAATTCTCCTTCAATAGCTGTTCTAAGTACTCTACTTCAACGGTATTTTCAGATCAGTAAAATATGTGTTTCCAAGTCAAGAGGGCAAAAAAGTCCCATTAAGTTTACTATCTAGAAAACCTGGGAATTAAAGATAAAACTCAAGAAATACTTTTATATAAAAAGTTATTCCACGGACGGTCTTCGGTAGCAGAATTAACATAATGCGTAAAAGACAACGATTTCGTGTGGAACCTACTGAGAAAATCGCAGTCACTCTATATTTCAAGTTGATATTTCGCTGTATCTGTCGTAAATGGGTCGACGCATTTGAAATACTACGAGCTGTGCCCTGTGGTTCTTCTTGTAAAAAGTAATATTTGTATTAACAATTCATTTTGATACTTTGCTATCATTAAAATTAATTATTTAACAGTACTTATTAAATAAAGAATTGTAAAAGAGCAGTTATAATTAAGCCTCTTCTTGTTTTAACGTTTTAATCTATTTTAATCATCCTCTCAACCACTAATAGTCAATTATTTGACAATAGTGAAATTTGACTTCATATGTCTGTAGTTCATACAAGTTCATTTTTCATTTTATTAGTAGCTTCTGCCGCTGAATCAGCGCAATTTCACCAGTAAAATATATATATGAATACAATTATTATTAATGGCGAGACGCCAATGTCTAGTATGATCAAGGGGGAGAATTTCCGATTAATTTCTCAAATTTTAACAAACGGTATACAAATTTCCATAAGAACTTACCCTTTTTTACGTTTAATAAAAATAACTTGAGAGTCAAGTACGCAATTTTTAACGAATCATAACTGGTTGTCTTTCGGCAACATTCTATTATTTCTTACGTTTAATCAAATAAAAAACCAGTGTATATTGGAATAAAATTTCACGAGAGGGTGTTTATATAAGTGTGAATTAATATACTTTGATTGACGTTTCACTCAGCCTTTAATTATATAGAAAAGGCAAAAGTCATAAGGCACGGTAACGACGTGGCACAATTAAGGCGTGAAATATACAGAAAAAGCAGGAGGCATAAGGAGAGCTTAAGACGTAAAGTGAGGACACGGTGTAAATAGAGCTCACACATAAAACATATACTTTCATGCAAGGGTTGTGCTCATTTCAGAAGCTTGTATCAGATACAAGCCTTCAGTACAACCCTTGCATAAAATTAAATTTTCTTTTTAGTATAACTGATTTCCTTAATAAAATCTCGTGTAAAACAAGGTTTCTTTGCTAATTATTTTATTTTTAAGTTTTCTAGCCGGTGAGTAACCATTATAGGAAAATTGGTTATAGTACATATCAAGACAGCAAGCTGACCTTCAAGACTCACATAAGCAACACATGCTCAAAGGCGAAAATGGCCATGATGCAATGTAAAAGTGCAATAGGAAAAAGCTGGGGAATAAAGCCAGCCACAGTACTCTGGATCTACAAGGCAATCATCATGCCGAGAATCCTACACGGCGCCCTAGTATGGTGTCATAAAGCCAACGTAGGAAGGAACAAACAAGAACTAGACAAAGTTCAAAGACTGGCGGCCCTGATGACCACCGGCGAGATGAGGACCACACCCACGGCCGCGCTCGAGATCATACTAGGCGTAAACCCCTTAGACTTGGAGACGAAAAAGAGAGCGACTGAACAGTGGTTCAAACTGAAAAGCACTGGCCTATGGACTGGCAACACACAAGATGAGGGCCATGCCATAATCAGTCAAGACTACGAAGAAAGACTATCAATGATCTTTTCAAACAATGATCTGATAAGGAAAGACAGGACATTTGACAAGAAATACAGAATACATATAGGACTGAGAGACGACTGGCAGATGAACACCAATGGCACCATCTTCTACACAGACGGCTCCAGGAAAGACACAACAAAGCTCTCTGGCTCCGGAGTACACATCAGGTGCGAAGACGGCACAGAGAAAAACAAGTCAATACCCCTAGGAAAGTTTGCAAGTGTCTTCCAAGCAGAAATCTTCACTATCATTGAATGCGCGGAAATGGCAGGCCACCTGAACAACACGGGAAAGGTCACCATCTACAGCGACAGCCAGGCAGCGCTGAAGACACTTGGCAAAGTAGAGACAACATCAGCCGTTGTCAAAGAGTGCAAAATGTCATTGGAAAGGCTATCCAGAACAGCTAACGTGACGATTACCTGGGTACCCGGACACGAGGGCAACACAGGCAACGAACTAGCAGATGAACTGGCCAGGAAAGGAGCTGATGAAAACAATATTTCTATTCTATTTCTATTCTATTTCTATTCTATTTCTATTCTATTTCTATTCTATTTCTATTCTATTTCTATTCTATTTCTATTCTATTTCTATTCTATTTCTATTCTATTTCTATTCTATTTCTATTCTATTTCTATTCTATTTCTATTCTATTTCTATTCTATTTCTATTCTATTTCTATTCTATTTCTATTCTATTTCTATTCTATTTCTATTCTATTTCTATTCTATTTCTATTCTATTTCTATTCTATTTCTATTCTATTCTATTTCTATTCTATTTCTATTCTATTTCTATTCTATTTCTATTCTATTTCTATTCTATTTCTATTCTATTTCTATTCTATTTCTATTCTATTTCTATTCTATTTCTATTCTATTTCTATTCTATTTCTATTCTATTTCTATTCTATTTCTATTCTATTTCTATTCTATTTCTATTCTATGGCCTGTTGACAAAGTCACATTCTACTAATGGAATCGCAACCAATTGCATACAAAATAACCAAGGGAGTAATCAGCCGAAGCATTGAAGCAGAGACCAACCGGAGATGGAAATCATCGACAGGCATGAGATAGTCGAAGATATTCATATAAGGCATAGATAAAAAAAGGACGAGCCAACTGATAAAACTCTCCAGAGTAAACATGAGGCTCGTCATAGAAGTGTTAACAGGACACAGCCTATTGAACAAGCACCTGACACTGATAGGCGTGAAAACCAACCCCAAATGCCCAGAGTGCATGGATGGTGACGAGACCACCTCACCTTCCACCTGCTCGCCGAATGCCCCATGTACTCACTGATAAGATGGGAGACAACGGGGTTGGATACACTGGACATAGAAGACCTGGAGGATCTGAAGGTGGACCAGATCTTAAGATTTTGTAAGGACACAGGTAGGTTCGACGGCACGCCGTGATTGCCGGGTAACCACATCCTTCCCAAAAGGGAGGATCAGGGGAAATGGGTGAAATGACCCACTAGGGTAGGGTTGATCACCCGCCAGGTCACCGGCGTCCCCGTTGGAAATAATAATAATAATATACCAAGACACAGCGAATGAAACCAAACTCGATAGGTTCAACTTGTTTAGTTAAGGGGTTCCTATGACCACCTACTTTATCATCAAACCCTGAATACCATATAATACGAGAGAGTTTGTCAAAACAAAACAGATGAGCCCCATACATTGAAACACCCAAACCATTGCAAATAGAAATATTTACATCAAGTGGCAACCGAACTTCTGTCATAGCAGTCGAACAATCTCTCGCGAAATCACATTCTGCATTTTTAATTCAAAATCTAATGGGAGTGTTTTGCTTGTAATGTTATAATAACTAATGTTATCTTACTACTACTAATGGTAACTAACAAACATCTTTACAGTGTAGGTACTCTAGCTGCCCCCCTATGGGTAACCTTACACCGCGGCGTCTGTAGACCAGAGACGGCGTGGGGTTGTAGTCGGTCCCAGCCCCCCCCCCGCTGGCCGGCGGGAGGGTATCCGAAGGGATTTCCGCACGAAAAAAAAACGGTACTCTAGCTGCCCGAGGGAGCCATCTCGAAACCGGACATAGCCCCAAGGTCAGTCGGGGTGCGAGGGAAATGCCTTATCTTACACCCAGGCGTCTGAAGACCCGAGACGACGTGCGGTGTTGGTCGGTTCCAGCCCGACATAACCGCCCCCGCTAGCCGGCAAGGGTGTGTCCGAGGGGATTTCCGCTCGAAAAAAAAAACCAAAAACTAAAGGTCCTCTGGCTGCGCAGACAGCGTTTTTAAGTCTCTTTGGTGGTAGCGCGGGGTGCGATAACCAAGGCGCGCCAATTAACCAATCACTGGTTGTATTAAACCAATCACGGCCTCAAAGAGCTCGCGACATTGGTTAATCAGTGCTTTTATTGGTTGAAATGATAGTGCACTGCGCGAATTTCTGACTTTTCTTTAAGATGTTTACCTGTCATTTTAACATTAATTGACACGAAACGCGTAGAATGTTTTCTACTTTGATTCATATTGTAACCTAAGAAGTTTTCAGCTTTCAACATCAACACAAAAACAATTTAAAGCAATCAATTCTCTCAGCAGGACTACGGATAGCTTTACTTACTCATGATACATACACGTTACATACAGTTGGACATAGCGGTTGGACCACGGGTCGGGAGCGAAATTTATTTATTCAAATGCAGAACTCACTCTCAACAATATAAATTTAATTAAATAGTAACTGGATACTTCACATCACTAATTTTAGCGCTCATTATTATACACTAATGACTGTACCTGTGCTGCCCAAATGTTATTATTTTTGCCCACAGTAGGGCTACCATAAAACATACATCCAAAGTTGCGGTCCGATTACGTACGGGTGCAATTTGGTTTCCCGTTATTTAATTAGAGGTTATCCTTTATCCTACTGTTCTACTTTCGTATTCTAGGATAGAAGGATACAATAGTCGACAACCTACTGTACTATCCCACTATTATTATAAATGTGAACGGTTGTGAAGATGTTTAGGTTCAGAATTCCAAGCGGGTGGAGCCATCTGCAACTTCTTCTAGTTGAGCTGAGTGAGACGAAGTCGAGCGAAAGCTCCTCATACCAGACTTCAGGATTTTCTTTGTCACAGGTCTCCTCCTAAACTACTAATCCAATCAGAACCAAATTTGGCATGATTAAAGAGGTCAATCAGAGGAAGGTTTATGGATATATTTTGAAAAAATTAATGCTACCACAGAGGAATGATCACCGTTAAAAAAATTCCAGATGGAATTACATAATAACCGCTCGAGACACTGTGACCAAACTTTACACGCTCAGAAAGCATGTCCAGAGTTGTGACTTTCAAAAAGAATTTTCAAAATCGGACTTGCCACGGAGTGAGACGAAGTCGAGCGAAAAGCTCTCTATACTCCACTCGGTGTATTTCGATTGTGACGCTACTCCTCCTAAACTAATGACCAATTTTGACCAAACTTGGCATGTAAATAAAACTTGATACCCGGAATGTTTAGCTAAAATAAAATTGAAAATCTAACATACCATGGAAGAATAATCACCCTTCAAAAATTTCAAAATCTGTTTTCTCCAGAATGATCAATTTTGAGACCACGATTTTGGCGCCAAAAAGTGCAACTTAACTATTGGCTTAAGACAGAAAAAGAAAATTAAAAATCGGTACAATTCAAGTACATAGTATGGTAGTTGTTGGGCAGGTTTTGTAGGTAATCATGTAGTGCACTCTCAGCTCAACATTGCAGCAGCAGAATGCATTGCGCCCCTTTTTTTTTACGTGCGGAATCCCTTCGGATACCCTCCCCCCACCCGCCGGCCAGCGGGGGCGGTGTACCTGACTTCAGAAGGTATGTAAACATGTCGTTGCGTATTAACATTCTATGGAAACAAAGAACACGGATAAGACGCACCATCCTACTTGTAATATATGCAAGCAATTCATGTATATATTTAGAAAACTTTGAAAAAATAACCGAGCAAAACTCGGCCGGCCACACTGACATTTAATTCCTAAATCGTCAGGATTAATAAATTTTCTTCCGTCAAAGTGAGAGTCAACAAGCCCCTTTTCGTGGAAGGACGCAATTGAACATCCTTCTCGGAAACTTAGCGAGACTAAAATGTTCGGATGTATTTTAATCTTAAAAGAGAATCGTAAAAAGCCTGCCTTAGAAAATCTCTAGTCTGAGTCCTTTAACTTCCTTATACTCGTAAGCTTCTGGCGCCTTTTGAGTGCAATTTAACTATCCGTTCGGTAAAAGCTTATTAAGGATGTCTTAATACATATATTTTTAAAACTTCTGTAAATAATATTGAAATAACAGTAAAAACCGTATTTTTGGTTTATTGTGTAATAAACCACAGAATTTAATTGATATGTTTTTCACTTTAAACTTTCAAAAGTTATCAATTTAGTTATGTTTAGAAATGAGTCAAAACCTTCTAGTAAACTTGTCAGGTTAATTTATCGCCCTCCCCGTGAAGTACTAGTATCGGATAACAGTACTTTGCGCCTCGATGGGTACTAGTAGGTTATGGAGTTTACCGCTTTTATTCTTTTCTTTTGGGAGAGGTGTCCATGCTTCCAGTTAAAATCTGCTGATCTTAGTCTGGCTCATGCTTTGGAAAGCCCGGTTGCCCTGCGTATTCCTGTGATTTGCAAAAGTCACAGTGAAGAAACGATGAGATGAAAGGCAGGATTACCGTCTTTCGATCCTTTTGGACCCGTGCATATAATCAGGGAAATCTCTGCCAAGCTCTGTATTGGAAAAGAATGATGTTTTTTCGAGGCTGGGAAGAAAAAGTTTTTTTTTCTAAATTACCTTGTGGCTGGTGGTATCGAACTGAGCAATTTACGGTAAAAAAGCGATGTTCGTGTCATTTGTACGGGTGCTTCGAGAGGGAAGAGGATTTGCTCTACACCATTCTGGGTTTCCTATAGTGATGGCCAGTAGAACTTCCAGGGTAGAATCGTAAAATAAATTAGATATTAGGGATATCGTGTGGCTGTATTCTGTGAAAATCTAAACCAAAAGTAAAATTTGTAAAATATTTACAGAGACTCCTCGCATGTTGCGTCTCGCGGCGTGTTGGACGATTGTTCCGTTTATGGAATGGCGAAACATGCACCGACCTCCGTCATCACACGTGGAAACAAAAACATATCGCAATGTACGATGACGTTTAAAAAGATGCGACGCGCGCAGAGTGGCGGTGTCCACCGCGGCGCCCGCCGCAAACAACGCTACATTTCAAGTAAATGCGTGTAAAATCGCTTCTCCGCAAATCAGAGCACTTGCAATGTAAGACTACAATATGGGGTTCTTCAAGAAGGGCATTAGAAGGTTTTTACAGGGTCCGCAGCGCGAGTGTGACGCCCCTGGTGTTGCACACGTCCCCGCGGTAACCGCTTCCCAACAGGTGGTTCGTGAGCTTGTCTGCCACCTGAGTGGTATAAAAAACCGCCCCCGTAACCACCATTGTTTGAATTCAGTGCGGGACGTCGGTCTCCATAATGAAGACCTTGGTACATACTACTGACCATGCAACGGTTGTTATACAAATCACTCTGAAATGTAACTTACTACCTACCCCAAACTATAGAAGCCCGGGGATATAATTAAAGTTTATGCAATACTGCATCAACGTGACTAATTTTGCCTGAAGTTTCTAAAGTGCCCGGGGGATACATCCTGGCCTACGTCATTTACATGGTTAGGCTTATCGCACGATTATAATGGTAATTTATGTGATAACCCTTTTAATTAATATATGAACGTTAAATATATGCATTACTAGCTGTTGCCCGCGGCTACTCCTGTGCCTGTGACTCAAAGGAACCTATTCCAAGGTTTAAAAGTAGCCTAAGTGCTATTCTAGACTATAATCTATCTCCGTGTCTCTCGAAACCGGAGATAGCCCAGGGTCCGTCGGGGTGCGAGGGAAATGCCCTATGGTCAACCTTACCTTACCTTTTAGACGGTTCAAGCCCGACATAACCGCCCCCGCTGGCCGGCGGACAGGGGGGTATCCGAGGGGACTTCCGCACGAAAAAAAAATGTCCGTTCTAGCCTGATTGAGTAACAAAAATTTATCAAAACTTTCACATTTATTATAGTGGACTATAATAATAATAATTAATCTAGTGGGGCGGAAATCACACAGTGATTGTCAAACTTCGGGACAAACTTAGATATTTTTGTTACAGTATTTTTATTCAAAATTACAGATCTTACGCTTTATGCATATTATTCGACGCGTCTTTATATATTGAGCAATAAATATGAAGAAAATGAAATCAAATCAAACGTCTTCGACGTCAAAAACACAAAAAAAATATTTTTTAGGGACAATTTGTATGGTAGGTACCCGAAACCTTGAACGTACAAACCCCAAAATCTAATCAGTTCATACCATTAACCAAACAAGATGATTGGCGAAAGAATTTTTTAAATTGGATAAGTGGTTCTTGAGTTATTGCGTAAACAGACATCCAGACATTCACACATCCAGACCAACAGACAGACCGACACAAAATTTTTTTTCGCTTAATTAGACTTAGGATCATGTGAAACGTCGAGAAAAGTGATAAAAAGTGGGTGTAAGATTTTGTTTTTTTTTGCGTGATTTTAAGACTTCGGTGTCCACCTGGTTGGTGGCTCGAAGTAATAATAAATATTTTGCGACATTCTACACAGCACTTTCTAGACCCAAAGTAAGCATAGTTTAACTAGCTTGTGTTATGGTTTCCAGAATGCGGTACCATATTACTAATAAGTACTTTAATATTTTAATGACCCCTTCTATAATTGATGAGGTATTTAAGCTTCTTTTTCCTAATGAAGTACTGTATAAAATACTAGATTGATATTACAATCTAGCCTTGTTGACTAATAAGGAAATAAATATCACCCAAATTACTACGTAAACATAAATCTAAGAATTAAGGCGAAGACACTTTGTTCATTCGTTCTTTGTACACGCAGCAGTTAGCACTACATTTAATTAGTTTTCTTGAACTCAAACGGTGTCGTCCGTTTCAGTCTTCTCTCAGTAAGATCACTTATTCTCGTATTGTTCTTACATGAACTGAGTTCTCTGAAACTTTAAATATAAAACAGTAACAAAACATTGATTGACAGCCAACTTGGTAACTGAAATACAGAAATGTTTACTTAAGGCAAATGGTTATTCAATTCATAACCCGAATTCGGAATGATGCTTGATTACTAATGAAGGGTGAAGTTCGTGAAATTTTAGATAGAGTTCAGGTAATTAAATAACTTAATAGCTTAGTAATAACTCCTCGAAGAATTAAAGTCTGTAAAAAAACGTTTATATCAATTGATGGATTATAGCGAGGTTGGCGATAGAATTCAGTAATTTAACAAGTGAAATTTAAAAGAAAACTTTTTAAAGTAACCCTTTATTCGGTTGATAAAAAGAACTAAAAATTTAAAATCAAACGACCCAAAACCTTATGGTGTTGCGTCGTTTCATTACAGAGTTCCTGTGACCATCTTCCAGCTCCATCATCAGACCCTGGTTACCATTAAAAGACAAACTACTCGTCAAGACAATTCAAACGAGCCCTAACTCGATGAAGTTGTGTTCTTTCATTACGAATTTCTTATGGCCACCTTCCAGCTCCATCATCAGATCAGCACCATGTCATCATAATATTGCATTGTCACGCGATTTACACATGTATGCAAAATTTCAGCTCAGTCGGTAACCGGGAAGTCGATCAAATTTAATTTGCAAGATTTGATAACAAACATTGGGACAGATGAAGCTTATTTAAAGCTTATTAGCTGGTCCCTGAAATACAGTTCACACTAGTTTGGGGACCAGGGAATTCATATTTACTGTTGACTGTATTTTTGTGTCATTAAAGAAATTATTATAATTATTATATTATAATAATATAAATTTATGTATAGTTTAGTCATTTATTCTCGAAGAGTTAATGCAGTTAATGCACTAGTGTGGCTTACTAGAAAATTGTAAACAATTGATGGTTAATAACAGGAATTGGCGATAGAGTCCTTGCTTAATTATTATAAACTAGCTGCGCGCCCTGGCTTCGCCCTGCTAAAAAGCACATTACCCGTGGACTTAACTTATTTTTTTCTTTCATACAAACCTTGTCCTGACAATAACGAACCTTTAAAAAAAAAAGTATAGAATTTGGTGCTTAGCAGTCTTGATTAATGTGGCGGACTAATCAAAAAACAATGTTTAAAAAGATCATTAATTGGTTCCGTAAATCGCAAGAATTCCGGTAGATGGCTCCAGTGTCGCCCCGAGAAGTATATAATATATCGGAGAGTTTCGTGGGTCAGTGGGTCAGAGTATTCCCCCTGTAAGGTACCGATCGCGGTCGCAGGCGACTCAGGCGCCGGAGGTCGCTTAACGACCTCCGTCCTCCATGAGCGCAGGCCTGGGGGTGGCGGGTGAGGCCGCCTGTCACCCCAGCAGAAGCAGGCCGGGACGGTGGGGCGACTAGCGCCCCTCCCCCAAACCGGGGCAAGACGGGGACACCGTGGTTCCCAAACCCGAGGGGGCCATCTCAAAACCGGAGATGGCCCAGGGTCAGTCGGGGTGCGAGGGATATGCTCTATGGGCAACCTTACACCCCGGCGTCTGTAGACCCGAGACGGTGTGCGGTTTTAGTCGGTTCAAGCCCGACATAACCGCCCCCGCTGGCACGCGGGGGGGTATCCGAAGGGATTTCCGCACGAAAAAAATAAAATAAAATAAAAGGTACTGATCGCGGGTTCAAGTCCCGTCCTAGATGTTGTCTTTTTCCGATTTAAATCTATTATATTCCTTATAATTTTTTAGAACCGCGTACGCGAAGAAGGCCGTACGCGGTTCTACTAAAATTCGGGGCCGAAGTCAATCTCACCTGCAAGGTGCTATCTACTTGACGAACAACTAACAAGGTTTTATTCTCGGGGTTGAGAGGTTAGACGGCGGTTGTACCTATTAGTATCCGCTTCTTCAAACTAATCTATTTCTAGCCCAAACTTTATCCAGATGCGTTCAACTGTTTGCGTGTGAAAGAGTATCAAACATCCATCCATCTTCATAAATGTCAAATTATAATATTAGTAGGTCTACCTTTTTTTTTTCGTGCGTAAATCCCTTCGGATACCCCCCCCCCCCCGCCGGCCAGCGGGGGCGGTTATGTCCGGCTTGAACCGACCAAAGCCGCACGCCGTCTCGGGTCTACAGACGCCGGGGTGTAAGGTTGCCCATAGAGCATATCCCTCGCACCAAGATTAGTAGGACTACCTATAGTCCTTAGTAGCACTAACTATATGATAAAATTTCTAGTACCTACCATAGCTCAGAGATGGCCCTGCCTACGTTTGAGAAACGATTGTTGCTTCAGCAGTGAGCAAGTGAATAATTACCGGCGCGAACCGTTTGTCTCGCAAACTTTAGCCAATGCCCCGCCTGTTTGCAAAAATATTTTATAAGTGACCTAAAATTTTGAGAATGATTATCTTTCTAGTATTTTTTAACACAAAGGGAGATAACTATCAGTAATCAGTTGCTCTTGAAGTGTAAACTTGAAGGATGTACAGGGCTCTAAAAAACATGCTTAAGACCCAAGCCAACGTCACCTGCAAATCGGTGTAGGCTCTGGTTTTCCTCCTAAGGTCAAGAGGTCAAACGACAGTCGCTCCCAGAAAAGCCAACATACCAATCAAAAACAATGAGTGGACCTCAGGCTTTAAACCATTGCAAGATAAAAAAAAATCGCAAAAAATCGCTAAAAATAAAAATCGCAAAATCGAAAATCCCTTGGCTGAGCTCGTCTCAGGAATTCAACTTGTTTGTAATAATACCATTGATTGAACACTTGGAGTGCTCAAAAGGGGGGAAGCAGTACTTCACTGCGGAGCAAAGACCTCTTCTTTATAAGTCGCAAGTCCGGCCCCAAATGGAGTACTGCTGTCATCTTTATGCCGGAACACCTACATACCTACTTGACCCGTTCGATTAGGTGCAAAGACGGGCGCTGAGGATCGTCGACAATCCCATACTTATAGGCAGTGTACCACCTGAGTTTCGCCTCCCTGTGCGTTTTCTACCGCCTTTATAATTGGGTGTGTTCAGAAGAATTGTACGATATGATGCCCACGGCCACATTCTATCATCGCAACGCTCGCCACAGACTGGGAATTCATCCTCACACGTTGCGACCGGAAACGGTGCGTACAGTTAGGTATGAAAGGCAATTTATTCCGCGCACCCTCAGGCTGTGAAATGATCTTCCTGCTGTGGTTTTTCCAAGTGACTACAATATGGGGTTCTTCAAGAAAAGGGCATTAGAAGGTTATTATAGGGTCGGCAGCGCGAGTGTGATGCCCCTGGTGTTGCACACGTCCAAAGGCCACGGTAACCGTTTCCCATCAGGTGAGCCGTGAAATTGTCTGCTACCTGAGTGGTATAAAATAAAAAAAATTGTATCATTAAACTGGTGTTATATTTTCAAACGTAATCACTGTTCAATTCCAGAATTCCGGAATAAGTAATCTAACGAGAGATCGTCTTCCGATCCGAGTCATGCAACCCTCTTGAGCTACGACTTAAACTCTATATACCAAAGTCCCAGGAAAGTTGTGCCACAAGCAAACTGGTTCCGAAATGAAGCCGTAGGCCTTTCGGGCGGTTGCCGGAAAGGCACACCAAAACCACCGCCCTGGCGGCAGCTTTGCTGTGTAGACAGCCTTACATATCTAATAATATATCTTTCGTCACAGGGATGGTATTAGGTCTAGAAACCCTGAGACGCAATTTCTTACATATAATACACTATTACCTGTTACTAAATAATAAGGTAGATAACCCATCCTGGCTTGCATTAATATATTTGTCCCAAATAGTTATGTGCGAGCCACCGGGCGTCGACAGCATCGCCTTTTCGTAACGCCACCGACATGGCGCGTGCCTCAGGCCGCTACTTGCCCCACCGCAAGGGCGGTTGAGTTAGGTAATGGCTTACTACGATCGAACCCGGATGTTGATGTGTTCTCCGACAACATACATCAAATGGCAAGGAACGTCTTAACGTATCTGAATGCGCCCTCATGAGATGTACATTTGAATGGCTTATGAATTGATCAGCGTAATTAATGTATTAAGAAAATTTAAAAGTGTGACATTATTATTTTTGTGATTGTACTATCTGCATGTGCCTAGTAGATTAAGTTAGCTATTAATTAGTTAGTAAGTAGTATAACATTATAAGCGCTTTGGTGTATTTTCACTGTTAGCTTGTATTGTAGCAAGACAGCACTCATGGGAAATAGTATATTGTGTATGGCACCAAAAATATTCAATAAAATACCAAACAGCATCAAAGAATTGAATATAGATATGTTTAAGCATAAAATAAAAATGCTTCTAATTCGAAAGTGCACACAATAAGAGATTTTATTAATGATCAGGACATACGTTGACTAAATTTTGTGTACTTGAAATGAGAATTTGATGATATTAACACTTATTGACATAAAGCACTTTGACATAAATAATTATAAAATTTGACATCAGTTTAGGTAGGATTCTGACAAAAGATTGCAAAGTATTTCTTGACCCCAGCCTGTTTTCTGACTTGTAATAATATCTCTTTGGACTTTGTATATCCCTTCATACTGACATTAATTTTAATCATTTATTCCTTTATTGTCCGATAATAGATAAATTTAACCATGCTCAGTAGAATTGTGTAAACTATGATTGTCAAATGATTTAAAACCAAAAATATGTAATTAATAAAGGAACCTTAATATACCTGTCTCGTGCTCATACAAAAGCTCGCGAATACTCACATTTGTACGTCTACATTGACAGAACATATTGAAACTTTACTCAATATTTTGTAACATCATCTGTACACATGTTGACAAATAAATTTATCTTTATCTTATCTTTATTGTTTGTGATAAATAAATAAATAATAAATAAATAAATAATAAATAAATAAATTTACCTATGTAATTGTCGTTCTGCAGTACTGGCCATTTCAAATCAAAATAATTTTTGTTTGGCTAAGAATTCTAATTTCAAATTAATTTTATTTAAAAAACATGGACATTTTCCAAAATAGTCATTTGTTTATTGATTAGTGTTACGTTTTCATCGCATTTCAATCTTTTTCGTCATCATGGATACGTTAAAAATTCGAGTAATTATGGAATATAAGTATCGTCGTGGCAGCAACGCGGCACAAGCGGCACGCAACATCAACGACGTTTACGGAGCTAACACTACAAACCAACGCACCGCCTGTTATTGGTTTGCTCACTTCCTTTCTGGAAATTTTGACCGGAAAAATGAACCTCGCGGTCGTCGGAAGACTTTGGTCGACAATGACGAATTAAAGGCGATTGTGGAAGCCGATGATACACAATCTACGGCTGAATTAGCAGCAGCTTCTGCAAATTAGCAGATTTAGCAGCGTTAGCGTCAAAACAATATTAGTCCATTAGCGTCAAATTGGCAAGGTAAAAAAGCTTGACAAATGGGTGCCCCACGAACTCAATGATCGCCAGCGCGAAGTACGCGTCGAGACATGCCTTGCATTGCTCAATAGACACACAAATGAAGAAATTTTTAAACGCATTGTTACTTACGATGAAAAATGAATTCTGTTTCATAACCGCAAGCGCTCAGCAAGTTGGTTGGATCCTAGTTCAGCACCTAAACAATGCCCTAAACGAAAACTTACCCCTAGAAAAATGATGGCCACTGTTTGGTGGTCTAGCGCCGAAGTGATTAATCACAGCTTCTTACCAAACGGGGTGAGCATTACTGCAGATGTGTACTGTGAAGAACTGAACACAATGATGGAGAAGTTGGCACATCTCCAACCAGCATTGGTCAATCGCTCGTCTCCGCTGCTCCTGTACGACAATGCGGGACCTCTACTGCACAGCAGACGGTCTCCAAGTTGCAAGAACTGGGGTTGGAAGCTATCCGTCATCCGCCATACTCACCAGAC
The DNA here is from genome assembly GCA_946251805.1 of Cybosia mesomella. Taxonomy (NCBI): domain Eukaryota; kingdom Metazoa; phylum Arthropoda; class Insecta; order Lepidoptera; family Erebidae; genus Cybosia; species Cybosia mesomella. Next base: position 24,843,267 of record OX276402.1, on the reverse strand, counting down.
CTTGCGCGTACAGACTACTACTTTTTCCAGAATTTATATAACTTCTTGGCGGGAAAGAAATTCAATACCCGAGAGGCAGTACCAAATGCCTTTGAAGAATTTGTTGCCGGGAGGCAACAAATTGGACGGGAGTCCGGGTGATTTCTTTAAGAAGGGCATCAATAAACTGCAGCTGCGTTGGCAAAGATGCATTGATTGCATGGGTAATTACTTCGATTAATACAAATAAAAAATACATGAAAAAAAATCGTTTAATTTTTTCATACATAACGGCAATTTCATAGGTAAAGACCTAATATTATTGTAGGCGATGATATTATAGGGTCGTCGATTTCGCAGGCTTTTCTTGTGCCCAGTACGTTAACAATTTTTTCTGTGTATATTTTCGAGGTCACCATAAACCGACTTACCGACTTACAATTGCTTTATCTACTCGATTCGTTCACATACGATTACAATAAATATCGAAAAAATAATAGACCTCATGTTTACTTTTGTACGATGTTTGAGTCTTGTTATTTGGTATTTTTACCCCTGACGCAATAACGACGGGGTGTAATAAGTTTCACGTGTCTGTGTGTGAGTCTGTCTGTGGCATCGTGGCCCCGAACGGATGAACCGAAAGGAAAGGAGGCGATCGGACCCCGACCCCAAAGTGTAAGCTTTAGATGCGACCGAGATGATGATGACCCTGTTAAAATATCGGGTTTCCTTCACAGATATCACTTCAGTAAAATGTAACACATACGTACTTTTTTTTTTAGCGTGTGGAAACCCCCACGGGCTTCACCCCATTGGTGCCGACGATAGGGTGGGCGTATCGGAATCGGACCGACTAAAACCACACTGTGTCCATCCCAGGTGTCCATTGCCAGGCACCCCGGATGAGCCCTCGAAAGGATAACCCCAGGGTTACCGGCGAACTTTGGCCGTCACCGCGGCCTCACCTGGTGGGGTCGGGATTTATCCCGCGCCGGTGAGTTATCAGGCGTGTGTAGGACACACACGACACGCCTCCGCCACGGCCTGTTTCTGTAAGGACCGAAGTTTCTGAGTCGGCCCCGATCATGGAGATCGGTAGTCCCGGGCGTAGACGAGTCTGCGGCGAGGACGCCGCAGACTGCGGAACTCGGGGGGCAGGGTTCTCTACCGCCCCCTCCCCGCCGTCTCTTTTTTTTATATATTTAGGACACATCAATTTAACTTCACCTTGCCTGATGGTAAGCTGAAGGTAAAGTCTCAGGAAAGAGAGTCACCATTACATACACGTACCATGTTAACAATGGTGGCACTCAGCTTGACGACCTCATCAGAAGAGGATTGTCGTTGTAGCACCGCGTGACACCCACCGGTCCCACTAGTGCTGCGACCACAATCCCCCTGCCCGGCTATGCACTTGCTGACCCCTGAACGCAATAAAACCGAAATTGGATTACTATGGAGGGTTTCTCGCAATCGTGCACGGTGGTACCCACCCGTCCGAATTTTGTGACAAATTTGTATCATCAAATTTCTACCACCAGTTTTACCTGCTCGCAAAAAGAGGCGGTGGCGTGACACTTGCTCCCGTTGGAGACCACGGCCCTCACCATGGTCTCCAATGAAAGAACGTCCACGACCAGGACCACAACGAGATCCCGGCGTTAACTCGCAAACGCAGGGCACTCCACCAACGTGTGGAGCGCCGTGTCTTCGCCACGATCCTCGCAGCGTTGTCTCCCGGTGCGCCATAGATACTTACCGAAGCACCCGTGTCTGGTAATTATACCTGACACATCCAACACATACATACCTAGCAACAATACCTATCTACTCACACCTTTTTTACTTTGGGGTAAGTAGTGATCATCCTGTCATCTGCTACTATCCATAAACACTCGTGAAGTGTGGAAGGATAGAAGCATATAGCAGGCTGTTGTCTCTACCTACTCAGGAAAGAAAAAGGCGTGAAAATATGTATCAAAAAGTATAAAAAAATAAAAATAAATAGTAGCGTTACAGAACATCCTGTAGGTATATCTTTAACGGTAATAACTCGTTCAAAACCTACCGTATTTAGGATACAAAGCGAAATAGGCTCACGGAAAAGCCGGGTTGTGCAGTCAAAGGAATAATAGGCTATGTACGAAAAGGTTGACGGATGTGAGGGATATGTGAACCGATCGTTTAAAGTTACGCTCCGCTGTATCTTTCCCGGTTTCGTAGTTAATATCTACCTAACGAGAGGTAGGTTACCGAAGGTACTAGTAGATGCACGATAGACATACCTACTTTAGCACCTCCAGCAAAACTGAAATGCTTGTATTATGAGCGTGATCTCGTCAGTGGCTCAATTTCTGCGGTTTAATTTCACGATCAGCTGTTTAGTAGTTACAAATCAACATAGCGAAACATAGTAACAGTCAAACACAAAACCCTTCTACTTTAATTTCGTTGTAGTAACATAAAAAGCATAATATAGCAGCGATAGCCCAGTTTTTTTTTTTTACGTGCGGGAATCCCTTCGGATACCCCCCCGCCGGCCAGCGGGGGTGGTTATGTCGTGTATCGACTAAAACCGCACGGTGTCCTCCCCAAGTGTCCGTTGCCGGGCACCCCGGGTAAGCCCTCAAAAGGATAACCCAAGGGGCACAGGGCACATACATACATAGGTAATACTCACACCGCCAAAACAAAAACTATTTGCCATTTACTTCCTTACACTCTTTACAATCATCCCTTACTGTCGTTAAACCTTTTTATATATATTTATAAGTATCGCTCGCTTAATAATGTGCCCGGTAGATGGCAATAGGCTCGCCCCCTATTACATTGGGACCTTAACATAACTGTCGAATCGTGGGTGTGTAATATACCTCTGCCTACCCCTTCGGGGATACAGGCATGAAGTTATATATGAAGTTATGTAACATAAAAAGCCCGTGCCTCGAAGAGCACGCAGTAACAGTATTTGAACTGTTGCGTTCCGTTTGGTGAGTGAGAGTGCCGGAGCCCAAACTCCTTTCCCATCCCCTCCATAACTCCTTTCCCATCCCCTCCCAAACTCCTTTCCCATCCCCTTTCCTTTAAAGGGCCGGCAGCGCGAGTGTGACGCCACTGGTGTTGCACACGTCCATAGGCCACGGTAACCGCTTCCCATCAGGTGGGCCGTGTGCTTGTTTGCCACCTTAGTGGTATATAAAAAATAAAAAAAGTGCCCAAGAGAACACGTTAAGCCGTCTTTCCCGGTTACCATACGAACACTTATGGCAGTCCTTACGGGTAGTTGGAACCCTAATAAAAAGTGCAGCAACTGGTCTAACTACAGAACTTCATTATCACCAGGTGGTAGAAATTTGATGACACAAATTTGTCACAAAATTCGGCCGGGTGGGTACCACCGTGCACGATTGCGAAAAACCCTCCATAGTAATCCAATTTCGGTTTGATAGCGTTCAGGGGTCAGCAAGTGCATAGCCGGGATTGTGGTCGCAGCACTAGTGGGACCGGTGGGTGTCACGGGGTGCTGCGACGACAATCCTCTTCGGATGAGGCCGTCAAGCTGAGTGCCACCATTGTTAACATGGTACGTGTATATAATGGTGACCCTCTTTCCTGAGACTTTACCTTCAGCTTACCATCAGGCGAGGTGAAGTCAAATTGACGTGTCCTCAATATAAAAAAAAAAAACGGGTGATGGCAGTCGCTTCACGGCAAACATCGAAGTTCAGTTACTTCGTAGTAAGCCTGAAAAGCCGACCCAAACTGAGTTGGAAAAAGGCTTGGAAGAATAAAGAGGAAAAGAAATCTGGCACATCCAGGAATCAAATGGAACGCAGTATACCTACAACTAGTAATTGTAATTGTGAGAGGCAAGTAGGTACATACTCGCCGACCTATTTATACCAAGTAAAGCATATACAAATAATGATAGTACCTAAATCTATGAACCAGTATACAAATTAAATTAACGACTGGATGCTTACTTTGAATTACAAAGAGACTAAATTGCTCTTACTAACTTGTGAATTTAGTGCTCATTTTGCAGATTCAATTATACTAAAATAACATAATTGCACTTCTGTATCTAGTATGTATTATATATTTGCTAACTACCAGCCCGCCCTCGCTTAACTTCAGTTTATTTTTACTTCGGGCCACCAACCAGGTGGACACTGAAGCCTTAAAATCACGCTAAAAAAAATCAAAATCTTACACCCCCTTTTTTGCACTTTTCTCGACGTTTCACATGACATTAAGCAAAAAAAAATATTGTGTCGGTCTGTCTGTTGGTCTGTTGGTCTGGATGTCTGGATGTCTGGATGTATGTTTACGCAATAACTCAAGAACCACTTATCCAATTTAAAAAATTCTTTCGCCAATCATCTTGTTTGGTTAATGGGAAGAACTGATTAGATTTTGGGGTTTGTACGTTCAAGGTTTCGGGTACCTACCATACAAATTGTCCCTAAAAAACTTTTACAAGTGAGTTTATTTCGAGTTATCAGAGTAACGCGTATTTGACTTTGACATTTGAGTGACAATGACAATACGTATATTGTATATTGCGACGAGCTTTTGAATTTATTTATAAAGTTCCCATTTGATTTTACATAAAACAACCAGACTCTGAAAGAAACTGAAATATAAAATCATTTTTTTGTGTTTTTGACGTCGAAGACGTTTGATTTCTTCATATTTATTGCTCAATATATAAGACGCGTCGAATAATATGCATAAAGCCTAAGTCTGTAATCTATACTAATATTATAAAGAAGTAAAGTTTGTGTGTTTGTATATTTGTTAAATTGTAAGGGGTAATCTCGGGATCTACTGAACCGATTTTAAAAATTCTTTCACTGATAGAAAGCCACATTATTGCTGAGTGTCATAGGTTATATAAAAAACCGAAAAATAAAAAGGCTTTTACGTGGTAGTCCGTTTTGCAAAGTGAATCGGAGAAAAAACGGTCGAAAGAAAGCGTTTCTTACGAACGCTGCCTTAACTACGAAAGATATATTTTCGAGTTCTAGAGAAAAGATGTGGAGCTTGAAAATGCCTACAAAAAAGTCAACAACAGCATATGTCTAACTTTTATATTTAAGTTACAAAAAGTAGTTTTTTTAATATTAGTATAGATAATTTAATTTTTAATATTAATAACATAATTTAAATCGTTAGGTCATATTTATTAGTCATATTACCATGGGAAAACAGCACACCTTTAAGCTACCTCTGACAATCTCACTAGAGCAACAGTCAGTTTGTTCCATACGTAAAAATGGGCCACTCGGGAAACTTTTACAAGAAACATCTTTAATTATATGGGACGAATGTACCATGAGTCATAGAGCCCATGTTGAAGCAGTAAACCGAACGCTCAAAGACCTCAGAAACTCTGATTCTGTAATGGGTGGCGTTACTTTTGTTTTCGCGGGCGATTTTCGGCAAATACTGCCTGTAGTAACAAAAGGAACACGCGCCGATGTCATCAGAGCATGCTTAAAATCATCTCACTTATGGAGTTCGGTTGCATCTCTCAATTTACGAACAAACATGAGAGCCCATTTGGGCGACAACGACGATGACGACTTTCCGCGTCAACTACTCAATCTTGGCGAAGGAAAAATTGTCTCTCCTAACACCAACAGCAATTACATTAAACTTGACGAGACATTAGGACACATATTGCACAGGTTGGAACATCTTATTGACGCAATATATCCCAGTCTTGAAAATTTATTGGAGAGAGATTATCATTGGCTTTGTTCTAGGGCAATAGTGTCACCCAGAAACGATACAGTGAATGAAATAAATAAACTCATTTTAGAGAAAATTCCCGGTCAGGTCAAACACTATAAGTCTATTGATATGGTGCGTAATATTGAGGATACAGTGCCCTATCCCCAAGAATTTTTAAATTGTTTGAACCCTTCTGGCTTACCTCCTCACGACCTTGTGTTAAAAGTTGGCATTCCTATCATGCTATTAAGAAACTTGAGCCCCCCCAACATGTGTAATGGGACAAGGCTGCTTACAAAAGAGTTAGGGGACAATATAATCGTGGCGACCATTCTCACAGGGCCAGCAGTGGGACAACTGACTTATATTCCGCGGATACCCATGATTCCCACTGATTTACCCATACCGTTTAAAAGGCTACAGTTTCCAGTGAAGATCTCTTTTGCCCTCACTATTAACAAGTCCCAAGGCCAGACATTCTCTCTGGTGGGTATTGACCTGAGAAAGCCGTGTTTTTCCCATAGGCAGTTATATGTTGGCTTATCTCGGGTTGGAACTCCTGATAGACAATATATTTTGCTAACAAATGATAGCATAACATCCAATATAGTTTACAGAGAAGTTTTGAACAATTAAAATTACCATAACCAAACTAACTTTTCCCGCGACTTGCTCCTCATGGAACTCGTTTATCGCAAATCCCGCAGAAAATGTTTTTTCTTTCGGACAGAGTTACTTTCGAATTTTGTAATAGCATGCAAATACAAAGCATACCTACGTATAACCCTCCTTTTGGCAGTTAGAAATTAAAACACAACACTCTGTACTAAAAAAGGATTATTAACATTATGCCCAACGAAGTGGGCACGGGTCAGCTAGTTTTGAATAAAAATACTGCAACAAAAATATCTAAGTTTGGCCCGAAGTTTGACAATCACTGTGTGATTTCCGACCCACTAGATTTTATTTTATTTTTAACTCAAGCAACATATACCCTTTTTTTTCCTTTTTTTTTGTACGGAAATGCCTTCGGATACCCCCCTTCCTGCCAGCGGGGGCGGTTATGTCGGGCTTGAACCGACTAAAACCGCACGCCGTCTCGGGTCTACAGACGCCGGGGTTATCGGGGATAATGTACCTAACCTACATACATTTCAAATTGCGCATATTTTCCCAATAAGTGCTGCAGTGGTTTCGAAGATTACCCTCCGCAGATAAATAAACTCACAAAATTTGGCCTCTCTCTTTATAATTTTAGCAAATTATTGGCTTAGATTCGTAATTATTTTCATTACAATATATTATATTTATTTTGTTTGTTGTTTAACAGCGGTGTATAGTCATGTTTTCAGCTCACTGCGGGGTTAATTTTTTTGCGTCATTAGTCCGCAGAATGCTTCAAACCAGAAGCCGGTATGTGAAGTTACACGCTTCTTACTTTACACAGAATGCTCAAACCAGAAGCTGGTATATGAAGTTTCACGCTTCTTACTTTGCGCAGAATGCTTCAAACCAAAAGCTGGTATATAAAGTTCCACGCTTCCTACTTAGCGCAGAATGCTTCAAACCAGAAGCTGGTAAGTATATGAAGTTCCACGCTTCTTACTTTGCGCAGAATGTTTCAAATCAGAAGCTGGTATATGAAGTTGCACGCAGAAGCTACCCACGCTACCGAAGCATTGATGATTTCATCCCGTAACTCGAAAATGATACGAATTTGTTTATCTCGGCTATTAAATTCGTAGTTTTTCACAATCTGAGCTGGCTTCAATAAACAATTTCGAATTGCGGCACGGTATCGTTCTGATTTGCTACCTTACTCGTATTCCTATTAACAAAGAAAACCAACAAACAAAGCAATCGCAAATTTAATATTCACTCGCAATACATACAATATGACCTGAACAATGAATAGTTTTGTTGTACCCGTTTGTCTATAGCCATATTTTGGATTCGTGAACCAAAGAATACATTCACAGATTAAAAACCCTATCAACAACGACAAAGTCAGATGAGTAATACCTATTAAATAAATCCTAGGTGTATGATCTCAATAACAGAATTAATAATATACATTTTCTATATGTAATATACTAATAACCAATAATATTCATTCGCAATATATCGCAAGTTAAATATTACCCTAAAATTGTTGTACCCGCTTGTCTATAGAAAAGGATTGTGTGGTTTTATGAAACCACGGTAAAAACGAAACTTTTTTTCACATTATAGACATTTAACTAAACATTTTTGGAATAATATTCTATTAAGGGTATAAAAATCGCTTTATCAATCTTAATTTTATACTTGGAAAATTAGAATGATAATGGAAAATAATAAAAGCAGACTAAGTTTCCAACTAATATTTTTATTGAACTCTGTGTCTTAGAGAGTACGACATACATAATACTTAACAATTATTTAGATTATATACACATATTACAAAATAGCGTGGAGCACTGGCACAAATGAGTAATAGTATATACACTACACGGTCAGCTGCTGCGAACTATAGGCGCCGCCATATTGGCCTTGGCTGCTATGACGAGCGCCTTTTACTTTATCCCTACTCCGCGGCCGACCGTCTCGCGACATGCAACACACAGACGAAAAAGTTTGAGACGATGTAATAAAAGTTTCACTTTAAAAATAGCTACAAAGTTAATTTCTTGCTTTTGAATTCGTGAACCAAAGAATACATTCACAGATTAGTAACCCAATCAACAACTTAGATGGGTATTTTTTTTTTCGTGCGGATATCCCTTCGGATACCCCCCCCCCCGCGCCGGCCAGCGGGGGTGGTTATGTCGTGTATCGACTAAAACTGCACGGTGTTCTCCACAAGTGTCCATTGCCGGGCACCCCGGGTAATTCCTCGAAAGGATAACCCCAGGGTTGCCGGCGGACTTTGGCCGCCACCGCGGTCTCGCCTGGTGGGCTCGGGTTTTTATATAAATCCTAGATGTGTGATCCTCAAACACAGAACTAATAATATAGTTCTTATTATTAGTTAACTCTATGGGTTTGAGACCGTTCTTACATCACTTATACGTGTTATATATTTTCATATTATATATGCACACTTAAGCCACCACCAGGTATAAAGGTCAACCTATACAGTGGACCGCTGGTAATCTGGTCCCTGTCTAATTCAGCGCTCCCTGTAATCAGACATGTCTATCACATTTAGTTCAGATAAAATCATTTTCATCTGTAATTTGTCAGATTACAAGGTAAATATTCTTTTTTTTTCTAATTTATTAATCCGAAAAATTCAAAAGTCCGATATTGCCCTGCAAAATGTTTACTGGGGTGCACTTTAGTACTAAAAACTATTTTGCTTACTCTTCAGTTGGATTCATGAAGTTTGATTTTGATGTTATTGTTACGTTTCCACTATCACTATTCCCGGCTCCAGGGTTCACTTACTTTTTGTCCTTCTTTAGATATTATAGGGCTATTCCTAAAATTCTTATTTTTAATAAGTGAAATAAACAAACATTCCGGGTCAACGGCACCGGCCTAATGAGCACGCTTGTTCGAGGGGACGCAAATTCAACTTGATCTTCTTGATCAAACAATGACATGTTTATGACACTAAAATAAACCATAACTAAAGAAATCTAAACCTTACATTCCTCATACAATTCCTCCGCATCGCGTGCCTGTTGTGGTAACGTTCCCAGAAGACTGGCAGCAATAGAAACTGACTTACAGTCAATTTGATAATGGATCGGTATGACGGCATACCTTGTTATTTCATACAAATTATCATAGAACCGTAGACAGATAAGTATTTTTGTTTTTTTTTGTGCGGAAATCCCTTCGGATACTCCCCCCCCCCCTGCAGAGCAGCGGGGACGGTTATGTCGGGCTTGGACCGACTACAACCTACTGTACCGACCGTAGACAGATAGGGCTACCCGGGGTGCCCGGCAATGGACACTTGGGCAGGACACCGTGCGGTTTTAGTCGGTTCATGTCCGACATAGCCACCGCCGCTGGCTGGCGGGGGGGAACCTGAAGGGATTTCCGCACGTAACAAAAAAAAAATGTCTCAGTCAACGCACAGAAGTTATCGCAAGTTCTGTGCGTAGATGTTAGACGTCTAACAAAAAGGAACTGATTTGACTTGATAGACAATTACCCTATTGTTATTGAATGTTGTATGTATAAAACATGTTTTACATAACGTTATGATCTAACTAATATGTACCTACTCCTTGAAACCCAAAATACTGAAAATAAACCCACGTAACATTGAGGTTTCCCTCGGGCTTCCCTAATTTAACGGATTTCATTTCCAAGATAGAACACATACATCACTGATTGGAATGATTATGGATAAATTTGTCAGATTCAGTTAGTTTCCAGGAAAATAATGAACCCTTAGTTGTGTGTTTACTTAGCTAGTTACATTACATGTCATGTAAAAAGGAAACATGTTCATCGTAAAGAGTTATAACATTAGGAAAAGCAACCCTAACATCACAGATTACTTGTTAAAATTCTGTACCTAACTCTCGCACAAAACTTCAATCATCAAAATGTTGCTGGCTACATTTTCGGAATTGAAATTGGAACGAGGGTTGTCCTCTACTTTTTTAATTTATTGATGTTTGCTTACAGAGTTATTGCCTTCATAACGGACATAATCATTTTTATGTGGCAAAAGATATTGACAATAATTATATACCTACATTAGAGTGGACTTATAATATTACAATATTATTAAATTACAACAAAGGTAATTATTACATAGTAGTATATATATATGTACAATATATATATATATATATATAGCAAAGGTTTAACGACAGTAGATAAGGGATGATTGTTAAGAGTGTAAGGAAGTAAATGGCAAATAGTTTTTGTTTTGGCGGTGTGAGTATTACCTATGTATGTATGTGCCCTGTGCCCCTGGGGTTATCCTTTCGAGGGCTTACCCGGGGTGCCCGGCAATGGACACTTAGGAAGGACACCGTGTGGTTTTAGTCGGTCCGATTCCGACACGCCCAGCACCCCATCGTTGGCGCCGATGGGGTGAAGCCCGTATGTGTTGAACACATAAAAAAATGTATGTATGTTTCACTAGTGGATGGATGGAAAAAGGAACTAGCTTGTGTTATGGGTTCTAGAATGCGGATATACATACTTAAATACATTTTTTTTGTTAATAAATATATGTCATATTATACATAGAAACACCCAGATCAATGTACAGTCAACGACAAAAGAAGCATAAGACATTCTAATTTATTGATCACATTAGCTCTTAAACTTATTATATTAACTTTTGTCTTCCGGGGAATATTAAACTAACTATACCTCGATTACTGGTACGTGTTTTCCAAGGGAAAAAAAGGTTTGTAAATATTTTCGTGTATATCAACATATATGCACTGCTGATTCAGAGGTCGCGGGTTCGATTCCCCGAACTGAATCAGCAGTCGAACGCATTACCGCTACCTAGTTTAACGAGTCCTCGTCTAGCCATTTAGGCATCTTAATAGCCTGGTCTATCAAACTAAGCATCGTTGATTTTTATATACTACTATTAAAAAAATAGCTGTGACTGCGACTTCGTCCGCGTGGATTCCGATTTTTTGGGTTTTAGTTCTTTTGCGCGGAACCCTAATTTGCTTCTGAAATAAAAGTAGCCTATGTCGTAACATAGGCTACTTTTATTGACTTGGCCGATATTTACGAGACTTTCAAAATCGGCCTAGCCGTTTCAGAGATTACCTAATTCAAACAAACAGAAAGACAGACAGCCAGACAAAATGTATTGTCGCTGTAGGTATCGTATATACATTCATATTCAATCATTGAAAATCTGTTATTTTAATATTACAAACAGACATTTCAATTTTAATTATTTGTATAGAAGAGGAAAGATTTGTTTATTTGTAATCAATAAACTCTGAAACTACTACAACGATTTCAAAAATTCTTTCACCATAAGAATGCTATATTATTCTTGAGTAACATGGCAACTTTTGATCCCGATATTCCCATGGGATCAGGACTAACGCGGTTGAAACCACTTGGCGATGCTAGTACTTTATAAATGCATACAGGCCTTTTCTTACAGTTCTCCCACAAACTGTTCCGTACTTCGTCCCGAGGATCCAACTGGGTCCAACTGACCAAAAGTCGGCAGTTCGCAAGCGACTTTAATTAATTATGTAAGAGACTTTCCGCTCCCTTTAAAGTACTTGCGAAGTATTTTAGATCTCCAATGCTTAGTTATTGGATGTGGGACACCTTTCTTGACAAACCTCTTATTATAAAGCGACGAAGGAAATATCGAGGAGCGTTACACATAAGTATTTCAAATAAAAACAAGTTTCAGATGGACCACGGCCAAACAGCCCGGAAGCAGTATATGCTACAGAAAACTTTATTACTTAATATTTTATTTATTATTACTTGTATTCCTTGATCCTGGGTGCTTAGGCTTTTCATACCATGAGTTATTCACACCACTTTTAGAATAATACCTACTTAATTTTTGAATTACGAGCTATGGTGTGAATCGCTCAATAAGCGGCCGATTCATACTAGATATTATTTTTAAACTCTTGTAGCTAACTTTTGACATAAATACAGTATAAATAAATATTCTAAGACCTCCCGGTGCTGGGAGGTCAGATGGGAGTCGCTTCCGTAAAAGCCAAAATAAACCAATTATATGAAAGAGTGTTTATTCTCCGTAGAGACACTTTCCTAGTAGACGCACTTTTTGAAAATCCCCGCTTTCTGAAACTGTAAGGTATCTCGTTTGAGTACAGCATCCTAAAACAGAGTTCAATCATCCATTACATAAGTAATATCAAATCCTATAATTTGATGATGAGAATGTACCAGTTGGTTGACCAGAAATACAGCCTTATTGTACTTATGTCTATCAAAAAGTGTATCTAAGAGTAATGATTACTTTAGTTGCCCAAAATTGTATCTAACGGGAATAAAAGCGGAGTTATTTTTATAGTGTATTTACGAGGAAAGTGTATCTATGGGAAATAAACCAAAGAGAGCAGTGGAATATTAGACCCCGGGCTGCCAGCTTTGGATGCAAGGCGGAGGTTTCTTAGACTTATTACACAGTGATATCTAGGCCTCTAGATAAAGTAAGCATAAGGTTCTAGTTCTATAAATATGATGTAGAGAGTACTTAATTTTTTTTTATAAATAGATTTTCCTACAAATTATATATTAAATTCTTAGACATTGGTCAAATATATACACGCATACAAAAAATGTCACTGAGCGGTAATCGAACCCGCGGCTTCTGACGTAGCAGTCGTATGATCTACCGCCAGGAAAGACACGTCGTCTTGCATTTGAATTATAAAAAAATACTTGATAGCATTAAAAAAAATATTTTTTTACGTTAAACTCGCTACACACACTGCATTCGCTAGATGGTGAGAAGCTAGCTAAAATAATATAATAAAATAAATGTACAGTAAAGTTTCTTATCAGCTTATTCTAATAAAGCCTTTGTTTGATCAGAACCTCAAACTGATCATAAATCAAAAGTTTTAATGAACATAGCAAGAATAAATTAATAAGCATAAAGTCTGTAATTTACCAAAATATATAACCAGAAGCTGGTATTAAATTAAACGAAATGATTTATTATCTTGGTAGGCGTGGTCAATTTGATACTATAATTTGTTTATTAACATTTTCATCCGCTTCTAAATTTCAATTTGTTCTGAGTTTCTTACGCCAAAGCATCTAAAAGCTACGAGTATTTAACCGATCGAAGGGTTTTGATCATTGGTCATTTCATGGAATAGCCACATGTAGAAACTCCTATATCACTGATGCACGCACATCGACACGGATGGATTAGGTTAACAGGGTGAGAATACCCTTCGTGTCAGGTTACTGCACGAATAATTAAGAGCCCCAATTAGCGGAGATCCGTCGACAAATTACTATCAGTCATTTGTTCGTTAGTTATCCATCGTACATAGGACCTATCTCCTGAAGTATGAAAGCGTAAAGGGCGAAAAAAATACGTAACTTACTTTTACTAAAAGCCATTTTTACAGAGCAACGCACTTTATATAGTGTCTTAATATATCACGTAAACTGACATTATCATAAATTCACAATACTCTATGGCCCAAACATTTCTTTCCCGCTAACATCCCATAAATAAAAATAATAATGAATTTATTTTGCTCTGTGAATTATTACATTGTACCTAAGTACCGTGTTTGAGTACGCGCTTTTTGGTTACATTGGCGACAAGTAATTTTAACGTTTGATAGAATGTTTTGCTAAGATTTGAAGTGGCCCTATGTTAAATTCGAAAGCTTGCTTTACTCAATCACATCAGAAGGGCCAGAAGGATCTGGAAGGAATTTCGCACCTGTGACCGCCCGTGGTTTTGCTTTACAACATCGTAATTCGTCTATAACATTTTACTTAACTCGAGAATCGAGCCCTCTATCACAACAGCCGCACTCACTATCACTGCGTCACGAATTCAAAAGAATGTTTCATCAATATCTAATAATAACAAAACCATCCGACTATTGCATAAGACAGTTCCATCATATAGCGTAGATAGGTACGTGTTCAAATAAAATCTCGTCTATACGCCCAAGTAACTGAATAATTTACTAACAATCTACATTGAGGATCCTGGCGTCAATAATTCAAAACCAGATACTTATTTTTATTGAATTCTTACACAACCCTGAACCCTTTTTTTTTTCTTTAAAGAATATTAGCAACCAAAATTACTAATATTCTAGGGGGAATATTAGTAATTTCGGTTAGCCCCTCCAGCTAAGCTTAATTGCTTGTGTTAGGAGTGGGTTCACGTCGGTAGTGTAATGGTCAGGATTCGAACCCGGGACCTCTCGATCATAGGGTCGACTCCTTAACCACTAAGCTACCGACCTTACCAAACTAGTCGAACGTTTATATAAAAATATTATTGTTTATGTACCGCAAGAAATAAATTTGTTTTGATTTATATGCATAGGCAATGAAAAATAAAGTATATTTTCAATACCTATCACAACATATTATTCATCATCATGATCTCAGCGTTGAGTCCCGTCTGAGTATTTACTGGGCAATCACAACTCCTTGCCTTGGTGGAGGAACGGAGTGTGATGTTCCTCCAACACAAAGGGAGGATCCTACGGCCAGGCAAGGGGTTCACGCTTGACCCCGTCCAAATATTTAATCTATTTTGTACTATGCTAACTGTACAAAATAGCTTTAATATTTTGATGGTGTCCGAATTGTCATTAAAAAGATATTAAAATTGAAAATTGTCAATTCCCCTTCGCCATCGCAACAGACTGTGACTCGCAAGCAGTTGCGATGAAAGAATTGTTTGTCTTTCGGACTAGTGGCCCTAACATCGGCTTGCCAATAATTCAATATGCAAGACGGGACTTGAACCCACGAAAGTCCCGTTATAGGGTAAATATTCTAGCCACTGAGCTACGTGGGCCTGTTCTGGATAGCTGAACTAACCAATGATCCACCACTTTCCAACCTTATCTGTGGAATGACCATATATTGTTTAAGTACAATAACCGCATTTTATCTCAAATAATTCTTTTGTCATCCATTAGTTGCTGCAAGAAGTATAATATTATATCGCAATAAGGCCGATAATTTTGCAACAGCTTTAGATTTACAAAATTGCATTTGATATCTGTCTATCTGCCACTGCACTATTCGCATTAACATGCTTTTTTATTTTTGAATCATCAAGATAACTGCACAGCGCCTGATGGTAAGCTATGAGAGCATTCTTAAGAATGAAAGCGACCAAAAACAATGCTACAATGGTGGTCTCCAGTCCTAACCTCAAGATAATGCTTTTTATCGCCCATCTTAAGAATCCCGAATCGTAGAAAGAAATAAATACAGAAAGAATATTTTTCAAAACGCAGAAGAGTTGGAACGAGGTGGCAGCGTGATAAAATTGATGGCACAGAATAATTGGACTAATAAAAAACACCCACATAATCCACCCGTTAGGGGGCCCTGCTGATATACCTAATGGAGCTGGTTTGAAGAACCACAATGCCTTTTTTTTTTTTTTTTTTTTATCGTGCGGAAATCCCTTCGGATACCCCCCCGCGTGCCAGCGGGGGCGGTTATGTCGGGCTTGAACCGACTAAAACCGCACGCCGTCTCGGGTCTACAGACGCCGGGGTGTAAGGTTGCCCATAGAGCATATCCCTCGCACCCCGACTGACCCTGGGACCTCAATGCCTAATGACAAACAAACCAAAGTTCGTTCTGCGCGTACCTACCTTTAGTTTATTCGTTTATCCCATTAACATTATAAATGTGAATGTTTGTGACAATGATTGATGGATGTTTGCCACTCTTTCACGACAGAATGCTTAAACGAATCAGGATGAAATTTGGCACAGAAATAGATTTTAGTCTGGAATAGCACATGTAGGTTACTTTTTGTTCCGGGAGCCTAGTGGTATGGGTAATGGACTGCTGAGAAGATGTCTCAGGTTCGATCCCAGGTTTTACCATGGCACACACCAATGACTTTTCGATGCTTTTCGAAGTTATGTGTGTATTTATCGCAGGTTTATAAGTACCCGGTTAATGGCAATAGGCTCGCCACCTATTACATTGGGACCTAAACATAAACTGGCGAAATGTGGGTGCTAGCACCTCTGCCTACCCCTTCGGGGATATAAGCGTGAGTTTTTTTTTTTTTTCTTTTAAAGAATATTAGTAACCGAAATTACTAATATTCCCCCTAACCCCTCCAGCTAAGCTAAATTGCTTGTGTTAGGAGTGGGTTCACGTCGGTAGTGTAATGGCCAGGATTCGAACCCGGGACCTCTCGATCGTAGGGTCGACTCCTTAACCACTAAGCTACCGCCAATAAATTCGTTGTGTAATTGATCCATGTGTGTCACGGGAATGGGATGAGTATTTAACGCGGGCGGAGCCGCAGGCAACAGTTAGTCTAATATAATAAAATATAATAATCATTGCTTGTTAGTAGATAGACATCAATGATTCGTATTGTATGCGCTGCCGTACCATTCTAATATAATAAAATATAATAATCATTGCTTGTTAGTAGATAGACATCAATGATTCGTATTGTATGCGCTGCCGTACCATTCTAATATAATAAAATATAATAATCATTGCTTGTTAGTAGATAGACATGAATGATTCGTATTGTATGCGCTGCCGTACCATTCTAATATAATAAAATATAATAATCATTGCTTGTTAGTAGATAGACATCAATGATTCGTATTGTATGCGCTGCCGTACCATTCTAATATAATAAAATATAATAATCATTGCTTGTTAGTAGATAGACATGAATGATTCGTATTGTATGCGCTGCCGTACCATTCTAATATAATAAAATATAATAATCATTGCTTGTTAGTAGATAGACATCAATGATTCGTATTGTATGCGCTGCCGTACCATTCTAATATAATAAAATATAATAATCATTGCTTGTTAGTAGATAGACATCAATGATTCGTATTGTATGCGCTGCCGTACCATTCTAATATAATAAAATATAATAATCATTGCTTGTTAGTAGATAGACATCAATGATTCGTATTGTATGCGCTGCCGTACCATTCTAATATAATAAAATATAATAATCATTGCTTGTTAGTAGATAGACATCAATGATTCGTATTGTATGCGCTGCCGTACCATTCATCCGATTGCAATAAATCAAGCATATTTTGGGCTACGCAGGTGGAACACCACCCGATTGTAACAGCACTCGGGTCATATGATATTTATAGATAAAGGTAGCTTAGTTGGTCAGTGTTTCCCCGAGAATGGGACCCGTGATCACCGGTCCATATCCCGTCATGGATATTATTTTCAGATTTAAATTTTCTTCATCTAAAGTAGTTAAAACCAAAAACCGTTTGTTGAACTGATACAATTATAATAAATTAGGCGCACTCGTATATATACCGGTAACTGTGTGTTTTAACGGTATTTTTGTAACGGTATGTACTAAAACAATAAATGATTAAATTTAACTCCGAGTATTTTATCATGCCATGCTTATCCAAATTGAAACGAAAAGTAGATGAGCCTTAATTTTAATTTAGTTATTATTTTATTTTATTAATGTTCGAGAAGTTTAACCAAACATAGACCCTTTACTTCGTGAATTGTTTTGTTATTTTCTTTACTTTGTTGTAAATTACAGAAATGAAAGTGTTTATTTTAGTCATGATTTATTTACCCTCGAAAGTATTTGAGGCATGGTAAACATTGAACAGTTATTTTAGGTAACACATAATTTGATTTTACAATGAGGAGATAACATACCTATTACCTACTTTATTCATTTATTTGGACTTGGTCGTCGGAAAGAAGGATGAGAGTCTGTCTCATATTGGCTTACTTCAGATTCGTACGGCGCGGCGGTGATCTCTCTATGATACATCGGACTGACAATATGACAGCTTTATATATCCGTGGCTGGCGTGAATAAGTTGACAAGTCTAAAATGTCAATTTTAGAGGGCGGCCATTTGAAAGTTTGAACGTTTCTGGTAAATCGGTAAATTAGTTAAATTTAAGAGTATGTATTGTTTTACCTATTATTTTAGACCAATTTTAAAACTATGACAGTAAATTAGACAAAATCCTTACAGTTTTGGCAATATTAGACTTGTCAAGTTGTTCACCGACGAGTTATCAAGTTAATCACCGAATTATCAACTTGTTCTCAGGAACTATAAAAGTGTTCACAGTAGTTATCAACTTAGGCACCATCAAAATAAGTATTGTTTTCTTGGGCAAGCAAAGTTTTTATAATACATGATACTTAACTGACAAAAACAAGGGAGGTACTTATTATTTGTACATCATTCTCGTCCAAATCTGGATCAGTGTTAGATGTCGAGGGGTCATTGACTGTTTTAAGTTGCAAATAAAAGCCTTTAAAAGACTCGTTGATTAAATCAAGGACATCCAACAAGTCCTTTTTTTTAAAATACTTATTGACAAAGTCACCTGGGATATTTGACTCAGTCTGAATGTATGAATGGTGGTTCATTTAATTGGTTGCCAGAGAAATTTCTCCCCTGAGTCGTCTAGCTTTTTGATTGCAAAAGGTCCCTTCTTAGATTTTAATTCGCCAAAATTCCAAAAATCCTTCAATGTCATCAAAACTACCTTGAATGGTTTCTGAATTTTGCAAGTTCTTCAATCATTTAAGTGATTGATTCTCATGTTGGTTTTTTTTTCGCTCTTTCTATAATTGAGTGGTCAGAGTCACACTCCATATGTGTATGCCCACTTAATAGTAATTTGTGGTTAATCTTCTGCAGCGTTGGGTGATTGTTGAGTAGAAACAAAAACATCATTGCCACAACGTTATTTTTGATTTGACCGCCACAAGTATCGGAATAAAACGTAACTTCTTCGACTCCTGATGGCAAATTGTTGCAAAAGTGCCATAAACATGTAAAATGGAAAAGCCCCCGGTGAGGACGGAATTACTTATGAGCTTCTGAAGGCAGGAGGAGCTCCTGTCATACAGGAGCTACAGAAACTCTTCAATGCCCTCCTTCAGAGTGGGAGAACTCCTAAGGCGTGGAGCGGGAGTTTGTTGTTCTCTTTTTAAGAAGGGTGATAAGACCCTCCTTAAAAACTACAGACCCATCACACTCCTGAGCCATGTCTATAAGCTATTTTCACGAGTGGTCACGAATCTTCTCGCCAGGAGACTCGACGAGTTCCAGCCACCGGAACAGGCTGGGTTCCGCGGAGGATATGGCACCATAGACCACATTCACACAGTGAGGCAGATTATACAGAAGTCCGAAGAGTATAATCAGCCCCTGTGTTTCGCTTTTGTGGACTATGAAAAGGCCTGTGACTCCGTTGAAACTTGGTCTGTTCTGGAATCCTTACAGCGATGTCAAGTAGACTATCGTTATGTCGAGGTGCTGATATGCCTTTACGAAGCCGCCACTATGAGTGTCCAACTACAGGGTCAGCAGTCTAAACCCATCCAATTGCGCAGAGGAGTGAGACAGGGGGATGTCATATCCCCGAAACTGTTCACGAACGCATTGGAAGATATGTTTAAGACACTGGACTGGAAAGGTAAGGGCATTAATATAAACGGTGACTACATCTCACATCTGCGATTCGCTGATGACATATTCTTAATGGCGGAGTCGCTAGAGGAGCTAACCCAGATGCTGGACGGCCTAGCTTCAACCTCTTGGCATGAATTTGGATAAAACCAAAGTCTTGATCAATGGCCACATTAATCCAGGATCGGTCGTCGTGGTTGGCCACCTTCTTGAAATTGTTTCTGAGTACACTTGCCTCGGGCAGATTGTGCAGTTGGGTAAAAACAATTTTGAGAAGGAGGCCAAGAGGAGGATCCAGCTAGGCTGGGCAGCGTTTGGGAAACTACTTCAGGTGAAGACCTGACGTAGTTTCCCAAACGCTGCCCAGACGAGAACGAGACAGACAGAGAAGTCGTCATCCATACCGCAGTGTTTGAAAACGAAAGTTTTCAATCAATGCGTCCTACCCGTAATGACCTACGGAGCTCAGACGTGGACACTCACGGTAGGGCTGGTCCACCAGTTCAAAGTCGCTCAGCGAGCTATGGAAAGAGCTATGCTCGGAGTTTCTCTGAAGGATAGGATTCGTAACGAATACATCCGACAGAGAACCAAGGTTATCGACATAGCTCAAAGAAAAATCAAAATTCGTAAAGTAGACAAACAGACAAGAATTCCAAAATCGTTCATTTAGCATAACCCAAGTTTTTTTTAATATCTCCTACAGATACAACTAATTTACAATTATATAGTAAAATATCATATCTACAGCTTAAGTTTTAACTACTGTAAACAAATATCAAGCTAGCCACTTCACGTCCAACACGCGACTATGAAGTGCCACCGAGCCGCTGTGATCTAAAGGGTTTCGCTGTTGTAACACGACTAAAACGCCAAAATGTGAAAGCGCTCTAAATAGGCACCTACATTTTTTCTTCTTTTATTGAGGCCACAGATTACATAATTTTGGTTCAGGCTTTCTCTTTATCACTATAAAGAGAAAGCCAGGTCCAGACAATATCCCGACAAAATACTTACAATTATATTTTCTAAAATGCATCGTCTATCAGACAATTTGTAAGGTTGGTTCTACCCTTATCATCCTCAGAGCGACCGACGGCTTAACGTGCTCTCCGAGGCACGAAAGGGTCTCAATGTATTAAGAACGGTCACCAAGACGATCAGTCTACTACTACAGTCAGGCTACTATCATTTAAACTTGCAATTTATTATCGGTGTATGTGATGGTGACCTTCATTCCTACGACTTTACCTTGAGCTTGCCATCAGGCGAGGTGAAAACATATTGGCATGACCATTATAAAATAATAATGTAACAAAATGCAACGTCTGGTTATTTTTTTTATAAGAATTGCAATTTGTTTAAAATATAAAATCGTCATAATTTGAAATAAAACTATTTTTAACGGATTCTATCGCG
The DNA here is from genome assembly GCA_946251805.1 of Cybosia mesomella. NCBI lineage: Eukaryota > Metazoa > Arthropoda > Insecta > Lepidoptera > Erebidae > Cybosia > Cybosia mesomella. The sequence goes on along the minus strand of OX276402.1, from coordinate 24,821,999 downwards.
ATTTCTTTGATGTTATTTTATATTTTACATTGATCCCGACGTTTCGGTTGCTTTTGAGCAGCCATGTTCACGGAGAGAGAAACAGTTTTATTTCAATGAGTGACATTCGCGTAACTTCCGACAATATCGTCATATTTTGTTTTGTTTTTGTTATTTTAGTTTATGATAGATAGTAACACGGGCATTTTTTTATTGCTGTTCTAACGACTTTCAACGTCAGTAATAAGAAGGGAAATTAAATTACCGGTATTACTACTAGTAGTAAGATTTCTAGTAACACGGACAATAAAGGGTGTCAATCTACTCAATTACCACTTAGTCACGAGCGCTACGAGGCCCACGGTTGGTTCTACCCTGTTCTTCAAAAAGATTGTTAAAAATGCTGGCACCATATTGGAGTCCATTAGGGTTTACTTACGTCATGAATTATTTGTTTTGTGGGACAAGTGAAGTAGAAAGCTATCCGACGTCATTTAGTATGGCAATGAAATCTTACGAATACTCTGCTTTATTCAGTATGAGGCGATATATAATTTATTGTTGTTTTGTAATTTCCTCGGCGCTGCAGTTTAATTGGGTTTTAGTATTTAATAGCATGAATACTACATACTTTTACAACGCCGTTTAAGGGACCACTTCAAACATACGTATACTCACGACTTGTTCCCTCTGAGGTAGGCAGAGACAACAGCCTGCTATCTGCTTCTGAGCTCACACACTTCACAAGCTTCCTCTACAGTCATCAAACCTTTCATGATGTTATATACTATGTTATAAAAGAAAATAGCTACTAAATATCAACTACACCACACCTGGATCCATTGCTATAATGGTAAGTACTACCAAGATCTTCAGCTAACAATTCGATACAATTGCTGATTGACGAACAAAACTCTGCTGCAGGCTTGCCTTTTGGGGTTGAGGGGTCAGACGCCAGTCGCTCACGTAAAAGTCATATTAAACCAAGTTTATATGTAACCGAGATTGGCGTATGAACTTATTCGATGTGTGGCATTGACGTGAAGATCTACTACGGTGTTAATAACCTTAATCCAAGTAAGAGTCATCTGTCGAGGCAGTATAGCATCTGGACTGGTGGCTTTCGCTTTCTGGATTTCACCTTAGCTTACCATCAGGCAGAGTGCAGTCAAACTGACAGATCAAACACAAAAAAGGAAGCAAATATAAAAACAAACATGATTGTTCAAGGGTTTAATTTAAATAATGTCTAATATATATAATCATTATATTAATATACTATGAGCTTAAGCAATACTGAACAAAACAATAAAATTTACAAATGACAAACGTTTACGTACGAAGATTTTTCAATAAATTATATACTTCATTACAGAGACGGTAGGTAACAAATTTTGGCAAAATTAAAATTAATATTTACAGACAAAAAATTATTGTTTACAATCATTTGGGAATAAATTAAAATTGATCGTGACATATAAAATGTAAAATTTATCCAAAATTTTCTATTATTTATTTATTGATACAAAACTCCAAAATGGTCGTAGTCTAGATATATATCAATTCCTACTCGTAGGTATACGTCAACAACATTACATAAAACTACGATAGTGTTTACGTCAATTCCCATACTACGGCTGGCAATTCTCGTTGGTTCAACAGGTAAATGATTCGATAACAAGGAAATATAGGGTCTGGCTCGAAAATTGAGATACTGGGCCTACTAACCAACCTGATATTATTATTTTGACTGAAGGATCAAAGTTATGAATGGTTTATTTAATTTTTAGAAAGTTATGATTGAAGAGACCCAAAATCTCAGCATCGCTACTAACCAATCCTCCTGGGGTTGGGGGGTTAGAGGGCAATCACTCCGGGCTCCGCAAGGGCTCCGAAGTACAAACTTTGAACGTAACTAGCATGATGTTAAAGTTTCCGCCTGTTGAACCAACATGTATTGCCAGTATAACAGATCCCTTTTTGTATCAGATTAATTATATTATCTATAGGTACATTTGAGATATGTTAAAAATTATCATCATTCACTCTGTCAGCCGTCATTACATCAACATTGATTAGGAAGAGCTAAAAGGTAACATCATTATTGTTTAACTAGTAATCGATAATCGACTAAACAATCGATTTTTTTAATCGATAGGTTTAATTAAACTGTTCATACGCGTAGTTTCGGCTTGTGTAAAGTAAAACTTCAGTATAAAACTCAATATATACTAACTCTAGTGTTACTCAAATCACACAATGCTTATAGATAAGTCTAAAATAACTCGTTTATGGAATAAACATCAGTCGTTAACCAGCAAAAGCTTCATCGAAAAGACTCTATATGACCGTAGAATGGGCAGAATGACCATAGATATTGTGCCAACAGTTCCAGGCCTGAATCTTTTAGGCCTTTATAGATTTCCCAATCACACCTTTAGGTCAAAAATGGGCCATTTATGTGGCCATAAAACCTGTAAGGTTTTCACAGGGTTATTTTAAATTACATTTACGCGTTATTCACTGGTGTTATTAAGATAATAATTATAGTTGATAGTATTCACAAGAAACAGTTATCGACAGTCAAAACAAACCATGGAGCGATTGCATTATAAACTGAGTTAAGTATTGAAATTATAAAGTTGAATTAATTCACCCATCATATGACTGCTTTTGAAATAAACAAAAACCAGTATTCAAATGAAAGGTTAACTTTTTCACTTTTTATCAACTTTAACTTCACACTTAGACGCTGCAAGCGCCGATCACTGTTTCTTGTGTGAAGGTGCTAAATTTTAATCACTTTTTTTTGGTATCCATCGCTGTTCGTTTTTAAACGTTGTCCCGTTTTATTATCATCCAAATTAAAGGTTCATTCGTCACCAAACCACGGCTAACGTCAAAAATTAGGCACCATGTTTGTGATAATTTAAAAAATGAATCCAAAAATGGCAGCGTTCGCTTCGTTGTCTACCTATAGGTTCTATGACACGTTACTTCATCTTACAATCTCATATTTGTGACTCCGTTCTCTGGACCAATAAGTCCCTTATTCGGTAAATATCACGTTTATTGTTTTTGCTAATATTTCGAGTCCAGCATCCGAGATAATCAATTAGATAAGCTAGGTAAGAGTCTGAAGCCAAGAAAACAAACCGGCTGAAGGAGTATCGACCTTAACCCACTGCAATACAGTTTCTTTCTGCTCAATAAATTAAGCAGTACACTTATCGACATCGACAACTACTTAAGTCGCTGGACGCTACAAACATAACCTTCGCTAACTAATCTTTCGTTCAATTCTTCTGCCTTTCTCTCGAATCCTCTCTGCAAACTGCTCTCGGAGGGGAGTCTCTTCCTTTGTGGCTGACTTTGGAGGCCTTTCGAGACCTCTTAAACTTAGCTACGTCGTCCCCGAAGACATCTCCCGTTCGAAGCGCTGAGATGAGGTCGTCGAACTCTCCTTTTTGGCCGTTGGTTAGAGTTCCATCGCGGGACCCATCGGAATGGCCGTTGCAGTCGCCATTGGCTTTGCCCAGAGATTTTCCCACTGAACTAAGTAGGCTTGACGCTTGTTTCCTTTCCATTGTGCGTTTTTTGAGCTGTAGACAAACATTATAATTAAATAAAATTCAATTTTTTGTGCAAAATATTTTACTGAAGATGCATGGGACATAAAACGATGCTAATCGACTTCCTTTTCGAGATAAAAACATTAGGCTATTTTTTATAAATAATTGTAATTGTAAGACCGTGCGAGCGCCGCCCCTCATCACACTTAAATGGTGCTGCAGTCGGGTCATAGGACTTTGTACGAATGAATTCCCGGGCGCAGCGAGGCGGGCCGCTGCGCACTGCGCGTGGCGCCTACCTCCTGCTCGTGGCGCGTGCGCCGCTCCTCGTCGTCCCGGCGCCGGCGCGCCGCGTCGCAGTCGGCGCGCGCGTCGTGCAGCTGCGCCAGGAAGGCGTCCAGCGCGCCGAACAGCTGCGAGGGCGACGCCGGGGCCTCCTCCCCGAATGCGTGGGCGCACGCCTCCAGGCGGCTCTTCATGTCCTGTGCGACGGGGAATGCCTTCATTAGTTAAATACTATAATATTGTGGCGATGCACATGTACCCAGCGCCATTTAGCGATATCGACTTGAACTATTGCATACGGCAACGTCGCTACTGATACTGCATCACGAAAGTGAAGATGATGAAGATATACAACATCCCAACGACAACCGTTGAATCGCGCCCCGCCAGGCGTGATCGCTTTACCTGGACGGAGGATCTTCTATGGTGTTGGAGGAACATCACACCTCGTTCCTCCACACTATTGCAACTGCTTAGAATTGAGGGGTAGATAAATAACACAACCGGCCCGTAGGTACAAGCTCGTATATGGACTCGCGCAGCATTCTACAAATATATCATAATGAAAACAACTACACTCCATTACTGATAGTGACGGTAAGTACCTTACACTACAAATAATTCATACTAATGACCCAATTACTTCTATGAATACCTATTAGTAGATGAGTTAAATACCTTTATTTTTCTTTCGTGCGGAAATCCTTCGGATACCCCGCGCCGGTCAGCGGGGGCGGTTATATCGGGCTTGAACCGTCTCGGATCTACAGACGCCATGGTGTAAGGTTGCCCATAGAGCATATCCCTCGCACCCCGACTGACCCTGGGCCATCTGCAGTTGCGAGATGACCCCCTCGGATTTGGGAACCACGGTGTCCCCGTCTTGCCCCGGTTTGGGGGAGGGGCGCTAGTCGCCCCACCGCGGCACCGTCCCGGCCTGCTTCTGCTGGGGTGACAGGTGGCCTCACCTCTCACCCCCAGGCCTGCGCTCATGGAGCCTGAGTCGCCTGCGACGCGCGGCGAGCATGTTGCGGGCTCGGCGGGCCGGGAGAGTTCTAAATCTCTCCCGAGCGCGCTCCGCCATCTCCTTCGCGAGCATTACATGCTCGCAGAAGGAGGTGGCGGCGGCCCACGCGCTCGCGCTCCGCACCATTGCCGCAATCATACTGCCGAGCGAGAGGACTACCACTCCGATGGCTGCCGCTAGGTCACGCCTCAGCGCCTCCCACGCTGGGCAGACCGCCAGCGTGTGCAGCCCTGAGTCCTCGCTCGCGTCGCAGTGATGGCACTCAGGCGTTGGCTCCTTCCTGATCCGATGCAGGTGGTCCCCTAAGCTCCCCTTCCCGGAGATCACCTGCGTCAGTCGGTACGAGAGGCTTCCGTGTCGCCTCTCTAGCCAAATCTCTATGATGGGCCTTACCGCCGCTATTGCGGCGTGCCCTGCGCTTGGTTGCCCAAGTCATTCCTTACACTCCACCGCGATGGTCTGGCGGAGCTGATGGCCTGGCGGAGCTGGATGAGTTAAATACCTATCGCAATTTATTGTAATGACCGCCGTTTGTGACACCGCCTGGATAAGTGGGTAACAAATGTTTAGCCATGCCACCTCGGAAACTCATACCTGTCCAACACAGAAAAAAAACAGTGGCACTCTCGGAGTGCCGACAGAAGTGAAAACTTGAACAATTACGTGTGTGTTTTTTGAATCGTCATCATACATCCCTCCCTCCCTCCACCCACCCATCCATCCATCCATTTCTGAATATGGAAAGCATGTCGTAACGATAACGCGAAGTATCTGTTTCTTTTTCACCCAAAAAGTGCTCAACACGTCTTAACAAGTTTTCACTTCAAAAATTAGGCCAAATTTCAATACTGGGTTCTTTAAACGGGTTGGGAAAAGCAACCATCGAGACCGTCAAAGAAGGGACCACCATTTTAGGATCATCTGCATCTGGAATGGAGGCCCGTATCTATAGAGCTTTATGTAATCTTACCATCCAGCGGGGCGCAGTCAATAGAAGGACTGAATATTAAAAAAAAACAGAACAGTCACGAAGTCCGTGCTTCAAAGAGCACCTTAAGCCATCCTTATCGTGTGTTATCTACATCTGTGGCAGTAGTTAGAGAGCCAGCAGTCGAACAACTTAATCTAACTCAGACCTTCGATATCGCCAGGTAGGTCAGATGGCAGTTGTTTCATGAAAAATTTCGAAGTTCGGATGTTTCTTTTCATAACCCCGAACCCAATTAGTTAGAAAAAGGTTCAAAGGATTCCTTTTTTTTAGCTGTGCGAACATCCAACAAAAGTTCAAGAATTTACTATTTGTCTTGGAGGGCAGTCAGTATAGCGACGAGCGACAATGTGTATTATTCCCTATAGATCTCCAGGGGACTTTCTGTTAAATGTAAACTTTTAAGTGTGCAGTTAGTATTATTTGGATAAATATTAAATATTGTACGACAATGTACACAACGACATCTAGACCCAAACTAAGCAGAGCTTGTCATATGGGTTCTAGAATGCGGATAAACATACTTAAATACTTTTTTTTTGTAAATATATACATATTATACATAGAAACACCCAGACCAATGCAAATATACATATTTGCACTGAGCGGGAATCGAACCCGCGACCTTTGGCTTAGCAGTCGAATGCACTACCGCTACGCCACAGAGGTCGTCAAAGGATGACTGTCCAGTCTGTTTCTGTGCGACCCGATTGAGTGTTCTTGAACTGTTTTTACGTTAGGAGGACATTTCGGAGGATGAAGCCACAATAATCACGAACCTGGAACAGGTCCTCTAACTGCGTGAAGGTGCAGACAGCATGTGCGTGGAAGTCCCTCATCACAGGCAGGAACATATCGTTCGGTGATCTGTTAGGGAGTGCCGCGTGGTACTCCAACTCCTTAGCCACCTCCCGGAGCCCCGTGCGGAGAGACCCGACGTCCTTCTCCAACTGTTCCACACATACTTTGGCGGCTGCCCGAACGTGGGGTAAGTCTTCTTCCAGCAGGAGGATGTCTTTAAACTGTAACATGGACCAATAGTGTTGATTTCCCGTGCATTTTTTTTAAATTTAGATTTGCTATTACTCGCAAAATTCAATAACAAATATGTAACATGATAGATACAAATGAAATAATGGATATAGTGAACAATGCTAGAGAAATCTGATCTGGGGGATACCATGAAACATTCGAAATATCGGGCTCGCAGGAAACCTGAACGAAAAACCTAGCATTTAGGACCGCAAGTTCGAATGTTTCATAGTAGGGTTCTCTGGTCTCTTCACTAGCCTTTTATTTATTTTTTCGTGCAGAAATCCCTTCGGATACCCCCCCCCCCCCCGCCGGCCAGCGGGGGCGGTTATGTCGGCTTCACTAGCCTATCTAGATTCACATATGATAAATAATAAAACATTTGAAAGATGATATTACATGTAATAGACCTATAAGGTAATTTAAAAAATGGGTGTTCTGTTCTAGATAGAACAAGCTGTGAATGAGAAATGTTAATGGTGGAACTCCAATCAAACGCTACGATAGCACCCACTTACGTTGGTATTATTAGTTTGCTGCGTGAAAAAATAAACTTTTATTGGACCTTTTTTTTTTTTTTTTTTATCGTGCGGAAATCCCTTCGGATACCCCCCCGCCGGCCAGCGGGGGCGGTTATGTCGGGCTTGCACCGACTAAAACCGCACGCCGTCTCGGGTCTTCAGACGCCGGGGTGTAAGGTTACCCATAGAGCATATCCCTCGCACCCCGGCTAACCCTGGGCCATCTCACCACTAACAGCATCGCTCATCCTGTCTCCTCTGAAAGCAGAGGAGTACGGAGAGCGATGTGTTCCCGCCACGTTGGGTATTGGCCGACGATCAATGCCAACCCTATGAAGGGGTGAAGGGGAAGCCATTGACCGCCGCCCAGGGTGTACCGGCCGCTCCGATTCCGTTCCCCCCGGACTGCAGCGGGATCGGAATCGGAGCGACACTCGAGGAGGTTACCCAACACACACCCCAACTTTTATTGTACCTATTGCAATCGTAGTTAAAGAATAAAATATATTTGGTGTTTATATTCTGATCGGATATGGATGGACAAAAGCGCGCTGGAGGCGCTTTTGTTTTTAAAAACAGTACTAGTAACCGTAGTTATTAGTATTCTTAGGAAAGCTAAATAGCTTGTGTTCAGAAATGTGTTCACGGCGATTGTATTTCGGGGTGCGAGGGAAATGCTCTATGGGCAACCTTACACAACGGCGGCATTTTCAGACCCGAGACGGCGTGCGGTTTTAGCCCGACATAACCGCCCCCGCTGGCCGGCGGGGGGGTATCCGAAGAGATTGCCGCACGAAAAAAAAAATAAAGGCCGACTTTATAACCACTAAGCTACCGACGCTTTCTCGACCAGTGTTCGTTTCTGAACCTACACTTACCATGGACCCGTACTGTTTAAACATTTGTAATGGTATAACAAGAAATTCATATACTAATAGTTCGTTTTCGACTGAACTCAAAATGGTGCTGATATGTGTTATTCTAAACTATACTCTATCTCTGTACCAAATTTCAGCCAGATTCGTTCAACCGTTTGAACATGATTGAGTAACAAACATACGAACATCTTCACAAATTTTTACACCTATAGTATATATATAGTAGGATATCCCATCGACCATGAAGTTTATATGTTAAGTTTCAGTTGGTATTGAGACCAATGAAAACATTTTGGAAGCGCCGGTAGCTTAGTGGTTAAGAGATAACGAAAGATCCCGGGTTTTAATCCTAGTGATTACACTTCCAATGTAAACCCACTCCTAATACAAGCAATTTCACTTAGCTGTAGGGGTTAGGAGAAATACTAGTAATTTCGGTTACTAATATTCTTTAAAAGTATATCTCTTACTGAGACACCCTGTCTCAGTAAGAGTGCACTTTTTAAAATTTGAGTTTTTTTTTCATTCAAGTGGCAATTCTGAAATTTGACAACTGTCACCTCTGTTTATTTCGATTATAAAAAACGGAGCGCTTTTCGAAAGAACGACGCATTATAATTGTGAAAACTCATTACAAAAATGGGGAAAGTTACGCTGAAACCGCTTGCAAACTTCGCCAAATTTTCAGCCGAGAAAGTGCACCTAATGTGTCAACCATTCGAAGAGTGGTCAAAAAATTTGAAGAAACTGGGTCGATTATGGATAATAAGAATCCTTTGCGTCAACGTACTGGTCGGTCTCTTGAAAACATTGCTGCTGTAAACGAGAGTGTCGCCGAAAACTCGAAAACATCAATTCTGCATCGTTCTCAACAACTTCAAATTTCACGAAGCACTACGCAGCGAATTATGAGTAAAGACCACCACCGTCATGCATACAAGATTCAGCTAACTCAGGAGCTCAAACCAGCAAACCACGGAAAGCGCCGGCAATTCGTTCAATGGGTAATGGAGCAAAGTGAAGTCGGTGCCAATTTTTCGAAAAAAGTAATGTTCTCCGATGAACCGCATTTCCATATGAATGGCTTCGTGAAACACAAAATTGTCGAATTTAGGACTCCTCATGCAATCCATGAGAAACAAATGCATCCACAACGAGTAACTGTATGGTGCGGATTTTGGTCAGGCGGCGTGATTGGACCTTACTGTTTTGAAAATGAGGCCGAAATTGCAGTGACTGTGAGTGGCATTCGTTACAGGAATATGATAACGGACTTCTTGTGGCCTCAACTACAACATGCCGTCCGGCATGAATCTGGACAACATGTGGTTTCAGCAGGACGGCGCAACCTGCCACACCACGCATGAAACATCGACTTGTTGCAGCAACGATTTCCAGAACACATTATCTCACGAAATTCTGATGTCAATCGTGCGATTTAACACCGTACGATTTTTTTCTTTGGGGTTTTGTGAAATCTCGGGTTTATGCTAATAAACCCGAAACAATTCCTGAGCTCAAATAGAAAATCCAAAGCGTCATCGGTGAGATACAGCCACATTTCTGTGCAAAAGTCATGGAAAATTTCACGCAGAGTAAGGGCCTGTCATAGGAGCCAGGGTCATTTGCCGGATATTTTATTCCATACTTCTTTACAATACAATAAAAATATCAAAACTTCGTCATAAAAAGTGCACTCTTACTGAGACACCCTATATATATAGGAATATGAGCAATTACCTGTGTCTCCAACATCTCGACGAGGTAGTGCAGAAGCGTGGTGTTGCGCGATACAGACGACTTCGTGTCGGCCAACTTGTTCAGCGACGAGAGACGGAAGCCGGATGCGTTCCCGCGAGCACCTCTGTAAATATACCATACAAACATATAGCTTAATTATAATTTACTGACTTAAGGGGCTCGTGGCTTAGTGGTAACCGAGTAGGTTAACCCATTGCACGGTTAAGCAATAATAGCCAAGTTAGTCTTAGGATGGGTGACCATTCTTAACACTCATCGCTCTCGGAGAGTACGTTATGCAGTCGGTCCCGGTTCCCATGCGAACATTTATGTGGCATTTGTTACGGGTCATTGGAACCAGTTTTATAACGATTATTAGAAAAAAACAAAGCAACACTACCGGTGGAGACATGTCAGTAGGGATATACGGAAAAGGCCGGGTTTAATGCGTAAAAGACATATAACATACATAACATAACTTCACGCCTGTATCCCCGATGGGGTTGGCAGAGGTGTATTACACACTCACGATTCGCCAGTTATGTTAAGGTCCCAATGTAATAGGGGGCGAGCCTATTGCCATCTACTGGGCACATTATTATGCGAGCGATAATTAATATTTGTGTGTGCCCTGGGAGGCCCGGGGCGACTGGGGATCGAACTCGAGACCTCGTCTCAGCAGTACGTTATGTACGCCACTGGGCTATAGCCGCTTTTTTGTTGCGTAAATGTCTTATTAGAAATGCCACTAAGTCCGGCAAGCATTACACTATTTGCGAAAATACGTATTTATTCCGAAATGGAGTGATTCCTATAATGAGCTACCAGCGATTGTTACGGGCTGCCCGCTCACGCACCTGTTCATGTAGTTGCCGAGCGCCAGCACCACCTCCAGCAGCGCGCGCAGGCGGCGCGAGCGCGCCATGTCGCGCGCCGCGCGCAGCACGAGCGACGCGCGGCCGTGCGCCTCGGTGGCGGCCACGCTGAACTTCTTCTTGAACAGCAGCGTGCGCACGCGCTGCGAGTAGTGCGGGATCCTGCCGGACAGAACCTTCTGTTAGCTCCATCGTCGTCCTCATAGCAATTTCCAAGTAACGTTCTTAGTTTTACTTTGGAACCTGGACGTCCGCTATTTATTTTTGATTGGTGGATTGGAAGCGGCTGCCGTCAGACCTTTTTTTTATATGTAGTCCGTCAAATTGACTGCACCCCGCCTAATGGTAAGCTGAGGTGAAGTCCAAAAAGTAGTGGCCACCATTTCCAGATATTGTCCCTAGAATGGTGGCCCCTACCTAGACGGCCTCAACAGATGTTTTTTCACGCCCCGCTTAAAGAGCCCAGGATTGTAGGTAGAAGGGAACACGTGTGTGGGTAAAGCGTTCCTGTGCTTTATGGCGACAAAAAAACACAAAAAAAGACGACAAAAAAGGAGTCACCAAACCGCCTGGTTCGCGATGGTTGGACCTTCCAACCACCTGTTAGTGCACCGACTAACAGGTGAGATTAGCTTGAGCCCCAAATGTGATGGTAGAACTCTATACACCCATGTTAGCTCCGAATGCTATAATCGTCGGTAGCTTAGTGATTAAGAAGTCGGCCTGATGATCGAGATGTCGGGTACGAATCCTGGTCGTGACGTGAATTCACTCCTAACACGAGTAATTTAGCTGGAGGGGTTAGGGGGAATACTAGTAATTTCGCTTACTAATATTCTTTAAAACAATCTATTGCTAAGGGACTCATGGCTAAATGGTACCCGTTAGGCTAGCACATAGCAAAATTAAGCAATATTAGTCAGGTCAATCTTAGGATTGATGACCGTTCTTAACACACTGAAACTCCTCGGTGGCGTTTCATCATGTCAGCCAAACGACGCCCACTGCTGGGCATAGGCCTCCCCCAAGGATCTCCACAACGATCGGTCCTGCGCTGCCCGCATCCAGTGGCTTCCCGCGACCTTGGCTAGATCGTCGGTCCACCTTGTAGGGGGCCTGCCCACGGAACGTCGTCCGGTACACGGTCGCCATTCGAGAACCTTTCCGCCCCAGCGGTCATCGGTTCTCCGCGCTATGTGTCCCGCGTACTGCCACTTGAACGATGCAAGCCTTCGAGCGATGTCGGTTGTTTTAGTTCTCCTGCGGATCTCTTCATTTCTGATTCGATCGCGCAGGGAAATACCAAGCATCGCTCTCTCCATTGCTCGCTGGCTGACCTTGAGCCGTGCCATTTGTTGTAAATAAATACATATTATACGTAGAAACACCCTGACCAATGCAAATATATTTATATACATATTTGGAAAAACCAAATATACCACATATTTGCAATGAGCGAGAATCGAACCCACGACCCAGAGGTATACAGCAGTAGAACGCTCTACTGCCACGCGCCAGAAGACGTCAGATAATGTTAAGTATACTAACTTGGAAATCTCATAAAGGAAGCGGTCAGCTCGCGCCATGCTGTCGAGTTCATCCTGGTGCTCTTCCAGCAGCGCGGCTTCTTCGGCACTCGGCGTGAATTTCACCAGCTGCTCCACCATGTCGATGGGCAGCTGTTCTCCACTGTCCATACGAAGGATTGCACTAAAAATAATACAATCCGTGGTAAGATTCTGTGCTTGTGGGAAATATTATTAAAACTATTACTTAGTAAACTCTATTATACTCTTTTATACATAGATAGGTACTGTAGTGTTCGGACTCTTTCGAACACTATAGTTAGTTGCCTGGCCATCATGCGTCAGCGATATTAAAATAAAAATGTATAAATCAATTTGAATTAAGAGCATACGTAAAAAGCAAAAAGGTTTGCGGGGAGATCGAGTGAGTGGGTGACCAGGGGCTCCGTCCTTGACCCGCCAGAAGAGAATATCAAGAAGTGAAAAGTGTATTAGGCCCAATCACTGAGCAGAGTTCGCGACCCTCTTGTTCGTTTCAGTAAATACAAAGAACCTCGCGTAAATCCCCTAAAAACACGTTCAGTAGAGTTATAATTAAGAATAAATATATTAATCATATAAAATCCTTGTCTTATAATTTAAATATCACTAGTTATCGACAAGAAACTGTGAAGTCAAACCCCAGACTCCACAGAATATATACATCTTATGCACAATGTGTGTCTCTGTACTCTATCCGACTATCCTATAATAAATATGAAGCACATTAAAAGTACCCTTTTTTTATTCGTGCGGAAATCCAGCCAGTGTCTAGGGTCTATAACATTAAAAGTCCCCGGCTAACGGCAACAGATTTGCTCCCTATTACGTAGAATTATAGAGCAAATACAGAGGAGGTATTATTTCTGAGCGGTGTCACTTTGCGGGGGTGAGTGAGTGTGTGTGTGAAGAGGGGTTAGATGCCACCCACTACCATTACATTACTGGTCAATAGCGAAACTCTAATTTTATTCTATGTCGATGTTACTACGTAGTATGACTATTTCACACTACATTTTACTGAATGTAACAGGGACGCACTCAGCTACAAAGAATCGCCATCTAGCATCGAGTAGAATTATATTTGGAGATACAGAGGCACACGAACGCTGATAGCACAAGACTAGGGCCAGGCCTACTGTTATGACGTCAGGGTAGGCCCGAGGCTCACAACGCACAGTTACTTAAGCCGCCTTGTGCGTGAAACCGGAAGTATAGTTGGCAAAATGTAGGTATTCATTCACCTACCCTTTCGGAATATACAGGCACGAGAGTGAAATAAATTATGAATTTAAAAACACCTTTTTAAGAACAAGCTTTATAGGAAGAGCTTAACAAGACAAATCTAATAAGTCCAAACATGACGGGACTATCTTGTTTAATTCCGAAGTTCCTATACCACCATGATATCATTTCGCAGAGTATTCACCAAAAAAAAGCAAATGAGCCCAAACTCGATTGGTTTATCTTGTTTAGTTCCAGAGTTCCTATGGACACCTTCCGACTCCATCAACATACCAGCTTCATAGTACCATATTATCGCATTGTCAACGAAAATAAGCGATTCCAATCTAATGTCGGGCTTCAAAGGTTTGACCCACACTAACTAACAAACTAAATAAATAAATAAATATTCTACGACATTCTACACAGCGCTTTCTAGACCCAAAGTAAGCATAGTTTAACTAGCTTGTGTTATGTGTTCCAGAATGCGGATAAACATACTTAGATACTTTTTTTTTTGTAAATACATACATATTATACATAGAAACACCCAGACCAATGCAAATAAATAATATTCATGCATACAAATATTTGCACTGAGCGGGAATCGAACCCGCGCCCCCTGTCGTAGCAGTCGAATGCACTACCGCAACGCCACAGAGGCCGTTGCCGAGGCCGAGACAGATCAAGTTAAATAAAAGTTTGTAGAAAGAAATTATGTAGTAGTTGGTTTACATACCGGCAAATCTCCTCATCCGTCATCTTCAACTTGGACAATAGGATGGTGCAGTTCTGCGCTCTGCGTCCGTCGATTACTGACAAGATCTTGGTGCGCGGCTTCGACCCCAACTGTCTCAGGTCTTCTACTGATCCTTCGTTCTGCGGATTAAATATTTATTTACTTTTAAATCGTATAATCTGATCAGCTTATTAAAAGTATTTTTTTAAGAATTTTAGTAGAAAACCGAAATGACTAATATTCCCCCTAACCCCTTCAGCCAAGCTAAACTGCTCGTGTTAGGTATGACACTGCGGTAATGTAATGGTCAGAATTGGAATCCGTGGCCTTTCGATCATAAGGCCGACTCCGTAACCACTAAGCTATCAAGGCTTCTGAATAAATGTTTGCTGAAAGTATATTTCTTTTCCGTGTGGAAATCGTCAAGTACCGCGACCATGATATAGATTTATATTTATTTCTTTGAATTTCTGTACCTTTTTTTTTTTTTTTCGTGCGGAAATCCCTCTGATAGCAGTGGTCAGAAGTTACTATATATATTTCTATGTTGACACGCCAAGCGCACTTCAAGAGCCTTTTTAACCAATTTCAAAACAGGAGAAGTTCTCAATTCAACTGAATGTTCTTCTTTTACTCCACTGTTTGTCAATTGTATTCTTTTTTTGTTTAGAAGAGCTATTTGCGAATTATAGTGTGAAATTAGAAATTAGTTATTTATATCTCACTCACCTGAACTCCATTCTTCTGGTAGGCACAGAACATCTTGTCAATCGTATGTAAATCCATTGTATTATACAATTTGGTATCGTCGAGCTCCTGCCATATAGTTCCATGTAGCTTCGTGTCCGGCAGCTTACTCCAATTGAAACTCTTCAAGGGATTTCCAGGGGTTGGCACGTTTTTTTTCGCTTTTGGTGCAGTAGTAAGAGGTGCTAATGGGGCTAATGGAGCTGGTGGGGGTGCGGGGGCTGGTGGCGCAGGAGGTAAGGGAGGGGGACATAATATAGGAGGTGGTGGGGGAGGTGGGACTGAGCATGTTTCAATAACTGCGCTCTTTAGGTTGCTAACCTATAGATAGGAGAAAGAAAAGGTTAAAGAGGTAGAAAAACCTTATTAAAATACAATGAAGAACCATCAGCAATAGTCATATAAGCCAGTAGTAATATAAACTCAACTGAAACAACTAATGCTGACCTCTCATTAAAGACAAGACAGTCTCAAGACAGAGACATATTTTATGAAAGTGCGCATACTTACAATGAAACAAAGCTGTCTAATACAAGTCACGTGACGTCACGACAAGTCTGTCTTAAGACCGTTGTGTCTCTAATATGCGCTAAGCCTAGCGAATAACTAAGGATAAGGATGCTATGTGCGAAATTTTCGTCCACTGTGAAAATCGCAAAACACACTTAAGATGAACTTACTAAATAGCGCACATTAAACAAACTAAATAACTAGTGACGCTCAAATACCGCGTGGTCATAGTGGACAGTTGTGCTCACTTACGATAACTTCCACCAGAGTTTCTAAATGATCAATTTCCGGTACTTTTTGACAGTATGTATATCAAAAATGTTAATATAAAAATTTTAATTTAATGATATAGGCAGGTACCTACTTTATAACCAAAACTACAATAGACATAAAAAAATAGAATTGCTTCGTCCTGTAAAATTGTATATTTGAAACGGTATTCACGAACGCTACGTTACGCACTATTGCACTGTCACAGACGCGACGTATGGTTTCCTTACCTTGGCATCATCAGGTATGCTTCCCTCACTGACTAGTTTCTCAAACCTCGCCCTCTCCGTACGCTCCTGGTTCAACTATACAATAAATTTATATGAGACATATATTTCATAAAGTACAGTCGCCCACAGAAATTGCTGAACACTAACAAATTTATAACCGATCCTTATATTGAAGTAAATCATTAAATATTTTATGTAAATTGCGTTTGTAATCTACAGAGGGCAAATTTACATTTTTTAAATTTTTGTAACTTGGAATGTGTTAAGCTAATACCGAAGGCGACTGTACCTAATTTTATCCACTTTCAAAATAGGTACAAAGAAATTGAGAGGTAACTCGTAAACACGATCCGTTTGATCAAATAGACGATTGAATTGGGAATGGGAAGGTATTTTATTCACATTAAATACTAAAAACTATAAAACATTCTGAATACTCAATCCAATATTATGTTTTTGGTATAGTATTATTGAAGAAGCAATAGTAGTTTAAGTACAGTCTGCTACAAAAGTTGCTGAACACTAACAAAACAATGTTTGCAATTAATTGATTTAATAGTTTTTTGTACTCCTCAGACGACAAATTGAGATATAGGTTGAGTTGAAACAAAACAAAATATATTGTTTTGTTTATTATTTTATGAAAATCAACTTTTGTCGATGCTTGTACATAGAAACAGAAGTTATCTACATCAAAAAAGATGACATCTTAAAGCGTATGCACTGACACAATTTAGTGGATATGTATATAGACTGCTTCATGGAAGGATTTAGTTCTTATTATAATATAAAAGTTAACAATATAACACTGCCCCAAGATGTTAGGACGCATAAGCATTTACCAATGAGAATAAATAATGCATGATTATGAAAATATATAATACGTTTAAAGCATGATTTAAATGAATATCATTATGAACGCAATGTAAAAAAAAATTGTAAGAGAAGTTCGCACGTAAGTAAAATTCGTAGATGGCGCTACTTATCTTGACATACCTAATTTATAAGACGGTATAGGAATTTCTTCACATTTTTTTCTACACAAAAAAAATATATAATGAAACAGAAAATAGCGCCTCTACTAAAAAAAAATAAAGCAGGATTGCCTACAAAAAAGTAGATAACATAATGAAAAAAGATTGGAACCAAAACTAGCCCCAAAAAAAATTCGAGCACTGTGAGAACTAAATAATTTACTACGTTTTCATAATATGGGGTTCTTAAACTCCGTACAAAAAGAAATAAACAGAAAAAGAAGATTACTGATATTCCCGCTAAGCCCTCCAACCAAGCGAAATTGCTTGTGTTAAGAGTGGGTTCACGCTGGTAGTGTAACGGCCAGTAACGGCCAGTATTCGAACCTGAGACCTCCCAATCGCAAGGCCGACTCCTTAACCATTAAACTAGTGATGCTCAATAAGACCATCTGTGCCCCCAAAACTTCCCAAAGACCACTTCATATATAACTATGGGCAAAAATCTCAACAAAGTTCTCTAGACGCTTAGAACGAGTTTGTGGGTCTCTTTGGAGGTAAGCGCGGGGTGCGACTACGGAGGCGCGCCAGTCAAACAATCATAGATATTAGGTCGTTACATATGAAATTGCCGTTTTTCTTTAAGAAATTGGAGGAAACCCAATTTTCAGTACTAACATTTTTGCATTTGTCTTAGGAATGACAAATCCAAATTTTATGATATTTTTTATGTATGAATGAGACAACATTAAACTAACAAACAGCAACTTTTATTACATTTTTGAAAAGTGACAGCTGTTAAGTAATACGAAATTTATCATCAAAATGGATAGGAAGTACTGTTTTTGAAGATCGAAATAATTTATCAAGCGGCCAATAAAAACAAAATTTCATACATAGTTGTAAAATCTTGAAATCAATTTTCAAACAAAATATAAATAATGGAAATAGCTATTAAATTACAGGAATAACGAACTCATGAATTTGTATGAAAATTTCGGTAATTTCGTAGGTAAAGACCTATTTTATTATAAAACTAATCACGGACTTAAAGAGCTCGCGTCATTGGTTGATTAATCCTTTTATTGGTTTTTTGATTGGCCAGTTAGTGCACATGCGCGAACTCTTTGACGTTTGTTCAAGATTTTTGCCACGAGGTATACCTGTTGTTCTAAATGATGAGCACGAGTTGCTGCAGCCCTAGCTCGCTCCGTACACTCCATATGCGCGGCAGTCTCCCTCTCCAGCCTCTCCTTCAATCGGGACACGACTCCCTCTAACTCTTCCTTCTCTTGAGACTGCTCGTCCACTTGCTTCTCCTGTTAGTCGGTTATGGGTTAAGTTATTACATGCATGTGTGTGTGTGTATGGATGGGTGTATGGGTGTGCGTTATCGGTGGGTAAAGTCTGATGATTGGTTCTGTTAAGCTGACGCACCCACACGAAAAAAAAGGCCCTATTATTATTTTGTTTTTGTGGCGTAGCGGTAGTGCATTCGACTGCTACGACAGGGGGCGCGGGTTCGATTCCCGCTCAGTGCAAATATTTGTATGCATGAATATGTCTATATTACATAATATTTATTTATTTATTTAAATAATAAATAAATATTCTACAACATTCTACACAGCGCTTTCTAGACCCAAAGTAAGCATAGTTTAACTAGCTTGTGTTATGGGTTCCAGAATGCGGATAAAAATACTTATATACTTTTTTTTTTGTAAATACATACATATTATACATAGAAACACCCAGACCAATGCAAATAGACATATTCATGCATACAAATATTTGCACTGAGCGGGAATCGAACCCGCGCCCCCTGTCGTAGCAGTCGAATGCACTACCGCTACGCCACAGAGGCCGTCAAATTTTTTTTATAATATATTCGATTATTTTAAAAGCCTTGTGTGTATTTAAAATGTCAATAAAATAATCAGCTTGACAGAACCATTATGTAACGCTTATAAAATATCCAGTTATGATGTTTAACCACCGCTGTGTACCCTTAATTGAAAGTGTTGCCATCAAATT
This sequence comes from Cybosia mesomella, assembly GCA_946251805.1. NCBI lineage: Eukaryota > Metazoa > Arthropoda > Insecta > Lepidoptera > Erebidae > Cybosia > Cybosia mesomella. Next base: position 24,802,809 of record OX276402.1, on the reverse strand, counting down.
AAATTAAACCGTATAATGTAATGAATGAATCAGTATAACCATATCATGTACATGTATGTAAGTATGTAGTGTAAGTTTTATATGCCGCTACCAAAAGGCAGTTATAAGATTGTCTAAGAAACATTATAATAATGTAATAAGGATAACTTGCAGTTTTTAACCTTGAAGTTTTTATGTTTGAACCTTTTTTTTTTTTTCGTGCGGAATCTGTATGGTTTATGCCAATTACTCCAAATTAACGTTTTGCAAATTTTTCGATTCGCATAACACTCAATTCCTAATTTCTAAAAAGCTCGATTGCATAGCATTCGAATTTTGAATCGAACTTTTTAGGAATCGGACGTTATGCGACTCGAACTTTTTGGACATCGGTTGTTATGTGATTCGGCTCTTTTTTTATCACTGTACTTTTTCTAAATTCGAAGTTTATCACATTGATGCCCTAAATAATATAACATCTAATAAAATTAACCATTGACTAGCAGATAAGATCCCCTTACCCGGTAGAAAGTTTCCTTGAATCAGAGGGAACTAGTGGGGAGGAACCCGTGTTCCTCCCCACTAGTTACTTCGGTATCAATACCATAAGAAAAAAAAACTGCCAAGAAAACTATATTACTTATACTTAATTATAATTATACTAAACCACAACATTTCTTAGACAATAAAATTATAAGCGTGGTTTGTAAACCGTGTTACCTTCTTAGCCAATTCGGTGGCCAAGTCGACGTTCTCTCTCTGCAAGTTGTCGGCTTTACTCCTAGCGGCTACCAGCTCTTCTTCCTTGGCTAGTAAGTGGACAATCTCGCCGACGTTGATCTCGAGAGGGGCCACGTCTGGGTCGTAAACCTAGACAAAAATTAAACAGGTTGTTTCAGGTGTATATTTAATTTTTCGAGGGCTTACCCGGGGTGCCCGGCAACGGACACTTGGGGAGGACACCGTGCGGTTTTAGTCGGTTCATACCCGACAGTATAACACAGACACATCTATTGGCACATGACGCGTGCAAGTCCTAGTTTCAGTGGTGGTAGTGCTATTGCTGCACCACGCGGTCCAGCAGCGGCCAGTGCTGCGGCTGCGGGTTGTACTTCCGTGTACGTATGTGGCGTACCTTGGTGTGGTCGTGGTCGTTAGCGGAGCTGTTGTCGGAGTCGGGCGCGGTGAGGTCACTGGCGGCGCGGCTGGGCGCGGCGGGCTGCTGCAGCACGAGCTGCTGCACCACGCGATCCAGCAGTAGCCAGTGTTGCGACTGCGGATTGTACTCCACTGCAACCACACAATCACGAGTTACTCACTATTCAGAGACACGTAAATTAGTACTGTGCTTGTAACAGTATCGATACTGTGGTGGCAAGAGTATCGATGCCGTGGTGGCAAAAGTATCGATGCTGTGGTGGCAAATGGATCGATGCTGTAGTGGTAAAAGTATCGATGCTGTGGTGGCAAATGGATCGATGCTGTAGTGGTAAAAGTATCGATGCTGTGGTAGCAAAAGTATCGATGCTGTGGTGGCAAATGGATCGATGCTGTAGTGGTAAATGTATCGATGCTGTGGTGGCAAATGGATCGATGCTGTAGTGGTAAACGTATCGATGCTGTGGTGGCAAATGGATCGATGCTGTAGTGGTAAAAGTATCGATGCTGTGGTGGCAAAAGTATCGATGCTGTAGTGGTAAAAGTATCGATTTTGTGGTGGCAAATGGATCGATGCTGGAGTAGTAAAAGTATCGATACATTTGCCACCACAGCATCGATACTTTTACCACTACAGCATAGATCCATTTGCCACCACAGCATCGATACTTTTGTCATCACGGCATCCATAATATTGCCACCACGGCATCGATACTCTTGCCACCACAGTATCGATCCATTTGCCACCACAGGACCGATCGTTGTGGAGATCCTTGGGGGAGGCCTATGCCCAGCAGTGGTCGTCGTTTTGCTGACATGATGATGATGATGATGAAACTGTTTAAAGCCTTACATTTCGGAGAATTTAATTGATTGTCATTATATAAATTGCATTTTATGATACAAAGATTACATATACCATACAACACATAAAATTCAATATCTATCCCTAGTTAACGATTAACTTTAACTTCTGTTAGTTCCGTTGATTATTATTATTTTTCGTAATGTAATACTTAACGCTAACAAAGTTAACTTTTATAATAACGGATTAGCGATTAACGGAATTAACTATTTGGTATTCAAAAAATACTAAATTGAATTAAAATTATGATATTATAGTAGGTACGGAGCGATAAGTGAGTGGTAGGAGAGATAGACCCAAGAAGTGCTAGCTTGACATCGTAGAAGATGACGTAGGTATGTGCCAATAGTCTCAGTACCATGGATATGTAAGACCGCGTGAAGTGGAGAAGTAAAAGCCGGATCGCGGATTACGGGGTCGGAGGTCACAACATAGGATTCGACCGGGACTAAAACTAGGATAATGATAAGTACTGAGTGATAATAAAACTTATAATTGAATAATATACCATTTAAATAAAATTCAAAAACAACAACAAAAATCTTACGCCCAGCTCCAAAGGTATCACAACAGGTTTAAGAAATTTGGTAGAACCGATTACATTGCTTGTAATCAGCATCCTAGGGAGGAATAGATTTTCTTTGCCAAAAGCCAAAGAAAATCGAGTCCTACCTAGGATGCTCCGCGAAGCTATTGAAATTAAAAAACATCCTAATTTTAATATACAAGGTGGTTGGAATGTACCACCGGCTTAGGACCCAGTCATTCACTTAATTAATTCCAAGAAAAATCAAAATACTTCAAGACTTCATGACACTGAGCTCATTCTGCGTAAATAGTAACACCAACAATTCATCATAGTTCGGGTACTTTGAGATAACTTACACTTCAAACTACAAAACAACAACCATCTTTAGTCTCCCCGTGACCATGGCTGCTGGAAAGCAACCGAAACGTCGGGATCAATGTAAATATAAAATAACATCAAATATATCGCGATAGAATCCGTTAACAATTGTTTTATTTCAACATTGCTTGTAAGTTGGAGTACTCGTATATGCGGCCCTTAAGATCTTCCGAGTCCATGCCAACCTCTCAACCTCTCCTCTAATTCTACGGACGAGGCTTTTCTCTTGGGGTTGGGGGGGTCAGATGTCATTCGCTACCGTAAATCCAAGTAAACTAAATTATGGATGAACTAGGCTACAATCTTTGGATGCAAACGGTATTGGGGCTCGGATGATATGATTATATTCCTTGTTTTTTCACGTAAGTAGGGCACCTCAATATAACTTCACCTCGCCTGCTGGTAAGCAAAAGGAGAACGACTTCCTCTCAGGAATGAGGGTCACCATTGCAGATACGAAATAAAAAAATTGCTACAATAGCGGGCCCTCAGTTGGACAATATTTCTAACTTACATGGCAACAATAAAAAGTGTTCCAACATAGACAGCAAGTGAGGGTAGGCAGCAGTGTGGCTTAGCTTGCGTCTCAACAGCTCAAACATTGAAGTAGCGCTCTTCGTATCCACATGTTCTTTGTCAAACCTCCGCGCCAATTCCCTCTCATCTTCGTTCCGGATCATCTCGAAGAACTCGATGTGACGGTCCAGGGTTTCGTTCTCGTATTTGCGGAGCTTTTCGATTACTAAAAAAAAGTTTATATATTTACAGTGAAATAGTAAATACTCCTAAGCAATTCAGAATTCACTTAACACTGTAAGACTGTAGTTGTAAGACACCTACAGTGTAAAAATTATTTAAATAACCTTGGTGAAACAAAACTATACCTACTTTTTAATTTTAACGAACATGAACGTCAGTATTAAAAAAATATTAGCTTATGCCTGCATATGCTATTTTATTAATTTTTGCTTCCGTTTAAGAAAGAAAGAAAAAAGCAAAGTATCTTCGGTTAACCAATCAAAATTGACCAATTACAATTATAAAGGATTGCATTTTCAGAAGTCCTAGTAGAATCTCTTTTCAACATTGCTAGTACCTAAACAAAATTACTAGTATTCCCTTGAACCCATCCAGCTAAGCTAAATTGCTTGTATTAGGAACAGGTTCACGTCGGTAGTGTAATGGCCAGGATTCGAACTCGGGACCTCTCTATCGTAAGGCCAACTCTATAACCACTAAGCTACCGATGCTCTACACTTTACAGAAAAACATCGTTCTAGTATTCTTAACGAACTCACCTGGCTGTATCCCCAGCATAAGAAGCTCATACCGTAAATGCAGCCTGAACTCAAGGCTTTCTTCACCAGGTCCATAGTTCAGGACAGCGTTGACGAAGGACATAATGGCCGTCTTCAAGCCTAAGTCATCACGATAAGCACCAGTTGACCGGTCGAGCTCGTTCACAATGCCTTGAAAACGGGTTCTTTCACCGGAATATTTTTGGTAATGCACCATTGCTTCTAGCACCTACATGTTGAAATAAAGTTTTAGAAGTAGAATGTAAAAAAAATCTTACTCCAGTGTGGTGACACCACTTATACCCAGCACTTTCCAGCAAACAGAAGTAGAAATACTTCACAAAAACTTTTCTGTTTCGCGATATAAAAATCTTCACGCTTACTACCATTATATTGAATTTCCCAACACCAAAAATTGGGCTGAGACCTGACAAGCGTGATCACCAGGTCTAGTCTGATTATCCTCCATATTGTCTTGATTCCAGGAATAGTACACCCAATTCCTTACATTTTTTCAAATGCAAATTCATTTTTTACGGAAAGTAATAGTAATATACTCGTATGATGTTACATTAATTTTGTTCAGCATTTCTACCATACAATGGCATGCAAACATAGCTTAAACAATCAAACTAGACACTAGACACACGCATAACTTTAATAATATACAATAGGTCCAATTCATATTTTACATTTCTTTCTTCATATTTGCAAGTTTAAATGCAAAAATATATATAATGTCCACATAATATCACTATATATTATGTGGACATTATATATATACCCAATAATGATGACAGCGACGTGATTTAAACACGTAACGTCCTCATGACCACACTTCGATTCTTAACAGTATATACTCCCAAAACCAATTATTATTCAAGCCAAAGCCGGAAATAAGACCATTACCTTTTTATGTCCTCCTGGTACAAGACATACAGCACCAAGTATTTCCAGTGCAGCGACTTTCGTCTTAACATTCTCAGTGTCTAGGGACTGTGCGATCAGATCGATGCTCGTAGGGTGCGCAAGAACGTGCGCTCTCCCCGTCTGGAAAAAGCAGAACTTGTAGCAGCCAAAGAAAGTTCTACTGGTATTGATTACTAATATCGACAGTAATTTATAACAAGGCAAGGTGATTTGTACAGTATTGCAATATCCCAGAAGTAGATCACTACAAGCGCTATCTAAGTGAAATTAAATATCTTTACATCAATCGTATAGGGTCAAACTAACCAACGAACCAGAATAAGATTGGAAAATCAGTTTTGGTCGATATCGAATCCAATAACATTAAGATACTGTCGAAAGTTTACGCGAATTGAAATAATAATAGTACTGTGGTATATATGGGGGCTTTTTTTACGTGTGGAAACCCCCACGGGCTTCACCGCACCGTTGCCACAGATGGCCTCACCAAATTCTTCGGAGCTCAAACTAACCTCACATGCAAGCCGGAACACCCGCTGATTGACAGTCGATACTTTGGGTCACGCGCTGTACCCATTTTAGTCGATTATCTATTTCATCGTTTTGTTTGTTAGTTTAAGCTCCATCGACTTTTATCAGCAACCACTATGATCAAAATCCAATACGCGGTTTGGAAGATACTTATATACCGTACAAAACAACACCATTTACAATTCTTACGCTGGTAGCATAGCAGATATCATTCGACTGTGCAATAGAAAGGAATGCAACATTTGCCAAAATTCCATAGCCATCCACACAATTAATGTTAATTAGAACAAAACTTACCGAGTTGTTCATCAACGCCTTAATCGCGGCTATGAGATTATGCCTTGTTACAGCATCATCTCTGGGCGCTTTTTGCAAGGCGTCTAGCAAGGATCCTAAGCCTCCTTGCTTGATGAAACGGAGTACAAAACTGTGGGCTCGTGTTCGTAATGCAGTTTTGAGCCCATCAACAAGTACACATGCTTCTGCTGGTGGTATACCTTCTGAAGATGCGAAGGCCTGAAAATGTATTATGTTCAATTAGATTTGATATAGAAAATAGAAAAATGTATCGTATTACTTATAAATCCCTTTATGCCACCAATTTATAATGACGCGATGACTTGGTGTGAGGTATTTTAGGCATGCATATACAGTTTAATATGCTGTGCTTAGCAGATAAAGCTGCTAGTTTTCAACTAGAACCCACTTGAATGTGGCAGATACGTAGCTATCGAATATAGCCTCATCATATAAATCTTACGGCTTTCACGTAATAAGTTTAAGTATATTCTACATAGCCTCATCAGTCTATAGTTATTATGCCTGGCACAAGATGCACGTATTTATTATCAGAAGTACTCTATGAGCTCGACTATTTTTGTGACATAACAGATGCCCTATATCAGAGAGTAAGCTATCCTGACGAGTCAGCTGTAGTCTCGATATTGAGTGTCTATCATACGTGCTGACGATAAAGGCGTTTAGATAGCGTGAGCGCCTGCGGTTGTACCGCATTGATAGTTGCGATGCTGTTTTTAAAAGGCGCCATAAACATGCCTAGGGTATACACTATAGGACGTGAACTTCCAGGTCAGGGTTTAAGCAGGGATCCCTGTTGATACCAAAACTTGTCGAAGCTTCCCGAAAACACGCATGAGTACAACCCAACTATTAATTAATCTGCGATATAGTAGGAAATTTTAAATATCACTCACGATATTTATTGAGTTCGTTCGGTTCCATACCTCACGACATTTTGCAGGTGATATTTATTTTCCTATTAATATGGGAAATTAAAAGAAATTAAAAAGGGTTCGTGGTTAAGTGGTAATCGAAGAGATTAACACATCGCATACTTAAGCAGTTCTAGCCAGGTCAGTCTTATGATGGGTGATCATTCTAAACACAGTGACACAGACAAATCCATGAATTGGAGAGCACGTTAGAGCACGAGTGGTCTAAATACAGAACTTCGATAATTGCCAGTGGGTTGTGGAGGTCAGATAACAGTCGCTTCACGGAAAATATCGACTTACTGGTGGTAGAAATTTGATGACACAAATTTGTCACAAAATTCGGCCGGGTGGGTACCACCGTGCACGATTGCAAAAAAACCTCCATAGTAATCCAATTTCGGTTTGATTGCGTTCAGGGGTCAGCAAGTGCATAGCCGGGCAGGGGGATTGTGGTCGCAGCACTAGTGGGACCGGTGGGTGTCACGCGGTGCTGCGACGACAATCCTCTTCTGATGAGGCCGTCAATCTGAGTGCCACCATAGTTAACATGATACGTGTATGTAATGGTGACCCTCTTTCCTGAGACTTTACCTTCAGCTTACCATCAAGCGAGGTGAAGTCAAATTGACGTGTCCTAAATATAAAAAAAAAAAAAACGACGTTCGGCCACTTCGTAGTTAAACTGAGAAGCCGACCCCAACTGAGTTGGGAAAAAGGTTCCGAGGATGGTATGACATTAAAAAGTTGCGCTCCTGCAAGCAACCAAGTATCAAACATGAACCTATGATGGAAATGGTTGAATCACTCAGGCATTGCTCTAAATTTTATTACATCATTACACCTGCGGAATGAGGATATTTGTTGCTTCTACTTACGTCAGCAATTTCATTGAGTGCTTTAATGTATTCCTCTAACTCGGGTGCGGTGGCAAGGGGCGGTGGTTGTCCTGGAGGTGGCCTTCTGCTGCAGTAGATCTGCCATTTCTTTGCAGCTGGAAGTGCCATCATAGCTGCTTTGTTCACAGCTGTTAGGTCCAATTCCTCCTGTAGACAAAATAAAAAAAGAGTCAAAATATGTAGGTACCAGAAAAGTGGTGTGTGTGTTGGGTAACCTCCTCGAGTGTCGCTCCGATTCCGATCCCGCTGCAGTCCGGGGGGAACGGAATCGGAGCGGCCGGTACACCCTGGGCGGCGGTCAATGGCTTCCCCTTCATAGGGTTGGCATTGATCGTCGGCCAATACCCAACGTGGCGGGAACACATCGCTCTCCGTACTCCTCTGCTTTCAGAGGAGACAGGATGAGCGATGCTGTTAGTGGTGAGATGGCCCAGGGTCAGTAGGAGTGCGAGGGATATACTCTATGGGTAACCTTACACCCCGGCGTCTGAAGACCCGAGACGGCGTGCGGTTTTAGTCGGTGCAAGCCCGACATAACCGCCCCCGCTGGCCGGCGGGGGGTATCCGCAGGGATTTCCGAACGAAAAAAAAAAAAAAAAAGGTACTCGAAAAGTGTTTCTTTTTTTAAGATACGATCTGAATAACTTATTGCACTTACTTCCTCCAGTAGCGTGATCAAGAACGCCGACAAGAAATTGTATTTAGCGTCACGACTTAAATAGTACAGTCAAGGACAAAAGTAGGTCAACATAAAAATATTTACAAACCTTTTTTGCATAGGAATACATGAACCTATAATGGATGTTTAAGTAGTTTTATAATCCAGAGAGGACAAAGTTATTATTCTTGTTTAATTTATTGTTTTATGAAAGGGCTAAGGTGATAAATAGATTAGAATTTGCTAAGCGACTTCTGTCGTTGACTGTACATGAAGCCAAAAAGGTGAAATGCCCAATTAATAAACACACATGTTCTGTGTTCAAATGTTAATAATATTACATTTCTATGAATAATGATAATGTTATTATTGTTATCATAAACATGTAATAGTAATCATAAATGAACCGCTTAGTCCGTACAAAGCTTTATAGTACATTTTTTTCAGCTCATTTTTCGGTCATCTTCGTTCCGTTGGGTAAAATGTTCATGTCACTTTAGTACAGCAATTCGTGAACAGATGGCGCTCTGCGGATCTAAACTTCACTTCTAGAATTCGATTGCTTTGATTAAAATTCAATGAAATTTTGGTAAATAATATTTAGAAATCGCAAATCACCATTTATTTCTCTTATCCAACTGTACTGCTTATTGTACTACTCTCCACAGTAGGTACTAGTGCGTACGGTACATAATATATATAAACTACGATCGCGTTAATTATCGAAAAAGAAAAATATTTGTTCAAGTATAAATTTGACGGCTAACTTAAGAGAAAAATTCAGTTCGAATACCAACAGAAAAAATTGTGATTTTAAAAGTACCAAAATTCCCAACTTGGCATTTATTTAGAACGGCTAAGATATTTGACCCAAGAATGCAGTTCTTGCCTTAACTGTTTTCCAAGCTATGGCAGTATAGTGCATTAAAACATGGTCACCTTGCTATTTGAATTAAATTTTTCCTTGTTAGGTTTCTACTCAGACTGGTTTTGTCTCATTTAGAGAGTAGCGAGAAAGAGGAGCATATTAAATTGCCCATAATAGGCAATAAGCATTATCATAGTAGCAATATAGTACCGACGTTTCACAAACTATATATTTCGGTCTGGGCTATATATAACTGGGCGCTTTTATTGGCTTTTAATGGGCCGCATGTTTACTGTCGGAAGTAGGAACCATCCATGGTGGCCGAGAGAGAGTATAAGAGATGAGGTGGCCTAGTATTTTCTTCGCTTTGCAGCTGTTTAAAAGGACAGGCCTAGTGATTGTTTTATAGATCAGCCCCTCAACCTAACCAGCATTTTGGAGTCATAAATTACACCAGCCACCAGCATGTCTTGAGGTCGCAATCGATGTCACCAGTGGCATACAGTGGAATACAGATCCCAGGCTCTAGCACGGATCAAGTCATTGCCTATGCGGACGGTATCGGATCTGTAGAGTTCAACACCATGTACTCGGTCTTCGCCACATTACGCTTCAGAGTTTCTCAAGCGCCTTTTTCCACGTCATCACACGTCGTACTAATCTGCACTTTTCCGCATTCACGAGTGCGATATCATCAGTATACTTACATAAGCAGTCATGGAGGGTGCTCATATGAGTTTCTGATGCTGTCCAAAAAAATAAGGATCATCACTTACCAACAGATGAGTTAGTAGTCAAATGCGAGGCTATTTTCAATTTAAAAAAAAGAACCGCTCCAGCACCGCATACTAAATACCGACTAGGTATCACATTTGACCTTATAGCCGACACACAGAGTGCGGATAGGTACATTTCATCTCTATTCTATACAGATTTGCTGTGTTGGTACTATTAGCTCAAATAACACGTTTATTCGTAAAAGGAAGTAACACTGATTACGTGCTATGCACTCTATAATGTATTCCAATATCAGCACAGAAACCATCCCCACGCTACTAAGATAAATTGACACAGTGATAAACGCTCTTCAAGAATGGGCATTACTAACTAACGAATTGTATCGAGCACCATATCGTTGGAGGCGCGTGTCGGATTTCCGCGAAGAAAGCCGATCGATCACGCGTGGCTCGATTTATGATCGATTTAATAGTGTAAATGCTATCGATACGGATGTTGTTGTTCAATGTAGGCTTATGGAATAGTTACACATTTTTCATTGATTTGATGAAAACAGTGGACCCGTGGAATTTCTGACAGGAATGAAATGTTACATTTTTAATGGTTATTATTTTTAACATTTTGGCTGTATGTGTGTGTTGGTTTTGGCTGTATGTCCCACCAAGAGCTTCGGGGCCCAAATCAACCTCACATGCAAACCGGGTGCACCAGCTGATTGAAGGACGAGGCTCAGGCGCAGGCTTTTCTCTAGGCCGTGCTGGCGGCCAAGGTCCGCCGGTAACCCTGGGGTTATCCCTCCGAGGGCTTACTCGGGGTGCCCGGCAATGGACACTTGGGCAGGACACCGTGAGGTTTTAGTCGGTTCATGCATGACATAACCGCCCCCGCTGGCCGGCGGGGCGGGGGGGGTGGGTATCCGAAGGGATTTCCGCACGGAAAAAAAAAGGGGGTAGGGAGGTCAGACGGCAGTCGCTCGCATTGAAACCGTATAAGCTGATGAGAAGGAGTAAACGGATCACGGGCTCCGAGGTGGAAGCTTCGGATGAATGGTTATTATCTTAACAATTTTCACATTGTTTCAATTATTATATTCTAGTTTTAGACAAGATTAATTTATTTGCAGGACCTAATAATTGCGTAGCTACTTACTTCTGAAATGTATTTAATTTGTGTGAATATTTGTATGCCATAAATCAATCATGGTAAATGTGCTGATGTTATAATATCATGTGATTCATGTGACCAATGTCCCCAAATTGTTAAGTTAATAAATATGATTAGGAACAATAACAAGTGTTTGTTTGGTTACTTACCCTTAAAAGTATAAACACATCCATGACACATTCAATTCAATTCAGTAGGTAACAGAATGTTGTAACTCTAATATAATATCGAAGCAATCATTTAAATAAACTTGTTTCTAGCGAAATTATGAGTCTAGACATGGCTATATTAAATATACTATATGGTGAAAATAGAAACATTTCTAAGTTAATTTGCACAATATAAAGCTACTAGCAATTGCCAGCAACCCCGCTTGCCGATACAAAATCTCATAATTATTCATCATTTTATTATTTATTATTATTATTTTGACGGCCTCTGTGGCGTAGCGGTAGTGCATTCGACTCCTACGACAGGGGGTGCGGGTTCGATTCCCGCTCAGTGCAAATATTTGTATGTATGAATATATCTTTTTGCATTGGTCTGGGTGTTTCTATGTATAATACGTACGTATTTATAAAAAAAAGTAAATAAGTATGTTTATCCGCATTCTGGAACCCATAACACAAGATAGTTAAACTATGCTCACGTTGGGTTTAGAAAGCGCTGTGTAAAATGTCGTACAATATTTATTTCTTTATTAATTATTATTTATTAACAACTCATTCGAGTATAGACCTTTAATTTTTTTTTATTAAGTTACCTTATCGATGAATCATGTTCATAAAAAATGAATTAAAAAAAACTAAAAATTCGATTGATAATTAATTGGGATAGCAATCACATAAGCACAGTATACATAATAATACTCCAAAAGTATGAAATACTAATTATAGCCTTATAGTTACGATTGACGCGCTTGCGACTGGAACAATATGAAATTGTATAATGTCACTTACACAACACTATTAAAAAGATTACACAATCAATTGAATCCAAATTAATCTTATGACGGAACACGTCGTTAAAAAACGAGGGGATTAGTGATTAAGTCTTTCTTGTGATTACCTGTCGACGATGCCTGACCAAGTCGCAAGCATGTAAGGATGGATCCACACTATAGTCGGATAATTTGTTTCTATGCCTCTCTATCCATATCTATATGTGAACTTTCTTTCAGTTTCGATTATTGAACTTGCGTGCATTTTTCATTGCATTAAGATTGAATATAAAAACATTGCTCATCTCTTGGTAGACCGGCCACCACTTTAGTAAACACCACTCATTATAAAAGCTTACAGAATCAATTTAAGTATAAGTACCACCCGCTCACTTAATATTAACTTTCAATAGTTTGTATTTCCTACGGTTTGTGAGTGCTGGAGACCTAACCTCCCTTACTTACTTTTTTATTATCCTATCATTTTATACTCTCTTCCCTTTGTAGATGGCTACGCGCCCGAGTAACATATTTGGTGTTGCATGCGTTCATAAGCGAAGGTTACTACTTCCCATCAGGTGGTGCTGTTTTCTAACTACTTAAGAAGAAAAAAGGGCCGACAGAAGTGAAAACTTGGACAATTCCGTGTGCATTTTTTTAATCGTCATCATCCATTCGTCACTGCCTCCCTCCCTCACTCACTATGTACCTTTATATAGGCACCTAAATTGATAAAGTACACCACACTACCCATTTGTACATTATATGATTCATATTTATGAATTCCGACAGTTTGTTCCATCCCATGGTTGCCTTTAAGAGACTGCCACAGTGCGATTGCAAATATCGCCAGTTGTATACTTTGACCATAATGTGTTATTTATATGTTATACAGCTGCACGGCAAACTTCGTTCCTAAGTTATTTAGAATTGAGTAATGTTGGATACCTTATCAGCTGAATTTATTTTGTGAACGTCTCCTTGCATCCCGGCATTAAAGATCCAAGACGTCATGAGGTTTTGGTCGGCTCGAGTCCGACACTACTACTACTATTTTACTACCCCTGTTTCGTCTATCAGTGTATACATTCATAAGAAGTTGGAATTACTCACTTCAAAATTACGTTTTCGAGGAAATGACAATTAGAAATACATTATTTACAAATTTACCACTAAGCGGCAGTGATATAATATCATACAAATCACAGTTAACTCGCTCACGATCAAATAGGTGAAACACCTAGGCACTCGGAACCAAAAACAAACTACAGTGATTAATATTAAAAAAAACTACAACGTAGGCTATAGCATGAATACGTCCTTAGCCACTATAAGCCCACATAAGTGAAATATAATTAATCTATCACCGCGGGGAACCTATCATATCGCTGACAAAAGTTCGAATCATCGTATTTAATCTTGCCACAGCATTAAGAACAATAGGTGGCCACTTTCTACCTCGATATTCTTCTTAATTTTTAGTAATGTGTAGTTGTTTCGCAATCAAATGATATACTTGCTGATGAAGAGTAGCAGCTAAGTGTTGTCATTAAAAAAAATCTAAGAGTATGTGTGTTTCTCCTTCTAATATTCTCTGCTAAATTAACAGTCACTTTCAGGGAAATGTCACGTAATAGCATCGTTTAATGTTCTCATATCTATCTACCTATCTTTTCATCCGGACTGATTCATGAATGCCTAAACTAGTTACATACTTGGGTTTTTGGCAATAGATGGGTTTTTGGTGTTGAAATAAATAATAACTAAAGAACGATTTTAGGAAATTCTATCCCTGAGGTGGTCAGGGCGCGCGGTGTCTACGAGCTTGCTTCGCTCGCCTCTGCGGTGTTTAATGAACGGCTGATCTGATTGTTTAACCAAATGGCTGCGACATGTATATTAATCTTAATACCTAGAACTGTTTTACTATTAAAGACATACAACAAATAATTAGCTAATTTATAACATCGCGCTAATGTTGTTAAGTAATATGCAGCAGTAAAATATGCACCTAATTATCATTTGCTGCCGGACCATAAAATAAAAGATAAAATGTCTCTACTCACCTATTCAAATCAATTACATATAATCTTTTTAAGTACCTACGGACCTAAAGGCCCTTCAACACCACACTGATTCACGAGGTAATCACAATAATCTAAATTTTAGGCCAGCACTTATGATGATTAAGATGGTATTTGAAAACACTCCACGTATGGAGACCACGAGCGCTGCTCACATAATCCGCGTGCACAACTGGCCGTTTAGAGCAATTGCAGTAATTAAACAAGGTGTCATTAAAGATCTTGTGGGTCAAAGAACTTCAACTACAACGCAATATACCCATTAGTCGACTAAATAGTAGGTTCTAAGCTACTTTACAGAACTAATTGACTGCGACAAAGACTGAAACTTTCTCATATTTTTTGGTTAAAGGTGGATGCTGACCGCCGACAGATAAAATATATATTTTTACGTATTTATTCATAGCAACGTTATTATCGTTGAAAGCTTGCTAGAGTAGGGTTACCAGGTGCCCGGCATTTTACAATCATGCCCGGTCAAATAAATGTATAGGTCACATACAAATCCGGCCTTTATTCGGTTTTTAGTCAATTTATTTAATTGAACAGCATTTGATAAGATTACAAAGTTTAAAGTAGGTTGGTATATTCCAATTGCAACGGTACAACATAATTAACATTCAGTTGATAATTATTCATCAACTCGTGACTGAACAAACATAAGGTATGGGTTATGAGGGGTGTGTGTTGGGTAACCTCCTCGAGTGTCGCTCCGATTCCGATCCCGCTGCAGTCCGGGGGGAACGGAATCGGAGCGGCCGGTACACCCTGGGCGGCGGTCAATGGCTTCCCCTTCACCCCTTCATAGGGTTGGCATTGATCGTCGGCCAATACCCAACGTGGCGGGAACACATCGCTCTCCGTACTCCTCTGCTTTCAGAGGAGACAGGATGAGCGATGCTGTTAGTGGTGAGATGGCCCAGGGTCAGCCGGGGTGCGAGGGATGTGCTCTATGGGTAACCTTACACCGCGGCGTCTGAAGACCCGAGACGGCGTGCGGTTTTAGTCGGTGCAAGCCCGACATAACCGCCCCCGCTGGCCGGCGGGGGGGTATCCGAAGGGTAAGGGTACCGCACCATAAAAAAAAAAAAAAAGGTATGGGTTATGAGAACGAAAGTCTAAGCAGGGACAACGTATAAGGTACCTAAATGATGGAATAGATGAATGATCTCACACAGAACTCGTAATTCCAACAAATGGACAAAATATGGTAATGGATTTTGATATACACACCCATTAGGTTAATGATGGAAAGCTGCTGTTTGGTGCAGTAACAATTTTAGTACGATTGAAAGGTACCGTCGTGAATCATAATGTGAAACTTTATATGACTCTTACTTGTAAACTAAGTTCATAATTATCGACTCCTATGGAGATAACCTATTTAGAACAATGAATTACAGATTTAATTCAAAATATGCCCATAAGACTCTTTTGTTGTCAAATTGTCAAAATTGTCAAAATTTTCAAATTATCAATTGTCAAAAAAGTCGTTGCCAAATTCGAAACAACGCTTTATAGGAATAACTAAAAGGTAAAAAAAAATGAACCGATTTCGAAAACCAAGAAGACTAAAAAGTGAAAAATAACTGAATTGCAGATTTAGTTCAACAGACAAAAATGGGCATAAGACTTTTCTGTTTGAAATCTTAACCGCTAACAGTTGAGGTTGGCTTGGGTGCTAAAGGTGTTAGGAGGACCATGCACACCCAAATAAGAAGAAATAAGATATATTTAGATATATTAACAGTAAAATTTCCCCTCTAAACGACACTTAATCTGCTGATTACTTTAAACAATGAGGGCCATAAATAGCTCTTACAGTTTTCATCAAGATAACCTTGCCCTTGTAATTAGTCTAATAACAAAATCCATTTAATGATAACGTGAACATTACGAGCCAGTTCAACAGACTTAGCTCACTGGTACAGTCGCCCTCAGAAGTTGCTGAACACTGACAAATTTAGAAACGATAAATAATTGATTAAGATTATCATCTTGAGAGATGATCCCGGTTAAATCCAAGGTTTTCACCTTGGAGCCATAAGTCTAGTTTGCGCGACTTGGAGCGACTGCCGCGTGCCGCCTGACATTCCAACCGCGAAAGGAAAACTTGCGCCAGGGCCTCCGCCAAAGATGGGCGGTGTAGCTTGCCAATCAATGATTAAAATAATGTACCTACCTTTTTTAATTAAATTATTTTTGTAATCTTCAGAAGCCAAGTTTAATAAATTACATGTTTTGCTTATCGATTTATGAAAGGTTTTAGAGCTAAGGTGATCGGTAACTGGGATTATGTTAAACTATTTCGAGTGAGACTGTACTACGGCTTCGCGGGGGTCATAAATAAACATTTTATTGTGTCCTCGCTTCATTGGGAGAGGTAGCTTTTTAGAAATTCTTCTTGAATTAGTATCCTAATAAGGTGGATATAAATTGTATTACAATAGAACGATTAATTTCCAAGATTGCGTAACTAATGATTGATGGCGGCCGAATCATAACATTATAAGTGTAAATATAACTTTATTATCTTTTCACGACTCCAGCGTTCGCGTTCAGCTTATACGTGTGCATGCATGCGGGCGCGCAGTTTCGTGCAAATCGTATGTATTTTTTGCACAAAATTCTTACAATATTATTTGGGGTGCTTTTGGGGCCCCACCCAAAACTTCGCGGTCGAAACCAACCTGCCCTGCAAATTATTACTGCATTATATTACCTACTGATTACCGGTCGTGGCTCTGGCGCAGGCTTTCCTCTCGAGTTGGGAGGTCAGCAGCCGCTCTCATAAAAGTCGTATCCGCCAAACGAAAAGGAGGAGAGGAGCGGACCCCGGGCTTCGAGGTAAAAGTCTCGGATGCAATCGGGAACAACCGAAAGATGATGATTCTGTTTACATTCTTTTAATTTGATCCCTTAATATTGACCAAAATATTAGGTATCTCCACTTTGTTTGGAGGGCGCTGCCGATAATAAGCTGCGACTGCTCCCCATTTCTGCATCATGTATACACATAATATGACCAGAAACCAGACTACCTTTATACCGAAATCTACTATTCACAGGAAAATGGTCTTAAGCGACATCAATGATTGAAAGGAAAATTCCCGTGTTGTAAAGTTTCAATACTCTAGTATTACAACTTTTCCTTTAAAAGGTCCATGTCACTAACTAAGTTTTAGCTTTCAACTGTCGATATGCAGATGTTAGGTCGTACGAACGGTCTTAGAAAGCCTTAGTACATGTTTGTGTCTGCAGTAATGAAACTGACAGCTCTGATAGCCACTGGTCAGCACAAAGCTGTGAAAATAAAGTCATTTGCAAACGAAATGCTGTTTATAACAAGTACTTCCTACTTGGCGGATGTTTGTGTCGAAGCTTTATAAGTTTAATCAATAAAGTTGGTGTGTGAATAGATTCCTAATTATCCGTTCGAACACAAAACTCTCTTTCGTGTCGAAAATCATTTTTATGATTTGCCTAATATCTTATTTCGTATCGAATCGAGTATTAGCAATAAAAAGGAAATTTAACAAACAGTCACAGAATAGTTAATATACCTAATACAGTACCTACCCACTCGCTATAATTTCTCTGTCTTCTCATTTTGAGAATGGCAAGCACGATTAGGCCGGCTTGACTGGAGAAGCATTTATTACATAATACATGCTTGTGTGCGTCAACATTAATTTATGAAATGACAAGTACAGTCAGCATCATTCTCTACTAAAATTAGGATGCTCTTTGATTTCAATGGTCAAATAAGTCGCCACAGAATCCGTTTAAAATATTTTTCTTTCGAAATTCGCGTATTAACTTCCGATAATTTCATGGAATTTTGTACACTATGCATTTAAAAAACTACGTTTACTTCATTAACTTTACTTATGACTGTAGGTAGCTTAACTAGGTACAGTCAACGACAAAAGTGGATTAACACTTAAATATTTACAAACGTTTTTTACATAGGAATGTATTTTATAATAAATATACATGTGGTTTTACAATCCCCAGAGGACAAAGTTAATATATTTCATGTTTTGTTTATTATTTTATGAAAGTTAAAGTGATTGATAAATTAGAATTTAGTTAAGCCACTTTTGTCGTTGACTGTAAATGTTTAGTCCAGGATAAATTAAGCTTTTTGAGCCCTTAAAGCCGACAAATTTAATTACTATTTAATATAACTTTCGACGTAATTACTGCATTGAAGCTTAAACGTAAATCGCCATTTAGCGCGACAATGTAAATGTCTTCAAAGGTGAAATATCGCTCATAAAATCGTCATAAAGTTTCTGATGAAAGCGTAATATCGCTTTTACGTACCTTTTTTTTTTTTTTTTTTATCGTGCGGAAATCCCTTCGGATACCCCCCCGCCGGCCAGCGGGGGCGGTTATGTCGGGCTTGCACCGACTAAAACCGCACGCCGTCTCGGGTCTTCAGACGCCGGGGTGTAAGGTTACCCATAGAGCATATCCCTCGCACCCCGGCTGACCCTGGGCCATCTCACCACTAACAGCATCGCTCATCCTGTCTCCTCTGAAAGCAGAGGAGTACGGAGAGCGATGTTTTCCCGCCACGTTGGGTATTGGCCGACGATCAATGCCAACCCTATGAAGGGGTGAAGGGGAAGCCGTTGACCGCCGCCCAGGGTGTACCGGCCGCTCCGATTCCGTTCCCCCTGGACTGCAGCGGGATCGGAATCGGAGCGACACTCGAGGAGGTTACCCAACACACACCCCCGCTTTTACGTACCTACTCGGTTACGTAATACATTTCTGTCTCTATACCTGACGGTTTATTATAACATGATAAAAAAAAAATCAAAGAACCGACCGTACATATCGACTACTTGCCGATGTGAAACCAATTTCTAAGTAAGCCTCTCTTCTTCATACGAGGGCCAATACCTCCTACTACTTCTTATTAATTGGTTTATTTTTGCTTTTACGGGAGCGACTGAGTGGAAGTGACTACAGGAAAGGTGGCGCCAGAGCCTCGTCCGTCAATCAATAGGTGTGTACCTTGCAGGTGAGGTTGCGTTGGTCTCGAAGATCTTATTGGGAGTATGAGACCCCATTCCCTATACTAAGCAATTATGTTGTTTAGCCACAATTTTCTATTCCCAGTCGGTAGTTCTAAATTCGAAAATTCTTCTGTAAAAATAATATGAAGCTTTGAACATATCAATGTAAATTATGTTAGTGAACTTTTATAAAAAGAAATAAAAACAATTTAGTGATTCGCATTTTGTGAGAAACTCAACTCAGACAACACGCGGGTAACTTCAATTAAACGTCAACTGTATACAAAGTTAAATAGTTTTTCATCCATATGCATTTTATAAATTAAACTACTGCTTGCTTTTAAGTTAGCTAACTACAGTATAACTCAGCTACATTATTACTTTGGTTGACCGCGGGCACGCTAAACGACCGACCGCATCGTTTTTACAGGAGTATATAGCCGCGAACAAGTGGTCAGAAACTTTAGGCCATTGGGTGTATTAGTCATGTCAGTACACAGTGGCTAGTAATGGGCCATGGTCTGCAATGCGCAACTGAGGTCATCATCATGTAGGTGTTCACACGATGATGCAGTGCTCATTGCCACAGTACAGTTAGTGCTTCCTGGCTAAACATTTACGATGAACGTGGAAGAAATAATGGTTGTTTATTTGTATACTACTTACTACTTACTTACTACTATAAGTGTACGTGTACTATTACAAAGTTAATAAAACAAAATGGCACAGAAGACGGTGGTGGATGCTGACAATCCACCAGGACAAGGTTCGATTCAGTGGCTAACTAAACATTGGGCGACTGCGTAAACACTACAGACCACGCTATGCCACGATTCCTTTGAAGTGTGCCAAGAAATCGACAACATCGAGCGATGACTTACCGTGGGCCATCATGTGCCATTGTGCACTGAAGCCTTTAGAAAAATATTACAAGGAATGGCCTGTAAGCGAATAACTTTTGTGAAATAAAAAATAATAATCATTAAAACATTTAGTAGTAATTAGTGTTCCTAATTTACCTAATATGGAAATTCTAGCGCAAGGATGTAATTCACACAGTCCTATTAACATTCTGCAGATCATGATGTGTAGGTGTACAAGTAATTTATAATAATTTGTCACTTAACAAATATCTTGGAAGAGGGTCAATGAGAACTAGAGGTTAGTACCGAGATGACCCCTGTTCTTGTTGACATTGAGGCCATTCATCCAACTAGTTGCGATCAAGCAAGCTGTAATTATAACCTTATTACTGGTATTCATATTCTAGGCCTTGTTAAATCTCTTGTTGTAAATGTTAGCAACCCTGAAAATATTCTAATTGAGAGTGTCCAACATTCACTCATGCCAATCTACCTCCGTGGTAGATAGAGATCACAACCCTATAAGTAATAAATAGTAATGGAGAATCATCCACTTATGTAATATTCTTAAACACCTCACGAGCTTCATAATCCTTTTCATTCAAGCATATCCGGCAGACTCTAGTAAAGATGTATGAAATTATTAAAACTGTCAGTACTAATATCTATTCTTTCAGCCAAATTGAGTTTATATACGTACGCACACCGGAGTAACCAATGTTGTGTCGTAATCGCGAACCTTCAAAGTGTCGACTAGACTAGAGTTTGGAGGTTTTAGATCAGTGGAGGAAGGTTCGAATGTCCGCCGATTAAGAGTACTACGTACACAGAACATCTAATAGTTATAGACATTCCTTGACTTGTGTACTTGTGTCGCCTGTATCGGTTGTGGCCACATTGGCCAGCAAATTCCAACGGTAAATCTAGTCGCTCCTTACATCCTACATGAGGAATCTATTTTAAAATTTTCATAACCTTCTTACAGAAATATTCCCTTTGGAAATATTTGACGTTTTTTGCTCAATCAGGCATAAACGACTGAATGGATTGGATTTACTTGAAATTTGGCGCACAGGTAGTTTATTACCTTGACAGATACCATTCTTGTCCCGGGAAATGATATGGCTTAACACATTTTTTCTTTGGCTCTAGATCCAATTCTTAAGTCCCTGCAGATGGGGACGCGGGCAGAAGCTATAGAATATTAAAATTCAAAGCTTCTAGCCGGTATTTCAAGTAACCAACGCTAATTAATTTTATGAAAAGCATTTTATGTGCTCTCTTCAATAAAATGAGTAGTCAGCCATCAAAAGCTATAATCCAAAAATCTGCTTTCGCTTTCCATCGGAAGTAATCACAATAAAAATGTTCATTAACTATTCTATTTATCGCACCTGCATAAAGTTTAATTAATTAGTAAAGAGTTCGCAAGTCCTACTGTTTGTATCGTATATGTTGCACTGTACAAGGTACGTGTACCTACTCGTATCTCAAAGGTTACAGAGATCCGCTCTCTCTCAGCCACTCCTCAAACGTCGGCTATAAGCAAAAGTGCATTAGTATTATACTTTATCTTAAGCTCAAATTTATGTGTGTAGTTACATTGCTATACAAGACTAAGTTATACAGATATTTAGATTCATTCAAGTCTATTTATGTTATACTGGTTTAACTATCACGTAATTCAAGATATTTTCTGATTACTTACGACAGATTCATGCAATGAGCGAAACGTACATTAGTCCACGAATTTTAGCATCAAAAATGGGTTCGCTCTGCAGAAAATCCTGATTTGATTTTTCGATTGGCGTCCGCTTCTAATATAGTCGTAAAATCAATTATTAGGATTATATCTTATCAGGATGTCCAAAAATCAAATCTCAAAAATCCTGGACTACAACACTTGGTTATATTACTCGATGATTAAGACATAGGTATTTATTCAAAGCGCTTTTTGAACTGACTTTTGAAACAACAAACAAATTTTCGTACCAATTTTCAGCTTATAATTTTTTATTTCAAGGTTTGTCTCTAATTTGACTGGCCTATAAGTGAGTTGAAATAATGAGGAGAACATACTGAACAGCTATCTAGACCCAAAGTAAGCACAGTTGATCTAGCTTGTATTGTAATATGACTTCTAGAATGCGAATAAACAAAGGTACCTACTTAATTTTGTAAATACTTAGGTACATATTAAACTTGGTAAACTAGGACTGCTACATTATTGTCAGCTAGATATAAATTCTACCTACTTATTTAGATAACTGACCTCTATTCTATTGTTGAAGATACGGTAAATATATTTTACCTAGTATATAGGTATACATTTTTAAATAGATGGGCCGGGCCACATGTAATTTGCATAACCTTTTACACCACACAGTTTAGGTGTTGTGAATATGAGAAAACACTTTAATATACAGTTTCACTGAAAACAACTTATCTAGCTGGTATTTAAAATGATCGTGGGTAGATAATATTATTTAAGGTTTTGTGCGAACTGTTCAGTGGTTGGACATCAGTTTATGTTATTACTAGCCATAGACCAAGGCTCCGCTCGTGTGGAATACCGCACACAGGTCCACAGGAAATTATTCCCGGAATAAAAAGTAGCCCATGAGCTATACCAGACATTAATCTATCACTGTACCAAATTTCATCCAGAGAGTTACTTCTCGTAATAAAAAGAAGTTCAAAATTTAGTCTCAATCTAGTCTCGATCTCATGTCGATCTCCCAAATGTCAAAAATGTGTTCTTGTAGTGAAAAGTGAAAAGGTGTACTGCTCCTCAGATCCGTCCACGAACCACAGAACCCAGAATATCATCAGTTCATATAGTTCAACTAATTTAATGTAGTTACCTACGATACAACCAACTATGATAACCGACAAATAATGGACGCATCAGATCGTCGAAACATGCGTTAGACAAGCCACTTGATCTGAGTTTGTGAATGCCACAGCAGATGTTAGATTGTATAATGAACATACTTATTAATAAAATCCTATAACCTGATTGCAGCAGCATCAACCATCAACGTGAAAAAAAAAAGTACACAAATCAACTTAACAATTTTATATGTTCTGATTGAATAATCGAATAGATAGTAAAATAGGACCTAGTATTGAACTCCAAGACCTTTGGGGCCCAAGTCAACACCATTTCAAACTGGTACACCGAGTGCTTCACGGATGAAGGGCGGGCGCAGGCTTTCCTATCGGGGTTGCGGGGGAGGGGGAAGGTCAGAAGTTCTAACAAAATAAAAACGTAATGGTTCCCACCAATTGAAATCGTTTCTCAGAAATTAAAAACATTTTGTCTGGCGAATAAACTGCTTACAAATTAACGAAAAGATGCTTCGATTGAAATCTACCTTCACACAGTATAATGGCATTATTATGTCGTAAGAAACATGAAATTCAATATTGAAACTTCTTTTCTTATGGCTTCTATTCACTATTGCACCCGGTAGGCGCCGGCGCTGCAATCGGGTTATAGGATATCTTTACGAATTTGTTATTTGTTCCTGTGCCACACCAGGAGACAGGACGCTAGGTAGGTACTTACATATAAAGGTACGGGTAAACCGTAAGAACAATTTTATTAATAAAATATTACGATCCATCGTCCGAAGTCAATTAAGTCACCATGGTAATCGAGACTACTCGTGACTTTACGACGGTTACATAGAAATCAAATCGCAATATCGACACGCCAACGCACTAGAAAATGATATAACTAGTTTTGTGATCGGAATTCAAAGTCAAATGTAAATAAGCGCAACCTTTCGAGTCATAGGAATTCTTTGGAATCTAGTCTGATACCTTAAGCCTCCCACAGCCACATCTGCACTATAGAATACAGATATTACATTTCATTTATATAGAATATATTTTAATAAGTAAATAAGGCGAAGTCTCGGACACCCATGGTAGTGAAAATATATGCTTAACAGAAACTATCGTGAAAAGAGAAGGCTTTACAGAGTACTACAGAAAAAATATATTTTCGTTCTTTTTTATTTCTAAAAGAACATAAGTATCAACAAAAAATGTGCGAAATAGGAATGTTTACAATTTAAAAAATTCTGAACCGAATTGATTTGTGACTCATTGGAATAGTGGTAAAGATGATCTGTTCCCCAAAGTGATAAATAAGAAGATATTTTTATAGCTCAACCGGAGTTCATTCTTCTTTGTCATATAGGTACAGAACATTTGCGATTTATAAAAACGCGACGAGGAAATGAATGTGAATGTTCTATCGATCACGCACTATTTAGATACCTATACTACGGAATACGGATAGCGCAATGTGGCCGAAACTTCATACATTCCTATTTAGTTAGACCGGTACCTATGTTTGTTCTTTTCCTTCCTTAATAAAATTTTATTTTATAGCAGCCATCACGAAACTTCATATTTAAGTGTTTTCCACCAGTGAATTCAATTTGAAAAAATGTCACAAAATACTGGAATATAGTCACAAATCTTGTGAAATAAAAAAGTGATGACTTGTGCAAACTATCAAAACACCAGTTGCCACTGTTATGTCTCAGACACGACTCAAGGAAAATTTTCAATAAAAAAAGAAATAAAGGAAAGTCTGTCGAAGTCTGGATAGAAAATATCAACAGCGAAACGTGGATGTCTGCTGTGTAGATAACTGCAGGTGTAACTAATTTGAAAATGCATTTCTAGGTCCAATTACAAAGTTATCTCTAGGCAACATTTACCTGACATTACAATATGCGTGAAAAACCAGCTTAAAAATGATTGATGATGAAGTGAAAACACCATTCCATACATTTACTAGTCGCTAGAGAAATCATTAATAACTCATTGGCACGTTTGTACCTGTGCTAATCACGTCGGTACCCAGTGATCACGTCAGAGGTCGGGAGAAAGCCCACAATGGTCAACTTCGTTGGCGGTCATCAATAGTCTCCAGTATGCGAAGAACCTGACTCAGCAATAACTTTTCAATGGTGTTATGGTAAGCTTTAGAACGAGAAACTTTGTTAGAATTACGGTGGGTTGGTACTTCAACTTTAAATGCCCAGGCAAAGCACACATGTCAGGCTACTTTTAGTGTTTAGCGTCTATATCGATACTGTATCGCGTTTTTGGTGACTTTTTGCGTTCGATAGTTGCATCTAAATCGCGTGGTTTTGGTTACTGAATTGGTAAATGCATCGGCACGTGCAGAGGCGCTGGCTAAGACCGGCCTGCATCCGAATGCGTGCGAAGTGTTTACTTATAGCACTAAGTAGGTACATAGCACTTATAAAAATCGATTATTGAGCTGAGTGAGACGAAGTCGAGCGAAAGCTCCTCATACCAGACTTCAGAATTTTCTTTGTCACAGGTCTCCTCCTAAACTACTAATCCAATCAGAACCAAATTTGGCATGATTAAAGAGGTCAATCAGAGGAAGGTTTATGGATATATTTTGAAAAAATTAACGCTACCACAGAGGAACAATCACCGTTAAAAAATTCCAGATGGAATTACATAATAACCGCTCGAGACACTGTGACCAAACTTTACACGCTCAGAAAGCATGTCCAGAGTTGTGACTTTCAAAAAGAATTTTCAAAATCGGACTTGCCTCGGAGGAATGATCACTGTTCAAAATTTTCAAAATCTGATTTTCAAATCACGATGTCTCACTCAGCTCAACATTGCAAGCAGCGATTCGCCTTGCAGACCTAGTATTGCCGTAACTGTAAATAATGGGAATGCCGACGCAGTAGATGCAGTATTGGGCTTCCGAATAGCGCCCAAATCAACGGTCACATAATTATATTAAAATTACGAAGTCCATTTTTTGTTCCTTCGTATTTTAGTGGAGTTTTTTTAAGGAATTTGTTTAAGACAATTCCAATCGGTATGTATGGTGGCATTGTGACGCACAAGCTTATGTCACTTAACCTGTATGAGCCCAACATTTTGAAAGTACGTGTATTATTCGGTAATTATCCGGTTTTATAAATAAAATACCAGATTATACAATAAACATCACCTACAATTACAACATCACAACATACAACAACTCAATCAAAATGCTGTACAAAATATGAACTGGGTCATATTTTGTACAGTATTGTGTTGAGTTTTTTTTATTCATTTGTTACGAATAATAAATTTAGCTGCAATTTAGTACACAGGTAGTGTACAACCAGGAATATGGTACTCGATCCTGTAGGTGGTGAGATCGTAGTAAGTGTTTCACGCGGGTGATGCTGTTTCACCAAGAAAGAACTACCATTTATTTATTGCTCCCAGCATAACCACATACATCGTTATGCATGGTACTCCACACAAAAACAAAAGGTGAACGACATGTGAGCACATGATATTATTTATTCTATTAGCTGCGAGTATAAATCTGCCCGTGCGAAATGCCACTGACCTTAACAGGAAATTGGGTTCTCTTATCTAATAACCGTCCGTGTAATGATAGTGTGCCAGCATCTCTATTATAGTGTGAGATCGTGAGTACTTTAAATCTGTCATGAGCCCCTCATAAAGTCTAGTGAAAGTGACGTGTGCGTTTCGTTTATACTTGCACCACAGTTATAATTATGATTGCTTCGTGTATTAGTTTAACGTTGTATTAACCGTTTAATCTTTTGTTGTTATTACCACCTAATTTTTTTTTATATCACTATAAATTGCATGCTGGAAAGTGGTCACAGCAGTCAATGAATACTAGGCCAGACTACTAAACACTGCACTAGAGCTGTCACCAGGGGCATTATTCTGATTGGTCGAGATTTAATCATAGCCGTAATGTGAGTAGTCGCTGATAATACAGAAGAAAGAACTGGCGTAAAACTAAACCAACTTGAATGGGTGCGCTAATATGTACACGGGTGTTCACGTTAGGATCAATTCGAATAAGAGGGTACGTGCAGGACTTAGAACAATTCGTTGTAAATTACGTTTAGTAGGTATTTTGTAGTGATTGCTAGAGAAAATACTGCACTGCATAACTATAAGTGTATCATTGCAATGATAAAAGTGTTCGGTGGCCAAACCACGTTGTGCTACAAATGGGTAGACACGTCTTTAACCATTACAAACCTACATTTGCCCTCAGAACACTAACAAATTAAACACAAAATAAATTATAAGTGTTTTTGCAATCTTCAGAAGACCAGTCATGTTTTGTTTAATTTATTTTTACTTCGGGCCACCAACCAGGTTGACACCGAAGTCTTAAAATCACGCAAAAAAAATCAAAATCTTACACCCACTTTTGATCACTTTTCTCGACGTTTCACATGATTCTAAGTCTAATTAAGCAAAAAAAAATGTTGTGTCGGTCTGTCTGTTGGTCTGGATGTCTGTTTACGCAATAACTCAAGAACCACTTATCCGATTTAAAAAAATCTTTCGCCAATCATCTTGTTTGGTTAATGGGAAGAACTGATTAGATTTTGGGGTTTGTACGTTCAAGGTTTCGGGTACCTACCATACAAATTGTCCCTAAAAAACTTTTACAAGTGAGTTTCTTTCAAGTTATCAGAGTAACGCGTATTTGACTTTGGCATTTTTGAGTGACAATGACAATACGTATATTGTATATTTACATAAAACAACCAGACTCTGAAAGAAACTGAAATATAAAATCATTTTTTTGTGTTTATGACGTCGACGACGTTTGATTTGATTTCATTTTCTTCATATTTATTGCTCAATATATAAAGACGCGTCGAATAATATGCATAAAGCCTAAGGTCTGTAATTTTGAATAAAAATACTGCAACAACAATATCTAAGTTTGCCCGAAGTTTGACAATCACTGTGTGATTTCCGCCCCACTAGTTTTACGAATAATAATACTGAACGGTACCCCTTCATCAGTACTATCGAGGACCTGTGTAGAGTAACGGACAACGCTGTGGACGTTGCCAAGTATTGAGCCGACCAGATCTAGCCAGAAGCTAGATTATCATTAGCCATTGACTCGATGAAGAAGAAGAAAGATTTTAGAGCTAAGTTGATCGGTAACTTGCAGTGTGTTAAGCTACTTCTTTTGGCAACGGTACAACCATCTTTTATAGTCGTCTTAGTACAAGAATGTCAGCTGCATTTCTCAGAAAATCGAAAGCAAAGGTCAGAGATACATAAAGACTCCAAACTCCACAAAGAGAATAAAACTTAAATATAGCAACCATTTAACATAATTGTGGTAAAAAGTATCAAAGAATTGAAAACCACAGTCACACTCGTAGTGTAGTCGGTGTGGGTTCGAAACCTGTTCGCGAGTAAGTGAAATTTGGTTAATGTTACCGCTTATCGCTATTAAGCGCTGAGGTAGCTTATTAAATATTTCGTTGGGCTATAATTATAACTTATGCATTTTTATTTAGTGTTAATTTGATATCTTAATCTTTAGATAACATACTTTTATAACACATTTTTAAGGTCGCTTTCATTAGATATGCCTGTATGTATAAAGGAGTAGGTAGAATTGAATGAATTTGCAGTCACTATTTACCATTCGCAAATTATCCATTTCGGTTCTATATGTAAGCTAATTTGTCGTCAGCCAGTCACTTCGTTGGGCTGTATATTCACTATCGAATGCAGAAAAGCCCTTCTTATCCCTAATACATATAGCATTAGTAAGTATCAGCAATCCACAAGTTATAAGAAATTGAATTATTTGTATGTACGCATAATGGTATACATTATGTAGTACGTGTGTCGTATAACCAATATATTCAATGTATATAGAAGGTATATGAAATTCTTAAAAGAAATGTCTAACAAATTTACATAAACTGTATTATTATATAAAATGTAATATTTAATAAACTGTGTGTTCTGTAGCTTCCGACCTCATGCTAATGCATTGACGTCCTCTATGGCGTAGCGGTAGTGCATTCGTATGCTACGACGGAGGCGCGAGTTCGATTCCCGCATCGATTCTCATTGCAAATATTTGTTTGCATGAATGTGTCTATTTGCATTGTTCTGGGTGATGGGCCTCATCAGCATTGGGCTGCAACCCGTCTAAGAGAAGGAAAACTCTGAAATCAAACCCGGGGAGATGGGCCTCGTCAGCATTGGTCTGCAACCATCTAGGAGAAGGTCACTCCGAAATAAAACCAACTCCGAGGGAGCATACCCGACAAAAAACCCCGATCCAAGGTGTTAGCCGACCCGTGCCGAGGATTCGTGACCAGAGGGCAAGCTGGTGTAACGGAGGGTGTCTGTGTTGGCGGTCAAAGGACACAATCGAAATTCCGCCTTACCCCCGTAAAGGGCTCTGCGGGGTTGGACCATATTTTTCCCTATGACTCGTGGGATCGCAATGGTGATTCGAAAAATAATTAATCAACATGGCGGCGCCGCGGTACGCCACCCGTCACGTCTCGTTTCCCGTGGGGGCGAAAAGTGGCTCACGGAGAGCCGTTTTGCTACATTGAATGTTGGAGGAGGAATGGAAGATAAAGTGAATGATGTTTGTCAGATGATGGATGAAAGAAGGATTGATGTTCTTTGTGTGAATGAGACGAAGCGGGAAGGATGTGACACCACCAAGCACGAACCCTACACCGCGTACTGGTCGGGAGTACCCAGTACCAACAGAGCTTGCCAGGGAGTTGGTGTCATCCTATCTGCTAGAATGGCTGAGTGTGTGAATGAATTCGAATGTGTGAATGCTAGACTGATGTGGATGAGAATGAAAGTGGGACTCACTCGTATTTTTGTCGTAGGGATTTATGCTCCTGTAGACTCCGGTACGAGTACGTCCCAGAAAGTACAAGAAGAAAGAGAGGAGTTTTGGGAGAGTGCAAGAGAGATACTGAGAGAATGTAAGGAAAATGAAAGAATAATTATGTTAGGTGATTTTAATGGATGGGTGGGACTGAAACGTGATGGATTTGAAAGGGTTCTGGGCAAGTACGGAGATGAAAGAGTGAATGAAAATGGTAAAGGTTTGCTTGAAGTATGTTTGGAATGGAACCTTTGTGTGTCAAACACTATGTTTGAACACAAAAGGATTCATATGTATACAAGAGAGGCGAAGAATGTCAGGAAAAGTATGATTGATTTTGTAATAGTGGATGAAAGATTGAGAAAAAATATTCTGGACACTAGGGCTTGTCGCGGTGGGGGCATCCATACAGACCACTTTTTGGTTATGTGCCGTATAAGTGATCTCTTTAAGGGATGGAGACATTGAATGCGTGAGCCCTCAAATGTTCTAGAAAGAATAAAAGTAGAAAATTTGCAAGAAGATAAAGTGAGAGAGGAGTATGAAAGCAAATTGACTGAAAGGTTTCATGACATTGATAGTATTTGTGAGATTGAGGAGTTATGGAAGGTATTTAAAGAGGAGATTGTGAGTGTGGCTTCCCAAGTATGTGGTGTAAGTAAAAGAAGTAAAGTGCAAAAGATGAAGCATGCATGGTCGGATAAAGTAGTGCAAAAGTTGGTATGTGAGAAGAAGAAAGCGTGGCTAGACTGGCTTTCAGTCAGAGCTAATGAGAGAATGCAGAAAGCTAAGACAAAAGAAGAGAAAAGAAGTAAGACAAAAGTTATGGTTTTTGAAAGAGATGAATGCGTGACAGAGTGTAGGATTTGTATAGATGGAGAAAGAGTGGAACAAGTGAATGAGTTCATATATTTGGGAACATTGTTTACGAGAGATGGAAAGCATGAAGAAGATGTTGAAAGGAGAGTGACAGCTGGAAATAGAGAGAATGGGGCACTACACAACTTTATGAGCAGCCGGAAAGTGTCCGAAAAGGCACGACTGGCTGTACATGGAGGAGTATTAGTGCCGACTCTTATGTATGGTAGTGAAAGTTGGGTGTGGCAGAAAAAGCATCAAAGTAGAGTGAATGCAGTAGAAATGCGTGCGTTACGAAGTATGTGTGGATTGACTTTGAGAGATAGAGTGAGAAATAGCGTGATAAGAGAGCGATGTGGATTGACAGAAGATGTAGTGACGAGAATTGAGAAAGGTATGTTAAGATGGTTCGGTCATGTTGAGAGAATGAATGAAAGAAGACTAACGAAACAGGTGTATGAGGCGAGTGTGGATGGTACCGTCGGAAGGGGAAGACCTAGGCGCACATACCTGGACCAAATCGGGGAAGTGTTAGAAAAGGGGCAGGTCAGGAGTACCCTAAACCGACGAGCATGCATGAAGAATGTTATGAGAGTGAATGAGGCGAGAGAAGTGTGTCAGGATCGTGGCAAATGGAGATCCGTGATCTCTGCCTACCCCTGTGGGAAACAGGCGTGATTTTATGTATGTATGGGTGTTTCTATGTATAATATGTATGTATTTACAAAAAAAAAGTAAATAAGTATGTTTAATCACATTACAAACTAGTTAAACTGTGCTTACTTTGGGTCTAGACAGTGCTGTGTAGAATGTTGTAGAACGTAGAATATTTATTTATTTATTTAAGGATACATTATTAGTTAATTACAAATAACTATAATATCCCCAGTACGAGTTTGTAAGCTTCCTTACCCTACCTAAGTAACTTCTTAGTTTTTTTTTTTTTTTTTTAAAGAACCGAAATAAAAATTAAAATTAAAAAAATTAAAATTAAAATTAGTAACCGAAATTACTAATATTCCCCTAACCCCTCCAGCTAAGCTAATTTGCTTGTGTTAGGAGTGGGTTCACATCGGTAGTGTAATGGCCAGGATTCGAACCCGAGACCTCTCGATCGTAAGGTCGACTCCTTAAACACTAAGCTACCGACGCTTCTATGGAATTCATGTTCTTTTCTTGCACTTTTTAATTGAAGTACCTTTTTTTTCGTGCGGAAATCCTTTCGGATATCCCCCCGCCGGCCAGCGGGGGCGGTTATGTCGGGCTTGAACCGACTAAAACCGCACGCCGTCTCGGGTCTTAAGACGCGCGCCGGGGTGTAAGGTTGCCCGTACAGCATATCTCTCATAAATAAAAACAATATGAACGTGAACCCAATGCTTCCCATACCCTATACCCCTACATACTAATACCAAATTCAAATATTCATACAAGTAGGTATTCGAACAAAATTCATCCGAAATGGTACAAAAATGTATTCATTTACATCGAATTTCGGCAATCGTAGATTAACTTGCCTAGATTCGTTCAAATTTCGTAACACTCAACCTTATACAACAAAAATGCACGCTTGTGCACGCCTTATTTCCATAGTTCAAGGAATTCAACATTGTGCCAACAGGAATGTTGAATCCGTCCAAATATTCATATATAAACATTTATTGAGACCTATTATATTTGACGAACGATTAAAAACATAATTAATAAAAATGACATTAATATTAAGAAAATTAA
Source organism: Cybosia mesomella (assembly GCA_946251805.1). Classification (NCBI taxonomy): domain Eukaryota; kingdom Metazoa; phylum Arthropoda; class Insecta; order Lepidoptera; family Erebidae; genus Cybosia; species Cybosia mesomella. The sequence goes on along the minus strand of OX276402.1, from coordinate 24,770,334 downwards.
AGATAAAGATCGCTCTTAAATTAAACAATTTAGTTCGACCTTCATTGTTTATTATATTTTATGAACCCGCATATCGATAGTATTTGCTTGCCAATTATGGACCTGACCTCAAAATAGATTGCCCATATTGTGAATATCAAGTGACGACCACATAGATGCACGATTTTACATAATAATTTCATTAAAATAATACGCTTCGGGTCCAGTTGATACCCCTAGATGAGATTGACGCAACTGAGGGCACTAGGTTCAGACCAAAAACAAATTCATAAGATTTATGAAAAGTAAACCAGTCGTAGATCCGCTTATGATGATTGACTTTACTGAGTAAAAATGTGATAGCCCAGTTTAGTTTCAAGTCGGTTTAATGGTGAAATAAGCTCTCGTAGAGTCAAAGAATATCTATACAAATAAATGAAATTGAAGTATCTGTGTTTAATATTAAAATAACAGTACAATATACACGATATGTATAACCAATATACTTTTTTTTTTTCAATTTTTGTCTGCCTGTCTGTCATTCTGTCAGTTTGAAAGAGGTAATCTCTAGAACGGCTGGGCTGATTTTGACGGAATTTTCACTAGCAGATAAGTAATGTTACAAGGTGTAACATAGGTTACTTTAATTTTAGAAAAATATTAGGCAAAAGAAATAGAACTCAAAAATCGAAATCGACGCAGACGAAGTCGCGGGCACAGCTAGTAGTAACTATGTATAACAGTCAAGTCAGCCGGTTGGCTGTGTTAAACTCGCAATAGGACTATTAGAGGGAAGCTGGCAGCTTTAGCTACATAATATATCATAATCGAGGGTGGGTCATTTTAAAAAACATCAGTATAGTGAAAACTGCTCATCTTTTCTATTTAACGGTACTTAAATCAATAGTCGAAAACCTGCAAATTCAGCCTGCACCGCTCGCAACACCAAGCCAACTCGTAAATCGAGTATTGATCAGGAACATCAATCTTTGAAGCCATAAATAAAACGAGCACCCAGATCAGGTCCAGCGGTAGCGGGTTGAGCCTAGGATTAATAACAGTGGTACAGCTTACAATCCTTAATAATTACAGGGTTGCCAGTAGGTACACCAATGCTGCCAAACCCATCCCTTAGAATACATTCGATTACATACATTCAATAGTTCTATAACCGGCTGAAAATTTTCAAACTACAGATACGACACGACACGGCGCGGTACATCTTGCTGCGACTCAGTGACAGCACCGTGCTAATCATGTACAATGATATCTATTGACCGTAGTCCATCTCCGTAGTTCACCTAACTAGACTACAGGCAAAAATCTCTTTCTTCCATTATAACGGTTTCGGTTTCGCTACGATACCTTCGTAGCGAAAAGAAAACCGTTATTACCTTCAAATATAAAAATATTCACCATATTGGCCAAGTAAATACTTTTTTATAGGATGCTTAAAAAACAACATTTGCCGTTTCATATACCTATAAGCTATTACTAGATCAAGATTATATTAACATTTAAAACGTAATAATTATCAGGATATAGGAACTGCTTAACACAAAGTAATTATGTAGGAATAAGAATAACGAGGTCCTGCAGAGGCGGATACTAAATTTTAAGTAACTCAGCAGAATAAATAAGAAGACTTTGTTCGGGTGCTTCACTACGTACATATATTTTACATAAAGGATAAAATCACTATTGACCTACCTCAACCATAATAAACATAATTAGGTACTAATTACACAGCCCTTTTTGATCATAGATATGGTGTGATAGAGGGATAACAGTAACGAGGCAAATAATTTGCGAGCAGCACGCCGCCGGCTGCCTTCGGTAAATCAAATTAAACGGCACCTACCAATCGATGCGATACTTGTAAATCGATATCGGCAATTGTAGGGCTGCACTGACTCACCTGCATAAAAATATTTACAACTACACCGCAATAATTTAAAAGAAAATGATTTTATACAATAGAAATTTTTCGACAAACGAAATCGATTAAATATTTTGCATTTAAATGAATCGCTTTGGTCTAAGCCAATTAACCGGCAGAATTGCTATTCTGAGTTCAGTTCCGGATTACCTTGGTTTGTGAAAACCAAGTCTTAGATTTGTGTAAAAACTAGAAAAATATCATCATAATGTGTTGTATCTAATTTTAGAATTTTCTAGAAATAATTCGATTTTATACTTAACATATAGTCGAACGCCTGCATTTGAATATTATTATTATGGACACTAATTTTACCTGTTAAATATATAACAAGGATACTACAAATAATGCAAATTTAAACCTCATTCTCGCTTAGTTGCGAATAAAAGCTGATAATTTAATTTTAATAATAATTTAAAAAATAATTGTTGCTTATACAAATAACCTTCAGAACCGCAAACAAACAGAGACTTAAATATGCATTATTTATGGTGAAAAGAAAAATAAAAAAGCGCCAAAATATAAAGAAAATTTGTTCAGTCTCTTGCTTGCGAGTTTTTAGCTATACCATAGGTTTGTTGGATAAAAGAATATAATTTCGTGCCACAAACACACGTAAAATCTTTATTATTGAATATTGCTTGAATTTTTATCTTTAAAGTTAAATTTTTTCTTAGGAATCAATTCTAGTTCAAGTCATGCGAATAGCTGCTACGGAAAGGTCTCTAGCGTCATAAGTTGAGTGTACACAGCTAGTTCAAAACTAGAAGTCAGTTTATCGATAACGATTGCTATAATATATAGCTATTACTGTTTGTTTTATGAAAGTGACAACCCTATGAAAATGGCGTTGTATTGTGAAAGTCGTCTGAGGGTGCAGGTGTCCGTAGGCGTGGTCTCTCATCTGTCTAAACAACACCTTGCAATCGTTTCAATCTGTAAATATCGTGTTCAGTGCTCCCCAAGATTGAACGTTGAGAGACGACTCATCTAGATGACCGCTCTAGTGCTGCCCCGAGCATAGTTACAGCTACATCGTAAGTGTCGACAAAATTGTACTAAGTTGGCAAGTTTTCGCGAGTCTGTTCACGTTGTTAATCAAATATAGACTGTTAGCAATGCCGGGGGCTAGTAATTGACGTTAAAATTGATACGTTGAATTTAATCGACAACTACAAAGTGAGTGTCTTGCACCTGTTCTAAATGAGCACCCCTTGGGTTAGCGAACTCCGTCACATCATCACTTATTATTAAGTGAGATAGTGGTGAGCTAGTGCAGTTGATAATGATGTCAGGATATCAGACTATAATAAATATACCAGGTTATACAGAAGTAGGTAGGTTTACATTGACTTATTGACTTAACGAGATAATCCTGATAATTAATCATTCGTTTACCGACGCGTTGCTGCTCCCAGATAGTATTCTGCCACGGTGGGAGTAGACCATGTTTAGGAATACTTAGTACCGCCACGTGTCACCACGCCTTTGAGTTGCAAAGACACAGCAGCGAAAGGATAAGGAGATTAGTGCTGAACATGAGTCGGTTCAACCCGTAACTCTCCTCGGCAACTGATAGAAATGGGGGTTCATTAGAGTTTGCTAGGAAGTAAACCTCTGTAAAATAAAAGGTGAAGCGGCTGATTCCATATCTCTGAATTCATTTGGAATTAGTGAGCATACCAGAACCCGCGAACGAACATAATTGGTGGCTCTTCAGGATTGCCACGATAAATTACTTGGCCTGATAGTGGTGAGCAAGCCAGCTAGTCATCCGATTTATCAGCTCAACAGTGGCAGGGCGTCTTTCATGCATGCTTTCTATTAAGGTAGTAGGATTTGCTGTCCTTCAAAAGGACGGGGTCGCTTGGATGCACCGTGTGGTTCGTTCGGCCCAACCCCAGCATATCAGCTTTGCCGTGTCTTTGGTCTCTGGGGGTTCTAAGAAAAACAGTAATTGTTTTAGAGTATTTCTGTGAAGACCAAAGAACCAATAATATACTTGGGGAGATGTGAGAATTAAATATCCCTTAGCCTTTCGGTACATAAAATCCTAAACAAATTAACAAAGCGTACCTTTTTACTTCTTAAGACCAAATAACATGAATTTCTAGGCAGGTATATTCTATTTCATGAGAGTAGGTTATTACACAACTGTGGAATGCTGTGTTCATACAATGATGACATTACAGCACGATGGGAACCCACAGAGTTAAGTATTATGAAAAATATACATATTATGTTTTGAGATTCATTTAAATGCCTTTCAAATTTTTAAGTGTAAATTCTTTTGAAGCTTCATTGTCGATTTAACAATGGAAATAAGTTATGAAACAATAGCTGTCATTTTGTTTATGATATATTTTCAGAGATGATAGGGCGTGATAATTGGGTTTTGTGTTTATATGTGGAGCTGCTTGACTAGAGGAGTATCTTCACCCTACCGAAAAGCACGGTGAGCATTTCTTGCAAAGTGATGTACTAGAGATGAAAGGAAAGGTTAGGGTTCAGGTTTTAAGGACTCGATTGAGTTGTGAAGCGTCAAAACCAAATCGAATTCTTTTTTAAGACTAAAAAGCCTAGGACCGCTATACTGTCCGCTGTTATACTCATAAGGTTTTAGTCCCTTCGTTGACCTATATTGTTTATATCAACCATTGCACTGTTAGCTCAGATGACAAGCTAACGTGGTACATGTGGTCAGCCTCAGTGGCGTGAGCAAACAAAAAGTGCCCGGTAAACGATTACGGCACTTTTTCTTGTCCTCATAATAGGCTCCTTTCTCCTATTACGTGGAACTGTGTACAAGTTTTTGTGAAATGTGGATGCTCATGCACCTCTACCTAACCCTTCCGGGATGAGAGGCGTGACTTAATAAATGCATGTATAATAATAACAAATGGAACTTAAAATCGTAAACTCACGAATTAGCTGTCACAATTTTATTACGCCAATTCTAATTATGTAACTTTTTAAGAGAAAAAATGAAAAGACGATTTCAATCTATTCTGTTTATTTTTTCACGTAATTAGCTGACTAAATTCCGTAATTCGATTTTCGATGATATAAATCGATTCGCTAGAAAATCGAATAGCTTTGAAAAGAATCGAAAAATCGTTAGGTCATCCTACATATTTGCAAAAGGATCGGGTCGAATTACCTACAAGTGACGAGACGATTATGATTTATAGCTTCAAATGTTATGTATATATACAGTCAGCAATAATATACACTCTAACACACTAAAATTTCATACAGCCCATGCAACAAAATAAATCAAAGAGTTACTTTTATATAAGGACTAGCTGACCCGGCAGACTTCGTACTGCCTCAATCGATAACAACTTCCATATTTATTCACCTTTTAAACCTTCTCTGGACCACCACAAATAATTCAAGACCAAAATTAGCCAAATCGCCGTTCTCGAGTTTTAGCGAGACTAACGAACAGCAATTCATTTTTATATATAAAGATAATATGAAATGAACTTATAGAATGCGAAATGATACTATATAGTTATATGTATTATATAGCTATAGCTATAGCTATAATACATAGTATAATATAGTTTTTTATTTGATTAAGTTGCGCTACATATTTTGTCAAGTAACTTTCGTTGCTGACTGTACCAATTATAATTCTTGGCAAGTTTTCTACCCTCAACAAAGCTTGCATAAAAGCCATGCTTAGTGCTTAATACTTACCACAAGTTCAGCGAACTTCGCATCCAGTTCGTCTTGAGGCGGCATTGGGTGGGTTGGGGTGACAGCTTGTAATGCCAGACCGCCCTCGCCGCCGACCACGCAATACGTGATTTCTGGCGGCTCGTCATTCTGGAACAAGCAACTTTCAACTTTATTATAAATGATAGAGTAAAATCTGTGTACTTAGATAATACATAATGGATGGTGCAGGTGAATATTTCTAATCTCGACCTTTGAATTACTTTGCATATCATGTCGTTTTAAATTTTGTTTTTATAAGTACACCATTTTGGAAAAGCACGTAAATTTGATCAGGCATTTCAGACTCGTCTACGCCCGGGATTACCGACCTCCATGACCGGGACCTGAGGACGGCAGTTGGCCGACTCGCGGTCCTTACAGAAGCAGGCCGTGGCGGAGGCGTGTCGTGTGTGTCCTTCTACACACGCCTGCCCACTCACCGACGCGGGATAAAACCCGACCCCACCAGGCGAGGCCGCGGTGGCGGCCAAAGTCCGCCGGTAACCCGGGGGTTATCCTTTCGAGGGCTTACCCGGGGTGCCCGGCAATGGACACTTGGGAAGGACACCGTGTGGTTTTAGTCGGTCCGATTCCGACACGCCCACCCCATCTTCTGCACCGATGGGGTGAAGCCCGAGGGGGTTTCCACACGCTAAAAAAAAAGGCATTTAACCTGATCATCCCACGAATCCTTAAGCATTCATTACTGTGTTTTCGTGTGATGAGCTCTTGTAAATTTGTCAATGTAACTTTCGTTACTGAGTAAGCACACATCTGGTTTTAAACAAGTTAATTGTATCTTGGCCATAAACCACACAGCTCAAAGTAGGTAAGTTATGCTTACGATAAATGTTTTCAAGTTATTGTTTTATATTACCAGACGATCGACATTTAGATTAAACCTAATCCGCTGCGCACGATCACTGGAATCCGTGGTCAGCAAATAATATTTATTTTTTCAACATAATTTATAATGTTTGCCTTCTTTGTCCTGTTATAAGATGACAAACAACCTTACAAAACACATTCTTGCAAGCAACCATCGTGAACAGCTGCAACAGCATCACTACCTGAGGGCCTTCCCCCTTCACCAGCAAGGGCGAAGGCGGAAGCCCGTCACGAGGAGATCTGTCAGGATCATAAGGGGATACCGCACGTTCTACTTTAAGGCCTGGAAGCAAGGGCACTTGCAGCACATTTCCATTAGATCTGTCTAAACAAATTATTCGGGATTCACTTATCAGAAATTAGCAAATTAATTACGATGAGACCACTATTAGATAATAGGAATAACATTATAGGAATAGGGAAACAAAATTTAACAAATTCCGACAACGTGCTTATTGTTTACTTAACCTTTATTAAAACTACTGACAATATTTATGTATTAAAATCACTTAGAATGTCTGCCGAACAGCAGCCTAGGTATGTAGGCCAGAAGATAGCATCGATCAAAAATGTCTACGTCGAGACCTTTATTTATATCCTTGAGGCAAGATTTATAAGCAATCAAACTGTCTTTAGTTATAAATCATACTAGAAGAATGTTTTGAAGATGAAGGCCTATAAATAAGCATGGTTGACTATTTGCCAAACGATTTTAAAGTAATGACCTCTGTGGCGTAGCGGTAGAGCGTTTTGCTGCTACATAGGAAGTCGCGGGTTCGATTCTCACCCAGTGTAAATATATTTATGCACGAATATGTATTTTTGCATTGGTCTGGGTGTTTCTATGTATAATAAGGTATCTATTTATAAAGGAAAATGTATCTGAGTTTTTTCATTCGTGGTCTAGAAGCCGTAATATAATCTAGTTAATGCTTACTTTTTCGTCTAGATAGAGTATCAACTTTGAATTTATCTCACTCAAAGCACAAAATTTAAGGTTTCTTTGGCAAGAGTCATAACTTTCTATGTATGAACAGGTTGGCTCGTCCAGGACAACAGCAGTTTGCTGTATTTCATTGGGAGTCCCAGAGTGTTACCTGCCTTCTTTTCTCACCTTGATTATAGATAGCAACACGAGAGAGACACCTAACATGGTGTTGCCAGTATTCATAGGCCAGGTAAGATCGTATACAAAAACAAGTGTTAATGATAATGAAAATTAAAACACATTCTACACTTACATTCTAATGCAGGCGTATCATTAAGACCACCGTGTGTGGTCTTCATGATTCAAATAAAAACAAATCAAATGCCTATAACACAACGAGTCCGAAATATAATTACTAATGATGATGTATTCAAAAAACTATACAAACAATGGCGAAACGAATGACCAAACAAACTGAAAACGCTATCAATCAGCTCGCACCAATCAAAAGTAAACCGACACAGGAAGACACAATTCTTTATACATTTCGGGCCCATCCGGACGTATACGGAACTGAGACAGATTCAACTTTCTATATACAATAATACATCTTGTCTCACAGCCTCACCTTGTACAAGTTGAAGAAGCCATAAATAAAATTATCGAAATGAACACCAAATTAAGCTGGAAATATTCCCCTCGCAATTACACGGACAGAATATTTACTGAGTGAAGTCATTTACCATGATGGTCATGATTTGTTGCCGGTATGTGATGTAAGGCTCGAAAAATCGCCATTTAAATTGTCGAGTCAAATATAAGATGAGGAAGACATTGGTTTCTTCCTTAAAGAGAGAGTTGAATGAGGATGTAGGAACAAAAACAGTTTCATGAAGGTACGTCAGATACTCAGATATCAGGGCTGCACACGCTGGCGGACTGCCCGGCGTGGGAGGCGCCGAGGCGTGACCTCGTGGCAGCCATCGGGGTGGGAGTCCTCTCGCTCGGCAGCATGATTGCGGCAATGGTGCGGAGCGCGAGCGCGTGGGCCGCCGCCACCTCCTTCTGCGAGCATGTAATGCTCGCGAAGGAGGTAGCGGAGTGCGCCCGGGAGAGACTTAGAACTCACCCGGTCCGCCGAGCCCGCAACTTGCTCGCCGCGCGTCGCAGGCGACTCAGGCGCCGGAGGTCGCTTAACGACGTCCGTCCTCCATGAGCGCAGGCCTGGGGGTGGCGGGTGAGGCCACCTGTCACCCCAGCAGAAGCAGGCCGGGACGGTGGGGCGACTTGCGCCCCTCCCCCAAACCGGGGCAAGACGGGGACACCGTAGTTCCCAAACCCGAGGGGGCCATCTCGAAACCGGAGACGGCCCAGGGTCAGTCGGGGTGCGAGGGATATGCTCTATGGGCAACCTTACACCCCGGCGTCTGTAGACCCGAGACGGCGTGCGGTTTTAGTCGGTTCAAGCCCGACATAACCGCCCCCGCTGGCACGCGGGGGGGTATCCGAAGGGATTTCCGCACGATAAAAAAAAAAAAAAGGTACGTCAGATATGATAATTACTTGGTTATTTATGAGTATTACAATAATCGGTATATGATTACTATTATACATAATTGAAACGTTGTAGTGTTACTATTGGTTTTTTCTTTGGCCTATGTGAGGGCCAGTCATTATAATAATTATTCTAAATTCTCATATAATTATCGCCTGCGGAGAGGTCTTCAATAGACAATGAATAGTTCTAACGCTGTCATCTACTTACTTAAACAGGAAAAAGTACTACAATTATATACTAGATATATAATATACTTTAAATAATATATTATAATTCTTGTTAATATTAAGTAATTTCCTTCGATATTAATATTGTTACTCGATACTGATTTACTAGTATTACTGCAGTTTGAAATTAAATGACATTCATAATTAATCAATGAGAAGTAAAATAACAGCATTTTGGGTGTATATGGTACCAAGATCTTCACCTGCCAGCCAAGACACCTGCTGACTGAGGGAAGAGGGCCTGGCGTTGACTTTCCTCTCGGGGTTGAGGGGTCTGACGGTAGAAACAGAGTGGACCCCGGGCTCCAAAGTGCGAGCTTTGGATACAACCGGGTACCTACAATGTAACCGGTGACGAAGATGATGAAGAATAAAAACAGCAAATCCGAATCGTACTGAACTAAACTAATAAGTACTTTAATTTTTAGGAAGAACAAAATGTTGAATTTTCTTTGAAGTTTCAAGTGCAAGTGTGCACTACCACTAACAACGTGGTTAAATCGTTTCTGAGTGAGTTCGACCTTTTGGCGGCGCCTGCGACGCATTTCTACGAACTGTCGCCGATGTCTCGCGAATCCATTGACATAATGAATAGGGTTGGCGCAGAGAAAGCATTTTAATTATATGTTCGATTTTTTTATTCAGTAAAAGCTGCAGTGAACAGAAAAACTGCATAGTGTTTAAAATTCTGCACTGATTTTATTTAGCAAACAGAACAAAAAGTGGTTATAACCACCAGTATACATGTATTTTATGATTTAAGATTAATTTGACAAAAAATGAATTAATAACATTACCTGTTAAAAAAAGCATAGAAAAGCAAGACAGCATTGACAGATTAAAACTGCGGCTAAGAAGAGGTTGGTAGTTGAACAATGTTGTAACTAAATTGAATGCAACTATTATGCATATTAGACAACGAAGTTATAGAAATGAATGCATCTATAGTTACGTTAAAGATTCAGACACTAATGGGACTTACTACTAAACGTTTTATGAGCAAATGCACTTACTATTTAGCCCTCTATGAAGATATTCCGACATTGAAAATAAATGGTTGCCAGAAAGCACAGCCCAACGGAAAGAGCGTAATTTTGCAAAAAAACTAACACTATTTGGGCCAACCATTTTAGGATCGACAGTGTCTGGAATGGAAGCCCGTAAATGCTGGACTTCACGCTAGCTTCTTACCATTTAGCTGGGTGCAGTCAATTGATGGACTGAATATAAAAAAGGATATCGAAAGAAACTGTTAGTTCGATGTAGACAAGACACGCCCGATCGTATTCGTACAAGTTGCTTGTTTTAAGTTATTCGCAAGGTATTAGAAATTTAAATACGAACACGTCGTTTGCAGATTTTCTCGAGCCCTTTAGAGAAAGGCATATTGAACAACAACAGATGATGGAAATTAAATTAATAGTATGCTAAAGTACGAAGATAAACTTTCTCGAATCTGACAACTTATAAACATGAAAGTTACATATAAAGCCTATACCTATGAATAAAATATTGGACGTATAAAAATTTAAGCCAATGCCAAACAAATCATTCATATGAGTGGTTGTAGAATTTTGTTGCTTTGTCCTTTTTTCACAGCTTTCATCAGATGAGCTGGACTTTTTTTCGGTTACAGAAACTTTGATAGTACAAAAGATTTAATTCTTAATGTTTACAAATCACTAGCTTCTAAATAAACACCGTCGGGCTACATTAACTGTCGAGTGAAAATACACATTTGTTTAAGCATCCTGCCTTATTTAAAACGAATTTATTTGGAATATTTCTATATAAACCAAGAAATCAGCCGTCGGTATTTTAAACCATTATTTAATTCCTACTGCAGACATAAAGCCTATACCTATGAATAAAATATTGGACGTATAAACACCGTCGGGCTACATTAACTGTCGAGTGATGATGATGATGATGATTTGTTTAAGCATCCTGCCTTATTTAAAACGAATTTATTTGGAATATTTCTATATAAACCAAGAAATCAGCCGTCGGTATTTTAAACCATTATTAAATTCCTACTGCAGACAATTTTATTATGTTATAAATCAATAACATTGCGATTGCGCAATATATTTGACTTTAGTTTACAACAAATAGAAGTTGAACTATCTCCAGATAATGTTTTTTCTTTTCAAACTACCTACATTCATATAAATATCATATTATTTTATCTAGTTCTTCAACTATTGCCACGGATAGAGTTGACCCTCATATATCCCAAGGTGAGCCAGAGTGTGACACAAACCAGGAGCCCATAAACATCCGGGCCTGTCTTAGCATTCCCTCTTTAAAGTCGACCACCTGGAAAGCCCACGACCAAAACTTAGCCATCCTGTTAGAGCATCCCGGAACAAAGCAGGATTTAAACAGTCAGGTAGAATCTTTCCAGGTTAGCATTTACTCATACCTATATGAGCATTACCCACCATCATTACCATACGCGCGAAAAAACCGAGAAAACGCGTTCAAAATTAAAATGAGAAAGAAAAAGCGGGACCTTATCAAACGACTACGGTTTGCTAAAGCTATGGGCGATAATCAACTTAGTCATCAACTGGCCAGAGCTTTAAGGTCCATACTGAAATTAATTCAAGGAATTTCTGTTCAAATAATAAATGAAAACAATAATTTTAATAGAGCAAAACATGAAGTAGAGTTCGATAAGGACCCGTTTAAGTACTCGAGGAATATTTTTAGCGACAGAAAGCAAGATAGGCTACTGCTAAGTAACGATCAGATCCATAGCTACTATAAAAGTAATTATGAGGTGCCTAAATACGAAAAACAATACAGTAAACCAAACGCGCAAAAACCATTAGGCCCTCATTTCACATTTGACTGTAATCCACCTAGCTTAGACGAAATAGAACACCAAATCAAAAAGAAACCAACAAAAACCGCCCCAGGGCCTGATGGCATACCTTACATTATCTATAAAAAATGCCCATCGGTACGTAAACATCTTCTAAGCATATTCAATAGGATCTGGTCGAGTAAAGAAGTCCCAGCGGCCTTCGGCAAGGCTAATTTTGTGCTCATTCCAAAGAAAGAAATAGTAACTAGTCCAAAAGACGCTAGACCAATAGCATTAACCAATACAATTTCTAAAATTTTCTTCTCATGGCTTCAATTTAAAATGACAAATTTCATGATCAATAATAACTATTTCAGACCAAACCACCAAAAAGGGTTCCTACCCGGAATTTCAGGATGTCTGGAACACAATTCTTTACTGGCGGAAAGTTTAAAAGATGCCAGATCAAATGAAAAGCAAATAACAGTTTGTTGGATAGACCTAGAAAACGCTTTTGGCTCAGTACAACACGAGCTTATGTTGTTTGCATTAAAATGGTATCACTTTCCGTCCATCATTTGGGAAATAATATCCTCTTATTATGGTAAATTAAAGTTTGTGATTAATACCAAAGATGGATACACGCAACCTTTAAATTATAATGTGGGTTTGTTCCAAGGTTGCTGTTTATCACCTATAGTTTTCAATATAGTAATAAATATTTTAATAGACAACATTTCCACACACGACAAGAAGTGGGGCTATCGGTTTAAGCTAAACGGTAAATATACGGAGTCTATCCTCGCTTTCGCGGACGATTTGGCAATACTGACTCGTAACCCAAAGCAGTGCCAGGACCTACTGCGTAGAGTAGACGATTTCTGTACATGGACAGATGGAATGAGAGCAAAACCTAGCAAATGCTACTGTCTATGTCTGGGTAGGCGGGGTACCAGGTATACTTCATATGACCCAGGGCTTAGTATAGGCGGGGAAAACGTTTCAACTATATCTGAAACCGTGCCTTTTAAATTCCTCGGAAGAAAGATTGACAACAGAGGTTGCACTCCAGCTTTGGACGAATTAATTGATAGTTTCATTATCGATTTAAAAAAGGTAGACCAACAACCAATAAGTAATGTTAAAAAAGCTTGGATCTATGACAATTATTTAACCTCGCGTCTTAACTGGCCGTTTCTTATATATGATATAAACCAGAGCCTCCTCAAAAAACTAGATGCGAGTGTCACGAAGACACTGAAGTCGTGGCTAGGGCTAGCTCAGTCGGCCGACCCGTCGGCACTATATAGATCCGCGAATAATTTTGGAATGACGCTTAAGAAGCCATCAGAACTCTATAAACACCTAAGAGTAACTAAAATGCACGTCTTATCGGAATCTAAAGACGAAATAGTAAAAGTCCTTCCAAAAGATAAAAATGCATCGGAGCTCGAATCACGCCTCCAGTTCCATAAAAAATTCATGATAGGCTCGCAGACTGGTAGAGTAGGTCTAGGTAATATTCAGAGACAAACAGATAAAGAAATAACAAAATCTTTTCTTCAAGCAGACGAAAACAACACCTATAAGGTGCACGCAATGAACCTAGAAATGCAAAACGAATGGTTGACTCTAGGTGAATTTTGTATTCCCATAGCCTTAAAATGGCGTACCATAATATACGACTGGTCACCGGCCTTACTTAAATTTTACCTGAATGCATTCCAGTTGACCCTCCCCGACCAAAGCAATCTGGTCAGATGGGGAAAAGCCACAGATAAAACATGTAACTCATGTGGTGAAGCAACTGGTACGGCTAGGCACCTACTAGTGGGTTGTAAAACGCTATTAGACCGGGGTCATTACTCGCGCCGTCATGATAAGATATTAGAAATCATACGTGAGGCTGTAAGTTTGGCGGTAGCTAGAGCGAAAAAAGGATTAACCACAAACCAAAGAAATGACATTGCGTTTGTAAAGGAAGGCTGCTCAAAGAAATCACTTCAAAAGCCTTATTCAATTTTGATAGCTGCCGTTGACTGGACAATACTCGTAGACACGTATGAGAAGCACTATAGGATACCGGAGGATGTCTGTGCCTCATCATCCAGACCCGACATATTCCTTTTTTCACGATCGCATAAGCGTGCAGTGCTTGTAGAACTCACAGTACCGTGGGAAACTAATATACCTAAAGACCACGCTATAAAGACAAACAAATACTTTGATTTGACTAACGAGTTAACCAAAAACGGCTACGTGGTTAAACTCTATGCCGTAGAAGTAGGAGCAAGGGGAATTCCAGCTAAATCCCTGTACAACTTACTTAAAGACCTCGGATTGCCAAGAGCTTCAGTAAGCTCTTTATTAAAACGTATATCAAAAGCGGCATTGTTAGGATCTTACCAAATTTGGATAGGTAGGGGGGGGAACACTACTGACGGTGGAGGTGAGCGCTGATGCATCACAAGGTGGCCACCCTAAACCTACATCTGGGTCGCAAGTCCCAGTCGCCGTCATGGTGTTCCTCTCTGTACCACGCTATGGACCCGGCGACCGCACGGTGAATCCATGGAGTGCTGAGAATCGGATCTCTAAGTCATTGAAAGAATCTAGTGCGCGACTATCTTAACCTTAACTAAAGCCACATATTTAACATGGTAGAAAGCAAGGTAAGTGTCACATCATCATCTTAGCGTTGTTCCTGGTTGCATCCGAGGATCCGAGGGAGTGACTACCGTGACCTCCCAACCCCAAGCGGAAAGCCTGTACCAGAACCTCGTCTGTAAATCAGCAGCTGTACCGGTTCGTAGGTAAGGTTAACTTGGGCCCTGTCGACCTTGTTGAGACCAAATTAATACCATCTAAAGCCGCTTTAATTACGTAGAAAGCAATACAAGTGTCAAATAAATAAATCTTATCAGGTGTGTGCTAACGAATGAGGTCATGAGCAGAAACAAAATATTTGTTCACAAGACAATGGAATATAACGTCATTAAGCTACTTAATATAGAATTAAGATTTAAATTCTTAAGAAAACATCCTGTTAGGTATAATGTTTATCTTTTCTAATTTCGTGTTTAGTCAATAATATTCAATTAAAAATGGTTGGAGTATTAAGATTTTTGAGTGTGCGTAACTTTATATATGATTCCTGGCATTTTATATTAATTTGCATTTGCTAAAAAGTTGCACTCTTAAATCGAAGGCCTGCTCAAAACATTACTAACTGCTAAAGTTCCTACAAATTTCATTTCATAATCTTCAATGAACAACACATAAATCAGATAATTTGATGACCTTCAAAGGTATAAAATCTTAGAATGAAATGTTTAATTGACGAAACCTACAACTGCATAGTAATTATAAGTAATAATTAATAACACATAGAGGTCAAAACTGAAGTTATTACATCGAAAATGATAGTAACACGCTGCATTAACCATAATTATCCGTGAAACGTGATTAAAGACGTAAATCAGACAAAACATCGAGAAACGTCATAAGACAAGATAATTTGATTACAAAGTATTTTTATACACAATTAATTTTTAATGGCTTCCAAGAATATATAATATACCTAGAGTAAACGTATTAAATTAAGTACATAATAATTTGTACTGTACGTCGACAAAAATTAAAACTACTCATCTACAGGCTCATTCAAGGAAGAACAAGGACCTTAAAGTTACGATTCTTGACAATATTTCAATGTTGTTCATTCAAGGCTGTTTCAAGATAACTAAGTATTAAAAATTATTTAGTTGAACGTACTTGAATATTTTTCACTGTATTTTATCTCTCTTATTTCAAAAATCGTCAGTGAGCCTAAATGACCCGGGCAAAATAACGGGCACATTGTCTACCGTATCTACTCCACAATGTATTTGTGGAACCATGATAACAGTAAACACCTTCTTCTTCATTAGAGCGCTAATCCAAAGCTCGCACTTTGGAGGCCAGGGTCCGCTCTCCTGCTCCTCCTAATTATTATAATAATTTTTAAATTAATTTATTTAACCAAAAGAAATTCGACATTATAACACAATTTATGGTTGACAATGTTAGAATTAAGTTTTACAATTTGTGTCTGGTATTAGCATCTGCTGCTGAACTAGGCTTTTTACTTATTTCAGCTGCCTCAACAACAGCGCCTCCACCCCGACTAAAATACAATCAAAATAAAATAATGAACGTGTGCCTTTCCATGTGTGTGTTATGTGTGAGTTGTGTGTATACCCTTATGGTATGTATGGGTGTGTGTATAATGTGTGTGTATGTTATGTGTGTGTCGTATAGGTGTATGTATAGATGTGTGCTTAATAGTGAGAGTGAGAGGAGAGTAACTTAGATGCCAAGCATGATACTTTTCTGTAACCTGGTTTGCTTGCTCAAAGTTGTAATAATAAATTATAACCATTATATATTTCATTACTCTATAACGGTTATAACTAACTCAGATTCATTATATGATAATTAGCTCAAATAGTTGGATACAGCTTTTTTGACTTCTAATTTAGTTAATGGATATATTTTGATTATTTTATTAAATTTATTGTACGTGTAAGGGCCTAAGAGTGGAAATTTGAATGGAAGGTGGAAATTGGTTTCTTTTGGCTTATATGGGAGCGACTCCAAGAGGAAAGCCTGTACCAGAGCCTCGTCCATCATTCAGCAGGTGAACATGCACGCCAAGTAACAGTAACCACCCTAATACTTAGTTATTTGGTTGATGTTTCAGAACACCTCTTTCGAAGAGATTTATTATTTTTTAATTATCATTACAATGTCAATATATTCATACAATGATTAATTTACTACTTGATGATCACTGAGTCATACAGATTACTGTTATAGCCTTAAGACTTGCACTGCCATATAAAGAAACAAAGCGATAACCCTAAGATCCTACGAACAAGGAGCGGCATATTTCCGTCGGTGACTTCACCCTGTACACAGTGTACACTGTACATTTATTTATAAAGGACCATCATTATTAGCGCCATTAATTTAAGAGTTAAGCTCTGTAGTCTTGTTGTGTATAGGGTTGTTAAAATTTTGTATGACCGAAATGATGAAATTACTGACGAGAAAATGTAGTGTGAGGAGTTTTTTTGTGTATAAACTACGAACAAAATCAGGCTAATCTCTATTGCAAAATATGCTTTTTTTTTTCAAATTAAATTAACAGGTATTCAAAACCTGGGGTGTGTGTTGGGTAACCTCCTCGAGTGTCGCTCCGATTCCGATCCCGCTGCAGTCCGGGGGGAACGGAATCGGAGCGGCCGGTACACCCTGGGCGGCGGTCAATGGCTTCCCCTTCATAGGGTTGGCATTGATCGTCGGCCAATACCCAACGTGACGGGAACACATCGCTCTCCGTACTCCTCTGCTTTCAGAGGAGACAGGATGAGCGATGCTGTTAGTGGTGAGATGGCCCAGGGTCAGTCGGGGTGCGAGGGATATGCTCTATGGGTAACCTTACACCCCGGCGTCTGAAGACCCGAGACGGCGTGCGGTATTAGTCGGTGCAAGCCCGACATAACCGCCCCCGCTGGCGGGGGAGTATCCGAAGGGATTTCCGCACGAAAAAAAAAAAAAAAACGTATTCAAAACCTTGTTACAATGATTTTTGCTTCTTGTTATAGACAATCAATTTTTTTTTTTTTTTTTTTTTATACCACTAAGGTGGCAGACAAGCACACGGCCCACCTGATGGGAAGCGGTTACCGCGGCCTATGGACGTGTGCAACACCAGTGGCATCACACTCGCGCTGCCGACCCTGTGAAGGAAAGGGGATGGGAAAGGAGTTCGGGAGGGGATGGGAAAGGAGTTTGGGAGGGGATGGGAAAGGAGTTTGGGCTCCGGCACTCTCACTCACCAAACGGAACGCAACAGTTCAAATACTGTTGCTTGGCGTCGATATTCTGTGAGAGGGTGGTGCTTCCCCGGTCGAGTCGGCCCATTCATGCAACGGCCAAAATTACTGTTGCTTGACTCTACCACTTTACTTAAAACGCCTTACGAGTTACAACCCTAGAGTTGAGTGTGAATTTTTTGCCTATATTAGGCAAATTCCGGATATTACAAGGAATAAAAGGGTATGACATGAAAAAGAATCATAAACCATACAGAGAGATGAGAAAAACGTGCCTACACTTTATGTAACTGCTTACTTTAAGCGTGGTACTTAAATATCAAATTACGCTCAGAACATTTAGTGACAGCTTGCCTAAGCCACAGTACACCGTGCCTGAGGTCTTTAAATTTATGTTAGCCAGTTTACGCAGTGGAATATGTTATATAGAATTCGGGCACAGATATTATATTATAAAGGTTTACGCGAAAAGTTGGTTGGTTCCACATTCACCCTACAAGTTTCGCCGTGCACATAAAATTCCTTATTCGCCAATTTTTTCCTGTTTTGCTCCATTTTTATCCTTTTTTCGACGAGTTTAATTTTTCGTATACTTTATTATTTACATATGTATCATTTTAAGTAAGTCCATTAATTGATAAATTATTCACTTTGGTTATTATTATAATTGAAGTTACACATCTTTTGGCGCATACAGGAAAAATTATGACATGAAAAACCGACACCCTGATTTTAGCTAGTCAACATTTTACTTTGACTACGTTTTTAGAATTTGAGGCTAGTTGACGGTATGTATTATATATATATATATATATATAAATAAATAATAAATAAATATAAATAAATAAATAAATTAAAATATTTTTTACATTATTATTTCTACAATCGTAGGATAGCGCGAAGGATACATTTTTTTGAAAGATTTTTACCTTCGCTAAAGAAGTATAACTTCTTAAGCGCGTACATACCTACACACACTTATTTTATTTTGTCATCAAACATTTTCTGAAAGAACAACTGAGTAATTTCGAACTATTTAGTACTCGCAAACAAACGTCATAATACTCTATGCATTCGAATATCCAAAGTTGACAAAACATTGATTCCAAAAACGTCCATTCCACATTAATACTTTGAAAGAAACGCATTTGCATAAATAAACATTATGTTAACAGCAATCGCCCAACTTCAAAAGGGTTCGAATATGTACCAGCTCACCAGAGTTCTTCGAAAAACCGACTTAAATTATGTTTATTTAAAAAAGCTGAACTTACTTGTATTAAAACGGAACGCTTCCTTTTCGAGAATGTTAAGAATTTTGATCTTTTCATTATGAGAATCACCAAGACAAGTAAACAATGTATAAATCTGAGTTGAAGTAATGTACCACTGGACTTCAAAACAGCTTTGAAGCAAGTAAATCATTTAAACTGACGTAGGTAATAAATAGGTACTGCATCTTGACAAAAGTCAATCACCGGGGTACACGAATTGCTACACCCCTGTCTGGCGCCTGGCAATGCGTCTCAATCAAAACTAACACTGTCTCGTCGTGTGGTAATTGCTTCCCGTATTTATCGAGTGCATTGTCTCGCTCTAATTCTATTAACGTCTAAATGGACGTTTCATTAGGCCCTGCTGACGACCGATACAATAATGCATTTATATCATCAACTGAGTAAACAAGGAGTCCCACATACACTTGATCTGAAGCTTCTTCAGTTCTTGGTCAAATCGATTTCTAATTATGTTATAAAAATGTATCACTGGATTATTGTTTTTCTTCATCATCATCATAGCGTTAGTCCTGGTAGCATCCTTCTACTTTGAAGCCCAGCTCCGATCTCCTGCGCTTTTGCGAGAGTGACTGCCGTCTGACGGTTTAGACAACCTGAAAGGAAAACCTACGCCACAGAATCATCCGTCAATCAGTAGGTGGTAACAGCTTGCAGGTGAGGATGGCTTGGGCCTCGAAGATCCTAGTGGGGCGTCAAAAACACCCAATTATTGTGAGGGATTGCTTTTACTATTATAGTCATCAAGTTCTTCTGTTTAGTTAATTCATCCTCACACGTTGCGACCGGAAACGGTGCGTACAGTTAGGTATGAAAGGCACTTTATTCCGCGGCTGTGGAATGATCTCCCTGCTGTGGTTTTCCCAAGCGACGACAATATGAGGTTCTTCAAGAAGGGCATTAGAAGGCTTTACAGGGTCGGCAGCGCAAGTGCGACGCCCCTGGTGTTGCACACGTCCATAGGGTCACGGTAACCACTTCCCATCAGGTGGGCCGTGAGCTTGTCTACCAACTGAGTGGAATAAAAAAAAAGAAATTCTCAGTAGCTTGGAGTCAAACAGAAGTGCCTGATTGACGGACGGTCGTCCCCTATAACGGGAGACCAAAAACCAGCTACTGAAATTTGGATTTTATACACCTGTGCGTACCCCTTTGGCAATATACAAGCGTGAGTATATAAAATAAACTTAAACTTTGATCCGCGTGAATGTCAATAAGATGCCATAAATTGATTGTCGACCTCTTTGATTGAAGCAAAAACATCCAATTAAAATTGTTTCAACGAGCCATAATCCTCCTGACCTTTCCTATTATAATCAGCTTACCATTGTGAAATGAATTTAGCAATACCAAATAAGCCTGTTAAAGTGCCTTTATTGTTATACTTTGACGAGAACACTTATCGTAGAACGTGATTACTGTTGACCCTGTGTGCGAACTCGCGACTTCTAAAAGCACGTGGGGTATCAATCAATGAACTTCTTTCATAGGTACGTCATTTGGTAATTCGACTTAAATTGTGATGTTATTCATTTCGAAATAATAGCTATATTCTATATGCTATACTCAAACATATCTGACATCATGTCTGTTTTCCTCAGAGATTTCGGGAGAATTATAAATTTACAGTTTTATACTATATATTATACTACCTGTGCCGCGACTTTGCCTGCGTGGATTTGGATTTTAAGGTTTTCATTCTTTTATACGGAACCCCTAATTCTTTTTCCAAAGTAAAAGTAGCCTATGTATGAAAGTCCCGTCAAAATCAGCCCAGCCGTTCCAGAGATTACCTAAGTCAAAAAGACAGACAGACATCCAACAGTTATAAAAAAGTTATTTTGTTTTAAGTACCGGGTATTTCCTATTTAACTGTTATTTTAACGTACAAATAGACAATTCAATTTATTTGTATAGTTATATAGATGAGTCCAGATAAAGAGACATGTGCCCCTTGACTTGTTCAAACGAAAATAATCATCATTGGTTTTTAGGGTTCTGTAGCCAAATGGCAAAAAACGGAACCCTTATAGATTCGTCATGTCTGTCTGTCTGTCCGTCCGTATGTCACAGCCAATTTTTTGCGAAACTATAAGAACTTAGCTGTTGAAACTTGCTAAGTAGATGTATTCTGTGAACCGCATTAAGATTTTTTACACAAAATTAGAAAAAAAACAATAAATTTTGGGGATTCCCCATATTTAGACCTGAAACTCAAATTTTGTTTTTTTATCAAACCCTTTTGTGTGAGGTATTATTTTTTTTTCTAAACTGAATAGTTTGCGCGATAGACACTTCCAAAGTAGTAAAAAGTGTCCCCACCCCCTGTAATTTGTAAAATAAGATACTTAATGATAAAACTATAAAATATATATTATGTAGGTACATTAACCATGTAAACTTCCACCGAAAATTGGTTTGAACGAGATCTAGTAAGTAGTTTTTTTTTAATACGCCATTAATCGTAACCCGCAATTTACCTTTGATTCTTTCAACTCAAATATAAAAATTCTACTTGCTGCTACGGAACCCTTCATGGGCGTGTCCGACTTGCACTTGGCCGGTTTTTTACTATTTCTTCTCCACTTCGTACAATTTTCGACAAGCGAACAGGTATATTTCATACATGAACGACATTCTCTTTCCCGCAAGAGTTGAAGTATTCTAGACTATCTTAAATGTAGAGCGCGTACCTGAATTAGAGAGTAGGTCATAAATATCCGAATTTGTACGAAAGATTAATAACATGTTAGCAAGCTCGTAAGGAGTGTAAGGACGAGGACGAGGACGAGGAGGACGAGGAAGAAGAAACTATTGGAAAGCTTAGACCAGGTTGACTTTGATTACCCTGCAGAGAGAAATGCGTTATAATATGACCATATTGCATATTACACTATTATAAAATTGTTAATTAGTTGCGTCTGTACATGGGAGATATTAAAAAAAAAACTTGGGTAATGTTACATGGACGATACTCTGAAAACAAAAATATTTTTTTTAGAATTCATGTCTGTTTGTTCGCTAAGGACGCAAAAACTACTCACCGGATTTTGATGCGGTTTTTTCTATTAGAAAGGTCTTAGTCAGACTTAATATCTGCGGTATGTTTGATTGCAATTGGTTAATTAAAACCGGAGATATGACGAAAAAACGATAACTGACCTCCGCACAAGCGGAGCCGCGGGCATCGGCTAGTTACTAGTAATTTTAAAAATATCTTGAGAAAATAAAGTGAATCAGTGAATACTAATTTATAACTGTTTGAGGCTTTTCTATTTCATCAACCTTGCAGTTCACAATACTAATATACATAATATCTAGTTTCTTCCCTTGGCAAATGGAGATAATGATTCATCAGTCAGCGACGTTACATTGTTAGAACTACATTAAACCGCGAGTACCAGTAATTGGCCTGGCTCGCGCGGTAATAACTTTCATCTCCACAGGACTTCTGGGCTCTATAGTAGAATTAAGACTCCTCATTTCACGGCTTATTATAGCCTAAATATATAAATAACTAGTTGTTATCCGCGGCTTAATCTGCCTGGAATTCTGTTCCTATTCCTGCTGCCCATGGAAACCTATTCTAGGGATAAAAGTAGCCTATGTGTTATTCCAGACTATAATCTATCTCTGTACCAAATTTCAGCCAGATCCGTTTAGCAGTTTTTGCATGAAAGAATAACAAACTCTCGCGTTTATAATATTAAGTAGGATTTCATCAATATTAGATGTAGGTACTTCAATTTCATGTGCTGTAATTACAGCGGCAGTTTAAGTAGTAAATACACACGATACTAGAAAAGAATAAAATTATGTTTTACGGTAATGTCAAATGGGATGGTATCAAATAAGCGGGGTTACCTAGAAAAGGGCTATAACATTTAGATTCAAGCAAAGACTTCAAATTCTAATCAGTATCCATGATTGGTAGATGTGAACATTTTATGGCAGTAGAACCATGATTTTATAGCATGAATAGAAAGCAGCAAGTAACATCCAGGTAAATAATATCAACTTTAGTGAAAAATTCCTACGGTTTGTGAGTGTGCCAAAGGCTATACATCCCTTCCTTTCTTTTTCACTTTCTCCTTTATTGTCCATAGGACACGGTAACTACTTTAATAGTTAGGCGTATGCTCGTTTGCTAAAATATTAATATTATAACAAATAAAATCACACATAAAAGTCGTCACGAACAGGTAACAGAAATCTCACCGCTTTACGGGGAGTGTTTCGGATATCCCATTACCTTACTACTCTAAAATCAATTCAAAAACCGTTGCCATTCGCCTATACGTAATTTTTGTCATGTAAGTAGGGAATTGCCTTATTGAGCAACCTTTCACCTCGGCATTAGAGACTAGCTGGCGGGAGGGGTATCCGTTGGGATTTCCGCACGAAAAAAAAGGCACCCCCAAGTTTAACTCTTGCACCCCAACCCGGTACGCGTAGCCCATTTTGAGAAACCTTGTTTTAAGTTTTAGATATACAATATGTCATTTGTGTAATTTATTTTGGAAAATAAATTTTAAAAAATACCCCATAAAACTGCAATACAAATTTATTTATTTATTTTTAGGGAGATATTGGGTTTATTCGAGCGCGTGTCGCCTCGCGTCGCCTCCTTCTACGAGCAAGTAATGCTCGAGAAAGATGGCGGAACAAGCACGGGAGAGATTTAAAACTCTCCCGGCCCGCCGAGCCTGCAACACACTCGCCGCGCGTCGCAGGCGGCTCAGGCGCCGGAGGTCGCTTAACGACTTCCGTCCTCCATGAGCGCAGGCCTGGGGACAGAAGACGCAGGCCGGGACGGCGGGGCGACTTTCCCCCCGCCCCTTTCCGGGGCAAGATGGGGACACCGTGGTTCCCAAACCCGAGGAGGCTATCTCGAAACCAGAGATGGCCCAGGGTCAGTCAGGGTGCGAGGGAAATGCCTTATGGGCATTTAAAATTCCAATAGTTTATTTATTTCATTAATATAGTATTTTTAATTTCAAATATGATTATGTATTTAGAATACCCATGTTCCCCTTATTGATCGGACACAAGTTTTGTTACACACTGTATACAACCATAACACCAACATGTACTAACTTACCCCATTATTCGAAAAATACATCAAAATTGGCTTCACATTACCTCCTAGCAATTTGCAAATAATTCACGTCACTAGAAGATTGACTTGAAGCACGTGCTCAATGCCGCATCATTTTTGAACATATCGACAAACATGTGCCTATTGACCGACATTTCCCTGCTTTCCAAACTAAACTGGTTTCCCATTGCTAGGGTTGACCCCTTGCCTATCAATAGCCCTTTCATACATTAACAATTTGAAGGAGAAAGTTAACTTAATTTTAATGGAAATCTTGGTGAAATGACCTACGGAGAAACAGTTTGGAACAATTTTGCGTAATTACGAGTACAAATAAATTCTCATTCGCGTCGAGCGTTCTCGTTGCTTATTTTTTATCTTAATTCCTGATGAATTATTGCACTTACGTCATTTCATAGCAGTCTTTAGGAATGATTTCAATATCAAGGGCTTTTTTTATACGTGCGGAAATCCCTTCGGATAACCCCCCCCCCCCGCCGGCCAGCGGGGGTGGTTATGTCGTAAATCGACTAAAACCGCACGAACATCAATATTCAGATGACAAACAAGCTTGAAAATGAAATTCTCTACTAGATTACTTAAACAAAATATTGTATTAAAGTTGGTAAGTAATGTTTGTAAATATAGGCCAAAAACCTGAATTTCTTGCCGGAATCTCAGGACGGCGCCACGTTGTGAACTGGTGGTCAGTTTATTGAATAGGTTAGTCTAAAAATTATATTTTATTTTTCTTTGATGTTTTTTAAATGCCATTTATATGGTCGGTACAAAATAAACATCTTGGACTGAAATATTCTACTCATTACAAATGTGTCGAATTATTTGAAAGCAATCGTCCGTATCATATATGGTTCAAGCCCGACATAACCGCCCCCGCTGGCCGGCGGGGGTTATCCGAAGGGATTTCCGCACGAAAAAAATAATAAAAAAAATAGGTACCTACGTTATGGTTCGTTGGAAATATTTATTTCAATTGATTTCAACATTGTGTAGCAGCGTCGACGTTTATGACGTTTTGAGAATCAATTAAAGAGTAACAATTAAAGTACATAAAAAGAGTTTTCGAGTCTCGATATTCTGCAAGAATCAACTACAATTGATTCTACACACAGATGGACTTCTTACAAATTGTTGCAAGGTGAACAATTTTTGTTAAAAATCACAATCATTCATTTATCATTTACCCTTGGGAATGATAAATTACATTTACTTGAGCATCAACCCGAGTAGACGGAATAACCAATAAAAAGCATTATTAAAGTTATTAATATACACCATATTATAATTATTATGTAAGCATGTATAATTTGACACGATGCAACGAAGTCAAGATCAAATTCGAGCTCACATAAAAGTAGGTTGCTTACTTTCCAAAACTAAAGTGTTTGCACTTTTCTTTTCAAGTTCGCTACCGAATTGTAACTTATACTACGGATAATGATTGTAAATGAATGAATAAAAAGAAAAGTCTACGATACACATTTCGTTAATCTAAAGAAAATAATTAAAAGTGTAACACCATCTTCGTCAACACTGTAACGAATGTAAAAAATTGTAAATGTGATCATGATCTGAAATGAATGTTTTATTATTATCAATAATAAAATTCGAATGCGATAAAACTTATTGGTTGCACTTGCGTGAAGGTTATTGTCGTGATACATTATTGGGGCCGGTAGGTGGCACTGCAATCGGGTCATAGACTTTTATCAGTTGTTAAAAAATAAAAACTTTTCGACTGATAAATTGAGAACTTCAAACTCACAGGTATCAGAAATCTAAACGCATATTCAAATAAATTAGAAGCTGAACAACAAAAATACATGTAAAGCCTTCCAGATTCACATTTACGTCAACAATGAATTGAATTTGAATATATTAACAAAAAATCATAAAGTCGTAATTTATTACGCTAGAACACACTTTAGATACATGTGATGTGTCGCGATTTTATTACTAGAACTGTAAACATTGAATAGAAAACTATATGAATTTCTCTATGAAATTTAATGGTGCACCTATGAACCATCAGGCACAATAAATATTTGCACAAAATTTAAATATATTATAGAAGCTGATCATCACATCAATACGGATGTTGAATTTTCACTTTCGCGAACTATGACAATGAATAGAAAATATAATAAATAAACTGCTTTCTTGGCTTTCAAAATTAATCAGATTAGGTAGAAGCGGCTCCTTGCCCTTGGTCCAAAAATCTTTGACGAGTCGAGATGACAGAAACCTGTTTTATTTTATTTATCTATCAGCTTTGCTAACGTTTTTGTATCTTATAGACTTCAATCAAATATTCTTCGAATTCTTTCTAGAGTTTATTCCTAAGACAACTTTTTTTTTTTTTTTTTTTTAAGACAACTACCTAAAAGCCTTGCTTACATTTATCATTCTCGATAATTGCCCGCTGTTTATATGACGATAGTTAAATTCATTAACATTCATAAATTATAATCGAACTGCGTAAAACCGGGCGAGTCGATTAAAACCTTTTTTTTTTTTCGTGCGGAAATCCCTTCGGATACCCCCCCCGCCGGCCAGCGGGGGCGGTTATGTCGGGCTTGAACCGACTAAAACCGCACACCGTCTCGGGTCTTCAGACGGCGGGGTGTAAGGTTACCCATAGAGCATACCCCTCGCACCCCGACTGACCCTGGGCCATCTCACCACTAACAGCATCGCTCATCCTGTCTCCTCTGAAAGCAGAGGAGTACGGAAAGCGATGTGTTCCCGCCACGTTGGGTATTGGCCGACGATCAATGCCAACCCTATGAAAGGGAAGCCATTGACCGCCGCCCAGGGTGTACCGGCCGCTCTGATTCCGTTCCCCCCGGACTGCAGCGGGATCGGAATCGGAGCGACACTCGAGGAGGTTACCCAACACCCACCCCAGTCGATTAATACCTAAGTGTAATGTTCTTATTTTATATTCATTTGAACTTGTAGTTGATATTTGTACGAGCAGAAGAACTCATAACTTATTTGGAACACGAGGAACCTTTTTTTTTTTTTCCTTTTTTTTTATTGTGCGGAAATCCATTCGGATACCCCCCCGCCGGCCGGTTATGTCGGGCTTGAACCGACTAAAACCGCACGCCGTCTCGGGTCTACAGACGCCGGGGTGTAAGGTTACCCATAGAGCATATCCCTCGCACCCCGACTGACCCTGGGCCATCTCCGGTTTCGAGATGGCCCCCTCGGGTTTGGGAACCACGGTGTCCCCGTCTTGCCCCGGTTTGGTGGAGGGGCGCTAGTCGCCCCACCGTCCCGGCCTGCTTACGACTGGTTGGATCACCTCCAAGTTTGGTGCACCCTGGGCAACGTGGGCGATGACGCATCATTGATTGCTCCTCTGGAGTAGCTGGCGTCAACGTCAACGGCCAAGAGTGACCAACCGGCCCTTTTCAGGGCCAGCTGACCCCATTGCACGAGGGGGTCGGGGCATGGCGGGCCTGCAAGGCCCGCGGGGGTGGGGGCCGCTCCAGGTACCCCTCTGCTGTTATCAGAGGGGACACTGCGAATGGCCCAGGGTCAGTCGGAGTGCGAGGGATATGCTCTATGGGTAACCTTACACCCCGGCGTCTGTAGACCCGAGACGGCGTGCGGTTTTAGTCGGTTCAAGCCCGACATAACCGCCCCCGCTGGCTGGCGTGGGGGTATCCGAAGGGCTTTCCGCACAAAAAAAAAAAAAGGTACCTACTACCCTATTGCACTCACCATTATAATTATCAGTTTTTGCAGTGCTTCATGCGCGTTGAGCACTTTTTGGGTGAATACAAATCATGAAACTCGCGTCATCGCCTCGACTTGCTTTCCATATTCAGAAATGAATGGATGGATGGATGGATGGATGAATGGATGGAGGGAGGGATGTATGATGAGGATTCAAAAAATAACGTCCCGGGGTGCCGTATATTATGGGTTAATGATTACTTCTAATACAATCTTCATATTTTTACAATTTCTTCAATATCTAAAGTTTTTAAAAATTCGGTCTCTCTGTAACATTAGTATAGGATATACATTATTATGTACCTACGTAGTCTGAATTGTATCAGTCAGGAAATTTAAATTAGTGATATAGGTACCTTTTTTTTTTCTTTTTTTTTTTCGTGCGGAAATCCCCTCGGATACCCCCCCGCCGGCCAGCGGGGGCGGTTATGTCGGGCTTGAACCGACTAAAACCGCACGCCGTCTCGGGTCTGCAGACAATTATATTATGGCTGCATGACACTAATTTAAATTTATATACAATTTGTATAGCTGTTGGTCCTCCAAATAAATAAATAAAATCTATACTGTTATAAAATTGCAAATTAGTTGTGTCTGTACATTGTTAAACTATGTTATGTGTCGCGATTCGCGATCGATGCAACAACTACCGACCGGATTTTGATGCAGTTTTTTCTATTAGAAAGGCCTTTGGCTAGCTTAAAATCTGCCGTATGTTTGATTGCAATTAAGTATTGATTAGGATAATTCGAATAAGATTGGTTAAGTAGAACCGGAGATATGAGCAAAAAATTATAACCGACCTCCGCGCGAGCGGAGCCGTGGGCATCAGCTAGTAGATAAAAAGATGCATTATAGTACAACCAATTTGTACTGATATATTCGAAACATAATGTATCGGAAAAAGAGTACATCTAGAAAGGAGCTTGAACCCGCGACCAGTCCCTTACAGGGGGAATGCTCTGACCAGCTGAGCTATCTAGACACGTCCCAGATATTCGAAATTCTATACGTCTTATGGCGACGCTGGAGCCATCTACCTTAATTCTTGCGTACTACGGAAACAATGAATAACTTTACAGTCAAAAGTTAAAGTCAAAAAGTAAGCGTACAAAATGCTTAAAAATTTAATTGAAACATAATGTATAATAATAAACACATAAAAAATGATTTACCTATCTAAACATTTCACATTACTTGCTCGATGGGTGTAGCAATTACGTTCGAATTGCCTTTAGCTGAATCGAAATGGTAATTATGTTGTTATAACCATTTGAACTTATGCTGCAGTGTAATGACCCAATTTCAGTACTGATTTCTATGGTTATTGAATTTTAAAGTTCAAAGTTTTATGAAAGTGATAGAATATTTCTGTGGTTTTTACCGAAGACCTTCATTTAGTAAGATGAATATTAAACATTGTTCGTTGTTGAAGGTTCTACTAGGTACCTACTTTCATCTTTTGTTTGGAATATTAGGCTGTTCCTGGTGCGTCTTACCAATTTATACAAGGCCAAAACGGAGCCATGGCTAATTGCTCGGGTATAAATTTATTGCATTCCTTACATTAATAATGCAAGTTTTAAATTTGTGATCATCAGGTTCACCTACTGGGGCGAGGGATATGCTCTATGGGCAACATTACACCCGGCGTCTGAAGACCCGAGACGGCGTGCGGTTTTAGTCGGTTCAAGCAAGTCAATTCAAGGTTCAAGGGGGGTATCCGAAGGGATTTCCGCACGAAAAAAAAAGAAGGTGCACCTGCTGATCGACAGACGAGGCTCTGCTCGGCTTCTCTATCGGGATTGGGAGGTCAGACGGCAGACGCTTCTATAAAAATCAAAACAAACCAAGCAAAGGAGGAGCAGGAGAGCGGGCCCCGGGATCCGAAGTGCGAGATTAGGATGCGTGGCGCTTGCATAAATAAATAAAATAAATAAAGAATAAAGAAATGAAGAAGGCAGAAGTGAAAACTTGAATATTAACGTTGTGCATTTTTTATATTTTGGAATGGTTAGGGAATAATTTTGCACGAATTGCTTTAATTATCAGTATAAAAGTACTATCATTTATGTAGTAACATACAATATTCATTTGTTGCGCTATCGTACACAAACATGACAATTGATGTTACATTAAAAATTTAACACTTCAGAACTATTACAATTAATTTACATTTAAAAGTTTATCTCTCAGAAAAATCAAGTTCCATCCATAATTTCAACGACTTTTTCACCATCCGTACCAGAACCATCATCGCCAATATATTTATAAAGTACTCACTCATTTTGTTTCGCTATTTCTTCGTCACTTTTTTCATTAATAGATGCACTTTGTTTAATTTCCATTTTATATCAATAGATTTATGGCACAAAATAGAATAAATATTACAAAAAGTTATATGATGACAAAAATTGTTTCTTGGGCCTCGTTCGGAATCGATCTCAGTCTTGACGATGTCAACGACCACTTATTAGACGAACGCGCCACCAAGGTTGTTAAGTACAGTGTGAAATTAGCGCTTCTATATTTGTTGTCTTACGTTCAGGTTACGTGTTTACTGACGCGAGTTTAACCTTTTTTACCCATTACAAAAAGTGCACAACGCAGCTAAAGAAGTTTTCACTTCAAAAAAAAGGTACCTGTACCGTGATCGCGTTAATTCCCGTTAACTCAATTGTGTATCATGAAACGCGAAAGTTTAAAAAGTTAGTAAATAATCCTAATCTAACAAATAAAGTTTCAAAGACCTTGGCAAACGATTGGTGAAAGTGTGAGGCGAAACTAACCCTAGATTCGAATCTGATACGCAGCAGGTGTCGTATTACTGTATCGCTACAAGATCAGATACGTTCCGGAACGATTACCAACAAATTATTTACTTTACTACGGACCTACGTATACGTATGTAGGACCGTGAGAGATATACTGCAGAAAACTCAATGAACTAGGTGCAATACACATAATTGAGTTTTGTGCAGTATATGTGATATGCAGTACATGTGAGGTTGCATGCATGCAAAGAACATACTTTGCATGCATGCAAGCTGCAAGGGCAGATTTTGTTGAGAAACTAATTCATTAAACGATAAGAACTTGCAAAGGCAAATCTTCATCCGAACGCTTATCCCAAGTGAAATTGAAACTTGCACTGCGAAGCCCTATTTCCTTTAGCCCTACTTTTCATTACTGGTTATTTTGTCTTTCTCGTAGGTATACAAATGTCAATCATCAGTAGGTGTGTCGGGTTGCAGCTTAGGTCCCGAATGTCTTGGTAGGACCCCATTAGCCTTAGTTAATAGTCATCCTATGGTGCAAGGCAAAGTTTACAAACAAGGTTCTGGCGCACGCTTTCCTCTCGGAGTTGGGATCAGATAGCAGTCGCTCCCGTAAAAGCCAAAATTAATCAAATCCTGGCGCGAAGAGTAGTAGGAAAGCGGACCCCATGATTCAAATTGTAGGCTTTGGATGCAACCGGGACTGGCACTCGAAAGATAGTGATAATGATGTGAGTTACATACATAGAAAAATCAAATTATGTGATAAATGCCGATTCTGAGGAAAAATCCTCAAAAACTATGAAAGTAAGGAGGATCGTACATACCTGTAGACAAGGGCACAACGGCCATCGCTTCCGCAGTGCGTGTGGCATTTTCTTCCTCGGCGGGTCGGGCTCCGGCGGCGTCTCACCGCACGCCCAGCGCACGAGGCGCGCGCGCGCCGCCTCCGCCGCCTCCAGGCCGCGGGACCACGATGGTAAACCCTGTAAGACAACGAAACAAAATTCATTTCATTACATATTTACAGGAGTAATAGCTACCGTTCGCCCAAACAAACAACTATTCTATGAAAAAGTGGATAGGTAATTCAAAATGATGCAAAAACCTGTTAACCTTTAGTAGTTTCGCAAATCTTAAAGAAACAAAATGCAAGCAATACCTTATTATGATCGAGGCGATAACAATCTTAGTATTTTAATATCAGTGTATTTTTTTTTTGTTCTTCAATCACTTAAGTAATAATAATTCTTATACCCTAAATCATTCTATAATAACTCTTAGCTCTAAGCCATTATTAATCATTTTGACAACCAGGAACAGATCTGTTATCGTACGCAATAAGTTCATTAGTTAAAATTTCATTAGCATTTCATAAACATTTCAAAACCGACCGACAGTCGATTTCAGTAATGTGGAAACGAATACGCATGTCATTACAATGCTGTTACACGCGAAATAAAACTTTTTTTATACCAAACGACTGTGAACGAATGAGAATATAATAGTTGTGCCCATCCTATCTCAGTGCTGTCGTCTACTTATGGGATGGCTCTCACTGCTCCAGTATCAATTTGTCCCATGGAATTAGTGAGTCAAAAATAAATAATATTTCAAAAAAAAAATAAAATTATACTTTATTAATTACATAATGCATTGTCATCGGTTCTTGATTAATGTGCAAAATTTCAAAGCAATCCGACGTTTTGAAGTGATCAATAATCGAGTGCAAAGATTATGTAACAAACAAATATACTAACATACAAACCAAGATAATAAAAGGGTGTTAAAATCTCATTAGTTCCATGGGACAAATTGACACTGGAACTAGTCAGAACCATCCTACTTATTTATCACTCAAATGTAAAAACTATACATGATCGCATGGAGTGGTAGGTGTAACATTCATATTTCG
The DNA here is from genome assembly GCA_946251805.1 of Cybosia mesomella. Taxonomy (NCBI): domain Eukaryota; kingdom Metazoa; phylum Arthropoda; class Insecta; order Lepidoptera; family Erebidae; genus Cybosia; species Cybosia mesomella. The sequence goes on along the minus strand of OX276402.1, from coordinate 24,737,545 downwards.
TACTATATTTTTTGGTTTCAGGGTTGCCTTGACAGTATCTACATGTATTAGACGAATAAGTCAATTATTTGTCATTAACGTAAATAAGTTTATCACTTGTGTTCTCTGCCCTTCCCCTGAAGGCAGTAACGTATGAGTGTCACTTCTGGTGTTGCAAGCGTTTATAGGCTACGATAACCACTTAACTCTAGGTGGGTTCAGTTCTCTCCTGCAGGAGACTCTACGCGGGGATCGTGCGGTCCATGGCCCTGTATGGGTGCCCAATATGGGCGGAGGCCCTGAGGACCAGAACTGTGCGGATGCTGCGCGCTCCGCAGCGAGTTCTGGCCATCAGGGTCATCCGAGGGTACCGCACGATCTCCTTCGAGGCGGCGAGTCTCCTTGCCGGAACTCCGCCATGGGACCTGGAAGCGAGAGCCCTTTCGCAACTGTACCAGTGGCGAAAGGAGGCGCGGGAGCAGGGATGGAACCCCGAGCCTCGAGAAATCGAGGCCGTGCAGTCCCAGCTCCGCCAGGCCATCGTGGTGGAGTGGAAGGAACGACTTGGGCAACCAAGCGCAGGGCACGCCGCAATAGCGGCGGTAAGGCCCATCATGGAGGATTGGCTGGAGAGGCGACACGGAAGCCTCTCCTACCGACTGACGCAGGTGATCTCAGGGAAGGGGTGCTTCGGGGACCACCTGCATCGGATCAGGAAGGAGCCAACGCCTGAGTGTCATCACTGCGACGCGAGCGAGGACTCAGGGCTGCACACGCTGGCGGACTGCCCGGCGTGGGAGGCGCCGAGGCGTGACCTCGTGGCAGCCATCGGGGTGGGAGTCCTCTCGCTCGGCAGCATGATTGCGGCAATGGTGCGGAGCGCGAGCGCGTGGGCCGCCGCCGCCTCCTTCTGCGAGCATGTAATGCTCGCGAAGGAGGTGGCGGAGCGCGCCCGGGAGAGACTTAGAACTCTCCCGGTCCGCCGAGCCCGCAACTTGCTCGCCGCGCGTCGCAGGCAACTCAGGCGCCGGAGGTCGCTTAACGACCTCCGTCCTCCATGAGCGCAGGCCTGGGGGTGGCGGGTGAGGCCACCTGTCACCCCAGCAGAAGCAGGCCGGGACGGTGGGGCGACTAGCGCTCCTCCCCCAAACCGGGGCAAGACGGGGACACCGTGGTTCCCAAACCCGAGGGGGCCATCTCGAAACCGGAGATGGCCCAGGGTCAGTCGGGGTGCGAGGGATATGCTCTATGGGCAACCTTACACCCCGGCGTCTGTAGACCCGAGACGGCGTGCGGTTTTAGTCGGTTCAAGCCCGACATAACCGCCCCCGCTGGCACGCGGGGGGGTATCCGAAGGGATTTCCGCACGAAAAAAAAAAAAAAAAAAAAAAAAAGGTGGGTTCAGTTCTTGTTTGCTACTTTAGACGTGAAATCAAATATTGTAGGTTCCGGACTTATTGAATCGTAGATTCTTGCATAATCGTTCACACCCTTCGTAGCAGTGTAAATTATACCAGCTATTATAATTTACTCAAGTACACGCACGCAGAAAAGTCAATGATGCGGCAGATGAGCTTGCCAGGAGAGGATCTGACATGGTGATAAACTCCTTCAATAAACACCTTTTTATTTTAGGAATCACCGACAGCACTCTCTGCAGAGCCTGCATGAGAGAGGAAGAAACAGCGGCACACGTGCTCCTACACTGCCCCGCAACCGCCACATACAGGGTTAAGTACTTCGGAAACACAGGTACACTCCGGGAGATCGCCGGCAGCGTGAATAGCTTGCTGGCGTTCTTCAATGAGCTGGGGTGGATCGAATAAAATGCCCACCCTCACGCCAAAACCGCGCCTTGTCGTGGAGTTGCGGATACCAGCCCGTGATACCATACCATACCATACGCAGAAAAGTCTTTTGATAGTTAATATTATGTTAAACTGGTAGAGAATGCCAATTTAATAAATTAATTAATACTTTTGTAATAACGTAAACATGACACGGCGCCTGACATGGGTTTGCGCTTCAGGAAAAATATTTGTACGGCAACTGGTATTTGTATCGACTTAACTTTTTCACGAGATGAGTAGGAGAATTTGCACTGTTCATCGGGTTCATAGTCAATGTACGAGTATCCGAGATCATGTTTTTTTTATCAAACCTTTAAATTTTTTAGGCTTCAAACTACAACCGTGTAACATTCCAAACATAATAGTTAATTTGACACCATCATGAAATCGATAAATCGACAAATCGATCTAGCTAGGTTTAATTTTTTGAAATAAAACCTAGCTAGCTTTACGTCGCCGTTGAGAAGTTGCAGTATCCACGGTTTTTTTAGCGTCAACTCTAACTCGAGAACTTCTCAACAGCGCGCGCGGCGGTTAGTATTAACGGGTTCCTTATATTACATTTGGTAACAAGCTAACTTTTTAAAGTAGTATTATTATTTTATTAAAGCGTCAGTAGCTTAGTGGTTAAGAAGTCAGCCTTACGACTGAGAGGTCCCTGGTTCGAATCCTAGTCATTACACTACCGACGTGAACCCGCTCCTAACATAAGTAATTTAGCTTAGCCGGAGAGGCTAGATGGAATACTAGTAATTTCATGTCAGTTACTAATATTCTTTAAAAAAAAATGTATAGAAACAATAGCAGGCAGATGTACTAAATTTTGACGAACCCGTGCTGTCAAATTTGAGTAACACATGTCATTTCTCCGTATGGCGCTATTTGAAAGACATCAGCACTCAACTGTACATAACAAGAGTTAGTTAGTACTAGTTTTACCATTACTAGTTCTCGGCAATGTGTACCTATATTAAAGTACATTGAAACGGAAAAGCAAGAACGTTAATCTCAAGCTCGCTGCTGTCAGTCGTGTGACGTTATAAAATAGAAAAAGGAAACGTCACGATTGTAACTTCAAAGGGAGTTTTTATGAGAAATTAGTTCATAGGTAGTTATGTTCTCGTTTCATTGTAGATTAATGTCTATTACTTGTACGTCCATCGGTAGCGAGAGCGACTGGTATATGAAGTCTAGAGATCGGTTCACGGGTAAAGTAAAATGTGTCATTGGGTTGTTCTTGGTAGCAGCTCGGCATCAAGAAAGAGTGTCCCATTGCAATAGGCTCGCCTCCATGTCGTGTGAGGTGTAAAAGCAATGCCTCTCTGACATCTTAGTGGTATGAAAAACCATGAAAACCTACGTATCTGCAAAAATGTATGTTGAACGTATTAATGAGCTTCATAAACTTTGACACCGTTTGAGTGTTCACCTTGGAAGTTGGCAGATGTAAGTGATGTTCCAAGGAGAGTTTTTTATGTACGTACACATTTCGAAAAATAAAACGCAGTTGAAACAGCAGCGGGGCACAGACGCAGCTAGTTTTTTTTTATAAGTGCTTTTAACGTCAAAATGGTACAAAAAACTATAACTGTTCAACATTTGCTTTATGATAAAAAATTTATAACAAATCTGTATAAAATTATGCATAAATAATACAGAAATGCATATATCTGAAGCATTTAATATTATAATTTAAAACGTAAAAATTCAAAGAGCTCATTTAGCAGAAATCCCGTTGGTGTTAACGTAGACAATCAAGGTTCAAGCAAGACAAATCTCGTCCTGACTATTGACTGTGTGACTTTTTCAAAAACAAATTTATATAATGTAGTTTGTTTTATCCGGTACATTTTTATCAGTTCCGAACTTTTATACCCACGTTTATAAATATGTAAATTATCATTTTCTTTAATTCCTGAAGTTTAATAATATATTTTTGCGACTATCGAGGCCATCGCCCCATCAGTAATGATTTACAATTTTTCGTTTATTTCTTTAAATGCTGTTAAATTTTGGCCCCATCAAGATTTTCGGAGAAGGGGTGAACTTTTCGGTGATTCAGCCTATTCATGAGGGCAAAAGCATAGCTCTACCACCGAAAAATAGTAGTCTAGACTCTGGACTACTATTTTTCGACTCTATTACTAGATGGCCATTACACAACTGACGTGAACCCACTCCTAACACAAGAATTTAGCTGAGCTGGAGGGGTTAGGGGGAATATTAGTAATTTCGGTTACTAATATTCTTTTAAAAAAAAAAAAGATAGCTACTTCGCAACCACAGTGGTCTGCCGCAGACCACTGTGGCGTACTTAGCGGTAGTTCGTTCGACTGGTCGGGCTCCATTTCCGTTCAGTGCAAATATTTGCATGCATGAATATAATGAAATATTTGCATTAGTCTGAGTATTTCTATCTATACATAAAAATACTCAGACCAATGATAATATATATATATATATATATAGAAAATGTATCTAGAACCCATAACACAAGCTAGTTAAGCTATGCTTACATTGGGTCTAGATAGCGCTGTGTAGAATGTCGTAGAATATTTATTTATTATATATTAGATGACTTCGCATAGCTCTAGAGTCTAGAGCTACACGAAGTCATCACCAACATCGACTCTAGACTAATACTATGCTTCGCATACGTCTAGACTGCACGGTCATAACATTAAATGCCCTTAGGCATCAACACGTTACATTTAGATATTTGATTCAAACAAGCCCTAAATTTAATTAAGCGCTTAGTTAACTACGTTCCGCTGAAGTTTTAATGGCGTTACGTAAACCACAGGCTATAGAACCTTTTAACGACATTTTGCACAACTTCGTAATTCATTCAATTTAATTGCCCACTCATACCTGACAAGATGAAAACAAATAGATAATTAAAGTTTCATTACTCCGAGACTTGAGTAAGTTTACAAGCAAAAGAAGGTAATATTTTTAAATTATTAAGTTAAATGTGTCAAGGGTAAATTATTGCAATGTGATGAAATTATGTTATTTATAATCTGTAAGTGGCTTGATGAAGAATTGAAATGTATCGAATCTGTAAGATTAATTTTTCATTTCATCATTAATTAATAAATGCTTTATGTATTGGTTGCAGCAACTTCTTTTCTGTACTCTACGATATCACGCAAGTTTTGTTCGGATTGCGTTTCATGGTCAATAGTGCCGCGGTAATAATGCGAAACGGATCAGGGCGAACATGTAGGTCTTTACTAAGTACTAAACCAATTTATTTTACATTTTTGTAAATATTTTGATACGTACTATATGTTTCATTAACTTGCAGTGTTGCCTACCGGATTCTGACATACATACTAATGTAATAAATGCAAAAGTAACTCTGCGTGTCTTCAAGTTACGCCTACACGCCTAAACCACTAAACCGATTCTGATGAAATTTGGTATAGAAATAGATTAAACCTTTGGAAAGGATATAGGCTATGTTTGATCACCACGCGGGCTGCTTGTGATGAAATGAAAATATTATATTAATATAAATTTCGACTACCACGAACAGATGCACCAGCAGTGTAGATATATGAAAAGATGCAGAAGATAAACGATTTTTATTTCTTACCTTTTCCTTTTCTTACTGGCTGTACCGCTCAACTCGATTCGAAATTTTACAGTCTCTTTAGATTTAGATCGGAAAAAGAGAACATCTAGGACGGAACTTGAATCCGCGACCAGTCCCTTACAGGGGGAATGCTCTGACCAACTGAGCTACCTAAACACGTCCCAGATATTTGAAATTCTCAGATATATTATATACGTCTCTAAGCGAAGCTGTGGCTAAACTGACTTTTTATGCATCCCATCATCGGATCTTGACCTACGTTTGACCTTTATATGGGAGGGACGACTGAAGAATTTTCTGTCTGGCAAACGAAGAAGAAACAAGCCGCGGTAGCCTAGTGGTATGGGTAATAGACTGCTGAGACGAGGTCTCGGGTTCGATCCCAGGTTTTAACATGGCACACACCAATGACTTTTCGATGCTTTTCGAAGTTATGTGTGTATTTATCGCAGGTTTATAAGTGCCCGGTTAATGGCAATAGGCTCGCCACCTATTACATTGGGACCTAAACATAAACTGGCGAAATGTGGGTGCTAGCACCTCTGCCTACCCCTTCGGGGATATAGGCTTGAGTTTATGTTATGTTATGTTATGTTAAACGAAGAATCATTGAAATCGGCCAACCAACGTAGTACCCTTTTCGTGTGAAAATCCCCACGGATACCCCCGACCGAAACCGCGCGCCGTCTCTTTCACGGTAATTCCCTCGCACCCCGGCAATCAACGTAGTACACAAACAATTATCGCATTTTTTTTAAGAATGTGGATGGAATGTCACAGTAATTCAAAGTTCTGCTTCCGCCTCCTAAATCTCCTTTTCATGTGTTCCAATTAACATTACTTATATAAAAATCTAGTTGGGCGGAAATCACAGTGATTGTCAACCTTCGGGCCAAACTTAGATATTTTTGTTGAGGTATTTTTATTCAAAATTACAGACCTTAGGCTTTATGCATATTATTCGACGCGTCTTTATATATTGAGCAATAAATATGAAGAAAATGAAATCAAATCAAACGTCTTCGACGTCAAAAACACAAAAAAATGATTTTTAGGGACAATTTGTATGGTAGGTACCCGAAACCTTGAACGTACAAACCCCAAAATCTAATCAGTTCTTCCCATTAACCAAACAAGATGATTGGCGAAAGAATTTTTTAAATCGGATAAGTGGTTCTTGAGTTATTGCGTAAACAGACATCCAGACATCCAGACCAACAGACAGACCGACACAAAAATTTTTTTTGCTTAATTAGACTTAGAATCATGTGAAACGTCCAGAAAAGTGATAAAAAATGGGTGTAAGATTTTGATTTTTTTTGCGTGATTTTAAGACTTCGGTGTCCACCTGGTTGGTGGCCCGAAGTAATTATACATACAATCTAGATTGTGTGAATTCAATAGTTCGAACTCTGCGTTCGATACTGGAAAGATCATCTTTTTAAATAGACCATCATCTCTGAAATCTAATTGATCAAATTACAGAAAGTAATATCAAATACAATCAATACACACGCACAGTGTTCAGGCGGGTGGAGCAGCGGGTAACAGCTAGTATTATGTAATTGTATAAGTTTCATCAAAATCGGATCCGCCCTTTAGGAGGTCAGTAACATACACATGTGCACACCTGTTTTTAGATAGCAACGATTAAGTCGAAATAAATCTCAATTGTCGACCTGTAACACATAAATGTTACCTTATCAGCAGTACGGCCAGTGAGAACGCGACCTATAGTTGCTTTAGTATTGTACTAGATGCATAATACGATCGATTTATGTTTGTTATTGGAAAATCAATTGGATACTGAGCGAGTAAGCCGCAGCTTTCAAATATTTCAACATAAATCATGATTTTGATCCCACGCAATTCGTAGAAGTATAAAATAAGTCTTATTTTTAGTATGTGTGTGCTTCTAGAGAGACTTAAAGAAGTACAGACAACGACAAAAGTGGCTTAACAAATCATGGCTTAATCACTTTAGCTCTTAAACCTTTTATAAAATAATAAACAAAAATGAAATATATTGAAATTGTCCTCTGGAGATTATAAAACTACTTATACATTCATTATTATAACCGCCCCCGCTGGCAGGCGTGGGGTATCCGAAGGGATTTCCGCACGAAAAAAAAAAAAAAATTACGTATTATTAAACCGCGACAAGGTTACGCCTACCATCTGATTATTCAGCCCCAAGAGCCATGGGGTTATCCTTTCGAGGGCTTACCCGGGGTGCCCGGTAATGGACACTTGGGAAGGACGCCGTGTGGTTTTAGTCGGTCCGATTCCGACACGCCCACCCCATCGTCGGCCAAGCCATCAATGTGTGTACAATTTGCAGGTAGGGTTGTCTTAGGCCTCGATGATCTAGGCGGAGCCCCATACACCTTATTTACAACAAACAAACTCATTTTGGCTCAAACAAACTCATTAAGGATTCATACGGAATTACTTCTGGCTTTTAGTCTGGCGGTAGTTAAATTATAATAAAACTAAAAACTAAAAAATATTTATGCTAAATTATGCAAATGTAATTACTACAAAATTAATAATAAACTTGTGTATTGTTTATTACGTGCAAAACTTTATAAAAAAAAAATTACATTGTAATGGTCCACGTTGGTAACAAGAGGAAGATAATCATCATCGTCATAGCGACTTCCCAGTTGCGTTTTATTGTTTTTTATTGGTAGGTTGGCTTTCCGGGAGCAACTGCCATCTGACCTGAAAGGAAAGCCTAGCCTTGCACCGACTAGAAGCTGGGGTTCGCTTGGATCTCAAGGATGTTGATGTGCGGTAACAAGAGCCAGACAATAATCTGAATAAATAATCTAGATATGCTGACATATACCTAGCACTTTCGCAGCTGCTATATATATATTTAGTTATATAGTTCCAACTCGAAAAAAAGTCTCTTTTGAGGTCCGATTACATTGAAATGCTACATATAGCACAAGCTAATTTTGATCAAGACTTAGATAATATATATAATATTACGCTTATTATATATATATAATAAGCGTCGGTAGCTCAGTGGTTAAAGATTCGACCCTATGATCGAGAGGTCCCGGGTTCGAATCCTGGTCATTACACTACCCACTCCTAACACAAGCAATTAAGCTTAGCTGAAGGGGTTAGGGGGTCGTGTCACTTACGAAGTGACATGGGTGTGTGATACAAACGCATGGCAGTGCGTGTAATGTATTAATTATTGATGTAATGTATTTTTATGCATAATTTAAAAAACATATTATCATTTTGCATTTCTCCTCCATATAAGCTATAAATATGCCAAAACTTACACTCCTCCGTTCGCGCAATTTTCGTAAGTTCTACCTTCACGTATTAATATATATATTAATGGGATAGTTTCAGAACATAGACAGTTGTAAAAACAGGATGTAGATATGCATATAAAATAACGTAGTTTGTACATAGTAATAATTTTGAAGGCAGTTTTTAAAGAGAAGACTATCTTTTTATGCACGGATTATTTTATGTTTGACACACCTAGACATGAATATATATTACTATGGCAAAGCCCAAACCCGAAAGTGTGACAATTTCTCAGTAATTTGTACCACAAAAATGCATAGATTGTGGAATAGTGATAAATTTCACACGCTTTTGCCTTAGGTCTATAGTTTATTTTTTTTACTTGGTTGTATCAATCTTACGATCAATCTAGCAAGCACAGAACATTGTGATAGTAGGTACAGTAAGACCCGAGACGGCGTGCGGTTTTAGTCGGTTCAAGCCCGACAACCACCCCCGCTGGTCGGCGGGGGGTATCCGAAAGGGATTTCCGCACGAAAAAAAAAACGGTACAGTTGGTGACAAGCAAAAAAAAAAACAATTTTCCATTTCAATCAACAATAGGTCAGCTCTGAACCTTTCATAAAATAAAAACCAAATATCTGTATCCTCTAAGTCTAATGGCTACAAAATACCTTTTTTTTTTTTTTTTTTTCGTGCGGAAATCCCCTCGGATACCCCCCCGCCGGCCAGCGGGGGCGGTTATGTCGGGCTTGAACCGACTAAAACCGATACATCAATGATTCATAGAAGAATTTTAATCTAAAGATAGTTTGCAAACTGTAAGTGTTCAAAAACTATGTCACTGACTATACCAATGCTTTATTTGACATCCAGAGAATGTGCAACAAAGTGCAAAACTATGTTAAAGACAGATAGATAACTATTCAATCATGAAAGCAACGCTAAAGGTTCGATTTACGATATTGGAACTGAGATTGGAACTGTATAAATGGCTACCTTTTAATAAAACAATCTTATTCAAAGTGAAAGATGCTTTTTGAATGCTTGGTTAATGCATAAATCTTATCGCAATTGGATTAATGTTACGAATTATTTATTAAATTTAGCTTAATTTAATTGAAATTTTTATTTTTATTTGTACCTGAAATTGTCAAATCTACACAAGCAACTGACAACGTGTGCACACAATACATGTGGGACACCCTGTTTCATGCAAATCGTATGCACGAAATTCGCACAATATTATTTCCACGAACGCGCCCGCATGCATGCACACGCATGAGGCAACGGAAGGCCTAAGCAAACACCAAAAGAAATAATGACCAAAACCTATTATACAACTTCCAATCTATAGGACTGAACTACAAATACTACAATATCAGCTCAGCTATCAGCTATCAGCTATCATATCACTGTTTTTTTTTTCGTGCGGAAAGCCCTTCGGATACCCCCCCGCCGGCCAGCGGGGGCGGTTATGTCGGGCTTGAACCGAATAAAACCGCACGTCGTCTCGGGTCTACAGACGCCCGTTTGCCCATAGAGCATATCCCTCATACCCCGACTGACCCTGGGCCATCTCCGGTTTCGAGATGCCCCCCTCGGGTTTGAGAACCACGGTGTCCCCTCTTGCCCCGGTTTAACTAATCTAATTAATCAAGACATCTGTTATCTAAACACTGGGTAATTTATGCACACCCATCGCTGATTATTCACATCGATAGCAATATTTCAACACAAGCTAGTAAACTATTGTTCACCTGAACTTTGAATTCGGTATTTACTGAACTGTTGCGAATAGATCATAAGCGAACGATAAACGAATGGGGTTTGGTGGTACATAAGATATGTGTGCTTGAACAAAGAAAGTTCATGATGATGCGATATGATATTACCATAAGCATCAATCAATTAGTATAAAATCCAATAGGCTATTAAAATTTATTTCACAACGGCAAGCAAATATAGTGTAACGCCGATCGGCGGCACGGCGGCACAGTAAATATTTTTTTTATTTTTTATGTATCGAATACAAATAGACATTAATGTCATGACAGGCAATCTACCTTACACATCTCGGGTGGAAACGCAGCCTTACGTCTGTTGTGAGTAGAAGATTCGGGTCATTCGGTATGGGACCCGAAGATGACACATGACACTTCGTTGGGCTTAAATCCTACCGGAAGAAATCCGAAGTGACTTCACGGCACGTTTCTTTATTCGTGCGGAAATCCCTTCGGATACCCCCAGACCCCCCCCCCCGTGGCCACCGGGGGTGGTTATGTCGAGCTTGAACCGACTCATGGCTAAATGCTAAGTCTTACGTTTCGTGTGGGCCTGAAGTTTCGGACTGCAGTTTTGTATCTTAAACTTGTCAACGAGCTTGAACATTTTTCCTTCGCGGTATTTATAATCCTATTAAAATGTTTACTATTGGTAGTTACGCCTCATTAGATAGGAGACTCGGATTATCTGTGCTGATGCTAAATAGCGAGATAAATCTTTACCGTTTGCATTTTTTTTTAGTTTTATGCCTGCTGTACACGTATGGCCAACGTAGGTCAATTTGCACTACAGTATACATATCAGAACATTGACCTACCGTCATTTGCGTCAATCATTGTAGCCAATGATCTTACATTAATATGAAGTAGATATGCTATCTAAATAGTATCGTGGTGTCAAAAACGTAAGCGTATTGTATGACAGAAGTCATACAGGTTTATTCTCGCCCGCACTAACTGATTAGCGTTGTCCTATTCCATTCGTAGGTACTTGCGGGAGACGAATTAGACTCATTTTGGTGTGACCATTTTTAATATAAGATAGACTGTTAGATGGTTGTAATATAGATATTCTGTGAAAAATATTGGTGCATGTTAGGCCAATGTGTAAAGCTGGCACAAAACAGTTAAATTGTATTCATACTAACAGTAGTACCGTAAGAAGTTTTGCTTGATTAAAAATAAAAGGCGTAAACGATTATGTTTAATTGACGTTTAACTTGTACAGTTACGCATGACATGTGATCTGTGCTTTATAAATACTGTTAAAAAATATCACTGTTATATTATTCACCATGTTTAATGGAGGTAGGAGTCATGCTTTTCCCATGACCGATGCGCCGACTCGACTGATCGAAATGTACAACCCCTTATACTTAATATCGGGCTTCCTGCATTATTCTCCTTTTTATATCTGTTAAATAATAAAACCTTTTTGAAGTCGGTTAAAAAGAGTTACAAAACCGCAAAAATAAAGAACATTGAAACAAAACTTAGGTAGGTACAAGAAAACTTCAAAAATGAAGCCCAAGAGTAGTCATCAACAATAGCGAGACGAAAAGCTTTTAGCTCGAAAGTAAACAGGAAAAAGCATAAAGTATAAGTTAATGTGAGCGTAAGGACAATAGAAATAAAAGTGTAACAAATCGGTACTTTCTTGTCAAGTGTAGTGTGTCAAGAGGTTATAGGTACTTAGTACACCTGGCACGTAGGACGGTCGAGGAGTTGGAAGAGGATGTGAGGTGAAAGTGATTTGTGGTACTTTATATTAGATACGTACATCACGAACCAAATTAAATGCGATGCGATAAAAAATAAACTTTAAATAAACCTCAAAAAAGTGCGCTGTCACTATTTGTATCCTTTTTTTTTTTTTTTTTTTTATCGTGCGGAAATCCCTTCGGATACCCCCCCGCGTGCCAGCGGGGGCGGTTATGTCGGGCTTGAACCGACCAAAACCGCACGCCGTCTCGGGTCTACAGACGCCGGGGTGTAAGGTTGCCCATAGAGCTATCCTAGGAGTATTTTTGTTTTCGATGTAACTCGGCGTTATCTCGGCCAATACACGAAATAGTCAGTACGCACTATAACATGTTATAAAGCGAGTATTTGTGCAGTCCGAACGAGAAATATTTATTTATTTATTTAATCTTCATGCACATAGTACATTGGCGGATTTAATGCCATAGGCATTCTCTACCAGTCAACCATAGAGTGGTGCAGAGCTATCACGAGGTAGACATAAAAATGTAGTATAAACTAAATGATGAAATCAAAGATAAATATGCTCTATGGGCAACCTTACACCCCGGCGTCTGTAGACCCGAGACGGCGTGCGGTTTTAGTCGGTTCAAGCCCGACATAACCGCCCCCGCTGGCACGCGGGGGGGTATCCGAAGGGATTTCCGCACGAAAAAAAAAAAAAAAAAAAAAAAAAAAAGGTACATACAAAAAGGGGTGTGTGTTGGGTAACCTCCTCGAGTGTCGCTCCGATTCCGATCCCGCTGCAGTCCGGGGGGAACGGAATCGGAGCGGCCGGTACACCCTGGGCGGCGGTCAATGGCTTCCCCTTCACCCCTTCATAGGGTTGGCATTGATCGTCGGCCAATACCCAACGTGGCGGGAACACATCGCTCTCCGTACTCCTCTGCTTTCAGAGGAGACAGGATGAGCGATGCTGTTAGTGGTGGGATGGCCCTGGGTCAGCCGGGGTGCGAGGGATATGCTCTATGGGTAACCTTACACCCCGGCGTCTGAAGACCCGAGACGGCGTGCGGTTTTAGTCGGTGCAAGCCCGACATAACCGCCCCCGCTGGCCGGCGGGGGGTATCCGAAGGGATTTCCGCACGATAAAAAAAAAAAAAAAAAAAAAAAGGTACATACAAAAAACAAAACATTACATATATATTTAACATAAATACATATATCACAGAAATATATATACATATATATATATTATATAATACCATATATATACTATAAACATACACACATATCAATATTAAATAAAAGAGAATAATTACATACGTTGAGATGACTCTGCTAATTCCTGGAAAAGTAGTAACTTTCGACTTGAGAACATCACAACTTCTGCTCATCCTGATTTCAAGAGGGAGTGCGTTCCATTGAAGTACAGATTGAATGAAGAAAGAGGAGCCTAAGAAACTAGTGGTATGGGAAGGACATAAGAGAAGAAGGTTATTCGATGAACGAAAATTTCTGTCATGGTTTGTACATAACAGTTGGAAGCAAGAAGTCAAGTAAGTAGGAGATGTAGGAGAGTTAAGAATATTGAAGAGCGTAGTAAGTGAGCGTAACTTACGGCGATGACGGATAGGCAACCAATTAAGTTGGGAACGGAAAGAAGACACATGGTCATATTTTCGAAGGTTGAAGATGAATAGAATGCAGTTATTAAGAAGACGGTCTAGCTTATCGAGTTGGTCTGCATTCAGGTCAAAATAGCACAGGGGTGCGACTGGTTGGATCACCTCCAAGTTTAGTGCACCCTAGGCAACGTGGGCGATGACGCATCATTGATTGCTCCTCTGGAGTAGCTGGCGTCAACGTCAACGGCCAAGAGTCTGACCAACCGGCCCTTTTCAGGGCCAGCTGACCCGATTGCACGAGGGGGTCGGGGTATGGCGGGCCTTCAAGGCCCGCGGGGGTGGTCGCTCCAGGTACCCCTCTGCTGTTATCAGAGGGGACACTGCGAATGGCACAGGGTCAGTCGGGGTGCGAGGGATATGCTCTATGGGTAACCTTACACCCCGGCGTCTATAGACCCGAGACAGCGTGCGGTTTTAGTCGGTTCAAGCCCGACATAACCGCCCCCGCTGGCCGGCGGGGGGGTATCCGAAGGGATTTCCGCACGAAAAAAAAAAGGTATGCTTAAGGTTCGGGTGCGAGGGATATGCTCTATGGGCAACCTTACACCCCGGCGTCTGAAGACCCAAGACAGCGTGCGGTTTTAGTCGGTTCAAGCCCGATCCGGTCCGTATCCGAAGGGATTTCCGCACAAAAAAAAAGGTCAAAATAGCACACATCACCATAATCAATCAGGGGATAGATCAAGCTTTGAGCCAATGTCACTTTCGTCTTCATTGGCAGAAAGTTCTTTAGACGGTACAGCACACGAAGTCTACCTGTAACTTTCTGGCTTAAGTTTGTGACTTGCACTCGCCAGTCAAGGGACGAGTCGAGGTAGAGTCCCAGATCCTTCACTGATGTACTGAAAGGAATTATTGTACCGTTATACATCACTGGTGGCAGTGTCGTCACATCAATTCTACCAATTATCCTATTACTGCCTACCATGATTGCCTGACACTTGGATGGGTTCACGGACAAACCGAATTTAGTGGACCAGTTGTTTAAACTTTCCAGATCCCTATTGACATCTCGGCTCGCTGCTGTAATATCTCCTGCAGGTGCTTGGGCATGCAACTGCAGGTCGTCTGCATACAGATGATACGCACATTGAAGATTGTAATTTACGAGATTAATGAATATAGAAAATAATAAAGGAGAGAGAATACCGCCTTGAGGGACGCCAGAGTCAAGCTTACACCAGTTCGATGAGGACTCCTCAGTGCGAATACATTGTTGGCGCCCCTGAAGATAATTCGAGAAAAATTCCAGTGCTTCCCGCGAGATCTTAAGATAGGAAAGTATGGCTAGTAGGATATCGTTATTGACCGTAATAAAGGAGTTGGAAAAGTCCACCAAGACTGATGAAGAGGGATAAAGTTAAATGACTTGTTCTTGTAAAAATATAAGGGAATAACCCTAAAAAATTATTAAATAAAATAAAAGAAAATATTGAAATAAAAATGAATGTTGATCCTTGGAAGTAATTATTTTTTATTAAGGTTTTAAATTCGTTGTGAAGTTTATTAAAAATAAAATTTCAAAATAAATAATGTCGATTAGGAAGTAATCAAAATGAATAAGGAATAAATAAAATTCCTAAAATTGTTCTAATTCAATTTAATGAAAGATTAAATAAATTAGTAGAGGGGTCAAAAATTGAAAATAAATTACTTATCATTTTCAATATGAATATTTATTTTTATAATTAAATTTTTTATCTGTATTATTAAAAGAATTAATATTATAAATATAATAGTTTATAATATTAAAAATTAATAATACTAATAAAAAAAAAAAGCTATTAATCAATTAATGGGTATTATTTGAGGGATTACCTTAGTGGCCTCCATGCAGTTATAAATATAAATATCACCTGTAACAGTTTTTTATAACATTTATATTGAATATTTAACTTATACTAATAATAATTTAATAATTTATTTGGCATAAACAATTACAATTTGACTGTGTTGTACATCTGGGTGAACTTAAGTGTAGCATTTGAATTTAATTATTCCATAAAATTGTACAAAATTGACTACAAGAGTGACATCCTGCTCTCCTAGCTAAGCCTATATATATAGCCTGTGTTAAGGATGAACAGTTTGCATTCCCCATAGGTTGACAAATTCTAAAATATTCAATAACATTAATCACTTTTAGATAGACTTAACTATACTGATCTGTACTGTATACTATATACTATAATATTGTAAAGAAAGATTTGTTTGGCTGTAATCAATAAACTCTAAAACTACTGAATCGATTTCAAAAATCCTTTCACCATTAGAACAGGCTACTTTTTATCCCAGTGTTCCCACGGGATCAGGACTAACGCGAGTGAAACCTTGTAGCGATGCTAGTTCGTAATAAACAGTATATATGCACTGAAAGTATAAATTATGACCAATGCAATGCGTACTTATTAATCTGAAAACACTTGACACATTCTATTCTAAGTTTTCTCGTAGCACCCACAGACGATTGACACCTCTATACATATAATAAACTCGTAACGAGATGAAAACTGTGTTCTAGGAACGATACAGATGCAAAAAATGTGATTGTTTTTTTCGTCTATTTATCTGTTTGTCTGTTTATGTTTGTCTGTATGTCTGTTTGCCTGTTTGTCTGTTTGTCTGTTTGTCTGTTTGTCTGTTTGTCTGCTTTTTGTTATCGATGTCCGAGCATTACTTAAAAACCGCTGAACAGATTCAAGTGAAATTTTGCGTGAAAATTCTTCTAAACTGCGCTATATATCATCACGCTATTTAAGCTACGCTATTTACGCTAGATAAGTGTAATAGGAGCAGCAGGGTTAAATCAACTAAATCTATTATTGATCATTTCTTTATTATTACAAAGCAGATCATCTCGTAATTCTGCAGTTCGATAGAACTCGGACATGGTCAACTTTCGGACTATAAATCATCACGCTATAGCTAAAAGGTGATGAGCAGTAAAATATGAAATCTAGAAACTACAGAGTTACCTACGTGCAAAAGATAGTTGATTAGAGACTACATCTTTGATAATAAATATCATTACGCTGTTATATTAGGGAACCGGGTAGTATTAATTTCGATGTTTCATATAAAACTCTATTTCTTCATGATAACTGATTGAAAATATAACGATGAATTAAGTAACCTAATTAATACATGTTGGGTTCGAAACTGCAGAAGTAAACATAATCTATTCGAAGTCGCGAGCAACAGCTATATGGAATAAATCAGAATTTACAACATATTTATTAGGACACTAGCTTCCATAAAAGTACGACAGTACATAAGCGCCATTTGTGAAAGGTTTAAGTCATCTGTGTGAAAAGCATGATTGACTTTCACATGTACTAATGAAATATGTGTTAACTACCGCCTCTACATAAAAGGGTCTAGTAATGATGAGGATGGAGACAGTCACTAAGCCTAATAGCCTTCTCAAATACGGCCTCTGTGGCGTAGCGGTAGTGCATTCGACTGCTACGACAGGGGGCGCGGGTTCGATGCCCGCTCAGTGCCAATATTTGTATGCATGAATATGGCTATTTGCATTGGGCTGTGTGTTTCCATGTATAATATGTATGAATTCACAAAAAATAAGTATATAAGTATGTTTTTTTTACGTGCGGAAATCCCTTCGGATACTCCCCCGCCGGCCCGCGGGGGTGGTTATGTCGTGTCTCGACTAAAACCGCACGGTGTCCTCTCCAAGTGTCCGTTGCCGGGCACCCCGGGTAAGCCCTCGAAAGGATAACCCCAAGGTTGCCGGCGGACTTTGGCCGCCACCGCGGCCTCGCCCAAGTTAGTTAAACTATGCTTACTTTGGGTCTAGAAAGCGCTGTGTAGAATGTCGTAGAATATTTATTTATTTATTTAAATAGCCTTTGACATAGGTACCTATAGTATACTAGCTGATGCCCGCGGCTCCGCCCACATGGAGGTTGGTTATCGTTTTTTGGTTCAACTCAACCAATTGGTATCAAAATGCGGCAGATTTTAAGTCTAACCAAGACTTTCTAGTAGAAAAAGCCGCATCTAAATCCGTTCCGTGGTTTTTGTGTCAACAAACAAGAATACCAACAAATAATATTTTTGTGTTCAGAATCATTAAATTTATTTAACATAAACCAAGTATTTTTACAGTTTTAGTACAGACATAAATAATTTACAATTTTATAGTATTTGAAATGCTCTAAGGGCAACCTTACACCCCGGCGTCTGAAGACCCGAGACGGCGTGCGGTTTTAGTCGGTTCAAGCCCGACATAACCGCCCCCGCTGGCCGGCGGGGGAGTATCCGAAGGGATTTCCGCACGAAAAAAAAAAGGTACTTACCTATGTATAGTAGGTATATGCATTATTTTTAACTTACTCTAAATCTGTAATTACGCCTTTTTACACCGGTGTACTATTTGGAGAGCGCCATCTATTAAATACTTTATCTACACCCATGCTTTAAATCCTCTATAAAAGATTCTGAAACAGTTAGCTTATTGCCAACATTAATACATCCAATGTCATAATAACCATAATATCATCCGGACGGGTGTTATAATGTTGTATGAAATTTCATAATAACACTCCTTTCGATTTTTCAATCTCTTCCGCGCAAAGGGTTACTCATCAGACAGCCAAATTCTTAGCGCTCGATGCGTGGAATCTGTATGAGTTTCAAAAAAAGAACTGTCATTCACGCGCGTTGCATTGCACTACCACAGCGGCGACCGGCGCGCCGTAAAAAAAAAATTAAAGCTTATTCGTTCGAATTCGAATTCCCGCTATTTTTCTTCGCTATTATTTTTGCAAATTGTTTTGTTTACTTACGAAAATGAGCGATTCAAGTTTTGATAACAAACCTCCAGACATTTCGAATGCAGCAAAGGACATTTATAACAAATTACTACCGGAAAAATCTAGAAAACAGTATGAAAAGGCGTACCAAGATTTCATGAATTGGAAAATATCAAAGGGCAGTACATCATTCTCTGAAGATGTATTATTAGTATATCATGGGTGTAGATAAAGTCTTGTATGCAACTGTATAATTAGGTATTAAAACACTCATGTGATACTATTATCACACTCAGCTTCGCTTCGTGTGATAAACCCACATTCATGTTTTAATACCCCTCATTATACCACAGTTGCATAAATAACTATTATTCAAATAACATTTCTCATTTCCAATTTTCTCATGAGAAAACGTATACCAGAATAACAAGTAGGTATTTGCTAATCTAAGATCACGGTTTGTCAGTTTGCTAAGTTGCATCCGAATCCGTTCTAGTGTTATCGCTTGACTGAGAAGCAAATAGACTGACTTTCACATCAGTATCATTTGAGTAGAAAATAGGATTCTACAACTTTAGCCAAATCCTTCACATGGGTCACGCAAGTCAAACATAGAGTATTTGTTTAGTTCTCGAGTGTCGTTCTAGTGTACACACTCTTAGCCAGTTAGGTTCATACTTAAAATTCGAAACATGTGTTTTAATTTTCCTTTTGTTCCTACCACTACTTCGTCGGCAGCTTAGTGGTTAAGGAGTCGACCCTACGATCGAGAGGTCCCGGGTTCGAATCCTGGCCATTACACTACCGACGTGAACCCACTCCTAACACAAGCAATTTAGCTTAGCTGGAGGGGTTAGAGGGAATGTTAGTAATTTCGGTTACTAATATTCTTTATAAAAAAAAAAAAAACAACTTTGAGCAGTCTTTCCTCCCTTACAGCCGGTTTCAATAATCCATCTATCCTTTACCAGCAGTTAAAATAGCTACTATTAGTATCTATCGGGGATTTTTTATGTTTCAGTAAACAAAGATAAGCAGAAAATGACTTTGTAATATTGAAACCGCATTTACAGAGAGATTAATGTTGACTGTTTATCTGGGATAGCTTCTACCTTTAACTGTAGGTAGACACAACTGATGTACAATTTTATAATAGTACCCTTTTTTTTGTGCGGAAATCCCTTCGGACCCCCCCACCGGCCAGCGGGGGCGGTTATGTCGGGCTTGAACCGACTAAAACCGTACGCCGTCTCGGTTCTACAGACGCCGGGGTGTAAGGTTACCCATAGAGCATATCCCTCGCACTTCAACTGACCCTGGGCCATTCGCAGTGTCCCCTCATGATGACAGCAGAGGGGTACCTGGAGCGACCACCCCCGCGGGCCTTGCAGGCCCGCCATACCTCGACCCCCTCGTGCAATGGGGTCAGCTGGCCCTGAAAAAAGCCGGTTGGTCAGACTCTTGGCCGTTGCCGTTGACGCCAGCTACTCCAGAGGAGCAATCAATGATGCGTCATCGCCCACGTTGCCCAGGGTGCACCAAACTTGGAGGTGATCCAACCATCGCACCCCTTTATAATAGTACCTATAGATATACTCGTAGATGTAGATGCAAATATTTAACAAGGTATACTACATGATATTGTCGGAAGTTTACGCGAATGTCACACATTGAAATAAAACTAATTTTTTTTCTCCCCGTGACCATGGCTGCTGAAAAGCAACTGAAACGTCGGGATCAATGTAAAATATAAAATAACATCAAATAAATCGCGATAGAATCCGTTAAAGAAAAAATAGTTTTATTTCAATGTGTGACATTCGCGTAAACTTCCGACAATATCATGTAGTATACCTACCAAACAATTAACGAAAAGTGAACAAAACACAACTTGGTATACTAGGTCAGGTCATTAACAGAAGATGCATAATCAACAAACATCTATTAAATGGAATCCAATCACCTGAAGCCATTAAATTGAGATCTTAACCATCCTTGACATCTTAAGCAGTGGTACATGAATTAATTACAAACAAAAACAGTTTGGAATGCGTTATTTACACGTGTTTGTTCATAGGCGCTACATCAATAATTCTAAAGTACCTATAAATGTAAAGTTATGCGACATCTGATAAATAAGTTACTTATATAAAAAAAAAATACAACTATCAACATTTCGTTAACTATAGTTTCCCGATTATGTACTTTTACTAAGAATTTCCAAACAGATAAACCCAATAACGCTTTGCCCGGCTCAGGAATTGAAGTCACGACCTCACGATAGTACGCATATCTGTGCAGGCTTTTGCTACGGATGAGGTTTGAAGAATTCATTCGAAATTTGAAGTATGTTTTAAATTGGCATCTTTACTTGCCAGTTCAAAAAACTTTCAGTGTAAACTAGGTAAATTTTAACTACGAGTATACCTATAAAACTGGCCTGCAGTGCTAACGCTATTGTCGTTTTACGATACGACCATTTGAGTTCAGTAGTTCGTGAATACTTTAATCACCAGCAGAAACGGTTACTATCACGGCTTGGGTTGCTGTATCATTTACGGTCAAAAAGTTGCTTAACACTAAAATATTTACAAACCTTTCTTGCATTGAATACATGCATCAATTAATGATATATAAATAGTTTTATAATTCCCAGAGGGTAATATTTATATGAATGCTTCGTTTATTTTTTTTTTGGTTAGTTTATAGAATTTGTTAAGCTACTTTTGTTGTTTGACTGTACCCCTGCCCTACTTCTAAAAATCTTTGTTTAATTCAACCTCGCCCGATGGTAAGCGGTGGAGTCCGGGGTTCGGTATTCCTTCCTCCATTATTGGTTCACCCCCAACCCAGAGGTAAGCTTCTGCTAAAGACTCATCCATCAACCAGTAGGTGTACTGGCTAGCAAGTCAGATTGGCCATTCTATACATGACTATCTATTTTCGGAGTTTTATTAACCGCCATTATCACTTAACGAACCGTTTAAGTAATATAATATTCAGTGTAACATATAATTTAATGTTGATTGCGCATACAATCTTTAAAACAGACGCATTTACTTTGCGCAATCAACGAGAGCGGTCATACAGATTATTTCCGTTTTAGTTGCATAATTACACAACAGATCAGAGTTATATAACTGGCTAATAAATAAGTAATTAACGTATTATGTTTTGATATGCAGTTCATTATAGGCATATTAAGTGTGTATTGAAGACATAATAATTAGATTTTCATACATACATCAATTATGTTTAAAAAATGAGTTGATACGGCCCTGGTGCTTTTAAAACGGTCACTCAAAATGAGGCTAAATCGCCTCAGTCAACGCAAGCACGACTGCCAACTTCAAAGTAAAAATAGAAATAAATCTTTTCAGAAGGAACAAACAGAAATCACAAAAGAGCTCCGCTATAGAATATAAAAATATATAATAACTGGCTGACCCGGCAAACGTTGTTTTGCCATGTACTTATATTATTTCTAGGAAACATTTTTTAGTTCAATAAAAATAACTATCTACTATAGGTGTGCGGGGATTTACTTATAATCGAAAGCGTTGTAGACAATGAAAGTATGCCGAAAACTGTATAGTGAGTAAGACAGGAGTTCGTTCTCATCCCTATTCCGTGATGTTTGCTGGATGAGAGGTGACAGCGGTAGACATCTAGCTGGGATAACTGATCGATTGATAGTTGATCGGTTATCGACCGGCGAAGGCAGAAGATCAAATTGAATTGAGAAAAAAATCATAATTGAAGGAAATTATTAAAAATAAAAAAAATAAAAATCGCTATGGAAAAATAAAAAAATTGGGGTGGGACTACCCTTAACATTTAGGGGGATGAAAAATAGATGTTGTCCGATTCTCAGACCTACACAATATGCACACAAAATTTCATGAGAATCGGTCAAGCCGTTTCGGCGGAGTTTAACTACAAACACCGCGACACGAGAATTTTATATATTCGATTTTCACAATAAAACATTGGTTATATTCTGTTTCTAAGACTGGCGTGTTAAATGCCATCACCATTTAGTTATCCTTCCTTTGTGTTTTTGTTTCGTGAGCAATCATTTCAATTCAATTGGACATTGTTCCAAGAATCTTCCCACTACTTTTTCCCTTCAAGTTATTGTTCCAAAGAAATATATCACAGATCCGTGATCTAAATAGTGATTGTAGTACAAAAAGTAAACAAGCAACATGGAGGGCATATAT
This sequence comes from Cybosia mesomella, assembly GCA_946251805.1. Lineage (NCBI taxonomy): Eukaryota > Metazoa > Arthropoda > Insecta > Lepidoptera > Erebidae > Cybosia > Cybosia mesomella. The sequence goes on along the minus strand of OX276402.1, from coordinate 24,714,668 downwards.
CGAGATGCCCTTATTGATGCGAACGATGCCACGGCGTACATTGGTGAATTATTCATAGCGACAAACCTACTCAAAGAAATAAAAGTGCAGCACGACTTATTTATATGGTAATGCATTGTGTGAGAACTAGTCGCACGAAAGAGAACGGGTGTTATATTACAAATACTCGTGTTTGCGTATCACTTGAAAAGCAGAAAGTATAAAGCTTCTGAATTTGAGTAAACGCATTTTAGTAATATAGACATGATGAAACGCGACGTTTCCGACGAGCAATGCAAGGGCCACTATCGCCCTCAGATACTCATGAAAAGCCATGGATGTCTTGGAAGCTGACTAAGAAGTGAAGCTATTCTTCACACATGCAGCCCCTAAAAAGTGACGGTAATCGCCTGTCTTATAATGTGAAACCAAAAACATAGCGAAATGCGATTTTAAATACACTAAATAAGTAGTCACCATTCAAATTTGTTTAATAATAATAAGCTAATAAACGAGATTTTTGTATACTAAAATATTCGAACAAATTCATCCAAGTGCAATAATGTCCTGGATATGGAACAATTGGAACAAAACCTTTTTTAGACTGGGCTCACAACAGTTCAATTTGGCATTGCATCCTTTGGCTAAAGCAACGACTCATTGTTAATGTACCAAATGCAAGCTAAGCAATTGGAAATGATAATGTCTTGCATTTAATACCATGGCATTATAGCAAGCAGTTTGTCTCCGTAATCGTTTGTATGAACTTTTGTATGTTATGTATGGCTTATGTCTTTCATTTACTTACTGGTATTTCTTAATATTTATGTTGAACAAAAGAGATGGTCATACAATAAGTAGGTTTATTACCCGGAACAAGATTATACACATAAAAAACAGCTGTTCTATGGAATTCCGAAAGACGGTTCGTCGAATTACGATTCTCGTTGATATATTATTGATTTTACATCGAATAGAGTAATGACCGATTAGTCGTTTGACGTGGAGCGTGTTACTGTAATACCGAATTATCTTGAAAAAGGACTCAAAGGGCAAACGGGTCCGTGATAGTTAGACAGTTGAAATTTTCACAGATGATGTATTTCTGTTGCCGCTATAACAGTAAATACTAGAAATAAAAGAAAATAGATATTTAAGGGGCGCTCCCATTCAAAAACGTGATTTTTTTTGCGCGTTTTTGCTCGATATTTAATAACGGCAATAGGTAGATGCTTGAAATATTCACAGTGTGAATATTTAGTTTTATATTCACTTCAAAAATAATAATGACATTAAAATAAAACAAGTATTTTAACTGGGCTCCCATGCATCAATTTTTTTTTGCTCATTTTTGCTCGATATTAGTAGTCGATAGTTGTACGCAAGTACTTAATCTAAGTCAGTACCTATGACTACTTACTTTCACCATTTTACCAATCAATTTAGGCTGTTTTGTAGTTATTTAGTAGTAGGCATTGAATACCTATCACGGTCTCCTTGAACGTTTCAGTGGATAAATTTAGCTTCCTTGTATTTTTATAGGTACTGTAGAGGTTTGTCTCATCGCGCAGACCTCTACAGTCTAAAAATAATTTAAAAAAAATATATATATAAAATTCAAAATAGAATTGTCAAGTGAATATAGGTATTGTAGGCTCGTCGCGCAGACCTTTATAGTGTAAACAGAATTCAAATAATATTCACAGAATATTTAGTTGTATATTCAATTCAAAAATAAATAAATTAATTAAAACTAGCGGCGCAATGCATTCTGCTGTTGCAATGTTGAGCTGAGTGCACTCTCAGCTCAACATTGCAACATGATTACAAAAAACGGAGAAATAAGATTTTGAAATTTTTGAAGGGCGATTATTCCTCCATGGTATTTTCGATTTTCAATTTAATTTTTTCTAAACCTTCCGGGTATCAAGTTGTATTCACATGAGAAGTTTGGTCATAATTGGTCGATTAGTTTAGGAGGAGTAGCGTCACAACCGAAATACACCGAGTGGAGTATAGAGAGCTTTTCGCTCGACTTCGTCTCACTCTCAGCTCAAAAAAATAAATTAACGGGGCTCCCCATTGCATAACAATGGAACTCTTCGTGCGCGAGTCCGAGTCTCACTTGGCCGATTATATATTATTCATAGGCCTGCGTTTGACCACTGTCGCACTTAGTGTTGAGTTATGACCTTGAAAACTCACATTTCATCGAAAGATCGAACTGTCACAATCCTCCAAGATTAGCACCATGACTCACATCAGTCTAAAGCTGGTTGTCCACAAAATCCATTTAACTTAACTTGTTTCTCACATTTTAGTCAAAGAGCCCATGACAAAATGTACTAACGCAGTTTTAATTGAATTAAAGTATTATATATACTTATTAAAAAAGTAATTTAAATTCAGTCTAACTAGGATAGGTTATAAAGATATAGATAAAATAATTATTACTAACCCTCAAGGTTATTTTTTCATAACCACTTGGGAATAGAAGTCCTGATCTGTTTTTCGGCAAAACATTAGTCGAAATAAGGTGAGTTAGTTTACTTACCAGTAACGTGCTTAACAGCGCTTTGAAAAATAATAGTGAGTCGGCATTGATATGTTGTATATCAATGTGAGTCGGTCACTGGTTCATTCTATTTATACATTCATCATAGATTGGCATCGCTGCGTGGTTTCTCCCGCGTAAGTCCTGAGTATCGGGATAAAAAGTAGCCTATGTTCCTCAAGGATAATGTAGCATTCTAATGGTAACAAAATTTTTGAAATTTGTCCAATAGTTTCGGAGCCTATTCAATGCAAACTAACAAACAAATAACCAAATCTTTCTTCTTTATAAACATAAACATAACTTCACGCCTGTATCCCCGAAGGGGTAGGCAGAGGTGTATTGCACACCCACGATTCGCCAGTTATGTTTAGGTCCCAATGTAATAGGGGGCGAGCCTATTGCCATCTACCGGGCACATTACTAAGCGAGCGATAATCAACATTTTTAATACATACAACTACGAAAAGTCAGAGGTGTGTGCCCGGGGCGACTGGGGATCGAACTCGAGACCTCGTCTCAGCAGTCCGTTACTTACACCGCCGGGCTATCGCCACTTCTTTATGATATCAGTATAGATTATTCGATGATACTTAAATCGGCTCCAGATTCGGTTTTCCGGTATTTCGTCAAACACTCCAAACATAACTGTATATTATCATTAAAATTAATGAAAACTATAAAAATTAACACAAATGTAAATGTGTTAACAGAACAATGACGCAATTATATCTTCGTAGGCATATTTTTTCGCAGAAGCTTTTTGCAATATATAACTATCAGCTAATACAATATCAACTCTTATTAATGCCTTTTTGGAAATATAAATTCTACTTTTTGTAATTTTCCACAAGGCTTTTACAGGAAATCTAGTGGGGCGGAAATCACACAGTGATTGTCAAACTTCGGGCCAAACTTAGATATTTTTGTTGCAGTATTTTTATGCAAAATTACAGACCTTAGGCTTTATGCATATTATTCGACGCGTCTTTATATATTGAGCAATAAATATGAAGAAAATGAAACCAATCAATTTCAGTTTCTTTCAGAGTCTGGTTGTTTTATGTAAATATACAATATACGTACAAAGTACTCACTCAAATGTCAAAGTCAAATACGCGTTACTCTGATAACTCGAAAGAAACTCACTTGTAAAAGTTTTTTAGGGACAATTTGTATGGTAGGTTTCGCCCCTCCCTCAAACCGGGGCAAGACGGGGACACCGTGGTTCCCAAGCCCGAGGGGGCCATCTCGAAACCGGAGATGGCCCAGGGTCAGTCGGGGTGCGACGGATATGCTCTATGGGCAACCTTACACCCCGGCGTCTGTAGACCCGAGACGGCGTGCGGTTTTAGACGGTTCAAGCCCGACATAACCACCCCCGCTGGCACGCGGGGGGGTATCCGAAGGGATTTCCGCACGAAAAAAAAAAAAAAAAAGGTACCCGAAACCTTGAACGTACAAACCCCAAATCTAATCAATTCTTCCCATTAACCAAACAAGATGATTGACGAAAGAATATTTTAAATCGGATAAGTGGTTCTTGAGTTATTGCGTAAACAGACATCCAGACATCCAGACCAACAGACAGACCAACACAAAAATTTTTTTTGCCTAATTAGACTTAGAATCATGTGAAACGTCGAGAAAAGTGATAAAAAGTGGGTGTCAGATTTTGATTTTTTTTTGCGTGATATTAAGACTTCGGTGTCCACCTGGTTGGTGGCCCGAAGTAATTTGTTACTTCCTAAATGTAATTCACACTCTCTTAAACAATTGTGGAGGAAAGATTCCGATTCGATTCAGACAAGGTTTCCTTAGATATAACGTCCGAAAGGGAAAGTAACATCAAAAGTTAATTTGAATTTTGCAATTGCAAAAAGGCAATTTACATCATTGTTCCATTAAATTAGTGAAGTTTATAGCCTACCTATAAACTTCACTAATTTAATGGAACAATGATGTAAATTGCCTTTTTGCAATTGCAAAATTCAAATTAACTATGTAGTTAGGTATTATAGGTAACCGACTAAACTACAAAATCGACTTCCAACAAAACAATTCTCTTCAATTTAAGTATAAATTATACTTTACGTACTTATACCGATACAAACTTAATTTATATTCATCTGTATATATCTCAACAAGCAATTGCTTAGCGAGTTATCATCTTTACCTTGAATTTGAGGCACATTTGCATCAGTATCCGAATTTGTGAAGATTATTTCAGCTACCAAATCAATCATTTGTACCACTGAAACGAATATGATCAAAACTATTTTCTTACCACAAACAAATGAACCATGGCCTTTTGGTACTTGTGTTTCTACTGGAGATTGGCTTAAGCATTTCTTTGTGTAAGTGTCATATAACTTACGCTTATCTTTATTGCTTTTCAGTAAATTCCAACGTTCAATAGCTGTTCAAACGTTTGCCGAATTGCTATTGAGTTTGAAACTAGTCTAGTTCATAACTAGCTCTGTGTAAGCAGTTTTGTGAACGACTATCCCGGGATATATCCGACTTAATAAGAAATTGATTCACGGCATGTCTACAATCTAACTCGTAATTCTTTAAAAACAAAGAACCGACGCAGTATACTACTAACGTGAATCCACCTTTATGTCTTGTATTTTAAAGGAATGTTGAGGAGTATACTCGTAATAGCATATAACTTAATTATGTGACCCAGATTACAGTAGCTTTGAAACTAATCAAATATGCACACGGATAAACGTTAACTATTGGTATAGTCGTGTTCACTAAACAATACCAAGTTGGTACTCACCTATGAAATAGAGACATAGAGCACTACGAAGTTACGTATGACCGAATAGGAACCGGCAGCCGGATCTAACATCGATACAACATGTTACATCACTACTAAATAGTGCTGACCCCAATCATTTATTACGTAATTTACTATTAGACCAGTACATTGATACGTTACTTTGGCCGGCTAGTTGCTGTGGTCCATCACTCGCCATATTTCAACCTAACAGTATTTGTATGAGTCAGATTAAATTTGGTTATGTGCTCTTCATAAAGCTTGTTAGGACGGAAGACCATATTATGTTGCTGTCTTGTGTACACTGTGACGTTACGAATTCGCTGGCACCATTTATCAATCTACGAACTTTTAATAATATGGGAGACCGTAATCTTAGCAATCCATGGATTCTCCGTGCGGGTGCCGGGTCCATCGCGTTGCTGAGTTGGGAACTCGGGACAGTGCCTGGGACTTGCGACCCAAGTGTAGGTTTAGAAGGGGCCCCTTTTGTTGATGTACATCAACACTCACCTTCACTACCCAAGTTCCCCTCCCTGCCTAACCAAATTTGATACGAACCTACTAGTGCCGCTTTAGACATTCGTCCTAGTAATGAGCTTATTGTAGCTCTCGATAGGCCTAGATCTTTAAGTAGGTTATAGAGAGATTTTGCTGGTATACCTCTCGCTCCCACTTCCACTGCATACAAATTAACCACGTAACCGTTTTTGATTAATTCGTTTGTGAGATCATAGTATTTATTTTTCTTTATTGTGTGGTCCTTCGGTATATTTGTTTCCCACGGTACAGTAAGTTCCACAAGAACCACATGTTTTAACCTCTTAGAATATAGGAATATGTCAGGTCTAGATGACGAAACCCCAACATCCTCCGGAATTTTGTAGTGCTTTTCATACGTGTCGATTAGGAGAGTCCAATCTGGGGCAGTATCTAAGATTGAATAAGGTTTGTTCCTGGGTGTTATGGATGAACCTTCAGACACAAAGTTGATATGACGTCTGTTAGTAGTCAATCCTTTTTGGGCTCTAGCTACTGCCAGACTCATTGCTTCACGTATGATGATAAGCACCTTATCGTGGCGGCGTGAGTAATGGCCTCTATCGAGAAGCACCCTACATCCTACTAATATGTGTCTAGCCGTCCCTATTGCCTCACCACAAGTATAACATTGTTTTTCTGTGGCCTTCCCCCACCTTACCAGATTACTCTGGTCTGGGAGGGTCATCTGAAAGGCGTTAAGATAAAATTTTAACAGGGCCGGCGACCAGTCATAGATCAAGGTGCGCCACTTTAAGGCCATCGGTATGCAGAACTCTCCCATTGTCAACCATTCATTTTGGATTTCCAAATTCATCGCGTGCACTCGATATTTATCATTTTCGTCTTGTTTTAGAAAGGACTTAAGTATATCCTGGTCCCTTTCTGGCTCTCGTACTCCCAACCCCACTCAGTTTGACTGGGCCCCTATCATAAATCGTTTATGGAATAGAAGTCTAGATTCAAGCTCGGACGCGTTATTATCTTTCGGGAGTGCCCTGATTGTGACATCTTGGGATTTTCCTAAGATGTGGGCTTTGGTAACTCTAAGATGTTTATAGAGCTCCGATGGTTTCTTAAGTTTCATCCCAAAATTATTTTGATCCCTAAATAAAGCAGAGGAATCAGCAGAGTGCGCTAGTCCAAGCCACGATTTTAGCGATTTTATGACAGTTGCATCTATTTTCGCCAGTAAGGTTTTACCGAATTCATACACCAGAAAAGGCCAAGTCAGACGTGATGTTAAGTAGTTGTCATATATCCAAGCTTTTTTGATATTGTTTAGTGGTATCTGATCTATCTTATTTAGGTCATTTATAAACGTATCGACAACTTCATCTAAGGATGGTGTGCGTCCTTTATAGTCTATCTTTCTCCCAAGAAATTTAAATGGCACCGATTCAGCGACTATGGAAACTGGTTTACCCCCAATGAAGAGTCCCGGGTCGTAAGAGGTAAATTTGGTGTCCCGTCTACCCAGACATAGACAGTGACACTTACTGGGCTTCGTCCTCAGTCCATTTGTCCACGAACAGAACTCATCGACTTCCTTTAATAGTTCCTGACATTGTTTTGGATTGCGCGTCAGTATTGCGAGATCGTCAGCAAAAGCTAAGATGGACTCTGAGTATATGTTATTTTAGTAGTATAGTTACTCAACCAAATATTCTTGGCGAAAAATTCCAAATATTAATCGAAAACAATAGTTTACCCGGGGTGCCCGGCAACGGACACTTGGGGAGGACACCGTGCGGTTTTAGTCGAGACACGACATAACCACCCCCGCTGGCTGGCGGGGGGGTATCCGAAGGGTGTGTAAATGTGTGTATTATTCGCGTAAACACCCAACTATTTTTGTGTTGTTTATTATATTTGTGTGTTGTACACAAATATTATGTTTAGCTATATGTATACATCAAATTTAAAGAATACTTTTAATTCTTCCAAATAGGTACTTTAGTCCCCGGGACGGCGTGCGGTTATAGTCGGTTGAAGCCCGACATAACCGCCCCCGCTGGACGACGGGGGGTATCCGAAGGGATTTACGCACGAAAAAAAAAGGTACTTTAGTCCTCTTAAAAATATTGTTATGTTATTATTTTCTTGTAAAGTGAAAAAATACCGATTTATTATGAAAGAATAAACTGCGGACATGACTTTTTGTTTATATGTGTTATATAGGTATTTATCTGTTTAACACAAGTATTCAAATAAACAAAAACAACCCAAATACCCACAGATACGTATAAAAGCACAATTGAAAATAGGTCAGTTTGTACACAAGAGGTTTGTTTCATATTGTTTGTACCGGAGCCCCTGTGGGCTAAACAGAGCTATCTTTAACACAAACATTTCGATAAATATACTTTTGGGTGCACGTAATATAGCCCTCCACCAAGCACGTATCCAGACTCCATGTAGTGAAGGAGAAAAACGCGACACGGAAATCGAACCCACGATCTCGAAACCACACACAAACATACTTAAATGTTAACTTATGGTACAGGAACTACGATAAAATATCATTAGACTCCAAGCTCATTGCAATTATGTAGGCACAAGAAAATAAAGACATTTATTGTGATAGGTACCGGTTTGAACGTTAAAATATTAGAGAAACTGGTTTACGGTTTCCCTTCATGCCATGATAGCGAACTTTGGGTACAGTTGCGTTCAGAAGTTGCTGAATACTAACAAAGGAGAAACCGAGTTTCGGGCCTGATAAATCTGATAATGTAGACTTACCTGATTAGCCCATTTAAATCTCAGCCTCGTAGGCAATGGCTAAGTTTTTAATAAAATGCATTTTTATTTCAAAAGAACTGTATATCTAACTTAATATGTATCGAACACAAAAGCTCCGCAGTCCGTTACGTAATAATAATAATTTGTGCAGAAGTATTTTTGTAATCTACAGGATGAAAGATTTGAGAGCTATAGCTTGACAAATTCATCCGTGAAACTCCCGTGGTTGAAACTCCCATAAGGGGCGTAAGCAGGGGAGGGCGGATAGAACGGTCGCGCGGGAAGTGGTAACCTAACAGCCTAGCCGTCCCGCGCGCACGTTTCACCATCTGCCCCGCATTACACCCCTCATCCCGCGCAACCATGGGAGAGTCACACATGAATTTTCCAAAGTTTTAAGGTGATGGGTAACTTGGAATGTGTTAAGCTACTTTTGAAGGTGACTGTACATGTACATGGCTGTATGGTTTCACTTGTTATCATCGCCAAATCTGTCGGCTAAGATGCCGTAAACACGCGTCGGTATTGGTGAGTTATTAGCACTTGAACTATGACATGCTTTGTTCCTAGATTTTAAACTTTCCAGTGTAACTGTGACTTTAAAGAGAGAGCGTTCTGATGTTTTGTTTATGAATCCATTGTTATAGAGAAATGTTAGCAAAATTTAGGCGCATGAGTTTTCACAATAGCTCTCCTAGCACCCAAAGTTTTCACTGAGTTCGGGGTGCGCTGCGCTATCTTACTTCTCCTTTTCGTTTGGTTTATTTTGGCCTTTCGAGGAACGCCGTCTCATTCCCCAGTCCCAATAGGAAAGCCTGCGCCAGAGCCCCGTCAGTCAAGTAGTGACACCCTATCAATTGATATCAAACTTAGGTAAAACGTCTTACGTTCTAGTCAATGTAGAAGAAAACAGGATACGGTTTACATTTCAGTACAGTTGAATAGACAGTGGTGGCAAAAAAAAACACGACTAATTAGAACTATTTCGAAAATTAATTGTGCTACTACTGGTTTCCCTTGCCAGGTAAACCAGTAGTAGCGATTGATTATTTATTGCTTGCTTATTTATTGAAAACAAGCTGAACCACCCAACTTCTTTTCACCTTAGAATCAAGTTATGTTGGCTACCTTATCAGCTGATATTCGTGAATGTCTAATATTTTTAATTATCCTAATAGCTAGTATAGGGTCAGCGAGGGTGCGAGCGAATTGCCTTATTTGGCCACCTTACGATTCGGTCTTGGAGCCCCAAACCGGGCTCCTGAAACCAATAAAAAAGCGGCCAAGTGCGAGTCGGACTCGCCCATTAAGGGTTCCGTAGCAGCAAGTAACATAATAATGTTTTTTTTTTAATTTTTATATCTGAGTTGATTGAATGAAAGGTAAATTGCGATTTACGATTTATGACGTATTAAAAAAAAAACGACTTACTAGATCTCGTTCAGATCATATATTTTTTTTAGTTTTATCATTCTCTTATTTTAGAAGTTACAGGGGGGGGGGGGGGGGACACGCATTTTACAACTTTTAGCGGCGGTAAGGCCCATCATGGAGGATTGGCTGGAGAGGCGACACGGAAGCCTCTCCTACCGACTGACGCAGGTGATCTCAGGGAAGGGGTGCTTCGGGGACCACCTGCATCGGATCAGGAAGGAGCCAACGCCTGAGTGTCATCACTGCGACGCGAGCGAGGACTCAGGGCTGCACACGCTGGCGGACTGCCCGGCGTGGGAGGCGCCGAGGCGTGACCTCGTGGCAGCCATCGGGGTGGGAGTCCTCTCGCTCGGCAGCATGATTGCGGCAATGGTGCGGAGCGCGAGCGCGTGGGCCGCCGCCGCCTCCTTCTGCGAGCATGTAATGCTCGCGAAGGAGGTGGCGGAGCGCGCCCGGGAGAGACTTAGAACTCTCCCGGTCCGCCGAGCCCGCAACTTGCTCGCCGCGCGTCGCAGGCAACTCAGGCGCCGGAGGTCGCTTAACGACCTCCGTCCTCCATGAGCGCAGGCCTGGGGGTGGCGGGTGAGGCCACCTGTCACCCCAGCAGAAGCAGGCCGGGACGGTGGGGCGACTAGCGCCCCTCCCCCAAACCGGGGCAAGACGGGGACACCGTGGTTCCCAAACCCGAGGGGGCCATCTCGAAACCAGAGATGGCCCAGGGTCAGTCGGGGTGCGAGGGATATGCTCTATGGGCAACCTTACACCCTGGCGTCTGTAGAACCGAGACGGCGTGCGGTTTTAGTCGGTTCAAGCCCGACATAACCGCCCCCGCTTGCACGCGGGGGGGTATCCGAAGGGATTTCCGCACGATAAAAAAAAAAAAAAAAAAAAAAGGAGTGTCTCCCGTGCAAACTATTCAGTTTAGAAAAAAATGATTAGAAACCTCAATATCATTTTCACACATATGGCTTCGATGAAAAATAAATTTTTGAGTTTCAGTTCTAAGTATGGGGACCCCCAAAATTTATTGTTGTTTTTCTATTTCTGTGTGAAAATCTTATTGCGGTTCACAGAATACATCTACTTACCTAGTTTCAATAGCATAGTTCTTATAGTTTCGGAAAAAAGTGGCTGTGACAGACATGACGAATCTATAAGGGTTCCGTTTTTTGCCATTTGGCAACGGAACCCTAAAAATGAAAACTCTAGGCCTGGAAATACTTAAACATTTAATCCTGAAAGATAATGGATTAGGTTGAAACCTGTTCTGTAATAGTTACAGGCAAACATCTAAGTTCTCTAAAAAAAAACGATGGGTTGCACTCCGGGAGTGCCAGCAGAAGTGAAAACTTGAATATTAACGTTGTGCATTTTTGATATTTTGGAATGATTAGGGAATAATTTTGCACGAATTGCTTTAATTATCAGTACAAAAGTACTATCATTTATGTGGTAACATTCAATATTCATTTATTGCGCTATCGTACACAAACATGACAATTTATATTACATTAAAAATTTAACACTTCAGAACTATTACAATAACTTTACATTAAAAAGTTTATCTGTCAGATAAATCAACTTCCATCCATAATTTCAACGACTTTTTCACGATCATTATTACCAGAACCATCATCGCGCCAATATATTTATAAAGTACTCACTCATTTTCTTTCGCTATTTCTTCGTCGCTTTTTTCATTAATAGAGGCACTTCGTTTAATTTCCATTTTATGCCAATAGATTTATGGCACAAAATAGAATAAATATTACAAAAAGTTATATGATAACAAAAAGTATTTCTTGGGCCTCGGTCGGAAGCGATCTCAGTCTTGACGTAGTCAACGACCACTCATTAGACGAACGCGCCACCAAGGTTGTTAAGTACAGTGTGAAATTAGCGCTTCTATATTTATCTGCAAACGTCTTACGAATTTTAGAATCAGGATACGTGACCTGCACGTGTCCTCTCGCGAGTTTAACGTTTTTTATGCATTACAAAAAAAATGCACAGCGCCGCTAAAGAAGTTTTCACTTCAAAAAGCAGCAACAATTACAGCACGTATTACACGTGTAAATAGAATATACGCAGGAGTGTAACGTCTCTATGTTGTGCTTATCACTGAAAGGCGACATAATATTAACCCATTTCCGTCGGCACACTGATAAAAGAACAGGTAACAACGCGCAAGCAAATAAATTACTTTCTTTTGTTCTAAGAAACTGTGTACCTAATAATACTTGTTTCTTACAGACACTGGCTCATGAATATGATTTGTAATGATACCTAATAATAATGTGCTGAATTTGTGCACTACTGTTATTCGCTCTTCTACACTATTTACAATCTGGGGCCTACCGCCCAAGTGTCGTCGATATCACAGCCGTCGAAATGTTGTGTTGATCAAGGTCGACGGCCATTTTGTACCGCACCATTAATAATCGATGCCGGCGCGGCGTAAGAATAAATGAAACGCTGTTTTTGACAGTTAAATAGCTGCCGCCTAAAAAAATTCAAATCAACGGCGTCGCTTTGAAGTGTCATTTCATTACGGCACCTCATGAGCTGTCGTTTTGAATATTATTTTCTTTTCCGACGGTTGATTACGATGCCGATTGCACCAACACTGGGCTACTATGGCTTTTATGGGTGCGACTGCCGACGAGTGATTTCTGCCGTCCTATTGCACCTAACACTGGGCTACTATGGCTTTTATGGGGGCGACTGGGTTCTGCCCTCCTATTGTACCTAACACTGGGCTACTATGGCTTTTATGGAGGCGACTGGGTTCTGCCCTCCTATTGTACCTAACACTGGGCTATTATGGCTTTTATGGAGGCGACTGGGTTCTGCTCTCATATTGCACCTAACACTGGGCTACTATGGCTTTTATGGGGGCGACTGGGTTCTGCCCTCCTATTGCACCTAACACTGGGCTACTATGGCTTTTATGGGGGCGACTGGGTTCTGCCCTCCTATTGTACCTGCGACTAATTAAAACACTCTTTAATCTTTACCTTACCTACTTAAACGTTTATGCTGTGTTGTTTGTTGTTTTCGTATGTTTCAGAAGGAAGGAATAAGCGGAGGAGTTGGAGGACGAAATTCCATCATCGGCAGTCGCCCCCATAAAAGCCATAGTAGCCCAGTGTTAGGTGCAATAGGAGGGCAGAACCCAGTCGCCCCCATAAAAGCCATAGTAGCCCAGTGTTAGGTGCAATAGGAGGGCAGAACTCAGTCGCCCCCATAAAAGCCATAGTAGCCCAGTGTTAGGTGCAATAGGAGAGCAGAACCCAGTCGCCCCCATAAAAGTCATAGTAGCCCAGTGTTAGGTGCCATAGGAGGGCAGAACCCACTCGTCGGCAGTCGCCCCCATAAAAGCCATAGTAGCCCAGTGTTAGGTACAATAGGAGGGCAGATCCTAGTCGCCCCCATAAAAGCCATATATACTGCCAGTGGGGACGCCGTTTGACCAGACGGGTGATCAGCCCTTCTATGTGGGGCCATTTCACCCATTTCCCCTATAACGACTGTCATACATATTCGTATGGCAACCGGGACCGACATCTTAACGTGCTCTCCGAGGCACGACCAGACCAATGCAAATACTCATATTCATGCATACAAATATTTGCACTGAGCGGGGATCGAACCCGCGCCTCCTGCGTAGCGGCCGCTTTCAATACCGCCACGCCACGGAGGCTGTCAAACCATAAAAGCCATGGTAGCCCAGTGTTAGGTGCAATAGGAGGGCAGAACCCACTCGTCGGCAGTCGCCCCCATAAAAGCCATAGTAGCCCAGTGTTAGGTGCAGTAGGACGGCAGAACCCACTCGTCGGCAGTCGCACCTATAAAAGCCATAGTAGCCCAGTGTTAGGTGCAATCGGCATCGTAATCAACCGTCGGAAAAGAAAATAATATTCAAAACGACAGCTCATGAGGTGCCGTAATGAAATGACACTTCAAAGCGACGCCGTCGATTTGAATTTTTTTAGGCGGCAGCTATTTAACTGTCAAAAACAGCGTTTCATTCATTCTTACGCCGCGCCGGCATCGATTATAAATGGGGCGGTACAAAATGGCCGTCGACCTTGACCAACGCAACATTTCGACGGCTGTGATATCGACGACACTTGGGAGGTAGGCCCACTGATCCCCTAACTCCGAGAGGAAAACCTGTGCCAGAGTCTGTCAATCAGCAGGTGTATCGGTTTGCAGGTGAGATTGGCTTCAGCTCAAAAGATATTGGCGGCGCCATAACCCAGATTCCAGACACCTACTCGATTTATCATTTTATTAATAATTCCGTGAAAAGCTCAGTTGGGTTAAATGTTAAATCACAGATTTCATCACTTATAAGACCTCTTCATTTTTTTTTTTTAGATTATTTCATAACAATGCTATGTTTTCGAGATGCCTTGTTCTTCTTCTACATTATTATCCAAAAAACTAAGATACAAGCCAGAAAAACCAAAGCAAAGAAAGGTTTTATACATTTTTTTTTTTTTTTTTATCGTGCGGAAATCCCTTCGGATACCGCCGGCCAGCGGGGGCGGTTATGTCGGGCTTGCACCGACTAAAACCGCACGCCGTCTCGGGTCTTCAGACGCCGGGGTGTAAGGTTACCCATAGAGCATATCCCTCGCACCCTGGCTGACCCTGGGCCATCTCACCACTAACAGCATCGCTCATCCTGTCTCCTCTGAAAGCAGAGGAGTACGGAGAGCGATGTGTTCCCGCCACGTTGGTTATTGGCCGACGATCAATGCCAACCCTATGAAGGGGTGAAGGGGAAGCCATTGACCGCCGCCCAGGGTGTACCGGCCGCTCCGATTCCGTTCCCCCCGGACTGCAGCGGGATCGGAATCGGAGCGACACTCGAGGAGGTTACCCAACACACACCCCAAGCCAGAAAAACCAAAGCAAAGAAAGGTTTTATACCTGCGATGTGAATTATTTCATTACAATTGCAAAGACATTTTTTATTAAGAAAAATCTCGAATTTACCTCGCGAGCATAAATGTGTAAAAAATGGCTTTGCAATTTTAATGAAACAAGAGTATTCAGACCAACATTGCAAGATATTCGGATAGTAATTGAAATCCAAATTGTTTTTTTATTACTTACCAATTTTGTTGCGGTACGTGCCAATGGATGTCGGGGACCTTGAACTCTACCTACCTAACACAATTTGCTCTCCGTCAAACAAAATCAGTATCCCGCGTTCCTTAACAACCCATCCACTTTGCATTGAGCGGTTATGTCACAACACAAGATGAATACTTACAGAGATGTTCGTATTGACCAAGCAGTCGTAAGTTTAATCCATTCTTGTCATAGTTTTGTTATGCAAAAATATAGATATATAGATTTTTATTGATCCACTGACCACGTTAGGAATGCTTAAATCAAGTGCCGTTCAAGCATTGTACTCAATCATTCAAGTCTTATGAAATCACTTTCGAAATCTAAAGCAAATAATAGCGTAACTTTTCAAGCGGTATTTTCGCATAACTTTGTTATTTTAGTGGTGATAGCAGCTAATAACAGTTATACAAGAACTGTTATTAAACCGTGCAAATTCATGTGAGCGCTTCGTTCTTCGACATCGAGTATGCGCCTTTCCTTCCTAATAATGAAAATGTAAGATAATAATAATAATAATTTGCAAATGAATGAACGAGTAGGTACCTACCAATCAATGACAATAAAACCTACGTTCGTATTTTCCACAAATACGAACACACAATCTAATAACATACCACCCGTTATTATATTGTGTGTATTTTGCATTAAAAATAAATACACAGATACTACCGATATCCGTCATCGTCAATGTGTTAAAAGAAGCCCACAAATGATTTGTTTATTTTTTGGTACAGACTACCTTCTTTTTTTTTTTCGTGCGGAAATCCCTTCGGATACCCCCCCACCGGCCAGCGGGGGCGGTTATGTCGGGCTTGAACCGACTAAATCTCAAGAGCTACTGAATACTAATAAATTTAAAAACTATATATACTATATCTAAAGTATATAGTTTTTAAATTTATTAGTATTATACATATCTATGTATATATAACTATAAATAACTAATAAATTTGAAAGAAATTAATGAATCATATAATTGGTGTTTAATTATTTATGTATTCTTGAGGGAACAAAGTTAACATTTTAATATATTTTTTATTATTTAATGTAGTTTTCGAGCTAAGGTGGTAGGTAACTTGGAAAATGTTAAGCTAAAACCGGTGATGACTGTACCTACATTGTGTAGGTATGTGACTGCACAGCCATTTTTTTGTGATCCGCATCCCCATTGTTTCTAAAAAATGTAGCTACTGATATCGTTCCCGAGGGGGCCATCTCGAGACCGGAGATGGCCCAGGGTCAGTCGGGGTGCGAGGGAAATGCCTTATGGGGCGATTGGACCCGAGACGGCGTGCGGTTTTAGTCGGTTCAAGCCCGACATAACCTCCCCCGCTGGCCGGCGGGAGGGTATCCGAGGTGAATTCCGCACGAAAAAAAAAGTTATTTACGCATCACAATGCAAAGATTCAGTAAAACAACGTATTGTGTTAAGATACTTAATATTTAATGACGATTCGCATTTAAAAGAATACAAAAAATAATTTACAGTTTTTTTGTTCTTCAAAAAGAGTAGGTAGGTACATGTAACTGAAATTACTAGTATTCCCGTTAGCTAATCTAAGCTAAATTGCTTGTGTTAGGAGTGGGTTCACCTCGGTAGTGTAATGGCCAGGATTCGAGCCCGGGACAGCGCCGGGCAGGCAAGGCCGACTTCTTAACCACTAATAGGTAGGACAAACACTAAAAATATTATTCTGTATACAGCTACTAAGATGCGAGCCCACAAGCATACAGTTCACCTGATACCTGATAGAACGGATATAGAGACTCAGGCCACCTACAGATAGCAAACCGAATGAGGACAATCTATACTAATACTATAAAGCTTATTATTATAAAGCTGAAGAGATTGTTTGTTTGGTTGGTTGAACGCGCTTATCTCAGGAATTTTTTGAAGTGAAAACTTCTTAAGCGGCGTTGTGCACGTTTTGGGTAAAAAAGGTTAAACTCGCGTCAGTAAACACGTGACCTGATCGAAAATTCGTAAAACAACAAATATATAAGCGCCAATTTTACACTACTTAATAACCTTAGTGGCGCGTTCGTCTAATGAGAGGTCGTTGACTTCGTCAAGACTGAGATCGATTCCGACCGAGGCCCAAGAAATACTTTTTGTCATCATATAACTTTTTGTAATATTTATTATATTTTGTGCCATAAATCTATTGATATAAAATGGAAATTAAACGAAGTGCATCTATTAATGAAAAAAGTGACGAAGAAATAGCGAAAGAAAATGAGTAAGTACTTTATAAATATATTGGCGATGATGGTTCTGGTAATAATGATGGTGAAAAAGTCGTTGAAATTATGGATGGAAGTTGATTTTTCTAAAAGATAAACTTTTTAATATAAAATAATTGTAATAGTTCTAATGTGTTAAATTTTTAATGTAATATAAATTGTCATGTTTGTGTACGATCGCAATAAATGAATATTGTATGTTACCACATAAAGGTTAGTACTTTTATACTAATAATTAAAGCAATTCGTGTAAAATTATTCCCTAACCATTCCAAAATATTCAAAATGATCAACGTTAATATTCAAGTTTTCACTTCTGCTGGCACTCCCGGAGTGCAACTCGGGGTTTTTTTTTATTTGGACAGCCTATTTGAAGAGGAAGGCTATTATCATCACGCTATTATCCAGGAGAGCGGAGCAGTAATCATATATGTCAACAAATCGGGCAAATTTCCATACATTATTGTGAAACTAATAAATTACTGGCATGTAGGTTTGGGTTAAATATAGGTGCCACGGGAGATCGAAGTATTTCATGGACAAAGCCGCGGAGGACAACTAGTAGTTAACAATAATAAAGGAAGGAAGATGAGAACTCCTCCGGTATTACTACAATATTTAGAGTGTGTTGTCTCTATTCCGCTGAACAAGTCACAAACTCAAAAAGTGCTTTGTTGGTCAGCAAACAACTAGTAACGCTGTACGTATTTATTCTTTAGGCTAGAACTACTAATTAAAAAAATGTTTAAATTAATGTTATATCGCCATCAACGTTTAATAAAAACAGAAAGTCCGCTCCAACGAATCTTCTTGTTATTACAAGCAATTGTATAGCTAGATTTACATAACGCATGTACATTTTAAAACACATTATGTAAATCAAACTATGTAATATAAAAAAACGACTTTTATAGTTTTAACAGTGATAGCATTACATTACATTGGGACCTAAACATAACTGGCGAATCGTGGGTGTGCAATACACCTCTGCCTACCCCTTCGGGGATACAGGCGTGAAGTTATGTTATGTTTATATTCACAAAACCACAATCGACCTAAGAGGCGCTATCTATAATTTACATTAATGTGTCTCGTAATAATGATTCTCATAATCAAAACGTGTTAGCAGAATACTGCACTTACTATCGCACTAAATAATCTTAAGAACGCGGGAGTTGAACGAACCGTTTACGCGAAATGTGCACGAAGAGCATATACGTGTGAGCAAATTATGAAACAATAACTGTTATAGCCGTCTCATTTACCCCGTAAAGACATATGATAGGTGATATACACCTTAACTAGCTGTACCCGCGGCTTCGCCTGTGACATACTTCGATCCCCGTGGAACCTATTTAACCCGTAATTTATAAGTTTTAAAATAACGTATGGAAATTTGCCCGATTTGTTGTAATTTATTATTACTGATTCGCTTATTTATTATGTATTTGCCTTCCATGATAAATGGACTATTCAACACAAAAATAATTTTTCTATTTGAACTAATAGTTCCTGAGATTAGCGACTTCAACCAAAGAAACAAACTTTTCAGCCTTATAATATTATAAGTATATATTGACTCTTGCTGCCGGACATTGTCTCCAGAATCTCATAACCCGATCTGTGATTATAATTCATCATTATCACTTATTATTGCGCAGGAGCTGCTGAGCGCCTGAGCGAAAGATGACCCTTTATGCCCATTCAGAACTAAAGTTAAGCTCAGGCTGGTGTACTACAGTCAGACATCACATGCTCCTAATAGAACTACAAGAAAACATGGAGATTAGCTTTTTCATTAGAAAGCAATTGATAAAATTACAAATCCGTATAGCACGTGAGTGCAATGACCTTGTTATAGAAGGTAAGTGACCACTTAAACAAAAAAAGACACTCAAACTTACAGTTTACTGTGTTGGCACTCAGACCAATTCAGCTTTAGGCATTAATCTTCTACAATCGGTGAAGGTAGCAAGTTTGACCACGACAAAAAGAAAGGCCATGTCAATGAATAAGTATAACGTTTGCGTATGTGGCGCAACTTGTAGGGCGATTGTGGAATAACACTGCTGACCACAAAAACACAATACATTATGTATGCAGTAAGATTCAGAGGATGTTCTTTTCCTGTTGCTTCGAAAGCTTGCACTCCGGAGCCCGGTGTCCACTCTCCTACCCTACATAATTTGGTTTACTTGACGTTTTTTCATAGGAGTGATTGCCGTCTGACCTTCCAACTCCAACAAGAAACCCTACGCCAGAGTCTCGTCCATCAATCAGCAGGTATACCATGCCGACTTGCAGGAGGAGCGCTTGAATCCCAAAGATCTTGACGACGCCCCATATTATACCCTTTTTTTTTTTTTCGTGCGAAAATCCCTTCGGATACCCCCCCGCCGGCCAGCGGGGGCGGTTATGTCGGGCTTGCACCGACTAAAACCGCACGCCGTCTCGGGTCTTAAGACGCCGGGGTGTAAGGTTACCCATAGAGCATATCAATCGCACCCCGACTGACCCTGGGCCACCTCCGGTTTCGAGATGGCCCCCTTACTTGCTCTCCACTGTGCCATCTGCTAATCAGAGGGACACGTGGAAAGCTTCCGAACAGCCCTCAACAGGGCCGTCCTCGCCTCGGTCGGAGTTGGCCGTAAGACGCCCCATATACCCGTAATGGCAACTTCAGTTTTTGGATGCATCATCGAGTTTTAACTTAATATGAAAGCTGAGTGGGTGAGAGCCTACTTTATATCCCAGTCAGAAATCAATCAATCTTATGTGAAGGTAACATAAACAACTTTCAAGTAGACGCAATGCAAGTGACTTTAAAATCTGTATTATTGCCAAGCGTTCCTGGAAAACTCCACTGGCAGACGCAGTGGCATCCATCGGCATTGTTTACACAAAATGTATAATACAATTGTATATTAATAAGCGATAACAATGAAATAATGAACTACGGAATACTAAACGAAGAACATGGGTATGAAATTCTCGAGAAATTTTTTATAACGTATTGCTAGTATGTAAATTAAAGTGGACTATTTGGTATAAATTCGCCTATTGATGCTGACATTAAAATTACTCTAAAGAGATTAATTCGGCATAAAAACGAGAAATAACTAGCTTTTTATGGCATCAAATTGAATGGCATGGATTCGTTGAACATTTAATTGCTCTTGTCTGACAGCTAATACTGATGATATTTAAAAGAAAGATAAGTTACTTTCACACTGAATGGCGGTCAGTAACCGAAATTATTAATATTCCACCTAACCCCTCCAGCTAAGCTTCATTGCTTGTGTTAGGAGTGGGTTCACGTCGGTAGTTTATGGCCTGGATTCGAACCCGAGACCTCTCGATCGAAGGGTTGACTTCTTAACCACTAAGCTACCGACGCTTCACACTTATTGTGATAAGACATGACGTGCCCATAGAGTGCAGCTACGAATGCGATAGATCATACGGACACAGATACGGAGCATCATCCTCCGAGCGTTTTCCCAACTAAGTAGGAGTCGGGTTTCAGTCTTACTATATACGGTACGGCAAAACTTCAATATTTTACGTGAAGCGACTACCGTCTCTGACCTCTAAAACCCATGGCGATATCAAAATTTTGTAGTTTGACCAGATTGTCGGACTTTTAGAGCTAACTAGAGCCAACTACCCATAACGAATACTATAGATGTTCTTAAGGCACCCAGGACCAAGGTGGCTTAACGTGCTGACTGAGACACGGAAGGCTCTCAATGTGTTCAGAACAGTTTTACATCTTAAGGCTGACCTACTGCGGGGCATATTATACAGAAAGACTATCTGTAGCCAATTGCACTTGGAGTGCAAAAAATAGAGCAATTGCTTGAATTTTCCGCAACAGTTTCCAGGTACAAATGCGATATCTACCTTTTTTAAATCATTGGCTAATCTGACAAGTACTCATACTGAAAGAAAGCTTTTAGACAAAGGCGTTGAAGCGGAGGTATGCTTCAGGTCAAAATAAAATATTTTCTTTGTGATGTAGTTTCGCTTAGCTTCTGCTGAAGCAACTTTAGTTGTAGCAAGCAAGACTCAAACAATTCTCATCTCGACTTCAATATCATAAATGGTAATATAATACGTTGGACTTCCATTTATAGCATAGATTTACTTGGTCGTTCTGCCATTATACCCATATCAGTACTATAGAAAACCGTAATCTAGTTACAAAACTCGATATAATTTTATGTAATTAAAACCGTATTCAGGTGTTGTTTTGATGACGAAGGCAATTAAAATGAACAAGAGGTTAACGCCCTCATTAGAAGGCTGCTATAACAAATTATTCGAGGATTGACTACCTGCTCGGCGTGGCGGTGGTTCGTTAAACTTTTACGTCAGAGGTCGTAGTTTCGATTCCCGCTCGGTGCAAATATCTGTATGCATGAATATGTCTGCTTGCATTGGTCTGAGTGTTTAGATGTATGTATTTAGAAAAAAGTATTCAAGTATGTTTTTATTTGCACTTTAGTTTCCATATTACAAGCTATCATTATTTGGGTCCAGACCATCCAGATGACATGTGTTTTTAGCCGGTGTCTGCTCAGAACGTCGTCGCGTTTCTAACCAGTGTGGCCCATTTGCTAAACATTAGTCTCATTTTTCTTTTTATCTTTGACGTTCCAATGGTAAGTATATACAGATTATTTAATCCTTGACTTTTTTATATATACAAGAATATTTATGTATTAATCATATTGACGTGTGTAACTAACGAACTTGATCGGAACCCGTTTCTTTACAATTAAAATAATAACACATGAAGAAGTAGAAAGAGCAGGTGCAGGTAACCACAAGAATTACTTCCTGCCAATGTTTTGTAGTTCAATATGTAGTTGGAAACCACACAATCAATTTCCCGGCCATTTAAAATATCAGTTCCGCTTCATTCGAGTTATCACCAGTTTCCTATGCTTCGCTCGAATAATATCTTTTGAAAGAATTGATA
The DNA here is from genome assembly GCA_946251805.1 of Cybosia mesomella. Lineage (NCBI taxonomy): Eukaryota > Metazoa > Arthropoda > Insecta > Lepidoptera > Erebidae > Cybosia > Cybosia mesomella. The sequence goes on along the minus strand of OX276402.1, from coordinate 24,692,252 downwards.
ATGAATCAGCATTAAGTATTGAATCTGAACAGACTTCTACGTAAATTAATTTGTAGGATCATTCGGTGTGCTATAAGACAACAAATAATAGCAACTGTACAATTAATGGGATTTCCCCGTGAGTGCAACATTATGTTATTATATTTTATATATTTAAATGAATACACTTTAGTCCATGTACTTACCTATTACTGAAAATATAAATAGCCGATTGCTTAGTGAAACAAATATAGTTGTTCAACATCATGAATATTAAATATGATAGCCCAATTTTCAGTACATATTCCAAGTCCAAAATGGAAGGCATGGTTGAGAATTACAAAGTGCCAAGCAAAAATCGCAATCTGTAGGATGAATTCAGTAAAAACCCCTACTTACTCCATCCAAAACGGTCCATTGTCGTTATATATTTCGTATCCTCTGAGTTGTGACAGAACGACACATCGCAACTGCGTAACCGTGCGCACAATAAGTAATTAATTCGCACCGTGATTAAGTGGTGCAGTGTGGTGCAAAATGCGTTGCACAGTCTCTTAGTAACACGCCTTGTGTATCTCATCGTTCGTCACTTTATTTTGATGATCATGTGATGTTTAGTAGTAGTGTTAAGATAATCTCAGTGTCTTAAGGCAGGTCTTGCTCAAATACGGTGAAACAAGATTAAAAAAGCGGCCAAGTGCGAGACGAACTCGCCCATTAAGGGTTCCATAGCAGCAAGTAACATAATAATGTTTTTTTATTTTATTTTTATATTTGAGTTGATTGAATGAAAGGTAAATTGCAGTTTACGATTTATGACGCATTAAAAAAAACTACTTACTAGATCTCGTTCAGACTAATTATCGTTGGAAGTTTACTATTCTCTTATTTTAGAAGTTACAGAGGGGGGGGGCACATTTTGTCACTTTGGAAGTGTCTCTCGCGCAAACTATTCAGTTTAGAAAAAAATGATATTAGAAACCTCAATATCATTTTTGAAGACCTATCCATAGATACCACACATATATGGGACGGAACCCTAAAAAGAGAACGTATAATTATCCAAATGAAAGTTCAAAGTGCTAGTACATTCCAGAAAGGAAATTAAATGCCTACCGGAGACGATCTTTACGACTAGGAGCTTAAAACTATAAACGAGATCATGTTGATGCAGCCTGCAAACATTATATACGTGAACGCGAAAATTATTTAAATTGACGCAATATGTATGGAAAGCACTTGCCACAAACCGGGGTCCATCTCGCAGTATATACAGTGACCAAATTGATGATGAAGTTCTTAAAAAAATGGCAGGTCAGAAGTATTCGAAACCCGAGGGCGTGCATAACATGTGAAGCTCGTGAAGGATGTAAGGACAGTAACAAACGATGGGCTGCATACCCCGGAGGGAGAAAGGTGCGAGTATTATGTATGTATGTATCACATAAGATATACACAGTGTGTTCAAAAAGTAAGGTGACTTTTTATTTTAATCAAAAACTTTTTATTTTATGTTTCATCAACTAGCTGTTGCGCGCGACTTCGTCCGCGTTTAATTTGGAATGGATCACTTCTGCAGTTTCGAACACAGCAGATATTAGGTTATCTAATTCATCTTTATATATTTAATCATTTACCATAAAGAAATAGACGTTTACATCTAACATCGCAATAAATTCTACCCGGTTCCCTAATATAATGTGATGATATTTATTATCAAAGTTTGAGTTTATAATCAACTATATTTTACACGTAGGTAACTATGTAGTTTCGAGATTTCCTATTTTACTGCTCATCACCTTTTAGCTATACCGTGATGATTCATAGTCCGAACGTTGACCATGTCCGAGTTCTATCGAACTGCAAATTGCGAGGATCTGCTTTGTAATAATAAATGAATGATCAATTATAGATTTGGTCGATGTTATCCGGCTGCTCCTAACACACTTATAGTGTGATGATATATAGCTCAATTTATGACCGTGGTCATAGAAGAATTTTCATGCAAAATTTCAGGTGAATCTGTTCAGTAGTTTTCAAGTGATGGTCGGACATAGATAATAAAAGCAGACAATCAGACAAAAATTCTAATGCCAAAAATCACATTTTTGGCATCGGTATCCTTCCTAGATAGAACACATAACATTTACTTTTTGAAAAAATATTCAGTTTACAGTTTTCATATTTATATTGTTCAATTTAAGTAATACCTGTCAGATCTAGATACGCCGTAGTGTATCCAGCCAAGTTCAAAGAAGAAGGAACTGGTGACGCAGCAGTCATGTGTATATTTAGACGAACTATTTCGAGCCACTTCTGACCCCTTCACAATTAGAAAACTATTTAATCTACATATATGATATGGCACATTTAAACCCTTAGCTTGTCTAGAATAAAAGTTTCATAAATGTTGCTTGAATAGTTATTGATATATTAACGTTTAAAAACCGGCATTTTTATGACTGACTTACTGATTATAGATCTTATCAAGGTAGACTATGAGGCGAATACAAAGGAAAAAATCTGAAAACTGATTTAACTAACTGTTGCTCGCGTCTCCACTCGCGTGGAATTCTGATCCCGTTTCCATTACCCATGGGAACCTATTCCAGGGATAAAAAGTAGCCTATGTGATATAGGTATGCCAGCTCCGTTAAGCCGTTTTTGCGTGAAAGAGTAACAAACATCCATTCACATAACATAAACTCACGCCTATATCCCCGAAGGGGTAGGCAGAGGTGCTAGCACCCACATTTCGCCAGTTTACGTTTAGGTCCCAATGGAATAGGTGGCGAGCCTATTGCCATTAACCGGGCACTTATAAACCTACGATAAATACACACATAACTTCGAAAAGCATCGAAAAGTCATTGGTGTGTGCCATGGTAAAACCTGGGATCGAACCCGAGACCTCGTCTCAGCAGTCCATTACCCATACCACTAGGCTACCGCGGTATATTCCATTCATCCATGCGAATTTTCACATTTATAATATTAGAGAGATATTCATTAGGATTATTTTCAACGAGATTCTTATAAATTTAACAGAAAACGCAAAAGAAAAACTGCAGATAATTAAAAGACAATTCACTCTGATAATGGCCCAGGGTCAGTCGGGGTGCGAGGGATATGCTCTATGGGCAACCTTACACCCCGGCGTCTGTAGACCCGAGACGGCGTGCGGTTTTAGTCGGTTCAAGCCCGACATAACCACCCCCGCTGGCCAGCGGTGGGGTATCCGAAGGGATTTCCGCACGAAAAAAAAAAGGTACAAGAACATATGAAAAATAGTACAAAAAAGAAAACTTTACAACGTAAATGTAGGAAAATAGAGCAATTTTACAAATAACTATGTATTAATGATGAATATTAATAATTTCTGTACAAAACGTAATAATATCCCATCAAAAACATAAATGTGAAATAAGAGCCAAGTTCATTAAGAATATGCGTCGTTGTCGACTTCGCCGATAAAATAATTGAGATATGTATGGATGCCAAATTCTAAACAATTCAATATTTTAGTTCATCATCATCAACCTATTCTAGTCCATTGCTGGACATAGGTCTCCCCTAATGAGCGCCAAAGCGCCCTGTCTTCAGCTTGCCGCAATTTTAGTTAGAAGAACCTAAAACATTCTTAAATAAATTGATATAACATTGTTTTGTTTCTTGGTGCTACCACAATATTACACGTAATAGGGACTATATACCTCTATCTTGTATAAATTTCAACTTGCTAGGTCCACCCATTGGTGGTGACACACGGACGGACAGACAGGCGAACAAAAGAGTGATTTTATAAAGGTTCCTTTGTTTACTTTTCGAGGTACGGAACCCTAAAAACGGCAAAGAAAGGATGTTCTATGAATGAATAAAAGCATTAGAAGTTGAACCAAAAGCATTTTACTATTTATGAGAAGCTAAGCATCCGATCCGACAATATAAATAACCTTAGACACAAATCATTTTTTGTTTAACGATAGTTTAAACTTTAATGAAGGTTACTTTAACCTCAACTTAAGTAGAGCATTCATTAACATATAGATCACTGCTTGAAATAACTGAACAGATATGGGCATTTGTTCAATGTCACGGAAGCTTAGTTTTGATCTGATAATTCGCGAATCACAGGTATCACATATGTATTTATTCAGGAAATGCATATTTTTTCTCTCTTAGGTAATAGGAGGCAACTTATAGCTCGTTAATCTCCTACATGCTTTAAGGTCATTATATAGAATGGTAGATATACCTACAATCTCAGTTTATAAACCAGTCTTTGTTTGAATTGTTCTGTTTGTTCTCAAGTATTTTATATTAATGAGTTTATTATTCATATTAACTAAATAATGTTAAATAAATTCATGAAAGATTCCTCCATTTGTTTTAGTCTTTCCTTACACACTTTACGAGCTTCCTTTACCGATTAATATTTATATACATATGTTATAACTGATAGTTCTTTGTTTCCTGAAAATATACCACCTGACTAATAAGACAATTTAACTTGGCAGGACAACAACCATCTTTAGTCTCCCCGTGACCGTGACCCGTGACTCGAAATCAATGTAAAATATAAAATAACATCAAATAAATCGCGATAGAATCCGTTAACAATAGTGTTGTGTCTAACCTATAGTGAGGGTAGTTCGGGAAAAAGGAGTCTAGTGATTCGAACTGACGTGTCAACCGGGGCTTACGAAAATCCACGGAAAATCGGTGCGTACATAATAGTGGCGACGAGGAAAACTCGGAAAAGTGCAGTTTAACAGTGTTGTGTTTTAAATAAAAAGACATTATGGGTATTAAATTCAATGAGTTTGATGTGACACAGGGATGTTGGAGAAATTATATTGAAAGGTTCTGCTACTGCCTGGAAGCAAGTGAAATAGAGGAAGATGGAAAGAAAAAGGCAAATTTTCTGGCGGTTTGTGGCGCGAATTTGTATCATTTGACCATTTCTTTGCTTGCTCCAAGACAAATAAGCGATGTCACATTTTCAAATATAGTAGCTATTTTGAATGCTCATTTTGAACCAAAACCGAATGAAATTGTGGAATCCTATAAATTTCATACAAGAAATCAAAGGGAAAATGAGAAAATGAGGGATTACATTGCTAAATTGAGGAAATTGAGCATACATTGTAATTTTACGGATTTAAATCGCACACTAAGAGATAGGTTGGTATGTGGCATTTGTGATAAAGATGTTCAAAGGAAACTATTACAGCAACGGCAAGTGACATTTGAACAGGCTTGTGAAATTGCATTGGCACATGAAACGGCTAACTTTGATGCCAATATCATTGTACAGTCCGGCCCTAGCACGAGTAACATGCAGGAAGTCGAGGTGCCTATGGAGATAAACAAAGTCACGGGAAAAAAAGGTGTAAAAAATGTTAATAGCACTGATTGTTTCCGCTGTGGCAGACAGCATAAGGGTGAATGTCGATTTCGTTGGAGTAAGTGCCGGCACTGTGGAAAAACGGGACACATTGAAGCAGCGTGTTTGGTAAAGGCCAGACAAACAGAACACAAGTTCGACTGTAACGGTCTTTACGAAGTCGGGCTTAATAGTATAAGACAGGATAAAGTAAAGCCATTTCAGATTAAAGTAATTTTAAATAATACTAGCATATTGATGGAAGTGGATTCGGGCTGCCCGTACACTATTATTAACGAAAAAACAGCCAGACTAATATGGGAAGGGAAAATGCCGAAATTGGAAACTACAGATATAGGATTGAAGTCATATACAGATGGCAAGTTGTCATTGCTAGGAAAGGCTATGGTACAGGTAAAATATAAAAGCATGAATAAATCTATGGATATATTGATAACAAAAGGAAACGGTACAAGCTTGGTTGGTCGGAACTGGTTTACAGACCTGGGGATTGTAATACAGGGAATTAACAACATTGTTCTAACAACAAATGAAAAAAATCACATAAATCTGTTACTCAATAACTACAAACAGGTATTTGAGCCAGGTTTGGGAGAATATACAGGCCCAGTAGTAAATATAACACCAATTGAGGGTTCCGTTCCAAAGTTTCTACGGAATAGGCCGGTGGCATTTGCTCAAAGGAAAGAAGTTGGTGAAGAGATTGACAGATTAGTAAGTGAAGGAGTTCTTGAGCCGACAACTCACTCAGAATGGGCTACCCCTATAGTAGTGGTTCCAAAGCCAAATGGTAAGGTACGCTTGTGTGGAGATTATCGTTCTACGGTCAATGAAGTAACTAATACAGATACTTACCCTCTACCTACATTGAATGAAGCATTTACTGAGCTGCAATTTGGGTAATATTTTCAAAAATTGATTTAGAACAAGCGTATACACAGGTGCGAGTGGATGACAAAACTGCAAAATTGCTGACACTGAATACTCCAAAAGGATTGTATAAAGTCAATCGTTTGGCTTTTGGAGTTAAAGCTTGTCCGGGTATTTTCCAAAGATTAATGTCTTCGTTGCTAGCTGGAATTCCCGGCACAGCTGTTCTGTTAGATGACATAGTCATAACTGGCAATGACATGGAAACTCATAACACCAGATTACAAGCTGTATTGCAAAGATTAAAGAATGCTGGTCTAAGAGTTAATAAAAGAAAATGTGCATGTGCAGTACCTAGGATACAGTTCTTAGGGTTTATTATCGATGAATCCGGGATACACCCTACCAAAGAAAAGATTGAAGCGATAGAAAAAACAGCAGCACCAAAAAATTTGAAAGAGCTTCAAGCATTTTGACTTTTGAATTTCTATGACCGATTTTTGCCGCATAAAGCTACAATTGCTGAACCACTGTACAGATTGTTGGAAAAAGGGGCCAAATGGGTTTGGAATAACAGATGTCAAGAAGCTTTTAGAAGGTTAAAGACAATGCTGTCCAGTGAGGATACTTTGGTGCATTATGACAGTAAAAGAAAATTAATAATGTCTTGCGATGCATCTGAACATGGCCTCGGGGCAGTGTTGGAACATGAAATGGATGATGGAACGATCAGACCTATAATGTTTGCTTCACGAACGATGAATACTCATGAACGGAATTATGCACAAATCGATAAAGAAGCCGCAGCAATCATTTTTGGGCTTAAAAAATTTCACCAATACATAAGCGGACGGAAAGTGCTCATTAAGACAGACCACAAGCCGTTGCTGGGGATATTTGGACCAGGAAAACCTATTCCAAATATAATTTCTCCAAGAATGTTACGATGGGCTCTGTGGTTAAATTCATATGATTATGAAATTCAGTATGTAGAGGGAAAAAAGTTAGGAAATGCTGATGCATTGAGTCGGTGGCCATCAAATCAAGTCTAGGCGGAGGAAGAAGAATATTCCGGAGTGCTGCTGATAGAAGAAACAACGGCTGGACTAGATTTCACTGCTACAGAAGTAGCCCGACTTACGAAGAAGGACCAAGTGTTAACCAAAATCTTATATTGGATCAGAAATGGATGGCCATCTAGAGTGGATAAAGAGTACCTAGTATTTTGGCAAAAAAGAGATGAATTGTCACTACATAATGGTTGCATTTTATGGGGCAGTAGAGTAGTGATACCAGAGAAAATGCGAGCCTATTTGTTACAAGAGCTGCATAAGAACCACGATGGAATAGTGATTACCAAAGCTTTGGCTAGAAGTTACTTTTGGTGGCCATCGATGGATAAGAAGATAGAAGAAATGGTAAGGAGTTGCCACATTTGTTCAGAAAATAGAAACATGCCACCTCAAGTCTCTCATCATTGGTTCAAAACAGACAAAGCTTGGTCTAGATTACATATAGATTATGCTGGACCTTTTCAAGGCAAAATTTTTCTGATCCTTATAGACTCCTATTCAAAATGGCCAGAAGTTAAACTTGTCAATGATATGAGTAGTGCCACTTTGATAAGAACTCTTCGGGACATATTTGCTGAACAAGGGTTACCAGATTCCATCGTAAGTGATAATGGAAGGAGTTTCATATCAGAAGAATTCAAGAGTTATCTGAACGAAAATGATATCAAGCAGATACTAGTGGCACCATATCACCCAGCATCAAATGGACAAGCAGAAAGGACAGTGCAGACTGTTAAAAATAAATTAAAGAAGAGAAGTACAGAGCCATGGCATGAACGGCTACCAAACATACTGTATGGACTGCGGGCTACACCAAATACTGTAAATGAAAAAACACCAGCAGAATTACTAAATAACCGACGTTTTAGAACGAAGTTTGACAGTCTGAACCCGTTGTCATACAGGAAAGAAGACACCAATGAACAGGTCAAAGTACGCTGTTTTGATATGGGCCAAACAGTATATGTAAGGAATTATGCTAAAGGACCTCGTTGGTTACAAGGAGTGGTGGAAAAACGAATCGGGGTGTGCAGATATTTGGTGCGGTGGAATGGTAGATTGTTGACGAGACACATCAACCAAATGCATGGTGGTGGACCCACTGCCAGGAAACAAGCCGATGAACAGCAAGGAGAACCACAAGATGGAAGTGACAGTGAGGAAGAGGGCGGAATAGTTATTCCCTCACCTCAAAAATGGGCAGAGATCATTGGAGTGAACAAACCAGAAGACTTGTGTATAAGAAGTGCGTATGGAGGAACATCCAAACGAGCACTATCAATGACACCACCTTCATCAGCAACCAAGAAAATAAGACCAGGCAGGCAGTATAGCACTGAATCTGAGGAATCAACTGTGTCCGACTCAGATGAGCAGCTGGAGATTAGTGTCTAACTCATTGAAACAATATGTTAACATAAACATATGTGAACAAATATGTTATACCCATATATATAAACAACAATGAAAAAAGTAGATTTAAGTAAAAGACTAAAAAAAAGACTATTTGATTATAAAGTGATGACTCTATTTACTAGAGTCAGTGTAGTGTAATAGAATCCCGGAGGAAAGGCATGTTTTGTCTAACCTATAGTGAGGGTAGTTCGGGAAAAAGGAGTCTAGTGATTCGAACTGACGTGTCAACCGGGGCTTACGAAAATCCACGGAAAATCGGTGCGTACATAATAAATAGTTTTATTTCAAATACATAAATTTAGAACACAGTAGGTTTTGGATTTTTGTTGAGTCGACGACTAGCATTCTAAATTGGTCATCTCCGTTAAATCTACTAAGTCAACACTCACAATAAAATACTAAATACTACAAATGAAAGATTTGGTGTCGATACTTACAGGGTATATGTTCCAACACCAAATCTGTTATTTGGATAAAACTTGCAAATGAAAGTATTGACTCGGTGAATTTAACGGATAATGACTAAAACGCTAGTCTAGTAGTCTCAACAAAAACCGAAAACGTAAACACTTTTTATCTTATTTATATGATATCCGTACTCAAACTTAACTTCAACAATATTCAGTTGGGCTAAAATACCAAAATACCAGCTGTGTCAACTTACTAACACATTACTTGGTCCCATTTTAATGTCATCGGTCCATTGTGATGTCAGCGTGTGTTATCTATCCGATCGATCGTATCTGTCACCAGGTGATCATAGTCGCTCGTTCCAATTATTGTTTAACTTAACAGTGTTTATTGCTTATGCTTTTTTGTTTTACATAGGTTTATTATTAATTCACTAAGTAGTTTAAGGAACGTTTTTAAATATATTTTTAACTTTAATTTGGATTCAGAGGATACAAAATGTAAAGGATCTCGTGAATACATTTCTGTTAAAAATATACGATTAAATAAATAAATTAAAATTAAAATTACATAGTATGTCATGCGAGACTAAACACGAAAAAAGAAATAATAGGTCGGCAACAAATTGTTAATTATTTTGCCGATGTGATATCTTAATACTAGACAGAAATGTACATTTTTACAATAGAAAAAGACGGAACAACACCTTTTTGTTTACAAATAACTGTAAGTTGTAAAAATCATGCATGCATTTATTATTTGCTAGCACCTCTGCCTACCCCTTCGGGGATATAGGCGTGAGTTTATGTTATGTTATGTTTATTTATTATTGAGCAAATTATTTTATGTACCCACCTACCTACTTATTATTAAATTATAAATTGTACTGACTGAATGTGTAGCATTATGCAAACCTTAGTGGTTTATGTGTTATGTAGAACTAATTTGTGTTTTTAAGTGATAATAAAAGAAAAAAAATACAAAGCATCAATATCACTTAACATGACGACAGGTTACCAATAAGGAAGTGAAGTACATATTTATGAGATATCATTAATTATATTTGCGTAGAACGCGAAATACACTCTCGATTGTTGCGCACGGCTGCGCATACGCCACTGCACCTCTGTATGAACAAGTAGTTGCATTTCTAACACACTTATTAATAATAATAAACTGACATTTCACGAATTTGACATTATAGGACTTCAGTATTGTAAACGTAGGTATTCATTTAGAGGGGTGTGTGTTGGGTAACCTCCTCGAGTGTCGCTCCGATTCCGATCCCGCTGCAGTCCGGGGGGAACGGAATCGGAGCGGCAGGTACACCCTGGGCGGCGGTCAATGGCTTCCCCTTCACCCCTTCATAGGGTTGATCATTTGTCACGGTTCATTGATCGTCGGCCAATACCCAACGTGGCGGGAACACATCGCTCTCCGTACTCCTCTGCTTTCAGAGGAGACAGGATGAGCGATGCTGTTAGTGGTGAGATGGCCCAGGGTCAGCCGGGGTGCGAGGGATATGCTCTATGGGTAACCTTACACCCCGGCGTCTGAAGACCCGAGACGGCGTGCGGTTTTAGTCGGTGCAAGCCCGACATAACCGCCCCCGCTGGCCGGCGGGGGGGTATCCGAAGGGATTTCCGCACGATAAAAAAAAAAAAAAAAAAAAGGTATTCATTTAGAATAATTTTATAAAACAGCTGATGAATTTCTAGGTCAAAGAATATACAAAAAATAATGGATACCTTTGTTAGACATATTTCGATACAATAACAAAGTCATTTAATTAACAATAGATCAATGGGAGCATCGTTCGTCAACTGTATACATATACATCCATACATCTTTATTGTTATGCTTCACAAATTGTTCCCACATGCATCATCCGACGAATTACTAAGAAAATATACTTTTCAATTAGATCATGGGCTCACGTTCCTCACCTGTCTAGAAGCAACCTACTCAATGTCGAGACTTACTGATTCGCAGAAACTTATAGCAAGTATAATATACTTCTTCTTCTTTTAGCATCGGTAGCTTAGTGGTTAAGATTCGACCCTACGATCGAGAGATCCCGGATTCGAATCCTAGCCATTACACTGCCGACGCGCGATGTGAACCCACTCCTAACACAAGCAATTTAGCTTAGCTGGAGGGGTTAGGGGGATATTAGTAATTTCGGTTACTAATATTCTTAAACAAAAAAAAAACAAAAAAAAAAAAATTCTTTTCTGGAAATAACAGAGTTACCAGTACTTAGCAGATGTTGCTAAAGGTATGAAAACAAACCTCCTCTTGAAGTGACTCTTTAAATTTACTTGCATAGTGTTAGACAATCCAGAAACTTTGATGATAACAAAATCGGGTATAAAGTTAGGGTTTTGCAGCCACATATGTATTTTTTACACTCAACATTGAATTACACCACTAGATAGCTAAGAATTCGTTAAGCTGAGAACGGGAGGATAGAGAAACATGCGGAGGAAGGAACCGTCGTTAATTTTTTTTGAAGAGAGTACTTTTTTGCCGTGCCTAAATCCACTCAGTAATCAAAATAATTAGTATCCACGGTAACCCTTCCAGCTAAGCTAAATTACTTGTGTTAGGGGGGGCTTACCCGGGGTGCCCGGCAACGGACACTTCGGGAGGACACCGTGCGGTTTTAGTCGAGACACGACATAACCACCAACGCTGGCCGGCGGGGGGGTATACGAAGGGATTTCCGCACGTAAAAAAAAAATAACCGCGACCAACACGTATATTAACATAAAACTCAGCCGTATCATAACAGCAACACCCTGGTCATTTTCAAAAATCCACTATCACCTAGACCTACAAAACAGTCCCAGTTTAAAAGGAACTATAAGAAAAACCAGTTTTAATTACAACCTACAAAATAAAACCAGAAACTCTCTATAGCACGCGATCATAGACCGTAGTAACAAGTCATGTGAATAACGAAAGGGAAATTAATGTTCTACTTATAGCAATAATAATAATCATTTATCATAGTATAACATCCTTACTTTCATTCCGAATGAAAAACAACATAAATCATTGTTAATAATATTATAATAATATTATAATAATGGGACCAAATTATTACAATTATCTTGCCATAAGAATCGTTTGTTTATTTATTCGTAAGGAAAGGACAGAGGGTGTCCGCAGCAGAGCCAAGAATATGTCATATAATGATGTGACACTTATGATGGTTAAAGAAGCGAAAAATATATGCCACGGTCGAGCGGAAGATATAATATGGTCCTTTTACTAATAGTATATTTTTGGTACGTTTTCTTGATTCATTCCTAACCTGGCCTGGTAACCAGTTAGGTTTCTTCTATTTTTCTCATATTTCATATACCATTTATCATTCTAACCTAATCTAAAACCTAAATCACTAAAGGTTTAAGATTTCAAAGGACAAAGTTATGAATATTTGAAACCTTAGGGTCAGGTTAGGAATGAATTTTTATAATATTTTGCTTTTCCAAACCTAACCTAATGAAGTCAGGTTAGGAAAACGGTTTCTCGATATTTCGGTACTATTACAAACTCGAAATAACACATAAATATGATAAATATCCTGATAACAGTAAATCTAACAGCAATGTGAATGACCATGTAAGTCGAAAATCAAATAGGATAGAGGCGTGACTGAATGAAGGTACATACGAATTTCTAATCATAACTTAACAAAAGGCCAATCAAGCAAACAGTCTATTCAATATGTACGTTTCAAAACACTAATTACAAATACATTCCGTGTACAAACATCAATTCAACATAGAACCCATAGGTCACGACTACAAAATTCCTAACCAAAATGTCACAGCAGTCAGTCTACAAAAACAAGCGGCTGAACACAAGTAGACAGACAGCAATAATCGCTTGTATAAGAAAGCATAATTACTGTTTGGTATGCGTCAAACGACCGCAGACGCCAATCGTGACGGTACAGAAGCGAAACACGCAAAACAGCTGGTTATGTACACGACATATCAATCACAGAAGCCCACACAATACCACAAAGTTTGTCACGTGCCCTTATTTGCCTTTTGAGATGAATTTACACTTCAAGACAATAGATGACTACCATCTTAGAGCGCATTTCATCAAGAGATCGAGATCAATTAAAAGTAAACTTGTTACCCATGAATTTCATTGAGTAAAATGTTACAACTCAGCTTAGTTGAACTTGAATGCAACTATTTTCACTGGTACAACTCGACATCAGTTTTCCAGTTTTCGAAATGTCGTGATTAATGTAGATACAAAAATAACGCAACACCGTTCTTTAACATTCGTATTATTTCAATGCGTAATATTCGCATAAACTTTTGACAATACCTTTCTAAAGACTAGCTAATATCTAAATCCGGCCACGAAAAGCTTAAGATGAAAGTGCTACCACGAGCAAGAGTTAACTGATGATGACAGATGAAACCCGATCACGCTTTGCTATTCCCCGTTTCCGAGTGAACTTCGGGATACAAAATATGTGTAAACATAATTAGGTTAAAATGCAACCTGTCAAAATATCAAGTCAAGGAACTAGTGAGAATAACAAAGAACCATTCAATCCATCGAGTACCTCTGAGTTCTGCAGCCACAAACATATGATGCTGTACGGATGCTGTACTTTTATATGAAACTTGCTGCTGCTTGCGACTCTCCCGCGTTAAATTCTGATCTCGTTCACCAAGAGGTATAAAAAATAGCTTACGACCTATTCTTAGAACTACCAAAATACACACAAAAATTGTATAAGAATCGGTCAAGCCGTTTCGGGGGAGTTTGATTTGAGAGTTTTATATATTAGTTAGGCAATCTGAAGAGATTTACTTAGAAAATGACACCAGTACTTAAGTAAATTTTTTAAAATCAGCTGTTTACTCGTTCGTCGACTACTACTACTAACTACTGGAATGTATACAAACATGAAAGAAACGATAGTTTATTAATAGTTTAATAATTACTGGAACCTATAGTTAGACATACATTATGTTACTCCACCAAGCCTAACGTTATGTTACAAGTAGGTACTATCTAAATATTTAACGCAATATCTTACAATCTCATTGCCAAGTTGAAAGATATTTAAACCAAAGACCATATAGATGTTATCTATCCACTGAATTTTAACATCGCTATACAGCCTTAGGCCATAATAATATTTTACAGTGCGGTTCTGCTACATTTTGACTAAAATTTTAACTGTAGGCGTTATTTATCGAGTGAACCACGAAGGATTTTGACTCTCCAATCCTCTCACTGGATAAATAGAAGTAGTCAAGGTCTCTATTGCAAGGATTTGTACACTTAAAATTTGTAATTTAGTTCTGCCTACATAGGTGGCGCGAGTACGACTGATTAAGCGAAGTGCAGCTCTATAACCCCCAGAGGACAAAGTTCATATATTTCATGTTGTCTTGATTATTTTATGGAAGGTTTAGAAGCTAAGGTGATCAATGAATTCGAGTATTTTAACCTAATTTTATCGTTGACTTTTGTACTTAATTTTTTAAGTGGTGGCGTAATGGTTAAGGCGTCAATCTTGCGATCGAGAGGTATATATAAGCAATTGAGCTAAGATAGCTAGAATTCTTTTAAAAAAGTGCAATGATCTGCATCTACTAGAAGAGCTATATGTGCATTCGCATCCCATATACTACATTCAAACAATCGGTTATTACGTCTTATTCTAGAACACAATATTTTCTAGTCTGATTACTTTTACGTCATACAGTTGTACATTTGCAACAAATCATCGTGAACTAGTTCTTCTTATGGTGGTACCGTTGTCCCGCATTGTACGATTGTTTTTCCGGTTCAATTTCCATTTAATAGATATGAATCTAGCTACCAGGAGTTGATTTCCTGATGTACTTACAACATTATTTTGTACTAGCTGCTACTAGCGCCGTCTACGGCATGGAATTTTCTGTGCACAATTTCATGTGCTTTATTGTTTTTCCGCGGAAACCTTATTCTTTTTGTAAAATAAAAGTAGCCTAACTTACACCGCATGAGTCTGAGGATATGGCAGGAGGTATATATACAGTAATATTGCGTTGGAACAAAATTATAGTTGAATAGAATTGGGTGTAATCCACAGCTGCTTTCCTTTTCGCGGATATCTAGACGTGACGCGATATGCAAGTCTCTGAACAGGCAAAGAGAAGTTGTAAGGATCGAAGCTGTTTGTTATCTTTGCCTATCCTGGAGAGGAAGAAAACCGTATTTAGCAGTACAATAGTCTCATAAGAATATAAATTAAGATTATATCTGTCGGATCATCGGATGTTCCGGTCGTTAACTCGGCATAGTTAACCTTCATTAGCCAATGTCAATTGACTTTCGCTAGACTGCACATACATAAGCACATGCTAATTAAATCATAACTTCACCTTTGGTAACATTTTGATTTCGATCTAATATATTTTTAATTAGGACATCAATAAATAATTGCAGCGCATCCACAGTAACATCATAATTACTAAAGTAACTCTGTCTATTACCTGCCGCCTCGACGGAGATCATGCGATACCCCCTGATGACTCTGACGGCCATCGCCTTTAACGGGCTGTTTAGAACAGCCACGTTGCGGGTCGCCAGAGTCTCCGCCCATACGGGGGCCCCGTATAGGGCCATGCTTCGCACGATCCCCAGGTACAGTCTCCTAATGGGGGCGTTGGGTCCCTTAACGGTTGGAGACCATGGTGAGGGCCATGGTCTCCGAAGGGAGCAAGTGGCACGCCGCCGCCTCTTTCTGCGAGCAGGTAATGCGTGCGAAAGAGTAAAAAAAACTCTGTCTATTACCTTTTCAGGCCTAGACAGCTGACACAATTTTGTTAAAATTGCAATAGAGAAATATATCCTGAAGAATAACATAGGAAACTTTTCAGAAAAAGGCAATTTTCCTCCATAAAACCCTTTATTATGAAAGGGTTTATAGGCGGGCGATCATCATCATTAGAGTGCCGATCCCGTTTGCATTCAAAGTTTGTACTTTGGAGCCTAGGGCTCGCTCTACTCCTGAGGAGGCCATCTCGAAACCGGAGATGGCCCTGGGTCAGCCGGGGTGCGAGGGAAATTCCTTACACCTCGGTGTCGAATTCGACATAATCACTCCCGCTGGCCGACGGGGGCGAAATCGGGGGGATTACCGCACGAAAAAAAAGGGTTCTCTCTACTACTCCACCTTTTCCTACGGATTTTATCTTAGCTTTTGGGGAGTGACTGCAGTCTGACCTCCCAACAACTCTGAGAGTAAAGCCTGCGCTGGCGCCTCGTCCTGCAATCAGCTGGCTTACAGGTAAGGTTGACTTGGACCCCGAAGATTTGGTACGCTATACATCAGAGCGGATTATTAATTAGGTTGAATTGTTAAAGTTTTTGACTGCATACGTCTTAAGTGACGTATAATAAGAAAAAGTTAGCACCGTAATGCTTGTAAATTTATTCGTATTATCTCATTTATGACCAACTTTCAGTGTTCATGAACTAATTGCATGTGTTGTTTTCTTATTTGCAGATAATAAATTAAATTCCTATACACTGTAAGATGAAAAAAAACTGAATCATAAAAATTACTATTAGATTTGACGCGGTACTAAAGGGTTAGCTGCCGAAACATGATGATAATACCTCTCTTGATCTTCTTTCTTTTGACTACCTCTTCAGGGTAGGAACATCCTAGAGATAATTTGCCCGATATAGTGTAAAAACCATTGGCACAAGATAGCGGCCTCGGGACAAGCGCTGGGAGCCTACAAGCTTGGATTTAACTCAACACTCGCCCTCTCTAGATATCCAAAAATATAATTGCATTTTCACCACCTTGTGGTAAGTGACGATGTGGTTACAATGAATCACGTTTGCCTACAATTAACCTATTCACTCGAGACTTGAAGATTCCCTATACTTCCCGAGAGTCGATGTGAACGGTACACGTTCAGTGGGATGGGATCTTTGGTCTCGATCGGCGTTCTACAGGGTTCGATACTTGGAACATTTTTATTTTTTATAAATGATCTAGCTTACTACGTAAGCTTGCTGATGATACTTCCTTAATATTTAAAATTAAACGACAATTAGATAATTATGATGAAGCGGAGTAAACAACGCAAACTCAAGAGTGGTTCATTGGTTAAATGTAAACTAGGAATTCAGTGCAGGGTGCGACTGAAATAAATTGAGCTGAGCGAGCAGGACTCTTACTTGAAAATAAGACATCTTACTACGGTCGCGCGCTTAGCTAAGGCCGCGCGCTCGTGATACTGATTTTCGGTGATTATTCCTCAATGGTACATCGGACATGAACCATCTCGCTTCATAACACTCCTCAGTGTCCACACTATCACCGTGGTAAATTTGGTCAAGATCGTGCGTGTGGTTACGGAGGAGTTCAGCCACCAACAAACGGCTATGCCGGGTATAAATAAGAGCTTCGCTCGCTCAGTTCAATAATCTTTTGTATGTTTGATGAAATATTTACAATCTTTTAAGACTCTGTGATATAGGTACGTAACAATCTTGTGGCTTGTGATAGTCAGCTCTAAAAGTTCAGTAATTCCTTTCAGGGTAACTGTATACGATTCTACAATAAGTTCCTTAGTGAAATGAAGGATTTACTTCTTAATATATTTAAAAGTCAAATTGACACCAAACTTTGCCAAAAAGGCTATTATAGAATATTATTATAAATATATTAACGACGAATGACGACAAACAAGCTTGGATATGAACTTTTGCTCTCTCACTATTTACTCAAATATAATATTGCAATTAGATTAAGTAAAAATGTTTGTAAATAGACCATAAAATCAGCCCGCTGAGTTTCTTGCTGGAGTCTTCTCAGGACGGGGCCGCGTTTCGAACCGGTGTCCATTTGCTAAACATTAATCTATTTTTTTTAAAGTGTCGTTATAATTTTCTATGCAAAATGAATGATTTTTAACATGTGACTTTGAGTTTATTAATCATTTTTCATCACCTTTCGAGATAAAATGTACCTTTTTCTAGGTAAACTCAAATTAACTTTATACTGATTCAATATGGTTTCTTTGTCAAGCTAGATCTGCAAATGGAATGTGACATGACATTGACATGAAACAGACACGACTGTTGCATAAATAACCACAACGCGCCACTTCAGTCATAAAACCTTCACTTACAAGTGACTTTACCATTGACTCTTTGACATGCTCAATAGCTGTTTAATATTCTTGTGCTGTAACACCCAGATTTATAGTAGCTACTGATTCAGTGGTTCAATGTCAATCATCGTCGTTTTCCTTCCCCGAAATTGTTCGAACCCATAAATAGATCCTTGAAGCATACCCTTTGTTCCGAGGTAACGTTTTTTATTAATATAATATGCTAATTAAAGGAACTAATCCCTCCACATTCCCACTACTGTAACTCCTGTACACCAGGATCAACAGTAGCATGACCCACATAAACACCGAATAATGCCACTCGGAAAGTCCCAAGGAAAGTTAAACAGTCTTGGAACCCGCATCAAAATAATCGAAGTAAATTGGAGAAGTATGCTACACAATGTACATATGCTAATATGAATTAGAAGACGATAACATGTTACTCAATATGTCACACCTCTAATTATTACAAAATAAGTTAGAATAACATGTTGCAAGTTTATTGAATAACATTTAATATTTAATTTCAATATGACAGTGTCAATAAAATTAAGATTTAGCTTAATTTTATTGACACTATGTATTGCATTTAAATATTTTGTAACCGAATAAATATACATAAGTTGAAGCAATCATAAGTCTTATATTATACACCGTGACAATCGCTATATCATAGAACTGGTAACTGGTACATAACAATATTCTCCAAATCATAAACAAGGTACATAACAATAATCTGTATTACTCACCACATTGATCTTGCTGAGCACGTGATTTATCTGTTCTTTACTGCACATTTTGAGATTTTGTAGAGTCGACTCCTTTTAACAATCACATCTCACAACTCACACTGATTTTTCCATGTCTTATGCTGACGTCACTGTGAAGGGCGATACGGTTATATTTCTTTCTGGCCATAGTTTTATAGAATAGATATACGTGAGATATATAGACTATTTTTAGTAGTGTTCAATACCCATACAAGTTTTAGTTTACTGTGCAGGCATGAATACAATGATAGATTTTTAGGCTTCCTTTTGATTATATTTAACAACAGAGGCATCATACCTCTGTTGTACACTCAACCATAATCAGCATTTCAAAAGTAAATCCAATATCGGCATAACAATAAACTGACTGTTATATTTCACAGACTTGATGCACTAACTAACCAATAACAGAATAATTTGCATTCCATTATCATATATTGAACAATTCTTAACAAGCTATACGAACACGGGGCAATAGATATGCTGATAACAATCAAATAAGCCAACCGTACGAATAATTACTTGTTGTAATGATTTTACGAAACTGCAGTTGCAAAATTAAGTACCTGTGTTATATCAATCGAATTATAATAAGTCAGAGTCAATTTTTGATAAAATTATGAGAAACACGCAATCGTACTCAATAACATGCGTGCCCATAGCTATTAAATAAATAATAACGATACCATAACGAAATAATCGATAGCAATATAGACATTCTTGTTTGTTATTCTATGACTGAATATTATAATAAACTGCCTTATGAAAGTTCTAATTGAAAAAGATGCAGGTATTGAGTAACATGTATTGAAAATAGACCAATTATGATGTACCCATCGGTTGCAACGATAACTAACAAGCATAACATGTTAGGTTCAGTTTGAAATCTCCTAGCAAATCGAGTGACATAAAACTGTGTATTTACCTAATGACTCTATTGCTTTGACATGTAAAATAAAACCTGTTCCACGTTACACGACCTACCAAGCAAATGTGTGCATCAGTTTAATCGTGACCTCACGTATGCCTATCACAATTAAATTCAAATTACTAAAACCGCGGCATCAGTGAAATCGTCATAATAAAAAAAGAACAATTTCACCGAATTCTTGCATACGTTCTGAACTTATCGCTAATAAATAAGTTATATAATTGATTGTGATGAATATTAATGTTATTTTACGACATTTTCGAATTAAAAATCTTAAAATGTAATTAATCTTGGTTTATTGACATAAATATTGGAGAAAAACAAAACGCGGGGCCAGGTCACCGAGGTCAGAACCAATGAACCGATGAAAACAAATGACCGTCAAAATTGCTTTTCTAAACACTTTATGGCTCTCTCCGAATCTTGTCTACAGAAATCGAACAAAGCTTAACACCGGAAGCAGTAAGTATGAATTACTGTGTCTCATTTACAAACAATGCGTCGTATGGGACATATTAACAGTGATATAGAAGGTCGGGAGATTAATCGAATTGACCAATGTTCGAGGTCAAGCGATGAAAGGGCAAAACATCAGCAAACGAGAGGATGTCCGTAGACCTTGTTATGCCTGTCTGATTGTGGAATCAAACAATAGAAACATAAATAGCTAGATTAATGGAAACCGGAACAATGCAGGAATGTTGAGCCTCCTGAGGTAGGTAACTACAGCGAACAACTAGAACAGATTGTCAAACGTTTAAGTTGAACAAGTTAAAACTTTAGATGCTCGAATTACTTATCATCTGGCACAGGCAAACGATTTAATTTGTAACAAAATCTAATGACAATATTACAAATTTAGTTAGACCTAAAAATATTAATGCTTATATTGCTAAGTGACCTTAGTGGCAAACAACTGCAAATAATTTTTAGTAGGTACTTATCAATTCGCCGCCATCACCTTCTGCGAGCATGTTATGCTCGCGAAGGAGATGGCGGAGCGCGCCCGGGAGACATTTAGAACTGTCCAGGCCCGCATCATGCTCGCCGCGCGTCGTTAGCGACTCAGGCGCCGAAAGTCGCTTAACGACCTCCGTCCTCCATGAGCGCAGGCCTGGGGGTGGCGGGTGAGGCCGCCTGCCACCCCAGCAGAAGCAGGCCGGGACGGTGGGGCGACTAGCGCCCCTCCCCCAAACGGGGCAAGACGGGGACACCGTGGTTCCCAAACCCGAGGGGGCCATCTCGAAACCGTAGATGGCCCAGGGTCAGTCGGGGTGCGAGGGATATGCTCTATGGGCAACCTTAAACCCCGGCGTCTTAGGACCCGAGACGGCGTGCGGTTTTAGTCGGTTCAAGCCCGACATAACCGCCCCCGCTGGCCGGCGGGGAGGTATCCGAAGGGATTTCCGCACGAAAAAAAAAAGTACTTATCGATTATCTCTAAATTATTCGTGTGGGCAACTTTCTCACCAACATCGAAAAATAAGTCCCCAATAAAGGAGCAATTCTATATTTCAACGTTAAATGCATAATCGATGTTGCACAATTCTGAAATGAAGTGTTTCTTTTTTATTCCTGATGTTACGTTGCTAACACAACCGGTTCAGCAGCCAGACGGTGGGTCAGTGCTTTTCAACTTTTTTTACACATTCCAAAGAAAACAAGAGTAGCATAGTATTGTGAGGATTGATAACCAACTGAGCAATTTCATGCCATTTCGGCGTGCGTTTAGAAAATCTCGTTTATCAGAAGTGCTTTCACAACTAACCTGTGTTTTGGGCTCTGAATTCTAAAACGTGTCTTTTGATTTATTATTTTTATTTATTTCATCACTTATTGTTGATACTTCCCTGTATGGGTATAATTAATATCGAACCATAAATCATAAATAATTACGTAAACTAAAATCTAAATAACTAAAATAAAGCGTAAGTGTACTAAAGTAAAAAAAAAACCTTAAAGTATTCAGTATACATGATCCAACATTTTTATATAATTCGGCAACGGGATTACACGAGTTATAAAGCCTTGTACGGGCTAAGCGTTCCAATGTACGCGTAATCTAGGTATATTGAATATGCGTACAGGAGTAGTTGCATACGCGGACAGGTGTTATATGCGTACAGGGCACAATGCATTACTAGATTATGAACGCATGTCTCCTACATAATACATAGAGAATGTATTATGTAGAAGTGAATGCGTGCAAACACTTGCTTTAAACGATTTCGGTTGTTCACTTTCACTAAACCAACACATGCTTCTGCATGCTTTATATACTCAATCGATGAAGGTCTTAAGTTCGATTTTGGGTCAACGATAAGTCTGTTATAAACTGGTAACTTTCTTTATGTTCTCCAGTATGTTATTTTAATTAAACTACTTAGTAAGCATTTTGTTGCTATTGTAATTAGAATTTTGCAACTTATATTAAATTAAATATTATATTAACCGTTCCACTATCATAAAACAGACACTTCGATAAATTACAGTTGTTGCAAGTTGCAACATATTTATAATTTGACCAATACTGATTATATTTACGAGACATTATAACAAGTCATGATTACAAGATACTTAATGTACCTATAATTACAAGAGTAACTTTAGTAAAACCAATGAATGAAAAAATCCGCTTAATACGTAACACAAGCACTAGTTTAAATATAAAAGGAGGTAAAAGATATAATTAATAAAAAACGTTGCTATAATTGTAAATTTAAATACAATTACCTTTAACGACCGCGTTGAATGTTTATTTAATAATCAAAATACAATCACAAAATTTGCGCATCATTATAATGTTTACAAATCTGTTGAAATTGAAACATTCGCGGTTGTTGCATGTAATCCATAGATAAGTCTTAATGAATTGACGTTTACGTTTTTATACGATGCATTCTGATATTTTAGAGGAAGCCAGACTGATTGTAGTTCTTATTTACATCTTCAACTGTTTTAGTTAAATATTACTTTAATTAAAGATTTCGCAAATTTTGCCATTTTCAAGTTGCCAATTTAGTTATTGGATTCCATAAAATTCAATTGCCGCATAATGAAAAACCGCAGTATGTCTAAATTGTACAGCAGCGTTAGGCTTTCGTAAAATTATTTCAACATTTTAAACTAACTTCGACGTATTTTGATTACAACTTACAGTTACGGCTATTAATCTATTTTAGTTCCTATGTATGACTCGTTATCCACTTAAATCCCGTTTAACAGATTTCATCGTGGCCAACCAGAGCTAGAAGTTTCTGGCGCTGAGTGGTTACGATTGGTATAGTTTATTTATCAAAAAGGCTATACCGTATGTTATCAATAGTTTTACAATTATTGCCAAATGTACGTAACTGGTGGTAGAAATTTGATGACACAAATTTGTCACAAAATTCGGCCGGGTAGGTACCACCGTGCACGCGGGGTGGGAGTCCTCTCGCTCGGCAGCATGATTGCGGCAATGGTGCGGAGCGCGAGCGCGTGGGCCGCCGCCACCTAATTCTGCGAGCATGTGATGCTCGCGAAGGAGATGGCGGAGCGCGCCCGGGAGAGGTTCAGAACCCTCCAGGCCCGCCGAGCCCGCAACATGCTCGCCTCGCGTCGCAGGCGACTCAGGCGCCGGAGGTCGCTTAACGACCTCCGTCCTCCATGAGCGCAGGCCTGGGGGTGGCAGGTGAGGCCGCCTGTCACCCCAGCAGAAGCAGGCCGGGACGGTGGGGCGACTAGCGCCCCTCCCCCAAACCGGGGCAAGACGGGGACACCGTGGTTCCCAAACCCGAGGGGGCCATCTCGAAACCGGAGATGGCCCAGGGTCAGTCGGGGTGCGAGGGATATGCTCTATGGGCAACCTTACACCCCGGCGTCTGCAGACCCGAGACGGCGTGCGGTTTTAGTCGGTTCAAGCCCGACATAACCGCCCCCGCTGGCCGGCGGGGGGGTATCCGAGGGGATTTCCGCACGAAAAAAAAAGGTACCACCGTGCACGATTGCGAAAAACCCTCCATAGTAATCCAATTTCGGTTTGATTGCGTTCAGGGGTCAGCAAGTGCATAGCCGGGCAGACCGGGATTGTGGTCGCAGCACTAGTGGGACCGGCGGGTGTCACGCGGTGCTGCGACAACAATCCTCTTCTGATAAGGCCTGAGTGCCACCATTGTTAACATGGTACGTGTATGTAATGGTGACCCTCTTTCCTGAGACTTTACCTCCAGCTTACCATCAGGCGAGGTGAAGTCAAATTGACGTGTCCTAAATATATAAAAAAAAAAAAAAAAAGTAAATCAAGCAGGTTGATACTGGAAAAATAGTTAAGCATGTTATCGACAATATTGTTGTCAACAATTTTGAGATATTCAGTTGGAATCATTTTTTAGAGGCGCCAAAAAAAGCAGGTCCTGTATTCAATTTTTTTTTATGTTGCGCGATATTCGCTACCACGCTGTCATATTAAAATAAAGAGTAAGAAAGTATTCCTCCTAACTGAATCCATTTAAAATTTGGTCAAATTATAATAATAAGATGAAAGAGTAAATTTATCAAACGATACGATTATATTTGTAGAGGCATGTGCAGGTATAATGAATATGTGATGGTCATAACAAGTAGTAGCAGAGCGTTCGACTGCTAAGTCAAAGGTTGCGGGTTCGATTCCCCGCTCAGTGCAAGTATTTTTATGCATGAATATTTGAATATTTGCATTGGTCTGATTATTTTTATCTATACTATTATAAAATTGTAAATTAGTTGTGTCTGTACATTGAAGACATTTAAAAAGTATCTGCGCGGGCGGAGCCGCGAGCGTCAGCTAGTAGCCTATATATTATGTGTAATCTTCTTCTTCTTCTTCTTCTCTTATATATAAAAATGAATTGCTGTTCGTTAGTCTCGCTAATATCGACAACGGCTGGACCGATTTGGCTAATTTTGGTCTTGAATTATTTGTGGAGGTCCAGAGAAGGTTTAAAAGGTTTGTCATCGATTGAGGCAGTACGAAGTCTGCCGGGTCAGCTAGTGTGTAATATAAACCGTAGCGAAACGAGGGCGGGTTGCTAGTGTATAATATGTATGGTATTTACAAAAAAATCTAGGTATGTTTATCCACATTTTAGAACCCATAACGCAAGCTAGTTAAGCTATACTTATTTTGGGTTTAGATATCGATGTGTAGAATGTCCTTGAATTTTTTTGAATTGTATAACATTTATATTCTTGGTAATGTCATTAGGTTTGCTGAAGTTCGTTTTTCTTCTTATCACTTTTAATTCTTTTAAACTTTAAATTTTAACTGTTTTAATCAGTTGTATATCCATCGTGAATAAAAAGACAAATGTGGGAAGTGAGTTACGTTGTAGGTACTTACTAGACAAATTACTTTAATTATATATTTTGAAATCTTTTTACGTCACATAATATGTTTATCCGCAGTCTGGAACCCATAACACAAGCTAGTTAAACTTTGCTTACTTTGGGTCGAGAATGCGCTGTGTAAAATGTCGTAGAATATTTATTTTTATTATTTATTATTATTATTATTATAAAAGAATTTACCACTATTTATCATCCGTGTTTTGAGAGCAATAATACCTATTTATGTGTTCGGTGTTTATATAAATCGGTAAAGTTTGTGAGTTCGTGATGTGAGTTTGTAGGGTCTGATAATCTCTGAATCTACTGAACCGTTTTTCAAAATTCTTTTACCAATAGAAAGTAACATTATTTGTGAATGTTACATAGGCTTATCATCGCTACTACCCAAGAAAGCGGAGCAGTAATAAAAAATGTCAATAAATCCGGCAGATTCCTATACATTATATGAAAACCAATAAATTACGGGCATTTATGGGTTAAAGGGGTGCAACGGGGGTTCGAAATAAGCCACAGGCGAAGCGGGTATTCTTTAATCGATAAACTATGAAACTACTGAACTGATTTCACCATTAGAATGCTACATTATCCCTGAGTATTATAGGCTACTTTTTATCCCGATATTCCCACGGGATCGGAACCACGCGGGCGAAGCCACGAGCATCAGGTAGTATTATAATAAATGAGGAGAGTGAATAGATAAAGGCACGGTACAAATATCCTTCATAAATCTTAAGACATGTAATTTTCCTTTTTTTTTTTTCGTGCGGAAATCCCTTCCGCCAGAGGGGGCGGTTATGTCGGGCTTGAACCGACTAAAACCGAACGCCGTCTCGGGTCTTCAGACGACGGGGTGTAAGGTTGCCCATAGAGCATATCCCTCGCACCCCGACTGACCCTGGGCCATCTCCGGTTTCGAGATGGCCCCCTCAGGTTTGGAAACCACGGTGTCCCCGTCTTGCCCCGGTTTGGGGGAGGGGCGCTAGTCGCCCCACCATCCTGGCCTGCTTCAGCTGGGGTGACAGGCGGCCTCACCTGCCACCCCCAGGCCTGCGCTCATGGAGGACGGAGGTCATTATGCGACCTCCGGCGCCTGAGTCGCCTGCGATGCGCGGCGAGCATGTTGTGGGCTCGGCGGGCCGGGAGAGTTCTGAACCTCTCCCGGGCGCGCTCCGCCATCTCCTTCGTGAGCATTACATGCTCGCAGAAGGAGGTGATATTTAATTATTATTTAGTGTATTAATACATAGTATTATTATGGAATATTGTATAAGTCAAGTCAATTAAGATGTGTATAAGTGTCTAGGTGGCTCAGTCGGTCAGAGCATTCCCCCTGTAAGGGACTGGTCGCGAGTTCAAGTCCCGTCCTAGATATTCTCTTTTTCCGATGTAAATCTATGTGTATAACATATTACAAAAGGCAGTGTTTTTACCGCAACAAATAATAAGATATCATGATCATAACATTGTAGAATACGTACCGATTTCTAATTGAATAGGATCCCAAACCATACACAATCATACAATTACTACCAAGGGCTCCTTCTGCAATAATATCACCACTAACAGGACCAATTTCGATATTACAACTTGTAGTCTTGTACACCAGAAAAGCTGCACCTTAACTTTCACTTCCTAAACGCGACTAAAAATGTAAGTCATTGTAAACACGACTACCCTCTTAACCGTAGTAAGTTATCTCCACTGAGGAAATGTTATACAAAATGTATTATAGATATATACACACACTCATCCATGCATACATAAAGTTACGCCTTTTTCCCGTCGGGGTAGGCAGAAAAATATCTTTCCACTTGCTACGATTCTGACATACGCCTTTCGCTTCTTCTACTCTCATAATTGTTTCCATACATACAATTAACACACGTACCCGGGCGGTTGGATATTAACCCTCACCTCATAAATCTGTAATGTCAATCTTCTTTCGTCCAAAGTGTCATTAAGATTAACATTACAGATTTATGAGGTGAGGGTGAATGACCATTGTATGCCTATGGATAATTGTTGTATGAAAACAATTATGAAAGTAGAAGAAGCGAAAGCATGAAAGCGAAATGTCAGAATCGTAGCAAATGGAAAGATGTTTTTCTGCCTGCTTTTCTAAACATTATTTTTCTATATTGGTTACTAGATGTATAATATTGAGTATCATAAATATTCCTTACTCGCAGACTAATAATAATATCCTGGGACGTAAAGTGCACCATTTCATTGGTGTACAAACTGGCAGAAGCTTAGCAACCTGTGTGATGTGTCGTAGGTTCGAATTCCAACTATTGCACATCGACGTGAACGCACTCCTAAGACAATCCGTTTAGGTTACCTGGAGAGGTTAAGGGCAATAGTAATTATAGTGCTTTCAGCTGCTTGTTTAATAAATAATATGTAAAAAAATAACCGCTAGTAATAACAATTAATACAAAACGTCGTAGGTAAACATCAGAGACGCTAATTTTGTCAAGCATTGTAATTTCTTTTTGTAGATTAAAAATAATCAATAAGGTTGGCCCAGGGTCAGTCGGGGTGCGAGGGATATGCTCTATGGGCAACCTTACACCCCGGCGTCTGTAGACCCGAGACGGCGTGCGGTTTTAGTCGGTTCAAGCCCGACATAACCGCCGGGGGGGTATCCGAAGGGATTTCCGCACGGAACAAAAAAAGGTACGTATTTCTTAAACAATAGTAAATAATTCCTGATAATCCCTTCAGCTAAACTGCTTGTGTTAGGAGTGGGTTCATGTCTGTAAGCCAGGTCAGGATTCGAACCCGCGGTCTCTGGATGGCAACGCCACTAGGCTACTGCCGTTGAAATAACATTGAATGTTAGGCCTCCCTAATAGCATTAGGCAAACTGACAAATGTATAGGGTCATCGGTAAGTGAAGAGTCATGTAAAATTACCCCGCTTGCATGCGTTGTTGTAATGTTGCAATGCAGCTGAACGCCTCCGCGGAAAGGTTAGGGTGAACGGGCCCTTTTCAATTCTATTACAATAGCGTGGGCATACGTTTTGGGAGAAATATATGTAGGTATAAATTAATGCAAGTACCTTTTAGTTTCTATCAATTTATATAGTATTTAAATACCTGCATATAATCAATGATATTAATTAAAAGTGGTAGACACGGCAATGGCACTTAAAACAGGTTCTCCGAAAACATGCATTATAATGTCTATCTATGGCACACTATCATTGCCTGCACTATAATTTATTTCCAGGTATCTTTTTAGGGATTTTCTTTAGAAAAGCCCTATTGCTATCGAGTTGTCGTCGTTGTCACGGTTTTGGGTATGAAGGAGATGAGCTATCGAGTTGCTGTTTTCGGTAATAGATTCGTGCTGGGGTGAACCATTGCAAGATAAAGAAAAAATCGCAAAAAATCGCACAAAAAAAAAACAAAATCGAAAATCCCTTGTATTCGGCTGAGCTCGTCTCAGGAATTCAACTTGTTTGTAGATACTCGATTGAGTCGACACAAAAAAGACCAAAAGAGGGTACCTAGCAGAATTCAAAATTCAATCCAAGTATATTAAACAAACAACGCGTTTTTGAATAATTTACCTATCAAATTAACATATCCCATTCCATTAATACTGTATTTTAAGCATTCCGACTGGCCTGCGGCGAACAATGTCGAGACTAATTGGAACTAATCGCTGGAAATGATCATTCAACATAGGTCCATAAGTCTTAAGAACAAACGATACGAAAAATGGGTATCCCCACATATGCACATGAGGGTACTTGCGAATTCAAACTGTACGTAACGTTAATATTTTTTACAATTTGTATTTACAAAATTTCTTAATGTAACTTCTTACAAGATGATTCTTCAATAAAAAGTGTTATCGATTGTAAAAACTACTGCAATCATTCTGCAGATAAAAAGCTATGTGTTTTTACGCATGGATAGACTGATAAAAAACGCAACGTATTAGCAAAAAAATATTTACTGAATTTACTTGAACAGCTCAATAACTTCGTAGATATTTAAACAATTCATGAGCAAAACTGTTTGTGTATAAAACAAAACCGACAGCAATCTTGTTTCGCATTTATTTATTTTTAGGGATTTTCTTTAGAAAAGCCCTATTGCTATCGAGTTGTCGTTGCCAATTTTCTGTCACGGTTTTGGGTATGAAGGAGATGTGCTATCGAGTTGCTGTTTTCGGTAATTGATTCGTGCTGGGGTGAACCATTGCAAGATAAAGAAAAAATCGCAAAAAATCGCAAAAAAAATATCGCAAAATCGAAAATCCCTTGTATTCGGCTGAGCTCGTCTCAGGAATTCAACTTGTTTATATAATTTTAAGAAATATCGGACAAAATAATCAAAAATATATCAAACCTATATAGTGAACTACAATAATTTTTGTTCATGACGCAAATTTTCTTAAATATCAAAAAACATCATTACCATAAACCGCATAATAAAAAACATGTCCTAAAGGCCTCAAAGAAAAATAACTCGCGCACTGAATGCCACAAACAGCACAAAGTTCCACAAAAGAAAACTGGCGCCTAAATGCGTTAATTCGTTTGAATAGACGGTTTAGGCGCGACCGGCGGACAAAATCTCGAACAATCTCTGTATCGCGACGTGTTGCGTTTAGCGCACGCGGCAGGTGACTGCTACACAGGTCTGCGCGCACGTTGCGATCGACCGCCGCCGATCGAAATCGCAGCCGCTGAACCGTAAGTACCGAAGTAGGTAGCGATGTCACGGCACGTCAGAGAAAATAGTTGTAGAAAACAACTATCATTACTTACCGTGCCGTACTCGTCTTCGATAGTGAGTCTTCTGTTTCTGATTGAATTGAGAAGGAAACTCACCTGTAACAAAGGAAAAGATATCAGTCACAAAATATTATGAAATTGTACGCCAATTATAGACGTTTATCATTGTTAATATAGGAGAGATATGAATTCAGCAAATAGTAGCAGAAAGTTGTGTTTGTACGAATATTTGTTTTTATTAAGCCACGGTACATACCATTAAACTAATGATAGTTGATAAAGTAGGGTGGTATACAGTTACGTTAGTACTACGTTAGCGAGTAATTTGCTAAAACTCGTGCAAGTACATTATAAAAATAAAATACAAGAGTTAGGTAGGTACTTCTTGTGTATTTTGTACAGTCGTAATAATCCTGCATCCGACATTTCCTACGAGTTTTTCATGGTTATGGTTACTGTCGGTTATGTCGGACACTAGGACCCAAAACATTTTTGACTAAATGTGGATACACCTGTGCCATTCCCTTGAAGATGTTTTTTAAAACCCAATATAGCCATACAGTAAGGCTGTTTTGGATATCATTATCACATCAAACATTGAAGATTACAAGACGAAGAGAGACTTTCAATCAAGATATGATGTGATAAGGAACTCAGGCGTCAGCAGATATGATAAGCTTCAAGATCAAAGGACATCTATACTATTATAAAATAGTAAATTAGTTATGTCTGTATATTGGATAGATAAAAAAATACTTGGGTTGTTAAAGGATCAATTCTGAACTCATTTTATTTTTAATGGTTTGTCTGTTTGTTCGCGATGGACGCAAAAACTACTGAACGGATTTTGATGTGGTTTTTCTACTTGAAAGGTCTTGGTCAAACTTAAAATCTGCCGTATGTTTGATTGTAATCGTTAAGTAGAACCGGAGATATGACGAAAAAATAATATATAGCTTATAGTGTAAGAGTGTAAGATATTTATTGTTAGTGTCCTAAATGAAATATGGTTCGTCCTTTCATACCAGTATGGTCACAACCAAAGCAAACCAAAGCCAAAAGGAAAGTGGCCATTTTGTAACCATAAAAGGTTTGTGACGTCATGATATGATCACGCACGCAATGCTTACTATGTAAAAATATTTTTATGCTCTTTAATTAGCATTTAATTAACAACTCCGATAATGACAATGAAGCCACAATTTGATAAAAAAATCCTTAGAAACCAGCGCGCTGTCATTCTCGAATCTCTTGCCTGCAGCCCTGCGTAAGAAGACATCATAACGAGACCTGGGGCTCGGTACCGATTCTATCAATGAGATTAGATACATTTTCTATTATCTACTAGCATCTACTACTGTCATCGCCCTGTTCAATTATAACATATTACTCGTGGAATTTCCAATTTTTTCTTTCATACATACCTTGTCCTGATAATACCGATCACAAAAAACTAAGTATACAGTTAGGTGCAGTCGTTCGGAAGTTATGCGCGTATATACATTTCGGTGATTCATTTTTATTTAAATAGATAAGTAAAAGTAATGTAAATCCGCTATATCAAAAATTAACTACTTACCTGTATTTCTGTTTGTATTCTTAGAGAATCCAATATAAATATAATTTCATTACATGAGCAAGCGTTTAATACTGTTTAAGCGGATTTTCTCGATTAGGTAATCGAGTTTTCTCGAGACGTTGAAACCGTCACTTTTACACAAGGTTTATTATAACGACAAAAGTATAATGAAAGCAAAACCAACACAATTACTCATGCTACACTTACAATTGTTAAAAGTGTACAATGTTATCAAATAAGTAGGAACAATATTTGCCGACCCGTTTTGTGTTTTACTTTTACTTTACTTTACAACTCGATGCAAATAAAATTAAAAGACATTTTCATATGTATAATCAGTAACAAAAGTTATTCAACATTAACATACTTACAAATTATTCTTCCATTGGAATACACAAGAAATAATTAATAGATATAGGTACAATTTGTGCTGCCCATCATGGAGGATTGGCTGGAGAGGCGACACGGAAGCCTCTCCTACCGACTGACGCAGGTGATCTCCGGGAAGGGGTGCTTCGGGGACCACCTGCATCGGATCAGGAAGGAGCCAACGCCTGAGTGCCATCACTGCGACGCGAGCGAGGACTCAGGGCTGCACACGCTGGCGGACTGCCCGGCGTGGGAGGCGCCGAGGCGTGACCTCGTGGCAGCCATCGGGGTGGGAGTCCTCTCGCTCGGCAGCATGATTGCGGCAATGGTGCGGAGCGCGAGCGCGTGGGCCGCCGCCGCCTCCTTCTGCGAGCATGTAATGCTCGCGAAGGAGGTAGCGGAGCGCGCCCGGGAGAGACTTAGAACTCTCCCGGTCCGCCGAGCCCGCAACTTGCTCGCCGCGCGTCGCAGGCAACTCAGGCGCCGGAGGTCGCTTAACGACCTCCGTCCTCCATGAGCGCAGGCCTGGGGGTGGCGGGTGAGGCCACCTGTCACCCCAGCAGAAGCAGGCCGGGACGGTGGGGCGACTAGCGCCCCTCTCCCAAACCGGGGCAAGACGGGGACACCGTGGTTTCCAAACCCGAGGGGGCCATCTCGAAACCGGAGTTGGCCCAGGGTCAGTCGGGGTGCGAGGGATATGCTCTATGGGCAACCTTACACCCCGGCGTCTGTAGACCCGAGACGGCGTGCGGTTTTAGTCGGTTCAAGCCCGACATAACCGCCCCCGCTGGCACGCGGGGGGGTATCCGAAGGGATTTCCGCACGATAAAAAAAAAAAATAAAAAAAAAAAGGTACAATTTGTGCTGATTTCAAAAACTTGTATTGCACAAGTTTTGTGTTCTAATTGCGCTCTAAGCTTTTACGTTTAGGAGTTTCTATGGCCACCTTCCTTCTCCGTTATCAGACCCTGAATACCACTATAGAGGAACCGGGTGTGATGTTAATCCAACACAAAGAGAAGATCCTCTGACCAGGCAAGGTGATCGCATCAGGTGGGCCGCGGCCCAACGGTTGTCGTTGGGGTGTTGTATATATATATATATGTTATACCACTGCGAGAACTTCACTTTCGCGATGCAGGATCGGTAGTAACTAGTAACGCAGTAATATCGAAGTAGTTCAGCTTGCTGTCACTTGCTGGCGCTGGGTATATGTGCGATCGAAGCACATATTACGTAGTAACTATTTATTAATCTGTCGCACATATACCGAAGATGCGGTGATGCGGTGCTAAGCGGGTACAAAACGTCGAGGTGAGTCCTTGGTGAGTCCTCGGTGAGTCCTCGGTGACGCGAAGCGAATCCTCAGTAAGATAAGGTAAGTGTTCGGCAGTGAGACAGGGCGTATCGTCTTGAGCCGAGGTAAGTCCCTCCTGTCTAGGGGCTAGGGGCCAATGCTGCATACGAGTCCAAACTCGGTAAGTTTATCTTGTTTAGTTTAGGAGTTGCTATGGCCACCTTCCTACTCCATCTTCAAACCAGCTCCATGGTACCATATTACTTAATGCATTGTTTAAATGATAATGCATTAATATGGTACCATGGAGCTAAACATGCATGCAAAATTTCATCTTAATCGGTTGCGGATAACTGCCTCGAAATTTGACCCGAACTGCATACTTACATACAGATCAAGTTAAGAGCAAGCTACAATATAATCTATTTTAATTAAAAAAACACAACCGACTTCAATAAACAAAAAGGCACTGAAAAGTGTAAAATAAATGAATTACAGATTTAATTATAAGGATAAAAAAACACGTAAAACTTTCCTATTGAAGTCGGTGCCAAGCCAAATAGGAATTTTGTAAATGGGTAGGCCGTGCAAGCGATAAAAATGTGTAAGCGTGAGTGAGGTCCATATCTGTAGCAAAATACAACCGATCACGTGCATAGTCTATTTTAACTAAGATAATTACGATGTGCGGTCGGGTATATTGTGTGTTCATACGGACGACCCTATTGAACTTATGATGCTATTGAACGTTGTGTTTCGGGCTTGGCACCGACTTTAACAGAAAAGTGTAACGTATTTACTTTTCAGTGCCTTTTTGTTTATTGAAGTCTGTTGAATTTTTTTAATGAATATAGTTTATCTCTCCCTTTTTAGTGAATGTAACTTAACATCTTAAGTTCATTCCCGGTTGCATCCCAGGCAGTCACCTCGGAGTCCAGGGATCGCTTACTCCTTCTTCTCCTTTTGATTTGGCTTATAAGGCTTTTATGGATATGACTACCGTCTAACCTTCCAACCTTGAGAAGAAAACCTGCACCAGAGTCTCATCCGACAATCCGTAGGAGTACCAGCTCGCAGGTGAGGCTGACTTTCTAGCTCAGTGAACGATGTAAACGGTGCTCTACATAGCAGAGCTCCTCTTTCTTCGTGGTTTGTCATTCACTTCTAACCTAATGTTTCCGTGTTGGGATGCGCTGTTTTGATAATTCCACTCCACATTCTTCACTACACTCTCCTCTCCACTATATTCCACTTTCCACCCCTTACTCCTTTCCATTCCACTCTCCACTCCACTCTACAGTCCACTCTCCACTCCACCCTCAAGTCCTATCTCCACTCCACTCCACTAACCACTCCACTCCCCTCTTCACTCCACTATACACTCTAGACTTTCCACTCCACTCCACTCCGCTCCACTCCACTCCACTCCACTCCACTCCACTCCACTCCACTCCACTCCACTCCACTCCACTCCACTCCACTCAACTCCACTCCACTCTCCACTCTCCACTCTCCACTCTCCACTCCACTCTCCACTCACCACTAACTTACTGATGTATCAAATGTTCGAATCTGGAATGTTTTATTACAGGTGAAAGGCTATGGAATTCACAAAATGATGTTAATTCTGTTGCTCGTCTCTCTAAACTAAACTGTCTCTAAAACTATTTCATTTGAATTTTGAAAATTTGTTCTAAATGCCGTCGGATTAAATCCAAACTTTATTAAAAAGATAGTCTAGTTTAGACAGTTTTGTAACAGCAGAATTGGCACCAATATATATAGGCCTTTTTAAAATATGTATTCCAAAATTTAAAAATAAAAACCTTTGACGTCATGTTCGATCATACACTGGTTAATTTCACGTTTTCGGTTTGATTTTAAGGAGTTTCCTGCTGCATCGCCGGACACTAGGTCCAATACTAATAACATTTGTATGGGACCAACTTGGAGTTAACCCGAACCCAATACAATTTTTAAAATCGGTTCATAAACGACAAAAATATCGATGAATAAACAAAAAAAATTAAAAATAGATACAGATGAACATAGAACATTTTTTTTTTAAGTCGGTTAATAAAAGCCCAAATTTCATGTTTGTAGTCTCAGTGGTTTACGCTCTGCGATGATGAATCAGTGAGTCAGTCGGGACTAGCAATTATATATATATATATAGAAGATTAGTAAAATAATTTGGTCAAAAGCAACAATACTGTTCCGACTATTTATACTGTTGATTGATGGCACTTGGTGGAACTTGCTACACATATTGAATCAAATGTATCACTTGTACTTTTCTTATACTTGGTGACTCTAACATGTAAATAAATATTATATAAAAACATACATACATACATACATAAAATCACGCCTGTTTCCCACAGGGGTAGGCAGAGATCACGGATCTCCATTTGCCACGATCCTGACACACTTCTCTCGCCTCATTCACTCTCATAACATTCTTCATGCATGCTCGTCGGTTTAGGTTACTCCTGACCTGCCCCTTTTCTAACACTTCCCCGATTTGGTCCAGGTATGTGCGCTTAGGTCTTCCCCTTCCGACGGTACCATCCACACTCGCCTCATACACCTGTTTCGTTAGTCTTCTTTCATTCATTCTCTCAACATGACCGAACCATCTTAACATACCTTTCTCAATTCTCGTCACTACATCTTCTGTCAATCCACATCGCTCTCTTATCACGCTATTTCTCACTCTATCTCTCAAAGTCAATCCACACATACTTTTTTTTTTTTTTATCGTGCGGAAATCCCTTCGGATACCCCCCCGCGGCCAGCGGGGGCGGTTATGTCGGGCTTGAACCGACTAAAACCGCACGCCGTCTCGGGTCTACAGACGCCGGGGTGTAAGGTTGCCCATAGAGCATATCCCTCGCACCCCGACTGACCCTGGGCCATCTCCGGTTTCGAGATGGCCCCCTCGGGTTTGGGAACCACAGTGTCCCCGTCTTGCCCCGGTTTGGGGGAGGGGCGCTAGTCGCCCCACCGTCCCGGCCTGCTTCTGCTGGGGTGACAGGTGGCCTCACCCGCCACCTCCAGGCCTGCGCTCATGGAGGACGGAGGTCGTTAAGCGACATCCGGCGCCTGAGTCGCCTGCGACGCGCGGCGAGCAAGTTGCGGGCTCGGCGGACCGGGAGAGTTCTAAGTCTCTCCCGGGCGCGCTCCGCCACCTCCTTCGCGAGCATTACATGCTCGCAGAAGGAGGCGGCGGCGGCCCACGCGCTCGCGCTCCGCACCATTGCCGCAATCATGCTGCCGAGCGAGAGGACTCCCACCCCGATGGCTGCCACAAGGTCACGCCTCGGCGCCTCCCACGCCGGGCAGTCCGCCAGCGTGTGCAGCCCTGAGTCCTCGCTCGCGTCGCAGTGATGACACTCAGGCGTTGGCTCCTTCCTGATCCGATGCAGGTGGTCCCCGAAGCACCCCTTCCCGGAGATCACCTGCGTCAGTCGGTACGAGAGGCTTCCGTGTCGCCTCTCCAGCCAATCCTCCATGATGGGCCTTACCGCCGCTATTGCGGCGTGCCCAATCCACACATACTTCGTAACGCACACATTTCTACTGCTATAAAAAACCTTTGAGAATGCCGTGAGGCGAAACCGGTCGGGTGTAATTAATAAATATAATTGTGGAAAAGTACAAGTGATACATTTGTTTCAATACTGTTCCGGTTTACACTACAATATTTTCTTATAGCGATATATAGTCGAATATATTAACATCACAATTCCGAGCAACTTTTACTTTCATCAACACCAGATTCGCGTGCTGACTAGATTACATTAACCTTTGAGATAACGAGATGAAAGAACACATATCTATTTCAAAATTGATTATCAGGAAGTGAAACTTTTAAGTTATATGCACAGAATTAGTCGAAATTTGTCGGTCTACAGATTATCAGAAATAGCAGACGCGTTTATAGTGCAAATTGGCGGATATGTTAGTCTCGCCTCTCTGATTGATTGGACCTGGCGAGAATACTAACAGCCCACTAGATCAGTGTGAAGTCTAGCCGTGCTATAGTTACTAACTGACTAAATAATAACCACGTAGAAGTACGATAGCAAATATATCGACGACGGCGGAAAAATTAAAGGATGGAAGCAACAATTACATTTGACAAGACAATCATCATTCGGTCAAATGTATATGATATCGGTTGGAATCTTTTTCTTTGAATCTTCGATGTCGCTTACACCTTACAAGGATGTGTAAATCAGTTCATAGTATAGTCACTTTTATGCGTCTATCTGTTCCTCCGTTAACTTATTCTTAACAGCTTTCATTTAAAATTTAAGCGTCGGTAGCTTAGTGGTTAAGGAGTCGACCCTACGATCGAGAGGTCCCGGGTTCGAAACCTGGCCATTACACTACTGACGTGAACCCACTCCTAACACAAGCAGTTAAGCTTAGCTGGAGGGGTTAGGGGGAATATTAGTAATTTCGGTTAGTAATATTCTTTATAAAAAAAAAAAAACACCCGAGCGCCAATTGCGGTTACATCAAAACCTTACCCTTTTGAGCCCAGGGTCTTCTCTCCTACTCCTACATTATTGGTTTATCTTGGCTTTTACGGGAGCGACTGGCGAAAATTAATGCCGATTGAGAAGTTCACACCCACCCAGATCAACTCTGAACGATAGATATATGCCCACTGAACTTCATCTTACAACACAATAAGTCATAAATATGTATTTGTAGTTTCGTCTATATTTATTTATTTATTTATTTATTTATTTATTTGGACAACCAGTAGTTGTTACATTATCACTTACATCTAAAACATGCAACTATAATATTAAGTTTAATGCACAACATTTTAAGGTGTCACATCATGCAAGTAGTAACATCGGTACCTATAGAAGAAGAAAAAAAAGAAACAAAACTGAGTACAAATGATAGACTAAAAAATTGTTAAAAAGTTTTGTATATGAGCTAAATTAATTTAATTTCTGCTACTAATCCTAAGCAACCTCACAACAACCCTTTTGAAAAGTGGTAGTGTATCGGCTAGTAAATCTACCCCTCCACAGATTTCATTATATGAAATTTATTTCATTATATTTATTCTATTCGCTAGCTAAAGCCCGAGGGTCCGCCCGCGAGGTGCTAGATTATGGTTTTTTTGGTCATATATTCGGTTCTACTTAACCAATTGCAATCAAACATTCGGCAGATTTTAAATCTGACCAAGACCTTTCTAATAGAAAAAACCACATCGAAATCCGTTCAGTACTTTTTACAGAAACAGACAAACAGATAAACAAACAAACAGACAAGAATTCCAAAAAAAAATATGTTGAGAATCATTCATTTAACATAACCCTAGTACATTTTTTAAAATATCTCCAATGTACAGACACAACAAATTTACAATTTTATAATAGTATTGTTATATATTTAGTATAGATAGATAAGTTGGTCCACTTCGGCATGACCCACTCGACCTTCCACACCCTAAATTCAACTCATGAATTTCCCACAAATGAATGGCTACCGAAATTTATATTCTGCTTCACCCATAAATATTCATTGACACATTCTTAATGGCAAGAACAGGTGATTACTAAGATATATAACAAGAAGTAGGCCTTAAGGACGCTTTCGAACCACAAAAAATGCTTTTAAAAATTTACAGTTTAGTTGTTTAAATTTATATATTATAATTGTGTTTAGTTCCACAGGGTTCGATACTTGGACCATTTTTATTTTTAATTTATATAAATGACCTCCCTTACTACGCGTAAGGGATAAAAAAAGTATTGTTTTGTTTGCTGATGATACTTCCTTAATATTTAAAATTAAAAGACAATTAGATAATTATGACGAAGTGAACAACGCAATCTCACGAGTGGTTCGTTGGTTTAATATAAATAATCTTTGCCTTAATGAAAAAAAAACCAAATGTATTAAATTCACCTTACCTAATGTTACACAGGTGGAAACCAATGTACAACTTAATGGACAGTTGTTGAGCCTTGTGGAATCAACCGTGTTCTTAGGTTTAAGTATCGATGCTAAATTACAGTGGGGATCACATATTGAAAAAATAGCTAGTAGGTTAAGTTCTGCTTCCTACGCTGTGAAAAAGATTAGGACTTTAACAGACATAGATACCGCTAGAATAGTATATTTCAGTTATTTCCATAGTATTATGAGCTACGGCATTCTCCTTTGGGGTACTGCCGCAGATTTAAATACAATCTTTGTACTGCAAAAGCGGGCGGTGCGGGCAATTTATAAGTTGGGCCCAAGAGTCTCCCTCCGAGAAAAGTTCAAAGAAATAAACATTCTAACTGTAGTTTCCCAATATATTTTTGAAAATCTTTTGTATGTTAGAAGAAACATTTCCAATTTTTTAAGGCTTTGTGATATACATAACGTAAATACTAGACATAAAAACAATCTTGTGGTTTGTAATAGTCGACTCCACAAGATTAGTAATTCCTTTCAGGTTAACTGTATACGCTTCTACAACAAGCTTCCTAGTGAAATGAAGAATCTACCTCTTCATAAATTTAAAAGCCAAATTAAAAGTAAACTCTGCCAAAAAGGCTACTATAAAATTCAAGACTATTTAGACGACAAACAAGCTTGGATATGAACTTTTTGCTCTCACTCTATGCTACTCAAATGAAATATTGTACTTAGGTTAAGTAAATATGTTTGTAAATAGACCAAAAAAAAAAACAGCCCGCTGAGTTTCTTGCCGGAGTCTTCTCAGGACAGGGCCGCGTTACGAACCGGTGGTCCATTTGCCAAACATAAAATTAAATTTTTTTATGACGTTTTGTAAGTGCGCTATTAGTGGTCTATACAGAATAAATGGTTTTTGACTTTTGACTTTGACTTAGTTGCGTAGTTGTTAAAAGTTTTGTATGTAAACATTGTGTTATTTCTGCTGATGAGAGGATAGAATAAACTATATAACCAGTTTGAGAGCTCGTTTATTGAAAGACACCCTGACAACCGCGACATCCGACCATAGATCGGCCATAGATCAAACTACTACATACTACACATTGGATGCGTTAAAATGGGTTCATGGTTCAAAAAACTGAATTATAAATTCAAATATACATTCAAGTAAATCATCCATCACCCATTTAAATTTTGGTAAATCCTTTATTTTAATCTAGTACGTTGAAGCTTGCACTTAAATCATTGAATATTCAATCGCAGTTGCTATCTTAGGTTATTTAATATCGACCGATAGAAAAAATCCGCACCATTTTCTATGTCTATGCATCTTTTTTTTTTTTTTTTTTTACGTGCGGAAATCCCTTCGGATACCCCCGGGTGGTACCCTTCCATGGTGGTTATGTCGTGTCTCGACTAAAACCGCACGGTGTCCTCCCCAAGTGTCCGTTGCCCCATGTCTATGCATCTTAATTTATTTTATTTTAATTCAATTATTTTTGAAGTGAAATGCTTATGCAGCCACTGCTGGACATGGCCGGCTTCGCATGAGAAAACATTCCCGTTCCTATGGGAACTTCGGGATTACAACATAATACTATAATAATGTAACATAACAGTGTTTCTCATAAAGTATTTAATAAAAACACTCTTGGGTAAAATTGCAATTAAATCTTGAAATTTTGTCAGGTTGTCAAAATTGCAAGTCAATTCATTCCCTACTTTCGAGTTTAGATCGTAAACGTCAGAGTTGTTTAAAAAATGATGTTCATGTAATATGCACAAAAAAAAATTTATCCGGATGAACAATGTTTTTTCTTCTGTCTGTCTGGATCATTGTCTCAAAAATGTTATGCGATGCGTTACTACGACAAAATAGCAGGACTGTCTGCCGGTAGTGTTTCCGGTAGACTATACGCTCAATAATATTGACAACTAGCTGTACCCGCGACTTCGTCCGCGTGGATTATTTTTTTTCGCAGACCTCATTTTTCTTTTTCCATAATAAAAGTAACCTATGATACGCCTGATAATATTAGCTATCTGCCAGTAAAAGTCCCGTCAAAATCGGCCCAGCCCTTCCAGAGATTACCTAATTCAGATAGACAGAAAGACAGGCAGACAAAAGTTTAAAAATTTTTTTTTTTTGTTGTAAGTAACGTGTATACAATCATATGCATTCATTGAAAAGCTGTTATTTTAACGTTACAAACCGATGCTTCAATTTTTATTATCTGTTTAGATAAAATACATAGGTACTGTCAAAAAATATTGTGTATATACATTGTAGCCGCACATACACAATATGTGTGTATTTTATTGTTTAAATTATTGAGCGTGTGCGGTTCCTTACATTTCCACGCAGATACTGTAGTCGTCTAACGTCTAGTGTATCTTTGGTACCAACTTTCATAAATTGTTTCACTAATAAACCACAACGATAGTTCACCTCTCTCTGAAAGTGCCACGCCACATGTTTTTCAGTAATAGGTTTTAGGTGATTTAGTACGATTTATTGAAAATTTTATTTTATGCCTATTTTACGATACGCCTTGTGGTCACATTTTGAGTGTAAAGAGATTTCTAGTTGTAAGTTTGTAGGTACCTACATAAGAATGTGTAACTTAACTCGTTAAAAATAAATTGTCAGTAACGATCTTTTTATTTTATTAACCCCCAACGCAAAAAGAGGGATGTTATAAGTTTGACGTGTCTGTCCGTTTGTCTGTCTGTCTGTGGCTCTGTAGCTCGCAAACGGATGAAGCGATTTCAAATTTTTTTTTTGTATGAAAGGGGAGTTACGGGCGAGTGTTTTTAGACATGTTTGATGAAAATCGGTTGAGTCGTTTAAAAGTTGTGGGGGTGAAATGGGTAAAATGGGGAAGAATAACCGAATGTCTGCAAATATAATTATATTTGCAGACATTCGGTGTATGATTACTCGATTTAGTGCTTAACGCGTGTATAATCGTTAAATGATGGCGTAGGGGGTCTTTTAAATTTTTAATTTATATTTTTATTCCTTAGGTTTTGATATATTTGCATCTTATTTCTAATTCCAAAGAATTTATAATAAGAGATATTTTTTTTATTAAAAATTTTTTAAATTTTTTTTTTTTTACTTTATCCGATTTTTTTTTTTCTGTTTCAAATATATATTTTGTCGATACCAAGTCATCTCACCAAATTCAGAGACCTAATTTTGTGACACCTTATATAGTGTTTATCCCTACTATATCCACTTATGTATCCAACACTCTTTGTCATAGGGATGGTTGGATACTATAAGCTGGAAGTAAGGAGAAATTTTGCCTTAGCAAAATACGTATTTTTAGTGTTTCGCGGTAGGGTAAATAATCCTCGAGTATTGGAAACGTTGAAGCTGCTTGTCCCAAACACAAGACTGCGGCAGGCGCCACGGATGAAGGTTTTTGAGGTGCCCACATCTCGCACTAATATTCAAAAGTTTGCACCAATTACTCAGACTTTACATTTTTAGGGATTTTCTTTAGAAAAGCCCTATTGCTATAGAGTTGTCGTCGACGTCGTCGTCGTTGCCAATTTTCTGTCACGGTTTTGGGTATGAAGGAGATGAGCTATCGAGTTGCTGTTTTCGGTAATAGATTCGTGCTGGGGTGAACCATTGCAAGATAAAAAAAAATCGCAAAAAATCGCAAAAAAAAAAAACCCGAAATCGAAAATCCCTTGTATTCGGCTGAGCTCGTCTC
The DNA here is from genome assembly GCA_946251805.1 of Cybosia mesomella. Classification (NCBI taxonomy): domain Eukaryota; kingdom Metazoa; phylum Arthropoda; class Insecta; order Lepidoptera; family Erebidae; genus Cybosia; species Cybosia mesomella. The sequence goes on along the minus strand of OX276402.1, from coordinate 24,649,187 downwards.
AGGAATTCAACTTGTTTAAACCTTATCTCGAAGCGGTTGGACATTTTTGTATGTAATTTGGCGGAATTTGAGAGGTTGGCATTGGATTGCCTCACTCAACTATAGTTAGGATGTTATGGTTGTTTTTACTATTTTATTTTTTGTGCTTGTTATGTGTTTTCTCTCATTTCTACATTGCTGCATTGGTTTGTGACCTGTAATATCAATGTATGTGGATAAATAAATGAATAAATAAATGTTACCTTTTGAAATAAATACAAACGGACAAATAAAGCATAACTTTTTAATAACCAAATGCAAGGCGTAGAGACTCTAGTATAAAAACAAAACGCACTCTCCCCGGCGTCTGTAGACCCAAGACGGCGTGCGGTTTTAGTCGGTTCCAGCCCGATATAACCGCCCCCGCTGGCACGCGGGGGGTATCTGAAGGGATTTCAGCACGAAAAAAAAAAAAAAAAAAGGTATTGTCTCATAACCCATGTTTCATAACCCATACGTTACAAGGCGATTGTTTTATGAGTTTAGTATAGGCATTAGTGGTAGTGTAACGTATGGGTTTTGAGACAAAAAAAGGTATTGTCTCATAACCCATACGTTACACTACCACTAATGCCTATACTAAACTCAAAAAACAATCGCCTATTATGAGTGGAACATCTCACAACAAACAGCATTGTACCATCGATCGACTCAATAATGATAGAATTAATCTCAAATCTTGTGTTATCTAAATCCAGTGAGTTTGAAACACATACGAGGGTCAAACTGAAAGTTCTTAGAAAATCAAAAACTGATTACATTAGCCAGTTATTAGTCTTATTATATCTTTTCAAAATATTGTCCATTCACGTCAATACACCGCTGCATGCGATGGAACCACTGGGAAAAGCACTTTGCCCACTCGTCCTTAGGGGTCTCTTCAATGGCATCGCGATACGCAGCCACCGCTTCTTCAGCATTCATAAACCGCTTTCCTTTAAGTTTTTCTTTAATTTTTGGAAATAAATAAAAATCACAAGGCGCGAGGTCGGGGCTATACGGCGGGTGACCCAGTAATTCAACGTTTGATGTCGCCAAATAGTCGATCGTTCGCTTGGCGGTGTGCGACGAGGCGTTGTCGTGGTGAAGGAGGATCCTACTGCGAGGTCGTTTCTCTCGAACTTTTTCCAAGACAAGTGGCAAACAATTGGTAGTGTACCATTCTGCAGAAACTGTTTTTTGATCCTCTAACACAATTGTTACGAAATGACCTATCCTTCCAAAGAACGAGGCCACCATTTTTTTTCCCGCACTTCGATCTCTCTTCACTTTAGTTGGCAACTCCTCGAAAGGAAACACCCACTGAGCAGATTGTCTTTTGGTTTCAGGATCATAACAGTAAATCCAGCTTTCGTCACCTGTTAGTATGTCGAACACAGCATTAGAGTCACCTCATGGAGTTTTTGAGCCTCAGTCAAATTATGAGGTATCCACCGGGCGCAAAGCTTCCTGACCGCTAAATGTTCGTGGAGGATTTTGTGCACTTGACTCATACCGATGCCTAAGCTTGTCCGAATCTGCTGATAGGTCACTCTTTTGTCAGTCTCTATCATACGCCGCACAACACAGATGTTATTTTCAGTCGTCGCCGTAGAAGGCCGTCCCTCACGTAAATCATCAGTGAGATTAGTGCGACCACGTTTAAACTCATTAAACCAGTTGTAAACAGTCGCACGAGATGGGGCTTCATCGTGAAAGGCCAATCGTAGTCTATCATAACTTTCTTGTTGACTTAAATGACATCGAAAGTCATAAAAAATCATTGCACGAAAATTTTCTCGTGTTAAATTCATGTTAACGTGACACAGACAATTTTCAATTTGCCGCCAAATCGTAAAACAAATGATAAATGAATGAAATATATACTCAGTTATATTGGCAAAGAGTTCTATTTTCAAATTTTAGAATTATTTTTTTATTATATTGTTTATAAGTGGCCAGTTCTAAGAACTTTCAGTTTGACCCTCGTAGAGGGCATTCAACTGTATTGTTATTACATCATGTATTCTTATCCTTAACCATGAAAACATGTGAAGATTACCTTCCTATTATGTTTTGAAGACGCTATTAGTAGCTAAACTTGTTATTAATTTTGTACCAAACCCGAGGGTGCCATCTCGAAACCGGAGATGGCCCAGGGTCAGTCGGGGTGCGAGGGATATGCTCTATGGGCAACCTTACACCCCGGCGTCTGTAGACCCGAGACGGCGTGCGGTTTTAGTCGGTTCAAGCCCGACATAACCGCCCCCGCTGGCACGCGGGGGGGTATCCGAAGGGATTGCCGCACGAAAAAAAAAAAAAAAAAAAGGTACTCAAATATTGAAATTCAATGTTGTGTCGACATGAAGCTTTGTAAGTTTTTGACATCCACTTAAAACAATACATTAATTTGACACTATCGATCAGATTAAATGACGAAGCCAAAAAGCCGATAAGTTGAGCTACTAGTAATCCTTGAGGTTGGGCTCATTTCATTTGTTTTAATGTGAACCATATAATATATTATTATTGATAACAAGCATATTTTTTATATTTTACTCTATAATAATTAATATACATCATACTTTCTTGAATACAGCAAGGGTTTTAGGACCTTTGGAAGGCTTAGTAGACATAGGACTTATTCGTACAATGGCTTACGGGGAACCTGAAAAAAGGACCTGTTCTGAAAATAGTTGATTCTTCAATGGAAGTGGCTTTTTCTCATAATATCGCATTCAGCAAAATAATAACTTATTCGTGTAATGAAATATTCTTACAAGGACTCATTTACTTAAATATCGGCCTGCTTTTTTGAGCCGAATAGATCCTCTTTCTTCTGCGAGGTATATGCTCTATGGGCAACCTTACACCCCGGCGTTTTAAGACCCGAGACGGTGTGCGGTTTTAGTCGGTTCAAGCCCGACATAACCGACCCCGCTGGCCGGCGGGGGGTATCCGAAGGGACTTCCGCACGAAAAAAAAGGTACTCTTTCTTAATTAAGATGACTAAATGAAGATCACATGGGTTCTCCCAAATATTTCTGTGGTGACATGATTGACCATTGCCGTTCCTTCTAATTCTATATAATATTGTTTTTATGTCTATAAAAAAGTTCAACAAAATCATAAAATTGACGGGACAATTTGGTCCACGAAGTCTCGAGTAACAAAGTTAGTAAAAATAAGTCTGGTGATCATCAACTTTCAACTGTATGACACTAAGATAGCATTAAAAGTTGTTCGAAGGTTCGATATGAGGGTGACGATAGTAAAACCGGTCCAGATGTTATTGCAAAAAAGTAATAGAAATATATTTAGTTAATTATTTTTTGCGTCACAAGATGTGGGAACATTTATCAATAAAATTGCGACCAATATGCAAATCATTGCTTGATAGGCATAGTATACAAACATGATATTTACATTTTAATGTAATTTAGAGTTTTCCTCTATGATTTATGAATCATAAGTTAAGTTTATTGAGACTTAATTGGGCCGATCATCCAGTAGTTTCTCTTACTAAAATTGTAGATATAAAATCTATACAAATAAATAAAACTGAAGTGTTTGTAATATTAAAATAAGTTTTTTTAATATGCATAATTTAAAAAAAAACATAGTTCCAGATAGTGCCATCCACGCCCAGTTGAAAAATTCTGTAATAAATAGTAATGTAAAATATGTAACGTTTTGCTCAAATCCGATTGCCAAAGTCTTATGGCGTGATGTCACCTGGCCTACTGATCTATGCACCGATTATTTAAATGATGTATTTATTACTATTACACCATATTCTCTTTTGCGTTTCAAATCCGATTCCTTTAAAATAGCAATTCTTGTGTATATACAATCTAAGTATCGGAAGCGGCTCCAACAATTTTCATGAAATTTAGTATACAGGGGTTTCAGAGGTGATAAATCGATTTAGATGCTCGGTCTATGCTCGTCACCCAGATATAAAAGATTTATAGGTAAAATAATTAATTCAATATCTTCCATTAATTGTAATATTGCACATTTTAAGAAAAAATGAATCAAATTGCGAAACAACCCGCTGGCCAGCGGGGGGGTATCCGAAGGGATTTCCGCACGTAAAAAAAAAAAAGGCCTATAATCCATACTAATATTATAAAGCTGAAGAGTTTGTTTGTTTGGTTAAACTCGCTAATCTAAGGAACTACTGGTTCGAATTGAACAATTATTTTTGTTTTGGATAGCCTATTTATAACATAAAAATAACTTAATTTAATCTAATAATTTAGGCTTTATATCATCACGCTACTATTCAGGAGAGCAGATCAGTAATCATATTTGTCAAAAAATCGGGAAAGGAGAATGCCCATTCTTGGTTGCGCTTTTAGACGTTCGCGTCAATATTTCAAATGTTAAAAAATAACATTGGTTATATTATAACTTTTCAACACTAAATCGCTTCTATAGAACTTGGGGTTTGAATTTAAATTATAAAGATCTAAAACTTGAATAAATTATCGTTTCCATTTTAATTTAATTGTTACCATTATATAAAATAAACCATTGGTGGTAGAATGCAAATATACCAATCTTATTAAAATAAAATGGTTAAATAATAATACGTGATAGTAATTCGCAATGTGACATTCAAATATATTGCAGTTATGTTATCTTAATATTTCCTGTATGTATTCGTAATTTATTAGTGATAATCAGTTAAAGTTGTAAAATAGTGTATGCGCTTCAGTGGTAGTTTTCTCTTTATTTATGCATGGTTTCACTGTTTTAAAACATTCCAAAAGAAAACTCAAACGTCAGTTCAACAGTCAGTGTCACAATATTTTATTGTTGTTGTTGTTTTTCTCGTTGTAATCATTTAATTTCTCAATAACCCCAAGTTCTGTTACAATATGCGTTTATATTTCAGATAATACTTAATGCAGCCTTTATAATGCAGTTTATACTTATGTGACATAGCAAAAAAAAGTGTGCAACCGATTTCCATACTGACATGGGCATTGTCCTTTCCATACATTATTGTAAAACTAATAAGTTACATGCATGTAGGTATGGGTTAAATAGGTGCCACGGGGGATGAACCTCGAGAAATCAAAGCCGTGCAGTTCCAGCTGCGCCAGGCCCTCGTGGTGATTCATTCATTACATTACACCCCGGCGTCTGTAGACCCGAGACGGCGTGCGGTTTTAGTTGGTTCAAGCCCGACATAACCGCCCCCGCTGGCACGCGGGGGGGTATCCGAAGGGATTTCCGCACGATAAAATAAAAAAAAATTATAGAGCATATCCCTCGCACCCCGACTGACCCTGGGCCATCTCCGGTTTCGAGATGGCCCCCTCGGGTTTGGGAACCACGGTGTCCCCGTCTTGCCCCGGTTTGGGGGAGGGGCGCTGGTCGCCCCACCGTCCCGGCCTGCTTCTGCTGGGGTGACAGGCGGCCTCACCTGCCACCCAAAGGCCTGCGCTCATGGAGGACGGAGGTCGTTAAGCGACCTCCGGCGCCTGAGTCGCCTGCGACGCGCGGCGAGCGTGTTGCGGGCTCGGCGGGCCGGGAGGGTTCTGAACCTCTCCCGGGCGCGCTCCGCCATCTCCTTCGCGAGCATCACATGCTCGCAGAAGGAGGTGGCGGCGGCCCACGCGCTCGCGCTCCGCACCATTGCCGCAATCATGCTGCCGAGCGAGAGGACTCCCACCCCGATGGCTGCCACGAGGTCACGCCACGGCACCTCCCACGCCGGGCAGTCCGCCAGCGTGTGCAGCCCTGAGTCCTCGCTCGCGTCACACTGATGACACTCAGGCGTTGGCTCCTTCCTGATCCGATGCAGGTGGTCCCCGAAGCACCCCTTCCCGGAGATCACCTGCGTCAGTCGGTAAGAGAGGCTTCCGTGTCGCCTCTCTAGCCAATCCTCCATGATGGGCCTTACCGCCGCTATTGCGGGGCACCTTTTTGCACCCATTGGGATTTATTTCGTAATAAAAGCCGCCACTCTCGTATATCCGAATTGTATAAATAACAGCCGTATGTTGATAGCCGTATATAGGAACTGAAATAATCAGTTATCAAACGGCGGTGAATTCCTGTCACATCTATACTATTATAAAATTGTTAATTAATTGTGTCTGTACATTGAAGATATTAAAAAAAAACATTTGGGTTATGTTAAATTAACGATTCTGAACGAAAAATTTTATTTTTGGAATTCTTGTATTTTTATTCGCGATGTACGCAAAAACAACTAAACGGATTTAGTTTCGCCTTTTTTCTTTAGAATGATCTTGATCAGACTTAAAATCTGTTGTATGTTTGATTGCAATTAGTTAAGTAGAACTGGAGTTATGACACAAAAACTAGAACCGACCTCCGCGTAGGTGGAGCTGCGGGCATCGCATCTGCTAGTATCTAAATATAAATTCTAAAACGCACCGCCGAATTGAGATCCTCCTGATTTTTTTAAAATCGGTTATAAAAAAGCACTTGGTCATAAAACCGAACTTAAGTACCTGAGTCTGGCTGCATGATGGCTTCACATTTCTATGCACTACTTACTTAATAACATTGACATAATTTAAAGTGATTACAGCATCATTGCCACATCAAATAAATATATGTATTTATGTAATAGTTTTAATATGTTATTCATAGGGTACTTGACCTACGTGAACTTTTGAGGCGTTGGGTATTCATATTAGTTAACTTTTATTACATACAAGCTGGAGGCCGCGACTCCGCCCGCGCGGATGTCGGTTATCGCGACCAAACATAGCCCATATCTTCGAAAATGATGAACTTTGATACAAACTTTCAACCCTTATTTGAACCCTTTCAAGCTTTTTTAGAATGGGAGAGGCCTATGTCCAGCAGTGGACTGCAATAGGCTAATTGATTGATTGATTGAACCTTTTTTTTGCAATTAAAGGTAGTCTATGTCCTTTCCCAAGCTTTAGACCGTCTTTGTTCCAAATTTCATCATAATCGGCCGGGTTTAGATGTGAAAGTGTAACAGACAGACGTTACTTTCGCATTTATAACATATTAATACTATTATTAAATATGGATAATATATTATGGATTTGAGAAATATTTGCGAATGAGTAGGAAAGAACATATTCGTTAGACTGTGCGAATCGATAACATATCCGAATGAATGAAAGTTTTGAAAATAGTATTTTATATTCAAACGATCTATATGTACTAATATTATAAAGAGAGAGGCCAAATTTTGTGAGTTTGTTTATATGTTAAGGGTAATCTTCGAAGCCACTACACACATTATCCCCGATGGACATAGATGCTCTCGAAACCGGAGATGGCCCTAGGTCAGCCGGGGTGAGAAGGAAAAGCCTTATGCGCCGGGCATATAATCGGTAAATATTTTAATCGGTTCGAATCCAATATAGAATTTTGTGAGTTTGTTTATATGTTAAGGGTAATCTTCGAAGCCACTACACACATTATCCCCGATGGACATAGATGCTCTCGAAACCGGAGATAGCCCTAGGTCAGTCGGGGTGAGAAAGAAAAACCTTATGCGCCGGGCATATAATTGATATAATTGGCGATAGCTCAGTGGCGTACGTAACGGACTGCTGAGACGAGGTCTCGAGTTCGATCCCCAGTCGCCGCGGGCGCACACCTCTGACTTTTCGTAGTTATGTGTGCATTAATAAATGATAATTATCGCTCGCTTTATAATGTTCCCGGTAGATGGCAATAGGCTCGCTCGCCTCCTATTACATTGGGACCTCAACATAACTGGCGAATCGTGGGTGTGTAATACACCTCTGCCTACCCCTTCGGGGATACGGGCGTGAAGTTATGTTATGTTATGTTATGTATATAATTGGTAAATATTTTAATCGGTTCGAATCCAATATAACCACCCCCGTGGACCCGGGGGCATTTCCGCACGAAAAAAAATGTCTATATATAATGTGTAAATTACGATGGATTGAGTTAAAAAAACTCATATAAACCGAAGCGAGGGCGAGTTGCTAGTAAACACTATAATATTTAAGTTCAATACGTGATACTATTGTGATCCCGAAAAATATAGTGCATAGGTAACCATTCAACGATGCGACAAAGGTCTTCTTATACACAATTATATTCAAACGACAGAAACTCACCTAAGCTTTACGAAAAATATATTAAAAAAGTATTCTCGTTAAAGCCAACAACTAACTTAAACTGATTGTATTAAGTTTGGGTGCACGTAGGTAGTTTTGGGATTAGAACCTGCAAATTCAGCGCTGCAATCATTAGCTTGCCGTGAAAGAAACGCCTTTGACTTTTCATCGTGGCGTCAATAAGGTTACATAGTTTATGCCATCAAACTCAAACCATGAATCAAACAATCGATTAGACCATGATCAATTAATTTTTACTTCGATTATCTGTTTATCGAAATACAGTATCTAATCAAACGTCTCTGTCGAAATCTCTGCAGATAATGTTGTTATCCGAATCAGTTTACTTACTTTATTATTCTGTTTTTTATATGCCAGTCCGACGTTTCCTCGCTGCTAAATCTGAGAGCAAAAATCTCCAAAGAGCCCAGGGTGCCTCAGCGAATTGGTAACCATTATAGTTACAGAAAAAGAAAGGTATACCAGTGATGTACGTGGAGTTAATCCGTGTTATGTACAGGCAATCCAGTACGCATGTCCGGTCGGCCGTGGGTAGCACCGATGAGTTTAGTGTGGTTGTAGGCTTACATGCACCAAGGGTCGGCTTTAAGCCCGTACCTCTTTCTGTTGGTAATAGATGCACTGACATCGGATATACAGGAAGAGGCACCCTGGTGTATGCTATTTGCCGACGACACTGTCCTTGTTGGTGAGGATGGAACCGAGGTCCAGAGCAGACTGGTAACATGGCAACAAAAGCTGGAGAGTGTTGGCCTAAAAATCAGCAGAACCAAAACAGAGTCCATGTTCTGCGATTTCGGCGGTCTCTCTAGCGCCACAACTATAGCCCTTCATGGCACCCCTATACCAACCTGCTACGACTTCCGGTATGCCGTTTCACTACTACAAAGTGATGGAGAATTAGATCGAGCCGTAAAGCATCGGATGAACGTAGGTTGGATGAACAGGCGGCGGGAAAATCTACAAAACTATGATCCGGCCTGCTGTCCTGCATGGATCAGAGAGCTGGCCTGTAAAGGCGACGGATGAGAGACGGCTGCATCCAGCCGAGATGCGAATGCTGAGATGGATGTGTGGTGTGACAAGAATGGATAAGATTAGGAATGAGTACATTCGAGGAAGTTGAAAAGTAGCGCCAATAACCGAAAAGTTGCGAGGAAATCGCTTGTCCAGGTTCGGACATGTAATGCGTAGGGATCAAAGTAATATCGTAAGGAAGGCATTAAGTATGGAAGTGGACGGTTACAAGAGGAGAGGAAGACCTAAGAGGAGATGGATGGACTGTGTGAAAGAGGATATGGTTAGGAAGGGAGTGAGTGCTGAGATGACGGTAATCAGAGATGAATGGAAAAAGTACACATGCTGCGCCGACTTCAAATAAATTTTGGGATAAGGGCAGGGGGATGATGATGATATAGTTAGGGGAAAAAGTTACTCGGAGACCGTTCATAACTTTTTAAGATATTCTGAACTGAATTAGCGATATCTGTCATTTCCGAGTATCTCTATTAGATCCGATAGATTATTTTAATCCCTAGATGAAATACGATAGACAGTAATCTGGCATTTTAGCATTTTTGTGCTAATTTTAAGATTTTCCAAAATCTGTGAATGCGGTTCAAGATATTTAAAAAAGTTACGGATGGTGTCTATGAACGTTTTCCTGTAACTCTGCCCTTACTAAATCCATTCTTTATACAATGAAAAAAAAAAATAGATCTCTACATTCATTCATCAATATAATTTCCTGTTTCTATCACTTCTAATTATGCAGTTTTAACGACTCATTCATTCTAACACTCAATGGTAGAGGCTATAGTGTGCAGTGCATAGCAGACGACTATTATGGACTGTTTTGTTTACAATTGAAAACATAGGACCACCGCCAATGAATATGGTTATGGAGTCAATATATTTTCACACAGCACTATTCGCCCAGTTAACCCCATAAGGTGTGGCCGTGATTTCGACACGCCGATGTTATATTAATAGTATATTGTTCATTCGCATAAATAATATTTTATAGAAGTTTCTAGAAGTGACATCAAAAAAGTAACTTGGGAAATAGTACTATTCCGTAATGTGACAGATTACAGATTCGATGTCGAGTCTCGTTCAGAACATCATCAACCTAAGGATGATCCCGGTTGTATCCGAGACTTTCACCTCAAAGCCCGGGCTTTTTAAACCGCCCGCTTTTTAGCCCACTTTCTTTCTTTTTCTACTCGATTTCGTCCTATCTTCGGCAGCTCTGGTAGTGAGACTTATGGCACGCAGGTATACACATTCGCCTGATTAAAATGTGATAACACAGTTTAGGTCGCATTAATTGCAGTTCCATCTGAGATGAAATTCAGCCTAAAAATGTGTTAATTAATATCTAAACTATGTGTCTTATTCCAATCACTATATCTATAAAACTAATCTATAAAACTATAGATATAGATCTATAAAACGAATAACAGCTAAACTAACGAAACGAATAATTTAGTGACACATCTAGTAGTTCTACACTCATGTATCAACAAACGATGTTGTTGCACTAATGTGTGTGCATCGCCGCGTGAAACCCATAGGAGGCCGCCAACCCATTTGCACCTTACAAGGCATACAATAAGGACGTGTTGTGCATAACACGTTGTAACTGTGGGTATTAGGATATGAAGGAAAATAGAAAGGAAAACTTCAGAGGGAATGTATGTAAGCGTGAAACCATCTGATGTCAGCGTAATCGAAACACAGGACCATACAACGTGTACGGAAGTAATGCGTACCGGAAAGTGATTTAAAAGCATACCATTATGAGTTTACCTTTGGAACAGAGTTGAAGAACCATGAATGGTTGATTTTATTTGTTTAATACAAGAATTAATCGAATTAGGTGCCTGAACTAGTTAGGTACGGCAGCGATTGGGGTGTGTGTTGGGTAACCTCCTCGAGTGTCGCTCCGATTCCGATCCCGCTGCAGTCCGGGGGGAACGGAATCGGAGCGGCCGGTACACCCTGGGCGGCGGTCAATGGCTTCCCCTTCACCCCTTCATAGGGTTGGCATTGATCGTCGGCCAATACCCAATGTGGCGGGAACACATCGCTCTCCGTACTCCTCTGCTTTCAGAGGAGACAGGATGAGCGATGCTGTTAGTGGTGAGATGGCCCAGGGTCAGCCGGGGTGCGAGGGATATGCTCTATGGGTAACCTTACACCCCGGCATCTGAAGACCCGAGACGGCGTGCGGTTTTAGTCGGTGCAAGCCCGACATAATCGCCCCCGCTGGCCGGCGGAGGGGTATCCGAAGGGATTTCCGCACGATAAAAAAAAAAAAAAGGGTACGGCAGCGATTAGGCACACAATAAATATCGCAATCCAATATCGTGATATTGGTTTCAATATAGGTACGAATTGCGTTTACACCTCAATAATATGAATATAGGTACATATATCGACAGGATGGCAATACATACACACGTATACATATATCGCTATATTTATTTACTGTCTCATCCCTGCCTACATCTTTACGTGAGTAAATCACTGTTGAAATGGCTGAACCAATGTTGATGAAATTTCCTGAGCATGTAGTTGTTTTTGGTCACTTGTGAGGGGAGGAGGGGAGTCTACTGCTGACTTCTGGGTACTTTTCCAAACTATTCAACTTTTTAGCTGTTATGTGCCACAAGATTGGAGTACCTCCCCAATTTTGGTGCTATTCATTTATGCGAGTAGGAATAAATCGAAACCACCAGGCCTGACCTGACAGACGTCCTTTCCAATGAATAAATTTAATTAAAAATACGATATAAAACATCTTAGAACTTGATAACAGGTCTACGTACCGGGTACAATGTGGATTTAAAGCAGCCAGGGACCTGTTTGAATAGGAACACGTAACTTTCATCAAAATCGATTCAGCTGTAAGGACGAGTTTAGCAAGATACACATTTAAGAAGAAGTTAATAGAACTGTTATGAAGACATCAATAGCACATAATGCATTGCAGTGAAGTTTCACTATATGTGCTAGGTTTTACTTACGAAATAAGAGAACATTGTCACTTCCCGGAGCGGAACGTCATTTAGAACGACAAAGCGTACCGGAACATAATTGGGACATTGTCCGAAACTATAGTCACGGTGCTGTCGGAAATCTAGGAAACTGCTCACATGCAACTATTGTTGCATAATTTAAATTGATATAAAAACGTTTCGAAATTCAAAACCATTACATTTCTTCAAGTAGTTATTACAATTGGCAGTTACAATTAACTTGCAGTATCTAAGCCTTGATATGTTAAACATGAGAATGTGCTACATAACAATTTACTCGACTGCATAATGAAAACCACGGAACATAAAATGAAGGGAACAACGTTAAGGTGATGATGAAGTAGACATGTTTAAAGGCATATTTTTTATACTCATTCTATAAGTAATCATTTTATAAGGAAAAAAAACGCAATTTTCAGCAAAAACGAAATCGTTTCTATAAGACTACAGTTATCGAACGCTTATAAGAGACATTATGACAGGGCTGCCAATCGAACCAAGTGGAATTATTAGAATCAGAACCTTCAAATGTTCAATATGTATGGGAGTGACATTATTTGTTACACGTGACATGTCGACAAATGTTGTCTCTCCCATACATTTCGGTCTTTTGAAGGTTCGCTTCGCTGCGATTCCACTAGTAGAATGTGACTTTGTCTACAGGCCCAGTTCTGCAGAACCGTCAATGAATAACGGAGTTGTGCCCAAACTTACATAAAGAATGTAATACGAAATATATAAACATCCCAATTGGGAACCGCCTTTTTGAAGGCTGCCTATGTTTATTATATAATAAATTAACTAAACGCAACTCCTAGATTAGTGATGTGAATGGCTGCTGTTGAGTCTGGTGTGTGTGTGTGATGTCGAGTGAGTATGTGTAGTGTAGTGAGTATAGTAGTGAGATGCGAGTGTAATGTATATGTTCAAGATAGTTTTATGTTAGTTATAGTTTTGCTGGCCGGCGGGGGGGTATCCGAAGGGATTTCCGCACGTTAAACAAAAAAAAAGGACAAAAATATTAAGTACCCATGTTTGCCGTAAATCGCAATTACTAAAGAATTTTCAATATATTTTCTGCCTCCTCATAAGACAATTTACTAAGCTATTGATAATTGATTTTCTTGGCCTCTGTTTTATGTAACGGACATATTTTATTTATTGTATTTAATTTATTGTATTTTTTTTTAAATGCGATAGGCGTAGTTAACCCTTTTATATTTAACCGACGATTTGCATCACACACACAATGTGCTATATTACGATAATATTAATTCAAAAAATCGCCCGTCATTTTATTATCTTAAAACATAACATAACATAAACTCACGCCTATATCCCCGAAGGGGTAGGCATAGGTGCTAGCACCCACATTTCGCCAGTTTATGTTTAGGTCCCAAAGTAATAGGTGGCGAGCCTATTGCCATTAACCGGGCACTTAAACCTGCGATAAATACACACATAACTTCGAAAAGCATCGAAAAGTCATTGGTGTGTGCCATGGTAAAACCTGGGATCGAACCTGAGACCTCGTCTCAGCAGTCCATTACCCATACCACTAGGCTACCGCGGCTTTTATTATCTTATTGTTTATATTATTTGTACCTATACCTATTACCTATACAAAAAGAAAAAATAGCAACTTATTTTGGTTTTGCACCTATTTATATAATCTGGCAACCCTACATTATGACAAACTGTCGCTTAGGGTCAACGACGCCAATTCTATTACTATGCTATGACTTGCAACTATGCGGAATGTGTTTACTTATAAACGAAATATACAGCCAAGTCGGTTACGTAAAATAAAAGTATGTAAGGGTTATGTGTATTTTAAAGGAAACTTATTGATCCTTTTTTTTGGTTTTGTGTACTATGGACGCTGTACCTACTTGTCAGATTGACAGGCACATAGAGGCGCCAATTAGCAGTCTTGATACAATAGGCAACTGTGGTTACCGAATCATGTGCTTTCAAATTATTAAACGACTTCAAAAAAAGTTATCAATATAGCGAAATATATTTTATACCATACCTACTCTAAAAAGCTTATTTTATTCACGCAAAACAGTGAATAAAAAGGCCTTTTATTCACTGTTTTGTTTTTATTCACTATTTTGGTGTTTGAATTTGGAACACAAAAATATATCCGGTCTCTATTTCAATGCTTACACAAACTCCTTGCGCTAAGATTCGAAATTCAAAACTCTTTGGTGCAAATAAATTCTCGAGATTTGATTGGTCGATATTTGCGACAAGGAGTTTGGCATTAGATTAAAAACTGTTTTGTGTTTGCTGCCTTTATAGAAAAAAAATAGTGAATTAGCGCCATTTATAATACTTACTGTGAATTGTATGATGTCTTTTCTCGTAGTCATGGTATAAAGTATAGTATGCAACTCCTGAATAAAGTACGAATTTATATCGAGGGCCATGAATCACTCGCGTCGTTCAGGATTCTAACAGTTGAATCACTCGCTGCGCTCGTGATTCAATCATTATAATCCTTCACTTGCTCGTGACTCATCTACGGCCCTCGCTTTAAATCCGTCCTTTATTCACTAGTTGTATAATATACTATTATACCATACCTACTCTAAAAAGCTTATTTTATTCACGCAAAACAGTGAATAAAAAGGCCTTTTATTCACTGTTTTGTTTTTATTCACTATTTTGGTGTTTGAATTTGGAACACAAAAATATATCCGGCCTCTATTTCAATGCTTACACAAACTCCTTGCGCTAAGATTCGAAATTCAAAACTCTTTGGTGCAAATAAATTCTCGAGATTTGATTGGTCGATATTTGCGACAAGGAGTTTGGCATTAGATTAATAAATATTGTTTCACAAGTTGACCACTCTAATGATAATAATAAGAAAATTACGCTTAATTTTAGTCATTGCTCTAATTTTAATGTCCATTTCAATTAATGTTACAATTCTTATTTCTTGATTAAATTTCTATTTTCGCTTAAATTATGTCTTTTCTCGTAGTCATGGTATAAAGTATAGTATGCAACTCCTGAATAAAGTACGAATTTATATCGAGGGCCATGAATCACTCGCGTCGTTCAGGATTCTAACAGTTGAATCACTCGCTGCGCTCGTGATTCAATCATTAGAATCCTTTACTTGCTCGTGACTCATCTACGGCCCTCGCTTTAAATCCTTCCTTTATTCACTAGTTGCATAATATACTATTATACCATACCTACTCTAAAAAGCTTATTTTATTCACGCAAAACAGTGAATAAAAAGGCCTTTTATTCACGGTTTTGTTTTTATTCACTATTTTGGTGTTTGAATTTGGAACACAAAAATATATCCGGTCTCTATTTCAATGCTTACACAAACTCCTTGCGCTAAGATTCGAAATTCAAAACTCTTTGGTGCAAATAAATTCTCGAGATTTGATTGGTCGATATTTGCGACAAGGAGTTTGGCATTAAACTGTTTTGTGTTCTTTGCTGCCTTTATAAGAAATAAATATTGTTTCACAAGTTGATCACTCTAATGATAATAATAAGAAAATTATGCTTAATTTCAGTCATTGCTCTAATTTTAATGTCCATTTCAATTAATGTAACAGTTCTTATTTCTTGATTAAATTTCTATTTTCGCTAAAATTATGTCTTTTCTCGTAGTCATGGTATAAAGTATAGTATGCAACTCCTGAATAAAGTACGAATTTATATCGAGAGCCATGAATCACTCGCGTCGTTCAGGATTCTAACAGTTGAATCACTCGCTGCGCTCGTGATTCAATCATTAGAATCCTTCTCTTGCTCGTGACTCATCTACGGCCCTCGCTTTAAATCCGTCCTTTATTCACTAGTTGCATAATATACTATTTTTACTGGGAACTATTTTTGAATGGGTTGCGGTAGGTATTATATAAAAAACCTGTTTTTATTTTCTGTACAATGACTTCGAAACAACAAATATTTAATTTAATGAAATTTTGAAGTAATTAGTAGATATGCTAACTTTTCTTATAGGGTTCAAGTCCCGTCCTGGATCTTGACTTTTCCAATTTAAATCTAAAGGATTTTTTAGTTTTCCGACGGAGTAATCCAAAATGTGAGCCACTCCCACTGTCCCACCCGGTAGGACCTGTGCCAGAACCTGCAACGCTGAACTAAAGAAAAGAAGAGAATTGTGCACCACGAGGTTTTTAAGGATACCTTCACTATTTATCGTAAAATTCAAAAATTCGTAACCTGCCTGTCTATAACCTGACTTTATAAATTTTTAGATTTATGCGAAATATTGGTTCGCCGTTTACGATTTATATTATTTTAAAATAATGCCGTGGATATTCTAATTGGTTTACAAAACATTTTTATTTTCCTCTATTGGAGCCCGAGGTCCGATCTCCCACTCTTTCCTTCCACAATTTGATTTATATTGACTTTTACGCCAACTCGCCGTCCTTACAGAAGCAGGCCAAGCCGGAGGCGTGTCGTGTGTGTCCTACACACGCCTGTCAACTCACCGTCGCGGGATAATACCAGACCCCACCATGCGAGCCGCGGTGGCGGCCAAAGTCCGCCGGTAACCCTGGGGTTATCCTTTCAAGGGCTTACCCGGGGTGCCCGGCAATGGTCGCTTGGGGAGACACCGTTTGGTGTTAGTCCGATTCCGACACGCCCACCCCCTCGTTGGGACCGATGGGGCAAAGCCCGTGAGGGTTTCTACACGTTAAAAAAAAAAGTGCCTGCCGTCTGACCCTCCAACTCTGAGAGAAAAGCCTGCGCCAGAGCCTCGACCGTCAATCAGAAAGTGCATGTACGGGCTTACAGGTGAGGTTAACTTTGGTTTCAAATGTCTTGGTAGGGGATGATGATTATATTTTTATTCAGTTCGTCCCTTGAACCGTATATAGCAAGTCCATCAATCTCAAGTTCATCAGTCGATCAATCTTCATGCCGGTTGCCCAAGAAAGGTGCAGAAAATCAACATCGACTGTATGTTCAAGTATACTTATTACTGTCCATGCTAGCTTGTCAGTCTTGCGTTAGCAACGTTAAGCTAAATTTGCTGGTGCAAGCTTTTGCCTGCAAAGATAATACTGAGACGGAATCAAATACGCAACGCTTCGAATGTGAGAACATTATTCACAATTATGCTACAGATAGTCTACTAATACTAAGAATAATAAATTTGAAGAGTATTTTATAGACTCGACTCGATTCTATATGTTCGATTTGAAAAAATCTTTTTGCATTCGAAAGCCCAGTTAAAGGAGAAGGTTGTAGGTTATTTAGCATTACGCTACGACCCATAGGAACTGAGCGCCCGAGTGGAGAAACCGAGAACAGCTGGTGAAACGACTGGCACAGCTGCAAACTAGTTCATAATATCCATTCTCTTTATTATAAATGTTAACTGCATATTTCTTACAATATTCATCATTTATCCATTTTAGGAGACTTTCATGTTTTGCATTCTTGAACATAATCGTTTCTCAATCGATAAAATATCTAACACAATTTTATTCATTTCAGTTTATAAAATAAAAGCAGTTTCTAAACAAATGTGCAAGTTGATTTATTTATGTTCATAAATTATAGTAGTTTGGAGCATTCTAATGACACCCACACGCTTCCACACCTCTTGAACTGATATGCATCAACAGTATACCATACCGCATTAAATTGTACATAGACATGTTATATACCTACTATAATAGAATTGAAAATCTTTAGAAAAGCCCTATTGCTAAGGAGTTGTCGTCGACGTCGTCGTCGTCGACGTCGTCGTCGTTGCCAATTTTCTGTCACGGTTTTGGGTATGAAGGAGATGAGCTATCGAGTTGCTGTTTTCGGTAATAGATTCGTGCTGGGGTGAACCATTGCAAGATAAAAAAAAACGCAAAATATCGCAAAAAAAAAAAAAAAAAAACGCAAAATCGAAAATCCCTTGTATTCGGCTGAGCTCGTCTCAGGAATTCAACTTGTTTTGGTATTCTTATCTGTTTATTCGCGATGGACGAAAATACTACTGAACGGATTTTGATTCGGTTGATTCTACAAGAAAGGTTTTGGTCAGACTTAAAATTTACTGTATGTTTGATTGCAATTGGTTAAGTAGAACCGAAGATATGGTCAAAAATACGATCACCCACCTGCACGCGGGCGGAGCCGCGGGCATCTGCTTGTTATAAATATACGTGGTAATACTATAGACATAACATCTATATCATTAATCTTGCTATTTCCTGAGAATTGCTGTCTAGTGACCAACGAAGTTGACTGACAGTACAATTTCAGTAATTTCCTGTGAGCGCGGGAGGTGTCCGCTGAAAATCTGTGATAATGACGATGACGTCTAGGTATCTGCTGTTTACCCAGTGTAGGAGAACTTTCATTTTAGACGAGCCTGGCAATTATTCTATTGTGTTTTCTGGATTCGTGTTTTACGTCATGGAATAAGGCGATAACACGTTATCACTATTTGGGGATACAATCTCCTAATGTCTCAAGGCGGAACCATACTTCGTTATGTGTTATTTTTTATGCAGTTAGGCTGTATTCGCCCAAATATTTGTTATATTAGCGAACAACACACATGCAATCCACACTTCGTGATTACAAAAACCACACAGCACATTAAAATCCATGCCAACTATAACCCACTAAAACTAAACCCATTTATAAACCAACAAAGCACTTCCATGAACACATCTTCCGTATATCCCCCGACACATCAAACCCTACTTCCCCGTACTATTTTAACATCATTTATAAATAATTGTTGTATGGAACAGCTGCTACCCTACCATGGATCCATGGAAGACAAACACCGTGACGGTATAATGGCCGTGACGACTGATGCCCATTGCGCATTGCTCGAGTGGCTTAACAGGTACCATAAGAAGGATGATAGCGTTCGGAAGAGTGGAATATTTTTGGAGTTATTCTTTAAAAACTTTATATTACAGCTTGACTTGAATTTATCTATTTTATATAATGGAATCTTTCGAAGTTACTTTTACCAATTTCAAAACGACCTATATAGACACCCACTTTACATTGTATACGTATCAAGGACCGATGACAATACAATAATTTCAATAATTTGGATTAATTTAATTAATGACTTGTCATCGTCAGCTTATTACAGATTTTCCAATTGTAATGATAATCTTGTGGACTTTATATGACTATTAGAACAAACTCATCATACTAAATCGTTAAAGGTCAGTTCAGTCAGTTTGGAGCCTAAACCCAGAATTCAGTATGTAAGCATTAAATTAATAAGTAGGTGAGAATCGATATTATGATGACAGGCCAAAAATATTAAATAGATGCATATATTATACACATCTACATATATTACGTCTAACAACAAACTGTGATATAGAAACGTCTTTTTAGCGAAATCTTGAAAAATACATAGCCGAACTTTCACGCAAAAGTCAACACTAAGCCTTTCGAGGAAAGTTAGCTAGACAGTTGAAATTTTCACAGATGATGTATTTCTGTTGTCGCTATAACAGCAAATACCACATGCCACAATCTATTATCGCACCGCTCACCACAGACAGGGAATTCATCCTCACACGTTGCAACCGGCAACGGTGCGCACAGTAAGATATGAAAGAAACTTCATTCCGCGCACGCTCAAACTGTGGAATGATCTTCCTGCTGTGGTTTTCCCAAGCGACCACAATATGGGGTTCTTCAAGAAGGGAATTAGAAGGTTTCAACAGGGTCGGCAGCGCGAGTGTGACGCCCCTGGTGTTGCACACGTTCATAGGCCACGGTAACCGCTTCCCATCAGGTGGGTCGTGTGCTTGTCTGCCGCCTAAGTGGTAAAAAAAAACTAAAAATCAGAATGAAATAAATATTCAAGGGCACGCCCATACAACAAACGTGATATTTTATGCTCATTTTTGCTCGATGTTGATAATTGCAACAGGTAGATAATGGTACGGAACCCTTCGTGAGCGAGTCCGACTCGCATTTGGCCGGCTTTTTTATGGCGCTCGACTGAACTTAGTCTGGATTTAGCCAATAATATAATCAAACCGTCTAAATAATATTACTGGTAAATTTAACACAAATATTGTAACCACGAAATCTAAAATCAAGAGAAAATCTTAAACCTCGTCAGTATGACAACTAGTGTAGAAGACTTTCGCTTCAGGGCCACACGCAAATCACACCCTTAAAGCAAAAATACAAAAAAAAAAATTCAAAAGCGAACCCTGGCTACGATGTGAAAGCCACGGTTGCTACCAGGATCATCCCTAGACTGATGATGACTAGAATCACTAACTATCATATTTTTATGAGCAATCACATTACTAAACACGGGTGTGGTGTTTTTGGGGTTCCACCAAGATCTTCGGGGGCCAAGCTACCTTAACTGTAAGCCGGTACATAATCGGCATCATACTAATGACAGCGCTAGTCCCAGTTGCATACTATAAGCTTGTACTTTGGAACCCGAGGTCCGGTCCAGGTGTACCGACTCGCAAGTGAAATTAACTTCGCACAAACTCCTACACCAAAAAAATCCTATTCTTAGCTTATACGCCTCTATGGTTCGATGCCCTACAGAAATAGATACGTTTGTTGTTTTCTATTTTTTTCAAAAGAGTATTCAAGATTTGAACTTAAAAATATCTCCAACATAGTTTCAAACCCATTATGTCACACATTGTAAGAGCAGCACGCTCTTAACCAAAGTGCCACTTAATATAAATAGCTGAACACAAGTAGCACCTAATTAATTCTAAAGCCGTTGAGTCTCAGCTATATTAAGACTTGAAAATACACTCAAAATTAACGAGTTGACAGATTAGTTCGACAAATTAAGGCGGCGCCATTAAATCTAAGATATTTGAGACCACACAAAGAATTTTAGTTGTTGAAAACTATTTCAAATCGCTTTTAGCTAGGGAAGATAACCATATTCCAGTTTGGAACTAATCGTCTATCGCTATGATAGTTATTTATATTTTCTATCCTAATATAAGGTAGCTAACAAACATACGACCCACTTTATGTTCATCGATTACACTGGCCTATAACCACTTGCAACAATAGACGTGTCCTACTTACAGAGGAGAACAGAGAGAAGAAAAGGGTAGTGGACACGAGAGGGAATAGAGTTGGGGTAAAATTAAAGAAAGGGAGAAAAGGCCTCTGTTAGTTTCTCCAACCGGACGAAGCAATATAATATTACTAAACGTCGATTTTAAGTGTCAGAGCAGTACTTCTCCACTTCTCCATTCACCCACTGAATTATTATCCTCATTTTCCGTGTATACTGTGAGGGTAGCGCTTTTCGAGAGTCACCTATTCTTTGAACAATATATGAATTATATATCTCTATGCTTCCAGCCTGTCCAGCGTACCTGCGTTGTTTCTGTTGACACAACATACTTAGGTAACGAAGAGCATGTCAATCAGCCGGTTCCACCTGTCATCCAGCATTCATATCAATTTGAGTACAGTTGATAATACTTTCTAATAAATTCGACACAGGTTCTTAAACATTGAAGCTTTTTCTGGGGCTAGTCTAGTATCACTTGGTGTTTAGTGAGTCACCACAGTGTTGTTAGTAAATCCAATAAATAATAAATACTAATGTAAGATATTTTTACTATAATTTATAGCTTTTGTCGATAAAGAAAAACATCGTAATAGAAACTCAGACAGTTTGAGTTCTCTATTTATGTTCCTAAAAGTAGATAACCTATGTTGACGACCTCTGTGGCGTAGCAGTATAGCATTCGACTGCAAAGTCAGAGGTCGCGGGTTTGATTCTCGCTCAGTGCAAATATTTGTGTGCATGAATATCAATATTTGCATTGGTCTGGGTGTGATAATAATATGTATGTATTAACAAAAAAAAGGTATCTAAGTATGTTTATCCGCATTCTAAAAACCCATAACGCAAGTTAAATAAGCTATGCTTAATTTGGGTCTAGATAGCGCTGTGTGGATGTCGTAGAGTATTTATTTAGTTTTTACTTTAGCAAGAATTTTCTGTTGATAATAGTGATGTTAAAATCTAAACCCTTCCCTCGTCATAATAGAATCTATAAGAACCATATTTTTTTTAAGATCATTTTTATGTAAAGCAATTTGCTTTCAATACCAATTCCTTATGCTCTTATCTGATCGAATTTATGCGTTCATAATGATGTATCAGAAAAAAACTATGAAGCAACATTCGATCGAAGCTGTCAGGCACACCATTCTTCCGGTATGATTGAGTAATGTAACTATATGATTGAAAACATATTTTTTTCGTAAGGTACAAAAAAAAAAAAAAAAAAAGGTACATGTGAATTTTAAACAATAAAAAACAGAAAGCTTCCTTCCGTTGCGCACGCGCGTTAAACAAACACACATGTACTCGGACATACAATTGAGTTATATGTATAATGTTACGTGCCGTGTGTGTGGTCGTCGCAAGGTTGATCGCTTTTGTCGATAAGATAGTGCCATCTATGTTACAATACGGTACCTTTATAGATATTTTGGATTACCTACTCCGATAACGTTGAAATAAATTTTAATTTTGGTACTTTTTATAGTATACTTTTAATGTATAATTACTTAATATTGACGTTAATTAGCCGAATTTGGTTTGTGATGATTAGGAAGACTAAAAAACTTTTTGCCTTTTTACCATTTGCAAATGGATAATTTTACCATCAGGTGCCTATTCAATAGTTTTTGGACTTTAACTTCAAAACAGGTTGTTGGAACCTTTACGAGTTCCTGGGCCATCTCCAGTTTCGAGATGCCCCCCTCGGGTGGGGGAACCACGGCATCCCCGTCTTGCCCCGGTTTGGGGAAGGGGCGCTAGTCGCCTCACCTGCCACCCCCAGGCCTGCGCTCATGGAGGACGGAGGTCGTTAAGCGACCTACGGCGCCTGAGTCGCCTGCGACGCGCGGCGAGCATGTTGCGGGCTCGGCGGGCCGGGGGCCGGGAGAGTTCTGAACCTCTCCCGCGGGCGCGCTCCGCCACATCCTTCGAGAGCATTACATACTCGCAGAAGGAGGCGGCGGCGGCCCACGCGCTCGCGCTCCGCACCATTGCCGCAATCATGCTGCCGAGCGAGAGGACTCCCATCCCGATGGTTGCCACGAGGTCACGCCTCGGCGCCTCCCACGCCGGGCAGTTCGCCAGCGTGTGCAGCCCTGAGTCCTCGCTAGCGTCGCAGTGATGACACTCAGGCGTTGGCTCCTTCCTGATCCGATGCAGGTGGTCCCCGAAACACCCCTTCCCTGAGACCACCTGCGTCAGTCAGTACGAGAGGCTTCCGTGTCGCCTCTCTAGCCAATCCACCATGATGGGCCTTACCACCGCTATTGCGGCGTGCCCTGCGCTTGGTCGCACAAGTCGTTCCTTCCACTCCACCACGATGGCCTGGCAGAGCTGGGACTGTACGGTCTCGATTTCACGAGGCTCGGGGTTCCGTCCCTGCTCCCGCGCCTCCTTTCGCCACTGGTACAGTTGCGAAA
Organism: Cybosia mesomella; assembly: GCA_946251805.1. Classification (NCBI taxonomy): domain Eukaryota; kingdom Metazoa; phylum Arthropoda; class Insecta; order Lepidoptera; family Erebidae; genus Cybosia; species Cybosia mesomella. The sequence goes on along the minus strand of OX276402.1, from coordinate 24,625,495 downwards.
GGGCTCTCGCCTCCAGGTCCCATGGCGAAGTTCCGGCAAGGAGACTCGCCGCCTCGAAGGAGATCGTGCGGTACCCGCGGATGACCCTGATGGCCATAACTCGCTGCGGAGCGCGCAGCATTCGCACAGTTCTGGTCCTCAGGGCCTCCGCCCATATTGGGCACCCATACAGAGCCATGGACCGCACGATCCCCGCGTAGAGTCTCCTGCAGGAGTCATCGGGCCCCCTCATGTTGGGCAACAGCCGAGCCAGAGCAAAAGCTGTGCCCTTCAATTTGTAAGTCTGAAGTCCCATCGGCCGTCGAGCACGAGCCCCAAATATTTCATTTGGGGCTTGATGCCGATGCGATTCCCTCCCTCGATGAGACTGGATCCCTCGGTTGGCTTGCTCCGAGGCCCATGAAAGAACAGGGCCTCGGTTTTATGCAGAGCCACCTCGAGACCCAGCCGCCGGATCCGCTCAACGACTTGGGCAACCGCGGTCGTGGCCTTTAGGGTCGCTTCGCGGTACGTCGCCCCGCACGCCGTCACGAGCGTGTCGTCCGCGTAGCACGTGACGGCGGCACCGCCTACGAGCTCACCGCGAAGCACCCAGTCGTATCCGATGTTCCACAGGAGCGGCCCCAGGACCGATCCCTGTGGAACACCGCACGACATTTCACACCTACCGAGACCGGTCACGGTTGGGTAGATAACGGCTTTCTCCGTCAAAGACGCCCCGACTATGCGGCGGAGGTAGAGAGGCACTTCGTGATACACGAGCGCCTCCCTAATGCAACTCCAGGGCAAGGTGTTGAACGCGTTGGCGATGTCCAGGGACACCGCCAACATCACCTCACCCCGGGGCCATCTGGGTACCTTTTTTTTTTTTTTTTTTTTTTTTTCGTGCGGAAATCCCTTCGGATACCCCCCCCCGCCGGCCAGCGGGGGTGGTTATGTCGGGCTTGCACCGACTAAAACCGCACGCCGTCTCGGGTCTTCAGACGCCGGGGTGTAAGGTTACCCATAGAGCATATCCCTCGCACCCCGGCTGACCCTGGGCCATCTCACCACTAACAGCATCGCTCATCCTGTCTCCTCTGAAAGCAGAGGAGTACGGAGAGCGATGTGTTCCCGCCACGTTGGGTATTGGCCAACGATCAATGCCAACCCTATGAAGGGGTGAAGGGGAAGCCATTGACCGCCGCCCAGGGTGTACCGGCCGCTCCGATTCCGTTCCCCCCGGACTGCAGCGGGATCGGAATCGGAGCGACACTCGAGGAGGTTACCCAATACACACCCCGGCCATCTGGGTACCTATCCTTAATCCTATCAGAATATTGAACTACCCTCATTTCTGTAAACTTATCGTTGTAATATAGACATTCTGTGGACAATACTGGACATGTTGGGTCAATGTTTACACCGGCCTTAATACCTACGAAAAAGTTGTCAGACAAATGTTTATTCCACCTGCTTTCTTAATATATGAAATTCTCACATCACGGCGCGGCGGCCGGTTTAGTATTTTATAGTATTTTAGTCCTATATTCACAGTTTTCGCGGCTTTGTGACCAAAAAGGTTATGCAATCGATATAGGCATTAATATTTTAAAGATGAATCTTCATACAAAAATCTTATATCATTAGAACGATCTAGTTTATTAATTATGTAGGTCTACGGTTTTAGAGCTATATTAATATCTAGTTTATGGGTTTGTTACGAAAGAGGTTACGCAATCAGTATAAGATATCAGGTATCGGTATTTGAATTAATATTGACACAAAAAATAATAGGTAATATTTTGTAGTCCTCAAACAATACTTCCAACCTTTTTGTTTTTCGTTCGGAAATCCCCCCGGATACCCTCCCGCCGGGAAGCGGGGGTGGTTATGTCGGATTTGAACCGACTAAAACCGCACGCCATCACCCCCAGGCCTGCGCTCATGGAGGATGGAGGTCGTTTAGCGGCCTCCGACGCCTGGTCGCCAGTGTCGCCACCGCGCCTCGCGGGCCCTGCGGATCGGGAGAGACCGGAGTGTCTCCCGGACCCGCTCCGCCGCCTCCTTCTACGAGCAAGTAATGCTCGAGAAGGAGGCGGCGGCAGCCCACGCGCTTGAGCTCCGCACCATCGCTGTGAGCAAGACGCCGGGTGAGAGGACTCGCAATCCCAGGGGCGCCACGAGGGCCCGCCTCGGCGCCTCCCACGCCGGGCACTCCGTCGGCGTGTGCAGCCCTGAGTCCTCGCTTGCATCACAGTGATGGCACTCAGACGTTGGCTCTTTCCTGATCTGATACAGGTGGTCCCCAAAGCATCCCTTCTCAGAATGTTTCCAATCCTAAAGTTAAAATTTTATCACAAGTGAATCAATATGGACTCTAGCGAGAACACTACGCGAAGCTTTTATCTAACGTACTCTTGAAAACTGCGGTTTTTTATGCGAGAATATCACAGATTAAGCGTAATTAACAACAATATTGATTAGGAGGTTTTTAGAGGATTAGGAATAACATCAAATAAATCGCGATAGAATCCGTTAAAAATAGTTTTATTTCAATAACAACAATATGTTATTTTAAAATGTAATGTGTCGCCACACTGTTCACTCATGTGGAATTAAATGTAAACGTTTCCCCTAAAAGGTATTATGAACAAAATTATGGAAATTGTATGTCCTGAAGGATCTGTTTTTCACAGGAAAATATATTCATATTTTTTCCACCCCTAGAAGATAACTCACAAGGGCATAGGGTGTTTTTTTTTATTGTGCGGAGATCTCTTCGGATACCCCCCGCCGATCAGCGGGGGCGGTTATGTCGGGCTTGAACCTACTAAAACCGCACGCCTTCTCGGGTCTACAGACGCCGGGGTGTAAGGTTACCCATAGAGCATATCCCTCGCACTCCGACTGACCCTGGGCCATTCGCAGTTTCCCCTCTGATAACAGCAGAGCAGGGGTACCTGGAGCGACCACCCCTCCCCGCGGGCCTTGCAGGCCCGCCATACCCCGACCCCCTCGTGCAATGGGGTCAGCTGGCCCTGAAAAGGGCAGGTTGGTCAGACTCTTGGCCGTTGACGTTGACGCCAGCTACTCCAGAGGAGCAATCAATGATGCGTCATCGCCCACGTTGCCCAGGGTGCACCAAACTTGGAGGTGATCCAACCAGTCGCACCCCCACATGTACGTACCTATTCCTCGAAGTCAAGTTTGTCAAATTTTATTAAGGCGAGGTTCCCTGAGGATGGGTGTTTTAGATAAGGATTTTTCGAAATTGACAAGTTTTGTATTCTGAAAATCATATATGTTATTCTAGGCTATTCAAACTACTATTTTCGGTTATCCGATACACGATGACTTTTACTTTGCTCGATAGAATTTGCTCCCAAAGTTTGGTCTAACCCAAAACGGATTGCAGTTTTATATAAGTTGTGTTCAGTTTAGAAAAATAAAAATGATACCAAAATGAAGGTCATTAATAGGAGAGTGAAAAACGGTTATAAAAATTTACATAAATTCTGAATTATACCATGAAAATTCAAAATACCTACATTTTCTACCTATATGACGCGTTCGGAGAGTCAATCAGTCCCGAGCGGAATGTGTTAGAGGCAGGACGTGTGTCAGTTTGCGGCAGATGCACAACGAAATCGTATGATTTTAAAATTTCAAATCGTAGAGAATGTGCCAGATGTACAAATCCAATGATAAAAAACTCGAACTTTTACGAACACAATGCTAGTATTAGTACACTGTTTCCTGTAAAGTAAAAGTTGTGTAAATAAGTAAATAAGTAAGTAAATCAAAAGGTGAGGTTGGCTTGAGCCTCAAGGATGTTGGTAGAGCCGTATACGCTCTACTTATAAAAAATGTAACTGTAAATAAAACTAAACAATGCTACAAAACATATTAGGTAGACACTAAGCATATGACATTTAGACCCGTTTACCTCACAGGAACAAAGTGTAGGCGAACATACATACACATGCATAACAAGCCCATTGTATTAAGATACTCGTTACGAAAACATTTCCTCAACTTATGAATATATTGGTATTATGATGTGGTCATCGGCACAACGAACGACTCTATTAGCTATCAATGCAAGTGAGAAAGAATCTAGCAAATGAATCAGATATACCAGTAGAATAAGCTCGTCATAATAAGATACTTTGTGCAATTTCATTTCCTTATATCTATACTATTATAAAATTGTAAATTGATCGTATCTGTACATTGAAGCTGTTTTGAAAAAACTTGAGTTATGTTAAATGAAAGATTCTGAACACAAAAATATTTCTTTTTGGAATTCTTGTCTGTTTGTTCGCGATGGAAGTAAAAACTTCTGAACAGATTTTTATGTGGTTTTTCTATTATAAAAGTCTTGATCAGACTTAAAATCTGCCGTATTTTCGATTGCAATTGGTTCAATAGAACTGGAGATATGTACAAGAAACTATAAACAGCCTCCGCACGGGCGGAACCGCGGGCATCAACTAGTACTATTATAAAATTGTAAATTGATTTGTCTGTACATTGGATTTATTTGAAAAAAATACTTAGGTATTGTTAAATCATGTAAAATTAACGATTAGTAACCTAAAATATATTTTATGGAATTCTGGTGTGTTTATTGGCGACTAGAGGGCCATTCACTATACCCATAATTTATAAGTTTTCATATAATGTATAAGAATCTGTCGGATTTGCTGACATTAATGATTACTGCTCCGCTCCTTTAGGTAGCAGCGTAATAATATGTAGCCTATGGCACTCACAAATAATGTGGCTTTCTATTGCAAAAACAATTTTCAAAATCAGTTCAGTAGATCCAGAGATTACCCCCTACAAACTCACAACTTTTACCTCTTTATACTATCAGTATAGATGGACGCTAAAACTGCTGAACGGATTTAGTTTTTTTATTGGAAAACATACATAATACATATACTCACGCCTTTTTCCCTCCGGGGTAGGCAGAGAAAACAGACCGCCATCTGCTTCTGTCCTTACATACTTCACGAGCTTCCTTCACTGTCATTAAACCTTTCATACAAGCCCGCCGGTTTCGAGTGCTTTTGACCTGCCCTTTTTTCAGTATCTCATTAATTTGATCAGTGTATGTCCTGCGAGGTCGACCCCGGCTTGCCTGCCCACTTACATCTGCCTTATATTCTTGGTGTGTCATTCGCTCAGTTCTCATTCGTTCCAAGTGCCCAAACCACCTTAGCATACCCTTTTCAATTCTATTAACAACATTCTCTTTCAGGCCACACCATTCTCGTATATCTGTATTCCTCTTCCTATCAGCCAACCTTACTCCACACATACTACGCAATGACCGCATCTCCACTTCATTCACTCTACTTTCATGATTTTTCTGCCATACCTACCCAACTTTCACTTCCATACATTAATGTGGGACTAGCACGCCGTTATGAACCGCCAGTCGTGCCTTTTATACAAGTATACAAGTTTAAAATCTGCCGTTACCTTTTTTTTTTCGTGCGGAAATCCCTTCATATTTGATCACAATTGGTTACTCGAGACCTATTTTGATCAAACATACCGAAGATATAGTAGATCGGAAAAAGAGAACATCTAGGACGGGACTTGAACCCGCGACCAGTCCCTTACAATCCAGTAAGGGACTGGTCCCTGTAAGGGACTGGTCGTGGGTTCAAGTCCCGTCCTAAATGTTCCCTTTTTCCGATCTAAAATCTATAGGAAAATTAAGCATATAAATTGCTTAAAAATTTAATTGAATACCGGAGATATGACCAAAAGTGGCGATAACCAACATCCACGCGGGCGTAGCCGCGGGCATCATTAGTTATGAATGTATAATGATGTGGTTTATACGACAAAGCGGTTCGATTAGCTATGAATGCAAGTGAGAATCTGACAACTTAATCAATCATATAATATAATACGCTGGTAAAGATAAGTACTAGATAGGGAAACATTTTTTCCAGTTTTGAATATATTTCATTACACATTCTGCTCTCGTTCCCGTCACCCATGGGAACCTATTCCCGGGATGAAAAGTAGCATGTGAGCATTTCATACTATAAATACATAATACCAACCAGATCCGTTCAGCCGCTAAAGCGTGATTGCATCCAAACATCCTCACAAACTTTCACATTTATAATATTAGTAGGAAGTAGAAGAAGGCAGCGGAGCGGATCAGGGGGAGGCAGAAAGCCTCGCTGACGAGATCCGCCGCCCGCGAACTGGGCGGCGGACGCGCGCATTTCTGCGCCTCATGCCGCCCTAGTGAGGCCGCGGGTGGATGGGGCGGGGTTTGCCCTCCACCCGCAGTAGAGCCCCCCGCGAATAGAAAAAGGAGAAGAGTGGACCCCTGGGCTCCAACGTGCAATCTTTGAATGAGGCATATTCTTTTATTAGTGGTTTAGCAAAAACAGAAAACAGCAATTCAGGGCTATGGGTAAATGCATACCCGATAAATACTCTTTGTATGTTATAATATCGAATATAATAATCGAATTCATTGAAGGTCAGTTATATCAGTATCATGCATAGTAACTGCTGTATTTATTATGCTAATTAACGGTCGATATTTTTTTTGTAATAAATAATTGGTATTAATTAAAAGACGTGTCCTAACTACTCAATCAATTATTTAGTCTGTTTTTACTGCTGTGTCAATGAAATGTCAGGAACTTCATCAAACGAGATTTGGAACTGGTATGTTGATATTCAATAAGTAGGCAGACAAACTCATAATTGGCAAATAAATCTTAAAAGCAAACTTACTTTCAGTCTAGTAAAATATCATTGATCAAAAACTATTCACAGATGATTTCTGTTTTAGAATCATAATCATGACTTTCACGTCTGTCTCATGATCGCATTTTTTACATTCATCTTTGATCTTTCGATCTTCTTCCGAGCGCCAATCCCAATCGCATCGAAAGTGCGAGTCTTCGGAGCCCGGGATCCACTCTCTTGCTACTTCTTTAAATGGTTTGATTCGGCTATTATGGGAACGACTGCCAACTGAAGTCATAACCCCGAGAGGAAAGCCCGCAACAGAGCCTCGCCCGTCAATCAGCAGAACGATGTACCAGCTGGCTAGTGAGGTATTTCACTAATATATTTAACTTTTTTATTAAGTTCAAACTCCAGTTTTTATTGTGGAAGCTGATTCTTGCTTGGTGGGCTAAATTATAGGTTTGCTATCCCTGCCGTGTCTGATGTTTTACTTATAGTAATTTACGTATAGAAAGGTGTGATATTTCCCCGGCTGAGCCTACCCTTACCAGCAAGCCATAAATTGACACCTCGCCAGAGGTTATTTTTCCCAACTCCCACCGTATGACGGCGTTGATCTTCTACTACTTCCTTCATAAACCTATTCATGACCTACAACTTTCAGATTGCGTCTAATTTAAAAAAGTCACCAAGTATTTCGCCCCTCACTCTCCCTTCCTCCAAATCGTGACACTATTTATTTTTGTTCTGTAACACTTGGTTTGGCAGTATACAGTAGAACATACTATATTTTAGACTTATTCTAATAAAAACATCAACAACTTTTACTTGGCCTTATTGCTCCAAGAATACATGTAAATTCTTTATAAAACTGTCTCAATTGAACGGTCGACTACCTTTCTATCGACTATATTATACCGCAATAATATACTTACTCTCTCGTTTTATGAAATCCTAGAATTTTAAACTAGATTTGTGAATAGAAATGGTACTTGTTTCACATTTCGCTTACATGTTAAATGGGTGTAACCAGGATGTGTACCAGTGGTGGAGTGTGGACTTTCTGTATTTTAATGATGAATATTCTTAACTAGCGATGATCGATCGTATAAAAACATTACGAGCACAACTGCACTAATCAAATAATATTATCAAGTAGGTACAACTATTCGCGGAAACTGTCTGCATTTTAAGTTGAATCAAGCTATTAATTGTATTAGTGGACAATTAGTCCTTTCAAGTGAAATTTATTGTAAAGATTTTGCAAGTTAAATTGCTCTCGATACTTACGTAAGCTTGTATGGAGTGTCTGAGGTCATTTACTGATGTCCATTATCTCATGGACTAATGTTTTATATACACATTGTAAGTAATAGGAGATTATCAAGCTGTAAATATACTTTTCAGAGGGAAATCTCTTCGATAAAGTATAGGTACCTAATGGTAGTCATTTCCGGAAATAGTCAATTTAGGAAAGTGGGTCTTATCCAGAAAGTAGTCATTTCGAAAAAGTAGTCATTTCCGGAAAGTGGTCATCTTAGGATAGCGGTCATTGTTGCCGTAAAGGTCTAACTTTAACGTTTTGTATAATCTATATACCTTATCACTGGTTGGAGGGGTGCGACTGGTTGGATCACCTCCAAGTTTGGTGCACCCTGGGCAACGTAGGCGATGACGCATCATTGATTGCTCCTCTGGAGTAGCTGGCGTCAACGTCAACGGCCAAGAGTCTGACCAACCGGCCCTTTTCAGGGCCAGCTGACCCCATTGCACGAGGGGGTCGGGGTATGGCGGGCCTTCAAGGCCCGCGCGGGTGGTCGCTAAAGGTACCCCTCTGCTGTTATCAGAGGAGGGTCAGTCGGGGTGCGAGGGATATGCTCTATGGGTAACCTTACAGCCCGGCGTCTGTAGACCCGAGACGGCGTGCGGTTTTAGTCGGTTCAAGCCCCCCGCTGTCCGGCGGGGGGGTATCCGAAGGGATTTCCGCACGTATAAAAAAAAAAGGTATGAGACGCCCCGAACGCAAAAAGTGTCTTGGGGCGATTAGACCGCGGTCCGAATAAAACTTGGTATGAATAAAAAACACCCGTAATTATAAGTCCCAGATTTCCATAAAAATAATTAAGACAAAAAAAATCGACGCGGTTCAGCACGATACTCATACACCTCATCTCTATATAGTACCTTTTTTTTTTTTAGAAACTGCTGGCTTTTGACGGCGGATTCGCTCACGTCAATTAACGATCGTCGGTGCGTTGTGGGCTTTGGAAATATTTTTCTTTAAGTATATAAGAAAGGACTTTTTTCAAGCCCAATCAAAATGAGGAGTAAGCTGACACCAGACTCCGAGGTGAAAGCCTCAGATGCAACCGGAAACAACGCTAAGATAATGATAAGTCAGGGTGAAGCCCGTGGGGGATTACAAACGGTAAAAAAAAAGGTTAAAAACACATTCAGTTGTGTGTAGTGTGGAAAATTATTTTCATCAAACTGTACGGCATCCATTTAATAAATGTAGGCACTAAGCAGATAACGCTTATTGGATAGATAACGCAGATTGATTTGATATAGTGCGCGAATTTTACACAATAACATTTTAACTAATAATGTTGTAATATTGTGAACTTGAATAATAATAATGATTTGTGGCTGTATTGTGGTTTGTTATGTATCTTTAGGTACCATCTAAAGGATCATGCCCATCAACGGTACTGGTTTTTCTCATGCATCAAGATAAAAATTATATTACAATTATTTTCTTTATTTTTGAAGTCATTCTGCAATTAGAATTACAATTTTGTATAGGGGTTTATTTTGTAAACTAAAAAGTTATGAATTACCTACTGCCGGCTATTCTTACGTTAAAGTTTTGCCATAATCAAAATAAGTAAATATATTGACAACTCTAATCGATTTTTTTTGGATACGATTGGAAAGGTAAATCGCGGGGTTTTATATAAATAATAAAGCGAGATGATACTACTGTGGTGTGAAATAATTAGTATTTACCACACACAGTAGTCGTATTATTTTGCTTTCAAAACTTTTTAAAGCAATTTCACTTTGTTGCTAACGATACATAATATGAATGATTGCATAGATTTTTTTTTAATTATCTTGCTTCGGTTTGATATAAATCGAACCTTTTTAATAAATGAATGATTATACAACTAAATCAGTCATTTGAAATAATTATGTATCGAGTGTATTTATTCGAGTAATCAATTTTCATTTAAAATCTAAAATGGCAACATTGGTGTTGATGTCTCAAACATTCATTGCGAAATTGAAATTGCGTTATAAATATTACAGTTTTTTTTGTGTTGATCGAGTCCTACTCTCCACAGTAATTGTGATATTCATTGTAACTATTTGTTTATTTCTTGTTTTCAATCACTGTCGCTAACTTTAATGTGAAATTGTGAATCTTACGCCAGGACGTTTTTACGCCAGGAAGTTTTCACTTTGTTTGAAGTTTGTGTGTGATTCGACTTTTTCTAGTAAACCATCTGGCAACATATGTAGCACAAGAAAATCTTAACAGAAGGAGAGCTATCTTCCAAACAATTGATGGCAATCATCCTCATTTGGATAGATTCCCACGACTCACAATTACTGACCTTAAGCGGTTTGCTCTAGGTACATATCAATTAAAACAGGCCAGATCTTACTTCGGGGAACATGTTCGTCAGTCTGGAATATATTCAGTGGAAGTGAATACTGAAATTGATGAGGATATTCCTCTGATTTTAGGCCTAAATAATTATTTGTTAAGAGGTAGGATTAAATCCAGGCATGTGAACAGTCGTACATATTACACGTATTTATTAATAAGCAGAGACGATGCTGTAGCAAATACATTACAAGCCATAGTAGGTTATTGTTGCAACTGCCTTGTTGGTAAGCGAACTGTTGGCTGCTGTGCTCACATAATGACAGTGGTGTGGTTTTTGAGTTGGGCTCGATACAATGATATCACTGCTCCAGCATCTTATTTAGATGTTTTTTTTAATGAAAATGATGAATGAAGTCATTCGCTGTTTCTACATGTATAGGTACTTACCTATACCGGCGTCTGCAGACCCAAGACGGCGTGCGGTTTTAGTCGGTTCGAGCCCGACATAACCGCCCCCGCTGGCCGGCGGGGGGGTATCCGAGGGGATTTCCGCACGAAAAAAAAAAAAAAAAAAAAAAAAAAAGGTACTTACCTACCTACTTACTGTAAGGGGTAAAAAACTATGATTGATTATATACCTACCTACATGTTTAAAGTGCTACCAGTGTCACTGGATTAAATTAAAGATCTCTTTGAATTCTGTTGTTTTTTTTACAGCTCTCCTTTTTTTTGTATTTGTAACTGTTTTAACAGGAAATATAAAGGCAAAGTGCTGATTTATTTAAGTCTATCCCATCAGATATGCTAATTAATCTGCTACGACCTATAAACTTACCTCTATACACGACGGATATTTCTATTTTGAGGTTAAGTTACGTTTTCTAAAAAAACTTGGAAATGCGGGTTTTGATTCCAAAATGGCAATTGTAAATGGTTATTTGGTTAATTTATAAACCATCTAAAACAACTTTGGAATTGACGCAACCCTGTACCGTGGTCCATATTGTCGTGGTCATTCTCCTTTGGGGTGTGTGTTGGGTAACCTCCTCGAGTGTCGCTCCGATTCCGATCCCGCTGCAGTCCGGGGGGAACGGAATCGGAGCGGCCGGTACACCCTGGGCGGCGGTCAATGGCTTCCCCTTCACCCCTTCATAGGGTTGGCATTGATCGTCGGCCAATACCCAACGTGGCGGGAACACATCGCTCTCCGTACTCCTCTGCTTTCAGAGGAGACAGGATGAGCGATGCTGTTAGTGGTGAGATGGCCCAGGGTCAGCCGGGGTGCGAGGGATATGCTCTATGGGTAACCTTACACCCCGGCGTCTGAAGACCCGAGACGGCGTGCGGTTTTAGTCGGTGCAAGCCCGACATAACCGCCCCCGCTGGCCGGCGGGGGGGTATCCGAAGGGATTTCCGCACGATAAAAAAAAAAAAAGGTACCATCTAAATTTCGGGGTGCGAGGGAAATGCTCTATGGGCAACCTTACACCCCGGCGTCTGTAGACCCGAGACGGCGTGCGGTTTTAGTCGGATCAAGCCCGACATAACCGCCCCTGCTGGCCGGCGGGGGGGGGGGGGGGGGGTATCCGAAGGGATTTCCGCACGGAAAAAAAAAAGGTGCCATCTACATTAAGGAGACTAGATCCCACGACACAGGAATTCTAGTGTGGGGTCAAGGGATCAATGTTATCTACATGTTCCATGAGACAATAAAAATTATTATTATATTATTATTAGTGGACAAAATTAGGAGTAAAAAAAACCAAAAGTTTATAGGTGCAGCAAGCTTTGTTTGAAGAAAAATATTCATCCAGTAAATTTAATAAATTGGAAATTATAGATTTTGAATATGAACTTTTTTTAACGTCAGTATTTTTCGAATAATCTTGAGGAAACCATCGATAAAAAAATGTCGAGAGTCGGCAACCCTAATGAACGGTAACCATTATGACGCTCTATGCAGTTTCCGGATGCAAGTTTGTTTTTCTCAATGGAATGTCATTTTATCATTAAGAAAAACAAACTGCCTATTAATATTCTAGTCTTGTAAATAGATATACTTATACTAGTTATTTATGCAACTGCGGTATAATGAGGGGTATTAAAACATGAATGTGGGTTTATCACACGAAGCGAAGCTGAGTGTGATAATAGTATCACATGAGTGTTTTAATACCTAATTATACAGTTGCATACAAGACTTTATCTACACCCATGATGTGTCCTCTATAAAATAGTAAGTAAACAAAACAATTTGCAAAAATAATAGCGAAGAAAAATAGCGGGAATTCGAATTCGAACGAATAAGCTTTAATTTTTTTTTACGGCGCGCCGCCGCCGCTGTGGTGGTGCTATGCAACGCGCGTGAATGACAGTTCTTTTTTTGAAACTCATACAGGTTCCACGCATCGGGCGGTAAGAATTTGGCTGTCTGATGAGTAACCCTTTGCGCGGAAGAGATTGAAAAAGCGAAAGGAGTGTTATTATGAAATTTCATACAACATTATAACACCCGTTCGGATGATATTATGGTTATTATGACATTGGATGTATTAATGTTGGCAATAAGCTAACTGTTTCAGAATCTTTTATAGAGGATTTATAGCATGGGTGTAGATAAAAGCAATTAATGAGTTGATCTATGTATTATTAATTTACTTGGTACATGATCAAGATGAGTAACAACTGTAATAAACCTAACTATTGCAGGAAACGAAACTGGTTCTTCTTTCAAAAATTCCACTGTTAGGTATACTCGGTAGCCCAGGGTCAGTCGGGGTGCGAGGGATAATTATGCTCTATAGGCAACCTTACACCCTATCTATGTCTGTAGACCCGAGACGGCGTGCGGTTTTAGTCGGTTCAACCCCAACATGACCGCCCCCGCTGGCCGGCGGGGGGGTATCCGAGGGGATGTCTGCACGAAAAAAAAATTCAATAAATTTCGTCTATGTATGGGACGTTGTCGCCTATATTTTCTAGGTCAGAGGCCGTCCGCTGCCTTATGCGTGTCCCGCACTGCGTATAGTTTCGTGTAAATAAATAAAACCAAGCTAAAACATTATTTTAAATTTATATAAAGCTATTCCATTTCATACAACATACTGTTGTTGTATTTAGGTAATTATAAGTATTTTATTTTATTTAGTTTTTGCATACCTAATTTGCCTCACGTTACTAAGGAACACGGATTATTCAACTTTAATGTACCTGAAACAATAAAACATAATTTATTACTATTCTATTTAAATTTATCGTACAGATGGAAAAAGAATCGATACGGTATTTCCACCTAAGGTTTGTACATGGTATACGGCTTACCGCAGTAAGGTCAATAGTCATCAATCAAATAGGCCAATATCAATACTTTCTCTCTATATAGTTATCAGCAATTAACTTGTGAGCAGTATCAAATACGTGTATCCATTTGACCCTTTCTTTTGCAGAAGATGAATCAAATGATCATTGGGTTGTTTGCTTGTCACTAATTTTGCTGATTTTGTACCTATTTCCTGAATCCTAATCAGGCAATACCACGTCCCCGTTCTAAAAACCTAAACGCAATTAATAGCAGCAGTCAAATAAATTACAATTAAAACATGTTTGAACTCAAAATTACATTATATAATATTTATAAGGAAACCAATCATGTGATTAGAACTGTGATGTAATGTGAAAAATATTGCATAGCACGCCTGATCGAAAACTTTCATAGAAGGGTTATGGAATTTGTTTAGCAATTTTAATTCCTACAGATTTATTAGATTACGTCACAAAGGCTATGTATGCTAGGTTTCTTATCTTGACAACCTTGTCATCTTAGAAGGGCCTCGTTATACTCAATAAGCTTACTATAGAACCAACACGATGCAAATTGATGCAATGACCATCTCGGGTCACCACCCACATAATCGATGTTGAAACATTGACATGACTTTATAAATAAGATGCTTTCGTTACAAAATACTCGTAGTTCTACTGCATATAATAATGGAGAATAATTAGAATTATTTCAATTAGTTTCAGTCTTAGTAAAAATGGATGGTTGATATGCTTTGAAAACTATTCTATGAGAATAAATTACGCAATAACTGTTTATAAACTATTTACTTACATACTTGGAAAATAAGTTTAATAAATAATTAAATAAAAATAAAATAAGAGGGGGCCGGTTTCTATACTATTGTAAAATTGAAAAGTGGTTGTGTCTGTGCAGTGAAGATATTTAAAAATCAATAAGTTATGTTAAATGAACGTTTCCGACACAATTTTTTTTAATTCTTTTTTGTTTGTCTGTTTATTCGCGATGGACGCAAAAACTACTGTACGAATTTTGATGCGGTTTCTTCTATTAGAAAGGCCTCGGTCAGACTTAAAATGCTGCTATATGTTTGATTGAAATTGATTAAGTAGAACACGATAACCGACCTTCGCGCGGGCGGAGCCGCAGGCTTCAGCTAGTATTTAATATAACCATAACCACAGAGTTTTATTTATGAAAGCTTAAATCCGTTTCAACACAACAACCCCATCTTATTCAAGGCAACCCTCTTTATTCCCCACTGGTGGCTGTCGAAATATAATTGACATGTCAACAGAAGTCCCAGTGGTAATAGAACCCAGACTTAATCCGTAAAGCTAAGATTCATACTACGCAATTTCCCCGTTTTCCAGTTCGTACAAAAATAAATTAGTTTATCTAGTCTATTGCCAACATCCTTCCATCTATGAAGAAACAAAAACGTGTTGCAACGGATGTTGTGCAGATTGTTGTGACTGCTGATGTTGCCCTTGCCTAATCATCGACATCTGTTTCACCAAGATCTGCTAGTATTAATTACACAGGTCGTGTTCTCATTACCGCACAAACAAAAATGATTAAAAGTGACCATTGCGAGTTTCTGCACATTTTCCATCGCGTTACAATTCACCATTTACTTTTAACGCATAGAATGATATTTTGATCAGCGCCACCTAGCAGCAAATCGGTGAAACATATTTTTTATATTGACATTTAATCGATTATACGATATCATTTATCCATCAGTCATTCATTCCTCAGTCCTCAAAGCAGGACGTACAAACATTTTTATGGAACTACCACACCACATGAATCGTACTCAGCGCTTGGGTACGAAGTTTCGCTCTCACGTATCAAAGCGGACTTGCGGGTCATACACTGTTGTAGATACATATAAAAGGTCGAGAGCTAAAGTTTGTATGATGTCCGCCGGGAGAAAAGCCCGATGCTTTTCTCCGTTTGCCTGTCACGTTGGTAATTATAATTTTCCGATAACGTTTTTTTTTATACCGCTGGTTGGAAAACAAACAAACGGTTCCTTGATTGGAAGCTGTTACTGCGGCCTATGGACGGGTGCAATACCAGGGGCGTCACACTCGTGCTGCCGACGTACGGTATAGTTTACGAAGAACTTTAAAGTAGTGTTTACTGTGTGTGCAACCGGGGGGTTGGACCCATCTTTTGGGGGTTCAGCTCTTAAAAAATAATATGTTTTACACAATTATTATCGTACCCCCCCCCCTCCCCCCACTTACAGTAAAGCAAAACTTGGTTGTGAACGGGTGGTGTCGTGTAGAATGTAAGCCGACTAATGGCTTCGAACGTAAACAAAATTGCTCTCACTCGCAACAGCTGTGACATAACTCTTATTTATTTTGGATTCCATTTACACTTTCCTTACTGCAATTGATTCATTTATTACTTTAAATAGTATTATTTTATCAAATGGGTAAACTCACAGAAATAAGAATTAGTTTTGTAGGTAAATGGTATTTGTCTGTTCATCCCACTGTCAATAACTTTTTCTTAGGTGATATGATTTATGTAAAAAATGTTTTATTTCGATTTTCGTAATTGTTACTTACTGCCTAAAACCACAGCTAAAAAGCTGTGGTTTTAGGCAGTAAGTACAACGAAATTTCATGTTTATGTACACACTTAAGAAGTTATACTTCTTGAAAGCAGCATTTATGAAATTTTGGAAAAGTAAATTAAAAGCAGTGATCTTAGTCAGAACGGAATGCAGCCATTATGACAAAATATTTGGAAACATTACTTTAAAAGTAAATATAAATATATGATATAATACTTCTTTGTAAATACGTTCGACTTTTTTAATAGTACTTTTTGTAAAAAACAATGACAGAATGTCATCGCGATGACATTCTGCTATTGTTTGTTGATGTCGTACGTATATTTTTTAATGAATGAGTTAATGAATTGAAGTTTCATGTATTCAGTTATCTGATTGTTTCGTTTGCATCCATTGTATTTATTACCTCATAGTCTACCTTAACGCCAAATATCAAGTTTCGAAGTCATCTGGAAGTGGGTTAGGTTTTAGGGTTTTGGTTTTTCGTGACGGTGTGCGCGCGCATCCTAAAAATATACTATCATCGTTTTTCCCTCACGCGACAAAAGTATAACTTCAAAAAAAATTTAATACAGCATTCTACACCTTTTTTATATAATGTTAAATGATTTATAGGGATTTCGCAACTGTACCAGTGGTGAAAGGAGGCGCGGGCGCTGCGACGGAACCCTGAGCCTCGAGAAATCGAGGCCGTGCAGTCCCAGCTCCGCCAGGCCAACGTGGTGGAGTGGAAGGAATGACTTGGGCGACCAAGCGCAGGGCGTGCAATAGCGGCGGTAAGACCCATCATGGAGGATTGGCTAGAGAGGTGACACGGAAGCCTTAAGCGTACCGACTGACGCAGGTGATCTCCGGTAAGGGGAGCTTCGGGGACCACCTGCTTCGGATCAGGAAGGAGCAAACGCCTGAGTGCCATCACTGCGACGCGAGCGTGGACTCGGAGGCTGCGGCTCGGCACGCTGGCGGACTGCCCAGCGTGGGAGGTGCCAAAGCGTGTCCTCCTGGCAGCCATCGGGGTGGAAGTCGTCTCGCTCGGCAGCATGACTGCGGCAATGGTGCGGAGCGTGAGCGCGTGGGCCGCCGCCGCCTCCTTCTGCGAGCATGTAATGCTCAAGAAGGAGATAGCGGAGCGCGCCCGGGAGAGATTTAGAACTATGCCGACCCGCCGAGCCTACAACATGCTCGCCGCGCGTCGCAGGCGACTCAGACGCCGGAGGTCGCTAACGACCTCCATCCTCCATGAGCACAGGCCTGGGGGTGGCAGGTGAGGCCACCTGTCACCCCCCAAACCGGGGCATGACGGGGACCCCGTGGTTCCCAAATTTGAGGGGGCCATCTAGAAACCGGAGATGGCCCAGGGTCAGTCGGGGTGCGAGGGATATGCTCTATGGGCAACCTTACACCCCGGCGTCTGTAGACCCGAGACAGCGTGCGGTTTTAGTCGGTTCAAGCCCGACATAACCGCCCCCGCTGGCCGGCGGGGGGGTATCCGAAGGGGTTTCCGCACGAAAAAATAAAAAAAAATCCGTTCCCGCAGGGGGAACGCACAGGTAGATTTCGTGAAGCAATTAATATTATTTTATATAGAGAACTACGGACTTTAAAGTTTAATTTTTTTCTCTCGAAAACAGTAACTTTTTGCGAAAAACTTTTCAGACATTTATTTTAGACATAAAAATGGCCTATCGATTAAAAATGTTTCCGAGGGCAAGAATGTTCACCGGTTAGAAGTTATGATTTTTTTCCCGAAAAAAATTGGTTTTTCCCCCCTCCACTTTTAGCTAAAGTTTTAATCTTATAGATTTATACTTAAAAGTTTTGGTATTCATGTATACTATGGGATAAAATTAGAACGGTTCGAATATCTTTCATGGAACGTGAAATTTTGAGGAAAAACTGATTTCACAAAAAGTGAGGTCCTACCGTCCCCTTAGGCCGGATTCCACCCGTTCACGAACTTAAACTAAGTTTACACCCAAGTAATTTTTGACCGCAGTTTGAAAGCGATCGGGGCAAAAATGCGACCGTGAGAGTGCCGCAAATTTTGGGAAGTGGAACCATACATACATATATATATATAAACTTTTTGACCAGTGGTCATTTCGGACTCAGGGGGTCATAACTAGACCTCCTATGAACAATTTTTTTTTAAATTTGACAGTAGTCAAGAAACCAATAGGTAGATCGATTTCATCGAAATCTACCTAAAAGGTACGTGCTGATAAATTCTACTAATTTTATAAATGTGAAATTCTAGAGAATGGGCTAGTGGATGTTTCTTATCATAACAAAACGGTTGAACGGATTCGAATAAAATTTGGCCCAATTTATATTCTAGCCCCGCGCCCATGAAATACTGTTCTTGTAACCCACAATGACCTATAACCGGAACTCCAGTCATTTTTGCGTTAAAGAGTAACAAACGAACAAACAACAAACTACCTTATTTTCAATATTAACAGAACAAGCATCATCATCATTCATAATCGTGGCGATGATGGTTGCAAGGAGCCACGTCCTTCTGCAAGTTACCCCGTTGCCAAGTTAAATAACGGGTTGAAAAATTTTGAAGTGAAAGATAGCAAACCGACAGATATAGGAACTAATATCAGTACTTTACATTCCACTGCCAATCCCCAAATGCTAGACTGGTACAGTCCTAAGACAGAGTTAACATTGTGGACGCCTGGCAATTACGAAATAATTAGATTGGAATTAAACAGGGTGTAATAAACTCGCTCGAATTAGTAGATACGAAATCTATAATATTTTAAGGCTTTATTACACTTAATTGTTAGTCGAAACGCTGAACCAGAATGTAAATATGAAATATTTAATTAACTATAAAACAGCAGGCCTACCATTAAATTTACCTACGTTCGAAGTTGCGGACTAAAGTTTCGAGCCATTGGTACCATGAAATGCATTTATTCCGCAACCGAGCCGGAAGACGGTACAAGACACTTATTTTAGGTTGGCCTAAACCCTACCGCAAGAAATCTGAAATAATTTCAGTGTACCTTTTCTTTATACGTGAGGAAATCTCCAACGCACCACCTCATCAGGGCTAGTGAAGTGGTTATGTCAGGATCGAACCGACTGGTCACACACAGTGTGTCCACGTGAGTCTTTTACCAGGGACCCCGGGTATACCGTACATCCATCCAGTCTATCCCAGCCACCCTTGTAGATCATCAGTATAGTCAACGACAAAAGTCGCTTAATCCTTACTTAATATTATAAATGTGAAAGTAACTCTGTCTGTCTGTCTGTTACACTTTCACGCCTAAACCACTGAATCGATTTTGCTGAAATTTGGTACAGGGGTAGATTATACCTTGGGAAAGGACATAGGCTATGTTTTGTCGCGATAACCGACATCTACACGGGCGGAGCCGCGGGCAAAAGCTAGTAAATTGTAATTTAATAATCACTTTAGCTTTTAAACCATACAAAATAAACAAAATATGAAATAAATTAAGTTCTCCTCTGGGGATTATGAAACTACATGTATATTCAATATAAGATATTCATAGTCCAATGTAAATAACGTTTATAATTTTTAAGTGTTAATCTACTTTTGTCGTTGACTGTACATCAGTTCGCCAAACTTTGTATTGTCATGTGTAATTTCGGACCCACGACCTTCGATCGCACGCAAACATAAATCTCTTTCTATATCTTATGCCACGTGACCAAGGACGGAGACATGATAAGTGAGAGTGCATAGTCCTCATAAGTTTACCCCAACGCCATTACCGGCCAAAACACTTCCGTAGTGCCCATTTACCCCTTTCAGCACGTGCTTAAAATTTAATTAACAACCATTTTCCTGCGCTGCTTGCCCTTTATCACTATTTAATTAGATTGCATTATTCAGCATAATTTGTTACGTCAATGATGAAATAATTCAATTTCGTCAACAATAATAGGAGTTTATAGTCTCTCAGGGGTGACTTGTAAGATGGCCCAAGGTCAATCGGGGTGCGAGGGATATGCTCTATGGGCAACCTTACACCCCGGCGTCTGTAGACCGGAGACGGCGTGCGGTTTTAGTCGGTTCAAGCCCGATATAACCACCCCTGCTGGCCAGCAGGGGGGTATCCGAGGGGATTTCCGCACGAAAAAAAAAGGGGGGGTGACTTACAAATGATATAATAAGGTACATTTGTGTACTTACAATTATTGATGAAAATCTAAATTTGCCCATTTTTTTTACGTGTGGAAGCCCCCTCGGGCTTCACCCCATCGGTTCCGACGGTGGGGTGGGCGTGTCGGAATCGGACCGACTAAAAGCACACGGTGTCCTACCCAAGTGTCCATTGTTAGGCACCCCGGGTAAGCCCTCGAAAGGATAACCCCAGGGTTACCGGCGGACTTTAGGCGCCACCGCAGCCTCACCTGGTCGGGCCGGGTTGTATCCCGCATCGGTGAGTTGGCAGGCGTGTGTAGGACACACACGACACGCCTTTGCCTTTGCCCATATCTTTACACTTAAAACTTAGCCACCAATAAATATATGACCAATTACATTATGGTGGCGCCTCAGCACACTAGTTCGACTCGCACTTGACCGGTTCTTTCAAAGAGTTAATTAATTTAATTTAATTTTTAATATAATTTAATTTATTAAATTCATTTTCCTAAAAGGACTACATAAACAGAATCCAATATTCACCATCATACCTTCACGTACACACATATACATCTTCACGGATCGGACACTAGTTTTGTTACATATGGTATAATATAACCAAGGGCGAGTGTTTATAATGTCACATCCCTATCTCCCCCGTTATCATCTAGCATGCATTTATTCCACCAAGAGCGTACGTAGGTGGGTAGGTGCGGTGTGAATGACACCACAGAATTAATAGTAGGTAATTATACTAGGGCTGTGCCACTCCCCAGTTCATCCATTCACAATATGGGCTTCTTCAAGACTTAGGTTTTTACAGGGTCGGCAGCGCAAGTGTGACGCCCCTGTACACGTCTATAAGCCGCGGTAACCGCTTTCCATCAGGTGGTCGAGTGTTTGTCTGCCACCTGAGTAGTTTAAAAAAAAAGTCGACCTCCGTGGCGTAGCGGTAAACCGTTCGACTGCTTGGTTAAAGGTCGCGGGTTTGACTTCCATTCAGTAAAAATATTAGTATGCATGAAGACGTAGGTATATTTGCATTGGTCTGGATGTTTCTATGTATGATATGTGTGTGTTTACAAAAAAGGATGTATCTATGTATGTTTATCTGCATTCTAGAACCAATAACACAAGGTAGTTAAGCTATGCTTACTTCGGGTCTAGATAGCGCTGTGTAAAATGTCCTAGAAAATTTATTTAATTGAATTAAATGCCATCCCTAATTTGCGCGTGGAAGCCATGGTCACAAGGCCAGGGCCAAAGAAACTATATGGTCATAATTAGAATAATTTACTATTACAAAAAGACAACCTTCTGTCAGCAAATAATATTACCTATTAATTGTATAGAGACAACCCTGTATTAACATGTTTAACAGAGTATTCGGTACACAAGTAAGGCTAATGAATTTGCAAGTAATGCGTTATGCACTGTTTTTGGATGGCACCGAGATGACAGAATATAATGGCTGTGCGTATTTCTTTTTTGTTCGGAAATCCCTTCGTTTACCCCCCCCCCCCCGTCGGCCAGCGGGGGCGGTTATGTCGGGCTTGAACCGCCTAAAACCGCACGCCGTCTCGGGTCTTCAGACGCTGGGGTGTAAGGTTGCCCATAGAGTATATCCCTCGCACCCCGACTGACCCTGGGCCATCTCCGGTTTCGAGATGGCCATTGGTTCCATTGTATTCATCAAACTTATTTCGCGTTGTGTTCCGATTGTATCCGAAGCCCTCACCTCCGAGCCCGGCATCCGCTTACTCCTCGTCTTTTTGATTTGGCTTATACGACTTTTATGGGAGCGACTGCCGCCTTTTCCTGCTCGTACGATCTTGGTTCTACTGCATTATTTCTGCGAATTTTCTTTTTTGTATGCTTTGCGACCACGGTGCATTTTAGTTTAGCGAACCATACGTGTAGACCATTTAAGAAGATCCCTTCAACACTCACGCCTGAATATCCTGACTGAATATTTTTTACTGATGGTAGAAATTTGATGACACAAATTTGTCACAAAATTCTGCCGGGTGGACACCACCGGGCACGATTGCGAAAAACCCTCCATAGTAATCTAATTTCGGTTTGATTGCGTTCAGGGGTCAGCAAGTGCATAGCCGGGCAGGGGGATTGTGGTCGCAGCACTAGTAGGACCGTTGGGTGTCACGCGGTGCTGCGACGACAATCCTCTTCTGATGAGGCCGTCAAGCTGAGTGCCACCATTGTTAACATGGTACGTGTATGTAATGGTGACCCTTTTTCCTGAGACTTTACCTTCAGCTTACCATCAGGTGAAGTCAAATTGACGTGTCCTAAATATAAAAAAAAAAACAAAAAAAAAAGGTACGCAGAGATGTATTTCACTAACTATATTTTCGGTCCTTCGTAACATAGAGAAGCCTATTGTCTCTCCGTACGATTACTGAGACTTTTCTGATAGACAAACTCTATAATACGTTTTTGAATCGAATCAACAATCAAACCTCATGCCTCTTGATCGAATGCAATTAAACGCAAAGCGCGTAGTTGATGGTTGGTTGATGGCTATTGCGATACCAATTTTTTGTTCCGTATTTAGCCAATCTAGTAGTGCCTATACTCGTACATTAAGTCATTTGTATTGATAAAAAAATTCACAAATCTCAATGTTGTTTGAGATAAGGACAATTTACTATGCAAGTATTCGTTTTTATTATATTTAGCTTTGTGGCTACCCTGCAAAAAGTCGGCATCTGAAATCTTGACGCACCACACCCACATCTTTGTGTTTAAAAACTGACGCAGTAAAATTACAAACATAATAATAAATAAATAAATAAATATTCTACGACATTCTACACAGCGCTTTCTAGACCCAAAGTAAGCATAGTTTAACTAGCTTGTGTTATGAGTTCCAGAATGCGGATAAACATACTTAATATATGCGTAAATCACGATTATGCAAAATTTTATAAGATCTGAAAAATAGGTCCATACTATCGATACTAATATTATAAATGCGAAAGTAACTCTGTCTGTCTGTTACGGTTACACACCTAATTTAGTACAAAGATGGACTAAAGAGTTTTGGAAAGGCCAGATTTTATCGCGAAAAGAAAAGACATGAAGGGGTTCAAATAGGGAGTGAAAATTTGTATGACAGTTCCTCATTTTCAAAATGAATTTTTTGAAATGTTACTTCTTCATGAGAGCGCCCAATCACGGTTGGATCCAAAGCTCTAACTCAGTTTAGTTAGTACGAATTTTACCTGGTAAGCCTAAGTTTCACGTGTTATATGTGAGCATAGACCTTAAATACAAATTTATAGGTGATTTGACGATTCACTACAGCGAACTCAATATTCCAGTGTGATACTACATACAACGGTACAGCTTACCACGAACAAGGGGTCGAGCCATAAAAATAATAGGAGAACTTCGACAAGTTATAAAATCGCCGATAAACACCGGTATGTCTGCTGACCCGGCGACCATAGCAGGATGTTGTGAGTGAAAGTGACCATACCTTTAGGTACATACAGAGAGAAATAGACTAATGTACCGTCAGAAGAAGTAGATTAACACAATATTCACAAAACTATAGTGTGCTCACAAATATTGCAAACTAGCTGACTCGGCAAACTTCCTTCCGCCTTAGAATCAAGTTATGTTGGTTACCTTATCAGTTGAACTTATTTCGTGAATGTCTCCTTGCATCCCGGCATTAATGACCAGACACGGAGTGAGGTTTTGGTCGGTTTTTGAGACCAACCCCGCCGGCCAGCAAGGATAACCGAGGCGATATCCGCAAAAAAAAACACTAAAAGGCACATTATAGTCGGAGACAAATCTAAAAAAAATAACGCTCATGAAAATCGGTCCTTCCGTTCTTGACTTTATCCCGGTCATCACTAACACGACTTTTTTTTATAAATATATTCTGTATATTTGCATTGGTAGTTGTTTCTATGTATAATTCCATCTCTATCTATCTTGCAAGTTTCGGAGCCCTTTCCTGTTATCAATTCTACTCATCATCATAATCATCAACTTAGCGTCATTCGCAGTGGTCCAGTCCACTTGCTCCTTAGTTTGATTTGGCATATACGGTTTTTTTTTAAACCGGAGATACATGCCGTCATGCCCCGAGAGACTCCAAAAGGAAAGTCTGCGCCAGTGCCTCGTCCTTTAATCAGCAGATGTACCCGCTAGCAGATGAAATTGACTTGAACTCGGAAGACCGTGGTGGAGCCCCATATACTACTTCTATATTTAGTCCCTCTTTCAGTAAGAAACAACACGCATATGATGCCCCTGGCGTTAGAAGCGCATACAGGCCCCGGTAGCCGCTTACCATTAAGTGGTGCTTGTTTACTATCTCAGCAGTATAAAAAATGCTTTGAAGACACAGGAAAAAAAACATAACATTTGTGTACAATGGTACAATCTGCCACGTGGTAATAGGTATACGACACCGAATAGATATGGGGTCATTCTTTTTTTAGTTGGAAAACATATGCCACAGTGAAAAAAAGTAAGTAACAGAACCATATGAGCAAGGATCGCTCCAGTCGGTTCGTTTAATCCCGCACGTTCCGTAGCACGTGACAACATTTAGTTTTGATAAACCATAATAGAACACGATGTCATACAGGAAATGAATATAGACACACATTATGAGCTAAATGCAGCACATTATGCTGCATTAGTTTTATAAACCGAAAAACTTCATTATAGTCACCTACCATGTACAATAACGTGTATTATTATTCTAGCTTGCACCCAAAACGTCTTTATTATATTCTACCTGGTACTAACCAGCCCGGACTACCAAGTGCAAGGACTAGCGGTGGGATGAAGAAGAGTAAGGTAAATAAACACATGGGCCTACCTGCCTGCTAGTAAAGCGGTCGCTTTCTATTTCAGAGGCTGTGCTTTGTCACCTGTAGGAGGGAAGGCGCGGGCTTGAACACAAGAGAATGGGAGTTAAGCCGAGGCTTCATACCGATTAAAACTATATCCTTATCCACGACCAAGGTTTCTCTTAAGGACATCTCCTTAATTCATGATCGGTTCAGATGTTTAATCCTCAGAAGGCAGGCAGCTCGTGCACGATTTGAATCTTTGTAAGTAAATGCAACTGGATGATAATACACATATAAACTATACATAACATTTCAAGATAACCATTTACACTTTACAGGTCGAATCTAATTCTGCCAATTAATATCAATTTACCCCCAAAACCATTTACGGAAACATAACATAACAAGCCCGGTACTTTTGGGTACGCAGACGACAGCACAGTAGTCGAGAGTTACGAGTCCAACCCCCGAGCCAGCGTGGGACAGATGCGATCTCTCCGAGAGGCTGGTTGAGCGTTTGAATTTGTCCTTGAAGGCGGTCTCCGATTGGGGTGATGCTAACTTGGTCAAGTTCAACGCTACCAAGACCCAGGCGTGTCTCTTCTCTGCCAAGCGAAGTCAATTTCAGCCAAACCCCACATTCCGAAATGCATCCGTACCGATAACCGACCGCCTCGAGCTTCTTGGCGTTACCCTGACGTCCACCCTCAATTTTGGGTCTTACATTGAGGCTAAAGCTCAAGTCGCTGCTAAAAAGCTGGGTATTCTGTCGAAGGTGCGACAGTACTTCACACCGGAACAGTTGCTCAACTTGTACCAAGCGCAGGTTCGATCCTATATGGAGTACTGCTCGTACCTGTGTGATGGCTCAGCTAAATACCACCTGGAAGCGCTTGAGACAATAGAGAGACGGGCCAAGAGGCTCATCAATCGTCGAGAAAGGGCTTCAGAGCCTTGAACATCGACGCAAAATTGCAGGCCTATCGGTTTTTTACCGGATGCATTTCGGAGAGTGTGCGCTGGAATTGCACAACTTGATACCTACAAGCCCTTTCCACCAACGAACGACCAGACGCACAGCGACGCGCCACCGCTACATGGTGGATATTCCACTCATACGCACGAAACGTTTCGGCGACACATTTATTATGCGTACAGCTAAGGAGTGGAATTGCCTGCCTGAGTCTGTGTTTCCGGAAAGCTATAACCTTGGAATCTTCAAGTCTCGAGTGAATAGGTTCCTTCTAGGCAAACGTGATCCATCGTAGACCACATCGTCACTTACGGTCAGGTGAGATAGAGGTCAAACGTGAGCCTAACATCCATAAAAAGAAACATCTAGTAGAGACCGGACGAATTGATAATTTTGTAAATCAGCACGAATAAGGATCATAGAATTACCCCCATGATAAAGTACGACTAACGCAGGCCAAGTTCAAAGTTTGACACAGTACATTGAGTAAACGTGTGAATGAAAATACATTACCTACATTTGGATAACACGTTAGGTGGTCCCACAGACAACGGTACATAAATAAATCTACAGATAGAAACAAATTTGCAATCACATTAGAGCTTCGATGTGTGAACTATGATGAATAACCGAGCATTACAAGCTGTTAGCACGTTTCATATTAAATGTTCAGTAATAAATGTGAAAGAAGCGGGTAGTTGCTCGCACTCTCGTCGCACGGGCGATGACTTGTCGAATAGAATTCGGTTGAGAGCTGTCGCACGGATCGGCCGCGCGCGCGTTGACTGTAATTATTGGTTGCGATCTTCGCTCATTCAAATTGTTATTGATACGGATCACTTTATTATTCCTACGGAGCTTCTTCTTGTGTGTGTTGTGTGTTCGGGCAACCACCGCACGAGAGGAATACGGCCGTGACCAGTGGTGCTCCGGATCCTGGTTACGGAAAACTAACGGGTTGGGACTACTGCACCGGTAACGTAGTATATCACTATATTTATAAACCACATATATTTAGCTAGGGTACATATACACAAAACAGGGGTTCCGGATCAGAAGACGGATCAGCTGCATCTGGTGAGTGGCCGTGTTCTCTTTCTATTTCTTTAGCTCCGCGTCACCGCGGACAGTTTTGGAGTCGCGGACGATTACAAAACATATGGTAGCAGAGCGTGGTTGACTATATGATTCACGGTATTTACCTACGTTTTATTCGGTAATATAGTTAAATTTCTAATACGATATATCCCGGTCTTATATCTGATATTCTTATTTTGTTATTCATAGTAGTCTTATTTTGTGTGTCTTATTTTGTACAAGTCATAATTTGTGTATGTATCAGATATATTGGGTATATTTTCTGATACACAAAGTTAACATTAACATTTTTTAATTTGTCGGTAAACTTTTTTCCTTATTTCTAGAAGAAAATTTAAAGTGTTAATATAGTGGGTATCTTTGTGTTCTGAACAAAGAGTAATTAATAACAGATGCGGCATCTGTCGGTCACAGATTAATGACTTTATAGATGTGGTATTTGTACAACGAGTTTAATTCTTAACCGACTTCGGAAAAAGAAGGTTATGTTTTTTGATCTTGGGATTATTTTATATTTTAATTTTACGTTGGTTGCTGAACGTTGCGGTTAGGGTTCCGTAGCGTAAGAATTTTGTAATTTATTATATTCTCTGGGTTCCGCCTCGGACAGACGGATTTAATTACCGGTATTTATTTGTTGATATCTCTTTGTTTTTTTTGATTTTAATTAACTTGTGTCCATTGTGTTAAGTGTGTACTTTCGGCCCATTTTTAGGATGACGCCTACGGTAGCTAGGGCAACATTGGCACGCGTCTTGAGATGGCTACAGACTGCTGCCGGTCTGATCGGTCGGCCGGACAGGGCTGTAGAACTGGGTAATCGGCACGAAAAACTGGCGAGTTACCTGGAACAATTGGAGGAGGCGTACCAGGCCATCTTGGAGGTGGAAGCCTCGTTGGAGGATGAGTCCGCCAGGGCTAAATTTACCCGTTACCACCTGGATTACGAACAGGTATTAGAGCTTGCAGATGCTGTTGGGGCAGCGTATTCGCGTTTGAATACTGCTTCTGGTTCGGTCCAGACTGCTAGCCCTACGATGCAACCGAAATTAGCAACCGGGCTCCCATCTCTCAATCTTCCCCATTTTTCGGGAGGATATGAGCAGTGGATGGCGTTTATTAATTTATTTGATAGCTTGGTGCATGCGCGCTCGGACTTAAGTGCCGCCCAGAAACTGGGATATTTGAGGACTACCGTATCCGGGGAGCCTCATGAGTTGGTGGGGCATCTGGATGTCACCAATGACAATTATGAGACTGCTCGAACGCTGCTAACGGAACGGTATCAAAATACACGCCGATTGGGGGACGCTCACGTTAGCCGCATACTGGGCATACCAAAGGTGACCCGGGTCACTGATGTTCGGATCCAGCTACTGAACCCGCTAACAGTAGCATATAAGGCTTTGGGAAAGCTTGGGTTTCCGGTGAAGGAATGGTCCTTTTTACTGCTTCACGTAGCGCTCGATAAGCTGCCGGCTGAGTTGAAGCTCAGGTTTGAACACCAGTTCGGAGGGAAGCTGCCCACAGACGTTCCCCTTTTTACGGAACTGCTCCAATTTCTAGAGAAGGAGTCTAGAATGTTGGACAATGTGGAGGGGCTGGACGCCCACTTGGGTAAATCGGACAAACACATCACCCACCTCCCAAGGGGAAGAGGTGGTCAGACCTCGGCGCGTGCTTGGGCTCCGCCTAGGAGGGTTGCGATGGCCGCGGGTCAGGCGCAACCTTGCTGCCATTTTTGTGACCGAGCGGTTCACTCTATCCTGAATTGTAGTGAGTTCAAACGTGCCGACGTTGGAGTTCGGCGTCGGTTTGTGTGGCGTACGGGCCACTGCTGGGTGTGTTTGGGTAGTCACCTAGCCGGCAATTGCGGAGCGTTTCAACCATGCACCCACTGTGGTGGGCCGCATCATACTATTCTTTGCCAATTCGGGAGTGGTAGTAGTGGAAATTCCGGTGGTCGGCATTCAGGTCGACGAACCCCGGAGGCGGATCGCCGCTCAGGTCGGCGCACTCCGGAAGTGGAGCATCGGGATGCTCCCAGGGGCGGGGGTGTACCTCGGCGTCAGGTTGACGTGTACGTCCCCATGGAACACCGGGATGCTCCCAGGGGCGGGGGTACCCCTCAGCGTCAGATTGCTGGGTACACCCCTGTGGAACACCGGAGTGCCCGCAGGGGCGGGGGTCCCCCCTCTCCCCATCGGGATTATTATGGTCCGTCAAGGGTAAACACGGAAAGCGGTTACCAGCGCCGGGCTGATGTACAACCGCCGGAGGACCATGTTGAGGCCCACATTTCGGCTGCAACTTACGCTGCTCGGGCAGCACAATTGGCTTCGGAACCACCACTCATGCAGTCACGTGACCCTTTGATCGAGTGGGGTAACTATCGGGTGCCGAGGACGACTCGTGGGTTTTCTCCTCCGACCCCATCATGGGTGTGTGGGACACACGCCCCAAGGATTCCAT
This sequence comes from Cybosia mesomella, assembly GCA_946251805.1. Lineage (NCBI taxonomy): Eukaryota > Metazoa > Arthropoda > Insecta > Lepidoptera > Erebidae > Cybosia > Cybosia mesomella. Next base: position 24,595,749 of record OX276402.1, on the reverse strand, counting down.
CTGAACCAGCGCGGGCTGATTCCCCTCATACCTTATAGGTATTCGCGGCCTCCTCACCAGGTGCAGCCTTTTCAAAAACAGTTCTTCTCCCCACGGTGTCACTTCGGGTTAGTGGCAATGGTGGAGCGACAGTAAAGGCAAGAGCGTTTTTGGACACAGGGGCTCAAGGCTGCATCATTACTATTGGACTGGTGAGGAAGTTGGGCCTATCGATATCTAAGGAATTTAATCACATAATGGGAATTGGGGGCGATCGGGTTACAGCCATATACGGTCAGGTCCGTTTCATGGTTACTGGGAAATCGGGTTCTTCCCCCACTATTACAGTTACGGCTCTTGTCATGGATCAGGTTCTGGGCAATCATCCTCTGGTGTCCCTTCCCGCGGTCGTTGGTCACTCCGCTTCGGATCTGCCTCTTGCGGATCCCGACTTTTGGAAGCCGAGTTCAGTTGACCTGCTGCTCGGTTCGGATGTCGTGGGCCAAGTGCTATGTTCCGGATCGGTTATATCTTTACATCCGGACGGATTGATTGCCTTCCCATCGGTTTTCGGTTATTTAGTTTTGGGCCCAGCATTTCCTTCCATTTGTAGTAAAGACCAACCGTTATTCACGGGCGTTTCTCTGGCTGAGGTGGTACAAAGGTTCTGGGCAGTGGAGGAGGTTCCTTCGGTTCCTCACGCGGATCCACTGCACGAGGAGTGCGAAGACCACTATAACCGAACTCTGGTACGTTTACCGTCAGGACGGTTCATGGCACGGTTGCCATTTTTGTCTTCCCATCCACCTCTCGGTCAATCGTTTGGGTTAGCGGAGAAACGCATGTTGTCGATGGAGCGCCGCATGAAACGTGATTTGGTATTCAGAGAAAAATACGTGCAATTCATGCGCGAGTATGAGGCACTCGGACATATGCTCCCCTCGCATAAGGATTACTCTTCGGTTGAGCATTACTTCATTCCTCACCATGCCGTTTTCAGGACTGATGGTGGGAAGATTCGAGTTGTATTTGACGGATCGGCTCCGACATCTAGCGGCGTCTCCCTAAATCAATGTCTGCACTCGGGTGCTAAGCTCCATAAGGATATCTCGGATATCATTACATCGTTTCGTAGACATCTGGTAGTTTTTGCCACGGACATTCGTATGATGTTCCGGCAAACGGTCATACATTCAGATGATAGGCGGTATCAACTGATCCTCTGGAGGGAGGATCCGTCGCAGCCACTGATGGTCTACGAACTGGCTACAAATACATACGGGTTAAAGTCCAGCCCTTGAATGGCCATTCGGAGCCTGCTGGAGTTAGCTAATCGGGAGCGAACGATCTTTCCAAGAGCGGCAGCCATCTTGGAGACGGATTTGTATGTCGATGACATATGCACCGGGGCATCATCTGAACGTGAGGCGCTACTTCTCCGAGATGAGCTAATTGACATACTCGCCACAGCGGGCTATGAGTTACGCAAATGGATCTCCAACTGCCCACGTTTGTTAGCTGATCTTCCGGAAGATCACAGGCAGGATCCTCTTCTTTTTGAGGACCCGGATAGTCCACATTCCACTTCGGTCTTGGGTGTTCAGTATCAACCGGTCACAGACACCTTTTCATTTCGGTTCTTAGAGGTAACAGCGAAGGTCTGGACTAAGCGTTTGGTACTCTCTACGGTGCCCAGAATATTCGATCCAAACGGTTGGATTGCGCCAGTAATTTTTTGGGCCAAGTATTTCTTGCAGCGATTGTGGATCGTAGAGATCTCTTGGGATGAGCCTATCACGGGGGACCTCCTTTTCGATTGGATGGGATTCCTTAATCGTTTGGGGTTTATTACACGGGTTTCAGTTCCACGTCACTTCCTTCCAACAGGGAAGTACAAAGCTTCACTCCACGGATTCTGTGATGCATCGGCGTCGGGATACGCTGCAGTGGTGTATTTACGTACCATGAGGTCGGATGGTACTACAGCGGTTCACCTAGTGACGGCTAAGAGCAAGGTTGCTCCCTTACGGACTCGGTTGACTATCCCTAAGTTGGAGCTTTCGGGGGCTGCCTTGCTCACTAGGTTACTTAATCACGTAAGTTCTACTCTGGGTAAATCGGTGGACCTATCTGAGATTTATGCTTGGTCAGATAGTCAAATTGTCCTAGCTTGGCTTCAGGCTTCCTCACACAGGTTGGAAGTGTTTGTTGCCAATCGAGTGTCTCAGATCCAGGCTTCGGAGGCGAAGTTGATCTGGAGACATGTACCAGGTGAGCTAAATCCCGCAGATGTGGCTTCCCGGGGTTGTGATGCCCCTACTCTGGTAGATCATTCCATATGGTGGGGTCCGGAGTGGCTGGCAGATCCGGAGTCGACGTGGCCTCCTACTATTTTGAACGGTACGGACTCCTTACCTGGCATTCGGGTGGCAGCAGTTGAAACAGAGGTGACGCCTGCAGATCCTCTCCTAACGAGGTACAGCTCTCTCAGTAAACTTCTGGGAGTTACAAGTTGGATGCATCGATTCATCCGGAATTGTAGGAAGCTCGGTGCAAGAGACACCTCACCTAACCTATCGGCAGACGAACGTCGAACGGCATTCCTGTTTTGGGTGAGACGGGTTCAAGCAGTGCGGTTCACTGATGAAATCAGAATCATTGGGTCCTCTGGTCGACTAAAGGGAGCGATTGCACGGCTAAATCCCTTCATTGACCATTCGGGTTTACTTCGAGTTGGTGGACGACTCCGGAACTCTCAGTTGCCCTACGGTGCCCGTCACCCTCTTCTGTTGCCGAAGGATGGTGACTTGGTTCGGCTTCTGGTTCAGGATCGGCATATTAATAATTCACACGCGGGTTGTAACGCCCTTCTGGCGATCTTACAACGTGAATTTTGGATCTTGTCCGCGCGTCGGTGCGTCAGGTCAATAATATTTAAATGTATGTCGTGCTATCGGCTGAGAGCGACTACAATGCAGCCAATGATGGGCGATCTACCGGCTGATCGGGTGTCGGTCACTCGACCCTTCGAAGGTGTGGGGACAGACTTCGCAGGCCCATTTATGGTCAAGGCTTCGCACTTACGGAATGCGAAGTCCTATAAAACGTACTTATGCGTGTTCGTCTGCCTCTCTACAAAAGCGGTGCATTTAGAACTGGTTTCAGCACTCAGTACTGAGGCGTTCATCGCAGCGCTTGATCGTTTTGTTTCACGGCGAGGCTTGCCTAGCCTCATACGGTCGGATAATGGCACCAACTATCAGGGTGCTGATCGGTACCTACGGGAGGCGCACCAGTTCCTTATGGATAAGGATACGGAAATCGGTTAAACTTTAGCCGTGTGACTTTAGCTGTGTAAACGGGGAGTGACTTGGAAGTTTGATCCCCCGGCTTGCCCTCACTGGGGGGGAATTTTTGAGGCCACAGTCAAGTCGGCTAAGACTCATATGCGGCGTGTCATTGGGGACACTATACTTACCTTCGAGGAACTTGTCACGGTCCTCTGCAGAGTTGAGGCAACTCTGAACTCACGGCCATTGTGTCCGCTGTCGACGGACCCTAATGACTTGGAGGTCTTGACACCGGGTCATTTCCTCATTGGACAGCCATTAACAGCCTTACCGGAATATCCTTATGCTGCTGTCCCTCGAAATCGGTTATCCCGGTTTCAAATGCTGCAGCAGATGGCTCAGGACTTCAACCGCCGGTTTTCGTTGGAGTATTTGAACATCCTGCAGCAGCGCGTTAAGTGGGTGGATAAGACCGCTCCTGCACGGGTGGGAGATCTGGTTCTTATCAAGGACGCTAATGTGCCCTCGTTGAAATGGCGTCGTGGGCGCATTCTTAAACTGTACCCGGGAGTAGATGGTACTCCACGGTTTGCGGAAGTTAACGTCGGGGACTCTGTTTTGCGACGCGCGGTAGCGTCTCTCTCTCGTCTGCCTATTGATTAGCGGGCTGAGATCCCTCTGTCCGGAGCGGGGGTTTGTTCAGTAATAAATGTGAAAGAAGCGGGTAGTTGCTCGCACTCTCGTCGCACGGGCGATGACTTGTCGAATAGAATTCGGTTGAGAGCTGTCGCACGGATCGGCCGCGCGCGCGTTGACTGTAATTATTGGTTGCGATCTTCGCTCATTCAAATTGTTATTGATACGGATCACTTTATTATTCCTACGGAGCTTCTTCTTGTGTGTGTTGTGTGTTCGGGCAACCACCGCACGAGAGGAATACGGCCGTGACCAGTGGTGCTCCGGATCCTGGTTACGGAAAACTAACGGGTTGGGACTACTGCACCGGTAACGTAGTATATCACTATATTTATAAACCACATATATTTAGCTAGGGTACATATACACAAAACAGGGGTTCCGGATCAGAAGACGGATCAGCTGCATCTGGTGAGTGGCCGTGTTCTCTTTCTATTTCTTTAGCTCCGCGTCACCGCGGACAGTTTTGGAGTCGCGGACGATTACAAAACATTAAAGAAGAAAAGTAAAAATATACAAATGTAGTATTTATCTTAGTTGTAGCACAGAATAGATAATAGCACGTGTTGTAGTCAGGTATAAATATGCACTGGTTGTAGTCAGCTAATATTCGACCTAAGGTTATGACTGGCGGAATATTGATATTTGCCATTAGACGGATAGGTGACTTGTTCAAAGTTATTCAGTCAATTTGTAAAAATGTCAAGGCGGCAAAAGCAGAGATGATCATAATGAGGGATTCGTACCCCGAGAATATCGTAAAGAAATTTATTTCGTGACAATATATATGAATAAATACTACATAAAAAGAAGCGGCGATAGCCCAGTGGCGTACATAACGAACTGCTGAGACGAGGTCTCGAGTTCGATCCCCAGTTGCCCCGGTCACACACCTCTGAATTTTCGTAGTTATGTGTGCATTAATAAATGTTAATTATCGCTCGCTTAACAATGTGCCCGGTAGATGGCAATAGGCTCGCCCCCTATTACATTGGGACCTTAACATAAATGGCGAATCGTGGGTGTGTAATACACCACTGCCTACCCCTTCGGGGATACAGGCGTGAAGTGCTGTACAATTTATTATACGTTTCTTATGGTGGACTGATTCCCGATTTAAGTTCTAACTTAACAACCCGTTACTGGAAAACAATGATGCACAATTACATTGGTATGATATTTCGGTAGATGCATTTAAGTAGAACATTTCATGACCTTTTTGTTGTCACATCCTTTTTTTTCACCATCACACACATCACATGGATCATACGAACTATTTCCTTGGAAAAATACTTATTTAAAGTAAATAATATAAACTCACGCCTATATCCCAGAAGGGGTAGGCAAAGGTGCTAGCACCCACATTTCGCCAGTTTATGTTTAGGTCCCAATGTAATAGGTGGCGGGCCTATTGCCATTAACCGGGCACTTATAAACCTGCGATAAATACACACATAACTTCGAAAACATCGAAAAGTCATTGGTGTGTGCCATGGTAAAACCTGGGATCGAACCCGAGACCTCTTCTCCGCAGTCCATTACCCATACCACTAGGCTACCGCGGTTCTTACTTACTTACTTATTTAAAGTGCATGTGGATAACGCTTAGAAGTGACGTCTTTGGACAATCTTCGTTGAAATGTTCAAAGACTAAAAGAGTCACGTTAACTTCTAATCCGCTAGTATATCTAGTTATTAACAGCGAACAAAATTGAATGTTAGAGGATTTATTGGAAAGGGCACGATGCAGACAGTCATTAATCTCTCAAAGTCCCCGACGCGCCTTATCAAAAGTTTCACCCTCACCCCTAACTGTGCCCCTAGTTTGCTTGAGACACGCAACTACCGACCCTGTATCGTCTGCAGGTGGGTATATTATATCTAGGTAGGTATGTGTATGTGGGTAGGGAGTTGTTTACTAGAGTTACGTGTGAAGATAACAGTTCTCCCTGTAATATGTCTGTCTGGCTTCATATATTTTGCTAACCTTCACACGTGACCCTTGGTATTCTTCTACAGAATGTTCTACTTAACCGTGACGAAGGCTGAGATTTGGAAAAGGTTACAAATAGATATGATAATGTTCACAATAGGGAATCGGAAGTAATTTATATTATGTGAGTATGTAAAGTTTTTATTGTAACTGGTGATTGTAACAGAGGGAATTGCCCTATTTGGCCACCTTATACCCCGGTAATAGAGACTCGAGACGGTGTGCGGTTTTAGTCGGTTTGAGCCTGTCATGACTACCCCACTCCGGCCAGAGGAGGTGTTACCGTGGGGATTACAGCAAAAAAAACCCACAAAGATCACGAAAATCGGTCCACCAGTTCTCAAGTTCATCGCTGTCATCACTAACACGACTTCGTTTTATATACAATAGATGATGTCAAATAAAAGTGAGAAAGTCTTCCCTATAGCTAAAGTAAACTACCTATTGTTTTATGAATATAACAATAAATCAAAAATATCCGTTTAATATTATTGATCGAATAACAAAGCCCATGGAACAAGAATTTTCAATTTCGACACATCCGCAATGACACCTGCATATTGTGCGGGGCGGAACATGTCAACAAATGATATGAATTGGAGACATTTGGAAGGTGGCCCAAGATAGTAACTTTAGCAATAGAATTATAAATATTATCATTATAAATATTTCATGTGTGTCCTGACGATACGTAAAATTATGTCTTGCTGACTAATCCCACTACACAAGAGCACGTTAGATTGATGTGTTGTTGGTTTGACCTGGTGAAAAAAAAAAATGTTTTTAGGGTCCTTGTAGTCTGATCGTCTCAAAAGTGATACTGAAAAAGGTTGGCTTATAAGAACCAAAAAAACATTGATTTAAAAATTAAAAAACCTCCGATACAAATATATTTATAGCTGAGAACCATCTCGATTATATCGGCTTTCCGACAAAAATATCCGCATCAAAATCGGTTTATCCGTTCGGGAGCTACGATGCCACAGACAGACACCCACACAGACACGTCAAACTTATAAAACCCCGTCGTTTTTGCGTAGGAGTCAAACCAAAATATTTACACGGAAAATCCTTGAGTTATAAATAATATCTGGGAGTCCGGCTTTTTTTCGACGTCCTCTAAAAATTACACCTAGCGCTAGATCGATTTATCACCCCCCGAAACCGAAACCCCATACTTACTAAATTTCATAAAAATCGTTGGAACCGTTTCCATGATTCAGATTATAATATACATATATACAAAAATTGCTCGTTTAAAGGTATTACTTAGATAGATTTGTAAAACAAATTTCACATCCCCATGTAGGAAGTCTTCAATCCGCTGTCATCTGTCGCTCAATGACCTGACCAGCTCCAAATGGCAGACGTGTAGGTGTCGCAATGACCTTGCTATGGCAGATCAAAACGAACAATGCTCTCGAATCTTTATTTCAATCGTTCAATTTACACATTTGCTTTTGACAGGTGAGGCAACTTATTCTGTAAATTGCAAACATTTTGTCTGAAGTTACAAAAGAGAATTAGATTTGTGGCTTGTCGGGCTATTTACATATGTGCCAAATTTCATCGAGATACGTTCAGCCGTTTTGGCATGAAAGATTAACAAACATCCATCCATCCATACAAACTTTCGCGTTTATCTAATACCTTTAAAACGAGTAACCAGATATTAATATTAGTGTGATGAAATAAGAGTAGAATGAAGATTTTGTTACTGGATACGACGATATTCATACAAAGCCCTTATGCATGGCTGCCAATCAAATAAAACACTTCCCAGAGCTCTAGAAATATCTGTTGGGTAGATGAACTACTGAAAATAGCGAAGCGTTCAGTCATTTTGAATCTATTTTTACACAGTAATCTCTGGGATTTACAGACTTACTCATATTTGTGACTAACCGGAATAAGTATACGCTCATAATAAAAATCCTATAAACATTAGGAACACTCACTAGCTTCAGAGTTCAGATTTCCTCGTTTTGTTTTTCAATCATCTTTTTCATCTATGTCTTTTGTACACTGTGGGGATAAATACTCATAAAAGGTAGTTGTATCTGTTGTTTAGTGACTGCATTTCTCTGACACCCTTTATAATTCAAATTCGGTCGGCTCCGGCGGGGCTGCCGGTGATCACCCAGCTCCGGGTGGATTGAAATTCGTACCGCATTGCAATCACTCGGCAGCGTATGAAATACGAATAACAAACATTGAGTTTAAAATATTAAGTGAGCATATCAATGATAGGCCCTTTGCTTTAAGGTGAAGAAAAACAATAATAAATATATGTAAATAAATAAATATTCTACGAGTTCTACGACATACTACACAGCGCTTTTTAGACCCAGAGTAAGCATAGTTTAACTAGCTTGTGTTATAGGTTCTAGAATGCGGATAAACATACTTATATAGATACATTTTTTTTAAATAGATACATATTACACATAAAAACATCCTGAACAATGCAAATATACATATTCATGCATACAAATATTTGCACTGAGCGGGAATCGAAACCGCACCCCCTGTCGTAACAATCGAATGCACTACTGCTACACCACAGAGGCCGCATCGTAACTACAGGGAGGCCCTGCATTGAGTTCAATAATTTTCACGAAGGTTTATGAAGTCTGCTAATCCACACTAGCTAGCTAACCCTAAACATTCTGAGAGGAACCCTGGGCATAGTAGTGGTGGTATTCATCATCATCTCAGCATTGTGTCGCGGTCACAGAATATACATATGAGTCTCGCACGCGTCTATAAATCAAACGTTCCAAAGGTCCAATGTCAATGATATCAAACAAGGACCACCCGTCTGCGCAATAAAATCTAACTACTCACGTATAGAGGTTGTTACTTTCTAATATCCTCGCTCCTTCCTTGGTAACACGTTGCCATTATAATTTCACTGAATTACTTACATGAACTTCTGATTACCACCTACATTGAATATATCGTTTATCAATAAACGTAGAGGTAATTGCTATTTTATTTTATTATCATATTGGCCGTGGTGAGGCTGCGTCGTGAATAATAAACTAAAATTAAAATTCATAATCTGTATTAGCTTGAAATCAATATGAATCATCCAATGCTAATTTTGATGAACATGAAGCTTCTATCTTCTTTGATGTTGCCATTTGAAGATAATTTGTAAAGCATTATTCGATCGCTATTTCAACGCAGAGCCACGGTAGATACAGAACAGTAATAATTTATCTTAATACAACAGTAGAGACTGCAGCTTGACATGCAGTGCGGTATGTATAACATATAACATAACTTCACGCTTGTATCCCCGAAGGTGTAGACAGAGGTGTATTACGCACCCACGTTTCGCCATATATATGTTCGCAATATTATTCTCAATGTAATAGGGGGCGAGCCTACTGCCATCTACCGGGCACATTACTAAGCGAGCGATAATTAACATTTTTAATACACACATAACTACGAAAAGTCAGAGGTGTGTGCCCGGGGCGACTGGGGATCGAACTCGAGACCTCGTCTCGGCAGTCCGTTACGTACGCCACTGGGATACCGTTGCTAACATGCGGCATGTATAAGAGATATAATTATGCAAAGAACTTAAAAAGTTTCGGTAGTCATTTCTTATGAATACTCTACCACAGGGTTATTTGCTCAATAAGGGATTAAAAACCGTTAAAACCTAAAAAAAAATCTACTGTATTGTAATCATATGGCGTTCGGTGACCGCCTTCTGACTGGACGATGCCCAAAAATCAGTTTTCTTACATAGGTACTTATTCACAGGATACAGATGTATTTTGAGTGCCTCAAGGCTGATATTGTCGTTATGTGCATTGCATGAATATAACTTACTGTACTGTGTCTCCAGTAACAGTCTTTGGACACAGCAATTCTGCGAACATTAGTAAAAAGTCTGACAACTTTCTTTGATGCGAGATGGAGCGACATATGCGGCAACATATTAACATTTGTGCTTGCCAGTTATGTACTAATCGCTGACAGCCATAAACAAAAAATCCTGACGAACTCCTGTATAACAATTTTACTTTTTGATTATCTTCATTTATGAACATCTCCTCCAGCTCTCGCCACGATAGCCTCATATCGCCTGACGAAGGTACTCACGGGTATTAGGTGAGTTCCTGCATCGTATAAGCCGGGACCATATCCTCGTAATAGCCTGCTGTCGGAGCTGGAAACCAGAGTGGCTATGCATCGAGTTTCCGCGAACGTCTCTTTAGAGGAGATCCCAACAACATGTCAGGGTCGCCAATATACTAACGAAGGGCTAACTAACTTTTATCTAACATTTTTTCATAATATATATGATCCATTATACAATTATACATTATATTGTAAGTTAAAATTCTGAAATAAAACAAGTTAAGTATTACTTTCTCTATCTCAGATTGCTATCATTCAAGCAAAGTAAATAAAACATCCGCTTTGATTTCTCCAATAATCCTTTTTTTTTAAGTTATAGATTTGCGGTGAATCTTTGGAGAAAGGAGACCATCCTCATGTGCCTATAGAATTACAATTTGATATCCTTGTGCGTTGTAGTGATGTGTGAGTTATTGAAGCTTTAACATATCGATATTGAAGGGTTCGATAAAGCCGTGATAACAATTACTGGTCAGACAAGTAATATTACGATAAGCAGAGGATCAATACGATGTCCTCACATGTAATAAGTCTCTAGAGAGATTAGCTGATATGCAAAGCTTAGAGACAGATTTGCATTAGGTAGATATGGCGACTTCATCATTCTGAGTGCCCAGTAGGACTTATTCACCTATTCGAGAGCATGTAACTGTGATTTGTGTGATATGTTGCTACATCACCCACAAGCGTTAGTTTTTTAGAAGCTTGTCTCAATGTTTCACACTTTTAAGTATATTTTCACTTGGAAAGTTATCGAAGTAAGGAGTAAAACAAGAACGGTTTTTTAATAACAAGAAAAATTACATTTCAAAAAACATCGAGAAATTTCGATACCATCACTAACAAGCGGTCGCGGGTCGAATGCAAGCAGATCACGAAGGCCGCGGGGTACGTGATCACTGAATATAGGGGTCACAGACACGCGGATGTGCACCATTGACTGGCCGACTACGATATGTTTATACTATCAATAAATAGAATATGTTTTGTGATTCATTATAGGAAGAGTATGCAACGTCACGAACTTAAACTGTTACTTCCCTAGGGATGAGAGCTTCATAAACAATCATATCGATTAAAAGGAAGCTCCTTCCGTCGTCGCTCACAGCAGGTATTAAAAACTATTGATGGTCAGTAGGATCTAATTGGTCAATAAGATTATACAATTAATCACAGGATAAGAGTAAAGTAACGGTGTTTGGAAGGAAAACGTTTATCTCTACTGACAGCGGATATAAAGATACCAGTTAGTTACGACGGTCATAGGTTACTAGTATAGTCACCCTCAGAAGTTGCTATAGACTTATTTTTGACTCTTTGGTTTATTATTTAATGTAGAGTCTTACGGCTAAGGTGGTCAGTAACTTGGAATGTGTTAAACTAATAATTAGTAACTAAAAAAAAATATTTTTTCGTGCGGATGTCCCTTCGGATACACCCCCGCCGGCCAGCGGGGGCGGTTATGTCGAGCTTGAACCGACTAAAACCGTCTAACCTACTAACCCCGAGAGGAAAGGCTACGTATTTGTTTGTTACTTTAGTAGTAAAAAACAAAGAAAACGACAACATGTATAAGTTTCCATCTAAGTAAACACGAAGAATGGATGTAATCTATATGTACGAGGGTCAAACTGAAAGTTCTTAGAACTGGCCACTTATAAACAATATAATAAAAAAATAATTCTAAAATTTGAAAATAGAACTCTTTGCCAATATTACTGAGTATATATTTCATTCATTTATCATTTGTTTTACGATTTGGCGGCAAATTGAAAATTGTCTGTGTCACGTTAACATGAATTTAACACGAGAAAATTTTCGTGCAATGATTTTTTATGACTTTCGATGTCATTTAAGTCAACAAGAAAGTTATGATAGACTACGATTGGCCTTTCACGATGAAGCCCCATCTCGTGCGACTGTTTACAACTGGTTTAATGAGTTTAAACGTGGTCGCACTAATCTCACTGATGATTTACGTGAGGGACGGCCTTCTACGGCGACGACTGAAAATAACATCTGTGTTGTGCGGCGTATGATAGAGACTGACAAAAGAGTGACCTATCAGCAGATTCGGACAAGCTTAGGCATCGGTATGAGTCAAGTGCACAAAATCCTCCACGAACATTTAGCGGTCAGGAAGCTTTGCGCCCGGTGGATACCTCATAATTTGACTGAGGCTCAAAAATTCCATCGTGTGGATTGGTGCCGTAAAATGATTGAAAGATTTAACGGAGGTGACTCTAATGCTGTGTTCGACATACTAACAGGTGACGAAAGCTGGATTTACTGTTATGATCCTGAAACCAAAAGACAATCTGCTCAGTGGGTGTTTCCTTTCGAGGAGTTGCCATCTAAAGTGAAGAGAGATCGAAGTGCGGGAAAAATAATGGTGGCCTCGTTCTTTGGAAGGATAGGTCATTTCGTAACAATTGTGTTAGAGGATCAAAAAACAGTTTCTGCAGAATGGTACACTACCAATTGTTTGCCACTTGTCTTGGAAAAAGTTCGAGAGAAACGACCTCGCAGTAGGATCCTCCTTCACCACGACAACGCCTCGTCGCACACCGCCAAGCGAACGATCGACTATTTGGCGACATCAAACGTTGAATTACTGGGTCACCCGCCGTATAGCCCCGACCTCGCGCCTTGTGATTTTTATTTATTTCCAAAAATTAAAAAAAAACTTAAAGGAAAGCGGTTTATGAATGCTGAAGAAGCGGTGGCTGCGTATCGCGATGCCATTGAAGAGACCCCTAAGGACGAGTGGGCAAAGTGCTTTTCCCAGTGGTTCCATCGCATGCAGCGGTGTATTGACGTGACTGGACAATATTTTGAAAAGATATAATAAAACTAATAACTGGCTAATGTAATCAGTTTTTGATTTTCTAAGAACTTTCAGTTTGACCCTCGTAGCAAAGACAAGAAAGTAAACCACTTTCTCGATTAATGAGGATGTCTAGGATTTACGTGAAGAAAATATTTCTAAATAAAGACTTAATGTATCCTACATCTTAAAGGAAATACTCAAATACCGAAGTAGTAACATTTATCTGTGTTTAGTAGTAAGTAGATTGACATTATATGGCTAACAGCTTGTTACATTGATGATAAAGTCGAGGTAGTCCACCAATTCCAATTTTTATTGATTTTCGGGTTGAATAAAAGTTTTTTTCCCAATCATCATCATCATCTTAGCGTTCGTTAGTCCTGGTCGCACCCGAAGCTTGCGGCATTTGCTCCTCCACTTCTCACGGTCTTAGGCATCCACGGTAGTGACACCATTGGCACCCATGTCATCTTCTACGACGGTAGGTCAACACTCCTTGGGTCTACCCTCCTCCCTGCGGGGGCGGCATGGCCATAAATTTGGTACCCACGTAGCCTGAAGGTCGTAATATTTACGTCTGGTCTGTAAATGTGTTGTATGTTGTATTCCACACAATTTGTCCATCCACTCGTAAAGATTTCCATACCAATACTATTCCATTAATTTATACTTTAAACTAGCTGCGCGCCCTGGCGAACCCACTGCAACAATAGCACCTTAAAAAATACACACGGTTCACAGAATACATCTACTTACCAAGTTTCAACAGCATAGTTCTTATAGTTTCGGAAAAAAGTGACATACGGACGGACAGACATACAGACATGACGAATCTATAAGGATTCCGTTTTTTGCCATTTAACAACGGAACTCTAAATGAAACCCCCCATAAATGAACCCTTTAAAAAGAAATATTCAATGGCGCAGTCGTGTCGTAAGAAAATATATATTTAATATTTATATATTTATAATAGCACCTTACACGTGAATTTCTTATTTTTTTCTTTTATACAAACCTTGTCCTGACAATAACGAACACAAAAAAAGAATTATATAATTTGGTGAAGTCTTTCAGAAGTTATGAGTGTGCGTACATTTCGGCGATTCATTTTTACTTAAGAACATATAGATTGTTTAACGCTTTGACCTATCAACATTTTAATATAGATGCGCTGCTGAATAACCTGATTTTGCTCTTGTAACATCAGTTATATCAATTAGATCAGTGTAAGTGAGGGGCATGCCGCTAAACGGTTTCGATATGAATCGTTGCTTGGGTGCGTAGGCGGTTAAGCAGATGCCGCAGTCAAGTTTTATGTAAGCAATTACGGATAAGAATTGAAGATGATGAGCTTTGGAAACATTGCATAATTTGTAGCTTTAAAAAGTGTCTATAATCGGGTATTCAGAGAATTAGGCTTTTAGAGAATTGAGCTTTTGAATTGGCCATTCGGAGAATTTGTCATTTTGAGAATATTATACCGTTTGCAACTCTGTTGCCATTTTGAATTATGCCTTCTGCGCCTAAACCTACTAATTGTGTAGTAGGATTAGTATGAAGCCGTATATTATGTATTAGAATTATTCTCATTCTTAAAACTCAAATATATTTAAGGCGTATTCATTATTTTGTAGAAATAACATTGATGTCTATAAGAAAAACTAGTAAAAACATTTTTATAACAACGCCATCTATTCGTTAAGTGTCGAAACTTTACACCAGGTGTGTTGCTTATACGCTATACCTATTGAATACGTAATCCGACTCCGACAAACAATGCACAGCAAAATATTGCTGTCTAGCAACGTTTTTAAAGGAAGGTATTGCGTAAAGCATTACAGAATAAAAGATAAATACTGCTGCTACAAGCTTACTAGAATTTACACGCAGTAATTAAATCCAGCAATAATGTATTACCGTTAAAAAAAGCAATCTACGGAAATGTTTTGTCTGAATTGCTACATTAATGTATGTGTTTCTTGTCTGTTGTCCGTGTGCATGCACCGCTTTTTTCTACCTACAAAAACGTTGACACATGTTGCGCACGCGCGCTTGCACGGGTGAATCATGGGCAGGCGCAGGCGCCTATCGCTATGTGATCTAGATGTCGCTTTACGGTAGACGCATTAAATTAATTGCATAGGTATTTTTATTTTAATAGAATATAAGTAGCCGAAATTCCTAATATTCCCCCAACCCCTCCAGCTACTAAGCTTAATCGCATTTGTTAGGAGTGGGTTCACGTCGTTAATGTAATGGCCAGGATTCGAACCCAAGACCTCTGGATCGCAAGGCCGAATCCCTAACCACAAAATAATAATTGATCGATATGTATGTACCTACGCCATTTAGAAGTTTTATCCAAAATAAGATAGCTAGTTGTTTTCTGTCGAATAGATAAAATCAGTAAGTAGACATAACTTTAAATTCACAATCTGATCGCCTACTTTTAATTAGAAGTATTTGCCGCACCAAATTTTTAATTAGAGATCTATGTAGGTAAGGTACTATAATAATAGGTGAATAATTGATAACATCCAGTAGGTACCTATTTGCTTCATAGTAAAAATAAAATTGAAAGCAGTGCAAATTAGGAAGGGTCCTTTTGTAAGTCGAATAGATAATTAGAAGTATTTGCCGCACCAAATTTTTAATTAGAGATCTATGTAGGTAAGGTAGTATAATAATAGGTGAATAATTGATAACATCCTGTAGGTACCTATTTGCTTCATAGTAAAAATAAAATTGAAAGCAGTGCAAATTGGGAAGGGTCCTTTTGTAATCTGATGCATGAAGAAACCATTTATTTACAAGAACCAATGTTCACCTCTCGCTACGTGGGAATAGAAACTCGTTTTCATTGATCCAAGCAAAATAAATTTTGAAATTACTACACATACGGAAATGTGTGTATTACCACCACATTGGGATTAAATTTGATATTGATATGTCTATTACATTTTACACGTGCACAATCGCTGTTAGAATTGCCTGCCTGACACTTCAAAAGTAATAAGTTCAATCTCACGTACTATGAGATTATTTATAATATATTAGTGTGTAAACCGAAGGCTAATTCACGACCCACCTGATGGTATACGGTTACCTTGACTATGGCAATTGCAATACCATTCGGGCGTATTACCGCCCGACCAAATAATAGCAGAATTTTATAGGGATGTCTCGGATTCAATGTAACGCGAAAGGCACCTTTTTTTTATTTATTTTTATACCACTAAGGTGGCAGACAAGCATACGGCCCACCTGATGGGAAGCGGTTACCGCGGCCTATGGACGTGTGCAACACCAGTCGCGTCACACTCGCGCTGCCGACCCTGTAAAGTAAAGGGGATGGGAAAGGAGTTTGGGAGGGGATGGGAAAGGAGTTTGGGCTCCGGCACTCTCACGCACCAAACGGAACGCAACAGTTCAAATACTGTTACTTGGCGTCGATATTCTGTGAGAGGGTGGTGCTTCCCCGGTCGAGTCAACAGTAACAACAAGCAACAGTAATTTTGGCTGTTGCATGAATGGGCCCATTCATGCAACAGCCAAAATTACTGTTGCTTGACTCTACCACACAAATCGGTTAATTCGATAGATTTCGAGTTATAAAAATGGACTCTAATAACCTACTTAAAAAAATCCGTTCCCGCAGGGGGAACGCACAGGTAGATTTCGTGAAGCAATTAATATTATTTTATATAGAGAACTACGGACGGAACGGTAACTTTTAGCGAAAAACTTTTCAGACATGTATTTTAGACTTAAAAATGGTCTATCGATTAAAAATGTTTCCGACGGCAAGAGTGTTCACCGGTTAGAAGTTATGATTTTTTTCCGGAAAAATTTTGGTTTTTCCCCCCTCCACTTTTAGTTAAAGTTTTAATCTTATAGGTTTATAATTAAAAGTTGTTGGTATTCATGTATACTATGGGATAAAATTAGAACGGTTCGAATATCTTTCATGGAACGTGAAATTTTGAGGAAAAACTGATTTCACAAAAAGTGAGGCCCTACCGTCCCCTTAGGCCGGATTCCACCCGTTCACGAACTTAAACTAAGTTTACACCCAAGCAATTTTTGACCGCAGTTTGAAAGCGATCGGGGCAAAAATGCGACCGTGAGAGTGCCGCAAATTTTGGGAAGTGGAACCATACATACATATATATATATACATATATATATATAAACTTTTTGACCAGTGGTCATTTCGGAATCAGGGGGTCATAACTAGACCTCCTATGAATATTTTTTTTTTAAATTCGACAGTAGTCAAGAAACCAATAGGTAGATCGATTTAATCGAAATCTACCTAAAAATATCAACCCTTTATAGCTGTTGCCCGCGGCTTCACCCGCATGGAATTATGATCCCGTTTCCGCTACTAATGGGACCCTATGCCACCAACACTTCCAACAAATATCATAATATTTTAGCCAATGTATACAAAAACTTCATAAATTATAGGCATACTAAAACCTTTCTCGAGAACCACTCTATCAATTGGTGAAAATGAAACATGAAAATCGGAGCAGTAGTTTTTGAGTTAATTACAAACGCGGCGGAGTCTTTGTTTTATAATAATTATGTATGATACAACCTATTTTTCTACGAAATTATGGCTTTTTAGGATCAAAATTATAAATAGAAATGGTATGAATCTTTGTTAAAACCATCTTTGCGACATTCTTATGCGCTTGCGCACCTAAGTAAAACAAGGGAGATAAAACTGTACTTAGCACACTATGAGTAAGACTTACTCATGAACGTCTTAAAGTTAAAACTGGCTGATCATTGTAAGAACAACACGTGTGATGAATCTGTCTTTTCGCATCTTCTTAGCTTATTTGGATATTCAGGACTCAATAATCTGTGGTTGCGTAACTTGAAATATTTTTTTTGTGAACGAATCGTAATACTGTCTCTGGTACTGTAGGTTTCCTATTTCCCTTGGTCATAACTTGAGAACGACTTTCTAAAAAGGAAACTTAGAAGACAAACTATACTAATTGCCGATAGTTTACGCTCTCCCGCTCTCTCACGCCTGTGTCTATGTCTCCCACCTTACCCGAGCCGGGAATCGAGCCCAAGATCAAGAGCGGGCAATATCTAATATTTTATATCTTAACAACTAACACCCAATACGTTATCACTTTTGGTGTAATTGCTATGTTATATTAATGTAAACTCCAGAATATACACAGGGAGTTCTAATCGAAATTTCCCTATCACCATAATAATTTCTAATCTGAACCGTGAGTACGAAACTACTGCATTACGTATCGATCGAACAGCTGCAGTCATTACAATGGCACGCACTAGTTAAACAAACATACTGTAACACTATTCAGTACTAGTTCTGACTGGACAATTATGTTCAATGTTAACATTTATGTCATTGTAGCTGTCCCCTAAGCTTCGCCCCTGATATACTT
Organism: Cybosia mesomella; assembly: GCA_946251805.1. NCBI lineage: Eukaryota > Metazoa > Arthropoda > Insecta > Lepidoptera > Erebidae > Cybosia > Cybosia mesomella. The sequence goes on along the minus strand of OX276402.1, from coordinate 24,577,361 downwards.
GCAATATTTTACAATAATATAGAAAATTGCCCGATTTGTTGACATATATGATTACTGGTCCGCTCCTCTGGGTAGTAGCGTGATAATATATAGCATATACCCTTCGTCGCTAAATAGGCTATCAAACTAAACAATAATCTTTCAATTCGAACCTGTAGTTCCTGAGATTAGCACATTTAACCAAATAAACTCTTCAGCTCAATATTATTATAGTATATACTAGCTGATGCCCGTGGCTCCACCCGCGCGGAGGTCGGTTCTGGTTTTTTTGTCATTTCTCCGGTTTTACTTAACCAATTGCAATCAAACATACGGCAGATTTTAAGTCTGACCAAGAACTTTTTCTGATAGAAAAAACCGCATCAAAATACGTTCAGTAGTTTTTGCGACCATCGCGAACAAACAGACAAACAGACAGCCAATTCCAAAAAAGCAATTTTTGTGTAATGTATCGTTCATTTAACATAACCCAAGTATTTTTTTTAAGTATCTCCAATGTACAGCCACAACATATTTACAATTGTTTAGTAGTATGGATTGGATGTTGAACGAATGACGACGCAGTTCTACACCACTTGACCGATCACATCGAAAGTTCGATCTCCTTATCGGAGTGTCTTTCAAGAAAAACGTTTATACAGTATACTTGTCCTTATGTACTTTTTATAACGGACACGTCAATATAACTTTACCTCGCCTGATGGTATGCTAAAGTCTCAGGAATGAGGGTCAACATTACAGACACCGATAATGTTACAATGGTTACCCTCAGCTTGACGGCTTCATCAGATGCTTTTTCACGCCCCGCTTAAAGGGCCCGGGACCGTAGGAAGAAGGAAACACGCGTGCTGGTAAAGAATTCCGAATATTGATGGTGCGCCAAAGAAAAGAGGTGCCGAACCGCTTGGTTATTGATGGAATCGCAATTCATCGAATGAAACCGCAGACAACATTCACGTAAAGGTCAATGTTTAAAATATCGGTGAATTCTGTGAAAGAACATGCCTTATGCCTTCTAAATTCTACATTTCCTTTCACTTGTTCACCAGGTTACCTTTGATAACGGCAACTTCGTGATAAAAGGCTGCAACAAGCATTCAAATATGCATAATATATTGTACAATATTGCATATTAAATCAATAAAACCTAATAACATTAAAATTTGTACCATCATCATCCTCATAGCGATTTCCCAGATGTGTCCAAAGTTTTCACTTCGGAGCCTGAGATCTATTTGTTCGTTTTGATTGGTATGTGGCTTTTCCGGGAGCGACTGCCACTTGATTTCTCAACCCTAAGAAGATAGCCTGCGCCAGGGGCTCGTCTGTTCTTTAGCAGCTGCACCGACTAGCAGGTGAGGTGTGCTTGGAGCTCAAGGATGTCGAAAGGCCCCATAAACTTACTTGAATTCTCGGCTTCATCCTCATGGAATTCTAGTCCACCACCACAACCAATATAAGATAAACAATTCCAATCTCAAAAGTGTTTAGGAAGCCTTTTCGTTGGAAGCTCCCAGACGGCTTAATTTTTCCGATACCTCCAACAAATATCATTATATTCTAGCCAATGCCAACTTGACAAATTATATACTCAAACCTTCCTCGAGAACCACTCCATCCATAGGTTGTAGGTTAGAATAATATTATGTAATCTGTGGTTGTAGTGACAACAACTCCTCAATTCAACTATAAATCGATATTACTTAGGTACCTACCATCTCGTATAAATCGAGTTAATTAAAATGGAAATAACAAGAGGGGCGATGATGACATCGAAGCGTGGTTACGTCAGGAAATTGATTTACAAAAATTTACTGGCATTTCCTCAACGGAAATAAAAATGGCCACGATACGTGCACAGAATTAAAACTTCAATATAATCGTACCTACTTCCTTACTTGAAAAAGCAATCTGCATTCTGTTTTTCTCTTTTTAATGAATAAGAGTGAGAGAGATAGAGCATGTGGTAGGTAAATTGATCTACACGTCGATGTTGAAATGAGACACTACACATGCTTCGCCTCCCTAGGTTCTTATTACCTACCTGCCGTGTAGGGAGAAACAATACGTCATGCGTCATCCAGCCACTAATGAAGGAATTCATTAAACGTTCGTATTTACAACGGTATTACCTACTTCAACATTTGTGAACTCTATCTAAAGCTGTGTCATATTTTCTAGTTAGTAAATAAATAATTATGTCTCAGCCATCTGGTTAAATTGGACGACCAGGCCGCTCATCACCGGCATCCGATCAAATGGCTAGACCGATAGTTAATTGAACTAGTATCACTCAACGTTTATCAACTTGGCGTACTGAAAGTCAGCCCGTTAAAGAGGGCTGACCAAGACTCAGACAAGTGATTTAAATTTAATTCAGTTAGTCAGCCCTTTGAAGATTGCCGACCAAGACTCAGCCAAGTGATTGTGAAGCTCAGTTTAGTTCCGTTTTTTTTACTGTGGCGCTAGTAGTCATCACAACAGCGCATCCCGACACAGCTAGTATTAGATTACTTCGTCGACATCACTGACAAAGTCATAAGATAGAGAAATAACCAATGAATCCATCAATCAGTCTAAATTTACGAAATGAGGTAATTCTTTAATAGCTAGTAGGTACATAAATTATATAAATTGAGGACATCGAAATACATCAGTGACCAATGATCTTATATTAAAATAAGGTAGATATGTTATCATATCTAAATACTATCGTAATGTCAAAAGTGTGCCGCGTTGTATGAAGAAAGAAGTCATACTTTGATCGCGTTGCATTCGTGCCATTCGGAATGGCACGAATGCAACGCGATCAAAGTATGACTTCTTCTCTTCTGACCGACCGCAGTGCCGCCTGAGGCAGCGATACTTAGCATTCCGAGAACAGCTGCATTGCCGCTGCAGTCGCCTCTCTTGTGGCAAAATAACTCAGTAGATCTCGTACCCAGGGCCGTCTTTACGCGGTGTGCGAGGGGGGGGGGGGGCACCCGGGCGCATTTAGGGGCACCGGCCGACCGCATGAAGCCAAAAATGTAAATGAATATAAATTTAAAAAACTATTATAAAATTGTAAATTACTTGTGTCTGTACATTGGAGATGTTTAAAAAAACTTGGGTTATGTTAAATGGACGACTCCGAACACAAATACATTTTTATGCAATTCTTGTCTGTTTGTTTGCAATGGACGCAAAAATTACTGAACCGACTTTAATGCAGCTTTTTCTATTAAAAAGGTCTTGGTCAGACTTAAAATCTGCTGTTTGTTTGATTGCAATTGAGGAGATTGAAAAATGAAAAATTCCGAAAATATGAAAGACGGGGCACTGGTCCTCTTCCTCAAAAGAGCGGCCTTCTTTGCGGATGATGCGTTTACCACCTACGACAAGAATTATTATATTCGAGGAGTCGATGGCGATGCGTTTACCACCTACGGCTATCGCCGCTCGATGAGGTACCTGGGACTCGTACTTAATGGATGGTGAGACGTATATCATTTCCGAAGTCCGTCTGCCAAGCTCAAGGGGCGGACTGGAAGAGCGGTGCCGTTTCCTCACAGCAGCCACCGAAGCAGGAAGCCTCACGCTGCAGACCCTTTTGCTGGCCATGGTCGGCAGCAAGAGAGTGAAGCGCGCAAAAGAGGCGGTGGAAAAGGAACGGGAGAGGTCTAATACTCGGAAATCGCAGAACGATCTTCGTCATGCATGAGCGCGGGCCTAGGGGTGACGGTTGAGTCTAGCCGTTGCCCAAGTCGTATTTCTGCGCGCGCCTCTATAGAAAAGGGCGGATTTTGATCCCCAACAACACATCGGGGTCACCTATGTTGGTGGCCGGCCGGTGTTTCTGGGATACAAAAGATTCTCCGGCCACACAGGCAATGTCACCAAGTTTTGGGCTACACATACTTAATGCCACATATTCATTTATTCCACCCCTACTGCCATCACGATGAAGAAGAAGACAGGCTTACATGACGAAACACCATGCGTATATGCGTGTGCGTGTGCGTAATTAATTTAAAAATTATATCAAAATTATATCTTTATCTAGAGTATTCCAATAGCTGAGATGGAATATGTAATACATGACTGAATATCCAGCAACAATGTTAATTAGCTTTTCATTTTCTCCGAAAAACAAATTTTTGATCGCGTCAACGCAACGTGATGTGACGTGTTGTTTGCTTTGCAGTCAGCGTCAGCGACACTACTGGTGTTTGCAGTCCGCGGTTGCGGCGCGTCACGACTGCAAGTGGCAGTGTCGCCCCTCTTGGAATAAGTTCAGTACAAAACATAGAACTCAGTAGTATCGCCGCGGTCGACTGAAACGGTCGACGGCAATGCCGCCTGCGGTTGCAGTCTGGGGTCGGTCTCCGAATGACACCTTTAGGCGAATTCATCTAGTTTCGTGTGACCGTTAAGCATCAGTGCACTTACCTATCTACCTTTACTTCGGGCCACCAACCAGGTGGACACCGAAGTCTTAAAATCACGCAAAAAAAATCTAAATCTTACACCCACTTTTAATCACTTTTCTCGACGTTTCACACGATTCGAAGTCTAATTAAGCAAAAAAAATTTTTTGTGTCGGTCTGTCTGTTGGTCTGGATGTCTGGATGTCTGTTTACGCAATAACTCAAGAACCACTTATCCGATTTAAAAAATTCTTTCGCCAATCATCTTGTTTGGTTAATGGGAAGAACTGATTAGATTTTGGGGTTTGTACGTTCAGGGTTTCGGGTACCTACCATACAAATTGTCCCTAAAAAACATTTACAAGTGAGTTTCTTTCGAGTTATCAGAGTAACGCGCGTATTTGACTTTGACATTTGAGTGACAATGACAATACGTATATTGTATATTTTGATTTCATTTTCTTCATATTTATTGCTCAATATATAAAAGACGCGTCGAATAATATGCATAAAGAATAAGGTCTGTAATTTTGAATAAAAATACTGCAACAAAAATATCTAAGTTTGGCCCGAAGTTTGACAATCACTGTGTGATTTCCGCCCCACTTGATTTGTAATATAAGATCATTGTTACTCACGATTACATTCATCTCACGACGATGGGGTACGCAGAAGTAAATTGTAAATTCTATGGATTTTTTTTTTACGTGCGGAAATCCCTTCGGATACCCCCCCGCTGGCCAGCGGGGGTGGTTATGTCGTGTCTCGACTAAAACCGCACGGTGTCCACCCCAAGTGTCCGTTGCCGGGCACCCCGGGTAAGCCCTCGATAGGATAGGATAGCAAAAAGATTTGAATTAAATCACTACCACGACAGGACTTCGAGCATCCTTATTCGGTATTACCAAAGAGCAACCATACAATTATTTTTTTAATTGTTTTCACTCGTTTGGCCACGTAATTAGATATTTAATTATTAAAAAAAATAGATGCTATAAAGATTATAGCACTTTTAATGTGCATTGTGTGATTCGTGTTCGAAGAATAACGATTTATCATGACTAGCTAACAGCGTAGATATTTTTACGATTTCCAATACTCAATATGTTTATAACCGCACTGTATAATGTTTTGTGTAAAAATATTTTCTAGATTACACAATGAATCTGGTTCATTCATAAATCAACACTTACACTTTCAGCAGTAAAACATTAAGCGTCTTTTTCTACATCTGATTTAAGAGTTTCGAATTTCTCAAGAGATTACATAGCTAGTTTCAAATCTCTAGCAAACAAACTAAAAATACAAATAGTTTGGAATTCTTTCCTAAATGGGGCAACGATCGTTGATCGTTTAAGATATTTGTAATTCCTAGATTTAAAACAACACCCGCGTCCCGATTTGGTATGAATGTGCAGTTCTAAATATAGCGGTGGCTTAAACATCTGAGGGGAATTCGGGGGTTCAAAGACCTCGCAAACCGGCCCATGCGGCGATATTTAATACCATTTTTTTATGGGAGAATTCGAGCGACACAAAGTTCATGGGCACCGATACACGCTTCGTGAGAACAAAGGTCAGAGTCCCAAGATGAAATAAAAGTCATCTGAGTTGAATCACTTGGCTGTAGACAGGAAAAAAAACCCTGTGTGAGGACTTCCATTACGTGCAAATCAAACATTGAGGACTATGCTCTCTTAGAAGCCCTTATGTAAGGCGTTCTTGTGTTGGTTGGCATTCCTCCAAGCCTATAAATGTCCTGAGCGGCGAAAACCGAGCTATAGCTTCCTTATAAAGTTATATAATATAGTAAACTAGCTTAAGAAATGAAATTCTACGAGGTAACAAGCCGACAGACGTATTTTGTAGAGCGTAAACGTTTTATCGTTAATTTGTACTTCGTAAATGTAGATCATAAAGTTCATTGCCAAAGTCAATTAATATTAACCATGTTAATTTAAAGATCGTGCCATGTCATGATATCTACTTCACACACCAATTGAATGATGTGAGAACTGGGAACAGATAGCAAAACTGTAAGGTTTAAATGAAGCAGAAATCTTACGATGTACCTATATTATGCAATTATTGATAATATAAGAGTTCAATGCCAGGATTGTAAGTGTTGCTTTATACAAATACAGTAGAAAATAAGCATACTTAATCGTAAGCTGTTACCGTGGACTCGGATGAACTTGCCCGTTGCCACCTGCAGTCAGGAACAGTGATTGCGAAAGAGCAGAATAGAAAGGAAAGCAAGGCTTTCGACACTTACAAACCGAAGGAAATCTAGTCCATCGCGTCTTAAAGTCGACATTGAGTGAGGGGTAGTGAGGGTGTAATACTTCCCAAGTCGAGCCGATCGGAAAATGTGACATGAATAGAAGAATGTAAATTCTTGATACCAATTCCGAGTAGTAACCTATAACACACAATGAATCTTTCTTTAAACAAAATCGTCACAGTACAGTACACCAAAACTATTTCATGTAGGACATAATATAATAATATTGAATCTAGTTAAACAATGGGAATAACTGTAATAAGTAATAACTTTATATGTAACTCAGTATCAGACTCAGGACCACACAATGCGTTTTATTAACGAATCCCAGACTTGAATGGAGCTTAAATGCCTTCATTCGTAGTTGGCTAAATATTATGACAGCAGTCTAAAGTAGAAGCTACTTAGTGTAGGATTGATTTAATTGAGCAGGCGGATGTGCATTCGAATAGATTACTTACAAACAGTACTGTCTCAAGTTCTTTCGTACCCTATTTTCAAGAAGGAAATTAAAATCGTCAGATCTTTATTTATCTTCAGCTGGTTATCGCAGACAGTGATGATACAGTCCACCTGGAATGTGTTATTCGTGTAAATGCTGAAAAAATAGTTGGAAATTAGTAACAAAAGCAGGTATAATGAATCATCAGGGATTACCGCACGATAAAAAAAAAAAAAAAAAAAAAAAAAGTATAATGAATCATCGATTACGAGTTAGGATTTACGACCACTTACGAATGATTTCATGCTATTAATAAGCTATTATTTTAGCACTAATATTTTCTATTTGGAATATATTCAAAATATATACAACCTAAGGAAGATACAGAATGAACTTCGTAATTCGTCCCCTGTGCATATCTTTAGAATGATGGGAACAGTGACTGTTACGGCTGTTACCTTCCTGAGGAATGTTAAACTACTCATGTTAGATGTTGGAAATAAGCATCATATTCAACATCTGAAGAGAGCATTGAAAATATATTTCTCAAGGCTCGTGTGCCTTTGCTGTACTCGTATTATTAAATTAAGGAACCTCCCACGGGTACCAGCTCCTGGGGGTAATGCTTACGATTATGTCAGAAACAAACTAAAACCACACGGGGATGAAACGGGTTGGCCATTTACCTACATCATATTTATAGACTTGTAGACCATTAAAAAGCTCTCATTTTACCTGCCAGTAGGTTAGTTTAATAATGTACGAATGAAATTACGAATGAATTATATATTTTGCCTTAAAAGGTTAATATTAATCCACACAAAAGAAATCGCTCTTAGACGGATTTCGATTGATTGTGGGGCAAAAAATACCTACTTATTGGTAAAAAATGAATTTAGTTTCTAAATACGTTTTTTTTACGTGCGGAAATTCCTTCGGATACCCCCCGCCGGCCAGCGGGGGCGGTTATGTCGTGCATCGACTAAAACCGCCCGGTGTCCTGCCCAAGTGTCCATTGCCGGGCACTCCGGGTAAGGATAACCTCGAAATATGTGTGCGGTGTGGGTTGTTGGCCGACAGGCCTCTACAACCTTACGCGAACAGTGTGGCGAGCGCATAGGGCTCTCAGCCGAAAGTTGATTTTAAGCAACACGCCTCAAGGGTCCCCAGTTGGGGCGGCCTCGGCTTGGGCTGCTGCTGGATTAATACTGGGGCGACCTAGGCCCACATTTACGAACAAAGCGCGGCGCGTGTTCCGCCCTCGTCGGCGAAGACGGAACCGCGGTTTATTTTGTGTAGCTCCGCGAGCTGTGTAGGCTCTTCGTTGAGCGAGTGTTATTGCATCATCGGGCTCTCCGAGAGCGTGTCTAGGTCTCCGCGTGCGTGAAATTAAACTCGGTGTGTAGTTTACAGCCTCAACCACTAGAGGGTTGGGGTGAGTCGGGGCAGAGTCAAAGTAGCTAAGGGAGCACTGTTTTATGTACTGCCTGATCGTCGGCAGTTCTAGGTCGGTGTGAAGCTCGACATTACGCATAAACCACGGTGCTCCCGTAGCTCGGCGCATGAAACGATTTTGTAGTGTTTGTAGCCTATGGATCCTTTGTTCACTAACATGAGCGAAAACCGGACATCCGTATGTCATGATTGGCCTAACACAACTAGTGTAAAGTCTGACTTTACTCCTAAGTGATAACCTAGAACGAGAGTTCACTAAGCTATGTAGTCTACCTAATACGAAGGCGGCCCGATCGCGGACCGCTTTGAGGTGAGCTTTGAAGCTGAGGCGATCATCAAGGATGATACCTAAATATTTGGCTTGCCTAGCCCAAGGGATCGGCTTGCCAAACATCCTAATCTGTGTAAGTCCCTCTAAGGGATACAGGTCGCGCCTCCTTCTGTGGATCAGCACGGCCTGACTCTTATCTGGATTAACCTCTATCCTCCATTTCCGAAACCATGCCCCTAGGGTGTCGGCCGCGGATTGGAGTTTTCTAGCTACTATGTTGGGATTAAGTCCCGAGTGGAAGATGGCTGTGTCGTCTGCGAAAAGTGCCGTCTTCACTTGCCCGTGCAAAGGTATATCTGACGTGAATAACGTGAACAAGATGGGTGAGAGTACCGACCCCTGCGGTACACCGGCGCGAATGGGGTGAGGATCCGAGAGGGTCCCTTCCACTCGGTAGCGATAGCTTCTGTTCGACAAGTAGTCCCGTATGATGAGTACGAGCCTGTGTGGCACTCCCATGTGGAACAGCTTCCAAATGAGGCCGTTGTGCCACACTTTGTCGAACGCTTTCGCTACGTCGAAGAAGAGAACCCCTGTGAATTGATTGAACTGCAACCGCTCGCTGGCGTGCTCAACGATGCGGTGCACTTGTTGTACGCATGAGTGTTGATCGCGGAAGCCAAACTGCTCGTTCGGAATGAGACCCTTTGCATCGGCAAATGCTTTCAGCCTATTGCATACTAGTCGCTCATAGATTTTCCCTAAACCTTTAAGCAGACTGATCGGTCTATAACTGGTCGGCTCGGACTTTGGCTTACCGGGCTTGGGTATCCCAATGACCACGGCCTCTTTCCATTGCTGCGGAAAGATGTTATTTTTGAGCGCTGCGTTAAAAATGTATGTCAGAAGGACGAGTAACCTCTCTGGGAATAATTTAATGACTTTATTTGTGATGCCGGATAACCTCGAAAGGATAACCCCCGTTAAACGTGCGTGTTTCAAAATATTTTTCGTAAGTAAGTATTTTTCAAAATAGTTTCATATCGAAATATTTTAGTTTAAAAACACGTTTGTTGCCCAATGTAGTTAATGTATGTGGTAAAATAAACAACAAAAGGAGTCAGAATTCGATCGGTTCACTAGTAGCCGTTGAAGAGCTCCGCTATCGACACCCATTATCAGGTCAGGTTCAGATACCGATGATAACACAATAATTCGACATAAATTAATGTGTTGTCATCTGGATGTCACATAAAAAAGTTTGAAATCGATAAAATAATTAGTTATTTGATTAGAGGAGAAGCTAAGTTAAGCGGGACCCGGGCTCCGAAATAAAAGCTTCGCATACGACCGGGACACAACGCTAAGATGGTGATGATTAGAGCAGCTAAAAAGACTATGTTGCATAATATAAGTATAAGTGAAATACGCTGTAGGCAATGCGATTCTTCGACAATACCCGTCTGGCAAAAAGAAGGTAAAAAAAAACTTGTCAAACAAAGGACCAACATTTCTCACATCAGTCGATATATTCTATGATAATTATGTCGTTAGATAATAATATGTTACTGTGACCAAATGATTTATAAATGCAAAGCTAGGGTTGCCATCACTTAAAAATGCCGTCATCGCTTCTCAATAAACAAAGCTGTAAACATTTGGATCGGTGATTTTGGCTTTTTCCGAATACCCATGAAGTAGACCCAAGTATAAGACGGAAAGAAAATGGACATATCAAGGAAAGGAATAACTGATGAGATGACGTCTGGCAAAAAAGTATGGAAGAGAATGACATCATGCGCCGACATAATTGGGACAAGGGCAGGCAAATGATGATGATGATGATGATGAACCATGAAATTCATTGACGCAATCCACTCTAATAAAAGCTGAACATTAATCAATAGGGATTCGACCTAACAAGGAAAGCGTCTGTATCCTACCGGGACACTTTTGAGAGCCCCGCCTGGGCGACCCCGGCTAAATTAGGACAACCAGGCAAGCCAGACGGATGGCAGCCCTATTGTAAAGCTAGCTAAGAATCCCGTACCATGTCATTAGTATCCTAGACTCTGTCATATGATTCGCGACTAGAATTACAAATACGATACTTACAGCTCAGTATTTTCTATGAGAATAGTGCTTAGGTACATAGAGGCTAATCCATAAATTATGCAAATTTTTTTGAATGTTATATATAGTAGATCTGGTAGATCTTGACGGAAATTAGGTGTCTGATAGTTGAGAACCGATAACCTTAACTTTAAAAGAATATATTATTTTATCTGTGCCTTATGGACAAATAAGGTCTTAAAATATTTATTGTGTATTCACGGCTGTATTGTCCAAATTACTAGTCGTTAGTTCGTCGTTTTAACTTTTTGGCGTCACGTATATATACATGTCATTCTTCTAACACCCCGCTCTGCGTCGTCCCTAGGGGTTAAAAATTTGGTAATAAAAATCGATTCCTATAACTCTACTTTCACTTATTTTCTTGTTGATTTAAAAAAACAGAAGTAATGAGATGGCAAACAACCATGCAGTCCGCTTGATGGGAAGCACTAGCGCCTAGGTGCCATGCGCAACACCACAACGTGTGTACGCGTTGCCAGTGTTCTGTCTCCCACAGAACTCCTGGGGTATGGACTCTCAGAACTCCTAGAGGAGACAGAACACCGGTAAGGAGACTTAGGACAATATGCTCACCGCTATTCTGTGTACAGTACCTACATAATCTTTGTATCTGGCTGTGGCATCGTAGCTACCTAACGAATGGACAGATTTGAATGCTGTTTTATCTTTTTGAAAGCGGCTACGGTCAAGATGGTGCTACACTTCAACAGAAATAGACAATTTAGAGACCTAAGCATCTGTAATCCTGTACTATTAGGTAAATAAAAGGTAAGGAAGAAATTTAATTTTGACCAATTACAGTTGGATATGATGTTGTCGGAAGTTTACGCGAATATCACACATTGAAATATTATATTATAAAGAAACGTCGCTTTCACTAAAAATAATAAAATAACATCAAATAAATCACGATAGAATCCGTTAAAAAGGGTTTTATTTCAATACAGTTGGGTTATATTCTAACTAGTTATTAATATAAGTATTAGAGTTAACGGGATATTTACCATGTGGTTCTAAGAATGTCCGAGTTCCTCCGTGATCATGGCGCTTGCAACAGTGCCGAAATATCGGACATTCTTAGAACCACATGGTAAATATCCCGTTAACTCTAATACTTATGTTAGTGACCATGATAGTTTAAATACATATATATAGTTATTAATACTACGATAATAATGATGCTTTCATCATCATTTCAGCGTTGTGTCCCGATTGCATCCGAGGCCTACACCTCGGAGCCCGGGGTCTTATTATAATAATGAATTGATAGCTTATATAATACCTATGTAGGTAATTATGTAGTTACAACACCTAAAATGAAATAAAAATGATGATGAATGTAATGAAATAATTTGCAATTTTATTGAAACGCGGTTTTACGTTATACAGCTGAATCATTAGCCCAATTAGGTGATTTTTTTGATGAGGAAGGAAATTATGCAGACGAACGTAACGTAACGAAACCAGTGTTAGCGTTTTAACTTATATTATTACATTTATTATTCCTTTTATACAAGCCTAGCGAAGAAAATAAATATATTTTTGAATTCTTTGTTAACCTATAGAATATGGCTACTGGTAGTAGGTAAATAACGATATAGAATCAATAGTAATATATTATGCATATGGGAACCAATATATATATATTATATTACAAATAGAAAATAATATTAATAAATTGTCAATGTCATTGTGAGAATTGTGTACTTATAACAATATTATTGTGTACCTTCCTATAATCTTATCGTTATTCTATGCATATCTTACATAAAATAACAAATCGAGAAATAGATAAGAATTTAGAAACGAGAAAATAACATATATGTAGGTACGTACAACAAGATTTGGGCAGTGGACTGGTCTAAAGTTTTGGGGTAGGTCATGGAAGGTGTGTTTAATATTTATCGGCGCTACCTTTATTACTAAGTAAATACAGATGACACACAATGTAAACAATTCTTCAATGGACCATTATGAAAGAAATTAATCATTCGCTTTATTATTGTTTTTCATACCCACCTTGCTGAAACAATTGGGGTGTGCGGAGAGCCGGTATTCCAAATTAGTAAACACACACAGTTCACTCAACACTTTTAACACAATATTCACTACTTAAATATATATTTGAGCCTGGATTGTGTCAGTTGGTGACAGACGGGTTTGTATTTTTTGCCGCGAGGATGTCAGATGTGTCCTTGAGGGACGCGATAGTGACACGCCATGTTGTTATGAGGACGGGCGCGTGGCGACTGCGCGCAGCCGCCCCATGTGTGGCGCATGCGCGCGGTGCGTCACCCTATTCCGCCCGCACCCGGCCTTCCTTCCTTGTTCCTAAATCCTGGCAGCGTCCTTGTGTTGTAATTTTTTTTTACCCGCTTTCATTAAAATAATAAAATCATACACTGCTGGTGGCGTACGAGTTTAAATAAATATAAAATTAAATTAGCAAGTTAATAAAAATACTTTTATAAAACACGTACCATATTTGGTTAAAATAAATGAAGATGAATTATTATTTATTATAGATACTCACTTTAGTTGTCAAAAATCAATCAGCCTCTATAAAGAGGGTTAAATTCAATTTTAAGACTTCATTACAGACATCGGGAGAAGCGACTCTACCATCAGACGGTCAGACTTATGTAGAATCGCCTTTCCCGGTGTATAATATAATGAAATTAAGCATGACATAGAGCTAAGTGGAGCTAAGTGTGTTTATAAAGTTGCCTGCTTATCTGACGGACATATATATGTACCTCTAGATAAATTCAAAATTTCGGCTCTATCACACCCTAACAAGACAATCAAGTTCATTTTGTAAGATTTTATTACCTTCAGAAACCGGGAGAGATGACTCTATCATCACACCAGCTCCATTTCACCAAAATACTACGTTTACCCGCGGCTACGCCCGCGTTGAATTCTGTTCCCGTTCCCGCTTCCCATTAGAATCTATTCCATGTGTTATTCCAGACTCTAATCTATCCCTGTACCAGATCCATTCAGCCGTTTTTGCGTGAAAGAGTAACAATTATCCATACTCGCAAACTTTCGCCTTTATAATGTTATTAGGATAAAAACACCCACACAACTGCAAATATACCTACATATTTAGGTATACAAAAGCTTAGCACTGAGCGGGTATCGAACCTGCGAGCTCTGACTTAGCAGTCGAACCCTCTACCCATACACGCTCTACAGAACCTACAGAGCTAACAGACACCTAAACTGTATGAGGCAACTGCTTTTTACCAACTTCCCAAATGCAGGATCAATTCCATAACTCGTCTAAAGGTGGATTACACCAGTGAAAATCCGTGCACCTAAACATATTTATATAGCTCTCATATTTTTCTCAATTACTTCGTTGAGTAAAACATGATAGCGCAATTTAGTTCGAGTTGACCACTGTTCCTATCATTGATGAAATCCGCGTTAAGACGTTAAGACACAAGGCGTATTTTATTTGAAAGTTTGATAGCCATCACATGAACTCAAACTCGGTGTTCACCAAAAAATGTTGCTTCACCACTTTAGTTTGTAATCCACGTCCATTGTTGTCTGCCGTTTGTCGGAGCCCGGAGGCGTGCAGTCGTGACACGGGAACGGAAAGCGATGCATTCAGGGAAGAGCTTCTACCAATCGCCCACCAGCCCGCCCACACAAAACATAAACAGCGGTGAAGACTTCATTTAATTACATACACTCTATTCAAAATAAGCTGTTATTGCCAGGCATACGGGTTATTTCAGCCGCACGGTAACTTGTCTGTTTATCTCCTCCATGTTCAATCATTTTAATACCGAAGTTTCTTGCTTGTCCCTGCAATGTACTTATCTACTAGATCGTGTGGCCGGTATCGCTTTGTTGTTGGATCGTACACAAAATCGTAACAGCCATGTCAATCTGTTAATAATACACTCCATACAGAAACCGATACACCCAGAGTTCTGTGGATAAACCAGGATACATCACTATGCGACAAGAAGTCGGTAGGTAAGTAATTGACAATATCTATTTATCTGGCTGGGTGTTTCTGTTATTTCTATGTATAATATACAATATGTAACAAAACTAGCATCCGATCCGTGTATATAAGTATTAATTATTTTACTCTATAGGTATTTTTTATTAGGTTATGTTTATGTATGTATGTATAAGAATAATAATAATAGTTGATAGATCGGTCAGAGCGCCGGCGCCGCGCAATAATTATCGATATCACCATTCCACATGACTAGAATCTTGTGAAAGCCGAAATTGAATTAATTAGGCGGAGTCATCAAAAAACAATGTTTAAAAATGACTGTAAAGTTATTCATTGTTTCCGTAGTTCGCAAGAATTACGGTAGATGGCTCCAACGTCGCCTTAAGACGTATATGATATATCGGAGAATTTCGAATATCTGGGACGTGTCTAGGTGGCTCAGTTGGTCAGAGCATTCCCCCTGTAAGGGACTGGTCGCGGGTTCAAGTCCCGTCCTAGATGTTCTCTTTTTCCGATCTAAATCTTTAGAAAAAAGTAGGCATACAAAATGCTTAAGAATTTAATTGAAGTAATTAGGCGGAGTCATCAAAAAACAATGTTTAAAAATGACTGTAAAGTTATTCATTGTTTCCGTAGTTCGCAAGAATTACGGTAGATGGCTCCAACGTCGCCTTAAGACGTATATGATATATCGGAGAATTTCGAATATCTGGGACGTGTCTAGGTGGCTCAGTTGGTCAGAGCATTCCCCCTGTAAGGGACTGGTCGCGGGTTCAAGTCCCGTCCTAGATGTTCTCTTTTTCCGATCTAAATCTTTAGAAAAAAGTAGGCATACAAAATGCTTAAGAATTTAATTGAAGTAATTAGGCGGAGTCATCAAAAAACAATGTTTAAAAATGACTGTAAAGTTATTCATTGTTTCCGTAGTTCGCAAGAATTACGGTAGATGGCTCCAACGTCGCCTTAAGACGTATATGATATATCGGAGAATTTCGAATATCTGGGACGTGTCTAGGTGGCTCAGTTGGTCAGAGCATTCCCCCTTCAAGTCCCGTCCTAGATGTTCTCTTTTTCCGATCTAAATCTTAAGAAAAACAAATTAAATATTTGGATTTGGCTCACGAGGTTGTCGACATGTGGAGTGTGGATTCGGCGATTATTGTTCCGATAGTTGTATCAGTTCACGGACTGATTGCCAAGAGCCTCGAACAACATCTCCAGAGGCTCGCGTTAGGCAGTTGGGTCAAGGGCTTGATGCAGAAGGCAGTGCTCCTCGACACGGCACGTATTGTGAGGAGATTCCTCTCTCTGGAGCCCTAACCACCGGTAGCTTGGTCCCTGTACCCGATGCCGGTGGGCCACTATTTTTTATATTTTTAAATATATTTGCTTTTTTTATATAAGGTGTCACAAAATGTCGTGCGGTGTTCCGCAGGGGTCGGTCCTAGGGCCACTCCTGTGGAACATCGGATACGACTGGGTGCTGCGCGGTTCGTTGCTCGAGGGTGTTAGCATAACGTGTTATGCTGACGACACCCTCGTTATGGCGCGGGGAGCAACGCACCGAAGCGCGGCACTAAAGGCCACGGCAGGGGTTGCTCAAGTCGTGGGTCGAATACGGCGGCTGGGACTCGAGGTGGCTCTCCACAAATCCGAGGCTATGTGTTTCCACGGGCCTCGGAGGGGGCCACCTGCGGGAACCAGCATAACCGTAGGGGGCGTAAGCATCGGCATCGAGCCCACAATGAAGTACCTTGGGCTCGTACTCGATAGCCGATGGGACTTCGGACCTCATCTCCGAAGTTTGGTCCCGAAACTGAGGGGGGCTGCGGCCGCGCTATCGCGGCTGATGCCCAACGTTAAGGGACCCAACGCCTGGGGATCGTGCGAAGCATGGCCCTGTACGGGGCCCCAGTATGGGCGGAGACTCTGGCGGCCCGCAACGTGGCTGTATTAAACAGCCCGTTAAAAGCGATGGCCGTCAGAGTCATCAGGGGGCATCGCACGATCTCCGTCGAGGCGGCATGTCTCCTAGCCGGGACCCCTCCATGGGACCTGGAAGCGAGAGCCCTTGCGCTGCTGTACCAGTGGCTTAAGGAGGCGCTGGAGCGGGGCCATAGGCCGGAGCCCCGAGAAATCAGGGCACAGCGGTTCCTGCTCCGCTAAGAACTCATGGAGACATAGAGGGTGCGACTTGAGCATCCAAGGTGGGGGGAATCCACCATTGCGGCGGTGAGACCGATCATGAAGGAGTGGTTGGAGAGGGACCATGGGGACCTCTCCTACCGGATGTGCCAGATGGTTACCGGACACGGGTGTTTCGGTAAGTATCTGTGGCGCATCCACCGGGAGACAACGCCGCAGTGCCAGCACTGCGAGGATCCTGGCGAAGACACGGCGCTCCACACGTTGGTGGAGTGCCCTGCGTGGGGGAGTCAACGCCGGGATCTCGTTGCGGTCCTGGGCGTGGACGTTCTCTCGTTGGAGACCATGGTGAGGGCCGTGGTCTCTGACGGGAGCAAGTGGCACGCCGCCGCCTCTTTCTGCGAGCAGGTAATGCGCGCGAAAGAGACGGCGGAGAGGGAGCGGGAGAGAATCCTGCTCCCCGAGTTTCGCAGTCTGCGGCGAGGACGCCGCAGACTCATCTACACCCGGGACTACCGACCTCCATGATCGGGGCCTGAGGACGGCAGTTGGCCGACTCGCCGTCCTTACAGATGCAGGCCGTGGCGGAGGCGTGTCGTGTGCGCCCTACACACTCCTGCCAACTCACTGAAGCGGGATAAAACCCGACCCCACCAGGCGAGGCCGCGGTGGCGGCCAAAGTCCGCCGGCAACCGGTTATCCTTTGATACTGCGGAACTCGGGGGGCAGGGTTCTCTCCCGCTCCCTCTCCGCCGTGTCTTTCGCGCGCATTACCTGCTCGCAGAAAGAGGCGGCGGCGTGCCACTTGCTCCCGTCGGAGACCACGGCCGTCACCATGGTCTCCAACGAGAGAACATCCACGCCCAGGACCGCAACGAGATCCCGGCGTTGACTCGCCCACGCAGGGCACTCCACCAACGTGTGGAGCGCCGTGTCTTCGCCAGGATCCTCGCAGTGCTGGCACTGCGGCGTTGTCTCCCGGTGGATGCGCCACAGATACTTACCGAAACACCCGTGTCCGGTAACCATCTGGCACATCCAGTAGGAGAGGTCCCCATGGTCCCTCTCCAACCACTCCTTCATGATCGGTCTCACCGCCGCAATGGTGGATTCCCCCCACCTTGGGTGCTCAAGTCGCACCCTTCATGTCTCCATGAGTTCCTGGCGGAGCAGGGACCGCTGAGCCCTGATTTCTCGGGACTCCGGCCTATGACCCCGCTCCAGCGCCTCCTTGCGCCACTGGTACAGCAGCGCAAGGGCTCTCGCTTCCAGGTCCCATGGAGGGGTCTCGGCTAGGAGACATGCCGCCTCGACGGAGATCGTGCGATACCCCCTGATGACTCTGACGGCCATCGCCTTTAACGGGCTGTTTAGAACAGCCACGTTGCGGGCCGCCAGAGTTTCCGCCCATACGGGGGCCCCGTATAGGGCCATGCTTCGCACGATCCCCAGGTACAGTCTCCTAGTGGGGGCGTTGGGTCCCTTAACGTTGGGCATCAGCCGCGATAGCGCGGCCGCAGCCCCCCTCAGTCTCGGGACCAGACTTCGGAGATGAGGTCCGAAGTCCCATCGGCTATCGAGTACGAGCCCAAGGTACTTCATCGTGGGCTCGATGCCGATGCTTACGCCCCCTACGGTTACGCCACCTCGAGTCCCAGCCGCCGTATTCGACCCAAGACTTGAGCAACCCCTGCCGTTGCCTTCAGTGTCGCGCTTCGGTACGTTGCTCCCCGCGCCATAACGAGGGTGTCGTCAGCATAGCACACTATGCTGACACCCTCGAGCAACGTACCGCGCAGCACCCAGTCGTATCCGATGTTCCACAGGAGTGACCATAGGACCGACCCCTGCGGAACACCGCGCGACACTTCTCGCCGCCCTGGCCCTAGCCAGCTCGGGTAAACTATGGTCCTCTCGGATAGGTATGCCTCGACAATGCGGCGGAGGTAAGGAGGCACTCCGTGATACGCGAGCGCCTCCCTAACGCAGCTCGAGGGTAGGGTGTTGAAGGCGTTGGCGATGTCGAGAGACACCGCCACCACCACCCCACCCCGCGAGACTACTTCCTCCGCCAGGCACCTAACGCGCATGATCGTTTCCACGGTGGAGCGCCCCCGGCGGAAACCGAACTGGTTGTCCGCCAGATCTGGCCCCACGTTCGTGAGATGCTCGACGAGGCGCTCTGCAATAATCCGCTCACAGAGCTTGCACACCTCGTCGAGCAACACGATCGGCCGGTAACCGGATGGCTGATCCGCCGGCCACCCCGCCTTCCGGATAAGGACCAGTTTCCCCGTCTTCCACGCCTTTGGAAACTGGCCCCTTTCGAGGCATGCGCTAAAGAGCGCTACCAGTCGAGGCCTTAGTTCCTCAAGGGCCAGGACCCATGCTCGGCCTGGAATGCCGTCGGGTCCGGGGGCAGTGCATTTCCGGGCTTTAAGCCGGAGCACTGCTACCCCCAGTTCACTCTCCCTGACTTCGGGCACATCGCTCTCGCTATAATCAGCGTCAGGCGCCTGAGGCGGAGCCATACGCGGAGGAACATGCTCCTCCGCTCTCGCTGGGAACAAGGAGCCCAGTATCCCCTCCAGCCGCTCCGGCTGGAGGCTCTGGGTCAGTAGGGGCGCCCTTGGGCGGATTTTGCCCCTGACCGCAAGGTAAGGGCGCCCCCATGGGTTCTGCTCCAGAGACTCCAGCAGCTCTTCGCGGGCCCGCCGTTTGGCCTGCTTAATGGCTACCTGGAGGGTCCTCTTGGCCCCCTTGTACGCCTCATATAGCTCCGCCTCTCGGGCTGCCACATCGTCTGGGCGGCGACGCCTCCGGCGCAACCTAGTGTACTGGCGGCGAGCGGTCACGCATGCTGCTCGCAGCTGTGCGATCTCCGCTGACCACCAGTACACCTGTTTCTTTGGTAATTTTATCGATAACAAAATGTTTAATTCTGGCCTTTCACAATCCATTTTATAAACGTTTGCAGTTACGCAGTTATTCGTAGTGGTTGTCAGCCTGAGTTCGGCCCCGTTTGAGTTACATTGCTCATGTGGTAAATTTGGCTTCAAAATAAATCGAAAATTTTGAATCTGTGTCTCTTAAGTCTGTGGTTTTCTTAAAATTTTATTTTATAGCTCATTGAATAGTTACATTTGTGTTTGCTAAAGTCAGATAGTGCAATTTAGTTTTTTGAATGTCTAGATAGAGTTATTGTGAAGTTAAATTCCAGTTCGTGAGGTCTCAACCTTTATCCCGCGGTCGCAAATTATTATTATAAGTTTACAGTAATTTTATTAATAATTACTGTAAACTTAAAATGATTTTAAGTTTACAAGTAGTTTACGTGCCTACTCCTTTTTTTCTTTTTAGGATGTAAATATTTTAGTTTATATAAACTTTTTGTTTTTAGTTTATATGTTTTTTCCCAAATTCCCAAGTGTCTTTTGTAAAACTATGTATGATTGAAATAAAACTATTTTTAACGGATTCTATCGCGGTTTATTTGATGTTATTTTATATTTTACATTGAACCCGACGTTTCGGTTGCTTTTCAGCACCCATGGTCACGGGGAGACTAAAGATGGTTGTTGTCTTGAAGTTTGAAGTGAAACTTTCACTTTAAAAATAGTTTTATTTCAATGTGTAACATTCGCGTAAACTTCCGACAATATCACTATGTATGATTACTTTTTGATACGAATGTCATTGTTTTGTTTTGTCCCTTAATAAAAATACTTTGATCTGAAAATATGTTTGTGTTTATAATAATTGGCGACGATGATTTAAAACAAAAATGAATGCGCTGATTTTCTACGGGTACAACAAGCCCAGCAACAATAACTTACTTAAGTCTTGCGAATCTTAACTGTTCAAGCTGTAGAACGAACAGCAACGGTATCACAGTCGGATGGAAATAAGAGTAATTTGAGTAAAATAGTAAAGAACTTTTCACACGCTAAATTTAACCCGGAAATAACATCCGTGGAAAATGTTATAGAATATTTTGAAACAAAGTGCAAGTGGCAGTGAATATAAAGAAATTCAAAAAGATCTACTCATAACATGTCTACCACCCGATATCTTTCACAAAATAAAAACTGCCTTTGTAAACACTCTTAAGCGCCCACTAAAAAAAAACCAATGCAAACGGTGTGGTAGTTCAGAAAAACATGATTATAACAATTGTGCAGCTACTAACTACACCTGTAAAGCTGGTCAATTGAAAGGCCATTACGAGAGTTGTTGTATTAAGTTAGGAAGAGCTTACATATCATCATTTAGACAAGATACACAAAATACAAACAACGGCAGGAAAACAAAAAGCTTCTTGAACAAAGTACAAAGACTTGAAATGAACAGAGCGGCAACTAGAAGTACCTACGTCTTCTGATGAAAGTGATTACGAAGCAAATGTCTATAACATTAATACCACCAATATGAGGTGCAAGAAAATTGATACAACAATCAAAGGTTTACAATGCACCATGGATTGGCATCCAGGCTCCATCCAATCAGTAGCACCGTATTTTGGAGGAAAATTGGGTTACCAGAACTAATAGAAGGACCCAAACTACGTGCATCGGTGATCACAAACTCAAACCAAAAGGTATCACTGATGTCACAGTTGAAGTACCTACAGGGGAAACCAAAGATCTTGCCGGTCGTTGTAATACAAAATGCAAAGCCTATATTATTTGGATTACAATGGAGCGAAATTTTCAACATGCTATTCTCTAACCCTGTTTACTCAATTAAACACCAAACGATGTCCTTGAAACAAATCATTGACAAAAATAATATTCTTTTCGATAACAAATTGGGAGAAGTTAAGAACTATGAAGTAAATATTCATATAAAACCTGGAGCTGAACCAAAACATTTACCAGCGAGACCAATTAAATTTGGCATACGGAAGAATAATTGACCTTGAGTTGGACGGTCTGGTTAAAGAAGGTATCATTGAAAGAATTCGCCTTAATGAAACACCAGTAGAGTGGGCGACACCAACAGTGAACGTTGTCAAACCTAACGGACAAATAAGAATATGTGGAGATTTTCGCACGACACTCAACCCAGTCCTAATCTCACACACTCATCCAGTACCACATTTTGATCAGTTAAGACAACATCTTGCTAATGGAGAGAAATTTTTAAAAATTGATCTAAAGGATGCATATTTACAATTTTGAATATCACCCGAGTCAATATCTTACAATATCGACGCACAAAGGTTATTTCCGGTATAACAGAATGCCATTTGGGATAACCACGGCACCATCAATATTTCAAAACTACCTTGAAAACCTATTAGAAAACATACCTTACATCGCAATATATTTTGATGACATTGCAGTAACCGGAAAGAATGATAAAGAACACCTTACAACATTGTCAATTATTTTTAATAAGCTCAAAGAAGCAGGACTCAAAGTGAATCTTAAGAAATGCACTTTCCTACAAAAACAAGTCAACGTGGCATAAGTCCAACTAAGTCAAAAATGGACGCTATCTTAAAAGCATCAACTCCCGAGAACGTTAAAGAACTACAATCCTTTCTTGGACTGGTGAATTTTTATGAAAGGTTTATACCTCATTTACATAGCATATGTGCAGAATTTCATACACTTACGGGACAAAAACAGAAATGGAAATGGTCTGAATATGAAATGACGATTTTTGAGAAGACCAAAAAGTGTATAGCGAAATCTAAACCCATTATAGCTTTTAACGAAAAACAGCCTTTATTTTTAGCATGTGGGTCTTCAGAAAATGGGGTAGGGGCTGTTTTGTATCATCAAGTCAATAGCATTTGCGTCACGAAAATTAAAACCAGCAGAAAGTAGATACTCAGTCATTGATCGAGAAGCTTTAGCAATATTGTTTGGAATAAAAAAATATGATCAATATTTGTGAGGAACCAAATTTACTTTTATAACAGATCACAAACCACTAATTCACTTAGTAGGAACAAACCGAAACTTACCAAAACTGGTTAGCAATAGACTTTTCAGGTGGGCTCTGATTATTGGTAGCTACGATTATAACATTCATTAGACTAAAGGCGAAAGTAATATATTAGCTGATTCAATATCTAGAATGCCAGATATGGATGAACAACCATCAAAAACAGAATGTACAGTCAACATAAACGTACAAATCCTAAATTTAAAGAAGTTTGAAGATTTAGCCATTAATGAAAATACTGTAAAAGAGCATACCAAGCACGATCACACACTAGTGAAAGTTATACAGCATATGAAAACAAACTGGAGTGCATACAAATATGATGACCAGAGCTTACAGCCAAAATTCCAAAAACGTAGCGAACTATCTGTGGAAAATGGAGTCCTATTATGGCAAGGTATAATTATCATGCCATCCTCTATGAGAAAAATATCATTAAAATATTTACACCGAGGACATCCACGCATATCTGCAATGCGAACACTTGTACGTTTTTACATTTGGTGGCCTTCAATAGAAGAAGATATAGACAATTACGTAAAAACATGTCGTGGTTGCCAAGAAAACCGTCCAAACAATCCAGAGTTACCAGTATATTCATGGTCTATCCCTGACAACGTATGGGAGAGAATACATATTATAGATTTTGCTGGACCATTCCAAGGAAAATATTGGTTGGTCCTTTGCGACGCACTGTCGAAATGGATTGAAGTAAGACCAACGAACAACATTCATCATCAACCTATTCTAGTCCACTGCTGGACATAGGTCTCCCCCGTACTCGCCAGTACGGTTTTATGCCACGGAGGAGCACCGAAGACGCCCTCTATAACCTGCTCAAACACGTGCGTGACAGACTCGATCAAAAAAGGATTGTCACGCTAGTGTCGCTGGATATAGAGGGTGCCTTCGATAGTGCTTGGTGGCCGGCTATAACTGTACGTCTGGCTGAGGAAAAGTGCCCCGTAAACTTGAGGTGGGTTGTCAGTAGTTATCTCAGGGAGAGAACAGTGCGGGTGAGATACGCAGGGGCTGATTGCACGAGAAGTACCCAGAAAGGATGTGTCGAGGGTTCCATAACGGGTCCCTTGCTGTGGAACCTACTATTAGATCCAATACTCAAGATCTTGGAAGAGGGTGGGGACTACGTTCAGGCCTTTGCGGATGACGTAGTCATCATCTTCGATGGCAAAACGGCACTTGATATCGAGAGGCAACCCAATGCCTCCCTCGAGTGTGTTCGGGCTCTGGGTGTCAAGAACAAACTAAAGTTCGCACCACACAAGACCTTCGGACCTTCGGTCTTAACCAGAAAGTTAAAGTACGACAACCCACGCCTGACCATGGGCGGGGTGGACATTGGCTTGTCTCAAGAAATCAAAATACTTGGTCTTACGATAGACGCAAAGCTGATTTAACAGCCACGTCAAAAACGTCTGTAAAAAGGCTATCAACATCTATAAGATGCTCGCGCGGACGGCCCGAGTCTCCTGGGGGCTTCACCCCGAGGTGAGCCGAACCATCTACACGGCAGTGATTGAGTCTGTCATACTATATGCGGCTTGCGCGTGGTGGGAGGCAGCCGAGAAAAATAAGAAGAGGCTGAACGCGGTCCAGCGTGTGTTCGCCCAAAAATAGACCAGGGCCTACAGCACGGTCTCCCTGAACTCGGCACTGCTATTGGCTGACATACTCCCTCTGGACCTCCGAGTTCAGGAGGCGGCCTCACTGTATGAGGCCAAGAGAGGAGTGTTCTAGCCATGGCTGGGGGACAGGAAGGTCGAGCGGTTGGCCCCCGTTTTGGCAGCCCCTCATCCCGCAGAGCGCTTACGCTTGGAATTCAACAGCGTGGTAAACAAGGAACAAGTTACTAACGTAAATCTAAATTTTCTGTAAGTTACTGCTAAAACTGTGTGCCAGTGTGCGTTACGATGTAAATATTTTAGTTTATATAATTTTGTTTTTAGTTAATATATATTTTTGTTCAAAGTACTTGTTTTGTTTTAAAAAAATTAACGTAGGTAGAAACATTATCTACGTTACACAGGGTGAAAGTTCCTAAAAAGTTAGATTTTACTTTGTGCTAAATGTAGTACACATACAATTTACATTTGTAGCCCTTATAGTTTCCATGTTATTTGAGTTTTTGTAGGCGTAACGTTTAGCTAATACCAAGTGTTTTTTTTAAATATTGTTTCCAAGATCTAGTCTTGGAAACAATATTTAAAAAAGAAACACTTGGTATTATAAACACAAACATATTTTCAGACCAAAGTATTTTTATTAAGTGACAAAACAAAACAATGACATTCGTATCAAAAAGTAATCATATATAGTTTTACAAAAGAGTCTGGTTATAACATTCCTCCTCACTCTAACTCTTCAATGAGGCGCCGCGGCCGTGGAGGTCTGGAGACCCTAGTGCTTCGTCGTACTACAGGTGTTGTATGTATCGGGTGAATTATCAAGCTTAATCACTGTTGGTGCCACTGGTGTATCACTAGGTGTTTGAATTGAAACGGTGTCGTACTGATTTCAAGAGGTATTGTTGGTTCAGTTCTTTGCCTGATGTGTTCCGCGTGTCTGCGTTTTAATATTCCTTCCAGTATTTTGATGATCTATGAGTATTTATGAGTTCTTTTCTCGATTTCAGCTGGTTCCCATATTTTCTGTTCCTTTGTCCGTATGTAGTACTACCAGGAAGGTGATTAGGTACTCGATTTTCATTTTCCGCTGTTATATTTGCTCTCACTTCTCTGTGACGTAACATTTTCTTTGTACTTGGTCGAGCGTTATCTAATATACAATTTAAGTGTCTGCCGAACATCATGTATGCAGGGGATTTGAGAGTAGTGTTATGAGGTGTTTCTGTATGTGAAAAGGAAGTCTCGTAATCGATCATTTGTTGCTATATTTTGATTTCCACTTGACATGCGATTTTTGAAAGTACGTACTAAGCGCTCCGCTAACCCATTGGTACGGGGGTGATATGGGGATGAAGTAATTCCTCTCTTTTTACAAAACGCTTTGAATTTCTGCGACGTTAGGTAAGGACCGTTGTCAGGTACTATTATTTCGGGTAACCAGAATGTTGTGAAAATCTCACTCAGTACATCGCATAATTTGTCAGCGGTAATGTTGTTCAGCTGCCCGCAGTCTTTCGCAGATCGTCATCCCACCTGGCCGAAGGGCGTCCTACACTACGTTTGCCGAGTCACGGTCTCCAGTCAAGAACAACTGGATGCGGCAAGCTGAAGACAGGGCGCTATGGCGCTCATTGGGGGAGACCTATGTTTTTTTTTATACCTTTGCCTTTGCATATATGCGGAGCCTTTGTTTGGCTTAATGAAATAATTACTGTCCTACTTTTAAGTCCTAATCTAATCGGTCTTCTTCAATCTTACGTTCCAGGTCTCTTTATCGTTCTAGTTCTATCATATATGCTTCTCGTACTTTCACTATTTCCCAGATGCCCTCACTCCCCTCAGAGAATGAAAGGTTTTTTTTATTAATAAATAAAGTAAAATGAAGAAAAATCTAAGTAGACTATACCTAGTCTACTTAGTTTTTTCTTCACTTACTTTTTTTGCTTACACGCTATCTAAATCTATGACAATTTTCTTGCCCTCACTCCCCTCAGACAATGAAAGGTTGTTTTTATTAATAAATAAAGTAAAATGAAGAAAAAACTAAGTAGACCAGGTAGTCTACTTAGATTTTTCTTAATTTTACTTGATTTATTAATTTTAAAAAAACTGGTTACATTTTGATTACACGCTACTAAATCTATGACAATTTTCTTCTTATAATAATAAATGGCAACAGTATCTTAGCTTAATAGCTTATTCTAACTCTAATTAAGAATATTCATAATTTATACATAACTATATGTTATAAGTCTAATTTCATCTTATAATAATAAATGGCAACAGTATGTATCTTAGCTTATAGCTTATTCTAACTCTAATTAGGAATATTCATAAGTTATACATAACTAAGTATATGTTATAAGTCTAATTTCATGTTTATGCTAGGCATTATTATAGTCATATAATGTGCTAATATAATTGTTTTACACCTTATTTCTTTTATAAGCAACTCCAACGATTTTATGAGCGAATTTCACGGTTAGCTCTGTATGCTCACTAATTAACTTGGGTATGCCATCTTTGTAAACTTTTATTCCTGTTTGTATTTCCAGCTCGAGCCTGTTTGCAGCGTGTATTGGACAGTCCATCAAGAGGTGAGGCACGCCTTCCGGAACACCCGGCTCACAGGCACACGATGAGTCCGCCTTACACTTGAACCGAGTCAAGTATTCAGAGAACCCACCGTGTCCCTTGAGGAATTGGGTGGTTGTACCCTTGATGGAGATTCTCTTGATGACTCTGTGTGCGTGTATTGCGCAGGGGAAAAAGATTTTTGTGGTTGAGGCTGTTTCTCCCTCCTGATAACGTCTGTTCCATTCGTTGAGGGAGCCCCGACGTAGGACTCCCATGACAAATGAAACAGGACACTGATCGTAACCAGGGGCTTTTTTGAGTTACAGGGCGGCCTCCCTGCCGAGCCAATCCGCTCTCTCATTCCCCTCAAGGCCTATGTGGGCCTTGATCCCGTAGAGAGAGACGCTCTTGCCACGCCGTGTACAGCGGCCAAGAGCGTCCCCGGTCTCTACCGCTAAGGGGTGGAAAGAGTGCGAATTGACTACGCTAAAGAGCGCGGCCCTGCTATCACTGCAGATGCCAAACGCGGAAACGTCATGCCACTCTACCTCGCATACCGCTTTGCGCAACGCCAGGAGCTCCGCCTGGTAGACGGTACAGTAATGTGAGAGAGCAAGCTTGAGGGCCCTTGTCTCGGACTGGCTGTTTCATACAGAGACAGCAGTCCCGACACGGCCCTCAATCTTGCTCCCGTCAGTATATATCCGTTAGTCGTAGTTATCACAATTTTCTGTAAGTAACTACTAAAATAATGATTTATTTGTTGATAGAGTAACTGTCGTTTTTGTCAAAATCCTGTTTCAAGAAATAAATGTTCCAATAATGTTAGCCGCTCTTTACCAGAACCTATCTTGATTTACGGTTATCGAAACCATCGAAACGCATTTGACACTTGTCTTTAATGTCATTTTTGGTAACAAACAAACGTTTAAAGCTGTTGAGTGTACCGGCCAGTTGTTTTAGTTAAAATGCCTGGAGATTCAAAGAAAAAGTAAGTGTATCACATATCTCACATAGCCATACATTTAAATTAGTAACGTAGAAGTAATGTTTCCAGTGATAAGAAAAACGCAAAAGAACAGAGAAAGCCACGACAGCGACAACAGCAGGCTAAAACGGAAATAAAGCCAGAAAAACCTGAAGACCATAAGAGTGCCCCTAATGGTAATTATGAAACTAACCTTTTGGTCTAATTATAACGAAATAGTTTTTATTTGAGATATCAAATAATTATGTCCTACTGATATTCGCCTGCAAAATTACAAAGAAGTCAGTACTTAGGTATTATATTTAGAGAACCTAAGTGCTTTACACTGGTACAAAGATTGATAGATGACAAAGATAATAACAGTTTCTGTGGCCCCATGTAGTATGTAACAATCTTACTCCATATCAAATTCAAGTACATACTGATGATTAAAAAAATATGTTAGATGGCTATCAACATAATTTGCTGCTTACTGCTTCAACATCCAGCTTCCCAAATTTTGTTTCAAACCAATAATGCCTCTGTTAGGAGTCTCCTCTCTTTCCACATTATACATAAATATTTCTTACAATCTGTAAGGCTTGTTGCCTTAATCAGAAGGTTGCGTGTTCACATCACGTCGGGGTCACCACTGTAAGGCTTGTTACCTTAATCAGAAGGGCAGTGGGTGCATAGATAAATGATACAGAGACGTGTGGTTCGACTATGTGTGTATTCTCGACTGATGGTAAAGCTTAACTCCGGCGCAGCCGTTCTAAATACAATGCATACATTATTGCTTACGTACTAAGTAAGTTGATAGCCACAACAGTGTGGCGCGATGCTAATTCTGCTGAATGGCCACAATTATTGTTACTTAGTTGCTAAGACATACAATGTGCCCCTACACAATCAATAAACTATTTTACTAAACAGTTACAGTCCCTCAAAAACCACCAGTATATGAAAGTCCACCTCCAGAGTTCTATAAAAATTTAAAAAGGGAAACAGATGAAATTCTCAAAATTACGGAAGAAGAAAACAGTAAATACAAGAAGAAAGAAATACAAAGCAACTGGTCTAAATATGAAATGCCTATTGAAACTTATGATGAAATTGATGAACAAGAAAACTTAGGTGCTGATTATGAAGTAAGTACATATTTCATGTAATGTTTAATGCTTTTGGGTACTAACCAAGCACATGCACAGTCAATACCCAGGAAAGGGAATAGCTCAGACCCAGGCAACTATCAAACCATAGCTGTTACCTTTGAAGGTGTTTTGGCACATCATAAACACACAGGGTATGCATAACCTAGAGGAACACTCCTTAATAATGATCATTAATAAGACTTCTGGCTGATCTTTTGGTGTATGCTACCCATTTTTGGGGTGAGGCTATGAACAAGCATGGCAATTCAGTGGTTATTGGTCATGACATTGCCAAAACTTTTGATAGTCTGACACAGGTCACTTCGAAGCTGCCTGCCCTTGGTAAGCCTCCTCCATTGTGTTACTTCCTGCAGGAACACTAAATTAAAATTGCCTGAGAATATGTATATTATATTCCTACATAACTACGGGGAAACTGCATAGATATATTGGTCTTTCACCAAACTAAAAATTGTGTGCAACACTCTACAACTGGGGGCTGCTACATATATAGATCTTTAACGACTATCCATTGCAAGATTTCGTTATCTTCCCTACCCTTTCCACAAGAGGTGTGGGAGATTCAGGTCACACTCCTTCCTGAATCCACACTTTCCTTAACAACAAAAACTATTTGTGTCTTTTGTAGGTTTTTAAAAATCACAAAATATTTAGCATCTACCCCATTCATCTTACAGAAACTCATAGAAGCACCTTTATCAGCCGGTGGACATTTCCAATTCAAACATGAGAGGTCATGGGATATGAACATTAGCCCATCGCAATATGATAAATACTTTGAAATAAATATGGAAGATCTTAATTTAGCTCTCTGTACTATTCCATTTTACGAAAGAAATTATATTAAACAGAGTGAGTTTAATGAAAGTGACATATTGTCCATGAATAATAGATGTACAAGGTTTAAACAAAAGTATTTCAATGATAAATCATATGCTCCACCTGAGAGTGAAGTTCAGAATAAAATACTGAATAGTCTACGAGATAATACTAAGAATAATGAAACTATCAGTGAAGATATGGAAAAATGCAATAAAGATATTGAAATGAAAAAGGAAAGCGAAAAGTGTGAAATAGTGACTATTGTAGCTACTGAGAATAATTTGGAAGTAATGAGCGAGCCTGTAACAACTGACAATAATGAAACTAAAGAAAAATTAACTATACAAGAGACTCAAGAAGCAGATTATAGTATAAAACCAAAAGAAGATATTGCAAATGATGATTTTATATTTAGGAACACTGATAAAGCTACAAAATCTGAACCATCAAATGTTTTATCTGATATTAAAGTTGTGCCCCAAATTAATGTTAAGGAGACTCTAGTTAATAGGAATGCTGATGTAGTTGAAACTAAGACTCCAGTCACAGTTGGAAATAAAGCTGCTGCTGCACTAGAAACCAAAGTCACTAAGGCTGTTCCTGCAGGTAATAGTTTTTTTTTATAAGTACAACAAGGCACAAAGACAAATGATTATAATCAGCATTTTTGGTGTGCTGCAAGGGAATTTAGATGTAGTGTCTTTATTAATTGTACATATGAGTACCAAACTACAGTGTTTCTCTAAAGTATTAAACTGGGTACCCAATATGTCAGCGACATCTACAACTGCTCTGATGGAAACTATACAGTATGCGCACTTCGAAAGAAAATTCACGCTCCCATGTATTCGCACAACAACCGTCACCTATTTGAACGCGCAAGGTTGCAAGCTCCAGAAACGTGAATGTATCCACTACTGAACAATGTTGGTCCACGAACCTAGTGGACACACGGTTAATGGTTGTCATCACATAATAAATAATAAGAGGTATCTATAGAAATGTGATGCGATGCAAGATGAAGCGCGACGCACTTATCAGGCCATAAAGTCTGGTACTCAACTTTTCCCAGCTTAGTCTGAGAAATTCATAGTGTGTATTTTATTTCATAATTATTGCAAAAGTAGCTGTACATGGTATGTGATTGCTTGGTTGTGATTTTGAAACGTTTGCGGGGGATATGTTTTATGTAACCGCCCCCGCGGGCCGGCGGGTGGGTATCTGAAGGGATTTCCGCACGAAAAAAAAGGGATATGTTTTATGGGCAACCTTACTCCCCGACGTCTGAAGATCCGAGACGGCGTGTGGTTTTAGTCGGTTCAAGCACGTCTTAACCGCCCCCGCTGGCAGGTGGGGGTAACCGAGGGGATTTCCGCACGAAAAAAAAAAGATATTCTTAACCCTTTTATAGTCATATTTCTTTGTTTAGTAACTTCCAATTCTTTGTGGATGTATTCTTCCTTTAACCTCGCAGTCCCTGACACATAAGTTAGAATAACCTCCCAAAGTGAAACTGTACCAAACTAAAACGTCTGAATAAATTGTAAAAGCCATAATGTAACATGACATTTTTTCTTCAGGCACTTTACAGATGTAAATATTAGCGTTTTTTTTTATTGAAATTACAGTTCTTAAAAGTATTTAAGGATTAAACGTGGTCGTACTACTGATATCGGAATTAAAATTTTGTTTGTTCATCTTAAAAACAATACCTAGTGCGCTATTTATTTACGGCACCGCTTTCTTTGTAGAATATTTTGAAATTATCTGAGTTTATAATTTTACAATGAAATAGTAGAAGTAGTTTCTTAAATCCTATTCATATGATATTCAAAAATCTAGAGTTCCGTTATCTCGACGCCCACGATTAGAACTAGCTTCAGGACTCGGGGATATTGGTTGCTTCCATTTTCCTTAGCTGATTATTTTTGTCTTCAATATGTTTCATCTCGGTTGCATCTAAAGCTTTCACTTTGGAGCCCGGGGTTCGCCTTCCCTTAACTCAGGCTAGCACTTTTAAGGTTCACCCCTTCTAATGGAGCCCGGCAGGAGCGACATAACCAGACATTTTTTTCCCACGTAGCCATGCAGTCGCTGCAAAGCATTTACGTTTACGACACTGTTATTTTATAATATCTATCATTAAATCCGTGTTTTGCATAGGTTTGTTAAACACCGTGGTCTCCATAGCAATTTTGCTTAAGGTTAGGTTTAGGTGTAGTTAAAACTGGCAACTGGGTACCTACATATCGAGCCTGTTATGGAAAAACATCGTAAACGACAGAATATAGGTATTTCACTTTTTTATCGTAACGTAAATCTAAAATTATTTAGACCCTAATTCAAAGACCCTTAAACTCATATTTGCATAAACATCAAAATTACAACAGGAAATATATAGTATCGCAAACGACAAAAGTCAAAGTTTCATATATCGCACGCCTAGATAAAGACTAACACAACTCAAAATCTCACTTTTTTCAGGAAACGAAAAAAACGTTTAATTCTATTTGTAGTTATTTTTTTAGAAACTTTAAATGTATAATGTTTGTAAATATACAATTAATTATATTACTAATTAACGGTTTGTCATGAAATAGCACAATGACCTTAATAATCTAATTTTTTGAGTTAGACGAGTATTCATTACTAAATATTTATTCAATTATTTTACTAACTCAAATTGTGTTGATGTTACTGAAAATTTTTGAGTTAATGCAGTCTTATTCTGTTTATTTTCTATCTGATCTCTATCAATATTAGTAGTGTATATCATTTATAATGTTAGTGCATTGTTGAAAAATGTAAATAAAACAATACTGTTACTAGAAAAATATTATTTTTATTAAATATTTAAATTATAAACAAATAAGGATAACAAAGAATTACAATTTTTATACAAAATTTCTAGAAAAACCTTGTAAATCTTTGAATAGGTTTAGAAGCAATTATCAAAATTAATGTTTTGTAATCAAAATCACATAAAACAACAAATACAGTAATTCTATAGCAAAAAACCCTATCAATCCTTGAATAGGTTGATTAAACATTTTAACAAAATTAACACTTCTAATAAATGGCACATAGAAAATAAAACATAATTTATTCTTGTGTTAATAAAAATCTCTATCAGTTCTTGAATAGATTGGTAAAACATTAGCAAATAATTAACCATTTTAAAAACATACTTAACTAAAAGAATCACAGCTCTTTAATACTACTTATGACTATTTCAGTGTCATTTGTTATTTTCTTAAATAAGTAGGTACGATCGCAAAAATATGAACTGTTAACTCAAAATAACTACAATTATTGTGTAAAAAGACTAAATAGTCATTACAATCAGACTTTGTTTTGAGCTTCATTATTTATGTATGTAAAAAATCTTAGGAATCAGTCATCATCAACATTTGAGATATTACATGGTAATTTGATCACCAAAGTTACTTAATTTATTATAATCATTTATTATAATAGTATCTTAAAGTTTGTCGTAGTGGTTCAGCAATTTTATCTTTACATTTTAATTTGCATTCGTCGGTACATGGAGGTTTCACTGCTCTGTTCGGGGCCCTTTTGTTGGTGGAAGTTATATAATTTATATTACGCAGAGCTTTCTTAACATTTGAGACCCAGCATGCAGGGTTTCTTGATCTTTTCATGGACCTCTGAAGGCTCTCAGTTACAGTTGAAGCATGCTCATTTCATGGTTGAGAGGGGAAGGTTGAGGATCGTTTTATGAAATTGTGACAGTATCTGGTATAGCCAATGGCATAGACTGATTACCCATTTCAGTGTTACTGCTGCTTGAAGAGCTACTAGTACCTGATGGTGAACTAGAGCTAGACGAGGTAGAACTTGACGATGGAGACCTAGAGGGACGGGTTGTTTTTCTACAATTACGTTGTTAGATAAAACGAAATGCGGATCAGCATCAGAGTCATCAAAATCGCTACATTCGCTATTAACCGGTGAATATAGAACGATGGTCTCACCTCGGTACTGATAGACGGTGCTAGTAATAGGTTGTTGTTATTTTCTAACTCTACATTGTCATTATTTAAAGTTTCCTCAGACGGTTTGTTACTCAGAGAAGGCGTTGCTACCGTTTCTTGCAGGTCTAACTGAACATCGGTGCTCGCAGGTTCGATTAAGTTAATAGGCAACACTTTTTCTAACATTAGAAGACCACAACCCTTCATCTTCTGCAAATAAAATTGACTCATTTGAATTAAATCACAAAGACTATACTAACTAAAAAAAACTTTATAGTCGAAGTAATATCCGCTTTAATTGTATTTTTTCACTCACTGTCAAAAATACAACATCAACGCTAAATAATCCTGAAATCGAAAGATGAATAGCATTTTATTACATTGGAATAAGAGCGAATTTTATTTAAACCACAAATACTCGATCAACTAAAGCAATCTAAATTTATTTCAACAAAAACAAATTATTTTCAGTTAGGTAAATAAAAATACTTACATTGGTTCATCAATATTGCAGTAAGTCGAAATAGTCAGATTATCGTCTCAAAAAAATAAAAAATTCAGTCACTAATACTAGACTAATTCAAAATAATTCCAATAATTCATTGCAGTGAATCACGAATAATAAACTAACTCGAAATACTTGAGTCTTTGAGTGCTCGGATAGCGTCTATACGCGCCGCATCTAGTGATGCACGACTTTTGTTGGCGGGGTTGCGAGGGTATCAAATCTTTAACACTCACTTAAAGGGCCGTCAACTTATTATTATTTGACATTTTAATACAGGTGTCTTTGGAGTTTGTGCAGTTTACTACGCAGATTCCTACAATAATAATAACTCGATTTTGAATTATTTTGAATTGTGTTAGTCTTTATCTAGGTGTGCGATATTAGAACAATCAGAACTATCGTAAGTAACGTTTGTCACTTACGATAAAATAGATAGTTCTAAGATCTGCGTAAAATCTGTGTTGCGTTTAATTATCATATAAGCATTTTGTTTATTTTCCAGATCTGGCGGATACCCAGTTCGGTTTCCGCCGGGGGCGCTCCACCGTGAAAGCGATCATGCGCGTTAGGCGCCTGGCGG
The DNA here is from genome assembly GCA_946251805.1 of Cybosia mesomella. Taxonomy (NCBI): domain Eukaryota; kingdom Metazoa; phylum Arthropoda; class Insecta; order Lepidoptera; family Erebidae; genus Cybosia; species Cybosia mesomella. Next base: position 24,542,006 of record OX276402.1, on the reverse strand, counting down.
AGGAAGTAGTCTTGCAGGGTGGGGCGGTGGTGGCGGTGTCTCTAGACATCGCCAACGCCTTCAACACTCTACCCTGAAGCTGCGTTAGGGAGGCTCTCGCGTATCACGGAGTGCCTCCATACCTCCGCCGCATTGTCAAGGCATACCTATCCGAGAGGGTCATAGTTTATCCGAGCTGGCTAGTGCCAGGGCAGCGAGAAGTGTCATGCAGTGTTCCACAGGGGTCGGTCCTAGGGCCACTCCTGTGGAACATCGGATACGACTGGGTGCTGCGCGGTCCGTTGCTCGAGGGTGTCAGCATAACTTGTTACGCTGACGACACCCTCTTCATGGCGCGGGGAGCAAAGTACCGAAGCGCGGCACTAAAGGCCACGGCAGGGGTTGCTCAAGTCGTGGGTCGAATACGGCGGCTGGGACTCGAGGTGGCTCTCCACAAATCTAAGCCTATGTGTTTTCACAGGTCTCGAAAGGGGCCACCTGCGGGAACCAGCATAACCGTAGGGGGTGTAAGCATCGGCATCGAGCCCACGATGAAGTACCTTGGGCTCGTACTCGATAGCCGATGGGACTTCGGACCTCATCTCCGAAGTCTGGTCCCGAAACTGAGGGGGCTGCGGCCGCGCTATCGTGACTGATGCCCCACGTTAAGGGATCCAACGCCCCCACTAGGAGACTGTACCTGGGGATCGTGCGAAGCATGGGCCTGTACGGGTCTCCCGTATGGGTGGAGACTCTGGCGGCCCGCAACGTGGCTGTTCTAAACAGCCCGTTAAAAGTGATGGCCGTCAGAGTCATCAGGGGGTAACGCACGATCTCGGTCGAGGTGGCGTGTCTCCTAGCCGGGATCCCTCCGTGGGATCTGGAAGCGAGAGCCCTTGCGTTGCTGTACCAGTGACGCAAGGGGGCGCTGGAGTGGGGCCATAGGCCGGAGCCCCGAGAAATCAGGGCTCAGCGGTCCCAGCTCCGCCGGGAACTCATGGAGACATGGAGGGTGTTACTTGAGCATCCAAGGTGGGGGGAATCTAACATTGCGGCGGTGAGGCCGATCATGAAGGAGTGGCTGGAGAGGCACAACGGTGACCTCTCCTACCGGATGTGCCAGATATTTACCGGACACGGGTGTTTCGGTAAGTATCTATGGCGCATCCACCTGGAGACAACGCCGCAGTGCCAGCACTGCGAGGATCCTGGGGAAAACATGGCGCGTGTAGCGCCGTGTTTTGGTGGAGTGCCCTGCGTGGGCGAGTCAACGCCGGGATCTCATTGCGGTCTCGTTGGAGACCATCGTGAGGGCCGTGGTCTCCGACGGGAGTAAGTGACACGCCGCCGCCTCTTTCTGCGAGCAGGTAATGCGCGCGAAAGAGTCGGCGGAGAGGGAGCGGGAGAGAACCCTGTCCCCCGAGTTCCGCAGTCTGCGGTGTCCTCGCCGCAGACTCGTCATGCCCGGGACTACCGTCCTCCATGATCGGGGTCTGAGGACGGCAGTTGACCGACTCGCTGTCCTTACAGAAGCAGGCCGTGTCGTGTGTGTCCTACACACGCCTGTCAACTCACCGACGCGGGATAAAACCCGACCCCACCAGGCGAGGCCGCGGCGGCGGCCAAATTACGCCGGTAATCCTTTCGAGGGCTTACGCGGGGTGCCCGGCAATGGACACTTGGGCAGGACACCATGTGGTTTTGTCGGTCCGATTCCGATACGTTATACCTTTTTTTTTCGTGCGGAAATCCCTTCGGATACCCCCCCGCCGGCCAGCGGGGGCGGTTATATCCAGCTTGAACCGACTAAAATTATACCTGATATAAGATGAAACACAATAATTACCTCTAAATAGAAAGAAAAGTATTAGCGTGAACGACGATTTTTGAAAAACAAGATGAAAACACTTTTATCTTAAGCGACAAAGTACTCATTGTTTAACTCTTTCTGCAATAATTTAATTGATAATACGTAGAGCTTAACGTGTTTTGAATTTAAAAATTTAAATATACAAAAACCGGACATGTCTTATTAACAAGTAAAAAATAACCAATAAAATACCTCCTGTAAAATTGTATTTGTGTCGCTTACGATGTTCTTCCATAACAGGCTCGATATGTTGACTGGAGTGAGACGTAGGATTAGTAGTTACCACTAATAAGTATTATAGTATTAGTATTGTAGTATTGGTTTAACGTTGCAATCTGATCTTTACTCTGATGTGTAAGTACACATCAGAGTAAAGATCAGATTGCAACGTTAAACCTGTATGTGTCCGTGTGTCCCTATGTTCTCATCACTACTTAACGGCTGAACCGATTTTGGTGAATGATTCCGTAGTCTTTCTTCGGCAATCATTAGGTATTTTATAAATGTATTTTACATTTATAAATTAAAAATTTAAAAACCTCCGACAACTAAGAACAATCCCGACTTTTGAAACCAAAAAATAAAAAATCTAAATTGGTTCATCCGTTCGGTAGTTACGATGCCACAGACAGACAAGTCAAACTTATGCCACCCCGTCGTTTTTGCGTCAGGGGTTAAAAGTTTGAAAAAATCAAAAAGGGCCCGTCATTTTGAAATTTATATTTAAGCGCCAAATGTAGGTATATTTAAAAACAGTGCATAGTACTTACCGCTTTTGTTACCTACTTCTTTTCGAGGTTCAATCAATCAATTAGCCTATTGCAGTCCACTGCTGGACATAGGCCTCTCCCATTTTACGCCATAGCACCCGATCCTCCGCCTTGCGCATCCAGTCCATCTTGCTGGGGGACGTCCCACCTTCCGTTTACCGATTCGTGGTCTCCACTCTAGGACTCGTTTGCTCCATCGGTCCTTCGGCAGATGTGACCAGCCCATTGCCACTTCAGCTTGCTTATTCTGCGAGCTATGTCGGTGACTTTGGTTCTTTGTCGGATGGCCTCATTTCGAATTTTATCCTTCAAAGAAACCCCAAGCATAGCTCGTTCCATAGCCCGCTGCGCGAAGTTAGTTTAGTATATTAAAGTAGTGAGATAACTACAAGAATCATCAGTGTAATAGTAAAGGTGTAGGTAATAAAAAAAACTGCGTAGGAGACAACACATTTATTAATATTTCGTTGTTTTTATTTCAGTCACTCAATCACCAGAAGACACGAAGAAAAATCCAGTTATTGAATCTCCAGAGGATCTTGAGAAATGGCTAGACGACTTTTTGGATGGTTGAAACTGTTTGATCATAATAAGTGCTCGACTTTTAATTAGGCACGTCGTATCGGGAAGAAGAGTGAGAGTCGAATTAAGATCGTTTTGCCCCTTTTTTGTAGTATTCTCTCTATGGCACATCGGACTGATAGTTTGGTATCTTTATACGGTAGTTAAAATCGTTTGGGTTTATGAAATTTCAAACTAAAAAACCGAACTTCTCTGAAAAAAATGTCAAGCTGTAACATGGGCTGTGGTACAAAGAGAACGCTCTAAAAAACCGAAGCAAGCCGATCTTAGTCGGACTTTGTCTTCTTCCCGACGACGTGCCAAATCAAAATCAGGTTATTTTACTCCATATTCATACTGAATTTTGTAATCTGTTCAGTTATTTATAAAGTTTAATCATAAATAAATAGTGCCCGAAAACATATTGGTCTAACTGATATTTATTAAAAGGTTTCGCATTTAGGTATCTTTTATACCCGAGGGGGCCATCTCGAAACCGGAGACGGCCCAGGGTCAGTCGGGGTGCGAGGGATATGCTCTATGGGCAACCTTACACCCCGGCGTCTGTAGACCCGAGACGGCGTGCGGTTTTAGTCGGTTCAAGCCCGACATAGCCACCCCCGCTGGTCGGCGGGGGGGTATCCGAAGGGATTTCCGCACGAAAAAAAACGGTATCTTTTATAATGCTTCCGGTAACCCGTCTTACGAGATACTTCTTTTATTTGTGATCGGTAAATGCTGAAACTGCTGAACCGATTTAAAAAAATCTTTTTAGAACGTTACATTATTCCTGGGTAAAAAAAAACAAAAAATTTTATCCCGATATTTCCACGGGATCAGGACTTACGTGAGTGAAACCGCGTGGCGACGATGCTTGTTTTTATTATTTACGAATCACAAAGATGTCTTATGTGTAGGTATGTTTTTATGTCTTGAGTAGCTTTGTTTATAATAAGGTTAACCACCATTGTAGCCTTATCGGTGTCTGTAACGGTGACCCTCCACTCCTGAGACTTTACCTTTAGCCCAACATTAGGCGAGTTAAAGTCAAATTGACGTGTCAAAGATAAAATAACATGCGATGCACAAAGTAGAATGTAAGAGAACAGTAGGTACCTAACCCACTGGTTACTCGATTTGAATTATGATGAAACTAAATTATTTATTGAAACTATTGAATAAATCCGAATAAATGAATAAGAAAATCTCTCATACTTTACATCACACACATTAGCCATTTTTTTTAACGTGTGGAAACCCCCACTGGCTTCTTCACTCCAACGGTGCCAACGATGGGGTGGGCGTGTCGAAATCGGACCGACTAAAACCACACGGTGTCTTCCCCAAGTGTCCATTGCTGCCACCCCGGGTACACGTATATTCTAAAATATGTACCTATTTTTAGTTAGTCTCAATTACTGACTTTAATTTTGTTCAATAGTATCTAGGGGGCCTCGAGATCTGTCATACCTACTACGGACTCCAGCTCTCTTACAAGTGTAATAAAATAACATCAAATAAATCGCGATAGAACCCGTTAAAAACGGTTTTATTTCAAAATGTATGATTATTGAATGTCATATGATAAGGGCAGGTCAAAAGCACTTGAAACCGGCGGGCTTGCATGTAAGGTTTAACGACATTAGAGGAAGCTCGTGAAGTCACGACAGAAGCAGAGGGTGCTCTGTTGTCTCTGCCTACCCCAGAGGGAAAAAGTGAGGGATAAGCGGATGATAGAATTCAGAGGTTATTTTTGCTTAGTTGAAAAAAAATTAAACAAAAACAAGTTGAATTCCTGAGACGAGCTCAGCCGAATACAAGGGATTTTCTTCTTCTTTTTTTTCTTTATCTTGCAATGGCACGAATCTATTACCGAAAACAGCAACTCGATAGCTCGTCTCCTTCATACCCAAAACCGTGACAGAAAATTGGCAACGACGACGTCGACGACAACTCGATAGCAATAGGGCTTTTCTAAAGAAAATCCCTAAAAAATCGGAATGAATGCTCAGAGCTATTGGCTGTACGTATGAAAATGTTGGACGGACTGATTTGGTCTGTTTCAACAAGAGTCAAGAAATGTTGCTACACTTATATTTAAAAAAGATCTATAAAACTTCGTGATCTAGTTTTTTTATTATTTACAGTATTTTCGAGCAAAACGTGAGTGAGGTGGTATATAACATTACACAAAATATAGAATAATTAAATAAATTGAATTTAATAGTCGGCATCATACACAAATAATGGACTGCGCAGAGAAATAGTGATTGAAATGAGAATTCGCTAGTGACAAGACTACACGATATCAGTGGCACCTCACGAGTAAGGATGTACCAGCTGCCATCACGCCCGCGCCCTAGCCACATCCACTTCAGGCAATTTCGGTTAAAATGAAGTCTTTTAGCACTAAAGAAAATTCCGAAAAATAAAAAGTTGAAAATTAAGGTAAATTTTGGTACTTACAGTTTTGTCGGAAATATAAGTTTGCCCATATCTTTTTATCGTGTTGATTCAGAACCTTGATTTTTATACACCTAATAGGGACTATAGAAGCCAGTATCTGGTATAAATTTCACCTTGCTAGGTCCACCCGTTTTTAAGAAAGTAGGTGATGACACACGGACAAGAGAGTGGTCTTATAAAGGTTTCCTTTTTTTACCTAAAGCATAACTTATAGAGATATATAAATAACCTAAAAACCACAAAAAATATTCAAAGTATGTCTTAAAAATGAATTCATGATTTATTTTGGTCTCCAATTATTTATTCATTACTTCAAATTCATATGTAGCCACAAAGTCATGTTGGCCTTAAAACCACGTGATTTGCTGAAGTATTATACCACCTATATGAGATGTTTTAATAAAAAAGAAACTACAGATAAGTGGTATTAGGTGTGCGTTCGATTTCTATGACAAACTACACGGCACATCACGATTGCTACTGTTAATTGGATTGAAATATAATATAGCATCCAGTAGAAGGTAGGTTGCCCAGAAAACCTGGATCATTTCACTTGGAACCATAGTCTAGATCCATTTTGGTTCCAGTGAAACTTTTTTTCTCCTTAGAACCAAATATGGAGTTGTACCTTTGAAAAATTAAAATAGGAATAAAATACTACTACTATACTACTAATACTATACTAATAATAATAAAAACTAAAAAAGTCTATTCTGGATTAAATTGTGTTTACCAAATAGAAGTTACCTGTAATAGAAGTGCTAGTTTTTATTATATTTGATTTATGTATATAACAAATAACTGTATTTTATTCCTAATAAACCATAAACCATGACAAAAACTGACAACGCACCCGAGCGTTCATATTAAAATATCTACTTTCCCAAAAGTGGGAAAAATAGGCCTAGGTACAAATATAAAAATTGGTCCTGATGAGAAGAAATCATTCTTGGTAGAACCATTAATGGATCCTATACTTATTATAGTTCCCAGTAGAACCAACAACTCCATATTTCGTTCTAAGGAGAAAAAAAATCTCACTGGAACCAAAATGGATCTAGACTATGGTTCCAAGTGGAATGACTATTGCCCCATCATGAACACCCTAACCGGAAATATCTCCCTTCAGTTTACTTGGGGAAAACATTAGGTACTGCTTCAGTAGGTACCTAATGTACTGAAGCAGTACCTAATGCTTTATATAATGTTTATAATAATAATATAAAATGTTTTTATATAATTTAAAAAAAAGTATATAAGTATGTTTATCCGTATTCTGGAACCCATAACACAAGCTAGTTTAACTATGCCTACTTTGGGTCTAGAAAGCGCTGTGTAGAATGTCGTAGATTTTTTTTCTTTTTAGACATTCTACACAGTGCTTTCTAGACCCAAAGTAAGCATAGTTTAACTAGCTTGTGTTATGGGTTCCAGAATGCGGATAAACATACTTATATACTTTTTTTTGTAAATACATACTTATTATACATAGAAACACCCAGACCAATGCAAATAGACATATTCATGCATATAAATATTTGCACTGAGCGGGAATCGAACCCGCGCCCCCTGACGTAGCAGTCGAATGCACTACCGCTACGCCACAGAGGCCGCCAATTTATTTACTAATAAATTGTCATTGAAGGTAGTCTTAAATTAATTTGAATAGTATATGTAGGTACAGAAAATGTTCTTGCAAATAGTACCTAGTAAACATTTACAAAGCAATTAAGAATAGTGTTATTAAAAATTATTTGTAATGTATTTAATATTTACATAACCAAAAAATAAGATCCTGGCGTACAATAAATGGGTCAATTAATAAAGGACATTCTTCATACAGTAAGCATAACATGTAAAACTTCTTTACCAGGTTGTAACATATAAAACATCAAAATTTTTGTCTAGTATTAAATATTTAATACAAAATTTTTGCACAGGAATTTATAAAAGTCTTTAGTCAATCAAATTGGAATCCAAGTTGGGGTGTCTGGAATCACGAGCGAGTTTTTTTTTTCATCTAATTCTCCCATCGCTTCGTATTGCCTCTGCCCTCCTTAAGCAGCATGTCACTGGCAGACACCTTCTTCGCACTGCTGTTCTCCAGTAACTACACGCTGAGCAAATAACAACAGACTACCCTCTGCCAAAACTATTTAGATCTTAAAGCTAGTACTTAAAACAATTGAACTTTAACAGTAATTATATTATGATAAAATACATAATAGCATGGCCAGAAGTCACATAATTATTAAACATTCATTTTAAAACAAATATTTCACAAAGATAAGTAACAAATAAAGCGACCTCTAGGGAAACCATCTTGAAACTGCATGGCTTTTGCTGTATTCACGCTCCCGCAATGGAGAATTGATGCTGGCGGTCTATTTCTTCATGTCACTATCACATTGTGTATCAATTACTGCCACTAGATGTAAGGGATGTTATTTACATAAAAAAGCGCGCGACCTCTTATTATTTTATTCACTACTAACTTATACATACACACAAAGTAAGATGTATGATGTTAAACATTGCCTTTAGTTAATTTTTTTTTTTTTTGCGTTAATTCGTAATACACTAAACGAGTTCCACGTTGGTAAAAATATTATTAACGTTACATAATTTAGAGCAATTGTTCTAATAAAAAATAAAATTTAATACAAATGCAGCATTAAGTTAAAATCTCCAGTTTATTCACAAAACAAAAATCCATTGTGACTACATGTGTATGTTTTACATAAAATTACATTTACCAATAGAAAGCTAACACCTAATAACGGTAGTTATTGTAAGAGTGCTGATATTGTCCACCCCTGTTATCATAGTCGAAATTTGGCGGCGGTCTTCTAGCAAACTGGTTTGGTGGTTGAGACTCCTGTGGCTGCTTCAATGTCTTCGCGCGGGCCGCCAATTGTGACACCAACTGTGCTGGAGTCATGTGCGAAATCGAAATGGCAGCTCCTTCCCCAACACTGCCACTAGGGTTGAAAATTGACTTCGAACTGACTAAATCTTGCTCCACAACTTGTGTATGGACAGTCGATGTAAAATACTCCGGCTCCGTAGAAGTGCTGACATCATGGTACTTAGTAGATTCACGAATCTCACAGACCTCACATTGAGATTTTGTTGTTTGAATTACTGCATCCTTCATATTCTTGGGAAGTCTTTTCTTATATTTTGAGATAACTTTATCCAGTCCAAGAGTAGAGACGATACTCTCGACGAGCTGTTTCGTTTGCTGTGCTGAAGTTACCGAGCCCTTAGTGAAGTTTAATTCTGCTACAGCTAGTCGCTTCAACGGCGAGCAATACTTAGGTGCTATGCATTTATCTTCTGCTCCAATCTTCTGGTTGTTGATAATCAAACGATTAGGCAGGAGTAATTTTTCTTGCAGCGTAATTAAAGCTTGCTTGCACCGAGACACCACTGTGAAAATAAAATTAGCAACATTTTCATTGAACTGCACTAGTAGGTGATGATTGCAACAATGACACATGTGGCTTTGGCTCAAACTTTTTTTGTATCAAGTCAATTAATTAATTCAGTTGAATCTGAATGCCTACAGATAGTACTGTATTAAGTATATTTTAAACTGCACAGCAAGAATAATAGTTTTTTTTAAATTTGCAAACACTTTACATGCAACATGTGAGACTAATAAATACCCACCCATTAACCTAGTTTTGGGATCCATGGTAGTAATCGTTGCACCTGTAATTTCATACAAAAAAATTATTTGTACTGTTGTAAGAAACTTATTATGCATAGATAACTTCAATCCAACTTTTCTTCATCATACCTCTATGTGGAGTAAGTTTGAGATAATCCTCTTGAGAAATCTTCCCCTCGGCAACTAACTGAAACATGTAGTATGATTTTGTAATTCAGTAAACAAACATAATTATGTAATACATGTTGTTTAAAAATTTATTTACTTGTGCCAAGGCATCATAAGGTGTTGATTTGTCTGCTGTGGGTGCATTTGGAGCTGGGACCATAGGGGGTGCAGCTGGGGCTGGATTTACATTTGACATCATCACAGCTCCAGGTATAACACTCTGTGGAACCGTTGTAACCTGTGGCACCCCATATGCATAGGAGTCTGTGAAACCACTATCATATGCTGGAGCCTGTGCATAGAACCCTGGAACACTTCCAGGGAACTCAGAATGCACTAGAGGAGCATACTGAGGTACTGGCTCTTGTGGATATGATGGGTTTCCTAAAGTACAGCCAGATAAACCAATAGAATTATTAGGATAAAGAAAATTGTCACTATGGGAATGTTGTGATCTGGAGCGTGACCGTGATCTTCGTGATGGAGTTCGTCTGCGAGGTGATCTTGAGCGATGTAGCGGTCTCCTAGGGCTGCGACGTCCAGGGCTGTACCTACGTGGACCACTTCTGACTGGACTCCGCCTCAGTGGACTGCGATGTCTCCTTGGAAACCTATTGTCTTGGCCAGACCAGGGAATAGTGGGGCTGGACTTGCGAAAGGGGCGCCGTGGGCTTTCACGAGGACTGTTCCGTCCACGAGGGCTGATCCGGGTGCGAGGGCTGATTCGTGCGCGAGGGCTGAACCGTGAGCGAGGGCTGAACCGTGCGCGAGGAGATCGTCTCGGGCGGGGGCTATGTCGCGGCCGGGAACTACGTCGCGGTCGTTGGGGTGACGGTGAGCGCTCTTTGGAACGCTTCTTCTTATCTTTGGATTTTGAACCACTCTCAGAAGTATCTATCTTTTTATTCTCATTTTCGTAATAGTCATCCAGTTCAGTACCAGGTGGTCGAAGTTCGGCTTGCGACTCCAAACTTTTTGCTAGGAATTGTTGTACCTTAACTTCTTTGTCCTTCTTGATGGCTTGATTTGTTTTGCTTAGATCGCGCCTGCTGCCAGGTTTGATGAAATTGTCGAGAATCGATTCTTCCGATGAAGGTTTCTGCCAGTTGTACTTACTGTTAACTTCTTTCGGTCTAATCTTAGGCTTCCGTTTGGTATCATTATCGTCGCCGTTATCTCCAATCAGCTCTCGAAGGTCTTTTACGCTGTCTAGTGTCTTCTCCTGGATACGAAACCGTGAGTCACGTATCTGACTCTGACTGAAAGATCCATTGACATCCTCCCAAACCTCGTCTACAACACTTAAACCTTCCATAAATTCATCCTTAGTAAAATCATCGAAAAAATCACTCGGTATATCTTCAGGTTCACCCAACTCCGACACTTCATCTTTTTGAGAACCCATGGTAAACGTGAAAATAGCAAACGTTGACGCAAAACAAAATTATGGAAATATATTAAGATAACCTTACTTGTACGAATGATAAATAAGTATACACTACATAAGTATACACTTCGTCGCACGTTCAAACTTAAGTAAACATAGCTCTAAAGTATTCTTATTAAAAACTTATCATATGTTAAGTTATTAATTTGTTTAATAACACCAATCAACAATAACCGAAACGAAATATTGATTATAATAAGTTATTAAATTACGGCCAGTTACGTTACGGCCGCCATTAAGTTTTGTCAGTATAGTATACTATATCTATAAAGCATAGATTATTATATATAAACTATACAGTCAATATCTGTTTTCACAGAACACTAATAAATAATAGAATATGAATAGAATGTTTTTGTAATCCACAGCTGACGCTATGATCCACAGACTACAAAGTTAAGCTTAGTACTATACTCAGCTCCACCATTTATTTAACTTTTGATCGTTCAATTTTTCGTCAAATAGTTATGTCCCAATGCGGCCCGTATTCGATTTCAAATAACAATAATTTTGATTTGCGAAGAAGTTCCAATCGATTTTGCATATTGATATTTTATTTTGCTTGAAATGTTATATTTAAAAAAAAAAAATTAACGATTAAATTATATTGAAAACATATTTTCATTGTTTTTACTTATCATAGTAAGGAAAGTAGATACAATAATTCTTATCTAACTAACAAGAACAAGGCTATAATAGTCGACTTAAAAGTAAATAAATGTGATCGATTTTTGCGATTCGTTATTTTACAGTCATTTTATTCAATCCCATCACTAGATATGGAAGAGTGTAGCTGTTTGCATTGCGTGAGTGAATTCATACTATAAGAATATGTACTAAAGTAAGTGAAAATCTTAATCAACCGAGACATTGAAAGCATTTTAATGAGTTATAAATAAGATAGATAGATATGATTAAGAAGTTTATATATTTCTTTTGCGGCGCATTTCAAAGTTTACAGTCAGTCAACCCGGCATGGGAACGCTACCAATCTTAAAGTTATTTTTGAGGGTATTTTTTTTGACGGTCAATTTTTAACGTTAATTCAGAAACATAAAGCTATTATGCAGTTATTTTTATTTCGTTACTTATAAATGTAACGTTATTTATTTCGTTACTTATAAAGGTAGCGATATAAATAACGATCCTTTTACTGATAATCCATTGTTAATATTATGCATTTTCTATATATTGCCGCAAGCCCAAGGGCTTGAAATGGCAGGTAACGGTATTTCTACCGGTAAATATTACCGTTACTTTTGCCGAACAAAGATAACGTTACCAAATTTTGGCCACAAATTACACTTTGTCAAATAAAGGATGATAATTGAATTTAATTTAATACCCCATAGCGTATAATCGTTTATGAATCTATTTGATTATCGATCCCGTAGAATTAGGAATCGAGAGTTACAAAGACATGTATTTTTTATTATTTTAGGTAATTTGGTAAATATAATTTCATACATATTTGTGTACTTAACAGTAGAAGCTCTCTCACGACTACGATTTCCCATCGTACGCATTTTCAGTAATCAACCCATTCAGTAGAATATACGCAAGTCCAAATTGTTGTTGAGGGGAGGCCCTTAGGTTTATTCATTTATGTTGTCGAAGTGAACATCGCGCTCCCAGTCCACTTCTATAATTTTTTTGGTGTGTTCCACGACTTTCTTCCAGTCCTCTGCAGTAACATTATCACACGCATTTTCTTAAACATAACTAGCGAATCGTGGGTGTGCAATACACCTCTGCCTACCCCTTCGGGGATACAGGCGTGAAGTTATGTATGTATGTATATATATTTATTTTTTATGTTTTACAGGTCATGCAGCCAAACACAACACTTCTCCACCACGGCTAAGAAAATTTTCACAAATAGTGTGAGCATTTTCTTAGCCGTGGTGGAGAAGTGTTGTGTTTGGCTGCATGACCTTCAAAACATAAATAGTGTGAGCATTTTCTTAGCCGTGGTGGAGAAATCTAGGGGAGTTAAATCTGGGCTGCGAGGTGGCCATCCGATGGGCCCTGCACGACCTATCCAACGATTTGGATAGCTCATAGTTAGGTACGCTCGACTATCACGGTGATAGTGTGCTGGTGCCCCATCTTGCTGAAAGTAATGTCCTCGTATTTCAGCTAGTGGGACATCTTCCAGCAGCTCTTCCACGTGATGGAGCAATCGTACATACGCCTGCCCATTAAGGCGCTCCAAGAAGACGGGTCCATGTACCGTTTCTCCGATGATTCCCGCCCCCACATTCACTGAGAATCGATGTTGGAAGTAGTCAGGGATGAAGGCCCTCGGATTTTCGTCAGACCACCAGTGTGCATTGTGAATATTAAACAAGCCCACTCTTGTAAAAGTGGACTCGTCTGTCCACAAAAAAAATCTGGTAGGATCTTCCACTAACCACCTACAAAATCTTAACCGCTGATCAAAATCTGTGGTAAGGAGCTCTTGCACCCGCAGAAAGTGGTAGGCGCACGCAGTCTTTCTCCTCGCAGTATTCTCAAAGCGGATGTGTGGGAAATACCTAACACGCGACCAGCGTCACGTGTGGATTATTATTGAAGTAATCCAACACCTGGCCTTCAACGGGAACGGGTAGACGTGGCCTGCCAGCGTCGACATGAGAAGGACGAAAAACAGAGCAATAAGCCAATTCTATCGGGGTGAACCAAAAAGTCATTGTATGTCTAGTTTGGTTCACATACGAAAATCATGTTTAAGTTCGATTCACATTTTGCTTGGACAGTTAAATAAATAGCATCATTTCTTTTAATGTTCTTCCAAGTCTCAATGCCTTGCAATCTATTAGGTAAGTAGACTTAATGAAAAATCGCAATCGCAATCGCAACCGCAGGGGGAACGCACAGGTAGATTTCGTGAAGCAATTAATATTATTTTATATAGAGAACTACGGACTTTAAACAATATTTCGTGGAGTAATTAACATTACTTTTTTTCTTTTTCTCGAAAACGGTAAATTTGAGCAAAACTGTTTCGGACATTTATTTTAGAGCAAAAAATAACCTATCGGTTAGAAATATTTTTTTGTCCCTCTATGACCTATGCTTCTTCTATGACCCACGCCGAGCGCATTTTTAACATGTTTAATTTTTTTTTCTCGAAAACGGTAACTTTCTAGCGAAAAACTTTTCAGACATTTATTTTTGGCTTAAAAATGGCCTATCGATTAAAAATGTTTCCGACAGCAAGAATGTTCACCGGTTAGAAGTTATGATTTTTTTCCCGAAAAATTTTGGTTTTTACCCCCTCCACTTTTAGTTAAAGTTTTAATCTTATAGGTTTATATAATTAAAAGTTGTTGGTATTCATGTATACTATGAGATAAAATTAGAACGGTTCGAATAATGGTAATCGATAATCGAACTGATTTCACAAAAAGTGAGGCCCTACCGTCCCCTTAGGCCGGATTCCACCCGTTCACGAACTTAAACTAAGTTTACAGCCAAGCAATTTTTGACCGCAGTTTGAAAGCGATCGGGGCAAAAATGCGACCGTGAGAGTGCCGCAAATTTTGGGAAGTGGAACCATACATACATATATATATATATATATATATATATATATATATGTATGTATGTATGTAATATGTATGTATGTATATATATGTGTATGTAAAGTATATATATATATATACTTTTTGACCAGTGGTCATTTCGGACTCAGGGGGTCATAACTAGACCTCCTATGAAGAATTTTTTTTAAAATTCGACAGTAGTCAAGAAACCAATAGGTAGATCGATTTCATCGAAATCTACCTAAAACTGAGACTTAAATGAGGTTAGAGTTAACTTAAAGAAAGATAAGGAATTTACTAAGAATTACAAGTTCTTCAATATTTAATTCGTATTTTTGATAGAACAGGAATAGGTACAGTAGAGTTAGGGTGCTTGGTTGGGAACCTCCACGCGGTGCACCCTGGGCAACGGAGACAGCAGCGCCTCTCTCCTAGGGCGCGAGAGACGCTGCCGCCTACGGCCAACTCCGACCGAGGCGAGGACGGCCCTGTTGAGGGCTGTTCGGAAGCTTTCCACGTGTCCCTCTGATTAGCAGATGGCACAGTGGAGAGCAAGTAAGGGGGGCATCTCAAAACCGGAGATGGCCCGGGGTCAGTCGGGGTGCGAGGGATATGCTCTATGAGTAACCTTACACCCCGGCTTCTTAAGACCCGAGACGGCGTGCGGTTTTAGTCGGTTCAAGCCCGACATTACCGCCCCCGCTGGCCGACGAGGGGGTATCCGAAGGGATTTCCGCACGAACAAAAAAAAAAGGTACAGTAGAGTTTTATGCTTTTTTGTTTTGTTTTTAACGTTGCAAATTATATTTAACAAAATCTCTGTTTTACTTTAACTATATCTGTATTAAATTACAAACACGTGTAGAATTTTTCAGTCTTCAAATAATTCAACATACATTTTCGAAACCCAATTATCTTTTTGTGTCAGTATTTTTAGTTTTCTTTTCTTTCATAGTCCAGCTCCATTAATAACGTACTAGATAGGCTATGAAGCTCTTTCCTCTATTTCCTTTTAACTATTCTCCTTCTTTTTCTCTCGAAAGATAGTAACGCGCTTCTGATCTATCGGTTAAAAGTCTAGGTCAACTCAAAGGTCTACTAATATTATAAAGAGAGACTCCGTTTTTAGGGTTCCGTAGCAAAATGGCAAAAACAGAACCCTTGTAGATTCGTCATGTCTCTCTGTCTGTCTGTCCGTATGTCACAGCCACTTTTATCCGAAACTATAAGACCTATGCTGTTGAAACTTGGTAAGTAAATGTATTCTGTGAACCGCATTACGATTTTCTGACAAAAATAGTAAAAAAGCAATAATTTTAAATTCGAGGATCCATACATAAAACTGAAATTAAAATATATTTTTTTCATCAAACCTATACGCGTACAATACCAATCTATGGATTGGTCTTCAAAAATGATATTGAGGTTTTCTATATCATTTTTTTCTAAACTGAACAGTTTGCACGAGAGACACTTCCAAAGTGGTAAAATGTGTGTCCCCCGCAGTTTGCACGAGAGACACTTCCAAAGTGGTAAAATGTGTGTCCCCCGCCCTGTAACTTCTAAAATAAGAGAATGATAAGACTAAAAAAAATATATGCTGTACATTATAATGTAAACTTCCACCGAAAATTGGTTTGAAAGAGTTCTAGCAAGTAGTTTTTTTTAAAACGTCATAAATCGTACACCGCAATTTACCTTTTATTCAATCAACTCAAATATAAAATTTAAAAAAAAACATTATTATGTTACTTACTTCTACTAAAATTAAAACGTGGGTGCGTAATACACGTCTGCCTACCCCTTCGGGGATACAGGCGTGAAGTTATGTGATGATTACGTTATGCTAAAAATGTAAAAAAAACCTTATTTTGTTACTAGCTGCTACGGAACCCTAATCGTCTCGTCCGAGTCCGACTCGCACTTGGCCGGCTTTTTTTAAATTTTGTTTGTATGTTGAGTACAACATTCAGAACCACTGGACTTCTTGAAAAAAAAATACTTTCACTTTTGAAAGGTCTGTCAGAAGAAGGTGTCCGTTGTCCAACAACCGCTAGTAAACCCCTAAAATAGTTTCACGAGCTTGCACTCTTCTATGGTTACCATACAGCTCTTGATAACGCCTACGAGCTGCAGCTAGACTGTGACCACTTCTCACATAGCACTCAATCATGTCCATGTTTTCGCGATTAGTGTAATGTGCCATTTTCAATAATAATTAAAGTATAGACTATAATAATAATTAAAGTATACCTACGGTCAGAGCGCGCGAACAGCGACCGTCAGTCCTGAGAGATACTGAACACTGAAGCAGGGCGGGTCGGGGTTGCGGGCACCGCGGCGCAGTGGCGCAATGCCACGTGTGCGCTTCAAAAGAGCTCCCAGTCTCACGTAGCAGCCCCACGATAGCGTGACCACAAATATTACAAATAAGAACGTAATATTAATTATTTAGTGAAAAATTACATATCATTTTTTTTTTCGGGGCATAGTGACTGATAACGAACAACCTCTGCAAGTTTAGAGACCTAATTCGGTGACACATTGTATATCGACACATTGTATATATACACTATAATACCTGAGTTGGAGGTTATATTGTGTTTTTGTACCCAGCATTGAACTGGTTAGTAATTTTATTCCATCGCTGTCAGTGTACCTACTCTCATTATGGGGGATTGATATTGATAAAAGTTGTGTATCTTGGCTGCAGGGTCGTTTGGTCAAGAAAGATGTTAATCTTTGGCATTCGGTTCGAACTGCATTGGCTCTGAGGCTAGCAATATATATATATATCCAAACACAACACTTCTCCACCATTCACAGCTAAGAAAATGCTCACACTATTAGAAAATTCGTGTGATAATGTTACTGCAGAGGACTGGAAGCCAGTCGTGGAACACACCAAAAAAATTTTAGAAGTGGACTGGGAGCGCGATGTTCACTTCGACAACATGTGTGAACAACAAGAATGTATTATTCACCTTGGTGATAGTTCAAGTAGTGATGAAGAGGATGATGATTTAGGTTGTGCACCTCTAAATGAATAAAATAGTAATGAATTTTTTTTCATTTGATTTCACCTAAGGGCCATCCCTCAACAACGATTTGGACTTGAGTGTATTCTACTGAATGGGTTGATTACCGAGTGAAAATGCTTACGATGGGAAATCGTAGTCGTGAGAGAGCTTTTACTGTTAAGTACACAAATATGTATAAAATTATATTTACCTAATTACCTAAAATAATAAAAAATACATGTTTTTGTAACTCTCGATTCCAAATTCTACGGGATTGATAATCGAATAGATTCATAAATGATTATACGCTATGGGGTAAAAGTAATCCAAGATGCTTTAAATGTGGCTTCGACCATGATGGCAATAAGTGCGATCTAGGCGAGGGCTTCATTTGTTTAAATTGCTCTGGAGCTCATAAAGCTACAGACAATTGCTGTCCAGAGTATGTTAGATAATCTTAAATAAAAGCACACATGTCCAAAACTCCGTTTCGTAACAGGAAGCATCAGAATTGTTCCCAGTTGCTAAGTTGTCATTTGCAGAGGTTGCTACTTCTCTACCCAAGGCTCCACCAAAACAGGTGTCTGTAAATATCAATAAAAAGATTGAAAAAATAAATAAACTGTCCATGATACCAAAATAAAGAAATCACTGTCACAAGTACAAGGGTATGATAAAGTTACCTACAGCTACATAATCAATTCTTTCATTGCCCCCCAAGCTGAAAACGGTTGTGCTTTACACTCTAAAGAGAAGGGTGATGTAAATCTCAACACAGCTTCTGAAGATCTGAATCTTCTGTTATCTAATTTGGTCGCTATCATTTTAAATTCAACAATACCATACAACGTTATTATTAATCTCCGTTATGGACCAGATAGTCTAGTGGAATACAAAGAGTGTTAGATCCAAACAATCTGAAATAATTTAGGGAAACTTTTATCGCTGCTTACAACCTTGTGTGACCATGTACCCATGGTTCTCTAAATTACACATTGCAAATAATTTTTCTTCCACTATTTCCAGCGCACCTTGTAAAGCTCCTTAGCTTGTGCGCGATTCATCTCTATATGGGTGTGGTTTGTATGAAGTTAACATCCTGCATATTCTATTTATGTGTCCCAATTATTCTCCATCTTTACTTGATATTATGATTAATTATAAAGCTTTCCTACCCTACGATCTATCGTTTATATTATCATGATCTAACAAAATATATATAAAATTGCTTATTAAATTCTTACATCTTCATAATATAACTTTGTAACTATCATTATATCTGTGTATATATTGCCCTTCTTAATCAAAGTAAAAGCCTCTGTTTACATTTAACTCAAATGCCGAAGAAACACACTATATAATCGGGATATTTACAGCTTATCACTGGCAAGAATACCTCCTAAATTGGGTTGATACATTACCATCCATGAAAAAAGAAGAAACTCAACTGATGTCAACTTACTGATAGATAGAATACTCTTTACTGTACATCACGTATTATTTTACAAATAATCATCTTAAATCTAAACATATAGTCAGTCCAATGGGCGGTCTTATCGCTAAGAGCAATCTCTACCAGATGACCTTTGACTGCTTACAAGTTTTAGTACTGTAATCTAAGTGTGAAAAACCCTATAACTTTAGCCTGATGATATCATAATTATATTCGTAGGTACAGGTATGCTACCGGTAGGTACTACTGCCAGATACTTTAAATTAATATTATTGAGAGACTCAGCCACGCAGGGGGCACCGAGTGATGTTTATTCATTACTTTTCGTGCACCTTCATGCTTAACAGCACATGAAAACAAACTGGGAGTGCATACAAATATGATGACCATATTTCAAAAAGTGTAGCGAACTATCTGTGGAAAATGGAGTCTTATTATGGCAAGGTAGAATTATCATGCCATCCTCTATGAGAAAAATATCATTAAAATATTTACTCCGAGGACATCCAGGAGCTACTTTATTGACTTTATTGATTTTTAATTAAATAATTTAAGGTGAACAATTTTAAAGGACAACGTAGTTGAATTGAGCTGTTGAAAATCTATCGATTATTATTTTTTAATTACAAATATTGTTAAGGACCGTTGTTCATGACAGTCTATGACTATGACGGTTCCGAATAGACTGCCACTTCGCGGTCGCCTTCAGTGGACTGTATGTTGAGGATGTTGAGTTGAAGAATGAAACACTTGGATGGGTGGCTTGTATGACGTCAGTGAGGCATTGGATGTACTTGGCCCAGCACTACCCTTGATGTACTACTTCCTGTTGAGCTTCCTTGTTCTGTGAGAGACTCTTGTTGTCTACTTGTTGCCCCATAATTTCCTACCAAATGGTCCCTGCTTTTATAGTCTTTCGTAGTGCTGGCCCGCGATCCAAACTACCTCACCTCCGCATTTCCATTTATTTATAAATCTTATGTTATACATATTAATCACATAGCATATATGTATATTGGTAGCAATAAGAGTTGCACGACAATAGGTACTTACGCCTGTACCGTGCGACGTCGGGCTACTGAATGACGGGCGGAATGACCCCTCAGACTTATATATGGCCCCTGCCTCCCGCGAGCTACTATATAATAAAATGGCACCAGCCGGGGGAGCGCATATTCGCTTCTTACGGCGTGGGAGGCAGTCGCGGGGTGTAATTAAGCTTACATACTAGTATACAAAGTCGCATTTCCTATTTATACGAAGTTATGTTAGATTCTGAGTAATGCATTGTCGTAATTATATTTGTAATTATGCTTTTCAGGGAGTGTACTTTCTTTATTAAATTTGGCTCTAACATACTTAATTACTCAGAAAACTAACTCATAACAGTAGTAAGCTATTTATCTTAGCTTAATATCAAAGTAATTACATAATTACGTTTTTAATTTACGTAAACCTAACATTTTCATAATTCATTCATTATATTCACGCTTACTAATCTACATGTCACTGGCACATGTGTCCATAGTCTATTTGTGTCGTGCACAAATATTATTATTTTGCAGGCTGGGGTGGGGTAGCTACATTCAGGCATATCTGCAACGTGTTGTGAGCACTTGTACGTTTTTACATTTGGTGGGCTTTTTTTTTTGTTTAAATAATGGCTCTGTGCTTTCAGCATCAATTTTGCCAATGTCGCGTAGTAGAGCTAATTGGAGCTAATAACGAACTTTCTTCAATAGAAGACGATATAGACAATTACGTAAAACATGTCGTGGTTGCCAAGACAACCGTCCAAAAAACCCAGAGTTACCAGTATATTCATGGTCCATCCCTGACAACGTATGAAAGAGAATACATTTAGATTTTGCTGGACCATTCCAAGGAAAATATTGGTTGGTTCTTTGCGACGTCCAGACCTCCACGGCGGCGGCGCCTCATTGAAGAGTTAGAGTGAGGAGGAATGTTATAACCAAACTCTTTTGTAAAACTATATAAGATTACTTTTTGATACGAATGTCATTGTTTTGTTTTGTCACTTAATAAAAATACTTTGATCTGAAAATATGTTTGTGTTTATAATAAGGATGTAAATATTTTACTTTAAAATTATAAATTATTTTATCGTAAGAGAAATATATAAATACTTACAAAATTTATTTCGTTTAAAAATAATATGAATATACTATCATAATCGAGCACCACAAGCTAATAAGTAATTTTTAAGAAAATTATTTGCTTCTTTGGCCGTATTAAAAGTTATTGAACACGGAAAATAACAATTCACGGTAACTTTGCCACTTTCCTACACGTGCAATGCGTCGGCTATGTTCGGGCGTAGGGAGCGGACGTGCGCACGGAGCTCGCGCGCTCTGTGCTTATTGCCTCAAGCGCCGCGCCGACGCAATATTTTTATAAGATTACCTACCCACATCAGTAAGTTACGCTCATATTATGGGCGCGGAGACTAATGGAGGCCTTTTAGGACTTCCCAAAAACAGTGAAACTAGTGAAATGGACACAGACAGTGTAATTGTGAATAATAATAAACAGAACATTGAATATAAATTAACCAGTGTAAGTGAACTTTCCCCGGACAATGAAGGGCAATACGCAGTTGCTTGTTGTTACTGCGCGAAAACTAATGTTATTAAAAAATTTCATGAATGGCAGGGACTGCAAACCAAGATTAAACAGTTAACTTGTAGATTATGTAACAAGAGAAGTGCCGTGAAATGTTTCATAAAAACTTCAGTAAATATTACAAACGGACACTTAGTAAACAGTGTAAACGAAATTAATATATACTCGTGCAATATAAATTTCTGCAAAATTAATAAAATAGACTGCCGCAAGTGCAACAGACAATTAAATGTTAAGTACATGCCAATTCTAGGAATTGAAAGTGAAGAAAACGTGACCTGTGAATGTGGCACAGTGAACAAAATAGTATCGAAATATAGAGAGGTACCCAGGACCCAAAGTACAAGGGCTGAGCCATCGCGGTATGGGTTGGGCCGTCCCACTCATCGGACACCGCATCCCGCCTTTGATGACGCGATTGATGCGACGACGCCCGGTGGCGGCGTGACCGCTAGCGCCGCGGGAACGAAAGCGTATGAATCCACCGTTGTTACGCGAGCTCGTGATATCGCCTCAACCGCCCGCGCTTGCGACCTCATTACTATCTCAACGCGTCTGCGCGCCGACTCCGCAACTCAGCTCGGTCGCGCGACGGCGCAGATGCGCTCCGCCAGTCCGACCATCGCCTCGGCGCGACAGCCTGGCATAACAACAAGCAACAGCTTCTCAGTACTCTCCACAGAAGAGGAGCACAAAGACGTATTGGAAGAGGAAAAAGACCACGCCCCCTTTATTTTTACCTCACCCAAACCCAAGAAGAGAAAGAGAGATGCCCTCAAGCCAAACTCAACAGCGACCCAGAGACAACCGACAGTTGTCGCGTCGTCCACTCGCATTCCCGATATAATCATAACAGACGTCAAGAAAATCAACAACCCGGAATACCTTAATAAAATCAGAAAATTAACCACAGAGCATGGAGCAAGACATGCCTTGGCTAGCAACAAAAGAACTATCACGATCCGCGTATACACCGCGGATATGAGGAAAATAATTATAGAAGAATTGAGAAAACTTGACGACGGGCTCCGGTTTGTGGCACGCGTCCCTAAAGCCCAGCAGATCCATCAGACAAAGGTTGTGCTCATCACGAACATTTATGATGAGACTCACGAGGCTTGCCTAGAGGAAATGGAAAGGTGCATCGGGGTAAGACCGATCAAAATGAGAACAATTAAAGGTAACTTACAACTATTTATTTTTGATGGTGCCCACTCATACGATGAAATTGCCACGCTTATGAAGACAACAAAGCATGCGTACTTCGGGGCCTTCAGCATGAAGCCGCAAGCATACAAAGATGACCCCAAGAGAGTAGTACAATGTCAGAAATGTTTCCTCTTCACACATGCGACATCGGCATGCCACGGTGAGAAGAAACTTCCCACCTCCACGATCCAAAACGAAGAAGGTATAGATATCGAAATATGCACAGCTTGTAAAAAACCGGGTCATGGTGCCAACCAAGCTAAATGCGAGAAGTTTCAGAAGGCAGTGGACCGTCAATTGGCACAACATGAAGAAAAAGAAAGGAAAGAAGAGACACAGCACTGAGATACCGTCAGGAAAGCGTCTCGTACGTGAATATAACCTCCACTTCACAATTTCCACCGTTACCCAAACAAGCACCTCAATCACAATCACAAACACAGCCCCAGCCAACAACGCAACTAAAAGAAAACACATCAAACAAAGACAATAGCATGGAACCCCTAGGACAAGAGCTACAAACAACCATGAAACAGATATTACACCAGCTACAGTTACAACACGAAATCCTTGTAAAAATTCTCAACAAATAATCCGAGACACCAATATCATAAGCTGCGCATACTGCATCTCAATGCACAAGGATTGAAAGGTAAATTTCTCGAGCTAAAATCTTTAGCTGACCGTCATAAACCACATATAATCGTAGTCAATGAGTGCCGAGTGGACTTTTCCAAAATTCGGATGAATCTCTTGAACTACGATAAGATCACACACTCAATCGCTTCGCATCTAACTACAGCCATGTATGTAATGCGAGGAATACGTTGGAGTCAGACCGACGTAACTCCAGGTACTGAAGACAGAGACCGCCTCATCGAAGGTGTCGCTATCAACCTCATTTACAATCATCTGACCGGAGATTACCTAAAAATTAAAGGGATATATATACCGCAAAGATCACAATACATCGACGCCGCAGCCCTTAACGATGAGCTAGAAGACATCATAACCGAAATCCCAAATATCACCATAGGGGATCTCAACCTTGAAATGACCGCGCTAAACCAGATGAAAGACGAAGGAGCGGGTATACTTGTCCGCGACCTCTGTAACTCCGACGTCTGCACCATCCACCACACGGGCCTACCTTCGCGACCTAACAGTGCGGGCTATGGCATCCTTGTTGCAGCCATCTTCTCACACGATGCGCAAGCTTTCGACACAATATCATGCCGACAAATAGCATCGGTTGGCTCCGATCATATGCCCTGGCTACTGGACTTGAGCATAGTGGTAGACAGAGAGAAAACACTGGTAAGAAATACCCGCGCTATTGCTAACAACGAAGGAATCAGAAAACAATTCCAACAAACTCTATGGGATAAAACCACGCATCTACCAAAGAAACTCACAGCCGACGCAGAATGCGAGGAATATATACTACACCTGGAAAAAGCCATCACAGAAACCTTGGATGAGTATGCGCCACTACATGAAACAAACAGAAGAGATCAACTTCCAGAAGAGATAAATGAATTAATCTACAAAAGAAACCAAGCAAAAAATAGAGCGTGGCGACTACGTTTCAATCAGGACAGAATAACGGAATTAAGAAGAACCTACAATCGTTTAAAACACCAGGTCCAACAATCGCTCGTAGAATATGAAAACGAAAAATGGACCCAGATCATAAACGATCCACAGAACAATAGAGCCCAGATGTGGCGAATCCAACGCAACCTGAAGGTTCCAGTACAGAGACTCCCCTACATTGAGGATTGCGGAAGCGAGAAAGAAACGATAGACGCCCTGGTCGACGCAGCAATCGTCACAGAAGCTGAGATAAACAACAAAGATGGAAGATGGAGGAGCACAGAGAAGACCACACCGTTCCAGCCTCTCGACCCCACCTCCATAGAGGAAATTGAATTAGCGCTTAGATGTTTCAAAAATAAGAAGGTGCCTGGTCCGGACAAAATCAAAGCGGACTCCCTTAAACTCGGAGGCGACTCTTTTCTCATCAAGTACAAAGTGATAGCTGACTACCTGTTACTGACAGGTTATTATCCCAACAGATGGAAAATTGGGGAGTGCATCTTCTTACATAAATCATCATCATCAACCTATTCTAGTCCACTGCTGGACATAGATCTCCCCTAATGAGCGCCATAGCGCCCTGTCTTCAGCTTGCCGCATCCAGCATCTGCCCGCAGTCTTTCGCAGATCGTCATCCCACCTGGCCGGAGGGCGTCCTACACTACGTTTGCCGAGTCGCGGTCTCCACTCAAGAACACGTTTACCCCAGCGGTTGTCGGTTCTTCGCGAGATATGGCCGGCCCACTGCCACTTCAGCTTGCTTATTCTTTGAGCTATGTCGATAACCTTGGTTCTCTGTCGGATGTATTCGTTACGAATCCTATCCTTCAGAGAAACTCCGAGCATAGCTCTTTCCATAGCTCGCTGAGCGACTTTGAACTGGTGGACCAGCCCTACCGTGAGTGTCCACGTCTCAGCTCCGTAGGTCATTACGGGTAGGACGCACTGATTGAAAACTTTCGTTTTCAAACACTGCGGTATGGATGACGAGAAAACCCGACGTAGTTTCCCAAACGCTGCCCAGCCTAGCTGGATCCTCCTCTTGGCCTCCTTCTCAAAATTGTTTTTACCCAACTGCACAATCTGCCCGAGGTACATAAAGCATACAGCAGGCAAGAATCACCGGGACGCCAAATCGTATCGACCTATTACTCTCTTAAACATCATGGGTAAACTACATGAACGCCTGCTCTTATCGCGCCTGCTCTTATCGCGCCTGCGACAGACGGCCGACAGTCTCCAACCTCCGTTCCAACATGGCTTTACCAAGAACAGAGGAACAGGTACACAGATTCTTCGCACCGGCAAGTTTATCACTGATGCGCTGGAAGCGAGGGAAAGTGTGGCTATGGTTCTGACGGATCTCTCCAACGCCTTCGACTCAATTAACCACGAAGGTCTGATGAAGAAGCTCCAAACAGCTGACGTCCCGAACAACATTATCAAACTAATTGAGAACTATCTAAGCGGCCGCAAAACCTACGGACGATTTAGAACCACCAACGGTGACGAAAAGGCAGTGCCACACGGGGTCCCCCAGGGCTCTATCCTGGGTCCAGTCATTTTCAATCTATACGTACATGACGTTTGGGACCAGCGAGACCGGATACGCGGACTCAAGCTCTCCCAATATGCCGATGATCTGTGCATCCTCAATAGGTCACCCGACCCGAACGGTGCAACAAACCGCGTGGGCTGGGCCGCTGACACTATTATCGACTACTACCGTAGGTGGGGGCTCAAATGCAACGTAGAGAAAACAGAGTCCGCAATGTTCACTCACAAGAGGAACTATCGCAGAACCGTTCGGATCAAAGACGAGGTGATCGAATATAAAACTAGCATAAAATATCTGGGCGTACACTTAGACAAGACCATGACCATGGGCAAACAGACGGATTACGTCGTGCAGAAGGCGCGACGAGTACGAGGCGCGCTAGCCCCTATCATAGGCTGGCACGCCAAGACGGACATAACCGTGAAACTTGCTGTCATTCAGGCCTGCCCACTTTAGGAATACAATTGTACCACGCCATAATCCAGTATAGGTACTGGATTATGGCGTGGTACAATTGCTCTCACGGTATAGTAAAAGCAACTTACTAAAAATAGAACGCCAGTACCGAATAGCTCTCAAGATCAGCGGTCAATTCCCAAGACGCCTAGAAACCTCAGTTCTCTGGGAAATGCTTGATTGGGATCCATGGTACCTTCGTGCACAAGATTTAAACGAGGACATGCTGCGCCGACTCCGCGAAATGGACATCGAGGACCTAGAGACTCCTGGTGAGGCCTGCCTCGGATACGGACAGTATAACCCCTCCTAACTAATACTAGACTTGGTGAAGTCGACTATGTACCAAAAAACGACAGGAGTCGGCTGCTCAGCAAGCGAACAACCACTCCACGTCCCCATAGATTGTAATTAGTGCCGTAAATAGGATAGGACAATAAAGAACAACATTATGCATTTATATAAATTCATATTGTACATCCTAACAAGCATAGCACACACTACACGTTACTTATATAGATCTCTTTAGACAAACATAGGTAGACTGTAATTAGCTGACACACCCACAGGCCGAATACACCATCGAGCTGTGGACATAATGTAACATATGAACCAGGGAAATAAACATCTTCTATTCTATTCTATTCTATTCCTACACGTGCACGTTATCGAAGTCTTTATCTCTAAAAATCCACCATTTTTACACGTAAATACTCGAAATTACTTATAATTCTTGGTTGAATCATAGATATAAGAAGAATATCTTATACCTATCTATGCGTTGAATGGATAACTTGCTGTCAATTCAATTGTCAAAAACACTGGGAAATAGAATTTTAAGCAAGAAATATACAGATTAACAAGTTAGCCACCTCGGTTATAATTCGCCTGCGCTTAGGATTTGTTTGCACACCAGTCTTCCTGGCCAAAATTCGAGTTCGGGACAGCTCTTTATGTGAGTGTGGTTTGGATGAAGGCACTCTTGGGCATATCTTCTACTCTTGTCCTAGATTATTAGTACCATTATATGATCTCCTTCCAAAACAAATTCCTCGACCGGTTAATTTGGCCTACTTACTTACCCTGGTTCAATCCTCACTAATAAAGATCCTCTACAAAATCTCCGAAAACGAAATAAACGAAATAAAACTATAACTCCCCTCTTTTGCCTACCTTATTCTATTTATGCTTTCTACTCATCGATCCACCCCACTAAGTACCCAAATGTTTTAGTGATACCTAAATAAATTCTTTATGGTACCTAACTAATAATTACTAACATTTGTGTTCAGTGAGCAGCAATGACATGTTTAATTTACTATTAATGTCTCACTATATATATAATAATCTATGGTCTCACATATACCTAGAAACCTCTCTATACGATTAAATTTACTCTCCACCTTGATGTTGGCAGAATCATCGGTACATACAACCGATGCAAGGTGCCACCATAATAAAAAAAGAAGAAGAAGCAAGAAATAAGCGGTGTCAAAACGTAGTATTTACTCTGTAGTCTCTGTTCTATACATATATATAGTAAAAAATATAGTCAGTAGTCTCAGTCACAGAGTACTTTAAATGTCTCAGTAGTCTGCGGTCAATGTCAAAACTCACAAGGAAAGGAAGCGGCCGCGGCGTAAACAAGTTCAACTTTCAAGTCAAGCGCGAAAAGTTTGTGTTGTTTAGCCATTTAATGATCGAAAAGTGTTTATTTGAACAGTTTGATATGTATTAGTAAAAAAATGGAGTGTACCCAAAGATTGGAGTGTACTCAAGAGCTATATGAAACACACACAGAAAGAGTATGTCCAGAACAGGTTGGTTAATAATTGCAATGTTTCTTTCTAGATTTAGCAGTAAATATTCTTGTATCTATGCAATTCTATTAAAATTTTCTACCTTTATGTTATTTATTACTAGATAGTACTTGGTATTACTTTTTCAGTTTCAAACGAAGTCAACATCATGTCAGTATTTCAACATTATTTATTTATATAAATTGAACGCCTGGTATAATTCAGATTTGTATCAATATCTCATCATCAGGGCCCGCCCTTGCTCCAATTAGTTGAGGTCGGCACAACAAGTCATATCTATATACTTTCTAGCCAGATATCAGAACTGTCATCTATTCTTGGTTCTATCCGTGCTCATGCACGCACACGCCTGTTGCAAAGTGTATTTTGGCTATAATTCTACAATTATCTGCCTGCCTAACACTTCACCTCCGCATGTTACGTGGCAACCGTTTCAGAGATTAGTCAACTCAAAGAGACAAAAGTTTTTGAAGCTGTTATTTGAACATTACAAACAGACACTTCAATTTTATTTATTAGCATGTATAAGGTTACAAGCATATACATTAATTTTATTTATTTGTATATCTAGAAAAGAAGTAGACACAACAATGGTCACTGAAATCTAGGGTATTTCGCCTACCTCAATGCAAGCATGTGTAAAACAGGACATGCACTCACCAGTGAGTGCAAACAGCAACAAAGTATGACTTCAGTCATACAACATAGTCGGCCTATCAAGCTAAAAAGTGGCTAAGTGACAAAAGCTAATTTTGAGCTAGAGCTGAAAAACAAATGAATATTTTTCAACCAATGCTGGTATTTTCTATAAATCTTGAATAACACTCGTTTATAAAAAAAAACGTATATCTTTTCGAGCTTTTATGAGAATAATGCTTTTAAATAGTATTTGTTTAAAATATAAATGTGAAAATTGACTAGATGTCACTTAGCCGCCTTTTAGTTTGAGGATGGAAGTGGCACACTTTTGAAATCTCAACAGTATTGAGATACAACATAACATAAGTTCACGCCTGTATCCCTGAAGGGGTAGGCAGAGGTGTATTTCGCATCCATGATTTGCCAGTTATGTTTAGGTCCCAATATAATAGGGGGCGAGCGTATTGCCATCTACCGGGCACATTACTAAGCAAGCGATAATCAAAATTTCAATACACACATAACATAACAAAGTCAGAGGTGTGTGCCCGGTGCGACTGGGGATTGAACTCCAGACCTCGTCTTGGCAGTCCGTTACGTATTGAGATATGTCATTTTAATATAAGATCAGTGATAGAGCTAGTAGATCTTAACCCTATATTATGTAGGATTAGAATATAATATTGTAGTGTGTAAGAACAGAAGCATTTGGGCTGGCTGTTGTCTTCCCCGGAGGGAAAAGACGCGTGAGTATATGTATATGTATGTGTATGTAATAAAATATTATTTAATAGTCCTACTATAATAAAAATATAATGTAAGCTGAACTTCTGAGCTCTCAACAGTTTATATTTGTTTCAGATTGGATTTTTGGGGATATGTGGAGCAAAACACCCAGTGCTCAGAGGTCCAAATAAAATAGGAAGAGATCCTCAAACATGCAACATTGTATTAAATTTAAATGTAATTACCTTCTACTTTAAGTGCCTTCTATTGAAATGTAGAATAATATTATGTAATCTGTGGTCATATGGACTTCTGATCTTTACATTGATTACTTTTATTTTATACTAGCTGATGCCTGCAATGATGTCAGTTATTGCGGTTTTTATTGATGTCTTGGGTTCTGTTCAACCAATTGCAATCAAACCTGCAGCACTTCTCAAGTGTGACCAAGACCTTTCTAATAAGAAAATACCGTGAACAAACTACATGAACTACTATTTTTGCATTCAAAGTATTTTTTTTTCAAATATCGCCATTGTACAGACACAAATAATATACAATTTTATAATAGCACTTTAAACCTCCAGGCCCAAAAATAGCGTCTACTATATGATATTGTCAGAAGTTTACGCGAATGTCGCACATTTAAATAAAACCTTTTAACGGATTCTATTGCAATTTATTTGATGTTATTTTGTATTTTACATTGAACCTGACGTTTCGGTTACTTTTCAGCAGCCATGGTCACGGGAAGACTAAAGATGGTTGTTGTCATGTAGTTTGAAGTGTAATTTATCTCAGAGTACCCGAACTATGTTGAATTGTTGGTGTTACTATTTACGCAGAATGAGCTCACAGTGTCATGAAGTCTTGTTGTATTTTGGGTTTTTCTTGGAAATAATTAAGTGAATGACTGGGTCCCAAGCTGGTGGTAGATTCCCACCATCTCTATTAAAATTAGGATGTTGTTTAATTTCAATAGCTTCCTGGAGCTTCCTAATCGATTTTCTTTGGCGATTATCTGTGGTTTATCAAATCTTAAGTAATGTATGGTCCCCTGTTGCACTTGTTCACATACAGCAGACTTTTTTGAGTGTTGGCGTTTTATATCACCTATGTGTTCTTTGCTGCGAGTGCCAATGCTTCGCTTGGTTTGACCAATATAAGAGAGCCCACAGTCACAATCTATTTTATAGACCCCTGCATCTTGTAGGGGCAATTGTCACTTGACAGATGGTAATAATTGACATATCTTCGTTATCGGCTTGTGTATGTGTTAATTAAAATAACAGAGATCCGATTCTCAGCACTCCATTTATTCACCGTGCGGTCGCCGGGTCCATAGCGTGGTACAGAGAGGAACACCATGACGGCGACTGGGACTTGCGACCCAGATGTAGGTTTAGGGTGGCCACCTTGTGATGCATCAGCGCTCACCTCCACCGTCAGTTGTGTTCCAAATTTGGTAAGATCCTAACAATGCCGCTTTTGATATACGTTTTAGTAAAGAGCTTACTGAAGCTCTTGGCAATCCGAGGTCTTTAAGTAAGTTGTACAGGGATTTAGCTGGAATTCCCCTTGCTCCTACTTCTACGGCGTAGAGTTTAACCACGTAGCCGTTTTTGGTTAACTCGTTAGTCAAATCAAAGTATTTGTTTGTCTTTATAGCGTGGTCTTTAGGTATATTAGTTTCCCACGGTACTGTGAGTTCTACAAGCACTACACGCTTATGCGATCGTGAAAAAAGGAATATGTCGGGTCTGGATGATGAGGCACAGACATCCTCCGGTATCCTATAGTGCTTCTCATACGTGTCTACGAGTATTGTCCAGTCATCGGCAGCTATCAAAATTGAATATGGCTTTTGAGGTGATTTCTTTGAGCAGCCTTCCTTTACAAACGCAATGTCATTTCTTTGGTTTGTGGTTAATCCTTTTTTCGCTCTAGCTACCGCCAAACTTACAGCCTCACGTATGATTTCTAATACCTTATCATGACGGCGCGAGTAATGACCCCGGTCTAATAGCGTTTTACAACCCACTAGTAGGTGCCTAGCCGTACCAGTTGCTTCACCACATGAGTAACATGTTTTATCTGTGGCTTTTCCCCATCTGACCATTGCTTTGGTCGGGGAGGGTCAACTGGAATGCATTTAGGTAAAATTTAAGTAAGGCCGGTGACCAGTCGTTGGAAGGACTTTTACAATTTCGTCTTTAGATGCCGATAAGACGTGCATTTTAGTTACTCTTAGGTGTTTATAGAGTTCTGATGGCTTCTTAAGCGTCATTCCAAAATTATTCACGGATCTATATAGTGCCGACGGGTCGGCCGACTGAGCTAGCCCTAGCCACGACTTCAGTGTCTTCGTGACACTCGCATCTAGTTTTTTGAGGAGGCTCTGGTTTATAGCATATATAAGAAACGGCCAGTTAAGACGCGAGGTTAAATAATTGTCATAGATCCAAGCTTTTTTAACATTACTTATTGGTTGTTGGTCTACCTTTTTTTAAATCGATAATGAAACTATCAATTAATTCGTCCAAAGCTGGAGTGCAACCTCTCTTGTCAATCTTTCTTCCGAGGAATTTAAAAGGCACGGTTTCAGATATAGTTGAAACGTTTTCCCCGCCTATACTAAGCCCTGGGTCATATGAAGTATACCTGGTACCCCGCCTACCCAGACATAGACAGTAGCATTTGCTAGGTTTTGCTCTCATTCCATCTGTCCATGTACAGAAATCGTCTACTCTACGCAGTAGGTCCTGGCACTGCTTTGGGTTACGAGTCAGTATTGCCAAATCGTCCGCGAATGCGAGGATAGACTCCGTATATTTACCGTTTAGCTTAAACCGTTAGCCCCACTTCTTGTCGTGTGTAGAAATGTTGTCTATTAAAATATTTATTACTATATTGAAAACTATAGGTGATAAACAGCAACCTTGGAACAAACCCACATTATAATTTAAAGGTTGCGTGTATCCATCTTTGGTATTAATCACAAACTTTAATTTACCTTATTAAGAGGATATTATTTCCCAAATGATGGACGGAAAGTGATACCATTTTAATGTAAACAACATAAGCTCGTGTTGTACTGAGCCAAAAGCGTTTTCTAAGTCTATCCAACAAACTGTTATTTGCTTTTCATTTGATCTGGCATCCTTTAAACTTTCCGCCAGTAAAGAATTGTGTTCCAGACATCCTGAAATTCCGGGTAGGAACCCTTTTTGGTGGTTTGGTCTGAAGTAGTTATTATTGATCATGAAATTTGTCATTTTAAATTGAAGCCATGAGAAGAACATTTTAGAAATTGTATTGGTTAATGCTATTGGTCTAGCGTCTTTTGGACTAGTTACTATTTCTTTCTTTGGAATGAGCACAAAATTAGCCTTGCCGAAGGCCGCTGGGACTTCTTTACTCGACCAGATCCTATTGAATATGCTTAGAAGATGTTTACGTACCGATGGGCATTTTTTATAGATAATGTAAGGTATGCTATCAGGCCCTGGGGCGGTTTTTGTTGGTTTCTTTTTGATTTGGTGTTCTATTTCGTCTAAGCTAGGTGGATTACAGTCAAATGTGAAATGAGGGCTTAATGGTTTTTGCGCGTTTGATTTACTGTAGGTATTGTTTATCGTATTTAGGCACCTCATAATTACTTTTATAGTAGCTATGGATCTGATCGTTACTTAGCAGTAGCCTATCTTGCTTTCTGTCGCTAAAAATATTCCTCGAGTACTTAAACGGGTCCTTATCGAACTCTACTTCATGTTTTGCTCTATTAAAATTATTGTTTTCATTTATTATTTGAACAGAAATTCCTTGAATTAATTTCAGTATGGACCTTAAAGCTCTGGCCAGTTGATGACTAAGTTGATTATCGCCCATAGCTTTAGCAAACCGTAGTCGTTTGATAAGGTCTCGCTTTTTCTTTCTCATTTTAAACGTGTTTTCTCGGTTTTTTCGCGCGTAAGGTAATGATGGTGGGTAATGCTCATGTAGGTATGAGTAAATGCTAACCTGGAAAGATTCTACCTGACTGTTTAAATCCTGCTTTGTTCCGGGATGTTCTAACAGGATGGCTAAGTTTTGGTCGTGGGCTTTCCAGGTGGTCGACTTTAAAGAGGGAATGCTAAGACGGGCCCGGATGTTTATGGGCTCCTGGTTTGTGTCACACTCTGGCTCACCTTGGGATATATGAGGGTCAACTCTATCCGTGGCAATAGTTGAAGAACTTACAGACGGCTGTCTTGCTCCAACACCATCGTGTGATTTTAAGTGCTTCAGTAAATCGCGATAGAATCCGTTAAAAACAGATTTATTTCAAAGCGTCTGCTATAGTTGAATTTTAGTTTTTTTTGCTGCAATTGTGTAATTACTGATATTAACGTCCCGGGTTCGATACCTGGTTATTACACTACCGAGGTGAACACACTCATAACAGGCAATTTAGCTTAGCGGGAGGGGTTACTGGGCATACTAGTAATTTTGGTTTTATAGTACACTTTTAAAAAATAACATGCATAAGCACAGAATTCAGAAAGTGCCATAGCATTTAAAAGGAATAGCAGTAGTCTCTTAAGTGTCTAATAATAATGACTTTGCTAAACTGCAGACTACACATATAAAAACTTGGCTTATGAGGACAGTGCAGATGGTCTGTACACCATACATTTCTAGGTTTTTAAAGCTACCTTGCAGGGCTCATGTTTATTCTACTCTCATGCTCAATAAATCAGCCAACACACATAATAATTAGTAGCTGGCTTTCACAGTTAAAATCTTTAAAACTGGTCACCGGTTGTTTTGGCAACTTGCAATCAAAATAATTTTCATTAATAAATTCCAAACAGATTTATCACATACTTTTTATCTTTTAGTCAGTGTCAAGACAACATGCTGTAATAAATGTTTTGAATAGTAAAGAGTTTATGCTGATGGATTTGGACTCGGCCAACAAAACAAAATTGTTAAATGTAAGTATCTTAGCATTTTTAAAGGACTTGTAATTGACTTTTCGACTGTTAGCAATGCTACGTCGGAGGTCGCGGTTTCGATTTCCATCAGAGCGAATATTTGTGAGGGTTTCTATGCATAATATGTATGTATTTAGAAAAGAAAATTGTAAAGTATGTTTATCCATAATCTAGATTAGAACCTATATTATACGCTATGCCTAGTTTGGGTTTAGATGGCGCTATGGAAAAAAACATGGTAGAATGTCATATTGGTTGCATCTTATGACTGACAACTTGAATAAGGAAGCCGAAAGCTGTATGCGGAATGCAAACAATCAAGTACTATAGTGCACATTGGGAGATGACTACGTCAAGCAATGGACTGCAATAAGCTATTTGATGATATTATGACTAATCTCAACGATATATCAACAAAAATTACATAAATATTTTTCATACCTCTTACAGAAAATTTTACTGCCATACATGCCTCATCCATTAAGGAACGGTGACACAGTGCAATTTGGTGACATTTTTGGCATATTTAGACTGTTGGAAGAAGATGACGAGTTGCCTATGACACAAGCTATTGATATTCCCGAGACACCTGTCCAAAGCCGATATGCACCAAAGATAAATAAAGTTATGACAACTGTGATTCCCGAGTCTCCAGATGTTAGTGACAGAGTATGTATCTATTTCCATTCATTATAATCATATTAATCCTCATCTGAAATTTAATACACTTCGATATCTTTATAAAGAATACCAAATAAGGGCAGGTCAGTCGATGCAACGAGAACTGGTCTAGGTAGGGTTTCTCGGATGGGGCGGACACGCGGCGTGAATGTGGAGATACTCCACCGACCAAGGCCCACCTACTAACGCGTGCTGCATGCAATTATGTGATATGCCATCGACATGAAATAAAAAGAATTCATATAAGTTTCATTACTGTAAACAGTGCTTGCTTGCATGCTCCACATTCACGCCGCGTGTCCGCCCCATCCGAGAAACCCTACCTAGACCAGTTCTCGTTGCATCGACTGACCTGTGTCCGAAGTCTATTTAAAGACTTCCACTTTGTCCAAGCAAGGTCATTTCCAGGGGGAATGTATGTATTTTACACAAGTATTGCAATACCTTTTCTTTTCCACAGGATGATTCCTTCCTAACCCCAGCTCAAACGTCGAACGAAAGAACTAGGCTTTCAAGTGGTCAGTTCATTAAACCTTTTGGGAAGACATTATCTATACAACCTATAAGCTCACCGAAACCAATTACTAGCCCGGTTTCATCTAAAAAATCAAAATCTAATAACAATGATAACACCAGTTTGGAGAAATCATTAAAGCTCTCGAAAGACGACAATAGTATTGATAATATACATGAAATGAATACACAAGCACCCTATCCACTAGTGAATCCTACTGACAAGGAAATCACTGATTCAATTTATATGGCAGATACTCAAGCTCCGCCGGGATATGGAATTACACCTTCTATACATACTTTAGATACCCAACTACCCACTACAGAACATTTACCTCAGGTTCGTAAAATTGATGGTATACCAGAAATGCAATTTGATATCTATGCAGCAAATAAAGAAAATGATTTAAGTATATTTAATGCTGAAACACAACCATTTCTGTGGAAGAAAGATGAATCTATAGATGAAAAAAGTGAATTAATGGGTAAAGAATTAGATGTTTCTGCAAAAACAGTAAAACCTTTGAACAAGTCGGAGGAAGAGTTATTGTTTGACGAAATTGATGATGGATGTTTGGAAGATTTTAATTCTCAACCTTTGTTGCCACAAGAGTCGCCCAAAGCTGAGATAAAACATACAAAAGCATCTTCGAAACTTTATCAAAATGAATCTGATAATTTAATGGAATCCGAAGATATGATACCTACGCAAAAAGTTGAAGAATTATGCATTAGAAAAAATTCACCAATGGTAGTAACGGTTCAACCTACAACTTCAAAAAGGATTAACAGAATTAAATCCGACAGTTCAACAGATTGCGATGATATCGAATTAATGACAACACAAAAAATACCCGAACTACCAGTGACAAATGATTTCACAGAACATAAGGGTAATGAAAAGGTGACTGTAAAGGCTGCTAAAAAAAATATTAGAATACAGTCTGATAGTTCAACAGACTGTGAAGAAGACGCAATAATTCCCACTCAAAATATATTAGAAAAGAAAGATAATAAAGATGAAGATGTGACAGATTGTGAAGACAACGTCATTGAAATAAATGAAAAGGTTACGAAAATCGAAAATATGCCTACAAAATCGAATCTGACCTCAGATAAAGTAAATAAACCAAATTTTGAAGAGATGGATACACAGATCATAGCAACAGAAGAAAATGCCCCAATTCTGTCTACCAACAATGATAGTTTTGAAAACCAAGCGACACAGATCATAGCAATAGATGAAAATGTTTCAACGAAAACTACCAAAAATGATAGTTTTGAAGACCAACCGACACAAATTATAGCAATAGATGAAAATGCTCCAACAAAGTCTACCAACAATGATAGTTTTGAAGATCAACCGACACAAATCATAGAAGAAATCATACCAAATAATATGGAACCCACTAAAAAACCCTTTAATGAAATAATCAGTCCTTTTAAAATACCATTGCAATCTCCATTAAAAGTGAGAAGTAAAGAAATTCCTAAAATAATACTTAAAGATCAAAAGGCTGAAAGTAAAGGTATTGATGATGATCTAAATTATTATAACAATACTCAAGACATTTTAGATGACTTATGCACTCAAAGAGAGGGCTCACTAATCTTAAAAATAGTGCCCAATAAATCAAAAGTTCTAAGAAAATCGCCTATCATCATTGACGATGAAATTGTCCCATGTTCAGTAGAAGATTATAAGGTTGGCGACAAGTTTGCGAACATTGATAGAGATTTAAGTCCTAATAAATCATTCAGAGAGCAAACAACGAAAAATTTTGCTGCAGGTTTATCTAGTCAAGAAGTGCGAGATGTTATAGGTGTAGAACTGCCATTAGAAAAGCTAAAGAAATTTCCTAGTGATTCGTCAGATGTAGAAAGTACACCGAAAAAAAAACGACCGTTCTTATTCACAGATAGTGACCTACCGAATAGTCAAGAAATTACTGAAAACATCCTGGTAAAGCCTAACAAGTCATATATTATAGAATCTTCAAGCGAATCTGAACCGGAAGAAAATTCCGAAGAACAGTCCACTCCATTTGTACACAAGAAGAAAAAGCCGAAGGCGATGGCTAAAATAGATCTCACAAAAAAATTTAATATCGAAAAGCTGCCTGAAAGAATAATAACGAGGGTTCGGAAACCCACAGCTAAAATGCAAGAAAGTGCAAAAACGGATAAAAAGGTGTCTCCTCATATGCTTAAAGCAAGTTTCTTGACTGAACAAGAGGATCATATTGATGAAGAAATCATCAAAGAAAATGTGAAGCGCCTAAAAACATATGGAAAGGCAAAGAGTACGAAAGATATTAAAAATAGTACTAAAACTGTAGAAGATGGTGTAAGTAAATCTGAACACAATGAAAGTGCCAATAGAAGTAATCCCAAAGAAATTAAAAATGAAGACACAATAGACAGTAAAAGTATTAAATCCAAAGAAAAATTTAAAGTGAAAATTGAAAGACCCAAACAGAAAGACGCCAACAAAGACAAAAAATCAGAAGACAAAGAACAATCTTCACAAAAAAGAAGGGAAAGGTTACCAGCTCCTAAAAGCAGAGAAGATACAAGACAAAAGATTCAAATCGACAAAAACAAATCAGATATCAGCTCATTATCTACTACCGATGCCAATATAAGTACTAGAAGTAGAAGGAATAGGAGAAAAGATACTGATAACAAGGCAGCTGAAAAGCTATCCGTATCCCCAGAAAGCAATGAAAAAGCACCAGTTGACAAGAATAAAAAACGACCGACTCGGAAGAGAGAACCACCCAAAGAATCTACTTCACCTGAAGTGGAGATTCGTAGGAGTAGAAGACAAGTAAAAGCAAAGGAAAATAAATCAGATAGTCAAACAACCCAAGCTCCGAAATCTATACTGAAAAAAAGCATTCACGAACAGAGCACTGTCTATAATGTTTCATCTTCAAGTGGTGAGACACCTAAAAATTTGAAAAGATCTTTGGCTGACGACAGTGAGGTGCCTAGTCCGAAAAAAACGAGGAATTTCGTTAACAATATAAATAGTAATATAAGTAATGTGTCGTTACGAGCTACACCAGCGAGAACTATGAAGACTCAACATGTGTTGTTCACGGCATTCCCCAGTGAAGAGGTTAAACATAAATTGGAAAAACTAGGTCAGTATTTTATTTGTAACTTTTTATTTCACTATATCGCTAAGTAAATATTTTTACGAAAGGTAGAGTGTATGTGTGAGGGAGAGAGGAAGAGAAAGAGTACATTGTCCTTTTTTTTTAACAAATTTAGCTTTTCTTTCAATATTTTTTTAATAAAGTGTCTCTTTTCTTGAATTGCCAAGGCGCGGACCAATTCATAATCTGAGTATTTTTGATTTTTTCATTTATAACATGTAAATATATCCCCGAAGAGTGCATGGTCTTCGGAGCCATATCCAACGCCACCTGCTAGCCGGTACACCTGTTGGAGGTTCTGTCGCAGGCTTTCTTCTCGAGGTTGAGTGGTCAGACGACAGTCGAGCCCGCATACCAAGATAAGCCAAGAGAAAGGTTAGGAAAGCGGCCCGCGGCCTCCAAAGTACTGGATTTGGAGGTAATCCGGACTAACGCTCACTGTGATGATATTTCTGAAGGCAGATGGGTCAAGCAAACTGTTGTTCAAATTTCCTCTTGCCTCTATCTGTTGCCGTGTGGGCAATATAATAATACATGAAAGTCGTAGTAGTTTGCTGATCCTTTCAGGAATATACAGATTAAAATATTTTGATATAAGACTGACTTAATTCATTATTAAAACCTTAACCCCTCCACCTTAGTTATTGCTTTGTGCACATTTATAGTGTGGGTAGGAATCGAACTCGTAAACTTTAAATAACACTGTTTCAAACTATATTACAGGGGCTGTGGTGGTAACCAATGTAATGGAATGCAGCGTAGTCCTAACGATGCAAGTGAAGCGGACCTTCAAGCTACTGTGCGCTGTAGGGCTCGGCCGTCCCATCGTAGGGCCCGGTTGGGTGCAAGCTTGCGTAGATACGCATATGATAGTCGGTAAGTACTAGCACATGTTCAGTCTTTAACGACGTGCTTATGTAAATGAAAACGTTTGACACCTTTTTCTCTTGCAAAGTAAATGTCGCTTACATCCTTTTGCTTTTCTACCTTTTCTATCTTTCTCTTTGTATTCATAAATTTTATAATAGTCTCTTCTCATAAAATAACAGAACATAACATAACTTCACGCCTGAAAATTACGTTTATCAGAATGTCTGTGTTTATTTAGGGTTAGGTTTGTAAATTAACAAGTTGTACTCTAGTTTATACTGTAACGTGACAACATTTCCGACAATACTAGAGCTTTAAGTTAAATGAAGAAAAGAGAAAATTATGTAATCGAAAATCAATAAAGATTTTCAGTAAGTTTCAGTAAAAGTTATAATCCGTTTACTTAAACTACAAGAGATTCTCTATTCACAGCGACGATCTATAGATATTCGGACAAGTGGTACACCTACACGCCGCGGTTCGCAGTTACTCCCGTGTCCCGCGTCCGCCAGTCACAACCAAGCGTAGTTACTTAGCACATGTGTGTGCGCGCTAAAGTCGTTCGCTGCGGCCCGCGGAGCCCTAACATTATATTAAATATGTGTGCCTATACATAAATCGTTTGTGTCTTCACTACAATACGTTTTTTAGAGCCAATGTTCATCATCATTATATCCTCACAACGAGTTCCCAAGTCTGTGATTGGGGTATGTTGGCTTTTCCGGTTGCGATTGCCGTCTGACCTCCTAACCCCAAGAGGATAGCCAGAGCCTCGTCCGTTAGGCTCCCTTCACACTAGCGTTTATCCATCGTAGGCGTTCGATGAACGTACGCGCAGCGCAGACGCTGCGACAACGCGACGCGTTGTCGTAACGTTTCCTCTGCAGTTAATTGAACGCTGCGTTAGCGCGGCACAGACGTCTCACAATTTTGTTGTCGTTTCGGTATCATCACTAACAAAATAGATTTCGACGAGGAAACACTATTGATGGCTTTGCTTTCAAAAAGAAAATTAGTGCGAAGACTAGAATATGAAAATAAAAGGATTTGGGAGAATCCATTATGGAGTGTACGATCAAGTGAAAGTGATTATTTTGTGCCTTATTCTAAACGCTTAAAAAATTATTCAAATTATTTTTATTCTTACTTTCGAATGGCGAAACCCATCTTTGATGAATTGTTACAAGAAACACAAGGTCGGATGCGAACAGGATTGTACATGACGCCATACCCGCAGTACTCGTATGTTCCAGCAGAGACGCGTGGCTTTGTCGCGGCCTCTGCGCTGCGCATACGTTCATCGAACGCCTATGCTGGATAAACGCTAGTGTGGAGGCACACCTAATGAGCAGGTGCACCGGCTTCTAGGTTAGGTTGACACCCTGGGGTTATCCTTTCGAGGGCTTACCCGGGGTGCCCGGCAATGGACACCTGGGAAGGAAGTCCGATTCCGACACGCCCACCCCATGGTCGGCACCGATGGGGTGAAGCCCGTGGCGGCTTCCACACGCTAAAAAAAAAGTTAGGTAGACTTGGTCCCGAAGGTCCTAGTCCCATACACCTAAAATTTGAAAAGTACTGTATATTAACTGAACTAATCAATTCCACCTTATTTCAGATCCCTGGTTGTACCTAATAAAAGATGATTCAGCGGAAAAACGATTTCAGTTTAGTCTAGAAAGAACTCTAAATGGAAAAAGGAACTTTTTGAAAGGCTATAATGTTTCCTCAACACCAAGCGTCCAACCAAACGCATCAGAGATGAAATGTTAGTATATTATAATAAGTTTCCACTAACTTTCTAAGAACGAAGTTTCAAAAATGATTTTACGATATGTACAAAGCGCTATCTAGACCCCAAGAAAGTATAGTTCAACTCGCTTGTGATGTTGTGGGGTTCTAGAATGCCGTAATCACACTTTTATGTTTTCTTTCCTAAATACATACATATTACATAATATAATGTTTAAAAATACTGTTAATTAACTAATCTATTTTCAGTGATAGTGGAATGTTCGGGCGGCGTTTGGAAAGAAGGCGGTTCCAACTGGATTTGCGTGTCGTCGGCTAAAGATCAAGTTCTCTGGCCAAGTTTGAGAAAGCGAGGAGCCATAGTCGTGACTACCGAGTTCATTTTAGGGGGTGTACTCAGGCAGAAGATAGAAATAATTGCTAATAAGTTCCCTTAGCAACATATTTTTTAATATAGAGAAAATTTCAATTGGCTGCTCAGGCGAAGAATCGAAGGCATGATAAAAAGTACAATCTATCATTATGAAATATGTGTGTAAATAGTTTTTATAACCGCCTGGGGTGGTAAGCACATAATATATTATATTGTCGTGTTAGAAAGGCTTCTAGGATTATGTGGGGCTGCGTGTCGTTTGTACTCTGCGGTTATAATAGGTGGGCCGTTGGAACCGCATCCATTAGATATCAGCGGCCCACCAGGGAATTTTTGGGAACTGCAGGCGCATCGTTCCCTGTGTACTACTTTCAATTGCATTCGGAATACGAGAGGAATACGATAAGTGACTTTATTTGCTAATATTTATATATTGCCATGCCATGTAACAGATGCTTTAAATTAAGTTCAAAATGACAGTGATTTAAAATGTGAGTTTTCAATAAAGAGCAGTTATTATTACATCTACTATTTTCGACCCGATACCTGGACAGGTGATCAGACCGCTACATATGCAAAACACTAAATTATATTACATCTAAGACTTGCAATTAACGTAAGGGATAAATCATGAAACTAAATATATGACAACTACCTATCAATTCTTATCGACAACAGCCCCCGAAAGTACTCGAGTATCTTCCGTCATCATCATGATAGCAATTTCCCAGTAGTGTCCAAAGTTTGCACTTTGAAGCCCGGGGTCAGCTTATCGTTTTACATTGGTATGTCGGCTTTTCCGGGACCGACCGCTGTCTGACCTTCCAACCCCAAGAGCAGGTGAGGTTGGCTTGTGTCCCAAAGGTGATAGTAGGACGTTGCACAACCCGTTGCTGTTTTATTGTTTTCGATTAAAAAGAACCTGAAGAGATAGTCTACCGAGGCAGCAGACCGTCTGATGAAGATACTTAGCAATGATTATTATTTAGAGCACGCGTAACAGTGATTGTTGTTTAGTATACCAGAATCATCATTTGTACATTGTAAATATACTACTTACAGTAACTTTATTGGGCCTACAAAACGTCGAAGACAAAACGAATGGTCGTTTTGTAGGCATGTATCAGAATCGAAAAGTGAACATTTTCAAAAGGTAAACTGGTTTCTACGTTACAGAAACTGACTAAGGGCCATGAACTTTAGTGGCGATTATTTGAACGTAAATCACCTGAGCTCTCAGAAAATCTTGAATCAAGTTTAGTCCTGAAATACAATCTATACTTAGAACTAGTCTCAAGTCGAGTATAGTTCTAGAATACGAGCCTAAGTGCAGAAATAATCCTCTGAATATAATTCTCAGGACCTAGTATTTATAGATCATACGGGGAAGCCGGTACATTATAATTCGTCTCTGCCGTGTATATGACTCAAAATAAGTATTTTTGAGAGTATTTGATTACCAATATCAACGAAATGTATTTTTGAGAATGATTTACTAATTTCAGTTAGCGGCATTAATATTCGATGTGTATTTAACTATATTATTATTTTGTCATTACCGTAATTTGACAGTACTTAATTTTGTGAAGACCTTTGGTGATTTTCAAGTTAGTTTTCAATAGGTCGATGTAATTTTATAAATATTTAGTAAGTCTTTATATATATTTTTTTTTAATTCCCTTTCTACCCTAAGAAGGTACTACTGATTGTAGTTTCGAATGCCGTTCTTGCGACACACGCTGCTGCGAAAAAACATTCAAGTGGTACACCCTTGCGAAAAGCCGTTGTATCGAAAATCGCTAAATCGAATGACGGACTCGCGAACACGCTGTCTCGACATTCTTTTATGTGTGGTACGCTCGATCGATAGTCACGTTATCGAAATCCAACTTTCCGGATTAGTGGTTCCGGCGCTTCGCCGGCCGCTGCCGCGGCACGCTCGCTCGGCTCGCGCTTTGTGGGGTCACAGTTCTAACCTAACCCAACCAAGAAGCGCCGGAACTACTAGTTACTCTAATATGCACTTTAATCGCAACAATGGATTT
Source organism: Cybosia mesomella (assembly GCA_946251805.1). NCBI lineage: Eukaryota > Metazoa > Arthropoda > Insecta > Lepidoptera > Erebidae > Cybosia > Cybosia mesomella. The sequence continues at coordinate 24,498,024 of OX276402.1, read as the reverse complement.
CGATAACGTGACTATCGATCGAGCGTACGACACATTAAAGGAATGTCGAGACAGCGTGTACGCGAGTCCACTTGAATTTTTTCGGACGGCTTTCGAAACTACATACGACTACGTATTGATGGTACTACTGGTGCAACTGCGTCGCTAGTAACATCAGTGGTACTTTTGACGCAAACAGGCCATGTAAATATATAAAGTAAATTGTTTTGTAAATTTGTCGTAATTGACTTTATAATTATTTTAGGTGAGTGCTTTAAGTGGACGGAGCGAATATGTCGTTAATTTTAATGGTTATCTAAAAATATAAAGTAATGATTTTAACAATGTTCTTTTAATAAAAATGCCTAAGTACCTGTACGTTAACTGTTTTGTATTTAACTAATAATATGTGAATATTTGAGGAATCGACGATTTAAGTATGTGTGAATATTGTAAATGTATGATTTTGTGATACATATGTAGATGTAATCATACTTTACGCATTTGTAAAATTATCTTTATATGATTGTTGTTTATTATTATGTAATAGAAGTCTTAGTTTTTATCATTTGTTTTATTTATATCCATTCTACATTGTTGGGCTATTTTTTTGTTTTAAGCCTGTGTTAGGATGTGGCGGCAGTAGACCTGGGCATTCTGAGGCGCCGGACAAACAGAACGTAATATGCGGAAGCGTCAGACGCGTCGCAAACGTGTCCGCTGTTAAATTATGTCAAAGAGACAGGGCGCGAAAACGTTTCTTACATTTAGCCTTGCTGCACGGGTGTCATGTGTTCAAAGTAACCCTCTCTCCGCGAACCCCTTAAACCCTCCACTCTGCGTCCACAGATGCATCTGAGGCACGCTCGCGTCTCACACTCGTTCTGTTTGTGCGGCGCCTAAGGATATACCCAACATATTAGGTCGTTACATATGAAATTGCCGTTTTTCTTGAAGAAATTGGAGGAAACCCAATCTTCCGTACTAACATTTTTGCATTTTTGACGTGACAACGTCTTATAATTCGATAGAGCCGGCTGCACGCACGAAAAAACATGACGTATGCGGCGTTACCTCGCTCTGAGGCGTTCCATTTAAGGCTTGAAGTGCAAGCGAGAGCGCGGAACGAGAAACAAAGAGGCACAATCGGCCTCCGCGTTCGGCAGCGTTCGACATCTGTCTCTCTCCTACTTGAGTGAGCGATGCGTCCGCGTGGACAGCTGCTATACAATAATACATTTACATGTTTTCGTCAAGTATGAAGGGCAGTGAATTCTTATAACCGATCTTAGTGGTTAAACAAATAAAATTAAAATTTTCTTTTGAAAAATGCAACTATTCCATCAGTATTTTCTTATGACGTTGTTACGTTCAACTATCGTCAGTAAACCGACTTTACAGCAACCGATTTTTTGTATATGAATGAGACATTAAGCTAACAAACAGCAACTTTTATTACATTTTTAATACAGTTGTAAAATCTTGAAATCAACTTTCAAACAAAATATAAATAATTGAAATAGCTATTAAATTACAGGAATAACGAACTCATGAATTTGTAAGAAAATTTCGGCTATTTCATAGGTAACCTACCTATTATGTTCAGGCATTTTATATTGATGCATAAGTTATGGTCAAATAAAGAAACTCACGTAAGTACCCTGAAAACCCTTCGTGTGAAAAGGACTAAATAAAAGAAGAAAAATACGTTACATAATTATATTTACACATTGTCATCAACCAGATGGACATTTTATATAGTGGGAACTAACACAAAATACTGGCAACACAAAGTGTCTCATTATATTTTTACCATACGAGCACGATTCTTTATGTACACATGGAATGTCTCACCTTCCAACTATAATAAAACCGTACATTACTCATAATGACCTGCAAACAACTTGGCAATGTACTCTAGCTGCGCGGAAAGAGTTTTTGAAGTCTCATTGGCGGCAGTGCGGGGCGCAACGGCCGAGGTGCACCAATCCACCAATCATAGACAATATTAATAACACGGGCTCAAAGGGCTCGCGTCATTGGTTGATCAGTCCTTTTATTAATATTTTGGTTGGTCCGTATAGTGCTCATGCGCGAACTTTCCGACTTTTGTTCAAGATGTTTGCCATTCAGAATGTTTCACATATAAAGTAATACGTTCCTTATTTTATATATTGAAATAAAACTATTCCTAAAGGACTCTATCACGATTTATATTATTGTTAACAGCTTCGTAGTTCTTATTGGGAACAGTGTACTTAAATAACAAATAAATCACGATAGAATCCGTTGAAAATAGCTTTATAGTGGTGTGAAGACTCGATTAACCGAACTAATTGGTGTTGTCTCATGAGAATGATCGATTCGGTTAACTGTTTACGTACGTTATGCACGAAACAGGGTGCCCTATTTCGTGCATAACGTACGTATTCATTATCTGCGCGGAATTAGCTCCATATTATTTGCAGGAAACAGGCACCAGCATGCGATAATTAATAACAACCAAATTTGCTCACGGTTGACAATCCGTAAATTGAGGTTCGTATAATCGAGTCTCCACTGTATTACAATGCGTTAAACCGGGATCAGACGACCGTAATCTATTGGAATTTCTATTTCTATTGTAATGAGACACGAATCCGGCGTGTGGATGGCATTACATCATGTAACGCTAGCACCATACTGTTGAAGGTAAATTACACGTATTCTTACATTACGCGTTACATCCGTCTGAATCCGGTTTAATATTCGCGTTAACTTTCGTCAATATCATGACGTATTTTACTTAACAAACAATATAACATTTACAAAATGCCGACATTCATCTAATGTATAGAATTATAAGAACATGAACATCTACTTCTTTTTATTGCTCATTTTAATTGGCGTATTATTTGAGAGCCGTGGACAATCGTATTAGGAGAATACTTAGATTAGCTTAACCTATAGTCAATGCAATATAGCTTGATCACTGCGACAGATGGTTATGAAACCGACAAAATAACTTTGAACAAGCGTCATGTTTACAATTTTATTTTGTAGCACCTATATTTTCATTCTTTAAGTTTCAGCTTTACCGCAATTGAAGTGTAATACAATATCTTTATAAAAAAAAAATATATATAAAAATGAATTGCTGTTCGTTAGTCTCGCTAAAACTCGAGAACGGCTGGACCGATTTGGCTAATTTTGGTCTTGAATTATTTGTGGAGGTCCAGAGAAGGTTTAAAAGGTGAATAAATATGGAAGTTGTTATCGATTGAGGCAGTACGAAGTCTGCCGGGTCAGCTAGTAAGATATAAAAGTTCACACCTAAAATGCACTTCGTAACTTCTAAAATACCAATTTTTTTTTATCAGTAGGATAATTGAAGTTTATCACAGAGATCAAGCTATATTTTAAGGAGTATAGTCATGAATTGCACATAATGTTTTGAAGGCGAGGGTCCCTGAACAAGGGTGTTTTTAGATTAGGGTTTTTGGGAATGAGAAGTCATTATATTCTGAAAATTACATATGTTATTCTGGACTATACAAACTAGTATTTTTTCTATCCGCTACACGATGTCTTTCAGTTCCCTCGATATAATTTGCTCTCAAAGATTGGTCTAACCAAAAACGAATTCTGGTTTTATTTAAGTAGTGTTCAAGTTAGAAAAATAAAAATGATACCAAAATGAAGGTCATTGATAGGAGAATGAAAAACGGTTATCAAAATATACATCAATTCTATATTATACCATGAAAATTGAAAATACCTACTTTTCTACCTATATCAAGCGTTCAGAGAGTCAACCAGTTCCGAGTGGAACGTATTCGAGGCAGGACAGTCGAGTTATACATTTTCTAAATGCAGTTACGTAGCATAAATGCCACATCGCAGGAAATTTGTCAGTTGTACAATTCCGTTGTTAAAAAGTTGAGATTCAATTTTTATTTGCAATTATGGTGCTAAAGTACATTATTATTTTCATATTGTATTAATAGATATTAGATAAACGTATATATAATTCTACATTGTGTTTAAATGGGTTTCTAAGGGTATGTTTTATGTTCAGAATTGGAACCGGTAGGTGTTGCCGCAGTCGTGTTGTAGGATGGCACTTAGTATTCGTTTTATTTTTGTAACGTTGAATATTCCGTTTTTCACCAATGGAAACTTGATTGCAACGGAAATAACGCGAGAGTATCTAAATATAATTATACTTGTCTTCTATGTATTTCCTTCATTCATCCAAATGCAATGAAACTTTGATAAGTACCAAGGTGATGGAAAAAATAAAAAAGAATCATTGCAATGCATGCCGGACGTTTTTGATTCACTCAAGATTTGAGTCGCTTCGATGTACATATATGTACATACCTAGACAGCGTCGCGCGTCATTCGATAGTAAGTAGGTAACTCTAGTCAATTCAGTCTCAAACATGACGTGAGTGTAACGTGTCACAATACTACTAACTACACACTAACTAACTGGCCTGGTGGCAGAACATTCGACGGCTACGTCGGGGGGCGCGAGTTCGTTTAAATATTTGTATGCATGAATATGTCTATTTGTATTGTTAAAGCGAACATGCATCTATAAAATTATAAGTACCTATATTTATTTGGAAGCCCTAACAATTTATACATAATTTATCAAATATTATGTGAACAGTGCCAATAAAATTACATAGGTATACATACCTAAGTATCGCATTGAGAATCTACCTCTTTTTGGAAATCGATTAAAAAATAATAGTGGCTAGTAATTGGTACTAGTATGTAGTTTAATTACATATATATATGACAATGCAACAACATACCTACATAGGAGTCAAGCTCTTATGATTGTCTCATTGATCATCAAAATAATAAATTACGAGGGCATCTAAAAAGTTAAATTCCATATACTACTTATTTCCATTTTTCACTCAAGTGATTAAAATAAGAGTCCTATAACACGATTGCAGTGCCACCTACCGTGCCCCATTTATTCTGTATGTCTATACTATTCCTAGAACCTTCATGTAAGTGCACGCTATAAGTTGATAAAGTTTTATCGCTATGGAATAAACCGCACGACAGCGTATAAAACACGAACCAGCAAACAAACACTGATTTTTAGGTATTAAATAGTCTTTACATTATTTAGGAAGGTTGAAGTCTGATATTTCCTTATTTTAAAAATCTTATTTACTTAAAGTAAATTCAACTACCTTCACAACTAACAAAAGTGATTTTTGGTTTAAGTAGTGCAATACAATAATTATAAAAACATTTTATTTTTATATGTGGGTAGTTGGAATTCTGCACGTAATCTCAAGCTTTATTAGGCCCTTATATTGTTAGTGTCTAACAATCTAGAACTTCTCAAATGTCAGTGGAGAGAGTATGCCATATATCCCACTTCGTGTTTTCTTCATGATTAAAAGTAATGTCTGTTTAATTTCTTGAACTGGCATTCCTGAAAATAATATATACTACTATTAACGTAATATTTTGCTTATATATAATTATCGTCATGTTATTAAAAGACTGACACCACGAGATGTCACCCTACCAGGCGAGGCTGCGGTGGCGGCCAAAGTCCGCCGGTAACCCTGGGGTTATACTTTCGAGGGCTTACCCGGGGTGCCCGGCAATGGACACTTGGGGAGGACACCGTGTGGTTTTAGTCGGTCCGATTCCGACACGCCCACCCCATCATTGGCACCGATAGGGTGAAACTCGTGGAGGTTTCCTCACGTTAAAAAAATCACCATGAGACGTAAGGGTAAGGTGTGAAGAAGATGAACGGTGACAAGATGGATGGATTGTATTAAAAATAACATGAAGAATAATAAATATTCCAGGACATGTTTGCAGCGCCATCTTGATACAAATTAAGCATAACTTATAATATGGGTTCTAGATTACGTATGAACATACTTAAATACATATTTTTTTCCTAAAAATGTACATGCATATTCATGTTTACAAATATTTGCACGTCTTATAATAATGTAGTGTGTACTCGAAAGAGTAATACAATTCTCCAAGAATTTCCAGAGAAACACTAGCTACCAACAATACATTTACGAATCTACAAAATGACGGTACCTTTATATCTACGCTTCAGGGTTTCTCTTCATCAGTTGAAGATCAGCCTCCACCATATCCTTCACCAGCTGATCGAAGGTCACCTTCGGCGTCCAACCTAGTTTCTGCTTGGCTTTCGATGGATCTCCCAGTAAGAGGTCCTGAAAAAGGGATAATGATAACTACATATACTCACGCCTTTTTCTCTCCGGGGTATGCAGAGACAACAGACAGCTATTTGCTTCTGTCTTTAAATATTTCACGAACTTCCTAGAGGAAGCAGTAGACTGTCATTAAACCATTTACAATGCATATGAAGTTATTAACAAATTAAAAAAAAAAATTAAAAGTTTTGTCTGTCTGTCTGTTTCTATAAAAATAACTGCTTTTATCTATGGCTGGTGGCCTGAAATACAAGATCGCACTTTTGCTGATTTCTCACCACTTCTGTTGGCCTGAAGTATTTCGGATTGACCTTCACCAACAGCTGATCGGACTCAGCGTCGTGGCCTGTCTCGGTTTCCCCCGCCCCCCTCCAGGTGAGTTTCCGTCCCACGCAGGCGAACGCTCGCTCCACAAACTCTCTGACGCTGTGAGCCTCTCCTGTTGCTACTACGAAGTCTTCTGGTTCCTCTTGCTGAAGCATTAGCCACATGGCCTGTAATAAATTACGATAAATCGGTTGTAGCATGCGCAATACGTAAAAATAAATATTTACTTAAATAAAAGTAACCTAGAATATATGTAAACGACCTCTGTGGCGTAGCGGTGGAGTATTCGACTGCATGGGTCTAGATAGCGCTGTATATTATAACTATGGCGCCATCCACACCCAAACTGAGCATAGCTTGTAATATGGGTTCTAAAATACAGATAAACATACTTATGTCAGAAAATTAGGTCTCTGAATTTGGTGGGATGACTTGGTATCGACAAAATATGTATTTGAAACAAAAAAAAAAATTAAAAAAAAATCACCACCAGCGACCAGCGTCACGTGACGCGAGGAGCATACGTGACGCTGGTCGCGATTTAGGTAATTCCCACACATCCGCTTGGAGAATACTGCGAGGAGAAGGACTGCACGCCTACCATGTGTGTAACGGCCTCGATGCGACTTGACGCTGGTCGCTGGTGGTGATTTTTACTTCTGACCACCAACCAGGTGGACACCGAAGTCTTAAAATCACGCAAAAAAAAACAAAATCCCATTTTTTATCACTTTTCTCGACGTTTCACATGATTCTATTTAAGCAAAAAAAATTTTTGTGTCGGTCTATCTGTTGGTCTGGATGTCTGTTTACGTAATAACTCAAGAACCATTTATCCGATTTAAAAAATTCTTTCGCCAATCATTTTGGGGTGTGTACGTTCAAGGTTTCGGGTACCTACCATACAAATTGTCCCTAAAAAATCATTTTTTTGTGTTTTTGACGTCGAAGACGTTTGATTTGATTTCATTTTCTTCATATTTTTTATAATAATAATATGCATAAAGCCTAAGGTCTGTAATTTTGAATAAAAATACTGCAATAAAAATATCTAAGTTTGGCCCGAAGTTTGACAATCACTGTGTGATTTCCGCCCCACTAGTTTTTTCATTTTTATATTTTTGATTTTTATATATTTATTTTTTTATTTTACGCGATTTTTTTTGTATAATAAATACATATTTTGTCGATACCAAGTCATCTCACCAAATTCAGACACTTAATTTTGTGACACCTTATACAGTTGTCAAAGTGTATTGGATTCTGAATCATTTATTCAGAATCCAATACACTTGAATAGATTTTCATGAACCTTTATCAAATCGACTCTCACATAAACACTTCGTCGTGCCCCCAAAATACCACAAAAACGGTCATATACTAACCTCAACATAATCCTTCGCGTGCCCCCAATCTCTTTTACTATCCAGATTACCCAGCTCTAAGCAGTCCAAGAAACCCAGGGTTATCTTCGCGACGCCTCTTGTGATCTTCCTGGTGACGAAGTTTTCTCCTCGCCGAGGGCTCTCGTGGTTGAACAATAGTCCGTTGCAAGCGAACATACCGTACGCTTCACGATAATTAACAACGATCCAATATCCATAAAGTTTTGCACAGGCTGTGGGGAGATAAATTCTGATTAGTAAGTGGGATATTCATGCATGCTCTGGTAGAGAAGCGTCGGTAGCTTAGTGGTCAAGGAGTCAACCTTACGGACGAGAGTTCCCGGGTTCGAATCCTGGCCATTACACTACCGACGTGAACACACTCCTAACACAAGCAATTTAGCTTAGCTGGAGGGGTTAGGGGGGATATTAGTAATTTCGGTTATTAATATTCTTTTTAAAAAAAAAACTCAAGTGTGTCCTTAAACCTATGTATGCCAAATCAAAGGATAAGATTCCATCATGATCTTCGGAGCCAAAGCCTATATCACCTACTAGCCGGTAGACCTGCTGATTAAACATAAAACATAACTTCACACCTGTATCCCCGAAGGGGTTGGCAGAGGTTTATTACACACCCACGATTCGCCAGTTATGTTTAGGTCCCAATGTAATAGGGGGCGAGCCATTGCCATCTACCGGGCACATTACTAAGCGAGCGATTATCAACATTTTTACACATTTACATATATTATTATATACATACATTTTTAATACACACATAACTACGAAAAGTCAGAGGTGTGTGCCCGGGGCGACTGGGGATCGAACTCGAGACCTCGTCTCGGCAGTCCGTTACGTACACCACTGGGCTTGTTTAAGTTAAAACATAACAAATTTAATCTGTGTACGATTTGCATTTTTATCTGTCACATTTTTAATCTGTGGCTTTCTCTCTCTCTGTGTGAATCTGTGTCACTCAAGTCCGAATAAAATTTGCTTTATAGAATTATAGTGTTTTAATGTTCTTATGAACATTAAATTGGTGCCGAAACCCATACAAAAATATATTAAACTATTCCAAGTTCAACGTTTTACAGATAACGTCACATTTTGGCAAAAATTTTGCTATCTTTTTTGCCGGCCGGCGTGGCTATTCCGTTCACGAAAACGAGAGACAAAAGAGCTCAAACTCAACAAGAGCGAAAAGGACAAAAGAAAAGTGACCGCGTGTGACACGAAAAAGGCAACCACAAAAATATTTTTAATTCTTTCATCTTTGCTTAAAATAACCAAAGTATACAACTGAGACATCAAGTAATTGCTCGGAAGATCGTTCAAAATGACTCCGCCGCCGCCAATTCCTGCAGAATCGGCTACGCAAATTAAAAAATTGAAGGCGCAGATAGGTCAATTCAAAGGTCAGATCACACGTGCCAACAAATTTGCATCGGAACAAACGGATCAGGTTTTAATAGACGTCGAAGGGATTAAATTGCGAGTTCAAAATCTACAAGAAGCATTGCTGTTGCATAGAGAAAACCAGTTAAATCTACATTTATTGCAAGACACGTGTGGCGATGCCGCCATGGAGGAAGACGAGGTCGAAGGACAATGTTACTTAACGATTAGCAAACTGAAAAAAATCATGAATTCTTCGACGTCTACCTCTGCACCGTCCACCTCTGACTGTAAGGTAAAGCAGCAAGAAAATACAATGGGTCGCAAACTCCCGCAGCTGGAAATCCCAACTTATGATGGCAGGGACATCGTATCGTACAAAACGTTCAGTGACATGTTCATCGCGGTCATTGATAGCGACAAAGGTCTAGCTCCAGTGCAAAAACTTTTTTATCTACGCAAGTATTTGAAGGGGGATGCTCTCATGCTGATTGAAGGTTTACCATTAGTGAATGAGTCCTATATTCAGGCTTTAAAACTATTAAATAATAGATATGAAAATAAATGTATACTAATAACCCATCACATCAATATCTTGTTAGATTTACAGCCAATTTCAAAGGGTACTTCTCAACATTTAAGACAGTTAGTTTCTCAAGCACGTCAACAATTGGGGGCACTACATGGTTTAGGTCAAAAGGTGGAGTATTGGGATATGGTGATTGTGACAATTCTAATCAGAAAGCTTGATACCTACTCTAGCAGAGCATATTATAGTGACCGGAACCAGAGCATGCTGCCGACCTTAAATGAATTCTTTGAGTTCATTGAGAAGAGGGCTTTGAGCTTTGAAGAAAGTCAACAGTCTGAAGGTAAGTCACACCCAGCTTCTAAAAGTCAAAATCGTGTAATAAACCATGCAAGTGCATCGCCAGTTATAACTTGTAAATTTTGTCAGTCTACAGACCACAAATTATACCTATGCAAGAAGTTTCAGTTGTTAAGCATTGATGACAAGTTAAATTTTGTCAACAAAAATAAATTATGTAGAATTTGTCTTAATTTTCACAATAACAAATGTAAATTTTTCTTTAAATGTGGAATATGCAAAAATAAATCCCATCATACAGTGTTGCATGAAGATGAGAAAGAGCAAAATCAAAATTTGTGCTGTCATAATAGCACAATTTCTACTGATATGGTCCTATTACCTACTATAAAAGTTAAAATTTATGATAAAAATGGATTACATGTAGTTGCAAAGGGCCTGTTAGACAGTGGAAGTCAATCTTCTTTTATTACCTCCGATCTAATGTGTAGGCTAGGTTTACCCACATTCAAACATGAGGTCAAGATATCAGCTTTAGGTCAAAAGGAAAAAATTATCACCAAGGCTGCAAATGTAATGCTAAGTTCATTGCACAATAATTATGATTGTAATACATTATTTTCAGTAGTAGACAATATAACCTCCTTTCTGCCACAGAGCAAATTTGATATAAAAGGTGTTTGTCTTCCAGATAATATTAACTTAGCCGATGATGAATTTAATGTACCAAGTCAAATTTCCTTTCTGCTTTCTTCTGAAGTATTTTTCAAAATAATGCTGCCAGACAAAATTGAATTGTCAGGAGGAAACTTGTGTTTGTTATCAACAAAATTCGGCTTTGTATTGTCTGGCAATATAAATAAAGACATGATTTGTCTCTTAAGTACTACTAATAATAAAAATGTTGTTTTGCACACTATTGCAAATCAAAATGAGAACGTAGACCTCCTCCTTCAAACATTTTGGGATGAACAACACACGCCTGAAATGAATAAGGAGGACATATCAAAGGCGCATATCTGCGAAGCCGAATTTAAACGTTCGGTACAGTTGATTAATAATCGATTTCAGGTAGGGCTGCCACTTACAACACCCATTGAAAATCTGGACTTGGGTGACTCATTTTCATTAGCGTTGCAACGATTAAACAACTTAACAAAGCGATTTATCAAAAACCCTGAACTAAAGGAGGCCTATACTAAGTTTATTATGGAATACATTCATTTGGGACATGCAAAGGTCATTGACCTAGCATCATCTAACATTGATCAATTTTATTTCATGCCCCATCACCCAGTCTTGCGGGAAGATAGTAAAACAACAGCCCTTCGGGTTGTATTTGATGCAAGTGCAAAAACAAAATCAAACTTAAGTCTCAACGATGTTCTCCACAATGGCCCAGTGGTACAAAAGGGTCTATTTGACATACTGGTTTTGTTCCGTTCATATGAGTTTATAGGTTTATGTGACATCCGTCAAATGTATAGACAAGTAAAAATTGAACCCGCACAAGCTCATTTGCAAAATATACTATGGAGGAATAATATTAATGATCCATTACTATGTTTACAGCTTCAAACAGTTACGTATGGAGTGAAAAGTTCTAGTTTTCTCGCAACCCGATGCCTCTTGGAGTTGGCCTTAAGGTATGGAGATCAGTATCCATTAGCAGCCAAGGTGTTAACAGATAACACATACATCGATGATTGTATTTTTGGGGCCCCGAGCATCGAGAAATTAGAAAAGGTTTGTGACCAATTAATTAATTTATTGAACTTAGGAAGTTTTGAACTGCATAAATGGAGTTCGAACAATCATCATGTTTTGTCTAATATTCCTATTGACAAGCAAGTGTTTGGTAATGATCATGAATTCAAAAATAATGATGCGGTGTTAAAGGCTTTGGGGTTATATTTAGATATGAACAAGGACTGGTTTAAAATCTGTAAGCCGGTGGGCGAAGTTCCCAAAGAATGGACAAAACGAACGGTCTTAAGTTGTATTGGGACTTTTTTTGATCCTTTGGGATTGGCTGGTCCAATTGTTACTAGGGCTAAAGAATTTATGCAAAAATTGTGGAAGGAAAAACTAGATTGGGACACTCCACTGTGTGGCCAATTGCTATTCTCATGGAATAAGTTTTTTTGTGATTTAATGAGTATGAAGCCAATAATTGTAAACCGAAACTTAAAAATTTGTAATGCTGATCACATAGACTTAATCGGATACTGTGATGCGTCAAGCATTGCATTTGGATGTTGCTTATTTGTAAGAACTATACATGGAAAGGATGTGCATGTGTCCTTAGTTTGTAGCAAGTCTCGAATTGCTCCAGTCAATAAAAAGTTAACTATACCTAGGCTGGAGCTCAATGGTGCAGTGCTTCTTTCTAAATTGTTCAGCAAGGTAATGTCAATATTTAAAGATATCAACTTAAGACATAAGTATTTGTTTACTGATTCTCAGATTGTACTTTGTTGGTTAAAGGCTGTCAATAATCTGCCATATATTCAACATAGAGTTAATACAATTAATGAGCTAACTAATGAATGTAATTGGTTTCATGTAACTGGGGGAGAAAGCAATCCTGCGGATTGTTTGTCGAGGGGATTAAATCCTACTCAATTGTCTTCTCACAATATTTGGTGGCAAGGACCACAAGAACTTTACGATGTAAACTTCATTCCTAAGGAAGTTAATTTAAATAAGGCTATAATACAGGCTGAATCAAATAGTATTGAGATTGTAAATTGCAATATAAAACAAGAGGTGTTACCAATATCAAATGTATCATCCATAGTGAAACTGCAGCGCGTTTTTGCATATGTGCGAAGATTTATCAAGAATTGTAAAGTTAGTAAAGATAAACGCAATTTAGAAAATTTAACTGTAAAAGAGATCAAAGATTCAATGTCATTTTTAATATTTTATATTCAATCTATCCACTTTGCTGATGAGTTAAAATGTATTCAAGATGGAAGGCCAATAAAGTCAAATATTAAGGCGCTAAATCCATTTTTGGATAATTTGGGTATAATGCGAGTAGCAGGAAGGCTAGGAAATGCTAATGTACCATATAGTCAAAAGTATCCAATAATTTTGCCCAATAAATGCCATTTTACTACTCTCATTATCCGCAATGAGCACCTATCTTTGTTGCACTCTGGGTTGAAATTAACTCTTTCTAGTTTAATACAGAAATATTATATAGTAAGTGCAATAAGAGAGATTAAGAAAGTAGTACACAAGTGTACCATATGTTTTAAATTTAGGGCTGAAAAGGCGACCCAGTTGATGGGTTCCTTGCCTCACTCTCGTGTTAACAGAGACAAGGTGTTTAATAAGGTCGGAATTGATTATTGTGGACCCTTCCAAATAAAACAGTCTACAATGCGTAGATCAATTATAAGTAAAGGATATGTATTAGTGTTGGTGTGTTTTGTAACTAAATGTATACATTTAGAACTGGTGTCGGACTTAACCACCGATTGCTTCCTGGCAGCATTTAAACGATTCAGCTCCAGGCGAGGAATTCCAGCTACTGTTTTCTGCGACAATGCTTCAACATATAAAGGGGCCAATAATCAATTGCGACAATTGTATTTGTTAAATAAGTCTCAAACGCACAAGGACTGTGTCCTGGATTATTGTGCAACAAAGGGTATTGAATTCAAGTTCATTCCTTCATACAGCCCCACCTTTGGGGGCCTATGGGAGGCCACCGTTTCTCTTTTTAAATGGCATTTCAAACGAGTTGTAGGAAATATGTGCTTAACATATGAACAATTCTACACAATAATGGTTCAAATAGAAGGAATTTTGAATTCACGACCATTAACTCAGTTGTCCAATGATGTCAATGATTTTTCTTTTTTGTGTCCGGCTCATTTTTTGTGTGGAGCCCCTCTAAATGCAATTCCTGAACCAGACTTGACCTCAAAAAATATAAACACATTAAAATTTTGGAAAAAATGCACAAAAATCCAACAAGACTTTTGGAAGGCATGGCACAAAGGCTATTTGTCTCAATTATTAAAGCGCCCTAAGTGGCATAATATCTCTAGAAATATTCGAATTGGTGATTTAGTGTTGTTGATTGGAGATAATTCTTCACCATTGCAGTGGCCAGTGGCTAGGGTTGTCAACCTGTTTAGTGGTTCAGATGGTCTGATAAGAGTCATTGAGGTCAAGGTTGGTTCGGGCACTCATAGAAGAGCTATCAATAAGGTAGCAGTGTTACCCATTTATGATGATAATTAAATTTAGCTTATTTACATACTAAGTAAATTTTCGAGTTTGTTTTGTTGTTTAAAATTATAAATATTAAGTGATTTAGTTTGAGTAGTGGTTATTTATTATTTCATGGCGCCTTGCCAATTTATGTTTAAGTTAAAACATAACAAATTTAATCTGTGTACGATTTGCATTTTTATCTGTCACATTTTTAATCTGTGGCTCTCTCTCTCTCTGTGAATCTGTGTCACTCAAGTCCGAATAAAATTTGCTTTATAGAATTATAGTGTTTTAATGTTCTTATGAACAGGCTATCGCCCCTGATTAACGGACGAGATTATGGCGTAGGCTTTTCTCTTCGGGTTTGGGGTCAGTTGGCAGTATCCTGTAACGGCCTAATTATGGAAGGGAGGTATGGTAGAGAGGATCGCGTGCTCCAAAGTGCAAGTTTTGGATGAAACTAGGATTATTGCCCGGGATGAAGAAGAAACGTATTGCAACTCATCATCAATAAGCAGACCGGGTTGCAGGTTAGGTTGGCTTGGCCTTCAAAGATCTTGGTGGTCACCATACTCTCATCCTCATCACTCTTATAATGATTTCTCAGTAGCGTCCAAAGTTTCCACTTTGGGGCCCGAACTCCATTGTTTTTGATCGGTATATTGGTTTTTCCAAGAGGGACTGCCGTCTGGTTTCCCAACCTTGAGCGGAAAGCTGGCGCCAGAGCCTGGTCGCTTGTTTAGCAGGTGCACTGACGTGCAGGTCAGGTCGGTTCGGTCCTCAAGGATATTAGTAGGGCCCTCTACACCCTCCCACTACCACTTATTGTGATTTTCAACACGGAATAAGAATAGAAATAAACATTAATTAGTAACCAATCACTTCGCGAATTTTGTTAAACATCTTTACAGCATTATGGTGGCACAAAAGCTGGTTGCGAGGTACTTCCATTTGGGACCGCGGGGCGACTAGCGCCCCTCCCACAAACCAGGGCAAGACGGTGATACCGTAGTTACCAAACCCGAGGGGCCATCTCGAAACTGGAGATGGGCTAGGGTCAGTCGGGGTGCGAGGGATATGCTTTATGGGCAACCTTACACCCCGGCGTCTGAACACCCCAGGACAGCGTTCGGTTTTAGTCGGTTCAGGCCCGACATAACAGCCCCCGCTGCCCGCGGGGGGGGGGGGGGTATCCGAGGGGATTTCCGCAGGTACTTCCATTTGATTTCCATGAGTAGTTACTAAGAAATTTACCAAAGTGCAATTAAAATCGCCTCTTAAAAAACTTAAAAGAACCATAATCGGCATGTAATTAAATACACGTTTGTTAGATAGATCTTATCAAACCACTATTTGCAATTTACCATATCGTAATGTTAAGTGTATTTCAATTTGCGCTGGCCTACTTTGGTAGTACATAACTTGTCGTAAATATGTGATTTTATTTGTTTACAACCATTTATGTGTAACGTCAACGACAAAAGTTGCTGAACAGTATTGGAAACAAATACGAATGTTCAGATGGATACTCAAGCAAACTGAGTAAATCTGGATGACAATTGGCACAGCCATAGATTTATAGTTTGGAATAGCACACGCACGCATTTTTTTTCCTTGATCCTTAGGTTCCTATAAGCCGCGGGAACGGCTTCAGTGTTCCAAGGTGACTTTTTTGCAGTCGGGTTTTTTTTATAGCTTTGGGTAGGTACGGCCAGGTCTGATTTCAGCCCTCCAAGTATTTTACTAATTAAATCGGTTTCTGGTATAAATCATCATCATTATAGCGATTTCTTGTACGCAACTACGTACAAAGTTTGCTCTTTAGAGCCCGGGGTTCGCTTGTTCTTTTTGATTGGTATGTCCCGAAAAATGGGAGCGACTGCCTTCTGACCTTCCATCCCCGAAAGGAAAGCCTGCGACAGACTCGTCGGTTATTTAGCAGTTGCATCGATTTCAGATGAGGTTGGCTTGGGGCCCAGAGGTGTCGGTACAGCTCTACACACCCTGGTTTCTTGTATAGATGAAAGGTTTAAAAGCTAAAGTAAACTAAACCAGAACGTGTTAAGCTACTTTTGTCGCTGACTGTACGTACTTAACTCTATGTCTTACGCAATCAATTGTGACTGACGTGGTTGATTGTTCACCGATGGCGCGACATGTTTGCAATTCTTTGTCGTTGGAAACTTATGTACCTTTTACTACACCGTAAAATACCGCGAATACAACAAACGTTGTCAGTTCCATTGTTTTTATGGATGTACCTATATGCCCCATAAATAACTTTGAGAAGAGAAGATTGACGGACGAGGCTCTGGTGCAGGCATGTAAATGTCCGTCAGTAACCAATTACGTAAAGAAATTATGTTGAACATCTAGATCCGCGCTCTAAAACTCGTATAACAAGCTAAACTATGCTTACTTTGGGTCTTTATTATGAGACCAAATTTATATGTCACAACCTCCGGCATAATTGGACGAGAGAAATTGACTAAATGAAAGCCTCCTTCTTTTTTAAAGTCGATAAAAACTTCTCTGTTGCTTACCGTACGGTGATCTTGGATAAAATGGGGTCTTTTCATTCTGTGGCACTTCGATAACCTTCCCGTACAATTCTGAGGTCGAAGCTTGATATATCCTGGTCTCTTTCGAAAGTCCTGCTGCTCTGACCGCCTCTAGTAATCTGAGGGTACCGAGGGCGTCTACCTGGGCTGTGTATTCACTAAGTTCGAAGGAAACTTTCACGTGCGATTGTGCGCCTAAGTTGTAAATTTCTTTTGGACGTACCTAGAATAAAAGGTGGAAGTTCAAATACAAAATAATTCCAACAGATTTAAAAAAAGAGGAAGTTTTATTTGCTGGAATATCTTGATGTGAAACTGCTAATGGCGGTCTTTAGGTTCAAGGGCGTTGCATCTTTTAATTAGGCAGCTTCTTTGCCCGACTGCCAAGGAAGGGCTATGTTTTTCGTTCTTTATTCTTTATTACCTCATATCTTCCAAACCACTGTACAGCGCTTGCCTAGAAGCTTCGGGCCCCCCTCGCCCGTAGGCTCTTCTCACATTTCGAATCAGAATTGGTAGTGGAATAAAACGGAGCTATGTGAATAAATTTAAATAGCTATCTATTGAAATTTATTCACACACGCGACACCATACACGGATAAACCTTATATAGTAATGTAGTGTTTAAAGCGCGACTGTTTCCTTCATCATATCGGGAGTCAGCAGACGAACATGCGACAATAAGTTATAGTTTACGAACCTTTGTCACAATATTAGCTAACTCATAATTATAATGGACTGTCGCACAATAATGCCTAAGTGTTTGATTGCAATCATTACAGAATACATATTGTGTAATCATTGACAATGATCAATATTCAAATCCCCAAGAGTGTTGGCACGAATTTTCTTTTTGAGATATAAGTACATTTTTTTTTTTTTTTTTCGTGCGGAAATCCCTTCGGATACCCCCCCGCCGGCCAGCGGGGGCGGTTATGTCGGGCTTGCACCGACTAAAACCGCACGCCGTCTCGGGTCTTCAGACGCCGGGGTGTAAGGTTACCCATAGAGCACATCCCTCGCACCCCGACTGACCCTGGGCCATCTCACCACTAACAGCATCGCTCATCCTGTCTCCTCTGAAAAGAGAGGAGTACGGAGAGCGATGTGTTCCCGCCACGTTGGGTATTGGCCGACGATCAATACCAACCCTATGAAGGGGTAGCCATTGACCGCCGCCCAGGGTGTACCGGCACTCCGATTCCGTTCCCCCCGGACTGCAGCGGGATCGGAGATATAATTACCTAATACAATTACTTATATGTCAAATTAAAAACAATACATGTATTAGTTAGACCATTTAAGCCTTGCTTTTTTATTTTTTATATCCTCAAGTCTGAATATTCCCTAGTGGTTAGGTTGAGTATTTCAACAAACTTTCGGTCCCGTTACAGACGAGTCTATTGCTGACAACCTTTTTTGACGCCGGTCGTGGCTCTAATGAGGATCACTTCGACACATTCAGAGATGGACATAATCGGTCATAGTATATCAGCTAGAGCTTGGCTAAGGATCTGATAACCAAATTTTTATGGAACCATACCAGCCAGCAATTAAATATTTTATCGAAATCGGTTCACGGTTAAATAATAGTAAATTGTGCTTCAATGTTTAGCATATTACTACACGCAATGGATGTTCCTGCGCAGAGTGCTCGCAAAATGTAGTAAATCATAGCCATTGACTGTGAAATAGCTATCCATCAGAAATTAATTGGCGGTTCGTGTATTTCGATGATGTCATCTGTTACAGTTAGGTACAATAGGAATTTAGCCTTGGCTATTTGATGTGACATTTCACTCTTATATATTAAAATAATGTATGAAATATATCACGAGTTCGTCTGACCGTTACTTCATTTTTTAAATGAAAAGTAATGATAATATGCTCTGATTAAAAACTCCTAATTTTTTTTTTTCGTGCGGAAATCCCTTGTCCGGTTCTATTTAAGGTATACGCGATTCATTTTAGTCACCTTAGATTTAACCTAAGGCGACGGATTAAAGACGGCTGCGTGGACGGATTAAAGACGCTGGATGTGTGGTGTGACAAGAATGGATAAGATTAGGAATGAGTACATTAGAGGAAGTTTAAAAGTGTTGCGAGGAAATAGCTTGTCCTGGTTCGGACATGTAATGCGTAGGGATGAAAGTAATGTGCATAACACAGAGCCAATAAGGCTCTATTTTGGGAAGCAATGACTTAACCCTTAATATCTTTGGGTTTTACTACTATTATGATTTTATAAAATTGTCATAATAATTTAGAAAAATGTAATAAGCAAATAAATGATAAATAAAATATTTCTGAAAGGTATATTTTCGGATCAAATAAGGATAAGGAAAGAATGTCGTAAGGAAGGCATTAAGTATGGAAGTGGACGGTTACAAGAGAAGAGGAAGACGTAAGAGGAGATGTATGGACTGTGTGAAAGAGGATATGGTCATCTCAACATTCACTCCCTTCCTAGGGAGTGAATGTTGAGATGACCGCAGAGATGAATGAAAAAAGCATACATGTTGCACCGACCCCAAATATATTTGGGATAGGAGCAGGAGGATGATGATGATGTTGAAGTTTAACCTAAGGTGAACAAAATGAATAGCTGACAATTTACTCATCATGAACTTACATTCAATTTTTTTAATAAAATTACTTAGTTAAGATGATTCCTATCATAATACTAGGTACGTGTATACTACTAGTTGATGTGTAGATATGTTTGGTTTGGTTTTTTATCAGACGACCTTGTTACGAAATAGTTTATTCTACGCAAAGGGGCTCTCAATAAGTTCACGGAATTGGTATAAAATTTACGACATGCAATTACAATTTTATTATTATTTATTCAATGTAGACGCCGTGTTCTGTGCGTCTGAGCTGGTTTCATTTCAGGCTGAATATTCATTTGGACATGTCAATTAGAATCGAAGTTGACTTATTGTTGATTATCTTGTACGTTTTTAGGGTTCCGTAGCTCAAAAGGAAAAAACGGAATCCTTATAGGATCACTTCGTTGTCCGTCCGTCCGTCTGTCAAGACCGTTTTTCTCAGGAACGCGTGGAGGTATCAAACTGAAATTTATATCTAATACTGAGGTCTACTGTCCCTTGAAGCTGTGAAAAAATTAAACATCTAAGCCAAAGCAATCAAAAGATACAGCCGTTTATACCGCAAATTTTCGAAACTCGCACGGGTATCAAAACCTACAAGGTACTTCCCGTGAACTTAGAATCTTAAAATTTGGTAGGAAGTAACGTCTTATATACATTACAGATAAAGGAAAAATAGCGAAAACCGTAAATTTTTAGTTACATCATATAATAAAAAATATTTTTGAAAATCTTAATGTTACTACTTCTTTTCTCATGAACGGTTTGTACGGAACCCTCGGTGTGCGAGTCCGACTGACCGGTTTTTTTTAGTTAGAAGTGAAGCTAATTGAAAAATATAAGCGTGTAGGAATCGATCAACGCACTAAAGTTTTCCCTTAATAATGTTTTTGTCTGTGAAGAACAAAAACATTGTTAGGGGAAAATGTACCTACAAGCTTGGCCGCTTCGAAGTTAGACCGAAAAGCAGACTCCAACTGAATTGGGCTGTACCCAACTCAGTTCACGGAGGAAGAATGTTTTTTGTCTTACCTTGGTAATTATACTAATGAGACAAGTGGTATCAGTCAAGTCCCCATAGTGTAAATGCATTCTACCTCCCGTGTGGCACGTGGGCTGTCCGTACAAGTGCTGTATGCGACCTGTGTTGAAGGACGAGGAACGACGAAGTACTCCATGTATTTCATAACCCTTCTCGATTAAGAGTTCGGCGAGGTAGGAGCCGTCCTGCAGGAATAAGACAAACGTTACAAAAAAGTTTCTGGAATGACCATACACTGGGCTTGGGGGTATAGGGGGTAGAGAGAATCAGGTTTTTTTCACATCTTTGGTGAAAAATCATCAAAACGCGATGTAGTATCAATACAATCGCGATATCGTTTTTCGTCATAGCTAAAAGTAGCGATTGTGCTTTGGACATTAATAAGCAACTTGTTTGCAATAAACCTCTCTTGAAGAATGAGGTTGTGTTATTTGTCTTTGTGATAACAATCATGCAATGCAAATGTGACAAGGTGCATCGTCAAGTGACTTTTATTTGCATTAGTGTTGTTCATCGCACCGTTTGCATCGTTACAAAAGTATATCTGCGGATACGGATTCCAATACGATTTTTTTTTTAAAGAGTCCTACTAACCGAAATTACTCATATTCCCGTATAGCTCTGTAGCTAAGCTAAATGGCTTGTATTAGGAGTGGGTTCACATCGAAAGTATATTGGCCAGGATTCGAACCTGTGGCAATCTCAATCGTGATGCTGAATCCTAAACAACTAAGCTACCGAGCGACGTTTGGTATCAAGATCCGCGGATATAGATTTTACTTAATCGTTAAGTAATGGGTACTTAATCGACAAGGGCACCAGTTCTGGTATGGACTTGGGTGAGCTTGGCTTGGGCCCCGAAGTTGTTGATAGGGCCTCATACGCCCTACAGATAATATGTAGTTAATATACATTGACTAATACTAGTACCTATCGACTAAAAGGTAACTAATAAAAGTAACTATTTTAAGTTGATAATATAAAATATTTATAAATGTTGGGCAATTCCTAAAAGAGTGTTATCAGCATATAAAACAAGGAAATTCCCAATAAATATTCAAATGTTTGTTAGGTGTTTCTCAATACTTTAGAAATAATGTGGTTTTACCGGATCAATATTTGTGTATTGATTTGGTAAAACCACATAAAATAGAATTAAACTGATTATAGCTTGAAAATATGAGGATTTATAAAAATAAAACAAAATAGTAATAATTTGACCTTTGGTAGGTCTTTGAGCCATTATTTTTCCAACACAATTAAGTTGACTAAATAGGCTGTTAATACCCATTCTTAATACTGATTATAAGAAGCAGTTACTGCACTGTGTATGGTGTATAAGAGTGCTGGAGGGCTTGCCTGGGCTTCCATACATATACAGGACAGTACAGTAATGCCTCTTAATGGCATACACTTTTCACAAAATGTGTAAGGATATTTTTAGCAATTAAGTGTTAATCTGTCTGAAATGTTCCTAAGTGTATATAAAATGTTCACTGAAGTAATGTTAAACCTATTTGAATTTAAAGAGAATTCTAGATTAACTAGGTACATTCACATTCAAGAATAACTGTACTGTAAACACACATATCGAGATTTTGTGCTCATTAAGGCTCCAAGCATAAAATTAACCAATCAAAATATTCTAAACAATAAACATGGCCCAGGGGGCGAAAATAGATAAATTAAAAAAAATTGTACATACCTGCCCAGTAATACCGGTAATTAGTGCTATCTTCTTATTCTCATTGCTATTAGATCCTTCCCCAGACATATTGTTATAGAAAATTTAAATTCTGACTCTAATCTACGCAACCTGTAGTACGTTTGCAGCATACAAGCCGGTGCGTAGTGCTAATAACGACTGTGATAAGCTTATCATAACAACAGCTACCAATTTGTTAGAATTCATACGAGGAGAACTTCCCACTGTATTGGTGTAAAAAGTAATGGTTTAAGTATCAAGCTCGTTAATAACAGGAAGGAATGAAATTGCTACATCAATTAAATAAAATGTACTAAAGTACTGCTATTCATTTACTACTTTCTTTTATTAACAACAGTTTGTAATCTTTAATCCATAATCGGCAATCGGCACTTTCGGGTCGGGAGGGCTCTTTTTTTTTTTTTTTTTTTTTTTTTTTTTTTTTTTTCTGGCTTCTTGCATCGCATTTAGCCAATGTCAAGTCAAGTTAGGGAAATGTTTATATAAAAAAGGTGATTAGAAAGCTAAAGCGATTAAAATTTGGAAGGAACAAAAAGGATTGGGTTAGGTAAGTATAACTGTAGCGTATTTATAAATATATGTATTTTTTATTGTGTATTTACATGTATAGGTACTATATTTTCATATTATTTATTTCTATAAATGAAGCTAATATATTATATATTTTTACATTACATAAATATAATAAACATTGTATAGAT
Organism: Cybosia mesomella; assembly: GCA_946251805.1. Lineage (NCBI taxonomy): Eukaryota > Metazoa > Arthropoda > Insecta > Lepidoptera > Erebidae > Cybosia > Cybosia mesomella. Next base: position 24,475,004 of record OX276402.1, on the reverse strand, counting down.
GTTGGAAGAGGAATATTATTTATAATAAGATTACATATAAATTCGTTATGGTTATATAAAGTACAGGAAAAGAAAATATGGTTAACATCACCATACCCTCCACAGGAACAAAGTGGACTATCCACAATGCGGAATTTATGTAGGACCGCAGGAGTGCATACATGACCCAGACGAAGTCTACACAAGATCGTTGTCACTGATTTTGCAAGTCGAATCGTTGAAAACCATGGTCTATTTGGGATAACTGGCTGTATATTTCGATAATATTTCCCCACGTTGGTATTGGCCCTCCAATTCTGATTCCAATTTTCCAATAAAAAAGAATGGGGCAGCGACATCAAGTCACTCCAGTAATTCTTATATGGAAAGATGTCGCCATCGACGACAGCTTCCCTAGCTAGTTGGTCAGCTTTTTCATTGCCAGAAATACCGGAGTGACTTGGTATCCATGCAAAGGTTACCACACAATTTAATTTACTACATCGGGTCAAAAGGTTTCGTATTTCAAAAATTATTGGTGCTAAAAGTTTTTTTTGGAATGGGGATCGAGAAATATCTGTTATCGCACTGAGTGAATCTGTAAATATAATAGCATTTGGAATCCTCAGAAGAGCAACATATTCAAGGGCTTTTAAAATGCCCATACATTCCCCAGTGTAAACAGAGGATTCTGGTGGCAATTTAATTTTTTGACAAATGTGATATTGGTAATGGTATATCCCTACACCCACATGGCCTTTATCTGATAATTTTGAAGCATCTGTAAATATTTGATGACATACATCATTTGTATTATTATTCATGTTGTCATTATTATTGCTTCGATTTATATTTATATTATGTTTTACAATGGGATCTATTGTCAAAACGTTGTATGGATATTTGAAAAGAGGAAGACGGTTCCCCTGATGTACTGGGGACTCTATCCTTTTAATTCTTCTGTAACTTAAGACCAGACAGGGAGCGTCTTTGTAGGTCCAATAGTCAGGTGAATTTACCATCTCTGAAAGTAACGCCAATTTCTCGAATAGCGGATGATCTTTGATTTGAATATTGCGAATTATGAATCTATCTGATAAATATTGTCTTCTTAATTTTATGGGAGGGTCACTGCATTCGACCTGTAAGCAGTTTATCGGAGTCGATCTCATAGTGCCAGTAACTATTCTTAGGGCAGTTGATTGGATAATATCTAATTTTTTGAAAGCACTTACATTCCCAGGTTCTAACAGAAAAGTTCCGTAATCAAGAACACTCCTTATTAGGGCATTATATAATAACCTCATAGTAAATGGGTGAGCACCCCATCGGACACCAGAAAGACATTTTAAAATATTAATATTGCGTTCACACCTTCCCACGATATAGGTACAGTGAGGTACACCAGTAAGTTTCGAATCCAGAATTACGCCTAAAAATTTTTGTTGATCTTTCACTGGTAACGGTACATCATTGTAAATAAGGTCGATTTGTGGTATTACTCTTTTTCTAGAGAATAGTACGACTGAACTTTTGTGAGGCGATAATGTTAGTCCATTATCGTCAAGCCAAATATTTAAAGCTCTTAAAGCTGAGGATAACAACTCCTGACATTCATTTATGCAGTGGTTTTGAACATATATGAGCAAATCATCTGCATACTGTGAGACACTAACATTAGCATACCTTCTGACAGAGCACTCTAGATCAAATGTATAAATATTGTATAATAATGGACTTAACACCGATCCTTGAGGTAAACCCTTCCATACCGTTCTACATATTCTATTATTATTATCTATATCAGGTGAATATTGAATGAATCTTTCTGATAAAATATTTATAATGAAGTTGGCTAATACTAGAGGGACGTTTAGTAATGCTAATTTATGTTTTAATATGGTTATATGAACATTATCATACGCTGCTGTGACGTCTAAAAAAGCTGCTAAAACTGATGCTTTATTTGCGAACGCAATCCTAATGTCGGTAGTAAAAGTACTTAGGCTATCCATAGTACTATGACCTTTTCGAAATCCATGTTGGTTTATAGATAGTAAATTGTTGAATTCCACAAACCATTCTAATCTGTTTTTGACGAGATGTTCTGAAATTTTAGCTAACACAGTATTCAAAGCTATTGGACGATAAGAAGAGGGGTCTGAACTGATTTTTTGTGGTTTTAATAGTAATATCAATTCTTGTGTTCTCCATGAACGTGGGATTTGTCCCGAGAACATTACCTTGTTTATTATAGACAGATAATAGTTGAGACTATCGTTATTGAGATTTGAGATAAACGAATATGGAATGTGGTCTATGCCTGGAGCGGAGTCCTTTAGGTTTGGTAAGATATTTTTTAACTCATTAATTGTAAATGGGGCATTTAACTCACTAAAATTATCATTGTCAGATATATTTATAACATAGGAAAGACCTACGTGATAGTCAGGCACTGATGGAGGTGCTAATCTATCCATTATCTGATCTACCAATTCAGGAGATAATGCTTGTTTTTGAGTGTAATTAAAGCATGATTTAAACTTCCTTATATTTTGCCAGACAATGGAAGCATTAACATCAGGACTTAAAGATTCACAAAAACGTCTCCACCCATCCCTTTTTTTATCTCTTAGAATTATCTGTGTTTGCTTGGCTATTTGTTGATAGTTATCAAAGTTTTGTGCGGTCATGAATGTACAATACTGTCTTTCAGCATTTTTTCTTCTTTTTACAGCTTGTGAACATTCTTCATCCCACCATGGAGGAGATGGTATTTTATTGGAGTCCAAACTCTTGAGTGGGAAAAGTTCATTAGCCACTTGTATTAATAATTCAGCAAATGAGTCAGTACACGTCTGAACATTAGAGGAGGAAATTACTGGTAAGTCCTTTACCCGCTGTTCTACTGTGTCTCTATATAGTTCCCAGTTTACATTATTTAATTTGTGTTTAATACGTGGATTCCTTTTCTGTTTCAGTGCTTTATTGAATGGTAAAGTGATCATAATTGGGAAATGGTCACTATTATATGTAGAGTCTAAAGGTTCCCAAGCTAAGGAAGATGACAGATCAAATGTGCAAATAGTCAGATCTGGAGCCGTTGGAGGGTTACAAAGTCGAGTTGGGGTACCAGTATTTAATATACATAAGTTTAACTGATCAATCATTTCTAAAAGTTTTCTACCATAATATTTTGTTTCAGGACAGCCCCAAGCCTGATGATGTGAATTAAAATCTCCAAAGCAAATAAATGGTTTTGAGATACAGTGAAATAAATTGTTAAGTTCATTAAATATGTGTAGAGAAGGGCGAGAAAAATAAATATTTACATAACAAATGTTATTTACATTAATAGCAATGACAGATAATTCATTACTATAGTTAGGAAGAGGAACTATAGAATAAGGGACAGAATTCTTAATGAGTATGGCAACTCCACCATACTCATCAGATCTGTCACTTCGCAAACAGGAGAAACCAGGGATCCTGAAAATGGACCTCTGATTAAGCCAAGTCTCCTGTAGGCAGATAATAAGTGGATCATAATTATTTATAATTGTAATTAGATCATGTTTCTTGGGAGTGATACTACGACAATTCCACTGAATTGCAACATACTTTTGATCCATTGTCACTTGATATCTTGTGTAAAGTGTCTAATATTATAGCAACGTTGGACGGTGAGATGGTAGTATTAGAATTTGACAGCAGTTGGAATAAAGTTTTTATCATATTGTTAGAGTCATCAGAGTCATAATGAGTTTCTTTATTATTGTTAAAAATAGGGCCAGATTTTGGGACTGTCGGGTTTTTAATTATTTCATTGTAGGCAATATGGTCATAACCCTTACTGAACTTTGGGGGGGATCTGGGTTTTGTAAGAATTGTTTTTTTATATGACCTAACTGTATTATTATTCTTGTTATTTACTGTGTTATTATTTGAAGTTACTGTACTTGAATATGATGGGGTAGTTAAAAATGCTTCTGCATATGACTTTCTCGTAATTGGGGGGTGTAATTTAACTGCCTCTATGTATGATATGCAGGATTTACTCATTGTTTCCTTTATTGATTTTTGTCTGTCAAATTCTAAACATTTTTTTGAGTTTGCTTGATGTGATCCCTTACAAAGTATACACCACAATTCATCCTCATCTACATTACAATTATCACCTGAATGACCTTGACCACATTTATAGCATCTGGGGTCAGATCGGCATTGAGTTTTTACATGTCCATACCTACAACAATTATAGCATTGCACAGTTGGATATATGTACAGTTCCACAGGTAACGAAGTGAAACACATGTAGACCCTTTTAGGGAGGACTTGTCCATCAAATGTCACTACAATTGTACCAGTATTTTCAAATACCTTTTCGTTATTTATGACAACCTTTTTTTTAATTCTTCGAATTTTTACGATGGATCCACATCCAAAAGGAACAGATAAGTTGACTAATACTTCCTCGTCCGTCCAATCAGTCGGAACTCCTCGTATCACACCCATACGTGTTATATTGTATGTAGGTATGAATACATTGTATTCTTTTTGCAAGCATCCATTGCTTAAAAAGTTATTGGCCTCTGAAAATGTGTTGAATGACAAGCTTATTTTGTTCCTACCTATTCTTTTCAGACTACCATTCACAACACCAGTGATGTTGCTGTTCTTTAAAAACCTTCCGAACTCAATGGGATGAAAAATAGTACGACTATTTTCCGACATAGTCTTTTTTTGTATATTTACAATAAATGGTGCAACATCCGTGTTCTTATAATTTGTGCGACCTATATTTTTTGCGACCTGTTCGTCTTTACCATCAGCGGCAGTGCCCTGATGCGCTTCAGATTGCGGTCCTACAGAGACCCCACACTGGCAGCCAGTACTCTCCCTCTTGGAACCATATTTATATTTTTTTTTATTGCAGCTATTGCATACAATGCGAGTTGCTGCTCGTTTGCGTGCTAATAATTTGTTTTTGCCCGATAATGAGCAGTCTGTGTCCATTGAGGATTCAATATTGTCATCAGGTTTTAAAATGTTGGCGCCATTCCCCCCACCGGGGTCGGCCGGTTCCTCCATGGTGACGACTATACACTAGTAATATATACAATAAACTTACCAATAAACAGCTACAACTAGAATAATAATAAATAAACTAAAATAAAATTAATAAACTGGTATTATTTCACCCAATCCTTTCGCAAATTGATATTTTTATAAGTTATTTAAAAATTCCACGTCCGCTTCAATCGAAGTTTCCCGCCCTTTTTTTCTCGGAGGGCTCTTAACATTGACAGAATGGTCATGACAGTATTGACAGTTCAGTTTTTTTTTTTTGTTCTATGGCGATCCCAATAGACAGTTAAGTTGACAAGATTTTAAGAATTGACATGACGGTACTTTTGCATGACAGGATCAAATCAAATAATCACAGACTACTAAGACAAGATCAGGACCAGAATAACTGAATTTCCTTAATTTTGACTTTTCTTTCCTCTCCTTTGCTAATCTTTCGTGTTAAGTTGTCAGGTTGTAAGAGCTAACTTAAGTAACATAACATAGTAACTAACTTAAATAGTCGAGTCGCAAGTGTAACTTAACAAAAATCATAAATACTCATTTTAAGTAAAAAAAAATCATTCTCTGGCAATATAATTCTTTGTTGCCATAGGAAAGAAATATCTGTCAAAATTATTATCAATGCAATTTGATTGACGTAATTGCAAGGTTATTAAAATTGGCTTTGGTTTTGTAAATAAGCGAATACGCCTTTTAATTAAAGAAGTTTGTGAACAAGCTATTACATGAGAGTTTGGTTGCTTTTATCTCAATAGAAGGACCGCTTATCTATTTATAAAGACACACCTACTGTGTTGTGTTTCTAACATCACCAAACTATTACGTCTTTATTGATGCTGGAAGTTTGATAAAGGATATAGCATGCCGGAAATAAAGATTACACCGCTCGGAGCCGGTCAAGACGTTGGCCGAAGCTGTATATTACTATCCATGGGCGGCAAAAACATTATGTTGGATTGCGGTATGCATATGGGGTACAATGACGAGCGACGGTTCCCGGATTTCTCTTACATTGTTCCAGAAGGACCCATAACGAGTCAGATAGACTGTGTCATCATATCGCACTTCCACCTCGATCACTGCGGAGCCCTACCCTATATGTCAGAAATGGTTGGCTACACTGGGCCTATATACATGACTCATCCCACAAAAGCCATTGCTCCTATACTACTTGAAGACATGAGAAAAGTAGCTGTAGAAAGAAAAGGCGAAGCAAACTTCTTCACATCTCAAATGATCAAAGATTGCATCAAAAAAGTTACTGCTGTGACTCTGCATCAGTCAGTAATGGTTGATAACGAACTGGAAATCAAGGCATATTATGCTGGTCATGTGCTTGGTGCTGCCATGTTTTGGATCCGTGTTGGATCCCAATCCGTTGTTTATACCGGTGACTACAATATGACTCCAGACAGACATTTGGGTGCTGCCTGGATAGACAAATGTAGACCAGATCTTCTTATAACAGAATCGACTTATGCCACAACTATTCGTGATTCTAAACGATGTCGTGAAAGAGATTTCCTTAAGAAGGTTCATGAATGTGTTGAGAAAGGTGGCAAAGTACTTATACCTGTGTTTGCTTTAGGCCGAGCTCAAGAGCTATGCATCCTACTTGAGACATATTGGGAGAGAATGAACTTGAAATGTCCAGTGTATTTTGCATTAGGGTTAACAGAGAAAGCCAACAACTACTATAAGATGTTTATTACATGGACAAATCAGAAGATTAGAAAAACATTTGTTCAAAGAAACATGTTTGACTTCAAACACATTAAGCCTTTTGATAAATCCTTCATTGACAACCCTGGTGCTATGGTGGTTTTCGCAACACCAGGCATGTTGCATGCTGGCTTATCCCTAAACATTTTTAAGAAGTGGGCTCCTTATGAACAGAATATGGTCATAATGCCTGGGTTTTGCGTCCAAGGTACCGTTGGACATAAAATCCTAAATGGGGCTAAAAAGGTTGAATTTGAAAACCGGCAAGTAGTTGAAGTTAAGATGGCAGTTGAATATATGTCATTCTCTGCACATGCCGATGCTAAAGGTATTATGCAGTTAATTCAGTACTGTGAGCCGAAAAATGTATTGTTAGTTCATGGAGAGGCTCAGAAAATGGAATTTTTAAAGGACAAAATTGAAAAAGAGTTTAAAATTAGCTGTTTCATGCCTGCCAATGGTGAAACATGTACAATAAATACTCCAACTAAAATTCCTATTGATGTATCTCTAAGGTTGCTGAAAGCAGAAGCTGTTCGGTATAATGCCCAGCCCCCAGACCCTAAACGCAGGAGAGTTATAAATGGTATTCTGTGTGTCAGGGACAATAGACTATCCCTTCTTGACATTGATGAGATGTGTGATGAGATAGGTATAAACAGGCATGTTATAAGATTCACAAGCACTGTCCGTTTTGAAGATCCTGGTCCATCAGTAAAAACAGCAGAAAAATTAAAAATATTGCTTGCAGAAAAGTTGGAGGGCTGGACAATTACAATCTCTGAAGCCAACATATCTGTTGAATCCGTACTTATAAAGGTAGAAGGAGAAGATGATAGTACCAAGAACATTTATGTGTCTTGGACAAACCAAGATGAGGACTTAGGAAGTTATATATTAGGATTACTTCAATCAATGGTTCAGTAAATAAAAGATGTTATCTGTTATGTTTTTAATAAATCAATATTTTCATACCACAATGTTTTTATAATTTATTCTATGTGACATTTTAGATATTGCCCCTTTCATCATCATCACCAGCATCATCATCATCATCAGTGTCAATCCCAGTTGCATCCAGAATTTACACCTTGAAGCCCGAGGTCTGCTGTCCTACTCCTCCTTTACATTCCTGCTGTCTAACCCCCAAACCCCGAAAGATAAGCCTCCGCCAGAGACTCGTCCGTCCGTCAATCAGCGGTGTGCCCAGTTAGTGGATGAGGTAAGCTTGGGCCCAATACACCCTATTTTCACCTATTTCACCATTGTTCACCTATAACATAGTTCTCTCACACAAACATTAGCATTTTTAGGGTTCCGTTGCCAAATGGCAAAAAACGGAACCCTTATAGATTCGTCATGTCTGTCTGTCTGTCCGTCCGTATGTCACAGCCACTTTTTTCCGAAACTATAAGAACTATGCTGTTGAAACTTGGTAAGTAGACATATTCTGTGAACCGCATTAAGATTTTCACACAGAAATAGAAAAAAAACAATAAATTTTGGGGTCCCCATACTTAGAACTGAAACTCAAAATTTTTTTTTTTCATCGAAGTTATATGTGTGAGGTATCTATGGATAGCTCTTCAAAAATGATATTGAGGTTTCTAATATCATTTTTTTCTAAACTGAATAGTTTGCGCGGGAGACACTCCCAAAGTGGTAAAATGTGTCCCCCTCCCCTCTGTAACTTCTAAAATAAGAGAATGATAAAACTAAAAAAAATGTATGATGTACATTACCATGTAAACTTCCAACGATAATTGGTTTGAACGAGATCTAGTAAGTAGTTTTTTTTAATACGTCATAAATCGTAAACCGCAATTTACCTTTCATTCAATCAATTCAAATATAAAAATTAAGAAAAAAACATTATTATGTTACTTGCTGCTACGGAACCCTTAATGGGTGAGTCCGACTCGCACTTGGCCGCTTTTTATTTCTATTGTTCTCAATCCTTGTTCAGGGTACAGGGTAATCGGTGAATGATCCCAAGATTATTAAGAAACTGTTTTCGAACAACTGACAAAGATATACCTACTATAAAATTAATTCAATGAATAAATAAGGAAAAGCTGGAAATATACCTGCTATTAATACATTTAACTACTGAGTAGGTAATCAACACGTTAAGATATTAATATTACTCAGTCTAATATGTATAGGTACTGCTACAACATACTGCACAGCGCTTAGACTCAAAATAAGCAGCTTATAATATTGGTACTAGAATACAGATAACATACTTAGATAAATAAGTACAATGATCTCAAATGAATTAACCAAAAACGGTTACGTGGTTAATTTGTATGCAGTGGAAGTGGGAGCGAGAGGCATACCAGCAAAATCTCTCTATAACCTACTTAAAGATCTAGGCCTATCGAGAGCTACAATAAGCTCATTAAAATTTGGTTAGGCAGGGAGGGGAAATTGGGTATTGAAGGTGTACATCAACAAAAGGGGCCCCTTCTAAACCTACACTTGGGTCGCAAGTCCCAAATATCGGTCTCTCTTTTGTAAAAACACAGATACACCAATACACCAGAAATATTCATGCATAGAAATATTTCTGTGCGTCCTGTGATGAGTGATCTAAGTCTAGTTGTACCCTTTTTGTGATCTTAACATAGCTATTTATAAGAAACAATTAAGATTTTTTTGGTGTAACTCACGTTGTTCTATCTGCTATAGTTTTGAAGATAATTTTGTGCAAACTGATATAACTGCCAGGTTTTGGGCAAAAAATGGTGAATATAGATATATTTATAGTTGTAACCCCCTATAAACATAATTGCTGTACAGATTGTTTTTTGCACTTAGGGCTATAACTGCAATTATATTAATTTTCACATTTTATTTTTCAATATAAGTATTGGTTATATCACTATAACCCATTTTTTCTCAATACTGATTAAGTTACAATTCTATACGTACAGTGATACATCTCATGTAGGTATATCATGTATATCAGTTTACACAAAGATAATTTATAGGTGCAACATAATTTAACTCAACTTGTATCTTTATCACGCAATACATTTCAAATAAAAAAAGGTACAACTCATAGGTTTTTGCTGAATTACTTTAATCTACACATACAATAAAATCGTAACGATGTGAAAACTGTACATTGTATTGTTTTTCAAAACAATAAGTGTTATATGTTCTAGGAACGATACCGATGCCAAAAATGTGATTTTTAGAATTTTTGTCTGTTTGTCTGCTTTTATTATCGATGTCCGAGTATCACTTGAAAACCGATGTACAGATTCTGCTGAAATTTTGCATGAACATTCTTCTAGGGTATGGTCATAAACTTCGCTATATATCATCACGCTACTATAAGTGTATAGGAGCAGCAGGGTAAAATCTATCAAATCTATAATTGATCATTCCTTCAGTACCTATTACAAAGTAGATCATTGCAAAATTCTGCAGTTCGATAGAACTCGGACATGGTCAACGTTCGGAATCATCACGCTATAGCTAAAAGGTGATGAGCAGTAAAATATGAAATCTCGAAACTATATAGTTACCTATGTGTAAAAGATTGTTGATTAGAAACTCAACTTTTCATAATAAATATCATCATTAATATTAGAGAACCGGGTAGATGTTATGGTGATGTTAAAACGTTGAAATGGATAACCTTATACCTGTTGGGTTCGAAACTGCAGAAGTAAACATACCTTGGTCTATTCCGCATTTAACGCGGACGAAGTCGCGGGCAACAGCTAGTATTATAATATTTACCACAAAATCTTGATGTACGGTGACAGTAAATGTTTTTATCTACAAAATAAGGTACTCATGTTACAACTAGCTTACTTAGTTTATAAACTAGATTTTTTTTGAACTTGTTTTTGTCGTATCACAGGAGGCTAAGATTTGCACTCGAACCCGCGACATCGTGAGTTAGCGTTCTAACGCTTTACCGCCACGCTACAGGTCGTCCTACCCGTTCTTCGCCTGTGTCAATGAACCTGCCATACGCGATAACGGATTTTTATCAGAGTCAGTTACTTTTATTTTACTTTTATATTATAAAATATTGCCTAATTTGTACTAACGCAGCCGCGCAGTTTAAATTTGGCGTGTGCCACTAGAATCCTTATTCCTTAGGTACTGGACGACCAGGGGTGCTTGGTGAGGACCTCTACGCGGTGCACCCTGGGCAACGGAGACAGCAGCGCCTCTCTCCTAGGGCGGGAGAGACGCTGCCGCCTACGGCCAACTCCGACCGAGGCGAGGACGGCCCTGTTGAGGGCTGTTCGGAAGCTTTCCACGTGACCCTCTGATTAGCAGATGGCACAGTGGAGAGCAAGTAAGGGGGCCATCTCGAAACCGGAGATGGCCCAGGGTCAGTCGGGGTGCGAGGGATATGCTCTATGGGTAACCTTACACCCCGGCGTATTAAGACCCGAGACGGCGTGCGGTTTTAGTCGGTTCAAGCCCGACATAACCACCCCCACTGCCCGACGGGGGGGGGGGGTATCCGAAGGGATTTTCGCACGAAAAAAAAAAGGTACTGGACGACCTCACCCGAGGGTGCCATCTCGAAACCGGAGATGGCTCAGGGTCAGTCGGGGTGCGAGGGAAATCACCACCTTACACCTCGGCGTCTGAAGACCTGAGACGGCGTGCGGTTTTAGTCGGTTCGAGGTCGCGAGTTCAATACCCGGACAGTGTAAATATGTATATTTGCATTGGTCTGGGTGTTTCTACGTACAATGTTTATTTATTCACCTACAAAAGAAATGTATCTAAGAATACTTGGTATCTAAGAATACTTGTAACCATATAGGTATCATTACATATTATAACATATTATAAAACGAAGTCCTCCGCCGACGAGATAGACATCTGTCTGTCTGTTCGCGATAAACTCAAAACTACTGCACCGATTTTCATGCTGTTTTCACCAATGGACACAGTGGTTCTCGGGGAAGATTTTAGTATATAACTAGCTGTTAACACAAATGCGTTAAGTTCGGAATAAATCAAGGTATGTTTATTTCTGCAGTCTTGATACAAACACGTAAGTATTTATAGTATATTATATTTAACGACCGGCCCGTTAACTAATAGTAGTTTATGCAACTGTCATATAAGAAGGGGTATTAAAACACGAGAGTCTGTTTATCGCATGAGGCGAAGCCGAATGCAATAATAGGTTGACTCGAGTGTTTTTATACCTAAGTTATATGCAGTTGCATATAACTTAGGTATTGTATGCATACTCTACTTTATCTTCACTCATAGGAAAAATTGAAATTAAACAAAGTACCTAGGTAGGTTACAAGGGCGCCATTTTTTTCACAGTTCGAACTGCGCATGCGTGTGCCTTATTCAGCCTAAAACCTTAGACTAGTTTAATGAATAAAAAATCCGTTCCCGCAGGGGGAACGCACAGGTAGATTTCGTGAAGCAATTAATATTATTTTATATAGAGAACTACGGACTCCCACGCCGAGCGCATTTTTAACATGTTTAATTTTTTTTCTCGAAAACGGTAACTTTTAGCGAAAAACTTTTCAGACATTTATTTTAGACTTAAAAATGGCCTATCGATTAAAAATGTTTCCTACAGCAAGAATGTACACCGTGATTTTTTTCCCGAAAAATTTTGGTTTTTCCCCCTTCCACTTTTAGTTAAAGTTTTAATCTTATAGGTTTATAATTAAAAGTTGTTGGTATTCATGTAAGTATACTATGGGATACAATTAGAACGGTTCGAATATCTTTCATGGAACGTGAAATTTTGAGGAAAAACTGATTTTATAAAAAGTGAGGCCCTACCGTCCCCTTAGGCCGGATTCCACCCGTTCACGAACTTAAACTAAGTTTACACCCAAGCATTTTTTGACCGCAGTTTGAAAGCGATCGGGGCAAAAATGCGACCGTGAGAGTGCCGCAAATTTTGGGAAGTGGAACCATACATACATATATACATACATATATATATATATATATATATATATAAACTTTTTGACCAGTGGTCATTTCGGACTCAGGGGGTCATAACTAGACCTCCTATGAAGATTTTTTTTTAAAATTCGACAGTAGTCAAGAAACCAATAGGTAGATTGATTTCGGGGTGTGTGTTGGGTAACCTCCTCGAGTGTCGCTCCGATTCCGATCCCGCTGCAGTCCGGGGGGAACGGAATCGGAGCGGCCGGTACACCCTGGGCGGCGGTCAATGGCTTCCCCTTCACCCCTTCATAGGGTTGGCATTGATCGTCGGCCAATACCCAACGTGGCGACAACACATCGCTCTTCGTACTCCTCTGCTTTCAGAGGAGACAGGATGAGCGATGCTGTTAGTGGTGAGATGGCCCAGGGTCAGCCGGGGTGAGAGGGATATGCTCTATGGGTAACCTTACACCCCGGCGTCTGAAGGCCCGAGACGGCGTGCGGTTTTAGTCGGTGCAAGCCCGACATAACCACCCCCGCTGTCCGGCGGGGGGGTATCCGAAGGGATTTCCGCACGATAAAAAAAAAAAAAAAATAAAAAAAAAAAAAAAAAAAAAAAGGTAGATCGATTTCATCGAAATCTACCTAAAAGATAGCGATACTATAATGAGTTTTATGATACAGTTGGCGGTACTATAATAAGTTTTATTTTTAATTTTATGTATATGCGTTTATAAAGTGCGTATGTATAGAATTGTCTTTGAATTCGTAATTCGAATTTTTCGATTTGAGTGTAGATAAAATATAGTATAAATACTTGGGGTGATCTAGTATACTCGTTTTACATTGACAATTCGTTCGAAATAGAGAAATTATATGTTATATCGAAATCAATTCTGCCCAATTCCTTAATATAATAGCGTTATGATATTCATAATGAAATGTTTATGCGTCTGTAATCAACTATCTTTTAGACGTGGGTGACTCTGTGGAGTTTCGAGACTTTACTGCTTATTACCTTTCAGGTATAGCGTGATGAGTTGTAGTCCGGATTTTGACCATGTCTGAGTTCGGCTGAGCTACAAAATTTCGTAAAGATCTATCTTGTAATAATAAAGTTGTCATCAATAATAGTATTGGACCGATTTTGCTCTACTGCTCCTATCATAGCTATAAAAGCGTGACGATATATAGCACAGTTAATGACCATGCCCTAGAAGAATGTTCATGCAAAATTTTTGTCAAATCTGTTCAGTGGTTTTCAAGTGATGCTTGGACATCGACAATAAAAAGCAGACAAACAGACAAAAATTCTAATAATCACATTTTCGGCATCGGCATTGCTCCTGGAACACACATCAATTATTTTTTTGGCAAATTATCAATGTAGAGTTTTCACCTCGTTACGCTTTTATTACGATACTTATTACATAATTTAATTATTTCAACCGTACTCGGAGACTCCGTACTAAGAATTTCCTGCCGTCCGCTACGTTGAGCGGGGCTGTTTCGTGTAAATACATAAAGCAACGCCGCGTTAAATGGGTCGCTCGTCACACGAATTATGGTCGGATTATGTTACAGACGCTCGCACCGGGTTCCGCATTACGCAGCGGGCAGCCTGAAGAAAATCCTGACCTGGGAACCGAGGCTATGACACCTCGTGTTAGGTTCATTTCTAAACCTCATCTCAAGGCTATGCATGGTTGGTGGGACGAGTCTGCTAAAATCCCCTTTATGCATCTATTCAGCGTGAGCCCTCAGAAGGTTTTTCTTGAAATTTTTATTAAGGCATAGTGTGGAGAGTTCGCATATTTCGAGTGCTCTCAGTCAGACAGTCATCTCTGCATATAACGGCACTCGTGTCCAAATACTAAATTGTGTTTCTCTGAGTACACCATATTTTGGAATATAATACTTTCACTAAAATTCGAAGATGTCGGTTATAATAATAGTGAATAATCATGGTAAGCAGGGAAATTATTTTGTTTGCTTTTTAATACCCCCCGCCCCAGTCAGCGGGGGCGGTTATGTCGGAATCGCACGCTTTACAATGTCCATCAGGCATTTCCCTCGCACCCCGGCTGACCCAGGGCCAGGTTTCGAGATGGCCCTCTCGGGTTTGGGGCCAGCTTCTGCCAAAGTGACAGGCGGCTCCACCGGTCACCCCCAGGCCTGCGCTCATGAAGGACGGCGGTCGTTGAGCGACCTTCGACGCCTGAGTCGCCTCCGCGCCTCGCGGGTTTTGCAGATCGGGAGAGACCTGGATCGAACCCGGACCCGCTCCGCCGTCTGCTTCTCCAGCATTACTTGCCCGCAGAAGGAGGGAATCAAGAACGAAGAATACCATTAGATATAGGTGCCAACAGTGCTATAACGGTGGACGTCAATAAATGTACCTATATCTACTAGAGAAGCTGTTTGGAATAAATATTGTGTCACGGTTCAGTGGTGAGGCGGGAATGAAATTTGAATTTCGAATTTAAAACAGGATGCAGAAGCTAGAGAAATCAGATAATGAATTTTGAGATCTATCTGTATAGTCATAGCGCTCCTTGGCCAATCAAAAAAACCAATAAAAGGACTGGTGAACCAATGGCATGGGCCCTTTGAGCCCGAGATTAAGTTTATGTAGGATCTATGATTGATGGGAGACGGCAATCGGGAGAGACAAAGAGACGGGTTTTCACCCGTAACTACGCATCTAAAGTACATTGTCAAGATATTTATCCCTGTCTAAGTATACTAGAGTCGTATATAGAGAAGTTTTTATTTTATTTTTTGTTTAAAGAATATCGGTAACCGAAATTACTAGTATTTCCCCTAACCCCTCCATCTAAGCTGAATTGCTTCTTAGGAGTGAGTTCACGTCGGTAGTGTAATGGCCCAGATTCGAACCCGGGCACCCGAACGTGAGGCCAACTCCATAACCATTAAGCTACTGACGCTTAAACGTATATACTTAGTTATGGTATAGTTAATAAGTACTAATTATAGCGCCAAACACTCTTAAACTTATTTAGTAACTTAGCAATTGGTAGATTGCGCGCAGTGCCCGTCAACAAGAAAAAATTGTACAGTAATTTGTTCGTAGAAGAGTCTAGACTCATCTAGAAAGAAATACACTGTGTCTAAATCTAGCAACCTCTTGACCTTCAGTGCATGATTACCTGAGGCCTGAGGTCACAGTCAAGTCGAACCTCAACATTTCGAAGAAGGGTACCGGATCTTTTATCTGGAAATATTTAAATACTTTTTATTGGGGGACAGATATTTCATTGGCACCACAACCAACACCATCATTCTCCGTACCTCGTAGAACACGATAAGCCGTGAAAGGTCCCGGGTGTCTTTCGAAAATCTGTGGCATTCGTTACGGGTAGTCGGAGCACTGAAAAGTCCGACAACCCTGGCCTGTAGACAAAGAGACATTCTATTAGTGGAATCGCTTCAAAGCGACCACCTTTTCCACTGGTGTTATAACTAATAGAATGTAACTTTGTCTAACTAACTGGTCTAACTACAGAACTGCTATATCGCTAGTGGGTTGTGGAGGTCAGATGGCAGTCTCTTCACGGAAAATATTACAGTTTTGCCGTTTCGTAGTAAGAGTTGGGCAACAGGCTTGGAGGATGGTTTTTCGGTCGCGTTTTAATTCGATTCATGTCATTATAGCACTTACAGTTACATATACTCACGCCTTTTTCCCTCCAGGGTAGGCAGAGACAACAGATCGCCATCAGCTTCTGTCCTTAGGTACATACTTCACGAGCTTCCTTCACTGTCATTAAACTATTCATGCAAGCCCGCCGGTTTCGAGTGCTTTTGTTCACAAGGGATGGAAGATACGATGGAGATATTGAAAGAAGAGTGACTGCAGAAAATCGCGTGAATGGTGCGGTACACTCCTTCATGAGTGGTCAGTCAGTACCGAAAAAGGCACGACTGGCGGTTTATAACGGCGTGCTAGTCCCCACATTAATGTATGGAAGTGAAAGTTGGGTATGGCAGAAAAATCATGAAAGTAGAGTGAATGCAGTGGAGATGCGGTCATTGCGTAGTATGTGTGGAGTAAGGTTGGCTGATAGGAAGATGAATACAGATATACGAGAATGGTGTGGCCTGAAAGATAATGTTGTTACAAGAATTGAAAAGGGTATGGTAAGGTGGTTTGGGCACTATAGGAACGAATGAGTACTGAGCGAATGAAACACCAAGTATATAAGGCAGATGTGTGGGCAGGCAAACCGAGGCCGACCTCGCAGGACACATACTGATCAAATTATTAAGGTATTGAAAAAAGGGCAGGTCAAAAGCACTTACAGCTGCCACTATATAATGTTTCCTCTGAGTAGTTCCGCTATTACTCTCTGAATCTCCATGCACATGAGGAAATGCTCCTTATACTGTAAATAATACAAATGCTCATATTTAGGGCACGTCAATCGGAATAGACTTTACCCCACTGGATGGTAAGAACAAGAAGCTGTAAGGCCTTCCGCTGCCTTGTACGTGCGCAAGCATGCGGGCGCCCGCACTGCGTGCTATTTCGTGCAAATAAATAGAGTAGATGAACAGAATGAAGGTTACAATTATTGCTACCAAGAGTAGACAATGCAATGATGGTGGTCCTCAGTTTGTCTCGATAGATGATTTTCCGCGCCCTGTTCAAAGGACTATTTTGAGGAAGAGGGGAACACGAAAGATATAAACATAATTATGTCGGTAGGTGTTGAGAGGTAGTGGTTGAGAAGTCGGCCTTACAAACGAGATAACTTGGCGGTAAGCAGTTACCACCAAGCGGGCAGTGTCGCCAACGTTTCCGACTTAATTTCATGAAAAGAAGATAATTAGATATACTTACTATAGACCAAGCATATATTATATCAAAGGAGTTCTTCATACCGTGATACAGCATCGAGTAATAGTCTGCGAGCAATGGCACATCCCAGGTGGATAAATAATTGCAGGTGTTGCTACATCCAGTTGCAGGATTGCTTTGAACTACGAAGAATTTTTTTAAATCTGCGAGTATTTTTTAAATGTTTGTAGCATTCAGGACACAAACTATGCGTACAAACGACAAGAGTTACAGCGTATGTGTTCACTTCTAGATTCGCAAGGCAATAAGATAGAGCCCGTAAAAAAAATCTGGCAATTAAAACTTAAGTACAGATTTTCCTTTACGTTCGTCAGTAATTGCAATATTTGTGTTTTCAAATTGTGTCGGTAAATAAGATACTGCAACGAATATAATACCCTAAGATTACTGACAATATATAAATCGTCCTATTTATATTTTGAACCAGCTGTGCCCTGCAGTTTTATCCGCGTTTTAATTTGAAGGAAAATGTATATAACTTTCTTCTAGAACTGGGTTATAAAATACAAAAAGAATGTTTCAAATCCCACAGGTAGTTGGAAAGATATGTATTTGAACTGTTACTTTAGTGTATCTCAATGGTCAAACAAACAAGCAACATTTCCAGCTTTAATATTAGTATAAACTAAATCACGTTGTACTGCTATTTTAGCGTAGGTGTGCTACTTTAAGAAAAAAGGCCAAATGCAGTTACGCGATCAAATTGTGACAAAAAGAAAATTAGATATTTATCAGCTGCTGCCCACGCCTTCGCCCACGTGGAACTTCATTATAGCGGAAAATTGCTATTTCCCGAAATATAAAGTGTAGGTTAAAAGCATCTCTATTTTAACAAAATGGTGCAGCGGTTTAAACGTGACTATTCTGACGTGAGATACATTCAAAAAATCTATACTATTATAAAATTGCACAGAAACATTTACATAAGAGATATTAAAAAAATAAATTATATAGGGTTATGTTAAATGAACGATTCTGAACACAATTTATTTATTTTTTTGAATTCCTATCTGTTTTTCAATACGGTTTTTAAATTCGAATAGAAAGTATTAAAAACTGCCGTATGTTTAATTGCAAATGGTTAAGTAAAACCGGATCTTTGACAAAAAAAAAACCGACTGACCGTTTTCTGTGTCATTGCTGTTAGAGATTACGTAATATTCGTACTTTGGCCCTAGGTATTTTTTTTTTCCATGTTTTTACAATACATAAAGTTTCTAGTATTGGCTATGATAATCACATTAGAACCACGTTAACGAATATTTCTGTCATCATTACTATTTTAGGGTCTCTTCTCCTCATAGTGTGATGTCTTATTTTTTTAAATTTATTTAACTTTATGTACGTGTCATGGAACTAATAAGTACTATACGTACAACCGGAATGTGCACTGATCTAGGAAAGCGGTCCGAGAGAGATAGCGACTAGGAGGTGCTTGTTTCTCACTCTGCACACGCTTATAGTGAGTGCACATTCCGGTTGTACGTATAGTACTTATTAGTTCCATGGTACGTGTAGATCGAATCTATGCTCAATTTATGTTAAAATGTAAGCAGATTGTAATAACAGTAAACAGTATTACTAAATTAATTTGCTCTGCTTACTTGCTGTGTGACTGGTATAGGATTCCCCACGTAAAAAAAAGGATGGATTGGGGTCTATGATGGCGCTACCAAGACCCTAGGGGCCAAGTCAACCTCACCTGCAAGCCGATCGATTGAAGGACAAGGCTCTGGTGTAGCCTTCCCTCCCGGGGTTGGCGGTTTAATCGGCAATCGCTCCTATAAATCCAAGATAAACCAAATTATGTTGGAGTACGAAAGCGAAACCCGGGCTCCCAGTGGAATCTTTGGATGCATTATTTATACCCGTAACGAATGCTGAGATAGTCCATTGAAATGTTAAAAATTAAGGACCTAATATTGCAATTTTTAGAGGACGCAATTTTATGTTTGGGGTTCATTAGTAGCTTAACTCTTTGTGGGGTTGCCGCCCTTGTCCGCCAGTCACCGTCTTAGAAAAAACATGTCCCAAAAATAAAATTGCGTCCTCTAAAAAATGTAAAGCTTATGTAACATTTCAATGGACAGATGTTTGTATGGCAACCGGAACCGACGCCTTAACGTGCTCTCCACGTCTCACGGGGGTAAGATATACCCCTCTAAGGTTTGTCATCCTTGGCATCATCTGGCGAAAATTATCGCTTATATTTTTTACCAGCAGTTGCCCGCGGTCCCGTTCCCGTAATCCATGGGTAGGTTCCCATGGATTACGGGATCCTAGGGATAAAAATAGCGTATGGGTTATTCCAGACTATAATCTATCCCTGTACCAAATTTGAGCCAGATCCGTTCAGCCGTTTGAGCGCGATTGAGTAACAAACATCCATCCATCCATCCAAAGTTTCACATTGATGACATTAGTGGGATTTATTTATTTTTATAACAAGGAACAATATAACAACTAGAGCCAAATTGGGTCGATGATAACTGGAAAAGTAGCTGTGGCGCAGCCATCAACGCCACTCCCCTCTGATAAGAAGGTGGATTGTTGATAAACTTGATTATACAATAATAAAAAATAATAAAAAAATGCTGTTATTAATCTATCTAGCCCATTTTTTCCTCTGTTCGCAAGATTCTAACTTTCTCAGGAATCCAACTTTTTAAACATTCATACAAGCCTTCGCATGAGTACAACTTATTTTTATGTGTACTTTTATTAGCACTATTCCAACTTTTATTTAACTGTATAGTTAAAGAGGAAAGTGGTTTTTAAAATTAAACAAGGATGTTAAAAAGACGTAACTACGGCAATGCAGAGTTGGTCTCTTTATTTTACTGACGACTTACTGTGCAAAATAGTATAATCATAATCATACATACTAATGCCGAGATAAAATTTGGCCTTGGGATTTGCCCAGGCACATTTCTACGGATGTTTTTTATGCACTTATGCATAAGAAAGTCGCTTGTATTCTCCAACGAGTGACACAAAGAGAGAGCGATGACAACATTGTCATTTGACTCTCGGGTGATGGTATAGGGTTCACGAAATAATTAATAAGTGATGTAAAGTAATAACGGTTTAATAAATTAACTTATTTTAATTGTATGTAGCGTTTATGTACACCATGTGATGTCCTGGTTACATTTTGCCTGATACCACATGTGTTGGAGATAGTTCACATCTTGCAAATCCTTTGGCACTGATTTTGGTATCGCGTCTGTATCCTGAAACAAACATCATTTAAAGCGGGATTAGGCGTAAGACTCAAAGATAAAAATCATTTATACTTGTAGCTATGTGGTACCAAATAACTCATTGCAAAGTTAAGCAAAACTAGCTAGGTTAGTCTAAGGATGGTTGACACATTGAGACCCTTCCGTGTCTCAGAGAGCACGTTAAGTTGGCGACGGCTTTTTGCTGAACTTGATGTTTGCCGTGAAGCGACAGCCATTTGACCGCCACAACCCATTGGCGATATCGTACTTGATTTAGCTGTCGAACTTTTTATAGCTTCAACTACACGTAATGAATACCACAGATGTTCGTATGGCAACTGGAACCGACTTACCGTGCTCTCCGAAGCACGAAAGGGTCTCAATGTGTTGGGGTGCTTGGTTGGGGACCTTCACGCGGTGCACCCTGGGCAACGGAGACGGCAGCGCCTCTCTCCTAGGGTGGGAGAGACGCTGCCGCCTACGGCCAACTCCGACCGAGGCGAGGACGGCCCTGTTGAGGGCTGTTCGGAAGCTTTCCACGTGTCCCTCTGTGTAGCAGATGGCACGGTGGAGAGCAAGTAAGGGGGCCATCTCGAAACCGGAGATGGCCCAGGGTCAGTCGGGGTGCGAGGGATATGCTCTATGGGTAACCTTACACCCCGGCGTCTGTAGACCCGAGACGGCGTGCGGTTTTAGTCGGTGCAGGCCCGACATAACCGCCCCCGCTGGCCGTCGGGGGGGTATCCGAAGGGATTTCCGCACGAAAAAAAAAAAAAAAAAGGGTCTCAATGTGTTAAGAGTGGTCATCCATCCTGGGACTTACCTGAATAGTATTGCTTAACTTTGCAATGTGTTAAATTACTTGGTTACCACTTAGCCACGAGCCCCTCAGCAGCAGTCTCTGATCAACCTGGTCGATAGATCCTCTTCTTTCATCGGAGGAATATCACACACCATAATTCTTACCTCAAGTTGGGACATGGCCGCTGGAACAAGTCTTCTAAAGTCTCCTCTATGTAAGTATTCACTATGAGCCTTTAGTAGGCTGTTCTTTAGTTTGTTATCAAGGCATGGCTTGCAGAGTTTGCAGAGTGGAAGCGCTGCGCAGTCCTCGTTGCAAACTGTGGCACATTGTTCACCGAATACTGCAATGTGCTTCTGTGACGTCACCATGTCGTTGGCTTTATTACTGAAATATTAGAAATATGTGAATGTTTACTTTTCAAGAAATGACATTCTGAAACATTCTGGAAAAAGTTAACATCTAAGCTGGGATTTCTTTTCACGATGGTCTCTTCTATGGGGGATACCTACTCTGTCAACTGGGCTAGCTGGACCTGGATACTGAAACCTGGAAATTTTAAAATTTAATTTAAAACTTATTTTGAAATTAACTTTCAATTGGTGTTCAAATGTATCAGTAATAATGACAGAGGTTGATGTGTAATTTTCAAGGCCATAAATAAATATTTGCACTGAGCGAGAATCAAAGCCGCGACCTTAACGTAGCAGTCGAACTATCTTAGGATAAATTGGTTTTAAGTGTCTAAGTTGCTTGAAACAAGCTTTTTAATGACAGAAATATTGGAAATATAGTGAGCGGTAAACTTCTAGACAATGTAAGTACTCTAGCTGCGGCTTTTAGTAGATAGTGAAGGGCGCCAATTAACTAATCATAGATTAGATTAAACCAAACACGGACTCAAAGGGCGTCATTGGTTGATCAGTCCGTTCTTTGGCACATGCGTGAACTTTCCGACATTTTTGTTCAAGATGTTTGTATGTACGGCACTTATATCTAGTAAAGTCAGGACAGAAACATATGGAGGGCTATTGTCTCTGCTTGTACCTGAGGGACGAAGGCGAGAATATTCAGTCTATTCTCTGGAAAAAAATCGTACACTATATTTGACGGCAATGAACAGACGTAATTCACAACCTCATATCTTATAATAGAACATCTCACTACATTTCTTATGAATAGGTACGCAAATTGTAATTCTCACCTCAGATTGGCACCATTTGGCTGTCGCGAGATGCCCGTCAGCGAGAACAGATTGTAAAGAACTTGTTCGTATAGCAAGGCATTTTTAACAAAATGCGACGAATCTAAGTTCGGAGACATGTTGGCTTCTAGTAAATACACTTTTAAGTCTTCATCTAGTATTAAGTCAAACCTCATCATTTCGAAGAAGTTATCTTTGGAAGGGTAGCGTTTGGTCTGAAAACATTCGTATATTGTTTAGGGCGCATCCATTAATTACGTGGCGCATTTAGGAGAAATCATCCAAACTTACGTGGGTGAGAGGGATATTTTTTTTGGCCAGAACAGATTATAAAGTACTTCTTCATAGAGCAAGGAGGTTTTAAGTAAAATGTGCTGAATGGAAATCCGGAGACATGTTGAACTTCTAGTAAATCTAATAAACTTTCGCGTTCCATGGTTGTAACGGTTTCGTTACACTACAAACATAACATCAAGGATAAACACTAATGATCTCAAAACAATACTACAAATATATACATATATTAAAATAATACAAAAATATTTAATAAATATTAATTCAGAAGCAAACCCACGGCGCACGATACGTTATGCATATTACTTGAATTCCTACGCTTTGAGTGAATGCAGGGAACCGGTTTATGCAAGTGAACGCAGGTAGCAGATCGCGTCGACATCACTCATTAGCTATTCTGGCTGTGAAGACTACCTACTTATTTTGGTACTGTACCTACCTACCAAGTAACTTCTAGCTCAGTTCAATTCGAAGGTTCTAATAAACCTAATTTATAATAAGTATAACTTCTGATTGTGTGGATCATCCCCTTATTGGGTGAGTGTTGCATTTACTATGTGGTAATAATTAATAATTGTAATCCTTTATTAGTGTACTGTGTAAATATAAGTTCATCCATAGTTGTTGACTGCCTCACCACTGAGCACCATACCACGCCATCTGCTTCTGCTTAGCACTTCTTGTGTAGTCTTAGCGGGTTCGCGATGTCGCAGTCGACTATTTATATCGGATGGATTATAAAACGTCCGGATGGAACATATTCCGGGGCCCACCTACCCGGCACCCGGAATACAAGGGACCCTCCTACTGGGGCCGCTGCTTGCCATTACAGGTGACCATCTCCGTCTACTACTGCCTACCGCTACTGGCCGAACGGCCTCTGCCTACAGCAATTCTCTGCTTACCTCGCGCGGCTGCTACCGGGACTGCCAGGAGGCTAATGCAGGGCAGTGGCTTTCTATATCCGGTTTCACTATTTGGTTTTGAGCGAATACGGAGCCACCCAACTTCTATGAGTTGCTGTATCGAGAATTATATTTCTACTACTCTAAAAGGTGTTATTTTTTCGGATACCTACCTAATAGACAAAGGTTACATTGGCGCCCAACGTGGGGCTTAGCCAACAAGGGACCCTCCTACTGGGGCCGCTGCTTGCCATTACCGGTGACCATACAATAATATATACATATAACATAAACTCACGCCTATATCCCCGAAGGGGTAGGCTGAGGTGCTAGCACCCACGTTTCGCCAGTTTATGTTTTTAGGTCCCAATGTAATAAACCGGGCACTTATAAACCTGCGATAAATACACACAACTTCGAAAAGCATCGAAAAGTCATTGGTGTGTGCCATGGTAATACCTTTTTTTTTTTTTTTTTTTTTATCGTGCGGAAATCCCTTCGGATACCCCCCCGCCGGCCAGCGGGGGCGGTTATGTCGGGCTTGCACCGACTAAAACCGCACGCCGTCTCGGGTCTTCAGACGCCGGGGTGTAAGGTTACCCATAGAGCATATCCCTCGCACCCCGGCTGACCCTGGGTCATCTCACCACTAACAGCATCGCTCATCCTGTCTCCTCTGAAAGCAGAGGAGTACGGAGAGCGATGTGTTCTCGCCACGTTGGGTATTGGCCGACGATCAATGCCAACCCTATGAAGGGGTGAAGGGGAAGCCATTGACCGCCGATCAGGGTGTACCGGCCGCTCCGATTCCGTTCCCCCCGGACTGCAGCGGGATCGGAATCGGAGCGACACTCGAGGAGGTTACCCAACACACACCCCTGCCATGGTAATACCTGGGATCGAACCCGAGACCTCGTCTCAGCAGTCCTTTACCCATACCACTAGGCTACCGCGGCTATTACTTATACGGATTATTACGGATATTACAATAATATTAACGGGAATTAAAGAGATGATGGTATTGGTATATACATACCTTTGAATTGCCTGACGTTTCGACAAGGATCTATACCATACGTGGGACACTCAGAAAGTTTTGCGAAAATAAGAAAAAGTGTTCTATAGGTAAATATTTTTTTATTAAATCTTTTCAAAGTACTCTCCACCAGCCTCTATACAAAGTTTCATGCGTTTGAACCAGTTTTCAAAACACTTTTTCCAATCCGCCGCAGATACCTCGTTTACAGCCTGCTCAAACGTTGACAGCGCATCTTCCGGCGACGAAAATTGTATACCTTTGAGCAGATTTTTTATTTTCGGGAATAAAAAGAAGTCGCACGGTGCAAGGTCAGGGCTGTAAGGAGGGTGACCTAAGAGTTTAACCGGAGTGCTGTGCAGGAAGTCCCTCGTTTTAAGCGCGGTGTGTGCGGGCGCGTTGTCATGGTGGAGTAGTATCCCGCGGAGCCCTGTGTTTGGTTGCTTGTAGCTCACTACAGAGAAAACTTCTGCCAAGCATTTGGTAGTGTACCATTCAGCGTTGATGCTTCTTTGATTTCGTAAAGGGATTGATAACAAGTAGCCAGACAAATTGAAAAAACTCGCGATCAAAATCTTCCCTCCGCTTCTAGATCGCTTCACTTTGGTAGGTGTTGATTCGTTTTGAAACACCCAAACCGTCGACTGGCGTTTTGTTTCTGGATCATACTGATAAATCCACGACTCATCACCTGTAATGATGTCATAAACACGCCGAGACGCGCCTGCTTCAAACTTGTTTATCATATCACGACACCATTCCACCCGGGCCTGCTTCTGAGCATCGGTGAGATTGTGCGGCACCCAGCGTGAAACTATCCTTCTCACGCGAAGATGCACGTGTAGAATCTCGTGAAGGCTTCCCGATCCAATCTGAAGAATGTGCTGAATCTCTTAATATGTGACTCGTCTATTATCTTGGATTAAATTTTTCACTGCTAGCACGTTTTCTTCCGTAACAGCCGTCAAAGGGCGACCACTTCTTTCTTCATCCTCCAAAGTCAGTCGACCGCGCTTGAATTCGTTATACCAACGATACACGGTCGCCTTGGAAAGGCCTTCATCCATGAATGCCATTTGAAGTCTATCGTACGATTCGTCTGGTTTCAGGCGACACTTGAAATCTTAGAAAATCATAGCGCGAAAATGTTCCCGACGCAGATCCATTTTTCAATGAGACACAATAATTGAAATTATCTTGCAAAAAATGCAGAGAGAAATTTTGAAATTGGAAAGTACTTATTTTTACTCATAAATAATCATATTTTAGAAATAGATTATAACTGACTAGTCTCTCATATATAAAAACTTTTTTTCGCAATACTTTCTGAGTGGCCTGGTAATCGCGTTAATCCCCGTAAACCATATTGTGTATTGATGAAGTTATTTTGTGAAGGCTACTCTTTTGGTCTGGAAACATTGAAATATTGTTTAGAGCGTTGTCCATAATTACGTGAGGCATTTAGTAGGAGAAGCACTTGTATTCGGCGAGCTCCCATGAAAGGTTTAATGACACTAGAGGAAACCCGTGAAGTGTGAGAACAGACGCAGATGGTGCGTTGTTGTCTCTACCTGTCCCAGAGGGAAAAAGGCAGGAGGGTCTTGACAGATATCCTTTAATTAAAAAAAAGTAAAATTGCAAGAAAACTAAGTTTAATTTAGGCGATTGGTACACTGCCCCGTATTACGCAGCGTAGCTCGGGAGTGCATTGTCTGAAGTAGCTTGTATCTCTCTTTGCATTGAAAACACGTGTAGTGCAACACACAAAAACGCATTCACGTGCAGTTTATTAAGCAGTAACTCCCGCGCTACGCTGCGTGATGCGGGGCATTATACCAACCACCTAAGGAAAGCATGAGAGTTCCAAGCGGCACTCACACATCTAAATCGCCACACGTAATTACCGGAAGCTCCCTTATCCTTCAAGAACAGCTGGTATTTAAGTAACCTAGTTGAATGTGTAATTAATGTAAATGGAATAAAAATATATCTGAGTTTCTGGTGGATGTTGAAACACAGAATAGATAATATAAGTACTGACGGTAGAACGGAATTCGTTTTTGGGTCATCTAAACAGTAAGTATAAACGTGACATTTTTTTGTGAGCTACCCAATCTCTCTTTTTTTTAAATATTGATAGGCTGACGTTTGACCACTGTCTTACCGTTTTAAATTATATTTATCTTATCGTAAATGATGATGTAAGCTACGATGAATCAAGTTTGCCTAGAAGGAACCTATTCACTCGAGACTTGAACGGTAAACATACAGATCATGTAGAAATGTCCATTTAACGGTAACATGCTCGAACTCTATTACGTGAAGCCAAAATTATGGTGGGCGTAATGTGTGTGGTAATGTACCTCTGTCTGTTATTTGGGGATATACAGGTATAAATATATGAATGGACAAAACTAATTTCAAAGTGTTTTATATGATCTGATATTTTTTAGTACTGTTATGTTTCTTTCTATCAAGTTCACTCTTGTGTGTTCCCGAAGGGCCGAGTTGTTTAATCTTACATTTCACCAACTATATTTTAGATCCAATTTAAGAATTAGTCCAATGTCTACCCGGACATCATTCCTGCTGTTATCGGTAATTTCTTACAAAAAATCCTAATAATATTATTTATATTTTACTAACAATCTAGCCCGAGAATCGAACCCGGGGCCTCACGGTTCTACACAGACATAAGCGTAAACTTAGTTGGGATCTGCTTCTCGATCTAACTATGAAGCGGCTGAACTTGCAATATTTTCGATAATTTAATACCGAAGATCTGTAGTTAGATCAGCTGTCAGACTTTTTAGGTCTCAAACTACTCATAACGTCAGCGACGTCGTCGACGGCTTAAGGTGCTCTTCAAGGCACCGAGGGGTCTTGTTTCAATGTGTTAAGAATGCTCACCCATCCTAAGACTGACCTAGCCAGTATTGCTTAACTTTGCAATATGTAAACCTACTCCGTTACCACTTAGCCACGAGCCGATAAAACGGGGTGAATAGACTAATAGAGATCAAGGGGTGAACCCAAATAAAACTATGGACTAATAATGAACAGACCCATCAAATATCTGATTTGGTACAGTCAATGGCAAAAGTAGCTTAACAAATTCTAATTTATTAATCACTTTAGCTCCTAAACCTTTCATAAAATAAGAAACAATATATTTCAGTATTTTAACTTTATCCTCTGGGGATCATAAAACTACATGTATATTAATTATAGGGTATTCATATTCCAATGTTAACAACGATTGTAAATATTTAAGTGTTAATCCACTTTTGTCGTTGACTGTTTTTGTTAGAAATATTGCAGGAATAAAATCTAATGACCATTTTATTCACCCCTAGATCGCTATTCACCCCCTTTTAGGTCATCGTATATATATATATATATATATTTTTTTTTTAAAAGTATATTAGTAACCGAAATTACTAATATCCCCCCTAACCCCTCCAGCTAAGCTAAATTGCTTAGATAGGTACTTACGGCTGTCACTATGTAATGTTCCTTCATGATAAGTATCTCCGCTATAGCTTTTTGAACCTCCTCCCACATGGTCGAAGGGTCTTTACCCTGTAATACAAGAAAGCAATTTTTAATATCCAAACTCAGCAAACCTGGTAATACGGGTTCTAGAATATGGATAAACATACTTAGATATAATTCAGACCGACATATTTTCATGCATGCCTTCGTAAGACCTGAATTATACAGATAAGCCAAGAAGCATAAAGCGAACTTAAGGCATGTATAAGGCGTGGCACGGACGCCTGCGTTTTAAAACGCTACAAAACTAACTGTTGCCTGCGGCTTCATCCTCGTGGAATTCTGGTCTCATTCCCGCTTCCTATGAGATAGGCACCAAGGTATGAAAAGTAGCCTGCTTGTGTGTTATTCCAGACTATAATCTATTCCTGTACCCAAATTCGGCCGGATACGTTAGTATGAAGTTGTATGAAGCTGATGCTTCATACAACTTGTGTTCATAAGGTGTAGCGGAATCATACCTCTTGGTTGCCTCTTCCGCAACTATAAGCGATGTGTAAGAAGTTTGTGCTAGGGTCAAGCTAGAGGTGCGCAAGAGACATGCTATCGCGACAAAGTCAGTCTGTATAATGGCACATCGTACCGTCTCCTCGCCTTAAGTTTGCCTTTCCTATATAATTCACGATGTAAATTATATATAAAAGGATTTCTACTTTCCCAGAGTTAAATTTAACGCGCGTGAATATCTCACACAGGCCATTAATTTTAACACACGAGTCCATACGGCGAGTAATATTCTTCAGATTGCGGCCAGATACTAAGCACCCTTGTGGTTTGAATAACAATGATCCTTACCTTAGATCTAACATATATGTCAAATGCTTCCTTCATGCCATGACCCAGTGCGTTAAATGGCATTGCCAACGATGGCACTTCCCATGTCGGCAGGTAGTCTTCTCTAATAACATACTTGTCCAAATCATTTGGGTTGAATGGGTAATATTTCGATGGACAGTATCTGTAAGAATAAAAGGTAAATCAGATTGGTCCCTGGTACTGCGCAGTTTGAAAGGAACTTCTTTCAATTAAACCTGTGGAAGGGAAGGCGAAGTGACTATTATAGGTACAATAGGATAGGGCTTAAGAATTTTTGGGACCTTTCTGAAGAAAGATTAAATCGGGGGTGTATCGGTATGAGTTTTAGGGCCTAAGTCAACCTCGCCTGCTAACAAAGTCAAAATAAGTCAAATCGGGTGAAAGATTCTGAGAGCGGACCCTGTGCGTCAAAACCCAAGCTTTGTTAGCCACCAAGCCTAACGTTATTATGATGAAGACGATGAACGACGATCGAAAAGTACCCCTTAACTCCTGCACGGGGTGTTACAAAGACACGTTTGATTCACGTTACTGATTCCTATTTTTTTTAAGTGGTTAATGTACTGATTCTAGAATTTTCCAAATATGTATAGTTCGATACAGAAAGCATATTGACAAGCATTTTAAAGCTAAAGTTAGAATAAATAAAGTTAAAATTAAAGCTTTCAGTTAAATAAAAAAAAACCGGCGAAGTGCGAGTCGGACTCGCCCATGAAGGGTTCCGTAGTAGCAAGTAACATAATACATAATCTTTTTTTTAATTTTTATATTTGAGTTGATTGAATGAAAGGTAAATGCGTTTTACGATTTATGACGTGTTAAATAAACTACTTACTAGATCTCGTTCAAACCAATTTTCGATGGAAGTTTACATGGCAATGTACACCATTTTTTTTTTGTTTTCTCTTAGTTTAGAACTTACAAGGCACATTTTACCACTTTGGAAGTGTATCTCGCGCAAACTATTCAGTTTAGAAAAAAATTACATTAGAAACCTCAATATCATTATTGAAGGCCTATCCATTGATACCCCAAAGGTATGGGGTATGATGAAAAAAAAAAATTGTTTCAGTTCTAAGTATGGGGGAACTCCCTAAAATTTATTGTTTTTTTTTCTATTTTTGCGTGAAAATCTTAATCCGGCTCACAGAATAAATCTACTTACTACGTTTCAACAGCATAGTTCTTATAGTTTCGGAAAAAAGTGGCTGTGACATACGGACGGACAGACACGACGAATCTGTAAGGGTTCCGTTTTTTGCAATTTGGCTACGGAACCCTAAAATATTTATGCGCCGAGAATTAAGCAACAAGGACAATAACTAAGGTCTGGTAAATATTACAATTATAAAACATAATATTATACAATACCAAAACCTATTTTTTTTACTTGAACCAACAATTTTTTTTTGTGTACGTAGACTCTTTCTTATTTGGTAAAAGGCAAAAAAAATATAGGAATTATAGCAGTGACCTCAGAAGTACTACCTATATCTACAAAAATGAACAACAACAAATGTTCAAATGGTTTTGGCTTTTAAAGATACCATCGGCTAAAAAGAAGTCGGTTTGTTTTATTAAATTAAGGCAACCTGGGCTCCCAAAAATGAAAATTCCTTCGTCCCCATACATTAAAAAATCTTTCCTCAAAATTTTCGGGATCTCTACATCTTCACATGTTTTAAATTTGCATTTAGATATATTAAACACATCCTTTCGTGCCGCGTACAGATAATTCTTTACTGAAGAAAATGGCGGCACATCCGCGTTGTTACTGGAATCAGAATCACTGGCTAAACCTCCCGTGCAACTATCATAAATTTCAGGAATTGACTTCCATTCAAGACGACAACGTTTCTTACAGGTGTCCATAGCTTGTATGGTTTTATTTTTAGAAAAAATAGGCTTGCACGTATGACTGCTTTCCCGTAATATCGTATCACTTTCCGCATTTAATGTACACAGGCGCATTACATCATTGGGCTTTATTTGCATAGCGCCAAATTTGAGTGCCAGTTTTATTCCTAGACTGGAAGTATTATTGCTATAACCAGCACGAAGTACCTTTTTCTTACCTTTCCTTCCAACTTCTACAAAGTTTAATTCGACGCTCCCTGTACTTGAAGTAGCCATTATATACGCACTTTTAAATTTTATATCAAATCAATCAATTAAAAATAAAATATTAATAAATTATTTACTTATACTAAAAAATAGATAGGTAATCGATGCAATATTGATTAGACTTTGACTTGACATTAGAGTTTTAATCATCTATTTTGTTGCGCAAGGAGTTTATATGCATTACAGTATTTTCTGTAGTATTCCTTCCTCAAACCGGGAGACGATCGAATGATAGATGATACGTAAGGAAAATGGTAGAATGTGGATTAAAATAGAACTCGCAAAAAAGTGAATATATAAATATAATATTAAGGAAAAAGATGAATGTATAAAAATAAAAATTCGGAAAAAAGTAAATTGGAAGATTACACATCTAGGACAATTTTAACTTCGGACTGTATCGCCGACTTCGGCACGGCACATTTATTCATGTGATGTAATTTTATATAATTCATTTTTATTTCTATGATCATATAATACAAATAAACATTACCTGAACAATACATCGCCTTTGTACCAATAGGCTCTCAAAGGATCCACTGACGTAATCACAACGTATACGCCAATATCAAACTTATGTCCGTCCACTAAAAACGGTTTTTGTATATACTCTTGTACAAAACTTTCTCCACTGGACACATCTATTTCACTCACGTTCTTCAAGCGCACACCTCTATGCATATTATGCTTCTCCAAAAATAAAGAGTTATTATTATTTTTAACGTATTTAAAAAAATCTTCTTTGTTCTTTGGTAGTCTGAAAGCTTTCGGTATATATTGAGAATCTGAAGTAGCTAAATGTACTTTACATGTAATAAAACCTGTTCCAGGGTAATGATTTACTCTCTGGTGAGGTTCAAGTTTCGAAAGAGTCTTCTGTAAAGGGGTGAAAGGGGAATCGTGAGACCATAGCAGATCCCACGAAGATCTGTTCGAACCTTTCTCGTACCCTAATCTCCCGAGCACTGAATGTACATGTTTCAGCAAACCATTTGTATTATCTACATCTAAATGGTTAGCGTACACCCAATATTTTGGCCTTTCTACACAATTTTCTTTGCTAAACCTTTGGTTTCGTTTAGCAATATTTATAATTTCTAATAATATACCGAGTGATACACCTATTATGCATACAAGTAGAAATATATTCGAGAATGAATCTTTTCTAAGGAAGTTATTTCGGGCGCTTTTCATTCTAACTGTTTCGGTCTCTGATTCATTTGATTTCTCCTTATTGATAATCTTTTGTGAGGATTCATTTATTTCTGCGTCTGGTTTATCAGTATCCTGAAAATAAACAACATATTTATGAATCAAATGAAATGATTTTTGATTCATGTATAATACAGTTTATGTTTTTATGTTCAAGTGAACACGCATAATGTGGACGTGGTAATACGTACATAACTGTTTCATAAGCTCTCTAATCAAATCAAATCAGTTTGTTTGACGAACTCGGTGGCGTAGCGGTAGTGCGCACTTAAATACGACTGCGAAGTCAAAATATGACAATTTAAACGTATCTGCAGAGTTTGGGTCTAGATAGCACTGTGTAATATGTCCTAAAATATTCATTTACTTATTTGCTATAATATGTGGAACAGATACAGGTAGTTTCGTCATATTCATCTGAATTCTACAGCATGAAAATTTCATATAAAATATACGATGGTAATATTGTAAAATATACATGTCAATATAAAATAATACAAAAGATAATTAAGCATACAAAAAATAGTAACTAAGTATTTCAATATGTATATTACGGTTAGAAGTTAATATGCGACTACGGCACACGCGCACGTTTCAGTTGCCTAAAAAATGTATTACGACGAATTTTGCAATAGGAATGTTTCAGCTTTGCAGAATATAATTTGTGTATTAGTAGTAGTATAATGACTGGCAAACTTCTTGACAATGTAATCTAACTGTACAAAGATTAGATTAAACCAATAACGGGCCCAAAGCGCACGCAACATTCTTTAATCTGTCCTTTTTTATTGGTTGTGTTGTTTTTGGATGGTCTGTAAAGTGCACCATACCCGTACTTTCCGAATTTTCTTCAAGATGTTTGTCGGCACTCATAGTTTGTAAGAGAAGCTCTATAATTCACTCACTCTCTATAATTTTCAATGGCATCCGAGGTGTCACTCCCGCGTTAACAGGGATTAATATGGGAAAAGGGAAGACCTTAAGCCTTTGACTGTAGCATACAGTTACTTAAAGTCACTGAGTGAGTATGCGGGATTTTCCCGGTCGAACCATGCTATTCGTGTTAGACATCTGATCTCTTCAGAGTACCGGCTTGCAAGTGAAGATGATCTCACTTGCAAGCCGGTACATGATTGACGAATGAAGATCTAGCGCAGGCCTTTTTTTTTCAGGATTCAGTACACAGTTCAGTCAGCAGTAGTTACCGTAAAACTCAAGAAAAATTCTAACTGCAAACTTTGGATACGATCGGGATTTGCGTTTGGATAAGAAAGAAGATTCTAGGACATATTAGGCGTCTACTTATCATACTATCAGAACATTAACTCCTGGTAACTAAATAACTTGGGACATAGCAGTTGAATGCTCTACCCACATGCTGTAGAGGTCATCAAAATAGGTACCTATCACTAGTATGCCCATGTAAATAGAATAGTTTGCTTGAACTATGAACATTGACTTACCAAGGCAAGACTTAAAAAGCCTGCAATATCTACGTTTGTATTTAATAATTGCTATCACTTACTTTGCCTTTATTATTATTATTATCCATATTTGTCAACACATTTATTATTTTTCACGATATTCGCGTATTATTTTCTATTTTTTTTTGCCGCGCAAACGCACCGCGTACGAATACAAACTCAAGTGAAGTACAAATTGAATGAGATTTCTCGTGAGTAGTAGAGCGAGATGGTTGATTTGCAAAAAGCTAGTGTGTTAGAAAGAGTCAGTGGACACTTTCTAAAACATGGTAAACCAGTATGGGAGCCTTTTAAGGTCACATCAGCATAATAGTATGTGAACACCGTTGTAGTACTTATGTAATAGCATTATGCCGTTTGATTTATTCACTGCGATTCAGTGGATATCCTAACCTACTTCCGACTCCTACGAATATTCATAAACGCGAAAGTTTGTCTGTATGTATGTTTCTTACTCTTTCACGCAAAAACGACTGAACGGATCTGGCTGAAAGTTATCTATTTTATTTATTTAAGGGCTAGATTAAGGGGTCTGTAATAAGAATAGCTACTTTTTAGACCTGGAATAGGTTCCCATGTGACGCGGGAATGGGATCAGAAATCCACGCGAGTGGAGCCGCGGGCAACAGCTAGTAATCCATAAACAAGACTATCAATTGACACTTTTTTAGGTTTATTTCCATCCAGTAACACCCAAACGAGTAACCTGGCAAGATAGTTTCTGTAATTTGCAAATTATTAGTTTAAATGTAACCGAGAAAGATGAAGTGGACTTTCAATAACGTTTTTTTTTTAAAAACATTATTTAACAAATTTGACTAAAGTATGAGGTTACAAAGGCGAAACTCACATGGCGAATTCAAGAAAGCTCTTTATAATATGTCACAGTCAAACCTCTCAGTCAAATCAGTCGAAAGTACTTTAAACCATTGACTTCTATGTATAATGTAGTATATAAAATTTTACTGGTGGTTGAAATTTGGTGACACAAATTTGTCACATAATTCGGCCCGGTAGGTACCTACACCCCGGCGTCTGAAGACCCGAGACGGCGTGCGGTTTTAGTCGGTGCAAGCCCGACATAACCGCCCCCGCTGGCCAGCGGGGGGGTATCCGAAGGGATTTCCGCACGATAAAAAAAAAAAAAAAAAAAAAGGTACCACCGTGCACGATTGCGAAAAACCCTCCATAGTAATCCAATTTCGGTTTGATTGCGTTTAGGGGTCAGCAAGTGCATAGCCGGGCAGGGGGATTGTGGTCGCAGCACTAGTGGGACCGGTGGATGTCACGCGGTGCTGCGACGACAATCCTCTTCTGATGAGGCCGTCAAGCTGAGTGCCACCATTGTTAACATGGTACGTGTATGTAATGGTGACCCTCTTTCCTGAGACTTTTCCTTCAGCTTACCATCAGGCAAGGTGAAGTCAAATTCACGTGTCCTAAATATATAAACAAAAAAATTTCAACTACCACTTTTTGACAGCAAGCAGTCGTTTTACGGGCTTATGTTTAAACGTGCGTGTCTGGACACTGTTGGTAAATTTTCCGAAACGAAAAAATTTTGCGCGCTTGAATCAGTTTTTAAGTATAATACAATTTTATACAACATACAATACCAACTAGGTAATACTACTATGGCGAAAGACCACAAATCAGCCACATGTTAAGTTCATACAGATGACAATATAAAAAGGCGCGCTGTGCCTATACAGATAGGTTGCTGACGTCTATAGGCCCCGGTAACCGCTTCCCATCAGGTGGGCCGTGTGCTTGCCACCTATAAGTTATACAAAAAATAAAAATAAAAAAGGAACCGGAAACCGCCCCGTCCAGGAATCATGATACAATTTTTATTCAAAACAGCTTGCTTAGTAGTTACGGTGAGATCAATGTTTTTAAAAATGTTTTTTTTAAATCTAAAGTAAGGACTTTTGACTGCCGGCTCTCATTAATAGTAGGTACCGAGGGATATGCTCTATGGGCAACCTTACACCCCGGCGTATTAAGACCCGGCGTGCGGTTTTAGTCAGTTCAAGCCCGTCATAACCGCCCCCGCTGGCCGGCGAGGGGGTATCCGAAGGGATATCCGCACGAAAAAAAAAAAGGTACTTACTTTTATCTGAAATTAGAAATTACGGCCTGTTCCCAGTAATATTACCAGTTGTACTACTGGGATCCTATTAAATTTTTATCCTATTCGACTTACAGACAGTAAGACTTCTACTTTTGCCACATACCTTTTTTTTTTTTTTTTTTTTATCGTGCGTAAATCCCTTCGGATACCCCCCCGCCGGCCAGCGGGGGTGGTTATGTCGGGCTTGCACCGACTAAAACCGCACGCCGTCTCGGGTCTTCAGACGCCGGGGTGTAAGGTTACCCATAGAGCATATCCCTCGCACCCCGGCTGACCCTGGGCCATCTCACCACTAACAGCATCGCTCATCCTGTCTCCTCTGAAAGCAGAGGAGTACGGAGAGCGATGTGTTCCCGCCACGTTGGGTATTGGCCGACGATCAATGCCAACCCTATGAAGGGGTGAAGGGGAAGCCATTGACCGCCGCCCAGGGTGTACCGGCCGCTCCGATTCCGTTCCCCCCGGACTGCAGCGGGATCGGAATCTGAGCGACACTCGAGGAGGTTACCCAACACACACCCCAACTTTTGCCACATACCTATAGATTTTAGATCGGAAAAGAGAATATCTAGGACGGGACTTGAATCCCCGACGTATACTGTTATTACATTTTTTATTTACATTGTATCCAGCTTAAACTGGTTTTGGACTGATGCTCTAGTGACTCAAAGTAGTTTTCACAAAGAGCGTCAGTCAAAACCACGTACTTGTGTTTAACCACAACTTTTCTTGTCTTTTAAGGCAATATTATTGTTAGCCGAGTAGAAGTTTTGACTGTAACATATACCTACAACACAGTAATATCTACTAAGTATTTATACAATACTACGAACTGCGAAGTTATGTCGCGACTTGTTCTACATAGCTACGGCGCGGCGCGGCGGTGTGGTTAAACACCTCACATGAATGGCATTCTCCTACCGGGGTTGTTGACTTATCGGCATGCCTGTGCGTATCCCTCTATGATCCTGCCCTGTTTCTATTCGGTTATAAGCCTGTTTACGCAACTTTAATATCATAGTAAGTTTGTAATTTAAAAATGTATATATTTTATAATTTTTATGTAAGTACTGGGACAAAAGAAGCTGAACAAAACTTATTGATATTGTCGGAAGTTTACGCGAATGTCACACATTGAAATAAAACTATTTTTATCTACACTCAAATCGAAAAATTCGAATTACGAATTCAAAGACGATTCTATACATATGCACTTTATAAACGCATATACATAAAATTAAAAATAAAACTTATTATAGTACCGCCAACTGTATCATAAAACTCATTACAGTACCGCTATCTTTTTTTATTCATTAAACTAGCCTATGGTTTTAGGCTGAATATGAAAAAAAAGGCACACGCATGCGCAGTTCGAACTGTGAAAAAAATGGCTCACGCTAAATTACTTCCTTGTAACCTACCTACTTTGTTTAATTTCAATTTTTCCCATGAGTGAAGATAAAGTAGTGTATGAAACTGCATATAACTTAGGTATAGGTATCTAAAACACTCGAGTCAACCTATTATCGATAAACAGTCTCTCGTGTTTTAATACCCCTTCTTATATGCAGTTGCATAAACTACTATTAACGGATTCTATCGCGATTTATTTGATGTTATTTTAATATTTTACATTTATCTCGTTTTATCTCGACGCTTTTCAGCAGCCATGGTCACGTGAAGAAGGGGAGGGGGGGGGAGAAAACTTATTGTTTATTTTTTAATTTTTTTACAAATCGTCATCATCCTCATAGCGATTTCTCAGTTGCGTCCAAAGTTTGTACTTTGGAGCCCGAGGTCCGCTTATTGTTTTGATTGATATGTTGGCTTTTCCGGGAGCGACTGCCGTCTGAGCTCCCAACCCTGAGAGGTGCGCCTGCGCCAGAGCCTCGTCTGTTGTTCAGCAGGTGCATCGAGTACCAGGTGAGGTTGACTTGGGCTTGTTTTTAATTTTCAGAAATCAATATATTAATCTTGTCCTAGGTAGTAAATATCTTAATAATATTATAAATGCGAAAGTGTGCGTGTGTGTGTGTGTGAGTGTTTGTTATCACATATCCCCGTAATTACTACCTAGATTTAGATTAAATTTGACAATTTGTAATGTAGGTTAGACTCTGAAATAACACAGAAGTAAACAATATTTTTTTTACAAAAAACAACTCTAACTCCATGCCGAATTGTAAGCGTGGTAAAGTTTCTATGGACTAATTTTATGAAATGGTACGACAATTTGATACGATTCACTCAAAATTTGGACAAATAAATTTTAACATAAGTAATAAAACACATTTTATATGTTTTCAAAACTTTCTTGGCTTTCTATGAATTTTGATTTGATCCACTCAAAATTGAAAAAAAAAAACTTAAATGTAAATTATGAAATACGTTATTCACGTACGTACATACAAAGATCATGGAACACGCGTCATCGTCACGACCTGCTTTCCATATTCAAGAAAGGATGGATGGTTGGATGGAGGGAGGGAGGGAGAAAAAATACAGACGTAATTGTTCGAGTTTTCACTTCCGTCGGCACTCTCGGAGTGCCACTGCCTTTTCCGTACAGTCTGTCTGTAGTAGTAACTAAATATAGAAGTCTTTTAACGAGTGTGAGAAACACTAGCAGCTGCCCACAATTCATATCCCGTTCCCGCGACCCACTGGAACCGACCTGTTCTTGGGATAAAAATAACACTATGTCATAACATTAATTCCAGACCTTAATCTATCTCTGTGCCAAATTTCATTAATATCTGCTTAGCTGTTTTTGCGTGAAAGGGTAACCAACATCCATGACATCTACCCATTCATACAAACTTTCGCGTTTTATAATGTCATTGAGATGTGATTGACAGGTTAGTGTACAGCCACAAACTGTTAAATGTGTAAAATTCAACACTACATAGTTAAGGATGTCACAAATACATTTGTATAAGTAAGAGGGGTACGTCTGTTGACGTGGCTGCATTATCGTCCAAACTCTTGGCTGTTTACTGGCGCGCCAGACAGGCTGCCGGGCGCCGGAACATCCAGATAAATGGTATGATGTAAGTTACTGGCTGCGAACTCCAGTAGCGGTCGGTCTCGGAATAGCACCTTAACTCGCACGTAAACATAAATTCACTTCGATATTTTACTTTTACATTTGGATTTAAAGTTTTCTACGGCGAAATTCAAACCAAATCAAAGATAAGGTCGTGAAGTAATTACAACAGCTAAAAACTACATTGCATAAAAAGTATTTTGGATTTATTTCTAAGAGATAAATTAAGTCTGGGACTGCCAAATGATGTTTAAATAAAAAATATGCATAATTTGGCGGTCGTCTATGCTGATGTGTAGGTTTTCTTTACATATATATTTCGTGACATATATAAATATGTTAATGTTTTATAATATACCATACCATATTAGTATAAACAGTGGTAACCGAATAGGTTAACGCAGTGCAAAGTTAAGTAACACTAGCCAAGGCAGTCTTAAGATGGGTGACTATTCTTCGGACACATAGACACCCCTCCGTGCCGTCGGTCCTGGTTGCCATACAAACATCTATGGCAGTCTTTACGGGTAGTTGGAGCCCTGAAAAGACATACAACTGATTGGAATGGATTGTGGAGGTCAGATGAAATCTGCTTCACGGAAAATATCGAAGTTCAGCCGCTTCGTAATTAGACTAAAAAGCCGACCCCAACTGAGTTGGGTAAAGGCTCAAAGGAGCATGATGATTACTATAAACAGTGCACGCTAATCTATACATATAATAAAATCGTAACGAGGTGAAAACTGTACATTGAATATTTTTCCAAAAAAATAATTGATAAGTGGATTCTAGGAGCGATACTGATGCCGAAAATGTGATTTTTAGAATTTTTGTAGTCGGTTTGTCTGTTTGTCTGCTTTTAATTATTTGATTTATATTTGATTGAAAACCACTGAACAGATTTAGCTGAAATTGTGCATGAATATTCTTTTACGGCATGGTCATAAACTGCGCCATATATCATCACGCTATTATAGGTATGAGCAGTAGAGCAAAATCAGTCTTAACTATTATTAATAACAATTTTATTATGACAAGGCAGATCTTTACGAAATTTTGTAGTTCAGCAGAACTCAGACATGGTCAAAATGCGGACTATAACTCATCATGCTATACCTTAAAGGTGAGCAAGAAGGTAAATCTCGAAACTCCACGGAGTTGATTAGAGACGCATAAACATTTCATAATTAATATGATCGCGCTATTGTATCAAGGAATTGATTTTTCGACCGATATTCCGAACTTAACGCGTACCAAGTCGCGGGCTACAGCTAGTTATTAAATCATTTAGATAGAACGAGCTATATAATTTGCTTTTTTCATGCATACATCTCCCACGGGTACCACCTCAGCGATGACGTGGCTATATCGTAATCAAACCGACTAGTGGACTAGTGTGGAGGGGACCCCAGATATACCCTAAGAGTCGTCTGCACAATAGGTGACGAGCAACTGCATTCACTATTCTTGGAAATTTTTCATTGAATGCATTTGTTTTTCCTTCTGTATTTTTATTCCTAGCTACTTTTACTGCTAAAACAATAAGTTTTGCATATTTGTCAATATTTGTATAAAATATTGTCCGACAGCTACTTACCACATGCAAACGTTCTGGGTGGCGGCGCCGCTACGTCTGCGGCGTCCATCGATCGCACGCACTCGCACCGCGTCCGAATTGTGAACACTAGACTTGTCTCAGGGCTGCCTCTCCCCACTTTAAGTCTAATATTTTGTTATCACTACACGATAATCAAGGTATTTACAATGAGATTAATTTTTTATTTTCATTTGGACAAATTGGGTGTATGGTGGGTCATAGACTGCTTGTTATGGCTTGTTTGGCCGTTTAGGATTATACTTGACTTAACAAGGACCTTGCAGAAAACCAGAGTCAGGTTTTTGTAAAACTTGTAGGTACTTGTACTTGATCTCGTATTGAAAACAACTATGGAGGTACTTACAGCTATTACGCTATAATTATTCTGTTCTAAAAATCATCAATTGCTATTACTTATACATTATCGTCTGTTAAAGTAAATAATTTATTTCTTTCCTTTCTATAATACTTTTGGGAAAGGAGATTGAAAACAGTCCAGTTCAGAGATTGGCATATCTGTGTAGTAGCTTTAGTATTAACACCAGTGTGAACCAATGGTTTCTTAAAAAGTGTTTATACAGTACTACAGTACATATAGTAAGTTTGCAGCTTGCAACTGCAATACAGATCATTCATGAAATTTTGCACTCATGCTTGTATATATGCCAAAAGTGTGTTAACACACAAATTTCACTTACCAGAATTTTTTAAAGTTTCTTCTCCATCATTATCCGCTCATCACGCCTGGGGCTCACTCACCACTTCTCCTTCTTTTATGGATTGGTTTATCTGCTATATACAATTCTCCTAAAATAAATTCTAATAATACTTTGCCCAACCCAAAAATCTCATGTGAATGTAATTCCACTTGCTACCACAAATACGAGTATTTACCGGATGTTAAGGAAACGCTCCCGAAAACGAAGACATGCGATAGTATAGATGACAAAAAATATTTTAAGCCTTGTCTTTTTCGATTATCATTTTTTTTTAAATATTTTTTTTATTTCTTTTTTCAGCATTTTTCACTTTCTATCTTCTATGACAGTTTCATAAAAAAAACATTACTTCACCAAAAAATTAATGCCGCAATGAATATCGGTATAATGTTGCCAGTATCAATCAGCTTTACTACACTCACGAGGGAATGTGAAAATTAAAAAAAAATTAAAAAAGCAAGCCAATCGAAAAACAACATCGCTGAAATCTATTTTTATTTTCAGTAGTATCGCCTGTCTTCGTTTTCGGGAGCGTCTCCCTAACACCCTGTATGTTAGATGGATTTATTAGATGGATGGCAGCCCTGGATAGTGTAGCGAGGTGCGACATCTCGGCGCCTCTTCCTATTGTGCAGCGGGAACGTTCCAAGACCACTGTGTATACAGTCAGAAGTTAAGTTGCTAACTTCATCGGTAATGGACTCAGATTCATGAGACATTTGTGTTCTGTAATGTTTTTATGTTCGACAAACAATTAAAGCTACAAGCGAAATTTCTTTGCTTTGGAAAAGTGTTTTGGATACTGGTTTCGTCGTCTTCGTCATTGCCACTTTAACTCTTTTAATGAGAAAGCATGCCCTCTAACATAGATTTAGAGAAGAGAGAAAGGTTTGTGACAGCATAGAGGATCGATCGAAAATAAATAACAATAATAATAAATAAATATTCTACGACATTCTACAAAGCGCTATCTAGACCATAGGTAAGCATAGCTTAACTAGCTTTTTTATGGGTTCTAGAATCCGGATATAATATAATAATAACATAACTTCACGCCTGTATCCCCGAAGGGGTAGGCAGCGGTGTATTACACACCCACGATTCGCCAGTTATGTTTAATCCCAATGTCCCGATGTAATAGGGGGTGAGCCTATTGCCGTCTACTTTTAACATTTTTAATGCACACATAACTACGAAAAGTCAGAGGTGTGTGCCCGGGGCGACATACGGGGATACATTATTTTTTGTAAATTCTAAAAAGTCCTAGAGTGGAGACCACGAACCGGTAAACGGAAGGTAGGACGTCCCCCAGCAAGATGGACGGACGACCTGAAAAAGGTAGCTGGGATAGACTGGATGCGCAAGGCGGAGGATCGGGTGTTATGGCGTAAAATGGGAGAGGCCTATGTCCAGCAGTAGACTGCAATAGGCTAATTGATTGATTGATTGATTGTACATATTATACCCAGATCAATGCAAATATTCATATTCATGCACAATATTAACACAATATTTGCAGTGAGCGGGAATCAAACCCGCGACCTCTTACTTAGCAGTCGAACGCTCTACCGCTACGCCACAGAGGTCGTGTGACATAATTAACTATCTGATATTGTCGGAAGTTTACGCGAATGTCACACATAGAAATAAAATTCACGCGTAAACAACTATTACGGCGAAAGACTGTCAAAATATCTAGTACCAAAGACATTCAATAAATATAGTTTGTTAAGACAGAGTCCTAAAATGAGTCAAGGTGTGTTGAAGTCCAAATTGAAAGACTTGCTTCTCGACGGCCGAGGTACGGCAGATGTGGCAGCGGCCGACGAGAATCAACGTTAAATAAAAATTATATGATACCTACAAACTAGTTTCAAAAGTGTTGTGTCGGTATGGGTTAGATTTTAAAAACAATTAGGAATTACATTTGATAAATTATTTGTATTACATACGAGCGCGTCTCGCCATCAAACGTTGCAGTTTGGCGAGAAAAAGCAATGTAAATAATCGTTGTATATTATTTTTGTATAAAAAAAAAAAAAACTATTTTTAACGGATTCTATCGCGATTTTTTTGATGATATTTCGGGGAGACTCCCCTTGACCATGGCTGCTGCAAAAGCAACGGAAACGTCGGGTTCAATGTAAAACATAAAATAACATCAAATAAATCACGATAGAATCCGTTAAAAATAGTTTTATTTCAATCATTAACTATCATTACATCAT
The DNA here is from genome assembly GCA_946251805.1 of Cybosia mesomella. Classification (NCBI taxonomy): domain Eukaryota; kingdom Metazoa; phylum Arthropoda; class Insecta; order Lepidoptera; family Erebidae; genus Cybosia; species Cybosia mesomella. Next base: position 24,431,037 of record OX276402.1, on the reverse strand, counting down.
TAACATTAACATCTTACATCATTAACTATCATCACAACAATCCTTATAGGGATTTACCAGGTGTGTTAAAGGATTGCACTTCAGAGTCCGAGGTCCTCTCCGCAATTCTAAGAGGAAAGCCTGAGCCAAGAGACTAGTCAGTTCTTTAGCAGGAGCACCGACTCCACCCCCCCACCCCCTAGTAACGTCCATGGACTATTCAATGGTGAAAGGGTCAATTTGGAATTTTTCCGTACTAAGAAATACTTACATTTGTGTCTAATTCATTTCATTACATACATTTGTTACTTCTTTTTGTAAATAAATAATATTTGTTTTATTTTTGGATGGAGTTCTTATTTAGATAACCTTTGAAATAAAGAGTGATTCAAAATGAGGCTTTGTGTGCCGTGTTTACTATATCTAATTGAATGCGTAGGCGTCACGGTCGGTACCGGATAAAAAATAAACAGTAGGGACGACGACGAGTGTGGATTTATTAAATACACAGTTAGGTCTCTAAATTTACATCACAGTTGCGAATTGAAGTTTCGGGCAATCGTTGAGATAAAACTCATTTACTTCACAATTGAACCTGACATTTGACATTAAATAAATAAATATTGTAGGACAAAGTACACAACGCCATCTAGACTCAAACTAAGCAGAGCTTGTCATATGGGTTCTAGAATGCGGATATACATACTTTAATACTTTTTTTTTGTAAATAAATACATATTATACATAGAAACACCCAGACCAATGCAATTATATATATTTGCACTGAGCGGGAATCGAACCCGCGACCTCTGGCTTAGCAGTCGAATGCACTACCGCTACGCCACAGAGGTCGTCAAATCGTTATCTTGACACTTTGTTCGACCCTTTTTTTTTTTCTCCACTGTTCTGCTCTCCACTGTGCCATCTGCTAATCAGAAGGACACGTGGAAAGCTTCCGAACAGCCCTCATCAGCATCGGTCGGAATTGGCCGTAGGCGGCAGCGTCTCTCCCGCCCTAGGAGAGAGGCGCTGCTGTCTCCGTTGCCCAGGGTGCACCGGGTGGAGGTCCCCAACCAAGCACCCCTGTTCGACCTATACCCTACCGAAAGAAATCCGAAGCAAATTCATCGTACCTTGTTACGTCTTTTATTTGTCTTTCGTACAGGCCTGGTAACTTACCAGGCTACTCACCTGAGTAGCTGATGCCGGCGGCTCCACCCGCGCGTAGGATTAATATAGTTTTTTTGTCATATCTCCGGTTCTACTTAACCAATTGCAACCAAACTTACGGCAAATTTTAAGTCTAACCAAGACCTTTCTAATAGAAATACACCGGCCAAGTGCGAGTCGGACTCGTCCATGAAGGGTTCCGTAGCAGCCAGTAACATAATAATGTTTTTAAATTTTTTTATATTTGTTGATTGAATAAAAGGTAAATTGCGGTAACTAGTTCTCGTTCAAACCAATTTTCGGTGGAAGTTTACATGGTAATGCACATCATATATTTTTTTTACTATTATTAATCTCATATTTTAGAAGTTACAGGGGGGAGGGGGGGGGGGCTCACATTTAATACTTTGAAAGTATCTCTCGCGCAAACTATTCAGTTTAGAAAAAAAATATATTAGAAACGATCAATATCGTTTTTGAAGACCTATCCATAGACATCCATCACAGGTATGGGTCTGACGGGGGTGCGACTGGTTGGAGGGATGCGACTGGTTGGATCACCTCCAAGTTTGGTGCACCCTGGGCAACGTGGGCGATGACGCATCATTGATTGCTCCTCTGGAGTAGCTGTCGTCAACGTCAACGGCCAAGAGTCTGACCAACCGGTCCTTTTCAGGGCCAGCTGATCCCATTGCACGAGGGGGTCGGGGTATGGCGGGCCTGCAAGGCCCGCGGGGATGCGTGGTCGCTCCAGGTACCCCTCTGCTGTTATTAGAGGGGACACTGCGAATGGCCCATAGGGTCAGTCGGAGTGCGAGGGATATGCTCATTAGGTAACCTTAAACCCCGGCGTCTGTAGACCCGAGACGGCGTGCGGTTTTAGTCGGTTCAAGCCCGACATAACCGCCCCCGCTGACCGGCGGGGGGGTATCCGAAGGGACTTCTGCACAAAAAAAAAAAAAAGTATGGGTCTGATGAAAAATAAAATTTGAGTTTCAATTCTAAGTATAGTACCCCCGAAATTTATTGTTTTTTTTTCTATTATTGTGTGAAAATCTTAATCCGGTTCACAGAATACATATACTTACCAAGTTTCAACAAATATAGTTCATATAGTTTAGGAAAAAGTGGCTGTGACATACGGACGGACAGACAGACAGACATGACGAATCTATAAGGGTTCCGTTTTTTGCCATTTGGCTACGGAACTATAGGTTTTTTTATTCTCCTCCTCTTTCGTTTCCGTCAAACTAGCTAGTTTATCCTGAATGTCTGCTGCTCCCTGGACCTCATCAGCAGTCGGACTCGTTGCCGCTGCCCCACCGAGGCACTGGAAGAAAGCTAGTGAGGTCATTCTTTAAGAGTCACTTCCATAATTATGTGTTTCCAGCTTAAATGATACCCATGCTACTAAGTGATTCCATTATGGGTCAGAAGTAGCCAAAGTCGGTGTGGGTGTGTAGCGTGCACCGACATACTTAAACAGCCTAACGGAAATCGAACAGGCAATGTTCGGCTAGTTTTTAACTTTCCCGAAATTGTATGAAAGCTTGCTTGATGTTTGTAGGTATACTTCCTGCTATTGATTCCTTTAGGAGCTAGTGTATTTATTCTTAATTACCCTCGCTGCAGCTACGTAATAATAATGCCTAGTGCTTTTAAGGAGTCGATTGACCTTAAAAAATCTACTTCTTCGAAGTTCTAAGATCGTTGTGTAGGTATCGCCTTAAGTGTATATTATTGACTGGATGTAGCTACAATTCTGCGAAGAACTTCGTGCAGTTCTGTCGATACTGAGCAATATTCGGATTTAAAGGATAGGGAATGGGCGGGTGTTCTAAAACTAAAAAAAAATTGGTAATAATTATGAAAAAGTTGATTTATTATAATTATAATTATAATAATTATTATAATACAGTTTACAATAATTACAAGCGATCACCAAACGGGGTGAAAGAAAACGGCGTAGTATTAAATTATTAGGCCGTCTACACACGGCGTCGCGAGCACGCACTTCGCGCCCTACATCTTTGCCCCAGCGCGGGCGGGTCGCGCGCTAGTCGCGATAAAGTACTGGCACCCGTGCGGACCCGCGGCGGCTGGGGCGAGACCCACACAGTACCGGCAGCCGCGCGGGCCCGCGGCGGCTGGGGCGAGACCCACACAGTACCGGCAGCCGCGCGGGCCCGCGGCGGCTGGGGCGAGACCCACACAGTACCGCAGCCGCGCGGGCCCGGGCATCCCGCCACGCCTCACTGCACTCCTCACACACGCCTACGCGCGCGCGCGACGACCCGAGTACACGGACATTTTTATTTATTTATTCGATTTTAGGATATAGTCTTTCGAACGCGAGGAACAAAATATTACACAAGTCGAGAATATTATTTATAATCGATTCGGATTAAATCGGATTCGAGAGCGGCAGAAGCGTGCCGCGGCGGGGGCGGCGGGAACGGCGGCGGCGGCTCGGCGGGCGGCAGGCTATGTACAGGGCGCCGCTACGGGCAGTCACACTCCTCCACCACCATCTCGGGCAGGTCGCGTTTGATGATGTTGGAGTCGGCGCCGAAGTAGATGAGGGACAGCGCGGAGAAGCGCACGGGCGCGCAGCACTCGGTGCGTTCCAGCCGCGCCGCCTCCACCACCTGCGAGTGGTAGTTGAGGAACGGTGCGCACGCGCCGCGGCAGTAGTTCGCGTAGTAGCCCTCCGGCGCGACGATCCAGTCGTCCCAGCCGAGCGCATGGAAGCTCACGTAGTATGACTGACGGCAGCAGCGGCCGTGCTCGGCGCCGTCGCAGTCCAGCGCGCGGCGGCGCCGCACGTTGGGCGGTGCGAGGCGCAGGCGCAGCAGCGGGCGCGCCGCCTGCCCGCCACCCAGTCGCAAGCGCACGCGCCCGCCGCAACCCGAGCAGTCCAGCAGCAGGCGCAGCGGCGTGCGCGCACCCTCCGCGGCCCACAGTCTCGCCGCCGTCGTCACGTTCAAGCGCTGCCAGGCGCGGCTCGGGTCCCGCCGAGCCGCGCCCGCCAGTGAGCTGATCGCGAAGGTCTCGTTGCTCACACCGCTGATGGTGAAAGCCCACAGCGTGTAGCGCACGTGTCGAGCCCGCGGCGACGTCTCGGCACGCACCATCAGCTCGGCTGAGGCCACCTTCAGCTCTTCGCCCTGGTTCGACTCGCCCTCCGCACCGAGTCGAAATTCTATCAATCGCTGTCCATTCAGCGTCGCACCTGCACATACAGACACACGATTGGTTCAACAGACGGTTCCTGAAGGTGACAAAACGTTCTGGAAAATGGTTATTTTTGTCACTGATATTTCTTCCTAAGATCCCTGCCTACTTTGAAATGGCCCATCGTAAGTACAGTGGTTGTGACAAACATAGAAAGTTATGAAAAGCAGGTGGAGTGTGCACGGTGGTCGCCTCGGCTGTTGGCTACACTGGCCCTATCGTCATGAACACCCGTGTTAGATCACTTGGCTTACACGAGGGTCCGCGCCGAGTCGTGCCCGTGCTAGCCGCGCATACATCCACATTCCAGTTATCAGATCATGGATTTAAGTTGGAATATTTTGGTAATCAAATTGTCACAACCACTAACACTTTTGAACTGATACAAAATTTAAAACACTTGACGAATACAAAACTACGGTTTATCCATCGATGCGAAGGTAGAAACTCTCTTGAGAAGTTAAGATTTCACCTCATGCCGCAGGATCAGCCCTGCAAAGAACGAAAGTTTGCGTATAAATTACAAAAATAGTGACGAGAGAATATGCACATCGAAGGATGGTGTGTATAAGTCAATTCAACTTATCCATAAAAAAATGCTGTTACCAAAATGTATACTTATGTTTCGCACCTTGTTAACATAAGCTTGACAAATAAAATAAAGCATTTACGATTCCACTTATGGCAGCAGTACTTTTCGTGTAAGGCTCTCACAAAGTTCAACACGGTATAACTACAGTTTTCAGATTAATTTACTATGTCCTTTTATACGTAACCATCATAAACTAACAGTGAGGATGCACGTGTTTCATTAGGATCCAACTGATTGAATGAGATCAAAGCATGTGTCAGCTATCCAGCGAATCCGAAACGATCTACTATATTTATATTATAATAGCTACATTAATTGCCATATAAAACAAAATAACCGTACAAAGAACCACTAGTAACATATATAATAATCCATGACTAGTAATGAACCAAAATGATTTAAGGCCGCATGGCGGTGTGCCAAATCGCTAAGTAGTACATAATAAGGTCGGAAATAAACTCACTAATGAGATAACAGAATGGCCTGTAGGCCGCTACTATAGTACCTATCAGTATTAGATTGTTATCTAAGTTATTTTTTATACGAAAGCGGTAAAGACTTTGCCTGAGGTAACAGCGTAGGTGGGTGCCTGTCAAAATTGTACTGAGGGCCGAGGGCCTTGAATGCCAAGAATATTGTTCTCGGGTTTGAAGTCTAAATTCCAGCGGTTATGGCCGTTATGAACGAAAGTGTAATGAGCGTTAAGTGTATAATTCGGTCATTGACTTTTGAATTTTAATTGTATCATTATCCAGCGATTTTCGAGATGTAATTTAGGAAGTAAGAGTAGGATCATAAGAAATGTTTCAGATAAGTTGTTACAGAATTTGGCAGGTTTCTATGGTAATGCAATTCACTACATTGTTGTTAGATAAATGGATAAAACTAACAGATGAGGCTCACGCGCAGGCTTTCCGCCCGCGGTTAGGGCATCAGACGACAGTGGGAGCGACTGTAAAAGTCAAGATAAGCCACATCAAGAGAGAGAAAGTGTGGGAGAGCGAACCTCGGGTTCTAATAGTGCAAGTTTTGGATGTAACCAGGATTAACGGTATGATGATGATGATGGTATATAAAAAGTAAAAAAATAAAAAGAAATATGTTACCATTCAGGAGTAAAAGATTAACTAGCTGACAGCAAAGCACTTGAAATCATTAAAAAATTGGATACTTAACTTATTTAACTTCCATTTCCCTTAAATTCCTCACTGAGGGTCATCTCTATTCCTCTAATGATGTTAATTGGAGTATAAAAGTAATAATTGAAAAAATATATAATACTGGAAAAGTACAAGTGATACATTTATTTTAATATATGTTCCACCAAGTTCCACCAAGTACCATCAATCAACAGTATAAATGATTGAAACTGTTATTCCAATTATAAGACACGTTTTAATTGTCCCCTAAGTGACTTGTAGGTCTTATAAATGATTATTACAATACCAATGCAATAGTAATACATTACGCTATCGCAAGTGCACTCAAAGAATAAATGAATTTACTGTAGGAAACTGATCAAAATTAAATATGATTAAATGAAATCAAAGTAAGCTCTTAGAGCGAAAGGGTTACTATTTGACTTAAAACAACTAGTATTAAATATAAAAATCGTTGACAAAATATTGTATTGAATATAACATATCGGTCTTTTAGTAAACAAACCAAATTTATTTGCCAAATCTAAATACGATTGCGAATTGTCTAGACGTCCACTACGTGACCGATTGGCCAAAATGAAATTTCTTGAATAACACTAAAGTTAAGTCTGGAGAATTTTGAACAATTGTAATCTTTGGTAATATAACTTCTTAAACTGCAAAATTAGTTATAACATTAGACTGTGTATGTAATTAAATAAATAAATATTCTACGACATTCTACACAGCGGTTTCTAGATCTGAAGTAAGCATAGTTTCTTGTGTTATGGGTTCCAGAATGCGGATAAACATACTTATATACTTTTGTTTTAGTAAATGCATATATATTATACATAGAAACACCCCAATGCAAATAAACATTTTCATGCATACAAATATTTGCACTGAGCGGGGATCGAATCCGCGCCTCCTGTCGTAGAAGTCGAATGCACTACCGCTACGCCACAGAGGCCGTTTATTATTTGGATATAATTATTCTATTGTCAATGGCATTGTTACCGATTGCGAATCTAAAGTCTACCTATTCAATTTCTAAATTCAATCATAAGTAGATAAATATGTTAAAATATTAATAATATAGACATTAAAAAAAAATCTCCTGGGTTTTCTATGTATCTATTAACAAACTTTTCATATATTTCCACAAAATTTTAAACTCAGTCGATTTCTCAATGTCAATACAAATATGTTTCTTTTAGAAAAACGTATCTAACTATTGGAATACCCGGACTTCACGCCATAAATTCTAATAAAATTGCCAATTTTTCCTCTATTACGGAGTTAAATTCTAATTTAAGTCAAAAACATGCAATCTTGGTAGGTTAGGGGTATAAAATTAGCCACAAAAGTGGTCAGGGGCTGAATTATTGACTGCATAGGATCGACCGGCCTGTGGCCTAAGCGTGTGCACCTTGGGCCAGTCGCATAGCACCGTGTGGTAATATTTTATCGATTGTCGAGTTTCTTGTTATTAATGACTCATATGAAGTGGGTGTTTTCGTAGAAACTTTTGATAACGAGTTCCTAATCTATTCATTTATTGGTCCCGACTGACTGCCTGACTGATTCATCAATGCCGTAGATGCTTTTTATGTTGTAGGCATCAACTAAGAAAGGATTTTTGAAAATTTCACTTTTATGGTGTCAAAATAAAGCATGAACGTTTGTACGGATTCTATCATTTTCAAAGTTAGAACCACGAAATTTCACACACCACAACACCATTTCTGGTTGGAAATAAACGAACACACGTATCAGCGTGTTTCAACGTGTTACTCTTAAGAGGATGAAAAATACGACTTGGTAGTTTATATGAGAAGTTGGTCACTTTTGAAGATAGAAACATGAATTTCATACACGTACCGCTTTTTAGAAATCAATGAATACGTGTCAACGTTTTTCAAAATTTTACTACTAAGGGGGTAAAATAGGCGATGAACGGCTGTACGGTTTATGGATATATTTTGAAAAAATTAATGGTGGCACAGAGGAATGATCACCGTTAAAAAAATTCCAGATGGAATTACATAATAACCGCTCGAGACACTGTAACCAAACTTTACACGCTCAGAAAGCATGTCCAGAGTTGTGACTTTCAAAAAGAATTTTCAAAACCGGACTTGCTACGGAGGAATGATCAATGTTCAAAATCTTCAAAATCTGATTTTCAAATCACGATGTCTCACTCAGCTCAACATTGCAAGCAGCGATTCGCCTTGCAAACCTAGTATGGAAAGTGCTTAAGTTTTAAAGTAAGAAGCTTAAAATTCAATATTAAAGCTTATTTTTGTTTACATTTACTATTGGCCTAGGTTTATTTACAATTTATTCCCGGACGAAACCGGGTCCCGGGCCGCTAGAGAATTATATAGTGAAACCTTCCTCAAAGTATGTAGATTGAGTTTCGAATACTTAATCATAAAAAAATATTCATTCGTTTTTAAATACATATCTACGGGTTGAATATACAACCTCATTTCTAGAAGCTACTTCAAAAGGGTTTTGATCGAGGAGTCAATGACCGCCGAAATATGTATAACTATTTTGTTTTTGTGTTTTTCTACTTACTGTTGCTGTACAACCTCTATTTGCGTATCTTGGCAGTGAAACTTGGCATTCCGTGACGGCCGGTATGACTCAAAAAGAAAAAAGTACCTAGCACACTATTTTAATACTAGGACGGTTACCAGCTTCGCAATCAACCCAAACTTAAGCGTAGCGAGATTTGCCTATCCAACAATAGGTCAACGTGACCGGTCGTTTTTTTCCATTGATTTTGTTTTTCGGTGATTATTCCTCGATGGTAAGACCGATCTGGACATTCGACCCCTTACGACACTCAGTAATGTCTACTTGATCACCGTGGCAAATTTGGTCGAGATCGGTCAAACGGTCTCGGAGGAGTATCATTTGTTTGAAATGCAACTTTGAAACCAAAGACACTTCGCTCGCCTTCGGCTCGCTACGCTTAATTAGGTCGTTACATATTAAATTGCCGTTTTTCTTGAAGAAATTGGAGGAAACCCAATTTTCAGTACTAACATTTTTGATTTTTTTTAGGAATGACAAATCCAAATTTTATGATTTTTTTTGTGTATGAATGAGACAACATTAAGATAACAAACAGCAACGTTCATTACATTTTTGAAAAGTGACAGCTGTTAAGTAATACGAAATTTATCATCAAAATGGATAGCATCTAGGAAGTACTGTTTTTGAAGATCGAATTAATTTATCAGGCGGCCAATAAAACAAAATTTAATACAGAGTTGTAGTTGTAAAATCTTGAAATCAACTTTCAAACAAAATATAAACAATGGAAATAGCTATTATATTACAGGAATAACGAACTCATGAATTTAAAATTTCGGCAATTTCATAGGTAAAGACCTATTATTAACTTAAGTAGCAGTATTTATACGTTTCTGTCTATTTTACGTTAGTTTTTCATGGCAAATGAAGAAGTGGAGAATGGTCTCCTCTTCCCGTTTTCCCTTCCCTTCCTCTCTGCCGGCAGCAACACGAAAACTACATAACATAACATAACATAAACTCACGCCTATATCCCCGAAGGGGTAGGCAGAGGTGCTCGCACCCACATTGCATCAGTTTATGTTTAGGTCCCAATGTAATAGGTGGCGAGCCTATTGCCATTAACCGGGCACTTATAAACCTGCGATAAATACACACATAACTTCGAAAATCATCGAAAAGTCATTGGTGTGTGCCATGGTAAAACCTGGGATCGAACCCGAGACCTCGTCTCAGCAGTCCATTACCTATACCACTAGGCTACCACGGCTTTTTAAACCACACCTATATTATAAGCGTTACTTAATACAAGCGTTCATATTAGGATACGTTAACCTATCTTAGTATTGTGAGCAGTCACTTAATCCCCGATATATAGGTATATAATCGGGAAATATGTGTGATTATATAAATAATAAAATTAAAAAATAAAAACCCCGGTATAGCTAAGAACACTTCCGACTATCAAACAAAAAAAAACATAATCAAAATACGATCATCCGTTCGGGAGCTACGATGCCACAGACAGACACACACACAGACACGTCAAACTTATTACACCCCGTCGTTTTTGTCATTGGTGTTGTAATACACCTCTGCCTATCCCTTCGGGGATACAGGCGTGAAGTTATGTTATGTTATGTTTTTGCGTCGGGGCTTAAAAAGAAAAGCAACCAATATTTATAGTTATATTATTATTCTAATTGCGTGTACCAAAACCATTAACACCAACTTTAACAAGACATGGCGCCATATAACTATATTTAAAAAAAAAAACCTCAATTTCACGCTAGGGAGTACTAAGAAAACCATAAAACTACAACAGATATTCAATATTACACCTATTACTGGAAGAAAGAGCAAGACAAAGAATTATGCCCAAAATAAAAAAAGCAGCTTCAATACACCATTCTCGCCAATTGGTGAAATAAAAGCGAGAACTCTGGGCATAAAAGTAACCATAAAGAACTTGTAACTATAAAATACAACGCACTGTGGTATGCGCCTATATAATAGTTAAATCACGGTCGTATTTGGCGTATAGTTTGCTGGTGAACAGTAGCCTCATATACACGTGCTGAGACGAGAAAATTTCACTCCTTATAGAGCTACAGTTTTCGTAGTACGCGTGAGGAGGCTTGATTGCCATCAACTTCCACAATCTGACACAGTTAATATCACCGTTATCTACAACAATGCTGCATTTTGTTGTACTGCGTTGCGCGATTTTGACCGTTTGCGTTTTTGACCCAGTGCGCTTTTGACGTTTTGCTCCTAATCGATATTTATATTTCTTTCTTTTGTCTTTATTTATTGTATCGAAATATGTCTCAAATAAATCCCGATTTATATATCTAAATCAGACCCGACCATTTCAAATTGACTAATTTCATCACGCTCTCTGCTACATAACTTTTCATATCCCATGTAGATTCCCGGCGAGAAACATTCTGCGATGAACTGCGCGCCATATGGGAATTCAGCCTAATGGTGATTTGAAGGAAACTTGAGGCACTAAAGCTATGGGAAACGGTTGACCTGACCCCATTACACTTACTTCCATAAAAGCACTAACTTTAGCTATTCTGTAGAAATAGTGACGTAACTGATAAATGGACGGTTAGGGTTTACTAAACTTCTAAAGTACAGCATTAAGTAACTGGCGTTAAGGTGCTGTCCGACCTCTAAAAGAAAAACAAAACATTCAGTTTTTAAACACGATCGTGACACAACAATTCATTCTGTACTACTAGACGAACTGTTTAGAACAAAAATTGTGTTACGGTTCCTCTGCTGGATAAACTGAAATCTATCTATCTATACTTTTTTATTTTTTTAGCGTGTGGAAACCCCCACGGTCTTCACCCCATCGGTGCCAACGATGGGGTGGGCGTGTCGGAATCGGACCGACTAAAGCCACACGGTGTCCTTCCAAGTGTCCATTGCCGGGCACCCCGGGTATGCCCTCGAAAGGATAACCCCAGGGTTACCGGCCGACTTTAGTCACCACCGCAGCCTCGCCTGGTGGGGTCGGGTTTTATCCCGCGTCGGTGAGTTGGGAGGCGTGTGTAGGACAAACACGACACCCCTCCGCCACGGCCTATACTACTATAAAATTGTAAATTAGCTGTGTCTGTAAATTGGAGATATTTAAAATGGGTTATGTTAAATGAGTGATGCTGAACACAAAAATATTTTTTGTGGAATTCTTGTATGTCTTTTTGTTCCTAATGGCCGCAAAAACTACGGAACGGATGTTGATGTCGTATTTTTCTATAAGAAATGTCTTGGTCAGACTTAAAATCTTAAAGCTATATTTAAAATCTGCCATATGTTCGATTGCAATTGGTTAAGTAGAACTGGAGCAACTAAATTGATAATATAATAATTTTGTCGACGAACAATTCAACGGTGAATCGGTCTTAGGAGAACGGTTGCGGAAACTTCCTGATGAGATTTTTTTACGGATTTTGTATGTTGTAGGATATCCATTATATCGAAACAATATAAGTCAAGTAATTTTAAACTCTATGACACGGATAGTTGAATTGAATCGCGATTCGAGTTGCTGGAGTTAAAAATAAACATAATATATTTCTATCGTTTTTGGTTTTACCATTTTATAAATAAATGAATGGAACGGATGATAAAACAATAAGATAACTTTGACTACGCCTACACTCATTCAGAAAATTGGCGTCCGACCCAGATACTCATCTTTCGGTTAATAATCGAGGACCTTCTGTATAAATATTATTCTTCTACATAAATGTCGTATATTTTTTTTAATCTATCATCATCAACCTATTCTAGTCCACTGCTGGACATAGGTATACTGCTCCCCCAATGAGCGCCATAGCGCCCTGTCTTCAGCTTGCCGCATCCACGTTTAATAAAATCGTAACGAGGTGAAAACTTATATAGAATATTTTTCCAAAAAAATAATTGCTATGAGTTCCAGGAACGATACCGATGCCAAAAATGTGATTTATGAAATTTTTGTCTGCTTTTTATTATCGATGTCCGAGCATCTCTTGAAAACGGCTGAACTGATTCGGCTGTAATTTTGTATGAACATTCTCCTAGGGTATGGTCATAAACTGCGCTATATATCATCACGCTATTATAAGTGTGATAGGTGCAGCAGGGTGAAATCGACCAAATCTTTTATTGATCATTCCTTCACAGTTACAAAGCAGATCATCACGAAATTCTGAAGTTCGATAGCACTCGGATATGGTCAACGTTCGGACTATTAGAAATAATAATGAATAGTAACTCTAGAGTTACCTATACGTGTAAAAGATAGTTGATTATAAACTGAACCGTTGATAACCGTTGATTTTAGCCACGATTTTAGCGAACCGGGTAGAATTTATTTCGATGTTACATGTAAGAATCTTTTTCTTTATGATAAATGATTGAAAATATAACGCTGGAAAAGGTAACCTAATACAGGTTGGGATCGTAACTGCAGCACTAAACATACCTTGATCTATTCCTAATTTAACGCGGACGAAGTCGCAGGCAGCAGCAAGTAAATAGATAAAAATATTCTAGGTCCTAGTAGTAGTAGTAGTATCTCTTTATTGTACACTAATAATTAGATAAAAAGAAATACAAATATTACATTATGGTATATATAATTGGCGGCCTTATCGCACTGTGGCAATCTCTTACAGGCAACCATTGGATGGAGAAAAAGAGTCGGAATTCGTATTTGGGTAGTGTGGTGTACTTGATCAATTTAGGCAGGTACCTAAATATAGGTACACTTCAGATCATTGCCAAACTAAACATTATTTTAAAACTATACAAATAGTTACTTATAAATATGTACACACCTACATATACATACAATTACACAATATACAAATATATTCGCAATACACTACATACATACCTATACATATATATCTATAGAAGGAGTAACCAATGTCTAGATATAGCCGATGTCTCGCAGATAGTGATCGCTAACGGATTTTTTAAACACCGTTAAGGATTGTGCGCGTCTAATAACTACCGGCAGAGCATTCCACAAACGAGCCGCTTGAACGGAGAAGGATTTGTCTGTGAAAGTTGTAGAATGCCCCGGCATTTTTAATCTTAAAATCTCTGCCGATCTCAAGAACTTCCAATGTGTATCGCTCAAAAAATTAAAACGTTTTTTAAGGTAAGAAGGAGTAGTAGGGTTGAAAAGTATACTATACAATAGGGAGAGTATGTGAGCATTCCGGCGAAGTCAGATAGGTAACAAGTTGAGCTTTTTTCGATATTCAGAAAAGTGATCATATTTGCGAAGATCAAATATGAATCTTATGCAGAGGTTCTGGAGTCTCTCAAGCTTATTTAGTTGGTCTTCAGTGAGATCTAGATAGCTGGCATCTGCATAATCAAGGATGGGAAAGAGGGGTGACTGTACTAACGCAATCTTGGTGGCAATCGGTAGGAAATTACGTAGCCTACGCAAAACCCCGCGGCCGCAAATATTTTGCGACTGATTTCCTGCAACTGAGGACCCCAGGTTAAGCAACTGTCCATGTAAATCCCTAGAATCAGGGACATTCTATACAGCACTATCTAGACCCAAAGTAAGCATAAATTAACTAGCTTGGGTTCCAGAAGCGGAGAACATCACAGTTAGAAACAGTTTTTGTAAATACATACATATATTATACATAGAAACACCCAGATCAATGCAAATAGACATATTTATGCATACAAATATATGCACTGAGCGGGAATCGAACCCGCAACCTCAACGCCACACTAGTCGTCAAATGTTTTTGGACTCAATGAAAACTGTGGAAACTTGAACAACTAATAATAATAACATAGTCAAGTCTCATTAAAACAATTTTCTTCCTTAGAATCATAATTCTTGCATCCAAGCTTGCCCCTTGGAGCTCAAGGTCCACTCTCCAAGTGAAATGTCTTTTGGGCCACTACACCCGGCGTCTGAAGACCCGAGACGGCGGCGTGTGGTTTTAGGCGGTTCGAATCCGACATAACCCCCTCCGCTAACCGGTAGGGGAGGGTAACCGGGGGGATTTGAGCACGAAAAAAAAGTGTCGACTATCCAATTGACTATTATAAGCATCAGTATGGGTTCCGAAAACTCCAACTGTCGAAAGAGGTCAAATACCTTGGCGTTATTCTTGACAGCAAGTTAAAATGGAGTAGCCACCTAGACAATAAATTACAAAAGGCCGGGATTACCTTCTGGCAGTGCAGAAGAATGATTGGGAAAAAATGGGGGCTATCACCGAAAATCATCCTGTGGCTTTACGAAACAGTAATCCGCCCCATGATGGCGTATGGCGCTATCGTCTGGTGGCCAAGGACCGAAAACAGCACAATAGCGGCTAAACTACAACGGACCCAAAGACTAGCCTGCATGGCAACCACTGGATGCATGAAATCTACCCTCACCGCGGTAATGGAAGCCATGCTCGGACTCCCACCCTTGGATCTGTTCATCCGCCAAGAAGCAACAGCTGCGGCTATACGCCTAAGGGCACTCAACCTATGGAGCGAGAGAAACACACGACACACCTCACTGCTCACAGATCTCATAAAGGAGATACCCAAGATAGGAGCAATGAATGATCGTGTACACAAACAACACGTACTCGACAAAAAATACAAGATTCAACTTCATGAGGACCACCGCTGTGAGGCTTTATGCCCAACGGAAGTACGCATCTTCACAGATGGATCAAAAATTGGTACAGGCACCGGGGCCGGCGTGTTCTCGGAGGACCTTAATGTATCCATTTCAACACCGCTGGGGACCCATACCACAGTATTTCAAGCTGAATGCATGGGGATTACCCTAGCAGCTTCAGCGGTAATGGCCAGGAGAGTGGAAGGCCACTCAATACGCATACTCTCCGACAGCATGGCCGTGCTGCAAGCTTTAAACAGCCACACTATAAACTCGGGACTAATATTGGAGTGCCATCGTAAACTGAACCAAATAGGCCATTTCAGCAACATAACCTTGCAATGGATTAAGGGCCACAGCGGCTCGCGCGGCAATGATGCAGCAGATGAGCTTGCCAGGAGAGGATCTGACATGGTGGTAATGGGACCTGAGCCCATAATACCGATCCCCTTTGCATACCTACGAACCATAGTAAACAAACGAACGAGAGATCAACACAACAGCTATTGGATAAATATGGAAGTTTGCAGACAGGCGAGGGAAGCACTCCCCGTGCTTGAAAATAGACTGACCAGGCGTCTTCGACAACTGACCAAACGGCAACTGCGCACGGCCACAGCTGCCATCACGGGGCACGGCTCCTTCAATAAACACCTTTTTATTTTAGGAATCACCGACAGCCCTCTCTGCAGAGCCTGCATGAGAGAGGAAGAAACAGCGGCACACGTGCTCCTACACTGCCCTGCAACCGCCACATACAGGGTTAAGTACTTCGGAAATACAGGTACGCTCCGGGAGATCGCCAGCAGCGTAAATAGCCTGCTGGCATTTTTCAATGAGTTGGGGTGGATCGAGTGAAATGCCCACCCTCACGCAAAAACCGCGCCTTGTCGTGGAGTTGCGGATACCAGCTCGCGAAACCATACCATGGGTTCCGAAGATCTTGGTCGGTTCCCATAAACCTCGCAATCGCTTTATAAGCAAAAAAAGAGGGTAGAGATTGTTGACATTTGACTTCTTCTGGTAATAGGTACAAGTTACATCATCACCTATGTTAACCTCATTAAATCGAGAATTCGTCGTACCATTTTGTCCTTCAGAATATGTGAAGGTAAGGCGCGGTGCAATGAAATTACTACCTTTTTTTTTTTTTTTATCGTGCGGAAATCCCTTCGGATACCCCCCCGCCGGCCAGCGAGGGCGGTTATGTCGGGCTTGCACCGACTAAAACCGCACGCCGTCTCGGGTCTTCAGACGCCAGGGTGTAAGGTTACCCATAGAGCATATCCCTCGCACCCCGACTGACCCTGGGCCATCTCACCACTAACTGCATCGCTCATCCTGTCTCCTCTGAAAGCAGAGGAGTACGGAGAGCGATGTGTCCCCGCCACACCGCACGCGCCCCTCTATAGGGGTAGAGAGAATTGATCCCTATACAACTTATTAGGGTCGCCAGGGCTGGTGGTCAAAGCCGGGCGTGGTATCTGGGATTTCCTTGCTAGAGGATACTTGGTTTTTAGTAACGTGGGAGGACGTTAAGAACCCTGGGTGGGTCAGATATACCCACCTGACCCCCACTCAAGACCTGGCATCTCTGGCAAGTACTCAAAATTCGCCTAGGGACTCAATGGCATTTTACCCAACTGATCCCCAAGAAATCATAAATATTGTGCATGGGATGCGGTCTCACAGTTCACCGGGTGTAGATAAAATTACCACCGATATCCTTAAGCAAAATATCACTACTCTAGCCTCTCCGCTCTCCCATATCTGTAACCTCAGTCTTGAATCAGGAACTTTCCCTTGCATATTTAAAAGAGCCATTGTATGCCCAATTTACAAAGCAGGTAATAAAGAAAGCCCTGCTAATTACAGACCAATCTCCCTACTCTCAACACTAGCTAAACTTTTAGAGAAAATTGTCAACAAGAGACTGGTATCGTTCCTAGAGACTAACAAACGCATCAGCAATCACCAATTTGGATTCAGAGAGGGAAAATCCACTGAAGATGCTGTTCTAAGGCTCACTACCTCCATAACTACCTACTTGGATAAAAGAGAGAGATGTGCTGGAGTCTTCCTTGACCTTCAGAAAGCTTTCGATACGGTCTCCATAAAGATCCTATTGGCGAGATTAGAGAATGTGGGAATACGGGGCATTGCTCTGGAATGGTTTAGAGACTACCTTACAAATCGAGTGCAGACTGTTCGGGTGGGCGATCAGGAGAGTGACAGTGCCGTCTGTAGTTTCGGTGTACCTCAGGGCAGTGCACTCTCTCCAACCTTATTCTTAGTTTATATAAACGACCTATTTAACGTTCCTTTAGAGAGCGCGGAACTTTTGATGTTTGCGGACGATACCGTCATTTTATTCCACGGTAATTCATGGGATAAGATCACCCGAGTGGCTGAGAGTGGACTAGCTAAAGTTACTCACTGGTTGGAAAACAGTCTACTTTCACTCAATACTTCCAAAACTAACTTTGTATGCTTCCATAAATCCTACATAACAAACCCAGGTCACAATTTTCAAATCAAAATTCATATGTTTCCATGCAATCGCACTACAAACCGACGTAACTGTGCCTGCGACTCATTATCTCGCACCCCATCAATTAAATATTTAGGCACAATAATAGACGAAAGGCTCGATTGGAGCGCTCAGATAGCGACAATGACCTCCAGGATTAGGAAAATGATACATATTTTCAAAATCTTACGAAATGTTGCTAACAAAAATACCCTAATAAATACATACCGAGCGCTATGCGAGTGCTTTGCCAGATACTGCATCTGTGCATGGGGTGGAGCATGCGAAACATCCTTTATAGAAATTGAAAGAGCACAGCGTGCTGTGTTAAAGGTTTTGATTTATCTACCCTACCGTCATCCAACAGCAGACGTATATGAACGAGCACATGTTCTCTCAGT
This sequence comes from Cybosia mesomella, assembly GCA_946251805.1. Lineage (NCBI taxonomy): Eukaryota > Metazoa > Arthropoda > Insecta > Lepidoptera > Erebidae > Cybosia > Cybosia mesomella. Next base: position 24,412,772 of record OX276402.1, on the reverse strand, counting down.
TAGGAAAATTTTTATATTCGAAATACTAAGAAAGTACCACAAACAGACCTTACTTAGCCCATCTGAAAGAACTAAACGGGTGGTCCGAACTACAGTACCTCGAGTACGAACAACTTTTGCCCAACGTCACTTTGATGTTCTTGCTCCATCTATTTACAATAAGCTATTAAAGTTACACAAAGAATGTAACAAATTCACCAACAATCAATTTAAAAAAATACTACGGGAGTGGTTATGGCAACATAATTACGGTGAAATTGAAAACATGATCACAAATAGGTAACCCTCGCACACACATATATACAAATACTCCCACCCTCACCCTTTACACACACCCTTACACACACATACACACACACACACGCACACACACACACACACACACCCTCATCTACATACACACAATGTACTCGCACAACTAAGCATAAACTTAAATTTTGTATGTACTACAATCATGGGCAACAATCTCGACAATGTACTCGAGTTGCGCAAAGCGTATGCGCAAGCTTTCTCACGTTTGTTCGGGATTTTCGCTAGTAACTAAAAGCTAAAATAAGATAATACTGTTAATTTAGTAATTGTTTTCTGTATTCACTATTTTTATTTTTATTTTATTATGTTTAGTTTTTTTTTTTCCGCTTGTCTATTGGCATCAAATTGAAACTGCTAAATAGGTGAAGGCACTGGTCCCTGAAATACAGTTCACACTAGTTTGGGGACCAGGGAATTCATATTTACTGTCGACTGTATTTTTGTGTCAATAAAGAAATTATTATTATTATTATTACCTCAACGTTAGCTCCGATGAGGTGAAGCTTGAGGGGGTTTCTACATACATACAATCATGCCTCTTTCCTATTAGGGAAGGTCACAGGTAGGCAGATACAACATGCTTCCATTGTTTTCATACATACTCACGGGTTGCGGGTACTCTTGACCTGGCCTTTCCTCAAAATATCCTCGAGCTGATTGACATAATATGTTATCCTAGGTTGCCCTTACCAGTTTGCCCATTCCCTCTAAATCTGTTTCGTCAATTTTCTTTCGTCCATCCTCGTCCTACGTGAACTAATGGGTTTCTAATCGAAAAAAAAGGCTCACTTATGTGATTACCTATGTAACGCCAACTAAGCAATTGCGAAATAACTAGACTGAAAGTTTGAAATGTTTTTTTAGCATGCCAAGCACAAAACCTTAATAACCATCTTATTGAACTTTTGCTTACGATCCTCGTGGAGTCTTCAGCAACATAAACTAATTGAACACGAAGCGAATTTTTTTTTTTAATGATTAGGACACGTCAATTTGACTTCATCTCGGCTGATGGTAAGCTGAAGGTAAAGTCTCAGAAAAGAGGGTTACCATTAGATACACGTACCATGTTGACAAAGGTGGCACTCAGCTTGACGGCCTCATCAAAAGGGGATTGTCGTTGCAGCACCGCGTGACACCCACCGGTCCCACTAGTGCTGCGACCACAATCCCCCTGCCCGGCTATGCACTTGCTGAACGCAATCAAACCGAAGTTGGATTACTATGGATGGTTTTTCGCAATCGTGCACGGTGGTACCCACCCGGCCGAATTTTGTGACAAATTTGTGTCACCAAATTTCTACCACCAGTAGATCAACCAATGCACCAGTTATCGGCTTTTTCACTCCAAATGTCGTGGTCCGAAACCCCATAGGATGACTATTACATTTATAACTCCCGTGCCGTCGAAGGCGCACCGGGTGGCGGTGATCGCAGAACGATCTCCGTACTCCATGAACGCGGGCCTGGGGGTGACGGTCGGGGCTAGTCGTCACCCTAGCAGAAGCAAGGCCAGGGTGGCGGCGCGTTGTGTTGCCGCGCGCGCTTCTCTACAGGGGAGGGGGGATTTAGATCCCTAACATCACCTTGGGGTCGCCGCTACTGGCGGCCGGGGCCGTTTGGGGTCTCTGGGATATCCTTTCTAGGACACACCAGGTTCTCCGGCCACACAGGCCGATGTGACGAAACACCGTGTGGTTTTACTCGGTTCGACTCCGACACGCCCGCCTCACCGTTAGCTCTGATGAGGTGAAGCCTGAGGGGGGTTCCGCACGTAAAAAAAAAAGTATGACTATTTGTGTGATTCTGTTCTGTGTTAGCAAGCGGTACCAGGAACCGTATACTTAATATTGACGTTAAGTAGCCAATAAGCTGCAATTCGTAAGGTTGGTGAGAGTGTCGATGAATAACACAAACGTCAAAAATTCGGCAAGTGTGTTTGTGCAGTGTGTAATCTATAGTGTGGTGATAGACCTATCGACTACTAATGGTTTTAACTACTCTATAAAGGTATTAATCTGTCAGTCCGATGTAAGATAGAGAGAACGCTCTAAATAACGGACGCAACTCGATGTTAGTCGGATTCTTACTCTTCTTACCGACGCGGCGTGCTAAATCAAAGGCCGGGTATTGTATATATCCATGCCGAAATATAGATAATCTAATCGCACGCCTTTGTTATACAATAAAGCATTTATAATCCAACATTGAAATGGTTAAATATAGACCGATATCGTTGTAAGCTATTAAGTCAGCTCTATTCTTCGTAGTAGGGATTGTTGAATTTCGAAATATGGTAAGGAAATTAAGACCAGTAACTGTTTTACATAATCTTTGAATGCTTTACTTCCATGTTCCGTCAGCAACAAAGGTAGCTTAGCAAGTTCCAAATTACAGAACACCTTAGCTCCCAAAACCTTTAGTATAATAATCTATACAAATAAATAAAACTGAAGTGACTTTGGAGTCCGGAGTCCGCTTTCTTACTCCTCGTTTTCATATTTGGGTTATCATGACTTGCCTTGGGCTACGAACATCTTAGTGGCTCCCCATACACCCTACCTCTGACTCTAACCCCAGAAGGAGAAAAGCATGTGAATGTATACTTATATTGATTTAGTTCGGATAAAGACAACATCCAGGACGAAGTAAAAAATAATCAAAAAGTTAATTATATGTTACCCGCGTGAAAATGGTTTTAAAAAAGTGCACTAATTGCAATAATAATATTACCCAAAAATCACCGGGATTAGAGTGTAGCAGATGTAACAAGTGTGTACATGCAACAACAGCCTGTGCTAAACTCACCAACAAACAGCTAACAGCTCTCCGTAACTCCGATGGTTTGGAGTGGAGCTGTGAGGATTGCCTAAGGAACATGACAAAGCGATCATCTTTCTTTCTACCAGATGATTCGGAGAATGAAGAAGAGAAGGAACTGGAAAAAAGTGTTACTTTTGATTCACAAAAACTACTTAGAGACATCAGCCGCGAGATAAGGAAGGTAGTCAAAGATGAATTGGAAGAGCTAATGAATTCAATAAACTTTATGAATAGTCAAATCTCGGTCCTGGAAGATACTGTGAAAGAACAGGGTAATACGATTAAAATGCTGGTAAATAAAAATTCCGATCTAATTAGCAAAACTAAAAATGTTGAACTCCGTATCTCTGCAATGGAGCAACGAATTCAAGAAGTCGATCAAATGCTACTGGCATCTTCCCTAGAGATATCCCTGAAACTCCCAACCAAAACACCCTAGATATTGTCAAGGAAGTAGCAGTCAAACTCAAAGTTAACGCACAAAAGCTGGTAGCTGTCCGGCGGGTCTCTCGTCACCGCAGAGAGCAGCCCGGACCGATTATAGTTGAGCTCCAGTCAAAAGGCGATCGTGATCAATGGCTTTTCTCTGCAAAGAATATGGAAATCCTGACGGGGAACATCCTTCCGGAGCTACCAGCGGAAAAAGCCAAACACCGTGTTTATGTTCGGGCCGCCCTCACTCAATACTCTAAGGCACTGTTGTATAATGCCAAACAGCGTCTAAACGGTTCATTCAAATACATCTGGTGTAAAGAAGGGAAGATCTACGCCAAGAAAGCTGAAGGCTCCGAACGAGCATTTGTAATACGCACCGAATCCGATATTGAATCACTCCTGAAATCGTAAGGTACCCCCACCTACATACCTGTGATAAACTATACCTACGCGACAAGTATATTTTAAATAATAATAATAATAATAAATAATAATAAATGTCATTTATAATAATTTAGTATGTCAGACAAATTAAATGAAATATTTAATTGTGTATCTATAAACTCGTTCATCAAAAATATTCCTGCTGCTAATATTAATATGTGTTGTTTGCATGTAAACATACGTTCAATCATAAAAAAAATCCCCAAATTGTTATGTGTAATAGACTCCTCAACAATATCACTCGATATAATTGTTGTCTGTCTGTCTGTGTATAATTGTGTGTAGAAGTAGGTATATGTAATGAAGTATGTAATCTTTTTCAAATACCGGGCTACAGAATGCACACACAATTAAGCCATCACAAAAAAGGCGGTGGTATAAGAATTTATGTCAAAAAATATCTTCAATTTACCACTAGTACATACAAAACGCACTCATTTGAAACATTAATAGGCACTTTAGTAACCACAAATAATACCCCGGTTATTGTGTGTGCAATCTATAGACCGCCCTCCACCAATAAAACTATCTTTGTCACTGAACTGTCCAGGCTCATTAAGAAATGTAATTCTTCCACTGACATGATAAAACTTGGCGATCTAAACATTATTCTCAAAACCTATTCCGCATATCGAGACTTATATACGAATATGCTAGCTGAACACCGGTTTCTTTGTGGAATATCCGACTACACTAGGATCGATATGCGAGAGAATAAAGTAACTAAATCGTGTATTGACCATATTTTTGCTAGACTATTTAAATGGCATGCGTACTCGGCAGCCGTCGACACTGTTCTAGCGGATCACCGAGTAACACTAATCGCTGGTATTTGTAGTGACGTACGAGTGCATGTACAGGCTGTTTCTAAAAATAATAAATTATATTGCTATGACCCAGGTATATTAGAAAGGGCACTAAATAATATAGACTGGTCTATTACAGAAAAAATGAGCTGTCCTAACCAAACTTATAATTACATTAAATGTAAATTTGATAACGCAAGTAGTAATAGCATAGCAACGTAAGTTTATTGGTTAAAAAAGCTACACCTCACAAAATTTGTAAAATCATAAATAAATTAAATGGGTTTAAAGCTCCTGGTTTAAAAAATTAGCTGTAATATCTCTACTGCCATTGCGAGTCTTATCAATGCCTGTATAAAAACGGGAAAGTATCCAAATGAATTAAAGCGTGGTTGTGTCCGTCCCATACACAAAAAGGTAGACATGATAATGTGACAAATTATCGACCCATTACGCTTTTATCAACCATTAATAAAGTGGTCGAGAAATATTTCAGCGAACAAATACATTCTTTTTATAAAAATAATGACATTATCTCCCGAAACCAATTTGGATTCCAACCAAACAAAAGCACAACTTCTCTATTGTCTCAATTCACAGATGATATAAATACAGCTTTGAATACTAGAAAACATGTACTAACCGTTTTCATTGATTTCTCCCGTGCCTTTGACACATTAAATCACATCAGACTTATAAAAAAACTAAGCAATACAGGTGTACGTGGCCCACTACTAAAATGGTGTGAAAACTATCTTGAGAATAGATCTTACTGTGTCAAATAACTAGTAAATCAAACCTACAGTAAAATCATTGCAGCTGATGTGGGTACGGCCCAAGGATCAGTGCTTGGCCCTCTCCACTTCATTGCATACGTCAATGACATGGATAATGTTATTAGTTATAGTACTTCTTATCAGTACGCGGACGACACCTGTCTACTCATTGCAGATAGGGATATCTCTGCAGAATTTAAAAAAATGCAAGTAGATCTAGATAACATTAATAAATGGTGCCATGACAATGGTTTGGTTCTCAATGCAAAGAAAACCAAACTTATTCATATATGTTCTCCATATAGCAAAACCCACTATCCTAAAAGTGAAAGGTTGGTGGCTCACGAAGATTTATGCTTGCATAAAAATAATAGCATTTGCCAATGTCCTAGTATTGAAATGGTTGACAAGCACACATATCTTGGTCTAGTCATCGACTACAAATTTAACTGGTTACCACAAATCAACAGAATATGTGAAAAACTCAAAGCTTTCCTAGTCAACCTGTATATAATCAAAAATAGAATACCTTTCAAAGTCAAACTTATGCTTTATAACGCGCTTGTGGACTCCATTATAGGATACGGCATCACAAGCTATGGCAGAACATTCAAAACTTACCTCGACCGTATCTTCCATATACAAACCACAATTCTAAAAAACATTATCCCGCCACGTAAAAAAGAAATATTTGAAGATAATTACATGGAATTATATAAATACTGCAAGGTACTTCCTGTCCACACTAAAGTCACATTTTGTCTCCTTAAAGAACAGTTTTTTAATAAAGTCATTCAGAATGAAATATCTCACAGCATTCTAACTCGGAAAAAGACAAACAAAAAATTGGAAACAGTTAGTGCAGTAAATTTCTATGGTGAAAGAACTACTAAATACATCATTCCGCGCCTATTAAATAATTTAAATCCATCTCTCATACAAAATATTACAAACATAAATATAAAAAGTAAAGTAAAAGCCCATTTTCTGAGCAGCCTGTAGATGCCTCGTGCAAAACTGGTTTTGCTCGGTCGCAGCAATCGCCCGCTCGCCTTATCTAGATATTTATTATTTTAATCTACCCTGATTTGAATTGTATACTTTGTGTTTCTTTTCTATTATGTTATTTCATTCACTTCTAACACTTATTTTTGGCATACTTTATTTATTAATGGCATACCAGACAAACCCTTAGTGGTTTAAGGTGTGCTAATGTGTTAAAATGTATGTCTTATATTTTGTAAATAAATGAATAAAAATAAAAAAAAGCGAGACGCATAGTATATCGGAGAAATTCGAATATCTAGGACGTGTCTAGGTAGCTCAGTTGGACAGAGTATTACCTGTGTAAGGGACTGGTCGCGGGGCAGTAGGATTCCGTTGGTCATCTTACGAGGACGGAACCCTAACAATACATCATCTAAATAGGCCAAACCGTTCTCAAGTATAGATCTTAGGCTTTCCAACAAATAGTCACAATACTGTAAGCTTACTCACTTTAGGTAATGTATAAGTAATTAAGACGTTTAATGGAGCATTAAGACGCAGAAATTAGGAACACTATTATAGTAATGGCGGGAAAGCATTTTTATTGTCCTGTTCAATTTATATACAAGCTCTAGCTGTTGCTCGCAGGTCCGCCCGCGTGGAATTCTGATAAAAAGTAGCGTATGTGTTATCTATCCGTCTACCAAATTTCAGCCAGATCTGTTCAGCCGTTTGGGCGTGATTGAGTAACAAACATCTAAACGACTTCAAATGTTTCTTGTTCAACTCAAACTACTTCTGGTTCTTCGGTCTACTTGCTTCTTTTTTTTATAAGGTAAGGTAAATGTAAAGTCTCAGGAATGAGGGTCACAGCTACAGATACCGATAATGCTACAATGGTGGCCCTCGCAGCTTGACGACCTCCCTAGATGCTGTTTAACGTTCCGGTTAAGACACTGTCTGCACGTGACCATAATTATAATTATTTGTTGTCTCTAAGATTATTTCTCTCTCTCTCTAAGATTACTGATGCTAGACAGTTGTTTTTTTTTTATATATACAGCTAATTTTCTATTGTTCACGCACATTCAAAAATATTTTGGATAAATAGAGCAGTTTCTTGTTAAAAAATGGCAAAGAAACACTCTTTGAAATAAATTTTTCGTTTCAATTATCTCAATATTTTTAGCGATGACATATATATTTATATACAGTTACAAATTATATATACAGTACAGTACAGTTATATAGTTACAAATATAAAGAAAATTTAATCAGCTAGTGGAATATCTAGAAATTAACATCCTCAAATGCGTCATATTTTTTAAATGATTTATTTATCTGTCTGCCGCCAAACAAATCAAACACATCAGAAAAAAAACAAAAATTTATTTCAAAGAGTGTTTCTTTGCAATTTTTTTAACAAAAAACTGCTCTATTTATCCAAAATGTTTTTGAATGTGCGTGAACAGTAGATGATTAGCTGTATATATAAAAAAATCAACTGTCTAGCATCAGTAATCTTAGAGAGAGAGAGAAATAATCTTAGAGACAAAAAATAAGCATAATTATGGTAGTTTACGTGCACACAGCGCCTTAAGGGACCTGGGACTGTAGGACGAAGGAAACACGTGTGCTGGTTAAGAAATTCAAGTCTTGATGGTGCGGCAAAGAAAAGTGGTGCGGAACCGCTTGGTTCTTCATGGAATTGTTTGCACTATTCGTATGCCACCAGAACATAAAATAGGTCCAGTTTTAGGAAAACAAAGTCAAATCCGCATACCATGCGACACAATGTTCCTTTCCCAATTTCAACTACGTCTGACTAGAGTTGAAATAAATCGCAAACTTTCTGAGCATGTTAATTCTCATTTAGTAACTAGCAAATTAAATAGAATTGCGGAATTTCGTGTGTGCACTAATTCATCGCAATCATCGCTTCATTCGTAAGCGCTTCACGCAGTGTATCCGCATTCGTGCGAAAACTAAATCCACATGAGAAGTAAGGGCGAGCACTGACTGGCGATACGGCATTAAAGAATTTTCATGTGAGGAATAGAAGTAGAATGAAGATAAAATTGAAATATAGTAATAAAATAAAAATTAAAACCCGACTGCAATTACTAAAAACACTGAAAAAAAATTCACAGCAGACGAGACTCATTTGCAAATCAACAACCAAAAGAAAATGGATTCCGCCTGCCATCAAACTTTTTCGGTCTTTATATTGTCTTTTTACAAGCTTTTATTTACCTGGCACTGTTCGTATATATATTGTCCGTCAAAATTTGCAAACCATTTTTCGACAATCTGTTTACATCCGATTGAGCTGAAATTTTGCATACACGTTGAGTTTGGAAGACAATGTATTAATATGGTAGGTCTGAAGATAGAGTAGGAAGGTGGCCATAGGACCTCCTAAACTAAAGAGGATAAACCTATCGAGTATGGGGTCATTTGTTTTATATTAGCCAACTCTCTGGTGGTACATGATAGTCAAGGTCTGAAGATGGAGTAGGAAGGTGGCTAAAGGAACTCCTAAACTAAATAAGTTAGACCTATCGAGTTTGGGCTCATGTGTTATGTCTTGGTAAACCCTTTGGTGTTATATTATGGTATGCAGGGTCTGAAGATGGAGTAGGAAGGTAGCCATACGAACTCCTAAACTAAACAAGATAAACTTGAAGAGTTTGGGCTCATTTGTTTGTTCATTGGTTGTTGTTTGTTCTTGGCGAACTGTTTTTTGTTACATGGTATTCAGAGCTATAAAGTATTGCTTAAACTAAAAAGTTGCAAATAAAACAATTAATAAAAAAACTTTTGTTAAACAAGCTGTTATTAAAAACTTTTGTCGCACTGAAACGAAACTAATGATTTCATGCAATAGCTGTGCTCAGAGGTTGTAGCTCAAATAGCAGTGTTTTACCTGAAATAAAACACATATTAAATACTTACCTTATTTGAAGCTTACTTGATGAGAGTAGCGCTTGTCGTATTTCCGGTTTCTTCGGTCTCTTTCACTCCTTATACCTCCTATATATGTGTATCTCGCTTGCACATTCGGCTACCCCACGAGGCCTTCCACACTGTGAGTGTGACAGGTGGGTTTTTGAATCATTGAGTCTGAGATCTGCACCAGGCAGAATTTAAGTGTAAGCTTCAAATAAGGTAAGTATTTAATATGTGTTTTATTTCAGGTAAAACACTGCTATTAAACACTTGACCGTTATTTGAAGCTTACTTGATGAGACGTGTCTGTTATCGCCTGGTGGGACGACGCCAATGTGATATATAAGTACCTAAGCGCAAGTAGTGCCTAAGCACAATAATTAATCTATTGGTTATTCAAATATTCGGGGTTGAGATAACGAAGGCTCTTTTTTATTTATAATAAAACCAAGGGATGTGCAAGAAGATCCTATATTAACTTAATCAATTTAAGAGATTAGGTATTAACAATATACTCCTACACATAACAAATCATGTTCATCAACGGTCGCAATAATGATCACATAGTAGAATTTCATAAAACAGATTTAAGTAGTTAATTTGATTAACACTGGTTTACTGAATTGATAACCTAATTCGAATCAACAAACTGATTTAATTAATTGGATTAAACACTTTAGTTATACCAGAATTAGTGTCTGGTGGCATAACCTCTCTGCAGTAGAAGCGTGCGAAAGTGTTCTGTGACCTCCAATTTCCCCTGGAGAGGATTTCATCTAAGGGAAAATTGTCGGCCCAGTTCTTGGACGCAACGGCCGACCGTATACTTCCTGGTGGAGCCACGACGCCAGCTTCCAACAATAAGGATTTGACCCATCCCGCGATAACAGTACGAGAAGCAGCTCTTGGTTTCCCTCTGATGTTAAGAAACAGGTTGTTGCAATTACTTGTACTACGTCTCTCTTCTAGTACAGATATAGTATGTTTTACCCAGAAAACAGGGTCCAAATTTTTATTTGTAGGATTGTAAGACAGTTTCCATCCGGACTGTCTGTATACAGCAGTGTCTGTTTTAGATCCAAAGATAGGCCATAGGATCAAATAGTTATCGTTATCGATCAGGTGGTTAGAATCTACGGTTAACAGGGTCAAGTCGTGCACTCTCCTGCCCGAACATAAGAGAAGCAATGTTGCTGTATGTCTAGAAGTTGCGAAAGCACTACTCTCATTTACAGAATACGCACTTAAAAATGAAGCTAATTTATCTATGGTCCAGATCGGATGCTTTATGGATACAGGTTTTTTCAATGCAATTGATTTTAGAATATGCCTAACTAAAACATCTGAGCTTAGTTTATCTGCATTATCGGAGTTACTTAAGGTAGAAACAACTGATTTATGTAGCAAGATAGTATTATACGCTAACCCATCTATAATATATAAATCCGCTAGAAAACGAGCTAAGGTTGGACCTGTAGCTGATAAAGGGCTTAGCGCATGTTTCTTTGTCCACGTAAGCCATCTGTTCCATGCTGCTTTATATGTCTTTTTGGTAGACGGACGCCAGGCAGATTGTAACAATTGTATTTGAGCTTCATTCCATTCCGTTAAATTTTGTGACCACCCCCACATTTCCACACTTCCATAGTCATTTCTTGAACTTTGGGGGGTGGTAGGCCGGTCACTGTGTCTATCAGGTGCAGGTGTAGTTTCTCTATTGTGAACGGAGCTGCTAGTGCACGAGCTTTCAGGTCTGGCCGCCAGAACACTCGCTCCCATCTCGGGACTACCACAAGGAATACTCCGGTTGCCGAGTTGAGGTGCTCTAACACCTGTGGTATGAGGTAAGGTGGTGGAAAGACCCAAGCTAGAGGGTAGTTCCAGCTGTGGGAGAAGGCATCGTGGTACAACGCTTGTGAATCGTTCTGGTCCAGCGTTACATAATTCGTCACTACCTTTGCCCGCTCGGAAGCAAACAGGTCTATCATGGGTACGCCAAACCTTTTGAATATTATCGTCGTGCACCGAGGTAGAAGATGCCACTCCGGAGGAAGCCGGTGCCGCGACAGGTGATCTGCATAGCTGTTGTATTTTCCCGGCAAGTGTTGTATCTTTAGGTTGATCTGGTAGATACACAGAAGATGGAATACTTGCTTTGTTAGTTCCATCAAGGCGGGTGATCTGGTCCCCCCCTCGTTTCGTAAATATGCTACCACAGTTCTGTTGTCGCATTGTACCAAGACCGTTGACCTGGACATTTGTGCCCCGTGTTCCTCTAAGGCTTTCAGTATCGCGAGCATTTCCTTTTGATTGCAATGGAGGCCCTGGTCTTGGTTCGTCCAACGTCCTGACAGTGACTGGCCATCGAATTGAACTCCCCATGCAATGTCTGATGCGTCTGTGGTAAGAAAATGCGACGGCGGTTTGAGATGAATCGGGGAAGATCGGTGGCAATTCAGAAGCCACCACTCCAGGTCGTCTCTTACTTCTGATGGTAGAGTGTACGAGCTGGTAATGACCTTTTTCTGGATTTTGTTTAGAAACATGAGTGTGTCTCGAAAATTGAGTCTGCCCATGGGCACTGCGAAACTTGCAAAGTTCAATGTCCCCACTAAGCTCTGGAGATTTTTTAAATTTGTTGCACCCTTCTTTAACAATTGTTGAATCTTCTGAACTAGAGATGTTATTTTTTCGTGCGGCAAGGATCTCTCGTTTCGCCATGGATCCCATGCAATGCCCAGATACGTCAGGCTTTTGCATGGCGACGTCACGGATTTTTGGAGATTTATTTGCCAGCCCAGGAAGCGCAACCGGTCTAGCACTATTTGAATGTGTACTCGAAGCGTTTGAGGGTTTTGATGAGCCACCAAATAATCGTCTAAGTAGACCAGTACTCGAATGCCCTCCTGTCTTAACGTTTGTGCTACCCAGTTAGTCAGTGTCGCAAATACTCTGGGTGCTGTACTTAGGCCAAATGGAAGACATGTCATTTGCAACAGTTTTCCTTTGTAAATTAGTCGCAGGAATCGCCTGTGTGACTGGCAAATTGGCACGTTGAAGTAGGCTTGCGATAGATCTACTTTGCAAAGCCAGTCTTCTGGTTGAAGGAAACTTGGTACTCGGAAGACATTTATGAGTTTGAATGGTGGAGTGAGAACAAATTGGTTCAAATTTTTTAGGTTGAAAATTGGTCGGTTAGTACCATCGGTTTTCGGAACCAGGAACATTGTCGATAAGAAACCCGGGGACCATGGGGCCATCTCTAGTATGCTCTGAGACAACATTTGTGAGATGATAGTTGACATCTCTTTGGACTCCATTGTTCTGAATTGACTGCATGTGTTGGGTAAAACAAGAGGAGGTTTTCGAATGAAAGGTATGCGATAACCTTTTATTAGGTGAAGCAAAGTATCTGGTGCGCCCAGTTTCTTCCAACGATCGACATAGTGTGTCAGCTGGCCCGCCCGGAAGTAGTCAGTACCTCCTTTTCTTAGTTCCTGAATAGGAATCAGGGGCTGCAGGGCGCTTCCTGTTCTTAGCGGGCTCTTGTCTATTGGTTCGCTGGCTACCTCCACGGGGACGAAAAGATCCTCGTGTATTATTGTTGGCACCACGAGAGCTACCGTAGCTATGTCTGTTTCCGGGACCCTGTGGGGGTCCACAGCTTTGAGTGGGTCGACTATGTACGCAGCCCTGCGAGGGCTGGACAGAACATGGCCCAGTGCGAAAGGTCTGAATGGTACCCTGCGAGGGTACTTCGTAATTCACTGACCCCTGCGAGGGGTTGCGTGCGACACTCTTATTTTTATAGCCGCCAGCTTTATTAGGAGGTAAAAAAGCCCTTTTCACGCCTCCACTTTTCTCTAAAAATGATGTCAGTTTTTCCCCATTAAAGATATGTTGGCTTGAAGGTGGAATTTTTCGCAGGGACAATTTGATTAATGGGTCTCTTGCAAAATTGATAATACTGTCTCTACGCATTTGAATGGTCTCTGCGCGATGACCACAGATGAGCTGCAACATGTCGGAGGATACCTTGTGATATTCTCCTTCAGAAAACAAATCTGCGATCTTATCGCGGAGTTGTTGGGCTGATATATTACCTTTATCTCCGGCCCAGGTAATTAAATCGGTCATACTACTTTGTAAAACCTCACGCTGCTTCAGGACGCAAAAGGTTAATGCACCATACGCTTTATCCGCATACGCTAAGTGGCGTTGGGAATCGTAAGGTTTTACTTCATCGTTTATCTTCAATTCTGTAAAGCCGGGAGTGTGGTTGTATGATTTTTGAACTTCGGCATACCTAACCTCACTCCACTCATCTTTATCAAAGTGCTGAATATTTTCTAACACTTTCAAGAATTCATCTGGAGTTTTCGGCACAGAGGGTTCCTTCAACTTAACTTGAATGTTAAAGTTAAATTTATGCGACTCTTTTGCGAGTTCCTCGTTGCCTTCATCGAACAAGGGCCCAAAGTCCTCGTTAGGCAATAACGAGATTACGTCCCCATCGTCCCTATCCTGCTCCTCGCCTGTACAGCAAAAGTTTACAGCAGGTTGGTTGCATGGGTGGACAGAACCACTATCGTAAAAGTGTTTGCGTAGTTCGCTAACCTCACAGGATAATTTGTGTAATAAGGCTTTGCGGTTACGTTTGCCCCCCTTCTTTTTATGGTGACGGCGAAGACGGCGTTTTCTTTTACGCATCGTTGCACTGGACGATGAAGAACTAGTGGTACTATAGGTATCACTAGAGGAAGACGAACTGTCTTTTGCCTGTGGCACACTGCTAGTGGATTCGCCGCCATGTATACCTGATGGCCCCGCGACCGGAGCCGTGGTAATATCATTCGGATCGGGCATCCTAAGACACAGCACAAAATAATTCACAGTAAAATGTGAAGTAATAAATAATGAATAAAAAGGTGGGTATATACAAAATAAAGTCAACTATTTAAATCAAATATTAAGATTTGATTATGTGTACGAACAGTAAAACCGTTATATAGATGTACCCACTTATATAAAAATTGCAGATTAATATAATAAAGTAATCACTTACAGTACCCGATGAGAAGCACGTTTAACGCAAAATTACTCTGCTTAATAGCACGGTTGTATATTATAAGAGAATATCACTAAAAACACTAACGATTTCACGTTTTTTTTTTTAAATTTAAAAAAGAGTGATATTATATAAGAGACTATTACAAATTTTATAATTACTAGTGCAACGTAGTCTTGACGAACGTCTGCACTCGACGGAAAACAAGACGCCAATGATTCAAAAACCCGCCTGTCACACTCACAGTGTGGAAGGCCTGGTGGGGTAGCCGAATGTGCAAGCGAGATACACATATATAGGAGGTATAAGGAGTGAAAGAGACCGAAGAAACCGGAAATACGACAAGCGCTACTCTCATCAAGTAAGCTTCAAATAACGGTCAAGTGTTTAATAGAAATTAAACAAAGAAATAACTTGCGCGATACTCGTTTTAGTGCGTCTAGATTTTGGTATAAATGCTTGTCTTCAAAAAAGATTTCTTGATTAATCATTTTTAGGGTTCCGTTTTTTGCCATTTGGCTACTTCGGCTCTTTGGCTAGAGAATTTAATTTGCAACAAAAAATGTTAACTAATTTTTTTATCAGATAAATAGTTTAAGAGATATATCGTAAAAACCATTTCAACCCCTATTTTCAAGATGGCGGCCGTGAGACAAGGGTGGCGACCCCACAAACTTGGTTTTAGCTTTACACTGACCTTTATTGTAACCTACCCATTACAAATTTAATTATTTTATGTAATGCAATTTTTTTAACTACTAAACTGATTGTCGATGAAAATGTTTTGCTCAGAAAAACTCGAATGAGTTTATGTAGCATCATAAGTTTTTTGTACTGAAATTTGTAACTAATATATAAATAAAAAAAAAAGTAAAATTCCACCGAAGATTGGTTTGAACGAGATCTAGTCAGTAGTTTTTTTTAATACGTCATAAATCGTAAACCGCAATTTACCTTTCATTCAATCAATTCAAATATAAAAATTAAAAAAAAAATCATAGACATAAACGGTGCACAATTATTCTCTAATAATAAATCTGTAATAGGTGTGAATAACTAAGTAAACAATTATTATTGGCGCGGGGCGTGGCATGAACGAACGACAAGAACTTTTGTATTATGTTACTTGCTGCTATGGAACCCTTCATGGGCGAGTCAGACTCGCACTTTGTTGGTTTTTAGGGTTCCGTTGCCAAATGGCAAAAAACGGAACCCTTATAGATTCGTCATGTCTGTCTGTCTGTCCGTCCGTATGTCACAGCCATTTTTTTCCGAAACTATAAGAACTATGCAGTTCAAACTTGGTAAGTAGATGTATTCTGTGAACCGCATTATGATTTTCACACAAAAATAGAAAAAAAAAAAACAATTTTGGGGGCTCCCCATACTAAGAACTGAAACACTACATTTTTTTTTCATCTAACCCATACGTGTGAGGTATCTATGGATAGGTCATCAAAAATGATATGTCCCCTACCCCTGTAGCTTCTAAAATAAGAGAATTGTTTAATACGTCATAAATCGTAAAACGCAATTTACCTTTCATTCAATCAACTCAAATATAAAATTTAAAAAAAATGTTTAATTATATTACTTACTGCTACGGAACCCTTCATGGGCGAGTCCGACTCGCACTTGGCCGGTCATTTTAGTAGTTGCAGTCGAATTTTTGATTTTCAAA
The DNA here is from genome assembly GCA_946251805.1 of Cybosia mesomella. Lineage (NCBI taxonomy): Eukaryota > Metazoa > Arthropoda > Insecta > Lepidoptera > Erebidae > Cybosia > Cybosia mesomella. Next base: position 24,396,491 of record OX276402.1, on the reverse strand, counting down.
TTATATTTTTTATACTTTTTGTTTCGACACATCTATTTTTATAATCTCCTACGTTTATTCATTTTGATACCCTACTATTATAGGTTTGGTTTAAAAAAATTACTAACGCCCGTTGCGGGTTCGATTCCCGCTCAGTGCAAAAATTAGTATTTTCTTTATGAATATGTCCATTTTCATTGGTCTGGGTGTTTTTATGTATTATATGTATGTAAAAAAAAGTATCTTAATATGTATATCCGCAATCTAGAACCCATTACACAACCCAGTTAAGCTGTGCTTACTTTGGATCTAGATAGTGTTGTGTAGAATGACTTCGTCCGCGTGAATATAGATTTTTAGGGTTTTAATTATAATTAAGATTAGCATTTGTTTTAAACCTGCCATTTTATTTCAATGAATTTTTGAAGCAATTAATATGATGAATGATTGTTTCCGTAGTTCGCAAAAATTACAGTCGATAGCTCCAGCGTCGCTTGAAACGTATATAATATATCGGAGAATTTCGAATATCTGGGACGTGTCTAGGTAGCTCAGTTGGTCATAGTATTCCCCCTGTAAGGGACTCGTCACGGGTTCAAGTCCCGTCCTAGATGTTATTGTCTCTCTAATCTACTGCTATTTTAATATTACAAGCTTCAATTTAATTATTACGAGCGTTTCTCGTACGACGCGCAACGGACGAGCGGGTGAGTATAACTAAAATGTAGAACTAACACAGTATAACGTTTCTTGGAAGTGAAGAAGTTCCTAGCTTTGTATAAAAGCCATGCAGTATTCCATAGGACCAATCGAGGCCGTTTAAACGGAATAACAACGTCGACAATCACATGCATACATTATGTATTTAGGTAACTGATAATAATTACGTAGTAGACATTTCTGGCATTTATAGAGGTACACAATGTCTCACAGTTAGCCTGTATGTACTTTATGGACTCTGCATTATTTATTTTGTCACTTACTTATATAGCAAAACAGGGTGTGTCTACATATTTGCCGTTTTGATTTCTATGAGGTTTGAAACAAAGTTGAGTTGCATTCAAAGCTTGCACCTTGGTGCCTGGGGCCCGCTCCTAGTTTTTATCCTGAATTCGGTTATATTGGCTTTTACGCGACTGATATCCTTAAACCCGAGAGAAAAGCTTGCGCCAGAGCCTCGTCCGTTAATCGGCAAGTATACCGAAGGTCAGTCGAGTACACAAAATATGTACATAAAGCTACAGTTTTATACTTATTTCTAAATTAACCTAAACTTGCCGAAAAACCTAGAACCTAAAAAATATAAAGTTTATATTTGATATATTTTTCTTATATAATTTAGTTTATAATTAGTTTTACATATTTAATCTATACAAATACATTTGTATCTTTTATAAATTTATTTTATATGTACTTGTATATACATATAATATATGGTCAAGCAATGCAGGATGAATAAAATGTGCAAACTCTGCAAATCCAATTATGTTATACAACCATGTTAGTTGTAAATCAATAAGCGATTTATTATTCTGGAAAATATGTACAGTCACCGGCAATAAGAGCGTGTGTAATGTGCATTTCGCCTTCAATACTGCAAAACGTAATTTTAATCACGAAACTTTTTTTGATCATAACATGCCAAATTATGGAGTATTACAATTTAATAATGAGCGGTATTATCAAATATGTTAAGTGCCTACTTGAAATTTTGTAACAGAAATTATTAAAAAAATATGGCCTATGTATTTCTATTCACCCCATGTGTTCTATTGTATATTTACCCTGTTTTATGCTAGCGTAAACGTAACTTATGTTTCTCTATATCTATGCAATAGAAGAAATAGTATCCTACATAAAAAAAAAAAAAAAAACCTTACACACAAGCGAAAGCAAAACTGTCTTATTATTGCTAATAAAATTTTAGGCATTCAATCTTATATTTAACTTTTCTCGATTATTCAGTTACAGCATTTTCTGTTTGTCCAACAATCTTAATCACGAAAAACAGCATTTCTTCAACATTGTAATAATCTAACATTAATATCCAACTAAATTAATGAAACCCATAAAATCAAGAGCGCTATAAAATTGTAGGAGAACTATTTTTAAACTATATGGCAAATGGATATCGATCATATGTACGCACATACGGTCAATCGAAATAAATTACTGGCCACTATATAATGATCATTTATAACTATGAACAGAAAAACGTTTAAAAGTGAAAACCTCACCTTATCAAATGGGAAAGTTTCCATTTTCGAAACACGTAAAAAGTTTTTGTAGACGGGACGCGTGCGGTCACGACGAAGACCGGCATGGTACTGAAGAGCTTAGGGAAACCCCTGCCTTATATAGTATGCGAATGGGTGAATCACAGGAAAATCGGGAAACTTCTACGAGTAATAATGCTAAGTTTTGCTTCGGTGTATGAATATGTCTGTGTTCGGTAGGATGACTACAGGACGTCAGCGTCGCAGTTTTGCGTATTGTCCAATTTTATATATATTTTACATTTGAATTACCTACATTTATTTATATCAAAAATGTAGGAATGTAAAAGGTTACATAAATTTCAAAAATAATACAATATTGTTATGATATATTTTTTATTTATTTATTCAGTAAGAGATATATACATATACAGGAATAAATATAGAAGCTATTATCAAATCATATAGACCAACAGATTCCTACATTTCTTAAAAACGACATTATTAATTATTTTTTGAATAAAACAAATAATATGAACTTAATGATATTGTCGAAAGTTTACGCGAATGTCACACATTGAAATAAAACTATTTTTAATGGATTCTATCGCGATTTAGCAGCAGCCATGGTCACGGGGAGACCCCCGGGTCTCTCGGTGACCATGGCTGCTGTAAAGCAACCGAAACGTCGGGATCAATGTAAAATATAAAATTACATCAAATAAATCGATAGAATCCGTTAAAAATAGTTTTATTTCAAATATGAACTTAAGAATGAAGAGCAACATACATTCGTATTTACCGTAATTTTTTTTTATTCATGAAGCTCTTTTAACCCCTTTTTCCGAGCGGAAGTCGGGCTTGAACCGACTAAAACCCGTCGTTTTAGCGTCATGTTTTGGGCGACGTGACCAACGTGACGCTAAAATAACGGGTTTTTATAAGTTTGACGTCTCTGTGTGTGTGTCTGTCTGTGTCATCGTAGCTCCCGAGCGGATGAACCGATTTTGATGTGGATTTTTTTTATTCGAAAGCCTATATGATTGACTTGGTTCTCTAGTTATAAATAAATCTGTATTTAATTTTTAAATGAATGTTATTATTTTATTGTATCCGTCAAAATCATTTATTCTGTAAGAACATTTAAACGGAACTTATAAAACATCAAAGAAATAAAATAAAATAATTAGACTAACTTATGTTTGCGCGCCATCCTGAGAAGACTCATTTAAGAAACTGAGTGGTCTTTTGTTTGTGGTCTCTTTGCAGACATATTAACATCTTCATTCCAGGGTGTAGATGGTCATAACAACATCCTTCAGGCCCAAGCCAACTACACCTGCAAGTCGGTGCATCTGCTAAAAAACGAACCACGCTCTGACGGTGACTTTCCTCTCAGCACACTCCTCTCTGCACTAAAACACATTCATAAAGGTTACATAATTATATGGGTTACACTATGAAAAGGTTACAGAATGAAAGTGTTACACTTATAAATGTGGTATTGAATCTGTTAATCGTTACCACTTTCAACTGTGTAACCGTTATATATATGTAACTGATATTAATCTGTTAACAGTGTTAATAAGTGTTACCCGAAATGCTACGATGCCAAATTTACTATCCTATTATATTTATATGTTAAAACACTTTATTACGGTTACAGATTGGGTCCCTACCTCTCAGGATTGGGGGGTCAGACAGTAGTCGCTGTAGTAGGAAAAGCTGACATACCAATTAAAAACCTCGGGCTCCAAAGTGCTAACGTTTGGACGTAACTGGGAAGTCAATATAATGATGATGATCATAATTTTAAAGACAGAATACCCACGTTCTATCGATATATCGAAAATCAACAATTAGAAAATATCTCGTTCTTGAGTTTCTTGAAATCAAAAATACGTAAGTTTGTTACTGAAAGAAACATACATAAAAAATAAAAATTAAAAAGATTCGACGAATTGAGAACCTTCCTCCTTTTTGGAAGTCGGTTAGTGAATGCTAAAAAGGGTCTCAAGGTGGTTTTCCAAGGTGCGTGATTCAAAGTATGGACGTGGAGCAGCCCGCACCGACGCACCATAGAAAGTGAGCGCGCCTTGCGCGTTCAAACAGCAATCGATCCCGTAAAAGTCAAAATAAGCCAAATTGTTAAGGGTAGGGTTAATGGGAGCGGCCTCAGGGCTGCAAAGGGCAAGCTTTGAATACAACCGGGATTGGCGCTAGGCTGAAAAAGTTGATAATAGATCGACTTTATTAACTAGATGTATGTCGCATTTCTTACAGTTCGTAGGTTGTTGGGGGCTTTTCCCCCCTCTCCCCATTTTTTCTCTTTCGCCTCTTCAGGTAGCAAAGTGTGTGCATATCACAACTCTAGTGTTAGACGCATGCACAGGCCACGGTAACCGCTTACCTCTTGATAGACTGTGTTTGAATGGAGACCTTGTGACATTAGAGGCAGCTCGTGAATGTTTAGGATAGAAGTAGATGGCCGGATAGTCTAGGTTTCTGCCTACCCCAGAGGAAGAAAGGTGTGAATATGTGTATATATAAGTATTTATTAGTATGTATAATTATGTATGTATAAGTACCTATGTATAAGTATAAAGAACTACATAGTAAACGACCATTGTAATTCTTATGAGGGAGGTCCCCCTGCGGGTGGCGAGTGGTGCGATGATTACAGTATAAAACCTAAAATTAATTTGAATTACTAAATAAAAGGCTTTAAGCTATATTAATAGCTCTGTCCTTTATAAAATCTATTAATAAATAAAGGACACTTGAATGTGTCCTGCTGTTTGTCCTTTTGTGTTTAATGTCACCCGTCCCGACTGTCTTGCATCGTAGAGCGTGGCGTAGCTGCAGACGCGTAGGCGCGGTGCCGCGTAGCTCGTAACTAAATGGACTTTTTTTTTGTTGAAGCTGGGAGAAAGGGTTCTGTAGATGATAATCATTACTATGTATTACTAATTCACTGTATTTTCAGTTTATTCAGTACCTATTTAAACATCATCCTCAGAGGAAAATTTTGGGTTTTATATAAAAACTTATGTCGGAGAGCACTTATAGGAATGCCAAATAATAATAATTGTTTTGATTTTGTTTTCTTTGTATGTAGTAACTTTAATTATTATTACTTGGGTGTGTTTGGTTGTGACACGTTGACAGATGACAAATTATATATGATAAAAAATTGCAGCTCATTGGCCAATTTGGTGATCTTGCCGAAAGGAGTGTTGCGATTACGGACTCACTCTGAATCATCGGTTTTTCTAGATTTCGTTTATTGTGAACATCCTTAGCGATTTTGTCGAGAGGGTCTAATAAGTGCTGTGCAAAGTCATCCCACAGATGACAATGGTTTTCCAAATCAGCGCAAGCACTGTCGCAGGACAGGCTTATTAGCTTAGTGTTACGGTACCCTGAAATCTATTTAGGTCATTACATAGTAGAGTGGTTAGTATACTTTATATATATATAGAATACGCTGGCGGCGTAAGTTTGTTTTGTACGAGATGTATGTGTTTATCGAAATCTATTTCAGTATTTTTATATATTGTTACTCTTACTTTTGTTCACAAATACTTTGTAAATACTAAATTATATCGATATTTGGGAAGTTAGGAATTAATATAAGTGAAACTTTATAATATTTTGTTTTTGTAAGTAAGCTTAGGTATTTACTTCGAAAATATTGTGAACCTTTTTTTTTTTTTTTTTTTTTATCGTGCGGAAATCCCTTCGGATACCCCCCGCGTGCCAGCGGGGGCGGTTATGTCGGGCTTGAACCGACTAAAACCGCACGCCGTCTCGGGTCTACAGACGCCGGGGTGTAAGGTTGCCCATAGAGCATATCCCTCGCACCCCGAAGCATGAAAAATATTGTGAACCTAGTCGTGAAAGTTTTCTAAATTGTTTTTATACTACTAAGGTAGTAAACAAGCGCATGGCGTACCTGATAGTAAGCGATTACCGTGGCCAGCAATGATAAACGACTAACAATACGTGAGTTGATGACCTGTATGGCGTGGTGGTAGAGCGATCGACTACTAATTCAGAGGTCCCAGGTTCGATGTCCGTTCAATGCAAATATTTTTTCTCTTGAAGTTAATTATATTTGCATTAGTTTGGGTATTTCGTTGTAGTATGTTTATTTGTACTTTAGAACTCATATCCAAGCTTGTTAAGCTATGCTTACTTTGGGTCTAGATACCGCTTGTATGTATATTCTATGTCAAGTATATCATATAATATAAATCAATAAATAAATAAATATTCTTCGACATTGTACACAGCGCTTTCTAGATCCAAAGTAAGCATAGTTTAACTAGCCTGTGTTATGGGTTCCAGAATGCGGATTAAAATACTGAAATACTTCTTTTTTTTGTAAATAGATATATATTATACATAGAAACACCCAGACCAAGGCAAATATACATATTCATGCATACAAATATTTATACCTACTGAGCGGGAATCGAACCCGCGCCCCATGTCGTAGCAGTCGAATGCATTACCGCTACACCACAGAGGCTGTTATTCATGTATTCATTAAAATGTATATAGTTATTAATGAAATGTATAAAACTCAAATAAATATGTTTCAACCCATATTACAAGCTATTTACATTGGGTTTAGATAGCGCTGTGTTACTACAGCGAATATATTCTACGACACACTTTTCGTAGAATATATTCATACTTTTTGATTAAAACATGAGCAGATCAATGTTTAGTCAAACCGTTGTATAGAATTATCAGTAGTAGTTAGTAGTCTCTTCATCGCATTAACACGAATCAGTTTCTAGTGAATCTGTGGTGCTAGTGTCGTTTTATTACCAGCTTTAAAATCTCTAATCGATTAGTGAACAGCTTCCGTGCGAGTAGTATAGAACAACTGAAGCATTATATTCGTAATAGCAAAGTGGCCTGCACCCCGTTCCTTATTCGTATAAGCGATGCGGTATCTAACCGATTTTATAGCGTTTGTGAATCGAGTAAATATATTCACTTCAAATCTTACATTGCTCTTACAGACAACATTCAACCTAATATAATACCTACATACTATCGTCTCGGTTTCGATCCCAGGTTTTACCATGGCACACACCAATTACTTTTCGATGCTTATCGAAGTTATGTGTGTATTTATCGCAGGTTTATAAGTGCCCTGTTAAAGGTAATAGGCTCGCCACCTATTACATTGGGACCTAAACATAAACTGGCGAAATGTGGGTGCTAGCACCTCTGCCTACCCCTTCGGGGATATTGGCGTGAGTTTATGTTATGTTATGTATGTTTATATAATATTTATTATAAATAACTTTCAAGTTGTAGACGATTGATTGATTTGGTCTTGGCCCAGAGTTTAATTTACATATATAGTATGTTTGTACCCCACGATAACGCATTGTACTGAGCAACACTGACGAGTACAGTGCCTCCAAAATCGTTCCTTAGACGCATTTAGAATCGTGAACCTCCACCTTTTACCCGATTGGAACCCGGAACCTCTTGATTGTAAGGCTGACTCCTTAACGACTAAGCTACTGACGTTTTACTTGTTCGGTAAATTTAGTCACTGACCTTAATATATTCAATAATGAGAGCAAATCTTCGCAAATATAATGATGAAATATTATTTGCCTGTATTTGCCAAAGTAAACAGTACGCAATGCGAAGACAGTATTAAAGAAATAAACGTAAAACGTTCGGCGCCGCACTGTCGCGTGTCGCGCCGGGAGGGCTCCTGGGACGTTGCCAAACATTGATTGTAGAACAACAGATTTGGGGGATGCAGGCTCGAAACTTTTATTTCGTATTTCTGCGGCTCGAAGGACCAATGTGATAAGACCATGAAGTCATATGGGTCGCAAATTAGAGTTTAAAAAAGATGGCGATTAGAAAAGAGTGGTCGTGAGTTTTTATTGTCAGGCTCTTTTCTCACAGGCTTTACCTATATACTTGCGAATCTGGCAATAATGTAATTGAAGAAGCAATAATATTGAAGTTCATAAGTGTTTCTATAAACATAACATAACATAACTTCACGCCTGTATCCCCGAAGGAGTAGGCAGAGGTGTATTACACACCCACGATTCTATGACCGACATGAGTAAATATATTTTGATTTGATTTTATACATTTGATTTCGGTTGTTTTTTTATCAGAAACTAAGTGAACTTTACCGCTTATTACAGCTACCTATAGGTACTATTCTACCTATATTACACAGGCGTTTGAGTTCCATTTTGGAGGTCGTGCGTTCCATCCAGAATCACGTGTGTTGATAATGGTGTAGTGGATAATGGTAAAGGTTGGAAAATACAGTCAAAAAGGAAGGAAACTAAAAGTACCCTGGCGTGAAAAACCGTCTTACATTATTCTGAACTCTGAGACGTTCTTGATGTAGTTTTTTTTAAGTTAACGAACAGGCATAGTTGTAGTGATAGGCTACTTTTGTTCTGTGAATAAGTTTCTGTGAGTCGTGAACGTGATCAGTAGCTGTCGGTATAGGCTAGCCTATGGTAATAAAACAATTATGATTTAGTGATTAAAATATAATTTAAAAAAAGATGATCAAACAAGACTTCAAAAACAAATAACGCTGTAAATTATGAAATAAATAAATTCCTTTTTTTATATTGATGCCAGAAAATAGGGGTTATTTTTAATATTTCATACGTACTTTTCTGAAGTGCTAGCACCTATAGCTAACTAAGTAGTTGATTAAGGTTTTGAGGTGTTTTCCGTAAAACGCCACACCCGTAGTTCGTATCAATAACTCAGGCAATCACACTTGTTTTACACGTGTTAGTCCATACCTTGAAAACTACTGATTAACGCCCTTATCTCATAAATAAAGTGGTAATATATTATATGAATATAGTGCATTTCAAATAAATTTACAACTATATAGTCTCCTTTTTTTAACCGGGTTCAAGCAACAAAGATATTCAAAATTGGGATATTTTATTTTTTATGGATAAACATACGTATATCGATATCGAAGTTAGCTCCATCATATATGAACGGATTTACAGGATTATTTTTTGTTCGAAAGAGGTATATTTTGAAGTCGATTCAAAACAGGTACGATGTATATTAAAACTACCCACGCGACTATTAAACTGTAATCAGTGTGCATTGTTCCCTATATTTAAAATCAAACCAATCACATATACCTACGTATGTAGTTTGACAGGCGTGTAATGTATACTCATCATAATTAATCTTCGATTTGGATTCACAATTACGGTAGTGTTGTATTTTTATTTTGAACTATTTTATGATAGTTATAGCATAAGTAATTATAAAACTGTATCGATAGCATAGATATACTTTTTTGTAAGTGTGGAATTCTCTCTCAGGCTCCAATCCATCGGTGTCAACGATGAGATGGGTGTGTCAGAATTGAACTGACTAAAACCCCATGGTGTCCTCCCCAAGTTTCCAGGGTTAAGTATCTTGCCGGGGTGAGAGGGAAATGCCTTATTGACCCAAGAAGGCCTGAAGATCTGAAGACACAAGATGGCGTGCGGTTTTAGTCAGTTCGAGTCCGATATAACCACCCCCGCAGGCCGGCTGGGATATATCCATTGGAATTCCGCTTGAAAAAAAAAAGGACTTTATTCTTGTGTCTGTAAATGTTCCTGTTAAGATATTCTTTGTAGTAACTTGTGCTTAATGATTGAAATAAAACTATTTTTGTAAAGGATTCTATCGCGATTTATTTGATGTTATTTTATATTTTACATTGATCCCGACGTTTCGGTTGCTTTTCAGCAGCGATGGTCATCAATCAACTCATTTATTTTGGATTGTACATCCATAAATATGTTAGTAAGAATGTCTTACAATAATGTTAGTAATAAATTAAAATCGAAAATTAAATCAAATTAATTCAAATTCTACATCAAAATTCAATTGAATTAAAAATTATAATTAAAATCAAAATTATAAAATTATACATAGTCAAAATTAGAATAAAAATCAAAGTGAAAATTAAGATGGGTAGAAAACAAATTAAAAATTAAAAACAGGATTATAAAATCAATGTAAAATATGAAATAACATCAAATATTTTTTAGTTGCGTTGTTGTTTTAGTTTTATTTCAATGTGTCACACATTGAAATAAAACTAAAACTCGTGTAAACTTCCCACAATATTTTGTGCTTAATGAGTTCACTATTCACCATCATCATCTTAGTGTTGTCACGGTTGCATTCAAGCCTTCACCTCGGAGCCCGGAGTCCGCTTACTTCTACCCCTCTTTTTAGTTTCGCTTACACGGGTTTTGTGGTATCAACTGCTGTCTGACCTCCCAACCCTGAGAGGAAACCCAGCGCCAGAGCCTCGTCTGTCAATCAGCAGGTGCTCCTGCTTGCAGGAGAGATTTGGCCCCATAGATCTGGGTGACCCTACATTCCTGAGCTTTAGAAACTTTGTTTGTATATCAAAGTACTTTGATTCAATTAAACGTGGACTCATAAGTGTACGAATGCATGTCCATCTCCTTTCGTCCTACTTAAAATACTATAAAATATTTATAAGGTAATTTGATGCAAATGGCTGCGATTAATATCAGTGGTTTCCTTATTTAGTCTACTAAATTGAATATCCCTCACCTCCTACACTATATTTCGTAAAAATAACGTTATCAGAAACATCCATTACTTAATTGCGTCGTAAAAACGAAGTGATTTACATACGAGGCACAGTCACCATCGGTATTAGCTACAGAAATAATAAAACTATAGAAGTGGTATCGCTTGAGTTTCCTATTAATACCGATGTCGCCGCTCTGTCCTTATTCCCCGCGCGAATGCAGTTACAGCTATACGCTAGAGATTGACGCACGATAAAATGTTTGCATATCATCTATACAATTGAAAAATTGATAATTAGTTGTGTCTGTACATTGGAGATATTTAAAAAACAAGTTGAATTCCTGAGACGAGCTCATTTTTCTTTTATTAAGGGATTTTCTTTTCTTTTTTTTTCTTTTTTCTTTTTTTTTATCTGGCAATGGTTCACCCCAGCTCGAATCTATTACCGAAACTCGATAGCAATAGGGCTTTTCTAAAGAAAATCCCTAAAAATTGGGTTATGTTAAGTGAACGATTCTGAACAAAAAAAATATTTCTTGAAATTCTTACCTTTTTGTCTGTTTATTCGGGATGGATGCATAAACTAATGAACGGATTTTGATGCGGTGTATCCTATTAGAGTGGTCTTGATCGGACTTAAAATCTGACGTATGTTTGATTGCGATTGAAATATGACAAAAAAACGATAACCTACCTCCGCGCGGGCGGAGCCGTGGGTATCAGCTAAATTCTACTGAGTTAATTGTTTAACAATTACAGAAAACATTTTTTGCTTATTAACTTATAGGCCTTATAGCAAAACTTATAGCGGAGCGCGCCCGGGAGAGATTTAGATCTCTGCCAGCCCGCCGAGCCCGCAACATGCTCGCTGCGCGTCGCAGGCGGCTCAGGCGCCGGAGGTCGCTTAATCCTCCTCCATCCTCCATGAGCCTGGGGGTGGCAGTTGAGGCCGCCTGTCACCCCAGTAGAAGCAGGCCGGGACGGCGGGGTGACTAGCGCCCCACCCCCAAACCGGGGCAAGACGGGGACACCGTGGTTCCCAAACCCGAGCGGGCCATCTCGAAACCGGAATGGCCCGGGGTCAGTCGGGGTGCGAGGGATATGCTCTATTGGCAACCTTACACCCCGGCGTCTGTGGACTCGAAACGGCGTGCGGTTTTAGTCGGTTCAAGCACGACATAACCACCCCCACCGGTAATTACTAAATTCGATATTTACGATAATTATTAAATTCGGTTTAATTAAATTAAAACCCTGAAATATAAAACCTGAAATGTGAAACCCTTTAGATGCACAACTACCCTTCCCTGATCTGTTACTACAGTTCGAAACGCAGCAATTAACCAGTTTTTGACAAATTCATTCGTTCGATGCAGCGCGGCGATTCGTCACAGACTGAGCCGTGTGTGTGCCGTGAAAAATGAAACTTTGTAAGTCATGGCACCTCGCGCTTCTAACATGTATCGCACTTCTATGTATTATTATTTCTGTGGTATAAACTTAACACATTCCAAGTTAACAATCTATAAACTCTAACTTAATCTAAAATTATAAACAAAAATTGAAAAATGTTGAATTTGTGCTCTGAAGATAACAAAAATAATTATTCATTGATTTATTTTTATTTATTTATTTTTGTGAAGATCGTTTGTAAATTCGTTAGTGTTCAGCCACTTCTGAGGGCGACTTTTGAGCCATGAAATTTCTTTCATTTCGGTGGTAATACGATATAGTGAGGAAGGGGTAACATCTAATATACATACATATATTCACACCTTCGTTCCTTCTCACATCCCCATGTGCATAAAGTTGGAAATAAATAAATAGTCCTAAATAGATAATAAATAAATATTCTACGACATTCTACACAGCGCTTTCTAGACCCAAAGTAAGCATAGTTTAACTAAATATTCTAGAATGCGGATAAACATACTTATATACTTTTTTTTTTGTAAATACATACATATTATACATAGAAACACCCAGACCAAATGCAAATAGACATATTCATGCATACAAATATTTGCACTGAGCGGGAATCGAACCCGCGCCCCCTGTCGTAGCAGTCGAATGCACTACCGCTACGCCACAAAAAATCATGACAATGTTCTCTAAATGCGCAGTTGGGTCTTTTTAGCTATCTTTGGTGGTAATCGCGGGGCGCGACGGCGTAGGTGGGCTAATCAAACAATCATAGATATATAAAACTAATCACGGGTTCAAAGGGCTCGCGTCATTGGTTGATTGAGACCTTTTATTGGTTTTTTGATTGGCCAGTTAATGCACTTTTTGACGTTTATTCAAGATTTTTGCTTCGCATATCCGGCCGTACCACGACCCAGTCGTGAATGCGATAAAGCATTTATTTTACAGTTTTAATTCACCGCGTCTTCTCAATGGTGCTGTTTGCCTTATGCGTCGAACTTTAACAAGCAACGTATATTGAAATAATAACTCCTAAATTCTGTGAAGTTTATAAAATTTATAGTACGATAGCAAGATAAGTTAAACTATTACATTTCGTTACCTAATATACTTAGTTCTGTTATCGGCTCTAAGTTTCCCTTTACCTCACATAATTTGCTACCTGCAGCTCTGCCCGCGTGGAGTTCTGATCCCGTTCCCGCAACCCATGGGAACCTATACCGAGGAGAAAAAGATATTTCATATTATTCCAGACTATAATGTATCCCTGCACCAATATTCAGCCAAATTAGTTTAGCCGTTTGAGCGTGATTAAGTAAAAAACATACAAACATCTTCCAAACTTTCACTTTTGTAATATTATAGTAGGATAGGATGTAATTCGGTCACTCATTCGTTCTACGTGACCGATGCAACAAATACGTAGTACAGCTTCATTAGAGACCGTAATCTTAGCAATCCATGGATTCTCCGTGCGGGTGCCGGGTCCATCGCGTTGCTGAGTTGGGAACTCGGGACAGTGCCTGGGACTTGCGACCCAAGTGTAGGTTTAGAAGGGGCCCCTTTTGTTGATGTACATCAACACTCACCTTCACTACCCAAGTTCCCCTCCCTGCCTAACCAAATTTGATACGAACCTACTAGTGCCGCTTTAGACATTCGTCCTAGTAATGAGCTTATTGTAGCTCTCGATAGGCCTAGATCTTTAAGTAGGTTATAGAGAGATTTTGCTGGTATACCTCTCGCTCCCACTTCCACTGCATACAAATTAACCACGTAACCGTTTTTGATTAATTCGTTTGTGAGATCATAGTATTTATTTTTCTTTATTGTGTGGTCCTTCGGTATATTTGTTTCCCACGGTACAGTAAGTTCCACAAGAACCACATGTTTTAATCTCTTAGAATATAGGAATATGTCAGGTCTAGATGACGAAACCCCAACATCCTCCGGAATTTTGTAGTGCTTTTCATACGTGTCGATTAGGAGAGTCCAATCTGGGGCAGTATCTAAGATTGAATAAGGTTTGTTCCTGGGTGTTATGGATGAACCTTCAGACACAAAGTTGATATGACGTCTGTTAGTAGTCAATCCTTTTTGGGCTCTAGCTACTGCCAGACTCATTGCTTCACGTATGATGATAAGCACCTTATCGTGGCGGCGTGAGTAATGGCCTCTATCGAGAAGCACCCTACATCCTACTAATATGTGTCTAGCCGTCCCTATTGCCTCACCACAAGTATAACATTGTTTTTCTGTGGCCTTCCCCCACCTTACCAGATTACTCTGGTCTGGGAGGGTCATCTGAAAGGCGTTAAGATAAAATTTTAACAGGGCCGGCGACCAGTCATAGATCAAGGTGCGCCACTTTAAGGCCATCGGTATGCAGAACTCTCCCATTGTCAACCATTCATTTTGGATTTCCAAATTCATCGCGTGCACTCGATATTTATCATTTTCGTCTTGTTTTAGAAAGGACTTAAGTATATCCTGGTCCCTTTCTGGCTCTCGTACTCCCAACCCCACTCTGTTTGACTGGGCCCCTATCATAAATCGTTTATGGAATAGAAGTCTAGATTCAAGCTCGGACGCGTTATTATCTTTCGGGAGTGCCCTGATTGTGACATCTTGGGATTTTCCTAAGATGTGGGCTTTGGTAACTCTAAGATGTTTATAGAGCTCCGATGGTTTCTTAAGTTTCATCCCAAAATTATTTTGATCCCTAAATAGAGCAGAGGAATCAGCAGAGTGCGCTAGTCCAAGCCACGATTTTAGCGATTTTATGACAGTTGCATCTATTTTCGCCAGTAAGGTTTTACCGAATTCATACACCAGAAAAGGCCAAGTCAGACGTGATGTTAAGTAGTTGTCATATATCCAAGCTTTTTTGATATTGTTTAGTGGTATCTGATCTATCTTATTTAGGTCATTTATAAACGTATCGACAACTTCATCTAAGGATGGTGTGCGTCCTTTATAGTCTATCTTTCTCCCAAGAAATTTAAATGGCACCGATTCAGCGACTATGGAAACTGGTTTACCCCCAATGAAGAGTCCCGGGTCGTAAGAGGTAAATTTGGTGTCCCGTCTACCCAGACATAGACAGTGACACTTACTGGGCTTCGTCCTCAGTCCATTTGTCCACGAACAGAACTCATCGACTTCCTTTAATAGTTCCTGACATTGTTTTGGATTGCGCGTCAGTATTGCGAGATCGTCAGCAAAAGCTAAGATGGACTCTGAGTATATGTTATTTACTTTAAACCGATAACCCCATTTCTTTTCGTGACGTATTAACTTGGTAATTAAGATATTAATTACTATGTTAAATGCTATTGGTGACAAGCAGCATCCCTGAAACAGTCCCACATTATACCGTAATGGTCCTGTGTGTACTTCTTGGAAGCTTATAGCAAATTTTAGCTGGGAGTAATACGACTCGATTATCTCTATGACCATCATTATAATATATTCATAGTCCCGAATATCAATGATGTAATTACAGGACTTTAATAGGACACATAATGTCCCAAGAATATATCTGCGACTTGCAAGCATATTATCTACGGCAAGTACTAACCGTAAACTCATAAATAAAACACCAATCGATTTAAAATTACAATATATGCATGATATTGAATACAATCAACAATCATCTACTCCAACAAACATAGATAATGCATCGGCTTCTTATTTATTATATAATCTATATTAAAATTAACATCATAATATTATAAGTGAACTTTAATATACATTACAGTACCCGGCTTTTGTTCTGCCACGTCGGGCAGAGTGAGAGTCTGGCTCAGATCAGTTTGCTTCGATTTAGTAGAGCTAGAACGCTATCACACATTGGACTAACAGTTTGATGAATCAAATCAATTATTTATACTGTTGAGAGTGCTGAGTGTTGAGTGTTGAACGCGTAGCAACGTACAAGGTTTTAGAACTTCCAAAACATCATTGTTCTAGAAGTTCTAATACGTAATCTACACTATGCTTAGGTGACTATCATGGTGACATCATCATCATCATCTCAGCGTTGTGTCCCGATTGTATCCGAGGTCTGCACCTCGGAGCCCGGGGTCTGCTTTCCTGCTTTTCCTTCTTCACTTCACTATGCTTAGTCATATCATGTCATAAAAAACCATTGAGAAATTTTGTGAAGCGATGAGGCTTGAAATATTAAACTGTTACATCGGTTTTAACTTCTATAAAATATGAAGATGCATGCGCTGAGCGATAACGAGAAGGCCACTCTTCTGCCCGATGTATCAAATTAAAGTCCAGGTAGGCTGTACATTCGGGAGAGATTTAGAACTCTCCCGGACCGCCGAGCCCGCAACTTGCTCGCCGCGCGTCGCAGGCTACTCAGGCGCCGGAGGTCACTTAACGACCTCCATCCTCCATGAGCGCAGGCCTGGGGGTGACAGGTGAGGCCGCCTGTCACCCCAGCAGAAGCAGGCCGGGACGGTGGGGCGACTAGCGCCCCTCCCCCAAACCGGGGCAAGACGGGGACACCGTGGTTCCCAAACCCGAGGGGGCCATCTCGAAACCGGAGATGGCCCAGGGTCAACCGGGGTGCGAGGGATATGCTCTATGGGCAACCTTACACCCCGGCGTCTGTAGACCCGAGACGGCGTGCGGTTTTAGTCGGTTCAAGCCCGACATAGCCGCCCCCGCTGGCACGCGGGGGGGTATCCGAAGGGATTTCCGCACGATAAAAAAAAAATAAAAAAACAAAGTTACGCTGTACATTGATAAAATCTACCGAAGTGTAAATATACTACAAAACTTTAAATACAAGAAGTGTTCGAGTACAATTTATAGTATGAATATCTAAAAATATATGTCTAAATGCAAAAAACACAGATTTGTTCAACAAAATTCTTTCTGGATCTAAAAATATTATTTCAAAATAGTTATTATATAAGTTTATAGTTTAATATACAGCATGTATTTTTCTAATAACAGATGTATAATTTTAAAAAATAAAGAGGATATTTCAGTAGTCATTTTTTATCTTGATTTGTTTACCCCACCGAACATTTTAAAAGAATGGATCAATACGCCTCCATTTGTCAATATAGGCATTTTAATCCTACGCTTCTGTAGGTATATGTCTCTATTTCTATCCTGCTCCTTCACATTACTCTATTTATTTTCTTCTCAACCTTCTTATCATTATCAATTCGACATTTTTTTACAAGCTTTTAAACTTTTCGTCGTGACAAATCATTCACAGACGGAAAAGGAAGGTGAGCTAGTAGATGGCTAGTATATAATGACAAGAACGAACCGTCTTGTCCTTTTGTAAATAATTTGTAAAAAATATTGATAATGACTAATGAGTTACAAAATCTGTAAATGCAAATATATGTTTCTAAAATATTGCCTTATAAACTTATAAGTTAATAATACTACGCAACGGTTTTAAAACAAAATACTATTCAAAGTAGTATTATTTTTTTTTTAAATCATAGTCGATCAAATATGTGTCATACAAAACATTTTGATACTTTCATAATTGTCTTTTTGGCAAGCCTCATTTGGTTAAACTAATTACATATTCAAAAAACTAGTCACTACAACTACACTACAACACTACAACTACAACAATTACTTTTATTGATGAGTGTAGTAAATATTGTTATACATTATGTTATAATAATATTTATAGGTAAGTACTCTTACATTAATTAGTACACGTTCAGTTATATATTATTTAAATACTTTTATGTTGACTAACATACAATTACATTGTAAAACTAGTATTTTGAGGCAAAGTTACCTGTTAAGAAATATTATTAAATCGCAAACAAAAAATCTTAAATTATATTGGGACAAATATTATGTATTTAATAAAAAATAATACTTTGATAGGTTTTTTATTTTCAGAAGTTCTTATTTCGGTTTATATTTTTTGTATAGATTTATTTGTGGTTTATGACAGAGGAACTCAGGTGCCAAACGGCTGATGTCAACCGGATATCGTAGCCTATTTATGCTTGCAACAACAGGGGTGTCACGCGCGTGTTGACATGGTTATAAAGTATTATACTTTTTATATTTTTTTGTTTTTATAAATAAACCTATTCAATAGTTTTTTGGTTTTACAAATTACGAATACATTGATTAATGTATGATGAATGTAAAAATACGTGTCCACCTAAAATGTTGATCAGCGAATAAGTTTGAAATTATAATTAAACCTAGGAACTATAAAAAGGTAGGTAAAAATGTTTAAGATTACAGTTTAACAATTAATTCGAATTAATACACTAATTTTTTTATATGTAAGACGAATATAATATTACTTCACTACTTTTTTATTTAATACTTTTATTCACCCACTTTGTGCTTTGATGCGACTATTAGCCTTGTATTTCTGAAGAGATCTATATACAAGAAGACCTTGGAAACCAAAGTAGAATATAATAATAAAAGCTAACAGTCATTTGTTTTTTTTTACTAGATGTTAAATGTAACGTAAAGTATTATTGATTTTTCGATACTTAGTTTAATAATTTACTTAAAGTTCTTGTAACTTAGCTACTAAGACAGTAACTCTTTGTATGCATCACGACTATAAACGTAATATTTTAACTTAGGGATTGTCCTACAATTACTTGCATTTAGTCAAACAATATATTTTTAGAATAGACATTTGCTATACAGCTATATTGCTAAATATCTACATTCAAGTTTGCAGCATCGTCCGCACAATTTTTTTATTAAAAGACTGGTCAGTAGAATAAAATAAATGCGATCTTTAGCAGGATCATCTTCCATAAAGGGCAAGGCTTGCGTGCGATGTTAAACTTTTCCTATAATCATTATACGACGTTATTTCATTAAAAAAATATTCGTATTCAAGTGAATACGAATATTTTTTCGAATTAATAAAACGTTTTTGTAATAAACCATAACAGGTTTTAAATATATGATGATCCTATTCGACATTGTACAATAACAATTACAAAACACACTGATTAAATATCTTTACAATTTAAAAAAATGAGAACTTAAATAATTTGACGCGTGATGCCTAAATACCTGACCTCACTGCAATAGAATAGAGTCATTCGGGTCAAGAGGACGCACTTTATTTTTGACTGCGTCAAAGATCTATATCAAATAGGATTTCTGATATGTTTACATCTATAATTGGTAGAATATTTAATTTATATACATCATTTAAGCAAATTTACCATCAAAGAGCATTAGTTTGTGCTGTACATATGATTAAAGCGAAAAAAGCCGAATGCGTCCTCTTGACCCGCTAAGTGGGTAAAATTACGCATGCATCGGGGTATAGTTACGCAAACGGGGTAAACGTACGCATTTAGATTTCTATGGGGTCCATTAGTAAAAAATGTTTGCCAAAAATCAATATTTATTAGTTTTCAATATTATCAAAAAAGAGATTAAAATTTTATGATCCACAATCACATAAATTAAAGAAAATAACTACTTTTAACTTTGAAATCTATATGTATCAGGGGAAAATAACTACTTTGGATATTAATTTCTAAATCAAGTTTAGGTAATCTTATTAAATCAGGTAATAAGTATATAATCTAAGTACCTACTAGAAAAAGATTTATGGCAAAGTAAAATACCAGGAACATATAGTAATTAGAAGATTGACTCAAATGTTCTTACTTTTGCATTAAGTAAAATTTTATGTAGGTATAAACATTTATATAACTTTTCGAGGTTATGTGCATAATTATCGCTTTTTCCTTGCCTCAGAAAGCACGTTAAGCTAGTCGTCCCGGCTGTCATGACTATCTATGGCAGTCGTTATTAGGAAGTCAGTGCCTACAAATATCCTGACAGCTGGTTTAACCATAGATTGATATTTCCCTCTGGGTTCCGCAGTCAGTCTGAAAAATAAATGAAGTCAACCAAATGTGGTTAGAACAGGAAGCTGGGCCCCTAAGTGCAAGTTTGGGGCATAATCGGGAAACCTAAATGTTTGAATGATAAAACTAACTTTAGAACCGTCTTGGGGTATAAGTTCGCAACGTGGGTAAAATTACGCACGCGTACTTTTAAACTCGCACTCTTACCCCAATCGACAAATTTAATAAATGATCGGACACAACTCACGAATTAATTACTTTATGAGAATATGAAATATGTATATAGAAACTACAGTAAATGTACAATACAATCAAAGCAAATTTATCTGGAAAAAATCAGCAATAGAACTGCAGCACACTTTTTGCAAACTCCAATAATTACTAAATTTTTAGCACCACACGTGTCCGGCGACCTGTCGCAACCAGCACTGATTTTCTGCGGGAATGGCGAATGGTTCCTATGCGGCGACTCAATCACTACGAACTTTTGTAAACAAACCCCTCAGTCTTTACCCCCGGTGTAGGAGATCGCGGCACCGCGTACTTTTACCCGCCGCGTTCTCATACCCCGAATGACTCTACGTGATAATGAGGTTCAAGAATCGTTGGATACCTTATCTGGAATTTAACATCATACCTAAAAGTATGACTTTTTCCGTACCATAAATAAATAGTTTAATTGTTTTTTTTTATTTGTAGTCAATCATTTAAAATGAAAACAGTACTACACACAAGGTTTTCTTGTATAATTAGATCATCATTCTATACTTAGCTATTAAACCTACAAGTACATAAACATTAAAATCGAAATTATGAAATTAAACTATACATTGAAGCACAATAACATTATAAGTACATGTAATTATTTATACCAACTCTTAGGCCATATCTAATGATTTAAGAATAGAATGAGATTTACTGCGATGAAGATGGATAACCATATAAATCTAGTAATACTTATACAAATGTAAATATGGAACATGAAAACAATTTCACATATTAGGGATTTGATTATAGACATTATAGATATAATAACAAGTACCTAGATATATTTAAGTTATGAACTAGGATTAGGAGATCCTTTAATTTTTTTTTTGATAATACCTACCTAAAAATTTTTTTTTAGTGTTAGGCAAAATATCAAAATTGATTTCACTCACCTATATGATATTGTCCGAAGTTTACACCAATATTACACATACAAATAAAACTAATTTTATAGCGATTTATTTCGTGTTATTTAATTATTTACACGGTTCCCGATATTTCGATTGATTTCAGCAGCCATGGTCACCGGGAGATTACGATGGTTGTTGTCGACAAACTTGACTAACACTGACGACATTTTAATTTCAGAGCATGCATACTTGTTTAATAGGTTCTAATATTTTGAGTGTAGAATACAGAGTCTAAAAATTTTGAAGCTGCATTGATCAAAAATTCTTCTAAAACAGTATTTTGTGCGAGAGAATTCAAGCTATACCTATATATAGTTTTTTATTATGCAAATCTCATTGAAATGTTAAATTTTTTAAGCCAGAGAGGCTGAGAGTTTGAATGCTAAATTCAAAGTCAGAGAACGCAGTTTTAATTTTTGGATGTATAGAGGGGTTAGTGTAAAGTTAAAGAAAGTTAAATCCAGGTTTGTGAGGTCGCAACCCGTGTCCCACGGCCGTCATATTCAAACGGCAGTCGAAACGGCAGTAGGAGAGCTACCCCGGGCTCCTACTTGCAAGCTTTGGGTGCAACTGGGATTGGCAATCGAATTGATAATCGGATTTTGATTTGTTTTGATTTTTACGGTAGTGTCAATTTTTTTTTTCTGTATAACGCGTAGTTTGTATTTATACATAGTGTAAAAACTTGTAAAAAAAACAAATGTAACTTTTCAATGGACTAATTACCGTCTAACGCCTAAGTACGTCGGCGTGCGGTTTTGGTCGGTTCAAGCCCGACATAACCGCCCCTGCTGACCGGCGGGGGGATATCCCAAGGGATTTCCGCACGAAAAAAAAAGAAAAAGGTACTATCTTTACACTCATTCACTCATAGTGAAATATCATCTTCACCATGATTCTGATCCATGTCTATCTTATCCATTGCTGAGTTGTTTCCCAACGTATAGACTTTTAAAACTACCTTCCTTTTTCCTTTCGACTCAGGATATTATTTTATACAAATATGATGTATTACATCATCGCCATTATTGTTGCTTGAACATTAATATTTTTACATTATAATGAAACCACTACAGCTTATATTTTCAAAGGATAATCACAACGTCAACTCTTTATTAGATATAGTCCAGTCAGTTTAGCGCAAAATATAATCCTTGCATTTATTCCAAAGAAGCTGAAAATTTGCATGAATGAGGATACTATTACGAGTATAAGCGAATTATGAAAAATCCCCATCCCCAAGATACCATGGGTGCCATTTTTTTTATTCAAGGTACAAATATCCGTTTTTTTTTCATTTTTCTCATAATAAGTTTTATCGTTAAAAGTGTAAAGTCATGCATGCATTCATCTATAAAAATTGTTCTTTATTTTTTCCTAAAATTCACTTAACATAAATTGAATAATCGATTTTTTTTTGCGTTTTCCTGCTGTCTCTTTAAGGCTTGCCAAATTTAATGATTCTAGGTCAACAGAAAGAACATCTTTCAAACTATTGAATAAACAGCTGTTAGTTTTGATGGTGTTGACTTAAACGTTTGATATTTTCACAATCTTAAA
Source organism: Cybosia mesomella (assembly GCA_946251805.1). Classification (NCBI taxonomy): domain Eukaryota; kingdom Metazoa; phylum Arthropoda; class Insecta; order Lepidoptera; family Erebidae; genus Cybosia; species Cybosia mesomella. Next base: position 24,373,655 of record OX276402.1, on the reverse strand, counting down.
AGATTCCAGAGTTGAGTGTTTGAAGGTGTTTAAATTTCAACTTGATACTTCCACGTGTTCCTGAGGAAAGTGCATTTACAGACCAACCGACATAAGGGTAAATGAACAGACAGACAACGAGGATATCTTATATGGATTCCATATTTTCCCTTTGAGATACATAAAAAGGCGTCAAATTGTACTACAAACTACTTGATTGCGGTCTGGGGCTTTAAATGAAAAAAATTAAACATTCCTTTTTTGTAGAGAATTTTACAATCTACAAAAGCCTTCAAATTGTTTTTCCAGTAGCTCTCACCGTTTCCGAAATAGGAAACAAAAATTTGTGACCTTAGACTTTGAATAACTTTTTTTTCAGCGATGGAATCGACTCGGATTTTTCACAATTTCATTATAATGAATAAATAAAAAAAAACTTTCATGCAAATTTTCAGCTTCTTTGGAATTAATGTAAGGGTGAAGTCTATTTGACTGGACTAAACTCCAAACTAACTTATTTTTCCTATGTTTCCCTGTTTGAAGAAGTTATTCTCCAAGTAGAGAAACACCACTGATAAATATTTCAACCATTTATTGATCTTGAGGTTTAATTTTTTTTATCATAACAACTAAAGCTTCATGGGGTGGTGGCACATCGAAGACGCGGTTTCCGTCTTCGTCGCAGTAGTTTTCGTAGCGAACTGTACTAATTGGTTCCATGCCGAAGGAACTGCATATACGCTGGGAATAGGCACCAGTTGCATCTGCTTTGAAGAGCTGGAAAACGAAAGATTAGTGAAAATTTAAGAAGTCTATGAGAGACTAACACAATGTTTTGACGGTTAGAGATGTAAATAGAAAAAAAACAATATGTTTAATTTCATAATCTTGAATCAAAAATATGAAGAAAATCTTGGCACCGATTTTTTTTTTGTTTACGTGCAGAAATCCATTCGGATACCCCCCGCTGGCCAGTGGGGGTGGTTATGTCGTGTCTCCCCAAGTCTCCGTTGGCGGGCAACTCGGGTAAGCCCTCGAAAGGATAACCCTAGGGTTGCCGGCGGACTTTGACCGCCACCGCGGCCTCGCCTGGTGGGGTCAGGTTTTATCCGCTTCGGTCAGTTGGCAGGCGTGTGTAACACGACACGCCTCCGCCACGGCCTACTTCTGTTAGGACGGCGAGTCGGCCAACTGCCGTCCTCAGGATCATGGAGGTCGATAGTCTCGGGCGTAGATGAGACTGCGAAACTCGGGGGGCAGGGTTCTTATTCCTTGGCAAAGTAGTTTTTATTTCTACATTAGGTTTTTTTTTAGAAAATGTGAAACACAATAAGTAAAATGGAATAAATCATAAAATTTGGTTGTCTAGTTTTTAATTATTGTTAAATTATGTTTAAATCAATAGGTACCTATTATTATGAACTTAGAAAATACTGAATCAAAATCAGTAGCTATAGCTACGCTTGTTTTATCGGCATCGGAATCATTGAGATTGTGTCGCGAGAGAAATTTGACGGCTAGGCTTGCTGGGCACGACTTTGACTTTTTGATTTGTAAAGTCACTGGGAATCAAGCAATCAAGCTATGAGATTCAATTTTTTCACGGATGGAATTGAGGATTACGGAAATCTCCTTACGTTAATGGTAAACATGAGTGGGTGATGCCATTTATTTTAAGAAAAAATATACTATTTAACAAAAAACAAATGATATTTACTTAACACAGAAAAAAAATGTAATATCATCTCATATACGATAACAATATTTTACAATATTTTACAACGCCTTACAATATTTTATTTTCGTTCTCTTGAATAAAAAACTTACTGCAGAAACAGTGCTCCTTTTTTCATGTTCTTTTTTTAAGTTTTTTATTCATCTCAGTAAAAAAATACAGTTTTTTTACAACTCTAATTGCAGTCTTCTTGTGAAAACCGGCTTGATTAATAAAAAATGGATACATACCATAAAACCGTTTGCTTTGGCTTGTTCAATACTCTTTTCCATCAGTCCTTTAGCCACACCTCTCCCTCTTGCCTGCTCACTCACAGAGATTATTCTGCACTCTAAAATACGGTCAATCTGAAACAGAAATAAACGAGATTATAAAAACTTCAGCAAATACTGCAAGAGGTTTTTCCAAAATGGCAAAAGTTCTTGAAACACTATTTGAAAAGATAATAAAGCTATTGAATTTCTAAATTATTTATAATGCATGTTAATTCCAACGGCTTTATGCTGAAGAGCTCAAGCTATTTTTAAAGTAGAAGGCTCTTTGCTAACTAGGGTAAAAAATAATTAGAAAATAATATGTAGACACAGTCAGTGAACAAAACGCACTTACTGGCAAGCCTACCTACTTACTATTCGCAGAGACACTAAGTAGTGTTGCCCATTGCAAGACCAAGACGAGACTTGAGCCAGTCTTGGTCTTGGTCTTGCACCGATACCCCTGGTCTTGGTCTTGGTCTTGGTCTTGCACGCTCAGTCTCGGTCTTGGTCTTGGTCTTGCAGCAAGAGTCTTGCGAGTCTTGCAAGTCTCGCACTTATCAATTGCTTAGTGTGATTTAGTAAGATATGAAACATCGTAATGAAGTATGGAAACTTGAGATTACATTGACATAGATTCCTATGTCAATGACTTGACATCATTTTTTAAATATTGTCAAGATAAATAGTGATAGTAATCGTAATCACCATATATGGAAGGAAACATAATAAAGACAAAGTATGCAAAATACTATTTATTGAAATTATCAATTTTAAGCTCAAGAAACAATAAACATGGTAAATATCAGGTAGATTTTTAATAATATTAATAATAAGAGAATTATTATAATAATTCTTTTGACCAAGAATTAATGCAAAGTAACCACCTGGCTCCTCCACCACTCTAAAATGTCTTCCGAGCTGGTGGCTCTCGGCTTACTTAAATACTCCTCCAACTCGTCAGTTTTCATTAAGCCACAGCCAGATCCTGAAGACGTAGAGGGACCTGTGTATAGCTTCTCGAAATCTATTATGTCTTCATCTTCAATATCTTCATCATGATCGTGAAGAATATTTTCAATATTTTCATTGTTCTGTGGAGACTTAGACATAAGGTTTATTGTACTTTTATATTGCGTATAAATTTCATTGAATTTGCGCAGGCTTTCTGTTTTTATTTGCTGTCCCCACGTAGTCATTTCGAAAGTCTCAGCTTTGTGCCTAGGGTCTAAAATTAAACTTGTACAGTAAATCCAGTTGCTCTTCTTATAATGCTTAAGCATTTTATCTCGGGCTGCTTGAAAACCCAGAACGAGCTTTTCGTCCACTTCGGTTCGATTTGGTTTCTCGTCTAATTGTTTTGCCATGGATTCAATTTTATCCAGTAAAAGATTGAATGACACAACGACTAGCGGTATTGTAACATATTTTTCTCCACCAAGTTTAGTTGATAAAACTTTAAAGTTTATTAGAAACTTATATATTTTGTCGAGTATTCGCCATTCAATTTCCGTGATTTGAAAATCGTTTAATTCGCTGACAGAAGTACACAATATGTTAATACCCATTCGGACTTTTATACCAAATCCAATCATATCATGTGTAGAATTCCATCTTGTTGGACAGTCAAGTATGGGATTAAGATCAGCTGGCACACCAGATGCTTCACAAGCAGAGTGGAACTTTCTTTTTAAGATCTCACTTCTTTTTATTTTACAACAAATACTGCGTAATTTTGTAATCGCTGTACGTGAGTCAGCAATATTTGGAATATGTTCTTCATCTTCTTCACTTTCCTCTTCATACTGCTGTTCTCTTTCTGCATTTTCAGTGTCACTATGTAATGCTAAAGTTTTTAATAAATCTTGTACACCAAGGTTCAAAATGTGAGCAAAGCACCGGAAATGTTGATTGTCTGAGTCAAAATATGGCATTTGTTTGCCAAGTTCAAACATAAATTGCGTATTTGCACTAGCGTTGTCGACCGTAATACCCTGTATTTTATCAACCAAATCATATTCAACTAAACATTCGTGGAAAATAGTTGCAATATCTTCCCCAGTATGTCGACCGTGTGAAGGCATAAAATCAAGGACTATAGATCGATATTTCCACTCGTTGTCTATATAGTGCACAGTGACGCCATATTAACTCCTACCAGCAATAGAGGTCCATCCATCTATGGTAAATGACATTTTGCACGAGTAATGTTGTAGTCGGTTCTTAACATGAGATTGTAGTTCTTCAAATCGCTCTTTAATCTTCCGTCTGAGAGTTGACCTTTTAGGAAATACCATCATCGGGTTCGGGCAAATGGATCGAAAATATTCTTGTGTATCTTCATCATCAAAAAATGAGAAAGGAAGATATTTTTTCACAATCCAATCAACTGTAGCTGCCACAAAGTTTTCACTGCGGTTTCTAGAAAGTGCTGGCTGAAATAAAATAATAAAACATATTATGATAATTATATGATACAATACAACATCAATACTATGAATATTTTGTTTGTTCGTCGTTTAATTATTATTAATTAACAGCTTTTCACTAAATGTATTATGATAGTGTACAGAGTGATCAACCCAAATGGGTCAGTGGGGAGAAGTTAGAAACTATGAGATATAGCGAGATTTGTTATTAGCAACCATGGCTTCGATTTTGGATATAATAATAATGACAGTCAAACTTTTCTTCTAACTTTCATACATAACTGGGAATCGAACCCGGTCGAAGTCTCTGTAAACAAATTCAGTTAATAATAATGACATTCAAACTTTTCTACTAACTTTCATACATAACCGGGAATCGAACCCGGTCGAAGTCTCTGTAAACAAATTCAGTTAATAATAATGACATTCAAACTTTTCTACTAACTTTCATACATAACCGGGAATCGAACCCGGTCGAAGTCTCTGTAAACAAATTCAGTTAATAATAATGACATTCAAACTTTTCTACTAACTTTCATACATAGGTAACCGGGAATCGAACCCGGTCGAAGTCTCTGTAAACAAATTCAGTTATTTTCGTTATTATTGTGAGAAGCGTCGATAGCTTAGTGGTTAAGGAGTCCCTTACTATTGAGAGGTCCCGGGCTCGAATTCTAGCCATTACACTACCGAATGTGAACCCACTCCTAGCACAAGCAATTTAGCTTAGTTGCAGGGGTTACCGGGAATATTAGTAATTAATCGGTCATAATTATGATTCATTTATCTGCATAGATCACTTTTTTATCTACAACGATATTTATGCATTACAAATTGTTTTGTTGGCGCACCAACGCAATTTGTAATGCATGGCGAGATATACGGCTCTGGGTCAGCCGGGGAGAGAAATGTGCACGACAATCTCCCACGCACAACCAATGACATGGGGCGGAAAAAAATGTTAAATAGGTATCTACCTACTTGTTACCAGAATTGCCATACTTTTATATGTTTTGTTGTTGGTAATTAGGTAGGTACCTAACTATAATTACGTATATTAACACTTAGGTAGGTATTTTTTCTTACCTGTCTATTTTCTCCATCTCTCATTAAAAACTTTGATATGGGCCCCTTTGTTGGCTTTTGCTTGATTAGTTGACTTGCAGGAAGTAATAGTCGCGATTCCTTCTCGTGAAAAGACAGTAGATGCTTCCTTAATCCTGAAGTATTTCTGTTCTTCATTTTGATTTCAACTTTCTTATGGTGGCATAACTTACATGTAGCAGTTTCAGTGGCATGAATTATATCGAAAAACTCATCAAATTTACTTTTTAGTCTTTTAGACCTAGTCCAACTCTCACTACTCTGACTAGAACTATTTGAATCTATGTCACTCATTTTAAAACCCGGTTGACTCTAAGCGCAGCTTAATCAAAACCAAAATGCATTTTTATCATGATGAACGCCCTTATATACAGCACATGCCGAAAGGCCAAAAGATACCTACATAACCTACGTTCGGCATCTATTGACAAAAATAATATCCTTCCAAAGACTATAAAAACAGAAACGTAATCTTAACGTAGTATCAAATTCCTCAAATCCAATCTCTGCAATCCGAGCAAAACAATAAAGTGACGGAGGTAACTAAGTGAATTCTATCAAAAGAGGAACGAAATTATTATTAATTGACTTCAACCCACCTTTTTTTAAGTTTTTTTAAGACTATTGCACTAAGCACTAACCCTATTAGGTAGGTTAGGTAGTTCCCAAACCCGAGGGGGCCATCTCGAAACCGGAGATGGCCCAGGGTCAGTCGGGGTGCGAGGGATATGCTCTATGGGCAACCTTACACCCCGGCGTCTGTAGACCCGAGACGGCGTGCGGTTTTAGTCGGTTCATGCCCGACATAACCGCCCCCGCTGGCACGCGGGGGGGTATCCGAAGGGATTTCCGCACGAAAAAAAAAAAAAAAAATAAAAAAAAAAAAAAAAAAAAAAGGTAGGTTAGGTACTATCCCTGTGATCAAGTAGGTATAATACTATAACATCTATCTATCTTTATGGTGTGGCTACAATATTCATTGCAAGGACTATTGCAGGATTTGCAGGTTGCATGACAACTTGCAGGTTATCGTGTCCGTTCGTTATGAGTTATGACACTTTTGAGCACCCAGAAACTTAATTTAATTAGTCTTTGAAATGTCGGATACCTTTGACTTCAGAGCGGCAAAATCAAAAAAGAAATTCACTTGTCGCAAACTCTTTTAATATACCGCCACGTCTTTGTCGGTAAATATCAAAAATATCGTAGATTTATTGTATTATATGTATTAGCTGTACAGGGGTGAATTCAGGCGGAAATAGAATCTGGATATTCACTTTTTCCGATTTAAATCCATTAAATTCATGGAAATAGAATAATTGGATCACATAAAGTATAACTTTGATTCTCACACAAAACTCTATTTATTTTTAAAGCATTTATGTATCGATTTTATTTTAGTGATAAATAATTTCTGAGAAGTAAACTCATCATCACATTCATTGGTCACCTCTACAATTGGGCTGTTTAATTTTACGTAACGTAAGTATTTGCCGTGCTGGTTTGGTTCCCGGTGGAGTAGAATAGGACCACCCCATCTCTTTTCATGGGTGTCGTAGAAGGCGACTATGGGATAGGGGCTGTTCTACATCCGACAATAAACACACAGCCCAAGACAAAGTGCCCAATCGACAAAATGTTGGTGTTAAATACTCCTCTGCCTACCCCTTTGGGAATTACGGGCGTGAGCATATGTATGTAGGAATGTGTATTACGTATACAGTAATATACTCATATTACTGGTGGTAGAGCCCCGCTGGAACCGTTAGGTGTCAGCATGAATGGGCCGGCTCGACCGGGTAGTTACCACCCTGGCACAGAATATCGACGTAAAATAACAGATCTACTGTTGTGTTTCGTTCGGTGAGTGTCAGTTCCGGAGGCCCAAACTCCCATCCCTCCTCTTCCTCTCTCCCCTTCCGCCTCCTTTATCCTGCCTTTCTCTTTCCACCGTCTCCTTCAGGCGGTAACGCGTTAGTAGCAGCCTTGGTGTTGCAAACGTCTATAGGCTACGGTGACCACTTTCCATCAGGTGGGCCGTAGGCATGTTTACCGCCGTAGAAACATAAAAAAAAAAAAACAGACGTAAACTGATTTTGATGAAACTTTACAGTAATATTAGGTACCTACCTACCTACCCACCTACATAGGCTAGATTTTTTGCAATAACCAACGTACACGTTCAGTGCAGTAAATAGTAACAATATTCAATTTGATAATGAATTAGTAGGTACCTACCTAGTAACCTACCTTGTATTTCAACACTATTTACACAAATAGCAATTAATGAAAAAATAAATATATTTATAATCGTCTTATTCGATTCTGATTAATCAGTAAAAACGCGCCCAATCCGTCCCCTTTCGCCGGTGTCCTTTGACGGCAGCCATAATGTCGTTTTATCTCTATATTAAAATCTTTATTTTAAAGCGGTATCTCTTTGACAAATGTTACACGTGGAGAGTAGGCATAAAGCTTTAGCGTGGCAAGTACATACATTTCCATGTGCCAAATAGGCAAAAATCGGCGGTATAATGGTATACGTACCTACAGTCAGTGATAGTTGATGAATCTTGAGACCTTTAATAGGGGCTGTCAATGAAATAATAGGTACCTACAACAAATGCATAGATCGATAAGTGCAAATAAGTGCAAGTCCTCTTTGTATCTACATGAAGCTTAAATAAATATAAAGGACTTCGAGTCTTGTGTCACATAAGTAAGTAGGTAGGTACCTACTTTACATTGAAACTGCATATTCTCATAATAAGCGTCACGTCGTCGGCGGCGGCGTCGCCAGAACAGAACCGAGTGTCTTTAAAAAACGTTCGTTCCTCTGCCGAATGATAGTGGCTAGTGGCCTACCTACTTCTAAAAATATTAAAACACAAACCATTCATATTACACAGTAATTTAAAACAATTGAGGGACACGCGCCTATTACAGATTATGAATTAAAAAATCGTGTGTGTGTGTGTATCTACTTATTCTCGGGATAAAAAGTAGGTAACCTATGTGTTATTCTAGGATCGAGGCTCTAATGTAACTCTGTACCAAATCCAGAGCCGTTAGCCGTTAGAGCGTGATTGAGTAACAAACAAACATACAAACATCTTCACAAACTTTCACATTGACACTGCGCAAGTCGCCGCTCGCGCTGATTGTCGGTAACTAGTAACTACCGACAATGAGCGCGATTAAGTACCTAGTGTACCTACCTGCCTACGATGAAAAGAACTTCAGTCGTTGGCTAGCGCGGCTTGTGCCACGTCTATATTGGCACGCACGTCAGACATCGGGTCGTACGGCTGCCAGTGGTATGATACATAGGTATAACAACATGTGGCAATTTGTCTCTAAGGGAAAATGGAATAGGTACTAATTACCGCCTGTGCTCTTCATTAACTAGGGCTTTAGGTTCAAGGTCAGTGAAGTTTCCTTTCTATTTACCTACGCTAAACATAGGTAGGTATAAAAACATACTACAAAAAAGCAACAGGTAAGTATGGTGGTAAGTACCTTATCTCATCATCATTCTCTGAGCCTTTTCCCAACTCAGTTAGGGTCGGCTTTCTAGTTTAAGTTGCGGCTAACTACGATATTTTCCGTGAAGCGACTGACGTCGGACCTCCACAACCAATTAATTGGCGATATCGAAGTTCTGTAGTTAGACTAGTCGGACTTTTGAGGGCTCCAACTACCCGTAACGACTGTCACAGATGTTCGTATGGCAACCGGGACCGACGGCTTAACGTGCTCTCCGAGGCACGACCAGACCAATGCAAATACCCATTTTCATGCACACAAATATTTGCACTGAGCGGGGATCAAACCCGCGCCTCCTGCGTACCGGTCGCGTTCACTACCACTACGCCACGGAATAGGTAAGGTACCTACCACAGCCTCCGTCTATCATTCTATCAGTAGGTATAGACGTAGTAGGTACCTAGGTACTATTATTTATTCTGTGGTATAGAAACTAAATACCTAGTACCTACATACTCAGGTATTAAAAATGCTCAAATCTCAGTTTGACTTCACTGCAAGACTGCAAGAGTCTTGCAGACGTAGTCTTGTCTTGCGCAAGTCTTGCAAGGGTCAGTCTTGGTCTTGGTCTTGCAAAAAATAGGTGGTCTTGGTCTTGGTCTTGGTCTTGCAAAACTGCAAGACCAAGACCAAGACTGCAAGACTCTTGTTCTTGCAGTCCGATTTTGGGCAACACTAACACTAAGTAGCAGTCGCTCTCGTAAAAGCCAAAATAAACAAATAATGAAGGAGGTATAGGAGAGTGGACCCCGAACTCCATATGGCAAGCTGTGGATGCAACCGGGATTGCTGTTCGGATAAAGAAGTAGACTTCAGCTTTGTTTTATAATCGTCACGTCAATATGACTTCACGTCGCCTGATGGTTAGCTAAAGGTTAACGTCTCAGGAATGAGGGTCATCATTACAGACATAGATAATATTTCAACTACTGGTGGCCCTCAGTTTGACGACCTTAAAAAAGCTTCAATGAAAAAAGTAATTTAGGGCATTAATGGACCAATAATTGAAAAATACCTCATATTTGTTGAAAATATCCAATTCCTTGCTCACGGAGTATAGTATGGTGAATATCTTCTTGTACCTCTCGTCGGCAGACTGCTTGATGGTATCTAGCGACTGCTCGATGTCCCCGGGTCATAAGATCCCGTTTAGAGCCACGCCCAGCAGCTGTAATTGTGATTTTATAAAAATATGTATTATGTATGGTTTAGTTTCGTTGCTTAGGACCTATTGGCATAAAATTACCTATTTTCTATAAACCTACTTTCTTGCGCTTAATTCTGTCTGTTTACAGTATTGAAATAAAACTATTTGTAACAGATTCTATCGCGATTTATTAGATGTTATCTCATTATTTACATTGAACCCTACGTTTCGGTTGCTTTTCAGCAGCCATAGTCACGGGGAGACTTTACAGTAGTCAAATTGTGTGGTTTGGCCGTTTAGTTACTTAAGGACATATTATTTGCAAAATTTACGGCTAGTTAGGGAATTATTTTTAGTTCAAAGTACCATTAGGAGTGCCTATGCCACGCTTACAAAACGGCCAGGTCACACATTTTGATTAAGGTGTAGGGTTCGTAGGTTAAGACCAGGATACATGCAGAATAAAAAATAATCACTTTTCCCTCCTAGACGGGTGCGTCTAATAGCCTCTAACTGGGTGAGACAAGTCGGCGGACATAACGCACGATTGTAACGCCAAACAGCTCATCAAGAAATAAAAATAACATACATTATCTCCCTCAACCGCTGCAACCGAATGCCCATCGTTCATAGTCGCGATACACATTTGTTCAAGAGCTGCATGACTCTCTCCGCGCTGGCAGAGAGACACCGCCTTGTTCAGTGGCTCATCAGCGAAGAAGTTCTCCCGCAGGTGCTGAATCACTTGGTCCGTCATGCTCGGTTGAATATCTATGTAAAGCACCATCTGGAAATAGCAAAGAATGATTTAGACTTTAGTCACCTCATAGTATATTCTAACGTAGGGTTGGGGTTCGGAGGGTTGGGGAGTCAGACGGCAGTAGCTTTTTCTCGTTAGTTATGTACAAACTAAAGTTTAGCGTTGACTCTTTGACCTCCCTACATCGCGACGATAAACGGTATTATAGTCACTTACGCCATCATATTTTTTAAATATTTAATATGTTTTATTCTTTCTTTCTTTCTAATCACACCTCTATATTCCACGAACGATTAGATTTGTATTTTACGTAACAGGGAGAACTGGGATATTTCCCTGATTTGTTGCGACTAGTGCGAATTTCGCAACAAAAAATGTAAATAATACTTTGCTAGACTCTGGATTTGAACTCCGGAATGGAATCATCCACTCTACAGCCTCTGTAATAGTCGCACGAATTCGAGAATCATCTTTTATTCTTCACCATAATTAAGGTAGCTTGTACCAATTGGATTTTCTAAAGGCACGTCCATACCGCTGTTGATTTTTGTATAATCATATATTATAACATGATGCCACAGCTAATGTCAGCAACGAAATTAGAAACATTGAAAAAAGCCTTGATATTTTTTGATGTATATGTATAAGGCAGACGAAAGGCAGATCAAGCAAAGATCAAAGTTAAAAACAGTCATCCAAACTCTCAAATTTATAATATGGGTAAGATGATATATATTATGTAACTCTCAATGAAACCTTAAGTACAAATGTTGATGGGCATTGCTAATTTCTAGATATATTAGACCGATAAAGGACTAATTATTTCATAACCAGTAATTGAAGTACTATTAATCTAAGTAACAGTAATAAATCTAACACTATTGTAGTTTAGTGTAGTGTAGTAAGTAAATTATTCAAAATCGGAGATAAATATTGCACTTACTTTAACTTCCGCTACTGAGTCTATTTTGTTTTTAGCGTCGGTAGGCTTGTGTTTGACCACTATCTCACCTAAAGATTTAGATCGGAAAAAGAGAACATCTAGGACGGGACTTGAACCCGCGACCAGTCCCTTACAGGGACTATCTCACCTGTTGGTAAGTGATGATGTGGTCGACAATGGAACACGCTTGCCTAAAAGCACGCTTCACTCTAGACTTGAAGATTATTAATGTTGGCCTTGTTTGTTAAAGCTATGGATCTTTCAATAACATTAAATAACTTTATACGAGCTAACATTACTTACAAAACACATGACGAAATACTACTACGGTGTGGATGCACCTTAACAAATTTATCTGGAACAGGGTGTGGTGGTGGTAAGGAGGGCTCAGTCAAGGTCAATGAAACTGCCGGAATCCTTCTCCGTTCACCTTGTAATTATTTCTACAGATACTATTACATCGTTAAGGCTCGGCTTTGATAATAGTCTATACTTATATTATGAAGAGAGAGGCCTAATTTTATGAGTTTGTTTATATGTTAAATCAATAAATATTCTGCGACATTCTACACAGCGCTTTCTAGACCAAACGTAAGCATAGTTTAACTAGCTTGTCTTTTATGTTCAATAATGCGGATACACATACGCATATACTTCTTTTTTTTTGTAAATACATACATATTATACATAGAAACACCTAGACCAATGTAAATAACCATATTCATGCATACCAATATTTGCACTGAGCGGGGATCAAACCCGCGCCCCCTGTCGTGTCGTAGCAGTCGAATGCACTACAGGCCGCCAAATGCTTGGGGTAATCTTCGGAACCACTGCAGTTGTTGGAAAAATTCTTTCACCATTTGAAAATTATCCCCAATGGATATTTAGTCCATATATTATGTTTACATTACGATGGCTTAAGTTAAAAAACTCATAAACTGAAACGAAGCGAGAGCGAGTTGCTAGTATCTTTTTTTTTCGTGAGGTAATCCCCTCGGATACCCACCGGCCAGCGAGGGACTAAAACCGCACGCCATCTCGGGTCTTCAGACGCCGGGGTGTAAGGTTGCCCATAAAGCATATCCCTCGCACCCGGACTGACCCTGGGCCATCTCCGGTTTCCAGATGGAACCCTCGGGGGTTGCTAGTACCTATAGAATATAGGTAATACTATAGAAGTAAATGGTGGGCTACCTGCCCTTCGATTGAACACGTTAATCAACAATATTACTCGGTTAGAAGAGTTAATGCTGAAAAACATTTTCAAAACGTTTTGTACTTAGACAATACCTACTATTTATCAACTCCAACGTGACGACGCGACGCGTCCCGATATGACTAGCTGCCGAAAGAGAAAGGGACGCATCTATGCAACACAACACAAGAAAACTAACGACCTGAAACCATTAGGAATTCATTTCGTTGCATCCCCTTAGACTGTACCCGCTTCCAGTAATTCGTAGGCCCATATTCTAGAATGATAATCAGTTGTGAGTCTCGTCTTGAAACGAGTTTTAACTACGAATTGTATTCTAGAACGAAGTTTGAGTGGAGATTTTATGAACGTAAATTATCTAAGTAGGAAGCTTCACTCAGTTGTCTTCGTCTTCTTCTAATTAATGTCTTCTGTAATCGAAAGAAAAGCCGTAATTTCACCAGTCTCAAGTAAAATAACTAACTTTGGCCCGCGGCTTCACTCGCGTGGAATTCTGATCCCGCTATCGCAACCCATAGGAACCTATTCCAGGATAAAAGCCCCAAGCCTATAGCCATTTTAGCCTAGATGTTATTTCAGACTATAGTCTATCTCTGTACCAAATTTTAGCCTGTGTTCAGCCGTCAGACCAATATTAGGAGGATTAATGGAGGAGACGTGTCAAGTTTTCCAAGAAATGGAACCAGAGCCACGTTAGCCACGCCAGCAAGTTTATTACCGCGTGTCGACGCCCCCCACCCCTCCCGGACCACGAGATCTGGTGGTCATCAGGACGTGTGGTTGGATTTTAGGGGGCTCATCTCAGTTGTCAATATGCACTCAAGTTTATATTTGATCTGTAATCAGCCACGTGACGTGATATGAAATCACTTCTTCAGTTGTGTCGGTTGTAACAACAATTATGAACCATTATCTAAATTAATCCCTCCAAACCACAATGTTTTTCGGACAAACCTTTATTTTATGAACCAAAGTAAGTGTAAACCAAAGTCTCGTTAACTTAATACTTGATGATTAGAGATTCGATGGAGATCGTTAATCCTCTTTAATCCTAAAAGCGTTTCGTTATTCGCAGCTTGCGCTCTGAAAGCTTAACTGGGATTTATATATTACTAATCATATTGACGAGCTTTTTACCGTTCATTCATTCATTCATCATTCGGTCGATCATTCTTCAGGGGACTTCTTTCCGGGGTTTGGTGTTCTATTAGTGCAACTATTGGTACTCGTAAATACTCTTACTGCCTTGGCCAGGGATGTTTTTATTTTTAATTAAATAGGTTTTCAATTTATAAAAATTAGCTTCTCAAGTATTATTTAGTAATTTTAGTAGATTTCATTTAAATTTTAGATTTAACTAATGCTAAGGTACCTTACTTTTTGCTCTTGATATCCTTTATGTGGAACGTGATAACAAATGCGGAGGGACGGCGCATTTTTAAATTTTGTTTAGTAGCAATGAGTCTGAAAACGTGAACAGGACGCCAATAAACAAAGTCAACGTCAAAAATTCTGTATTCCGACCAATAAAACTTCAATGAAAAGACGTTAACGAAAATAAGAGTTGGACTGAATAATGTTTCAAAAACAGTATGCCGGTTCAGTATCCAACGCAGCCCCGTGCTCAGAAAACTCAACTCACCTCCTATTACCATCTTGATCCATGACTTTAATCGCACGAAAAAAATAGCCAACGAAATTGTATTTGGTTGTTGTTAATGCTGTTCATCAATCAATTTATAACATAAACCTTTCTCTTGCCAGATTCCAAAAAGAAATAAATGTATTTTTGTAACCTAGCAAAGGAAACAGAAAGCTCGTATATTAAACACATCGTAAGTATATAAACGCAATGAAAGTAGACGGATAAACATGACAGTCATCCATTGTAATAAACAAGCCACGTCTCAGAGAGGGGCGGATGGGGGGGGGGGCGAGGTGGGGCGATGTTGATAATTAATCACTTCACACGGCTCGTCGCCAGTTGGTTGGTACAAGGACGATACGAGAAGCTGCGTGCCATTGTAGATAAGGCATTTTTACACTACTGACGTGAACCCACTCCTAATACAAGTTATTTAGCTTAGCAAGAGGGGTTAGCGAGAATACTAGTAATTCAGGTTACTAGTACTTTTTATAAAACGAATCTGTGGCGTAGCGGTAGTGCATTCGACTGCTACGACAGGGGTGCAGGTTGGATTCCCGCTCAGTGCAAATATTTGTATGCATGAATATGTCTATTTGCATTGGTCTGGGTGTTTCTGTGTATAATACGTATGTATTTATATTTAAAAAAGGATATAAGTATGTTTATTCGCATTCTGGAACCCATGACACAAGCTAGTTAAACTTTGGTTACTTTGGGTCTAGAAAGCGTTGTGTAGAATGTCATAGAATATTTAAAATATATAAATATAAGATCTAATCCGTTGAGTCGCTACAACGGGATGAAGTGGTAAACATGCATAGTCATTAATAAACAGAAGTGATTATGGACATAATATCCTTTGAATCACTTCGGATCGGCCATGGGCGTAGTTAGGGAGAGGGTTCTGGGGGTTCAAACCCTCCCTGAATATACATAATATCGTCTATACATGAATAATAATGTCATTTTTATAGTTCTTTTGTTTTCCTAACCCCCCCGGAACTGAAACCTGGCTACGCTCATGCGATCTGCTTCACGTAGAACTGCTACGGAATTTCGTAGCAGAGCTACATAAAGGAAGTTTTGACCAAGAAAAAACATAAGCAATGTTAATATTTTAGTTTAGGTATAACATTATTGAAATAAAACTATTTTTAACGGATTCTATCACGATTTATTTGATGTTATTTTATCATTTACATTTAATATTCCAAAATTATCATTAAAATAGAGTAAGCTCCGTAAATAAAACGCAAATGAAATAAAAAAAATATATCTTCCTTTTTTTAAATCCTTTTTTACGCCAATTTTTGACGACTATAAATAGCTCAATCTCCCCTGTGAATGGTGCGCAAATGCAAATCAACACATTGTATAAATCAAAATAAATAGCCGACATATATAAGTATATACACGCATAACTTCCGAACGACTGCATCAAATTTGATAATTCCTTTTTTTGTGTTCATTATTGTCGGGACGATGTTTATATGAAAGAAAACTTTTGGAAAGTTCTCGAGTAAGGTGCCATAATTGCACCGGGCCGAAGCCAGGTCGCAATTAGTATTATATAAAAATGACTCCCTGTTTCCCGTGGTCACGCCATAACTTAAGAACGATTTAACCGGTTTCATTAATCTTTATTTTAAGTTTTCTAACATATTGTAAAAGGTTCTAACGGAAAAATAAATCAAAATAATTGGCCAGAATAAGTGTTTGACACCGGCAACTGTTAAGTAATCTATACATCTATATAAATAAATAAAAATGAAGTGTCTGGCAGATTTTTAACAGATTCTAAACAGATTTTTAATGATTGCACATGACTATACAAGATACTTATAAGAAAACGTACAATTTTTAAATTTTTCGTCAGTTAGTCTGTCTGTCATTCTGTCTGTCTTTCTTTCTGTTCGAAAGAGGTAATCACTGGTATGGCTCGGCCAATTTTGACGGGACTTTGACTGGCAGATAGGTAATTTTATAATACGTAACATAGGCTACTTTTATTTTTTTAATTACGGTTAATACGGTAAATACAAAAGAACTAAAACCCCAAAAATTTAAATCCACGCGGACGAAGTCGCGGGCACAGCTAGTATGTAACAAAATATGTGCAATTGTGCATATCAAATTTGAGAGCTTGTATGCGTGCGGAAGGTAATCTAGTGCACCACAACATCTATTAGTTTTTTTTATTATCTAAAAACAAAATTAAAGCAAGATTGAATCTTTAGTATAAACCTGTGTAAAATGGCCGTATCTATCTTCCTCATAAATCCTGGTTCTTTATTGAATAGCCTTTGTCGCCGAGAGAGCAAAAGCGGCGGCGAGCATTCCGCCCGTTCCCGGGAAGCCTGGAGCTATACTGCTCCAATTAGACGGGCATTTTTTGACAAACCCCGAATAGGCATTTTGACTATATTTAAAATATTGTACGAATTGTTATCATCCTAATAAAATGTACCGTAAAAACATATTTTATTAATTTTCAATAATAATATAATAATAATAATAATAATAACCTGGCAACACTGGGAACGAACGGACGACATTTTTGTGCCTGCAGAAAAATATAAAAATAAAACAATAAGAAGCTTTCCCAAAGCCCAAAACCAAACTATAAATAAATTCCAACATGAAAATAGATATAATTTTGCAATAGAATCCAATGAAATGAAACTATAAAATACCAAATATAACATGAGAAGAAAATATGACATGACAATACATGACATCTAATGTCTGTCATATATAAAAACCAACAAAATAAAATGTAAAAGGACAGAAATGATCACAAGATCCCAGAAAAGGACAGCACGCCTACCATCTCCGGACTCGTCACTAAGCTCCGCCCCACAGCCAACCTCAAGTGGAATCCCTGGGGCGTCGAGCAGCAGCTCTAGTGACGAGTATTTCTCCCCACCGACGTCACCAACACCTGCGCGCCGGCGAGGGAGAGGCCGGCCCCCGGCCTGCTTGGGGTCCCGAGGCCCATCGGCCTCGAATAGGGCCCCCGCTGCCGGTGGTGTAGTGCGTCGCATGCGATGGACTCATATTATGAATGAGAATTGCATGCGCGCCTACTATGGGGCTACAGAGGGAGAAACCATTCGAACGGCGTATCGTGACAGGATGCTTGCTCTGTTTCAGGTCCTCGATCCAACCATCACAGTGTCCGCCCAACGATTGTCGGATCAAGTGCGAGCTATCCAGCGGTGTAACCTGTTGGATCAATCTGTGCTTGATCGGCTCCGCCTGGAGGCACAACCTACTCGCGCGACTCCTTCCTTGATACGGGACTCACCCACCGCGTCGTCAGCTCCGCTGTCAGGAGTGACACCAGCGACATCGGTGGAGCCCGTGGTCGATGATGGAGATTGTGTGAGTACGACTGTTAGCACCCAGGTAAGTGAGCAATTGGGGAGGGCTTTGGAGGACGCTATTCGCCAGTATAGGTCCGCGCCTGAATCTAGGCCGCGTCTACCACGTCTGCCCACTCATAGGCGAAATCTGGCACTGATGGGAGCCCTGAATGATTTACTATTCCCGTACATGCGGGCTAGTAAAGATTTGTCTGATACCCACTCGATCATGTACTGTGGAGCAATCGCGGTGTGCCGCGTCGCTCGTGTCAAGTTTCCAGATACTGACCGGGCGCCGCGGCCCGCCGAGGTTGTACCCGCTTGGCAGGTACGGATCGAGCGGCGTATCAGCACATTCAGGACTCTCATTGCGAAGCTGGTCTGCTTCAGTCGGGGGAATAACCGCCCCCGTGTCATGCGTTTCGTGACTCAAGCATTTGCCGGGACCGGTATTCGGCGCCCGGATTTTGAGGCTAACGTCACGGAGCGCATTGACTACCTGAAGCAGAAAGTCTATGCATGGGCAGCCCGTATTCGCCGGTACAGAGAGCGCGTGGATCGGTACTGGCAGAATCGCCTTTTCCAGAGTGACCAAAGGAAGGTGTACCGGAAGTGGGATGGAACCGCCCAATGTGTGGTCGATGAGGGGCTGCCAGGAGCCAGTGCCATGATTAATTTCTGGCGTGGTATCTGGTCAGCGCCCGTCGAACACACAGAGGGCGATTGGATGTGCGTTGTTGAGCGTGAATGTGGGAGCATCGAACCCATGGCGTCTATATCTATAGACCCCGAAGACGTGAGTTGTGCGATCCGTACGGCCCCGAACTGGAAAAGTCCTGGACCAGACGGGTTGCACAACTTCTGGATAAAGTGGATCCGGTGCTCCCATGGCCGCTTAGCGACGCAGTTCCAACAAGCCCTCGAAGTTGGCTCCCTTCCCCGGTTTATGACCACCGGGATCACCTTCTTGCTCCATAAGACCGGTAGTACCGTTGAACCTAAAAACTATAGACCCATCACGTGCTTGCCCACTATGTACAAGCTCCTTACATCCATTCTGACCATCAAAATTAACACACACATTGTTGTGAACAATATTTTGGCCCCCGCTCAGAATGGGTGTAGGGTTGGGTCCCGCGGTACTAAGGAGCTCCTCCTCATAGACATGACTATTAGCCAGCAAGTCCGGCGGAGCCGGGGGGCTCTGTCCGCGGCCTGGATTGACTACAAGAAGGCCTATGATTCGGTGCCTCACTCATGGCTGAGGAGGATCTTAGAGTTGTATAAAATCGATGCAGCTCTGAGATCCTTCCTCAGTGCGTGTATGGGGCAGTGGACCACAGTCCTTCGTCAACCGGGCGGCGGGGAGATCTCCTCTGACCCCCAGGACTTCATAAGGATTGAGCGGGGCATCTTCCAGGGCGACTGTCTGAGCCCGCTTTGGTTTTGCCTAGCACTGAATCCTCTCAGCACTTTGTTGAGAGATTCAGGTCTAGGCTACCGGCTTCAGAGAGAGGGTGAGGTTATTAGTCATCTGCTGTACATGGATGACCTCAAACTTTTCACACCGAAACTTCCTGACCTGGTGGAGCTGCTGAAAATCACGCAGGTTTTCAGCAACGCCATTGGGATGGAATTCGGTGTGGATAAGTGTGCGGTCTTACATGTGCAGCGGGGAAAAGTTGTGAATTCTACGAATTTGCAACTTTCTGAGACTATGACTCTCAGATCTCTCTCTGAAACCGAAACCTATAAGTATCTCGGTATGGCAGAGTCTTTGGGTATCTCAGTAGTGGATATCAAGAAATCGGTGAAGGAACGCTTCTTCTGCCGCTTCACAAAAGTACTCAACAGTCTTTTGTCGGGCGGCAACAAGGTGCGAGCCTTCAACGGTTGGGTGATGCCTCTACTGACTTACTCCTTTGGCATACTGAGATGGACTCAGACTGAGCTGGACGCCCTGGATAGAAAGGTCCGTCAACTGCTCACTACTCATCGCATGCTACACCCGCGCTCGTCTGTTATGAGACTGTACATCCCGCGGAGGTGGGGGGGTCGAGGCTTTTTAAATGCCAAGAACCTCCACAACCGTGAGGTGTGCAGACTTAGGGATTATTTCCAGAGCAACGAATGCGGGATGCATCGTGATGTGGTGGCAGTAGACAAGGGTCTCACTCCGCTCTCCTTGGCGAACGAGAACTGGCGCAGACCGACGGTATTGAGCGTCACGGACCGCAAGACCGTATGGGAGGGCAAGGAGCTGCACGGGAGGTTCTATCGAGCCTTAACAGGGCCCGATGTGGACCTTCTGGCCTCGGTGAACTGGCTACGCTTCGGGGACCTCTTTGGGGAAACTGAAGGGTTTGCCTGTGCAATTGCTGACGAGGTCATGATGACGAACAACTATCGGAAATATATCCTGAAGGACGGTACGGTCGACATCTGTCGGGCATGCCGTCGTCCCGGAGAGTCACTCAGGCATATTATTTCGGGTTGTTCTCATCTGGCCAACGGCGAGTACTTGCACAGGCATAACCTAGTGGCCAGGATCATCCACCAGCAACTTGCTCTTCGATATGGCCATGTTGAGTCTGAGGTGCCGTACTATCGGTACACACCGGTGTCAGTTCTTGAAAATAGTCATGCATTGCTCTACTGGGACCGCTCTGTTATCACGGACAGGACTATTGCTTGCAATAAGCCTGATATCGTGGTAGTCGACCGGCCCCAGCGCCGGGCAATGATCGTTGACATCACCATCCCGCATGACGAGAACCTCGTGAAGGCTGAGAAGGACAAAATCAGCAAGTATCTTGACTTGGCTCATGAGGTTACCGCCATGTGGGATGTCGATTCAACGATCATTGTCCCGATAGTCATTTCGGCGAACGGGCTGATAGCGAAGAGCCTCGACCAACACCTCAAGAGACTCTCGTTAGATGGTTGGGTCAAAGGTCAGATGCAGAAGGCGGTCATCCTCGACACGGCACGCATTGTCCGGAGGTTTCTCTCTCTGTGACCCCGACCGCCGGTAGCTTGGGCCCTGCCACGCTGCCGGTGGAGCACTATTTTTTATATTTTTAAATAGATGTTTTTTTTGTTTTAATATGTATTTAAAAATGTAATTTATAAGTAATTTTAAAGTGAATAAAGAGATAATAATAATAATAATAATAATAATTTTGCTTTAATAATAATAATCTGGCAACACTAGTCAAACAGTAGCCTATTTTTGTGCCTAACATAAAATTACATTTATTTTAAAATCTGTTATACAAATAAACCACCAATAGTGCAATATACGTTCAGAATACAAAAATAGATTTAAATTGATTATAAAAACTACAAATATGCAACCAGAAATATATTCACCCTTATATACAGCACCCATTGACATGACAGTTTGCCTGTCAAACAATAAATAATGAAAATGCACAAAAATAGCAATGAATGATGATAACAAGAGCCAAGGCAAGAGCAGCAGCACGCCCAACAACCCCGGACTCGCCGCCCAGCTCCGTCCAACAGCCACCAGCAAGTTCTCTGGGTGTGACGTCGAGCTCAAGTTCTAGCGACGAGTTTTTCTCCCCGCCGACGTCGCCAACACCTGTACGTCGGCAGGGGAGAGGCCGGCCACCGACTGGCTTGGAGCCCCGACGCCCACCGGCTTCGAATAGGGCCCCCGCTACCGGTGGTGATGTGCACCGCATGCGATGGACTACTTCCATGAACGAAAACGTCATGCGGGCATATTTTGTGGCTACAGAGGGAGGAGTCAACCTCACTGCGTACCGTGTTCGTATGCTGCCTTTGTTTCAGGTACTTGAACCAACTGTAAACGTATCGGCACAACGGCTATCGGATCAAGTGCGGGCCATCCAACGTTGTCATTTGTTGGATGAATCTGTACTTGAGAGGCTACGCTCTAACATACGAAGTAGCCCGGGTACCACCCCTTGTTCGCAAATTGTGAGACAACCAGCCACGGAGACCATCTCACAATTCATCTGTAGCGAAGAAGTGATTGATACCAGGGCTATAGATGTAAGTACCGAGTACAACGAACAATTAAGGAGCGCTTTGGAATGTGCTATGCGGGAATATCGACCCATACCTTCTGGTAATAGACCTCGCCTACCACGTTTGCCAACGCATAAAAAGAATGTAGCGCTAGTGTGTGCCCTGGATTCGTTATTATCAGATTATTTTGATAATAGCGAAGATCTCGGTGATACACATTCAATTTTATATTGCGCGGCCGTCGCAGCATGTCGAGTAGCTAATGTTCAATTTCCAAAATGCGACATAGCTACTCGACCGAAATCTGCTGTGCCGGCTTGGCAATTTAGAATTGAGCGACGTATTGCCGAGACTAGGGCACTCATTGGAAAGCTCATTTGTTTCAGGTCGGGCAACACACGCCCAAGAGTGATGCGCTTTGTGAGTCGAGCGTTCTCGGGGACTGACATTAGGCCCCGAGAATTTTTGGCACGGGTCACAGAGCGCATCGACTTCCTGAAACAAAAAGTTTATGCGTGGGCAAACCGGATTCGACGGTATAAAAAAAGAGTGGAACGATATTCTCAGAATCGCACGTTCCAAAGGGACCAAAGGTGGGTCTACAGAAATTGGGAGCGCCCTGATTCGACTGGGACTGACGTGCATCGACCAGGTGATGATATTACTAATACATTCTGGCGTAATATCTGGTCGATGCCCGTCAGTCATACAGAGGGTGATTGGATGCGGGATGTTGAGCGATCGTGTGAGCCTATTAAGATCATGGATCCGATTATTATACTGCAAGAGGATGTAACCGATGCAGTCCGTCTGTTGCCTAACTGGAAGTCAGCGGGACCAGACGGACTGCATAATTTTTGGTTAAAATGGCTTAAAAGCTCACACGGTCGTTTAGCATCTCAATTCCAATCATGTCTTGAATCAGGATTGATTCCCAATTTCATGACCACTGGTGTAACCCACCTTCTTTACAAGTCCGGTAGTGCTTCGGACCCTAAAAATTATAGACCGATTACATGTCTACCTACGGTCTATAAGCTTCTTACATCCATCCTGAGAGTAAAAATATCCTCACACTTAACCGACAATTCTATCATGTCTGTCTCTCAGAATGGATGTAGAAGTGGGGCTCGTGGCACTAAAGAGCTCCTTATAATTGATATGGCCATTAGCCAACAGGCACGCCGTAGTCGTAAGGACCTGGTGACATGTTGGATAGACTATAAAAAGGCCTATGACTCCGTGCCGCATACATGGCTCTTGAGGGTGCTTGAGTTGTATAAAATTGATACAACTCTATGTACCTTCCTGAAGGCATGTATGGGGCAATGGAGTACCGTCCTTTGCTATCCAGGGTGTCGACGGATCTGCGAGAATGGCGGGCTGATAAAGATAGAGCGGGGTATATTCCAGGGTGATAGTCTTAGTCCATTATGGTTTTGCCTGGCACTGAACCCTCTCAGTTATATGCTGGAGAGTTCAGGGTTAGGCTGTCGATTGCGGAGAGATGGTCAGGTTATATCCCACCTCCTTTACATGGATGATCTTAAATTATTTGCCCCCAACAATTCCCAACTGATAGCGTTATTAAAGATAACTGAAACCTTTAGTAACTCTATCAGGATGGAATTTGGTGTGGACAAATGTGCGGTCATGCATGTAAAAAGAGGTGAGATTGTGGAATCTGACGGGGTTGAGCTTTCAGATTCCACAAAACTCAGGTCTCTCTCTGCAAACGACACCTATAAATACCTGGGTATGTCGCAGGCATTAGGCATTACAGAAGCTAGCATGAAGCAATCGTTACAGGAACGTTTCTTTGGCCGCTTGAAAAAAGTTCTTAAAAGTCTTTTGTCAGGCGGTAATAAGGTGCGCGCCTGTAACGGTTGGGTCATGCCGGTTTTAATGTACTCCTTCGGCATACTCAGGTGGACTCAGACTGAATTAGACACCCTGGATCGGAAAGTCCGTACGCTTCTTACTGCATACCGAATGCATCATCCGCGTTCATCTGTGATGAGGTTGTACATACCGCGGAAATGCGGGGGACGTGGCTTTTTAAATGCCAAATCCCTCCATAACCGTGAGGTGTGCAACCTCAGGGAATACTTCCTACACAATGAAGCTGATATGCATCGTGATGTAGTAGGGGTGGACAACGGACTTACCCCGCTAGCTTTGGCTAAAGAGAACTGGCGCAAACCTGTGGTATTAAGTATTAATGACCGTATGGATGTATGGAAGAGCAAGGAGTTGCATGGACGTTTCTATCGGGCTCTCCATGGGCCTGATATAGACTTACCAGCATCTGTGTCTTGGCTACGCTTCGGTGATCTATTTGGAGAAACCGAAGGTTTTGTTTTTGCAATTATGGACGAAGTTGTGATGACGAATAACTATCGGAAGTATATACTAAGGGATGGTACGGTTGACATATGTCGGGCGTGCCACCGTCCCGGAGAATCCCTTAGACATATAATTTCTGGTTGTTCTCGTCTTGCCAACGGCGAGTATTTGCATAGACATAACCAAGTAGCCAGGATTGTTCATCAACAGCTTGCTCTAAAGTACAACCTTGTGGAATCAGAGGTACCGTACTATAGGTATGTGCCCGACGCAGTTCTCGAAAATGGGCACATCACGTTGTACTGGGATCGATCTATCATCACTGATAGGACTATTGTAGCTAATAAACCTGATATAGTGTTGATAGATCGGTCAGAGCGCCGCGCAATAATTATCGATATCACCATTCCACATGACGAGAATCTTGTGAAAGCCGAAAAAGAAAAACAAATTAAATATTTGGATTTGGCTCACGAGGTTGTCGACATGTGGTGTGTGGATTCGGCGATTATTGTTCCGATAGTTGTATCGGTTCACGGACTGATTGCCAAGAGCCTCGAACAACATCTCCAGAGGCTCGCGTTAGGCAGTTGGGTCAAGGGCTTGATGCAGAAGGCAGTGCTCCTCGACACGGCACGTATTGTGAGGAGATTCCTCTGTCTGGAGCCCTAACCACCGGTAGCTTGGTCCCTGTACCCGATGCCGGTGGGTTACTATTTTTTATATTTTTAAATATATTTGTTTTTTTTATATATATATGGAATGTATTTAAAAATATAATTTATATGTGTTTAAAATGTAATAAAGGAAATAATAATAATCTTTATTTCCCAGAATATGGTCGGTTACAAGTATAAAATAAGATTCTTTTTTTGTTAAAAAATCAAGATTAAAATCTCACTTTTTTGAGATTTGATCACGTGCTTATAAACGCTCTGTGACGTCACACATAAGTAAACGGTTTTTCAATACAGGCTGTCTGCATTTCCTAGTGTTAATCGACTGGTTCAATTATTAATTACTAATAATGTTATTAGTGTTAAAAGGAAAGAACGAAAGAAAAAATAGGCAAGGGTTGCGGGCAAGAGATCACACAGCCATGCGCATAGCCGATGACTTGGTCGAGCACACGGACCAAGTTAAGTAATTGGGAACTGTACTTCACGCGACTGGTGACGTCGATTGCGACGTCTAGGCACGCATTGTCGCTGCATGGGCCAACTATGTTGATAGCTGGTGTCATCTGTGACCCAAAATGCCGGTTAGTTCTAAGGTCTATAAAACTATCATTGGGTTTGTCCTTTTACAGGGCTATGAAGCGTGACCATTGCTAGAGCGGCATAAGCATGAACTGCGTGTCACCGAGATGAATATAATACGATGGATGTGCGGAGTCACGTGTAAAGATCGCGTGAGTTAGTGCTGCATCCGCGACAGCCTCTATGTCCGTGACATTGCAGATACAATGCAGGAGTGTCGCCTTCACTGGTGCCACCACGTCTTGCGGTAGCCTTCTGACTACGTAGGTAACAAACGTCTGGCCATGGCACATCCGCCGGGCCCCGGTAGGAGGGGGAGACCCAAGCAGTGTTGGTTTGACGTCGTGAGGCCTACCATGGATGCTGAAGATCGTACGATCTTTTATGAATATTTAAATCAATCAATTGGCCTATTACTCCCACTACTGGACATAGGTGTCTCCCAATCATAGCGTTAGTCCCGGTCATGACTGGCATCTTACCTCCAAAACCATAGAGAGAAGCCTACGCCTGAGCCTGGTTTTCGTGGGGCCTCCATACACCCGTACGCAGTATTATAATATGTTAACTGATTTAAACGGGCAGTTCAGAAGCATTTGAAACTGGCAGGCTTGCATGAAAGGTTTACGCTCGTTAAGTGTGTAAGGACAGAAGTAGATGGCGGGCTCTTGTCTCTGCCTACACCGGAGGGAAGAAGGCGTGAGTATATGTATGTATGTATTTATTAACAGATTGAAATCTATTGAACTATTCCGGTTACAAGCTTGATAAGATACGTTTGGAGTGACGGCTGGACGCGCCGACCGCAGCTTGAATATTTATTAAAATCGATTGCCTATGATGTATGATGTGAATGAAAATAGTAACCTTCCAATACGTATAGTCATTTAATTAACAGGAAGATATTGAATCTACACAAGTATGTTTATGTGATAACTTTCCAGTGATTGCATTCGTTGTTACCTTTTAATTGTTTTAATCGTTTTTTGGTCATACGTCCGGTTCGACTTTTTAAACCAATTGCAACGGATTCTAATGGAAAAATCGCATTAGAATCCGTTTTGTAGTTTTTGTGTCCATCGCGATCAAACAGACAATTATTCCAAAAAATATTTTTGTATTCAGAATCGTTCATTGTTCAGACACATCTACTTTACAGGTTTATAATAGTATAGATGGTGATTCGTCTGTAATGAATTTAATATATATTTATAATTTACAAAATAAATTCGACGTAAATGATTCAGTACGTAAATCATTTCGTATTCCTACTATAGTACTATCACCTACTAAACTAAAGCGCACCCGTCACTGATTCGGCAGGGAATGTTTTGTAAAACACCCTATAACCAGATTGCATTGTCACCTTCAAGTATTTGCAAGCAATTAGTTGACAGTGTTCTTCTGATATACAATTGTTGCTACATCCAACATAAGTTGAAACTTAAACACATTATTTAACTTCTCTCAGTTACATTTTAGTAATGGCTTCTTCCACCCTTTGTGTACCCCTTAGGTTAAGCTTAGGAGAAGAGGGTATAAGGTTACGTAGCACTATTTTATCTATCCATTGGTAAACGTATATGCATACATACATATATTCAAACCTTTTTCTCTCCAGGGTATGCAGAGACCACAGTCCACCATCTGTTTCTATCCTTACATACGTCATGACCTTCCTCTACTGTCATTAAACCTTTCATGCAAGCCCACGCCTTTCCAGTGCGTTTGACCTGCCTTTTTTATTTTTGTATATGTAGATATAAGTACAAAAATCATCCGCTGGTACAGTTACCTTCGATATTTGCTTAGCACATTCCAAGTTACCGTTCACCGACTCTATAAGTTTACATAAAAAAAATTTTTTATTAATGTTGTCCTTTGCAGATTACAAAAATAAAATAATAAATAATAATAAATATTCTACGACATTCTACACAGCGCTTTCTAGACCCAAAGTAAGCATAGTTTAACTAGCTTGTGTTATGGATTCCAGAATGCGGATAAACATACTTATATACTTTTTTTTTGTAAATACATACATATTATACATAGAAACACCCAGACCAATGCAAATAGACATATTCATGCATACAAATATTTGCACTGAGCGGGAATCGAACCCGCGCCTCCTGTCGTAGCAGTCGAATGCACTACCGCTACGCCACAGAGGCCGACAATGAATTATACTTATTGGATTTATTTGAATGTGAAGATCGTTTGTAAATTTGTTAGTGTTCAGCAATTTCTGAGAGTGACTGTACATCATTTGCTCTGTACTAACTGTAAACTGCGTCAGAATAAAATTGATCTTGGTGTGACCACTTTACTTGCTAATTACGTCTTGTAATTAAATACTGATTGTTATGTCAAATTTGAATTGACTTCATTTACATTTTAATTAAATTCGTACGTTATGAACGGTGGAGTAGCCAAAGTGGTTGCCTTCGTCAGTTTTGGCACCTCTTTTCTCTGCCGCACCATAAAGACGGAATTCTTTACCAGTACACGAGTTTCCATCTTCCTACAATCTCAAGAGGTAAAAAAGCATTTATCGAGGGCGCTGTTTCAGTATGAATTATGTGTTTACTAAAATTAAAATGTAATAACATACGATAGTCTAAAACACCATGTAATTGCTAGCTGTTGCTCGCGGCTCTGCCCGTGTGGAATTCTGATCCCGTTCCCACTTCCATTCCAGGGATAAAAATTAGCTAACCTATCCCTATATCAAATTTCAGCAAGATCCGTTCAGCCGTTAGAACGTGATTGAGTAACAAACATCCAAACACACAAACATCTTCACGAACTTACACGTTTATAATATTAAGTAGAATATTAGTAGGTTTAATGTACTATGTTTACTGAAATAAATTTATTACTATCTATGGGAGCATCAACAAGATCTTCGGGGCCCGAGCCAATAAGACCTGCTAGCCGGTACACCTGCTGATGAACGGTCGAGGTTCTGGCACACATGTGTGTGTCGTGTGAGTACACACGCCTGCCAAC
The DNA here is from genome assembly GCA_946251805.1 of Cybosia mesomella. Classification (NCBI taxonomy): domain Eukaryota; kingdom Metazoa; phylum Arthropoda; class Insecta; order Lepidoptera; family Erebidae; genus Cybosia; species Cybosia mesomella. The sequence goes on along the minus strand of OX276402.1, from coordinate 24,344,889 downwards.
TCATCGTCGCGGGATCAAACTCGACCCCATAGGTGAGGCCGCGATGGCGGCCAATTTCCGCCGGTAACCCTGGGGTTATCCTTTCGAGGACTTACCCGGGGTGCCCGGCAATGGCCACTTGGAAAGAACACCGTGTGGTTTTAGTCGGTCCGATTCCGACACGCCCATACCATCGTTGGCACCGATGGGGTGAAGCCCATGGGGGCTTCCACACGTAAAAAAAACCCCAATTGTGTTAATAACAAGGTTACCTACATACTTTAGGTAAACTACGGTAAAACTTTTTAGTTAATATAAGGTGTTACTTAAAATAGTTGAATAAGATTTTTCCTTTGGTGATGGGGACTTATGTTGACTTTGAAAACTTAATTTTATTGTGTTTTTTTTTGTTAATGAGAAGGAATAGGTAAATTTTTGTGATATTATATACCTAGATTATATTTATTTCTGTTATGCTACTAGCATGTTGCCAATGATGGCACCATAATATTAAGTTTTTTACTCTCGATACTGTGGCAACATTGACACATCTCTTGTAACGACGTTTCGTCCAATAAACGTGTATCATACCGAGTCTGGCGATTTTATTTATTAGAACCAGAAGCAAGACACCATAGATACTGTCCCTCCAAAGATACTGTCACACTCGCTCCCAAATCGATTTATTAACACAAATACTTGTCAGACCACAGTCGCTCCCGCAAAAGCCAAGATAAGCCTAATCAAGAGAAAGAGTGGGAGAGCGAACTTCGGGCCAGAAGTTACAAGCCTTAGATGTAGCTGGCACTAACGCTTTGATGATGATGAATAGAATAAAGTTGCATTTAAACGTGTTCGGCTCAATAAGTAGGTCACAGCGTTCTATTTCAGTGTGAACAATATGTTCGATAAAGCTGGCCAGCGGATGCGTCCTTCGACAGCTTCCCTCCGCTCCGCAACAGTGAATTTAATTACAAAGTTGTTATATGCGATACTTTGTTGAAGTGTAGTAGAAAGGCTTATTCAACGTTGGATAAAATTATGCCGCGCGACGACCAGGTGCGTCCCGGTTAAGTATTATTACGAGGGTAATAATGGATCTGGTGGCTTTTTATGCGTGTGGAAACCCTCACATGGACTACACCCCATCGGTGCCAACGGTGAGATAGGAGTATCGGAATCGGACCGACGAAACCACACGATGTCCTCCCCAAGTGTCCATCAAGTAAAGTGTTACCTTTTTAGGGTTCCGTTGCCAAATGGCAAAAAACGGAACCCTTATAGATTTGTCATGTCTGTCTGTCTGTCCGTCCGTATGTCACAGCCACATTTTTATCCGAAACTATAAGAACTATGCTGTTGAAATTGGGTAAGTAGATATATTCTGTGAACCGCATTAAGATTTTCACACAAAAATAGAAAAAAAGCAATAAATTTTGGGGGTCCCCATACTTAGAACTGAAACTCAAAATTTTTTTTTTCATCATACCCATATGTGTGTGGTATCTATGGATAGGTCTTTAAAAATGATATTGAGGTTTCTAATATCATTTTTTCCTAAACTTAATAGTTTACGCGAGAGACACTTCCAAAGTGATAAAATGTAAGTTGTATCACTTTGGAAGTGTCTCTCGCGTAATCTATAAAGTGGTAAAATGTAAGTTTAGAAATTACAGGGGGGGGGGGCTGTAACTTCTCAAATAAGAGAATGATAAAACTAAAAAAAATATCTGATGTTCATTACCATGTAAACTTGCAACGAAAATTGGTTTGAACGAGATCTAGTACGTAGTTTTTTTTTAATACGTCATAAATCGTAAACCGCAATTTACCTTAAATTCAATCAACTAAAATAAAAAAATAACATTATTATGATAATTGCTGCTACGGAACCCTTAATGGGCGAGTCCGACTAGCACTTGGCCGCTTTTTTATCAATGACTTCTAACTGGCTGTTCAGAAAAAAAATTGGTATAGATTTTTGGATGCTACAGAACACAACTTTGGCGCCATGTTTTGTTGCTGTCATAACTAAAGAGTATATTCAATTTATTTTATTCGATTTTATATATTTTTTACGATTTTATATGAGATCATCACCTTTCATCTATTATTATCTATAAATCTATGGCGAGTATTGGTGAGGTGTCCCGTACCTCTCCCCGTTGCACATTGACACATCTCTTGTAACGACGTTTCGTCCAATAAACGTGTATCATACCGACTCTGGCGATTTTATTTATTAGAACCAGAAGCAAGACACCATCCCTTCAAAGATACTATCACACTCGCTCCCAAATCGGTTTCCGCCTCAACCCCAAAGTGTGACACACTTTTTGTTCTGAAGTGCTTGTCTAGTATACATAGATGGCATTGATTTTTATGAAATTATCGTTTCATATAGCTGTACAATGGAGCATGAATAAAGCATTATTCATGCTCCATAATCATTTAATTTAAAAAAAAACCGATAAAAAAAACGCTCATTTTTTTATCTTCAGTACTATCGCCTGTCTTGGTTTTCGAGAGCGTGTCCCTAACACCCTGTATAATAAGAGAATATGTTTAAATATTTATAATCCAAGCGTCGGTAGCTTAGTGGTTAAGGAGTTTGTCTTACGATCGAGAGGTCCCGTACACTACAAACGTAAACCCACTCCTAATATAAGCAATTTATAGATTTAGATCAGAAAAAGAGAACGTCTAGGACGGGACTTAAACCCGCGACTAGTCCCTTACAGGGGGAATGCTCTGACCAACGAAGCCGCCTAGACACGTCCCAGATAATCGAAACTCTCCGATATGTTATATACGTCTCCAAGCGCGATCTACCGTAATTCTTGCGAACTACGGAAACAATTAATGACTTTACAATCATTTTAAGCATTGTTTTTTTATTACTCCGCCACATTAATTCAATTAATTTTTTAAACAATTAGTACGCTTACATTTTTCTATACATTTAGATCAGAAAAAGAGAACATCTAGGACGGGACTTGAAACTGCGACCAGTTCCCTACAGGGGGAATGCTCTGACCAACTAGATTTCCTGTTTTTCCGATCAAAATCTATAGGACAAGAAAGTAATTGCTTAAAAATTTAATTTAGTAGTAGTAAGTTTTTTTTTTAGTACTTACTCTTAAAAAATCACACTGAAAGTCACAAAGATGGAGATGGTGGTAGGAACTGTCCGTAGGTGTATAAGAGAAAGGGATGCCCTGCATCTAAACATTGTAAACATATACCACACTAGCTGGCCCTCCCCGGCTTCGCCCGTGGCGTATTTCGGACCCCCATTGCACCCCTTTAACCCACCCCCTTTATACCCATAATTTATTAGTTTTCATTATAAGTATAGGAATCTGCCGGCTTTATTGACTTTTATAATTACTGCTCCGCCCCCTTGGGCATTGGTCTGATGCTATATAGCCTATGATACTCAAAAATAATGTGGCTTTTTATTGGTAAGATAATTTCCAAAATCGGTTCAGTAGATACAGAGATTACCCCTACAAACTCACAACATCACAAACTTTACCTCTTTATAGGTATAGATGAAAGGTATGGTTAGTAGGTGAGCGCATGTTCTGTTGTAAAGTGTAATCTCCGGAATAAAACAAAAATGCAGTTTCCGTGATGAGATTGAAAAACGTTAGTGCGGAATGATAGATCGTGGCATTAAACTGGCGTTTAATATTCCAAACGTCCATTCCGAGCCCAGTTTTATTACGGCAATACACTTAATATTCAATAATTTTTTCGTGACCCCATTTTCATTCCTATTCATACCTAGCAAATATCTATTACCTATTAGGTAGGATAAGTATTTACCTTTCTGATGCAATCTAGATAGAATTGGTAATCATTTTTAGGGTTCCGTTGCCAAATGACAAAAAACGGAACCCTTATAGATTCGTCATGTCTGTCTGTCTGCCCGTCCGTATGTCACAGCCACTTTTTTCCGAAGCTATAAAAACTATGCTGTTGAAACTTGGTAGGTAGATGTGAACCGCATTAAGTTTTTCACACAAAAATAGAAAAAAAAACAATAAATTTTGGGGTTCCCCATACTTATTACTGAAACTCAAAAATATTTTTTTCATTAAACCAACACGTGTGGGGTTGAATGGATAGGTCTTTAAAAATGATATTGAGGTTTCTAATATATTTTTTTTCTAAACTGAATAGTTTGCCCGAGAGACACTTCCAAAATGGTAAAATGTGTCCTCCCCCCCCCCCCCCCTGTAACTTCTAAAATAAGAGAATGATAAGACTAAAAAAAAATATATGATGTACATTACCATGTAAACTTACACCGAAAATTGGTTTGAAAGAGATCTAGGAAGTTGTTTTTTTACGTCATAAATCGTGAACCTTTCATTTAATCAACTAAAATAAAATAAATAATGAATAGAAACTTAAACCTAAAATGCATAGTGAAATTCCTTCGCATCGCATGCCTCCTGTGGTAACGTGCCCAGAAGACTGGCAGCATTACCATGTTGTATGGCAATACTTATTCTCTGTGCTAAAAAGAAGCCAGCCTTCTGGTCACGAGAAGCGTCGATCATACGTGTTGCAATCTCCCTGAAGAGACTGCGAGCACTCGGACCCCATGCCCCTAACGTTTCGACTCCAAACGGCACAAATTCATAATCTCCAATTAAGTTTGAGTATTTGCGCCGTTTGAGAGTCTCCGCAGAAGCAGCAGCAGCACCGGCACAGCCAGCCGTGCTGGCTATATGGGTAGGAGCAATGGTGTCGACGCATGTTGCGTCCCAAACCAGAGTCCTACCCATTTTCCATGGCATTAATGACATACCGTCCGGTCTCTTGCCATCGTCGCGTGCCAAACCATTTGGTTCAAGTACAGCTGCCGCGGCAGTGACAAGAGCACGTCGGATTATGTCATTGAATATAAAATTAAAAAAAAATCATTATTATGTTACTTGCTGCTACGGAACCCTTCATGGGCGAGTCCGAATCGCACTTGGCCGCTTTTTTCTTTTGAAATAAAGAAATCAACATTAATAAAATTAAGACTATGCAACACTATATACTTAGGTATATATCTATACCTTCAGAAAGGGAGGAGTGACTACAGTTTTTTATGTCTGTATTTATGTCTATTCAACTTGAATATTATGATTTGTACAGTTTAAAAAAAAGACTGAACGGATCTGAGTGAAATTTTAACACAGAGATAGGCTAGGGCCTAGGGCCTTAGCCTATGGTTAGATAGTTGGTCGCGGGAACGATAAATGTATTTCATGTCGGTTTATTGAAGCTGAACCCAACTAATATCATATAAACATAACATGAATATGTAGATATATACTACCCTGGTGACGGCGCAGTAGCGTGTGCAACTGCTGTGCTTAAAGTCCCGTGATCAATTCCAAAATTCAGTAAAATGTTATTGAATCTACCAAAGCAAGACTTTTCTGTCAGAAAATTCTCAGTAGTATCTCGCAACCTATAAAAGGTACCATTTGACGACACCCTATTATTTGGGACTAATGCTATCCTATATGCCGAACATAGTTTTAGTGGAATGTGAATATTAATACACCTCAACCTATCCTAACAAGATAAACAGGCCCGACTATATAAAAAATACTATATAGATGCTAAAAAAAATATTACCACACAAAAAACATGTTTTACATTTAAAAAAGCACAACTAAATGAACAATTTCCCGCACAAAATCAATTCCCCAACATTTTATACACCGATTCGGTTAAAGACGAAAGTTATAGATCTCACCGAACGAGCATTAAAGCTCTCATAAAACAGATAATTTTCAACACAACCTTGCTTTATCTCCACATACTCTTAAAATAACATTTTTACTATAGTACGACATAAGAACTAATATACTACATAAATACTGGTTGTAATATTGTGGTATTGTAGTATAAATTGTCATATTTACTCACCGCGTCCGCCGCCTACCGGGTCCGACTGCGCACTGATAACGGCTGCCTGTCCGACCTCCCAGGCATACCCGCCCGCCCTACAGACCTAGCACGAACAAAGCGTTTTATGAGAAAATGTGAGAGTAAGCCTTTTTTTTTTTTTTTTTTTTTAACGTGCGGAAATCCCTTCGGATACCCCCCCGCCGGCCAGCGGGGGTGGTTATGTCGTGTCTCGACTAAAACCGCACGGTGTCCTCCCCAAGTGTCCGTTGCCGGGCACCCCGGGTAAGCCCTCGAAAGGATAACCCCAGGGTTGCCGGCGGGCTTTGGCCGCCACCGCGGCCTCGCCTGGTGGGGTCGGGTTTTATCCCGCTTCGGTGAGTTGGCAGGCGTGTGTAGGGCACACACGACACGCCTCCGCCACGGCCTGCTTCTGTAAGGACGGCGAGTCGGCCAACTGCCGTCCTCAGGCCCCGATCATGGAGGTCGGTAGTCCCGGGCGTAGATGAGTCTGCGGCGTCCTCGCCGCAGACTGCGAAACTCGGGGGGCAGGGTTCTCTCCCGCTCCCTCTCCGCCGTCTCTTTCGCGCGCATTACCTGCTCGCAGAAAGAGGCGGCGGCGTGCCACTTGCTCCCGTCGGAGACCACGGCCCTCACCATGGTCTCCAACGAGAGAACGTCCACGCCCAGGACCGCAACGAGATCCCGGCGTTGACTCACCCACGCAGGGCACTCCACCAACGTGTGGAGCGCCGTGTCTTCGCCAGGATCCTCGCAGTGCTGGCACTGCGGCGTTGTCTCCCGGTGGATGCGCCACAGATACTTACCGAAGCACCCGTGTCCGGTAACCATCTGGCACATCCGGTAGGAGAGGTCCCCATGGTCCCTCTCCAACCACTCCTTCATGATCGGTCTCACCGCCGCAATGGTGGATTCCCCCCACCTTGGGTGCTCAAGTCGTACCCTCCATGTCTCCATGAGTTCCTGGCGGAGCAGGGACCGCTGAGCCCTGATTTCTCGGGGCTCCGGCCTATGGCCCCGCTCCAGCGCCTCCTTGCGCCACTGGTACAGCAGCGCAAGGGCTCTAGCTTCCAGGTCCCATGGAGGGGTCCCGGCTAGGAGACATGCCGCCTCGACGGAGATCGTGCGATACCCCCTGATGACTCTGACGGCCATCGCTTTTAACGGGCTGTTTAATACAGCCACGTTGCGGGCCGCCAGAGTCTCCGCCCATACTGGGGCCCCGTACAGGGCCATGCCTCGCACGATCCCCAGGTACAGTCTCCTAGTGGGGGCGTTGGGTCCCTTAACGTTGGGCATCAGCCGCGATAGCGCGGCCGCAGCCCCCCTCAGTTTCGGAACCAGACTTCGGAGATGAGGTCCGAAGTCCCATCGGCTATCGAGTACGAGCCCAAGGTACTTCATCGTGGGCTCGATGCCGATGCTTACGCCCCCTACGGTTATGCTGGTTCCCGCAGGTGGCCCCCTCCGAGGCCCGTGGAAACACATAGCCTCGGATTTGTGGAGAGCCACCTCGAGTCCCAGCCGCCGTATTCGACCCACGACTTGAGCAACCCCTGCCGTGGCCTTTAGTGCCGCGCTACGGTGCGTTGCTCCCCGCGCCATAACGAGGGTGTCGTCAGCATAACACGTTATGCTGACACCCTCGAGCAACGAACCGCGCAGCACCCAGTCGTATCCGATGTTCCACAGGAGTGGCCCTAGGACCGACCCCTGTGGAACACCGCACGACACTTCTCGCCGCCCTGGCCCTAGCCAGCTCGGGTAAACTATGGCCCTCTCGGATAGGTATGCCTCGACAATGCGGCGGAGGTAAGGAGGCACTCTGTGATACGCGAGCGCCTCCCTAACGCAGCTCCAGGGTAGGGTGTTGAAGGCGTTGGCGATGTCGAGAGACACCGCCACCACCACCCCACCCCGCGAGACTACTTCCTCCGCCAGGCGCCTAACGCGCATGATCGCTTCCACGGTGGAGCGCCCCCGGCGGAAACAAGCATATCCCTCGCACCCCGACTGACCCTGGGCCATCTCCGGTTTCGAGATGGCCCCCTCGGGTTTGGGAACCACGGTGTCCCCGTCTTGCCCCGGTTTGGGGGAGGGGCGCTAGTCGCCCCACCGTCCCGGCCTGCTTCTGCTGGGGTGACAGGTGGCCTCACCTGCCACCCCCAGGCCTGCGCTCATGGAGGACGGAGGTCGTTAAGCGACCTCCGGCGCCTGAGTCGCCTGCGACGCGCGGCGAGCATGTTGCGGGCTCGGCGGGCCGGGAGAGTTCTGAGCCTCTCCCGGGCGCGCTCCGCCATCTCCTTCGCGAGCATCACATGCTCGCAGAAGGAGGTGGCGGCGGCCCACGCGCTCGCGCTCCGCACCATTGCCGCAATCATGCTGCCGAGCGAGAGGACTCCCACCCCGATGGCTGCCACGAGGTCACGCCTCGGCACCTCCCACGCCGGGCAGTCCGCCAGCGTGTGCAGCCCTGAGTCCTCGCTCGCGTCACAGTGATGACACTCAGGCGTTGGCTCCTTCCTGATCCGATGCCCCGAAGCACCCCTTCCCGGAGATCACCTGCGTCAGTCGGTACGAGAGGCTTCCGTGTCGCCTCTCTAGCCAATCCTCCATGATGGGCCTTACCGCCGCTATTGCGGCGTGCCCTAATCGTAACGTACCTAATACTATAATTTGAACCCTTGGTATGAATGAACGAATGTTGAATAAATGATATTTATGCGAATGAAAAAGGGCACCATTACTTTGCTAGCTGTCGCCCGTAACTTTGCGTTAAATTCGGGATAGATCAAATCTATTTCTGCAGTAGCCTCGTTTCAACACAAGCACGAGTGCAACAGAACATGAGCTAATTAGTGAATGTGAATGAGAATAAATTTATTTTATTTTATTACGAAATTAAGTAAATAAATAATTAAATAAATAAGTGACTCTTGAAAATTATGACTTCTAACAGGTACAACAGGGTAAACGTTTGATATCGCGTTAGTTTTAAAAATCACTCGTATCGGTTACAAATCAGTCAGTAAGAGGCTTTTGAAAATCATCAGTTTCATCCCTCTGGGGGTAAAAAGCTAAATTTGCGAATGCAAAGCCGGCAGCTAGTAACTTATATTAGAAAACTCCTTTTCTCGCTCCGTTATCCCGTGCTAGGTCTATAGCCCCGGCCTCTCGCTGCATAGATTACTAAGTATGTAGTATTTTATATTGACAATTGATTTTAGAGTATTAAAGGATATCAGTTATTGGCTACCCAAGGGAGCTTTCTCGCCTGATGGATTTCCAAATGATGTTTATTCGTAAGCAGATTCGGTTATTAATTTATTTTCAATTGAATCTTTTGTAAATTTAGAGGCGGTTTTGCTTTTAGATGCCTTTGAAATAATGTGAAATTTGGAGATTAAGTATTGAACTATTTCTAGGATTCCGTACCTCAAAAGTTAAAAAAGGAACTAAAACTAAGAACTCTATCTGTGTGCCCGTGTGTTACCACCGATTTTCTTAGGAATGGGTGGACCGAACAAGTTGAAATGTTTACCACATACTGAGGTCTGTAGTCCCTAGTATTAAATCAAGGTTCTGAGTCAACACGATAAAAAGATGACTTACGGACTGAATTTAGACAGTACAATACTTCGACTTGTAGCGAAGTTCGAAAACACATAAATCGACAAGTCATTGCTTCGACAGACAATTATTAGACAACACACACCTTCGAATTACCACTACATCGACAGACGATTATTCGACAGACAATACTTAGACAAGACACATCTTCGAATGACCACTAGTTTGACAGATTTTTTTAACATTCTCCCAAAATAATGTGGTTCCGGCGCTGCCGCGTCACGCTCGCTTCGCTCGCTCGGTTCGCGCTCTGTTGGGGTCACAGTTCTAACCTAACCTAACCCAGAAGCTATATTGAATATACTGCACCAACTGGTTCTAAAACAAGCTAAACTTGTACTGTGGATATGACAACGGTTTTGGGAGAATGTAAAAAAAATCTGTCAAACTAGTGGCCATTCGAAGATGTGTCTTGTCTAAGTATAGTCTGTCGAAAAATCGTCTGTCGAAGTAGTGGTAATTCGAAGGTGTGTGTTATCTAATAATTGTCTGTCGAAGCAATGACTTGTCGATTTATGTGTCTTCGAACTTCGCTGCATGTACTGTCTAAATTCAGTCCGTAAGTGTAAAAAGATATGGGCAAATTTAGATTTTCGCATAAACTTCTGAATTTTCCCTTTATTTGTGGTAAAAGACGTTGCTTTTAACTAAAATTGACAGTCGAAGGAACTACCCTATAGTTTTTGGGTCGAAAACCTATATGTTAGTTCCCGTTGACCTAGAATCACGAAATTTGGCAAGAAGCACAAATGAACGAAAAATTACAAAAAGTGAAAAAAGTTGATAATTAAGGTATATTTTGGTACTCACAAGTTTAATCATCGGCCAAGTGCGAGCAGGGCTCGCATTTGAAGTGTTCAGACTTCAGACGCGAGCCCTGCTCGCACTTGGCCGGTTTTTCATTCTCATATTATTTAATACAAAAAAATATACACACAAATTATGTAAGATGTTAACAATGTTAACTGTAACAAAAGTGCCCGCGTGCAATTCGGATCCTGTTTCCGGGAACCCATAGGATCTATTCCAGGATTAAAAATAGCCTATGTGTTTATTCCAGACTATAATCTACCCCTGTACCAAATTTCAACCAGATTCGTACAGCCTTTTCAGCGTAATTGAGTAACAAACATTCAAACATCTCCACAAACTTTCACATTTATAATATTAGTAGGATAGTAGGATTAAATACCGCCATTTTATAATATATCAAGTACATTTCTAAAGGGGACGTTTTGCTCTCCATAGGTACTATCTCAGCATAAAAGAAATAATCTTGCTACTAATATGTACTGTACTACAAATACTGTATACTTAACCCACTATGGCCACTATTCTACAAAACCCATCTTCGTACTATTTATTCGCAAAGCGAACAAAAGAATTCTTTTGTTAACTTGAAGAATATTATGTTCCGTCAATGGAGCAGCGTTAGCCAATATTACACTACTGCTTTGTATGTTTATGCGGATTCGAATCTTGGGTCATGCATAGTGTTATGTATTGGATTTATCTGATAGGAGATTTCTGTAGCAGCCAAATAAGCTTAAAAAACCGGCCAAGTGCGAGTCGGACTCGCGCACGAAGGGTTCCGTACCATTATGTACAAATATTTCAGCTTTCTTTAATTTCTGGAATTTTTCCTTTATTTCTGCTGTAAGACTGTTTTTTGCCAAATTTTGTGATTCTAGGTCAACGGGATCTAGCATATAGTTTTTTGACTCGAAAACTGTTGGGTCCTTCCGGTTGACCTAGTATTGTCAATTTTGGTAAAAAGCGAGGTAGGGAAAATTTTGAAAATAAAAGTTGAGAATAAAAGTAAATTTTGGTAATTAAAAGATCTCGCGGAAATCTAAATTTACCCATATCTTTTTATCGTGTTGACTCAGAACCTTGATTTTTATATCGGTTTTTATTCATGTTATGTATCGTTAGTAGATTTATCTGATATTAATTTCAACTTGCTAGGTCCACCCGTTCCTGAGAAAATCAGTGATGACAGACAATAGAGTGATCTTATAAGGGTTCCTTTTTTACCTTTTGAGGTACGAAACCGTAAAAAACTACATGTGGATTTCTTTTTCTTTTTTACTTATATTTTTAAACGAAATGGTAACGTTCAGATAGGTAATAGGTGTCCCGTATTGTAAACTAATGGTCCCTATAGACGTTATAGGGACCATTAGTTTACAATACGGGACATGTTTGTGAGGTCTGCTGCACTTAATGATTTATTCCAGCAAATTGAGGAGTAGATAATTTTATTAACGCGAACGTAGCGAGCGCAGTAATAAAAAAAAAACAATTAACAGCTCTGCTACCAGTCTCTTTTAACCCGGAGACAAAGGTGAGGAGTAAGACCACGAGCAGGTAGGATTCAAGCCGTAGCCCCACCACTCACTTTCACACAATCACTACTTCGTTCCGAAGCGTGATCTAAAGCCGACAGTGGAAACGCAAATAAAACTAAAACTTAATATTGAACTAAAATAAAGTGTCTAATGATCCGGATCTACACAAAGGTGCAGTCAACAAACGGTACAAAATCATTAATCGAACAACAATAACAAAATGCAGCAATTTTATACAAACTGGTTAACCGAACTTACTAAAACCGCACGAATCATGAAACACAGGAAGTCGGCAGGAATATACCACCGTTCAAACTGCAAAGTACCGCAATTTTAGAATAACCGGTTAATGGAACCGACTAAAACCTCACGGGTACAAAAATCAAATCGTACAGTATTTTCAATTTTATAGCAAGTAAATACAAACAAATATTTATTCAGACCTCCCGGCGGGTCCACTCAAACGTTAAGAAGCCACAATTCAAAGTTGAACAACTTTTTAGCACGTAATTGTTTCACTAGTCAAATTAAGCCGCAATTGACACCCGATCGAATTCGACTAGGAAATATTTTAATTATAAATCAGGTGATCAAAATGGACTCCCGCGACGTCCCCACGTTTACAGTTATTACAACCGAAATCCTCGTGGTATTTCCATCGAGATAAAAGATCGATCTATTTCAAACAAAATACCACGATTACACAAGCAAACAAATAAATAAAATATCCAGAAAATGAAATATATATAAGTAGGTTCTTAACTAACCTTTTTTATGACGGCCCCGTATTCGGAACAAATGGCCCAGTGATAATGTACCTAATCTAATCCTAGATTTACAAAAATTATAAAGTATTTCACTTCCCTTTTTACGTACGATCCACCGCTGCAATGGTTCCAAGTCAAACGAACGCGATGGGCGTATTCACTTAATTTTACAAAGAGATAACGATCTCGTTAATTAATGTTCACTAATTACTCCACATTCAACAAACCAAATCAAACAATGTGCTCCCAAAAGCGCGAACACAGGGTCCACCAACGAGCCAACGAGCTCGGACCCTCACAAAAACGAAGTCTCGATGTACTCCGCGCTCAACTGGCCATGTACAGGCGTCGGAGTTTACGTACAATAATGCGCGGGTATGTAAAGCAAAAATATGATTGGTGTTGGTCCTATCAATACGCGGTACCAACATCAAAACAAAATAATACAAAGATTAAAACTAAACAATTTGCAACATAATAAGCGTGCCAAAATGTCTGAGAATTTAAAAACCTATGTAGAACAACATAATCCCAACTGTTTGGATGTACCTAATAAACGTCGAATTCAATTTTCGATCCAATCCAAGGCGTATGATTAAAGATAATGTTTAGTTTTTATGTATTTGCCGAACGTCATTACATCACATGATATTGGCTATTAACTCGGCTTTGCCAATTCTCTACGGTCTAGTCACGTTCCAGAGAGATAAATTGATTGAAATCAAATTACTGAAACAAATGTCTCATCGAAAAGTCTAGAATGTCGACGCCGTAGATTTAATGTAGGTACTTACTAAGGTTATAAGGTAATCAAAGGTGGCCTTTCAAGTACTATACGCTTGCACTATAGATTCCATTTCTAGAAATATGTGAAATATATTGGAGTCCGTCTTTTTTTTTACGTGCGGAAATCCCTTCAGATACAAAACTCAAAACCGGAGATGGCCCAGGGTCAGTCGGGGTGCGAGGGATATGCTTTATGGGCAACCTTACACCCCGGCGTCTGAAGACCCGAGACGACGTGCGGTTTTAGACGGTTCAAGCCCGACATAACCGCCCCCGCTGGCCGGCGGGCGGGTATACGAAGGGATTTCCGCACGAAAAAAAAAAAGGTACAAGAATGTGGGCATAAGGGGTCCACCAAGGTCTTCGGGGTTCAATCCAACCTCACCTGCAAGTCGGTACATCTGCTGATTGACGGACGAGGCCCAGGCGCAGACTTTCCTTTCGGGATTGGGAGGGTCAGACAGTGGACGCACCTGTATAAGTATAAGATAAACTCATCCACATGACTTTTTTTATACAACAACGATGGCAGATGAGCTTGCGGCTCACCTGAAGGTAAGTGATAACCGATGCTCATAAACGCGATTGTATTTCCTCAACATTGCTGAAAAATCTTGGAAGTACAACCTAGCCGCTACCTACCGTAAGGAAGGAGGGATTAAGAGGAGGAAGAAGGAGAAGGAAGGGTAGCGAGGGGATAATTGGGCCTCCGGCACTCAACACTTACCAAACGAAACGCAGCAGTAAGAATACTGCTACTTCACGTTTATATTCGAGTACTTCCTCGGTCGAGTCGGCCCATTCATGCTGAAATTAGCAAGGCTCTAACACTACACAATAGCTATTTCCCAAATGCCCGAGGTCTGTTTATTATCCATCGTGGTGGAGTGGAAGGAACGACTTGGGCGACCAAGCGCAGGGCACGCCGCAATAGCGGCGGTAAGGCCCATCATGGAGGATTGGCTAGAGAGACGACACGGAAGCCTCTCGTACCGACTGACGCAGGTGATCTCCGGGAAGGGTGCTTTGGGGACCACCTGCATCGGATCAGGAAGGAGCCCACGACTGAGTGTCATCACTGTGACGCGAGTGAGGACTCGGGCCTGCACACGCTGGCTGGCTGCCCGGCGTGGGAGGCGCCGAGGCGTGACCTCGTGGCAGCAGCCTCGGGGTGGGAGTCCTCTCGCTCGGCAGCATAATTGCGGCAATGAGATGGCGGAGCGCGCCCGGGAGAGATTTGGAACTCTCCCGGCCCGCCGAGCCCGCAACTTGCTCGCCGCGCGTCGCAGGCGACTCAGGCGCCGGAGGTCGCTTAACGACCTCCGTCCTCCATGAGCGCAGGCCTGGGGGTGGCAGCTAAGGCCGCCTGTCTCCCCAGCAGAAGCAGGCCGGGACGGTGGGGCGACTAGCGCCCCTCCCCCAAACTGGAGCAAGACGGGGACACCGTGGTTCCCAAACCCGAGGGGGCCATCTCGAAACCGGAGATGGCCCAGGGTCAGTTGGGGTGCGAGGGATATGCTCTATGGGCAACCTTACACCCCGGCGTCTGTAGACCCGAGACATAAGGAAGAATTTTATTCGTTCATTTATTTAAACGTTTAAGAGTTATGTGTCGCACCCTTTTATATGGCAAACTAAATTTAAAATATTAAATACTAGCTGATGCCCGCGGCTCCGCCCGCGCGGAGGTAGGTTAACGTTTTTTGGTAAAATCTCAGGTTCTACTTAACCAATTGCAATGAAATTTTATACGGCAGATTTTATATCTGACCAGGACTTTCTAGTTAAAAATTCGCACAAAAATCCGTTCAGTAGTTTTGCGTCCATCGCTAACAAACAGGCAAACAGATAAAAAGACAAAAAAAAACAAGAATTCCAAAGATATTTTTGTGTTCAGTATCGTTCATCTAACATAACCCCTTTTTTATGTCCCCTATGTAAAGACACAACTAATTTATAATTTTATAATGGTATACATTTCGTAAATAGCACTAAAACAGCGTTTAGCAAATTATTGGGCTTAAAACAGTGACGGTCATGACATTCTTGTGACCTATTTAATATTACTTACCTTCAAAACCTCCGGTTGGATGGCGACGAGAAGGAGGAGGGAGGAATATGCGAAGAACTTCACGAGCTACGAACTCATAACGGAAATAACTCGAGCTTTTTCAATGTGCGGTATCGGTAAATGTTGCTGAAAGAATATTCAGTAAGGAAAATGGTGTTATGTAAAGATTTCCGATCATAATACTATTAGGGTATGGTTAGGGAAATGTTTACGATTAGGTACAGTCAACGACAAAAGTTGGTTAACACTAAAGTATTTACAAACCTTTTTTAAATTGCAATATTATGTATCAATTAATTGATAGACATAAAAGTAGATAATTTTATAATCCCAAGAGAACAAAATTAATAAATTTATTTATGTTTTGTTTATTATTTTATGACAGATTTAAGAGCTTTTAAGAATTTCCTAAGCTACTTTTGTCATTGACTGTAGGTAAAATATGATCTTTCATAGTCGTTCGATCGCGGATTCGTGACGTTCTGGCCTTCAAGATTCGATGTCCGGATCAAGTAAAGTGTTTTAGTGAATATAATTTTGAAGTAATAATATCATCATCATCATCATCAACAACCTATGCTAGTCCACTGCTGGACATAGGTCTCCCCTAATGAGCGCCATAGCGCCCTGTCTTCGGCTTGCCGCATCCAGCATCTGCCTGCAGTCTTTCGCAGATCGTCATTCCACCTGGCCGGAGAGCGTCCTACACTAAGTAATAATATATTTCTACATAATTAATATACTTCTTCCGTTCACTCACACTGTACAGGTGTTTGTAGGGTAAGTAATTTCCTATAAAAAATCGGTAAAAGTCATTCAGGTGATACACGTACGTATATTATCACGTATAACTTATTCATACATATATCCGATTTCTACGAATAATTCGTACCTATTGAAATAAAACTATTTTTAACGGATTCTATCGCGGTTTATTAGATGTTATTATATATTTTACATTGATCCCGACGTTTCGGTTGCTTTATCAAAATCAAAATCAAAATCAAAATCATTTATTGCTGACCAAAGGTATTACGATAGTATTTAGTACATTTAGAAGTCCTCTTCGGCCTACCTTGTTGGCATGCAAGAATACATTGTGGGTTTTTTTTTTTCAATACATTTACATTTACATTACATTATCCAATGCTAATAAAAATCTAAAACAACCAATTCAATACAATAACAAACATTATGTCAATTATAAGTGTCAAGAAAGATCTCGATAAATGAAAGAGACAATATTTATTCTCAAAGAAAAGTCAGGAGATACATGTCAATAATAATAAAATTGATGTCAAGGAAAATTATTAATTGTAGGTACAGGGGATTTCCGCACGAAAAAAAAAAAAAAAAAAAAGGTACTGTCCATTAGCACAATAACCAATTCAAAATAACAATAAATAATTATTCAATATAAATGTCAAGTTATTACAAATTCATTTATGTACTGCATAATATTTCTATAGGTATCAAATAATAAGATCCAGGTACATCATGTTAATTGCCTGCGAGAAAGTCACTTACTGTATAGTAGCATTTCTTTGATAGAAACTCATGTAGACGGTTCTTAAATAGATTAAAATTTAATGTTTTAATTTCTGGAGGTATTCTGTTAAAGATTACTGGCGCCATACAGTAGACACTTTTATGCAATAGAGCCGTATTTGCTCTGTGTATGCGTAGCCTATCACGTGTATTTGCTCTTCGGTTTCGGGTGACTGTATCTGCCAAAGTCTCGAAGAGTTCAGTATTCGACTTTACAAAAGTAGCCGTTTCAAAAATAAACAATGACGGTAGTGTCAGTATGCCATGTTTCAAAAAATATGGTTTACAGCTATCCCTCCTATTTAAGCTAAACATTGCACGGATACATCGTTTCTGGGCTCTGAAGACGGTATCCTTATGTGTCGAATTACCCCAAAACATTATACCGTACCTTAGATGTGACGCAGTCATTCCATGGTACGCTGTAAGTAGAGCATCAGTATTTAATATTCGCGCAAGTTTATACAAGGCATATGACGAGCGCCGGAGGCGTCGCCGCCCAGACGATGCGGCAGCCCGAGAGGCGGAGCTGTATGAGGCGTACAAGGGGGCCAAGAGGACCCTCCAGGAAGCCATAAAGCAGGCCAAACGGCGGGCCCGCGAAGAGCTGCTGGAGTCTCTGGAGCAGAACCCATGGGGGCGTCCTTACCTTGCGGTCAGGGCCAAAATCCGCCCAAGGGCGCCCCTACTGACCCAGAGCCTCCAGCCGGAGCGGCTGGAGGGGATACTGGGCTCCTTGTTCCCTGCGAGAGCGGAGGAGCATGTCCCTCCGCGTATGGCTCCGCCTCAGGCGCCTGACGCTGATAATAGCGAGAGCGATGTGCCCGAAGTCAGGGAGAGTGAACTGGGGGTAGCAGTGCTCCGGCTTAAAGCCCGGAAATGCACTGCCCCCGGACCCGACGGCATTCCAGGCCGAGCATGGGTTCTGGCCCTGGAGGAACTAGGGCCTCGACTGGTGGCGCTCTTTAGCGCATGCCTCGAAAGGGGCCAGTTTCCAAAGGCTTGGAAGACGGGGAAACTGGTCCTTATCCGGAAGGCGGGGCGGCCGGCGGACCAGCCATCCGGTTACCGGCCGATCGTGTTGCTCGACGAGGTGTGCAAGCTCTTTGAGCGGATTATTGCAGAGCGCCTCGTCGAGCATCTCACGAACGTGGGGCCAGATCTGGCGGACAACCAGTTCGGTTTCCGCCGGGGGCGCTCCACCGTGGAAGCGATCATGCGCGTTAGGCGCCTGGCGGAGGAAGTAGTCTCGCGGGGTGGCGTGGTGGTGGCGGTGTCTCTTGACATCGCCAACGCCTTCAACACCCTACCCTGGAGCTGCGTTAGGGAGGCGCTCGCGTATCACGGAGTGCCTCCTTACCTCCGCCGCATTGTCGAGGCATACCTATCCGAGAGGGCCATAGTTTACCCGAGCTGGCTAGGGCCAGGGCGGCGAGAAGTGTCGTGCGGTGTTCCGCAGAGGTCGGTCCTAGGGCCACTCCTGTGGAACATCGGATACGTCTGGGTGCTGCGCGGTACGTTGCTCGAGGGTGTCAGCATAGTGTGCTATGCTGACGACACCCTCGTTATGGCGCGGGGAGCAACGTACCGAAGCGCGGCACTGAAGGCCACGGCAGGGGTTGCTCAAGTCATGGGTCGAATACGGCGGCTGGGACTTGAGGTGGCTCTCCATAAATCCGAGGCTATGTTTTTTCACGGGCCTC
This sequence comes from Cybosia mesomella, assembly GCA_946251805.1. Taxonomy (NCBI): domain Eukaryota; kingdom Metazoa; phylum Arthropoda; class Insecta; order Lepidoptera; family Erebidae; genus Cybosia; species Cybosia mesomella. The sequence goes on along the minus strand of OX276402.1, from coordinate 24,326,114 downwards.
GGAGGGGGCCACCTGCGGGAACCGGCATAACCGTAGGGGGCGTAAGCATCGGCATCGAGCCCACGATGAAGTACCTTGGGCTCGTACTCGATAGCCGATGGGACTTCGGACCTCATCTCCGAAGTCTGGTCCCGAAACTGAGGGGGGCTGCGGCCGCGCTATCGCGGCTGATGCCCAACGTTAAGGGACCCAACGCCCCCACTAGGAGACTGTACCTGGAGATCGTGCGAAGCATGGCCCTATACGGGGCCCCCGTATGGGCGGAGACTCTGGCGGCCCGCAACGTGGCTGTTCTTAACAGCCTGTTAAAGGCGATGGCCGTCAGAGTCATCAGGGGGTATCGCACGATCTCCGTCGAGGCGGCATGTCTCCTAGCTGGGACCCCTCCATGGGACCTGGAAGCGAGAGCCCTTGCGCTGCTGTACCAGTGGCGCAAGGAGGCGCTGGAGCGGGGCCATAGGCCGGAGCCCCGAGAAATCAGGGCTCAGCGGTTCCTGCTCCGCCAGGAACTCATGGAGACATGGAGGGTGCGACTTGAGCACCCAAGGTGGGGGGAATCCACCATTGCGGCGGTGAGACCGATCATGAAGGAGTGGTTGGAGAGGGACCATGGGGACCTCTCCTACCGGATGTGCCAGATGGTTACCGGACACGGGTGTTTCGGTAAGTATCTGTGGCGCATCCACCGGGAGACAACGCCGCAGTGCCAGCACTGCGAGGATCCTGGCGAAGACACGGCGCTCCACACGTTGGTGGAGTGCCCTGCGTGGGCGAGTCAACGCCGGGATCTCGTTGTGGTCCTGGGCGTGGACGTTCTCTCGTTGGAGACCATGGTGAGGGCCGTGGTCTCCGACGGGAGCAAGTGGCACGCCGCCGCCTCTTTCTGCGAGCAGGTAATACGCGCGAAAGAGACGGCGGAGAGGGAGCGGGAAAGAACCCTGCCCCCCGAGTTTCGCAGTCTGCGGCGAGGACGCCGCAGACTCATCTACGCCCGGCACTACCGACCTCCATGATCGGGGCCTGAGGACGGCAGTTGGCCGACTCGCCGTCCTTACAGAAGCAGGCCGTGGCGGAGGCGTGTCGTGTGTGCCCTACACACGCCTGCCAACTCACCGAAGCGGGATAAAATCCGACCCCACCAGGCGAGGCCGCGGTGGCGGCCAAAGTCCGCCGGCAACCCTGGGGTTATCCTTTCGAGGGCTTACCCGGGGTGCCCGGCAACGGACACTTGGGGAGGACACCGTGCGGTTTTAGTCGAGACACGACATAACCACCCCCGCTGGCCAGCGGGGGGGTATCCGAAGGGATTTCCGCACGTAAAAAAAAAAAAAAAAAAAAGGCATATGACGAGCTGCTTACTTTTTTACATAATGCTTCCGTGTGTGATTGCCAATTCATCTTATTGTCTATAGTAAGTCCTAGGAATTTTGTTGAATCAACTTCGTCAATTTCTATATTTTCATAATTAATATTCAGATTTGGTACAGTGGGCAGTCTTTGTGTGAATTGCATTAATTTCGTTTTAGATAGATTGATCTTTAAATTATTATTATTTAGCCAATTTATAATATTCAATAGTACAGTATTAATTTCATTTTCATAATTCTCTCTATTTTGACACTCTATAGCAATTGTACTATCATCTGCAAATAATGTAACTGGATGATTAGTCACTTTAGGCAAATCATTTATATATAAAATGAACAATAAAGGACCCAAGACGCTACCCTGACCCACGCCATTTTTAACTGAGCGTATATGTGAAACAAGTGTTTCTTCACGTTTATTAAAGGTATCAATATGTTTGAGCTCTACATATTGCTTTCGATCAGTCAAATATGACTTTATTAGGCTTAGGACATTTCCTCGTATACCGTAATGATCTAGCTTTGCTAGTAGGATTTCATGATCCACATAATCGAAAGCCTGAGTCATATCGCAAAAAATTGCGCATACCGGTACCCTACTATCCATTCTTGTCATAACTATATTTAAAAAGTCATATATCGCTCTATTTATACTCTTATTCTGCCTAAACCCTTTTTGCTCTATGGCTAAGATTTCATTTTTCTCTACATATTTATTAATTTGGTTATAAATATACTTTTCAAAAACTTTAGAGAAAACAGGTGTAAGTGTGATAGGTCTGTAGAACTCCATAAGTTCTCTATTTTCTTTTTTGAAAAGCGGTTTGACTACTGAAGTCTTTAGTTCACTTGGATAGATACCTGTTATAATGCTCAAGTTTATTATATGACTCAAATGTTTCGATATGCATTGGCTAGTTTTCAGCAGCCATAGTCACGGGGAGACTAAAGATGGTTGTTGTCTTGTAGTTTGAAGTGAAAGTTATCTCAAAGTATCCGAACTATGTCGAAGTATATTAAAATACTTCCTTTTTTAATTTACATTAATTATCCACATAAAAAATTGACCTTGATAAAGTCAAAAGTCTGCTCATTTATTGCCTCTAAGGCGGAACAAAGTTCGCTGGGTCAGCTAGTCTTTATATATAAAAGAAAGTCTTTCTTTTTTTTTTTTTTTTTAGGCTCGTAAGGCTCGTACGGCTCATTCAGAATTAAAATTGGTTTAAACCGTTAAATCTTCAAATTATTGAAGAACCAACAAAACATCACAAGTTATTGCGCAGATCTTTCAATGTTCGGTGAAGTGCTTCCAATGCACGTTTATGCGCCATTGTGCATTCGTCCCAGATGATGATTTTCGATGCTGATAAAACTTTGACCATTGCGGAGTGTTTTGCAATATTACATGTTGGTTCTTCAATAATTTGAAGATTTAACGGTTTAAACCAATTTTAATTCTGAATGAGCCGTACGGCATCCTTCTAACAATGTGGCAGCTGCGACGTACAAAGGTAGTCCGCGACATATGCATGAATATGCGCAAGATGTAATGAAATATGTACGTCATTAGGGTCAGCCGGATCTTTTTATTACTTTTACATGTAATTCAAAATGGATAGAAATTGTTCAATTGCTGCTTCCCGAAAAATGTTCGCGTTTCACGTCTTTTTTTTTATCTTTATAAAAACTATCCCATGTCCTTCTCCTGGTTCTAAGTTACCTCTCCACCAATTTTCAGCCAAATCAGTTCAGCCGTTCTTGAGTTATAAATAGTGTAACTAACACGACTTTCTTTTATATATAAAGACTAGCTGACCCAGCGAATTTTGTTCCGCCTTAGAGGCAATAAATGAGCAGACTTTTGACTTTATCAAGGTCAATTTTTTATGTGGATAATTAATGTAAATTAAAAAAGGAAGTATTTTAATGACTTTTTATTGGCCATGTATTTTAGTGCATGGGTTCCACTCTTTAGTGAAGCACCTTGTGATACACGGCATTTTTCGGTTTATTATCAGGTGCAAGAACAAATAACACAGATGGTCTTCCGACCCGTGAACATACCACATATAATTGACAATGGGAAAAACATGGATTTTCTAGATTCAGACCACAAACTTTTAAGGATTGGCCTTGTGATTTGTTGATGGTCATGGCGAATGCAAGACGTATCGGAAATTGAAGTCGTTTAAACTCAAATGGCATGTCGGTTGGGATCATCGGGATTCTTGGATGAGAACTTCCTCACCTTCGAATTTTCCTTTGAGTATCGTCGCGTAAATCACATTGTTCATCAATTTCCTTACCACCAAACGCGTTCCGTTGCACAGTTTTGGTTGGTTTATGTTTCGAAGCATGATTACTACGGAGCCAACCTTTTATCGTAAATTGTGCGGTGGTAAGCCCGGTACATCCAAGGAGTTTAAGAATTCAATTGGATAGTTGGTGGCTTCATCTTTATTTGTTACACAGTCAATTGATTTGAAAGAATGCAGTATACCAATGATCTCTTTCTAAATTATGAAATTTAAGTCATTTACATCTTTATTCTTAGCCGCTCGCTCACTCAATCAGTCATTATTTTTGTGGTTAGTAATGATGTTTGTGAATACTTTATTGATGAGTTCATCTTTTGATGAAACAAAATTACAGAAATTCTGAGGAAATGAAATCAATCCGCTCGATTGGTCGACAGGTACTCGACCATCGTACACACACATTGGGGTGTGTGTTGGGTAACCTCCTCGAGTGTCGCTCCGATTCCGATCCCGCTGCAGTCCGGGGGGAACGGAATCGGAGCGGCCGGTACACCCTGGGCGGCGGTCAATGGCTTCCCCTTCACCCCTTCATAGGGTTGGCATTGATCGTCGGCCAATACCCAACGTGGCGGGAATACATCGCTCTCCGTACTCCTCTGCTTTCAGAGGAGACAGGATGAGCGATGCTGTTAGTGGTGAGATGGCCCAGGGTCAGCCGGGGTGCGAGGGATATGCTCTATGGGTAACCTTACACCCCGGCGTCTGAAGACCCGAGACGGCGTGCGGTTTTAGTCGGTGCAAGCCCGACATAACCGCCCCCGCTGGCTGGCGGGGGGGTATCCGAAGGGATTTCCGCACGATAAAAAAAAAAAAAAATAATAAAAATAAAAAAAAAAAAAAAAAAAAAAGGTACTCGACCATTACCGATAGTCAGTAATTGCGCAGAGAAATCTTCAGCAGATGTATCGTTCAGCAATGTAACTCTCATGTTTGTTGTCAGCTGAAGTTTCTTTACATAGCGCCATAGATTCAATGATTTGAGGCAAGCGTTTATTTCGTCTGCAGCAGTTGATCTTGGAATTACTGGTAGTGTTTGGCGGAAACCTCCAGACAGTAAAATCATTGCGCCTCCAAAACATCACAAGTTATTGCGCAGATCTTTCAATGTTCGGTGAAGTGCTTCCAATGCACGTTTATGCGCCATTGTGCATTCGTCCCAGATGATGATTTTCGATGCTGATAAAACTTTGACCATTGCGGAGTGTTTTGCAATATTACATGTTGGTTCTTCAATAATTTGAAGATTTAACGGTTTAAACCAATTTTAATGCTGAATGAGCCGTACGGCATCCTTCTAACAATGTGGCAGCTGCGACGTACAAAGGTAGTCCGCGACATATGCATGAATATGCGCAAGATGTAATGACATATGTACGTCATTAGGGTCAGCCGGATCTTTTTATTACTTTTACATGTAATCCAAAATGGATAGCAATTGTTCAATTGCTGCTTCCCGAAAAATGTTCGCGTTTCACGTCTTTTTTTTTATCTTTATAAAAACTATCCCATGTCCTTCTCCTGGTTCTAAGTTACCTCTCCACCAATTTTCAGCCAAATCAGTTCAGCCGTTCTTGAGTTATAAATAGTGTAACTAACACGACTTTCTTTTATAGCACCTTGTGATACACGGTATTTTTGGTTTATTATCAGGTGCAAGAACAAATAACACAGATGGTCTTCCGACCCGTGAACATACCACATATAATTGACCATGGGAAAAACATGGATTTTCTAGATTCAGACCACAAACTTTTAAGGATTGGCCTTGTGATTTGTTGATGGTCATGGCGAATGCAAGACGTATCGGAAATTGAAGTCGTTTAAACTCAAACGGCATGTCGGTTGGGATCATCGGGATCCTTGGATGAGAACTTCCTCGCCTTCGAATTTTCCTTTGAATATCGTCGCGTAAATCACATTGTTCATCAATTTCCTTACCACCAAACGCGTTCCGTTGCACAGTTTTAGTTGGTTTATGTTTCGAAGCATGATTACTACGGAGGCAACCTTTTATCGTACCGTATCCGTATCGTATCGTATTGTGCGGTGGTAAGCCCGGTACATCCAAGGAGTTTAAAAATTCAATTGGATAGTTGGTGGCTTCATTTTCATTTGTTACACAGTCAATTGATTTGAAAGAATGCAGTATACCAATGATCTCATTCTGAATTATGAAATTTAAGTCATTTACATCTTTATTCTTAGCCGCCAAAATTGCTCGCTCACTCAATCAGTCATTATTTTTGTGGTTAGTAATGATGTTTGGGAATACTTTGTTGATGAGTTCGTCTTTTGATGAGACAAATTTACAGAAATTCTGAGGAAATGAAATCAATCGGCTCGATTGGTCGACAGGTACTCGACCATTACCGATAGTCAGTAATTGCGCAGAGAAATCAGCAGATGTATCGTTCAGCAATGCAACTCTCATGTTTGTTGTCAGCTGAAGTTTCTTTACATAGCGCCATAGATTCAATGATTTGAGGCACGCGTTTATTTCGTCTGCAGCAGTTGATCTTGGAGTTACTGGTAGTGTTTGGCGGAAACCTCCAGACAGTAAAATCATTGCGCCTCCAAAACATTACAAGTTATTGCGCAGATCTATCAATGTTCGGTGAAGTGCTTCCAATGCACGTTTATGCGCCATTGTGCATTCGTCCCAGATGATGATTTTCGATGCTGATAAAACTTTGACCATTGCGGAGTGTTTTGCAATATTACATGTTGGTTCTTCAATAGTTTGAAGATTTAACGGTATAACCCAATTTTAATGCTGAATGAGCCGTACGGCAACCTTCTAAGAATGTGGCTGCTGCGACGTACAAAGGTAGTCCGCGACATATGCATGAATATGCGCAAGATGTAATGACATATGTACGTCATTACGGTCAGCCGGATCTTTTTATTACTTTTACATGTAATCCAAAGTTTCGAAGCATGATTACTACGGAGCCAACCTTTAATCGTAAATTGTGGGGTGGTAAGCCCGGTACATCCAAGGAGTTTAAAAATTCAATTGGATAGTTGGTGGCCTCATTTTTATTTGTTCCACAGTCAATTGATTTGAAAGAATGCAGTATCCCAATTATCTCATTCTGAATTATGAAGTTCAAGTCATTTACTTCTTTATTCTTAGTCGCCAAAATTGCTCGCTCACTCAACCAGTCATTATTTTTGTGGTTAGTAATGATGTTTGGGAATACTTTGTTGATGAGTTCGTCTTTTGATGAGACAAAGTTACAGAAATTCTGAGGAAAAGAAATCAATCCGCTCGATTGGTCGACAGGTACTCGACCATTACCGATAGTCAGTAATGCAACTCTCATGTGTGTTGTCAGCTGAAGTTTCTTTACATAGCGCCATAGATTCGATGATTTGAGGCAGGTATTTATTTCGTTTGCAGCAGTTGATCTTGGAGTTACTGGTAGTGTTTGGCGGAAACCTCCAGACAGTAAAATCATTGCGCCTCCAAAACAACTCAAGTTATTGCGCAGATCAGCGCCATTGTGCATTCGTCCCAGATGATGATTTTCGATGCTGATAGAACTTTGGCCATTGCGGAGTGTTTTTCAATATTACATGTTGGTTCTTCAATAGTTTGAAGATTTAACGGCTTAACCCAATTTTAATGCTGAATGAGCCGTACGGCATCCTTCTAACAATGTGGCTGCTGCGACGTACAAAGGTAGTCCGCGACATATGCATGAATATGCGCACGATGTAATGACATATGTACGTCATTACGGTCAGCCGGATCTTTTTATTACTTTTACCTGTAATCCAAACCCTTGAATTCGGCTGAGCTCGTCTCAGGAATTCAACTTGTTTTAATTGAAGGTCTTTATATCTTTGCGCCCACATCACCCCATGATGACATACAATCATGATATACAAATCAACTTACATAAAATAACAGAACTTCATGCCTGTATCCCCGAAGGGGTAGGCAGAGGTATATTACACACCCACGATTCGCCAGTTATGTTAAGGTACCAATGTAATAGGGGGCGAGCCTATTGCCATCTACCGGGCACATTATTAAGCGAGCGATAATTAACATTTATTATTGCACACATAACTACGAAAGTCAGAGGTGTGTATATATAATGAAAATGTAGTCTGAACCTAATTCTGCTAATTTATATAATTTCTGGGCTTCAACCGACGCGGGCGGCATGAGTTCGTAGTGACTCAAATGACGTTGGCCCACGCACATTTACCAGCAACAACCGCAAATAGAAACATTCATTATTCTAATAGAATTCTTTTTATCGTAAATTGTGCGGTGGTAAGCCCGGTACATCCAAGGTGTTTAAGAATTCAATTGGATAGTTGGTGGCTTCATCTTTATTTGTTACACAGTCAATTGATTTGAAAGAATGCAGTATACCAATGATCTCTTTCTAAATTATGAAATTTAAGTCATTTACATCTTTATTCTTAGCCGCTCGCTCACTCAATCAGTCATTATTTTTGTGGTTAGTAATGATTTTTTTTTTTTTTTTTTTTTAATCTTTATTTTATTTAGGGGTTTTTATCCACGAAGGATATGCCAACCCCATCATACCTTTAAACATTATCTAGCATCACTACAATTGTTCAGGTACTTAATTAATCACTTTAGATAAGGCGATTCACTGCTGAACCACCATAGCCAAACGACAAATCTTCTTAGCCACTTCCGATTTTGGTCTTGATAGGATTGTTTGAATGAGACCTACATCTAGTCTGTTTAGATTTAGTTCGCTCAGCAGCGAGTCGCGTTCATTTTTGTTCCGGACACATTCCATCAGCAAATGTTGTATATCTTCAATTGTATTGCAAGCAATACAATTGGGTGAATTTTTTTTTTTAATTAGGTATGCGAACTTTGCCGATGGAAAATGTCCAGATCTGAGTCTTAGGGCTAGTTTTACATAATTTCTACTTAATTTAGAATCATCAAACCAGGGTGCACGAGGAAGCTTACCCTGTATGGCTTTATACCATATGCCTTTATCTATTGATTTAATTTCAAACTGCTTATTCCACTCATCGAAACATAGTCTTTTAAATTTAGGTTCTAATTCCCAGTAATCAGGTAAATATTTAATTAAATTGCCATCTGTTGCCGCAAGTTTAGCAATACGGTCAGCTTCCTCGTTCCCCTTCAGGCCAATATGTGCTGGAACCCATTGCAATTTGAATTCTTTACCACTTTTGTTAAAAGAAAGGATCATTGCTATGATGTCATAGGCTATCGATGCACCTCTGCGGCCAGAGGCACATCGAGCCAAATGTTGCAAGGCACTCTTACTATCCGAAAGGATGACGATTTTATTCTGGTTTATTTGGCTTGCGTAAGATAAGGCCCGATGTATTGCAATGAGTTCCAGTGCCATTATGGATATACTGCAATCAATTTTGAAACCTGCTTTATACTGTAAGGTTTTGTCATAAAACCCAGCTCCTAGACCATGTTTACCTTTAGACCCATCGGTAAATATACGATGCCAGTCATAGTATTTGTCATTTAATTCCGCAATGACCTTATTCACCAACAGATTAGGTTCCAAATGGGTTTTGGATTGCTCAATGCTCTCAAGACTAACAAACACATTTTTCTTTAAGTCAATATTTGTAACCCATGTGTCTAAATCAAACATGTTAAGAACATCAACAGAATGCACATTAGCTTCGCTCACATCTTTGTAGGTTTTTATTAGTAAAGGCTTATTTTTCTTTTCCCAATATCTTAAGTTGCAGAGAGCACTTAGGTCTGAAATTATGGTAACAGTTGCGTTATTGGACCAAGAAAATATTTTCAAACAGTATTTATATGCTAAGTATAACCTTCTCAGTGATAACGGAATTACATTTAACTCGCTTTCCATGACGTGAATCGGTGAAGTTTTAATAAAACCGCCTATTATTCTTAAAGCTTGATTTTGTACTTTATCCAACTTTGTCGTATGAGTTTTTGCGCTGCAATCGTAAATAAAACAACCATAATCTATTCGACTTCTTATTAGTGCGATGTATAATCTTCGCATGTGACTTGTATGTATTCCAAAAGAGCTACCTGCGAGTACTTTTAAGATATTTATGAGTTTTGAGCACTTTTCAACAATCTTATTAATGTGTTTGCCCCAACGTTGGTTAGTAATGATGTTTGTGAATACTTTATTGATGAGTTCATCTTTTGATGAAACAAAGTTACAGAAATTCTGAGGAAATGAAATCAATCCGCTCGATTGGTCGACAGGTACTCGACCATTACCGATAGTCAGTAATTGCGCAGAGAAATCTTCAGCAGATGTATCGTTCAGCAATGTAACTCTCATGTTTGTTGTCAGCTGAAGTTTCTTTACATAGCGCCATAGATTCAATGATTTGAGGCAAGCGTTTATTTCGTCTGCAGCAGTTGATCTTGGAATTACTGGTAGTGTTTGGCGGAAACCTCCAGACAGTAAAATCATTGCGCCTCCAAAACATCACAAGTTATTGCGCAGATCTTTCAATGTTCGGTGAAGTGCTTCCAATGCACGTTTATGCGCCATTGTGCATTCGTCCCAGATGATGATTTTCGATGCTGATAAAACTTTGACCATTGCGGAGTGTTTTGCAATATTACATGTTGGTTCTTCAATAATTTGAAGATTTAACGGTTTAAACCAATTTTAATGCTGAATGAGCCGTACGGCATCCTTCTAACAATGTGGCAGCTGCGACGTACAAAGGTAGTCCGCGACATATGCATGAATATGCGCAAGATGTAATGACATATGTACGTCATTAGGGTCAGCCGGATCTTTTTATTACTTTTACATGTAATCCAAAATGGATAGAAATTGTTCAATTGCTGCTTCCCGGAAAATGTTCGCGTTTCACGTCTTTTTTTTTATCTTTATAAAAACTATCCCATGTCCTTCTCCTGGTTCTAAGTTACCTCTCCACCAATTTTCAGCCAAATCAGTTCAGCCGTTCTTGAGTTATAAATAGTGTAACTAACACGACTTTCTTTTATATATAAAGAAGATTTAGGACACGTCAATTTGACTTCACCTCGCCTGATGGTAAGCTGAAGGCAAAGTCTCAGGAAAGAGGGTCACCATTACATATACGTATCATGTTAACAATGGTGGCACTCAGCTTGACGGCCTCATCAGAAGAGGATTGTCGTCGCAGCACCGCGTGACACCCACCGGTCCCACCAGTGCAGCGACCACAATCCCCCTGCCCGGCTATGCACTTGCTGACCCCTGAACGCAATCAAACCGAAATTGGATTAATGACTGGGTCCCAAGCTGGTGGTACATTCCAACCATCTTCTCTATTAAAATTAGGATGATTTTTAATTTCAATAGCTTCGCGGAGCATCCTAGGTAGGAATCGATTTTCTTTGGCGAGTATCTGTGGTTTATCAAATCGTAAGTAGTGTTTGGTCCCCTGTTGCACGTGTTCACATACAGCAGACTTTTTTGAGCGTTGGTCTTTTATGTCAGCTATGTGTTCTTTGACGCGAGTGCCAATGCTTTACTTAGTTTGACCAATTCGTACCTATATACAAAACAAACGGCGAATAAAGTGTTACCCATCATTGATAACTACGTAGCAAAACTTTAAAGGCACGCAACTGTACTTCTGAACGACAAACAGCACAAATACCTATATAAATTAAATTATGGTGGGTATTACTTAATCTTGTCAATCTTAACAAGAAACACAGGAACTCTTTATAGGGAAGAGGGCTTACCATGACGTGTTAAAGCATACATTCGAGTGAGAAATAGGGATGGATGTACATAGGGTGTATCGGTCCATCCCTTTTTCTCGTTCGAATGTGTGTATGAACACGTCATGGTTAGCCCTAAGGTAAGGTCATTTTTTTTTTACGTGCGGAAATCCCTTCGGATACCCCCCCACTGGCCAGCGGTGACTAAAACCGCACGGTGTCCTCCCCAAGTGTCCGTTGCCGGGCACCCCGGGTAAGCCCTCGAAAGGATAACCCCAGGGTTGCCGGCGGACCTTGGCCGCCACCGCGGAATCGCCTGGTGGGGTCGGGTTTTATCCCGCTTCGGAGAGTTGGCAGGCGTGTGTAGGGCACACGCGACACGCCCCCGCCACGGCCTGCTTCTGTAAGGACGGCGAGTCGGCCAACTGCCGTCCTCAGGCCCCGATCATGGAGGTCGGTAGTCCCGGGCGTAGATGAGTCTGCGAAACTCGGGGGGCAGGGTTCTCTCCCGCTCCCTCTCCGCCGTCTCTTTCGCGCGCATTACCTGCTCGCAGAAAGAGGCGGCGGCGTGCCACTTGCTCCCGTCGGAGACCACGGCCCTCACCATGGTCTCCAACGAGAGAACGTCCACGCCCAGGACCGCAACGAGATCCCGGCGTTGACTCGTCCACGCAGGACACTCCACCAACGTGTGGAGCGCCGTGTCTTCACCAGGATCCTCGCAGTGCTGGCACTGCGGCGTTGTCTCCCGGTGGATGCGCCACAGATACTTACCGAAACACCCGTGTCCGGTAACCATCTGGCACATCCGGTAGGAGAGGTCCCCATGGTCCCTCTCCAACCACTCCTTCGTGATCGTTCTCACCGCCGCAATGGTGGATTCCCCCCACCTTGGGTGCTCAAGTCACACCCTCCATGTCTCCATGAGTTCCTGGCGGAGCAGGGACCGCTGAGCCCTGATTTCTCGGGGCTCCGGCCAAGGTAAGGTCGTATCCTTTTTTTTTTTTTCTTTTTTTTTGTGCGGAAATCCCTTCGGATACCCCCCCGCGTGCCAGCGGGGGCGGTTATGTCGGGCTTGAACCGGACTAAAACCGCACGCCGTCTCGGGTCTTAAGACGCCGGGGTGTAAGGTTACCCATAGAGCATATCCCTCGCACCCCGACTGACCCTGGGCCATCTCCGGTTTCGAGATGGCCCCCTTACTTGCTCTCCACTGTGCCATCTGCTAATCAGAGGGACACGTGGAAAGCTTCCGAACAGCCCTCAACAGGGCCGTCCTCGCCTCGGTCGGAGTTGGCCGTAGGTGGCAGCGTCTCTCCCGCCCTAAGAGAGAGGCGCTGCCGTCTCCGTTGCCCAGGGTGCACCGCGTGGAGGTCCCCAACCAAGCACCCCAGGTAAGGTCATACCTACGGTAAATATATCTTAGTCTAGAATAACATATAGGCAAATTTGACTCTTCTCTGTCTTTCCCTCTCTTTCATTTATCTGTCTGTCTGTCTTTCTGTCTGTATATTCCCACTAATATATCAAGTGGCTGGGTCGACTCTGGTGGGATTTTCACTGGCAGATAGCTGATGTTACTTAGGCTACTTTTATTTTTTTTAATTGTCAGGGTTCTGCGCAAAGAAAAAACGGAAAGCCAAGGGCTAGATCGTTGGCTTTCTGTTTTTAAGTCCACGCAAAAGAAGTTGCATACTGCAAGTTAGTACGTAGGTACCTACCTTTTTTTTTATCCCTCGCACCCCGACTGACCCTGGGCCATCTCCGGTTTCGAGATGGCCCCCTCGGGTTTAGGAACCACGGTGTCCCCGTCTTGCCCCGGTTTGGGGGAGGGGCGCTAGTCGCCCCACCGTCCCGGCCTGCCCACGCGCTCGCGCTCCGCCCCATTGCCGCAATCATGCTGCCGAGCGAGAGGACTCCCACCCCGATGGCTGCCACGAGGTAACGCCGCGGCGCTTCCCACGCCGGACAGTCCGCCAGCGTGTGCAGCCCTGAGTCCTCGCTCGCGTCACAGTGATGACACTCAGGCGTTGGCTCCTTGATCCCTGATCCGATGCAGGTGGTCCCCGAAGCACCCCTTCCCGGGGATCACCTGCGTCAGTCGGTACGAGAGGCTTCCGTGTCGCCTCTCTAGCCAATCATGGAGGATGGGCCTTACCGCCGCTATCGCAGCGTGCCCCACTTATTTTTTATTTTTTTTCGTGCGGAAGTCCCTTCGGATACCCTCCGCGTGCCAGCGGGGGTGGTTATGTCGGGCTTGAACCGACTAAAACCGTACCTAATACTTAATTAGCTATCTCATAAAGTAAGCAACGACTGATGTTATCTGAGAAATCAGGATGAAGCTTAAAATGTTATTAAAGTTGAAAAGTCTACGGCTGGGCGGCCACTCTGCAAAGTGGAAAACTTTAATTAATTCTCTTTTGTACTCCATCGCTTGTCAAGTTTAAGGTATTTATGGAGATTTATCAGTTCCAATTTACGATGTGATGTTTTAGACATAATTATATGCTCACTAATTATATAGGTACCTAAAGGAAATTTAGTTAGTTAAATATGAATTTTATTGTTGTATGTGGAGCCCTAATATTTTTCTACAATCAAAGTAGCCTGAGTTACCTACTCCTTAAAATTCTGTCAAAATTGGCCCAGATGCTTCCGAGATTAGCCGAAATTAGAAAGAAAGCAGAAAAAAAATCTGGGTTCCAATGCAAGCTTTCCTATAACGCTTCGCGATGTGCTGAAGCAGAATTTATGTACCGTTTATTTTATCAAATCTTGAAATTCTTGTACTCTGAACAAACTTTCATTGCGGACTTGTGGTCAATGACGCAAATACGACAAAAAAGAAATTTAAAAAAAATCTGCCAAAAAAAATTCCCAGTGATGCAAATGATTCAAATTTGAGTCATTGGCCTCACTGGGGATTTTTTGACTCAATTCTTTTTTTCCTTTTTTTCGTATTTTGGCAAATTTGGATCATTTGAACAATCTTTGTAGCCAGTGGTTGTCTAGCGCAACATTATTTCCGGGTTTACCCGTAGCGTGCACTAACCCGCTGGTTTGGTGTGTAGACTGCTTAAAACGCGCGTCGGATCATTTGAAGAATGTCATGGTTTTGAGTACTTAACCTTGTGATGCGCAAGGTTAAGTACTCAAAACCATTATTTTTAACCTTATTTTTGAAGATGTAGAACGGCATTCTACATCTTCAAATCTCTATCATCATCTAAATCTTCTGTTCGGCACAGATCTGGATGAAATTCGGCACAGAGATAGATTAAAGTCTGGAATAACACATTCGCTACTTCTTCTGCCGGAATTAGATGGCTGTGAGTGGCGAGAACGGGACTAATATTTCACGCGGTTGTAGCCGCGGGTAATGTGAATATTAGTTTAAATATGTTAAAAAAAACAATGTTCAGTCTTAAATAGATAAGTATATTTTATTCTTTACAATAATTAGGATTATGCTAACATTTAAACTAAAATTGTTGGTAAATAACGATATTATTTATTTGTTAAAATCATGTTTAACACTTAAAATAAAGTACAATTTAGAGAGTATACATTATCACAATTAATTTATAACATAGGTACACCCTAAAGACAATAATTTGAACTGAACTAAATGCAAACAAATACTAAACCTTTGTAACTAAACTACATAGGTATTAAAAATAACGAGCACACATGGAAAGTATTTTGATATTTTATTGATGTTTCGATGAGACGAGGTCTCGAGTTCGATCCCCGGTCGCCCCAGGCACACACCTTTGAATTTTCGTAGTTATGTGTGCATTAATAAATGTTAATTATCGCTCGCTTAATAATGTGCCCGGTAGATGGCAATGGGCTCGCCCCCTATTACATTGGGACCTCAACATAACTGGCGAATCGTTGGTATGTAATACACCTCTGCCTACCCCTTCGGGGATACAGGCGTGAAGTTATGTTATGTTATGTTTATGGTTTCGCAAATGTCGCAGATTTGAAAAAAATGCTCATAATTCATTGATCGAAAAATAATGCTTAGCTTAATTAAAGTCAATTATTACTATTATATATATATTACCCTGGACCATCAAAAGTAATAGTTTATTGGTTTATGCTATCGCGTTAGCTAAGGTGAGGTGAAGCCCGAAGGGGTTCCCACACGCAAAAAAAAAGCCACAGCAACTGGAATTATATTTTTTGTTTTGAAACTATTACTTACAACATAAGAAAAAGTAAGGAACATCTTATAAGCATGTTTATTTCATTGTTTCATTTTCAATCAAAATATGTAATAAATAGTTTTTTACGTATTATTAATCAAACAAGCAATAAATGTACGTTTCCATTATTGTACTTATATACTTAATGCCACAGATACGATAGGAATCTACTGGATACGTTGATTACCAGTAAAAAAAAGGGAAAATTTTAACTTGTAGGTACCGATAAAATTGGGGTGGGACTGGTTGGATCACCTCCAAGTTTGGTGCACCCTGGGCAACGTGGGCGATGACGTATCATTGATTGCTCCTCTGGAGTAGCTGGCGTCAACGTCAACGGCCAAGAGTCTGACAAACCGGCCCTTTTCAGGGTCAGCTGACCCCATTGTACGAGGGGGTCGGGCCTGTGCGAGGGATATGCTCTATGGGTAACCTTACACCCCGGCGTCTGTAGACCCGAGACGGCGTGCGGTTTTAGTCGGTTCATATACATATTTTTCTTAAATGGAAAAATCCAGTTTGTTTTGTAGGCGACATTTTTATACTTTAGTTATTTACATAATATTATTAACTTCGACTATATACAAATCTCTGGACGAAGTAATGCCCGCAACGTCGCGGCTTTAAAACTGTCTATAAGAAGCCGGTTGGTACTCTGAAATGGTGTTGCAATTTTTCAGGGCAATATGTTCATAATACAAAGATCTCATATTTCATCATGAAAGTTTTTATATTTGGCCCTTATTTAGGAAATTATAATGATTAAATTTGCTGAAGTCGGATCAGTTAGTGATGTCAATTTATAAATGAGGTAATTAACCAAAAAATGGGGTACTTTTTTATTTTAGTGCTCATCAACATATTACTCTAATTATTATTTAATATTATAAGTTTCTTTCGGATTCCATACTGTAAATCGTTGGACAGTAGTGATACGTAGGACACGAGACGATGAGCAGTGGAAACTCCACAAAACCAGAGTCATATTCGGAGCATTTTGCTAACGCTGAATTTTACTGTCCAACTACCTGTGCCGGCAACTTCGCCCGCGTGGACTTAGATCTAGGTTTACCAATGAAAGTCCCGTCAGAATCGGGCCAGCCGTTCTAGAGGCAACGTTCCAACTCAACAATCAAAGCCGAAGATTATTAATACGTTCGTTAATACAGATATTTAGAATGTAACCAGGAAATAATTATAGCCAGCCAGATAATTGTATCATATCTCGTAAACTCCTTTAAAATGTAGGTATGCAACTTCTAATGTATTTTTATACGCGAGGACCTGCAATTAGCTTAATCCCACTTCCCACTAATATCATAAATGTGAAAGTTTGGATGGATGGATGGATGTTTGTTATTCAATCACGTCAGAACGGCTGAACGGATCTAGCTGAAATTTGGTACGGGGATAGATTATAGTCAGAAATAGGACACAGGCTACTTTTTATCCCTGGAATAGGTTCCCATGGAAAGCGGGTGGAGCCGTGGGCAACAGCTCTTAATATATAATCTACTCTAGTTGAATAAGCTGTGAGACCTCCATAATTAAATAAACAGTGTTTTGTTATACTTAAGTGCCAGTACTAAACGCCCATATAATACATTCATATACACGGCATAGCGTAGCGGTAGAGCATTCGACAGCTAAGTCAAAGGTTGCGGGTTTGATTCCCGCTCATTACAAATATGTATATTTGCATTGGTCTGGGTGTTTCTATGTATAATATGTATTTATTTCCAAAAAAATAATAATCTAAGTATGTTTATCCGCATTCTAGAACCCATGTGAGAAGCTCTGTTTAGTTTGGGTCTAGGTGGCGCTGTGTAATATGTCCTAGAATATTTATTTCTTTATTTATTATTTATTGAAAAACTGTTATTTTAACGTAACAAACAGACACAGACCGGTTGATTTGCAGACAGATAGTTGGTTTTAGAAAATGTGAAACAA
This sequence comes from Cybosia mesomella, assembly GCA_946251805.1. Taxonomy (NCBI): domain Eukaryota; kingdom Metazoa; phylum Arthropoda; class Insecta; order Lepidoptera; family Erebidae; genus Cybosia; species Cybosia mesomella. The sequence goes on along the minus strand of OX276402.1, from coordinate 24,308,545 downwards.
ATCACAGTCACGATACTCAAAACTACATAAAACCGGAAAATTAAATAAGACACTTTGATTAATTAATTCTATTTACTTTTTCGAATTATACCCTTATTTCGAAATCCATAGTTTGAGAATCAAATCATGATACATAAAACTTTATCAAGTATTTCATCTTCACGACTTCTAATGGGTTATTAATAGAAAAATAGGAAAAAATATTTTAAGTTGACATCCCTTAACATGCACACTGCTGCACACATTGGTAATTTAAAGAAAATCTAAACATTAGCTTACTGACACATAACGCGTAATCTGAGCCGTCATTTGCGCTGAATTTGATCGCAATGGTTATTTTTGATACTTGTATATAGTCAAAGATTATTAATATTATCCGATAAAGACTTAAAAAAAGTTAAGGCACTGATCGGTCTTAATTAAACCGAGTGGACACGATTTAAAGAAAAAAAAAACTATTTTGGTCATGGCAACACTAATTATTAAAGTGAATTTGTACGTAGGTGTCCAAATAGCCTTGGATATTGAATCTACGTGGTCTAACTCTCCACTTTCTATTTTTTTTTTATTAGGTACTTTACAAATATATTGACGTTTTGTAGCTTAAAATTACTCTGAATAATTGCTTATTATTAACAAAAATAATCACTGGGGAATGATTTGTGGGTCACGGAGATTGAAAATTATGGTCCAAAGTATCACAATCGCCAGTACTCACTTATTTTTACAAGGTTAAAATGTATTGGATAGAGTCGTGTAGGTATGTACCTTGAGTGTATGCATATTTGCTAGCTTGTCCAGGCGGCCATTGCCAGTACTGAGGTGCTAAAGGTAGGTTAGGTAAGGTGTTAAAGGTAGGTAGGTATTTTTGTTAAAAATTAGATATTTCCTTAAGTTTGCCGTACGTTATTACTTCCCAGAATTCGTTCCTTTTTAGCGGCTCTAAAAATCCACCCTGTAACCACTGTAAAAACTTCTTTACTGTAAATACACCTATAACCATTCGGTAGTGCCGCTGATAATGAACGAATTCTAGGAAGCAATAACATACGGCAAACTTAGGGAAAACCAAATTTTCAACAAAATACGTTTTTGGGAGCATCCAGGGTTCTGGTAAAAGCTACCGCTGACGGAACGATGTTGGAACTGTTCTTAAATAGTTTTTAACAATATTTTCTAGCATACACGTAAAAATCAGCGTTGCAAATTTAAGTGAGCGGTACTATTTTTATCTACCTTTAGCTCCTGATTACTGACAAATGGACGCCGAAACAAGCTAGCAAATATACACACACTCAAGGTACATACCTACACTACTTACTATATCCAATACATTTTATCCTTGTAAAAATAAGTGAGTAATGGCGATAGTGTGATCTTACTCTATTATTTAAACTAACGAACACATCATAGTACACCCAAACTTAGAACTATCTTACTTCAACTATATTTTTAATGTGAAAGTTTGTGAAGATGTTTGCAGAATGAGCTGAAATTGTCCAGCAATCTGGCTGTGTTCTGCTGTTTCTTGATTTTTATGTATATGTAGAAATAATTAACTACAATAGTAACATTCGCCTAAACTTTCGACTATATCGAAATTACTAAAACAGATCTTAGCTATCCTTAGATGGAATATTAATCGTTATACCATTTACCAATCCATTTTTATCACAACTATCAATAGTAATAGTGTATCTATTCTTATCATTATCAGTCCCAACCTCCGTTACACTCGCAAAACCATTTGTAGAAACTGGTTTCATAGTCAAGTCAGGCATGTCTTTTACTTCTTCTGGCTTCAGAGAAAGGAGAGGCATATCCTTATTGAAAGATAGGAGAGGTAGCTCCGCTGGTTTGAAAGTGAGTAGAGGTACAAGTTCCTTGGTTGGAGACGATGGTTTTGGAGGTAGGGGAGTGATTTCTTCTGTAGGTTCTGGTGGCTGGATCTTGCCGTCGATGAAGTGGATTGGATAGTGGCTCTTGAGCTCCGACATGAGTCTGAAGCGAATGCCGCATATTGTACACCTGTTGACGAATTTGTACTTTTAATAGTTGGCGTTTTAAATATGTACCATGATTGTATTTCATTAATGATAAGAATCGAGATGAAGTTTTTCACTTATGTAAATGCCGGAAAGCATCTTAAACAAACGTCAGAAAGTCCCCGCATGTGCACTATACAACCTAACCAAAAATAAACAAATAAAAGGGCTGATCAACCAATGACACGAGCCCTTTGAGCCCATGATTAGTGTTAATATATTATTGGTTATAATTTTTAGGGATTTTCTTTAGAGAAGCCCTATTGCTATCGAGTTGTCGTCGACGTCGTCGTTGCCAATTTTCTGTCACGGTTTTGGGTATGAAGGAGATGAGCTATCGAGTTGCTGTTTTCGGTAATAGATTCGTGCTGGGATGAACCATTGCAAGATAAAGAAAAAAAAATCCCTTGTATTCGGCTGAGCTCGTCTCAGGAATTCAACTTGTTTAGGCTTTCACGGCCGGCGTTGCATGTAGAATATACTGCTTCCGGGCTGTTTGGCAATGGTCTATTTGAAACTTGTGTTCCAAACGTTTCGTCGATCACTGAGGTCGACATCTGCAGTGGTACAGGTCCGGGCGGCGACGAGTGCGTCCAGTCAAGTTTCAAATGGACCACGGCCAAACAGCCCGGAAGCAGTACATTTGACATATTATTGGTTAATTGCCGCGCCTCTGCCATCGCACCCGCACTACTACCAAAATGACTTCTAAAATTACTTTCTGCGCAGCTAGACTACATTGTCAAGTTGTTTACCGGAAATTACCGATTAAGAAAGGGTGATTAGTAGTATATCAAAATGACATCGTGAGTGTGTATTAAAGTTCTGGTAATATTGCGACTTACTGGTATATATTCTGTCCAATGTGCGCGCGAGTATGCTTGACGAGATCGTTGCTCTGCGAGAAGGCGCGCTCGCAGTAGTTGCAGCGGTACGGCTTCTCGCCCGTGTGGATCCGATAGTGCCGTTTCAAATGGTCTTTACATGTAAACCTGGAATTTAAAAAAATGATTAGTACCTCGAATAATTATTTTTCAGGTAAAGGGGAACTGCATTTTAGGCGGGTGGAGCCGCGGGCAACAGCCAGTATTAATATACTTAATATTCCCACTATCCAAAATCGAAGAGTCAAAGCGTCGGTAGCTTAGTGGTTAAGAAGTCGACCCTAGGATCGAGAGGTCCCGGGTTCGAATCCTGGCCATTAGACTACCGACGTGAACCCACTCCTAACACAAGCAATTTAGCTTAGCTGGAGGAGTTAGGGGGGATATTAGTAATTTCGGTTACTAATATTCTTTAAAAAAGAAAAAAAATGGCGGCCCCATTTTTCCTGGTATACTATCGGACAGGTACTACTAAGTGTTACACGTGGACGGAGCCGCGGGTAAGTAGTATATCAATTATATGTTACTACGTTTTATTGTAATAGGGTCCCATGGGGCATGGGGCCCAAACAAGATTTGCAGGGCGAGACAACCTCACCTGCAAGCTGTTACACCCGCTGATTGACGAGGCTCTGGCGGAGGTTTTCCTCTCTGGCGGAGGTTTTCCTCTCGGGGTTGGGAGATGAAACGGCAGTCGTTTTCATAAAAGTCGTATAACCCAAGAGGAGGAGAAGGCCCCAAGGTGAAAGCTTTAGATCCAACATAATAATGAGCAGAAAAATAAGCTCCAGTCAGTACTGACTTGTCTCGAATTTGGAGTTAATAACTGACACACCATAAATCAGTCTATACATATACTTAAGCTCGTATATCCGATTAGGCAAACAATACAAAACCTGACCTCATACTGCAGGTGTCGCACGCAAACGGACGTATTCCCAGGTGTATTAGCGAGTGTTTCTTCAAAGAATTCTGCTTAGTGAACGCAGCACCACATTCCTCGCACTTATACGGATGTTCACCAGTGTGGGTTGTCATATGGGACGTCATTTGTCCTGGAAAAATGGTAATATTTGTTTACCTTTAAAAATAAGAGGATTGGATAGTTAGGTACATTCTTCTTCAGCCGAGTATCAATCCTTGTGATACGAATGAGTTACCTTTGGTACAAAACGTCTTAGGGCACATATTACAAGCATAAGGTTTTAACCCAGTATGCCTCATCATATGTTGTCGCAAATTGGAGCTGTTAGAGAAGCCCTTTCCGCACTCTGAACACAAGAATGGTGTTTCACCTGTGTGACTACGGATGTGGTCTTTTAGGCTGCACAACTGGGTGAAACCTGAAAAAATATTGTAATATAATTCCAGAGCAGTGATAAGCACCCTGTTTGTTAGAAGTGGTTCAGTCCCCTTTCACATTATGTAAATTCTCTGTTTTCTATTCCCGTGAAATAAAAAATATAAAGAAAAATCATCATCCAATTTCTCTGCAAGCTCCCACCAAGATCTTACAAAATTTTTTTATTTTCTATTACTTAGATTAGTTTTATATTCTTAGGCACGAAAAAATGTGAGACAACCTCAATTCAATTATTTATATACCTTAATGGAGTTGCCTCAGAATTATATATATAGCAACAATATGGGAATAGGAAATAAAGTATATTCAATTATGTTCAGGGCTCAGGCCAACCTCACCAGTAAGCCGATACACCTGCTGATCAATGGTTGTGGCTTTGATGCAGGCATGCCTTACGATTTGGTTAGACGGCAGATGCTTCCATAAGAGCCCAAATTATCAAATAATAACAAAACTGTGTCGAGTCACACTCGAGCACGAAGGATTCCATACCATTATCATGTAACACAGAGGGATTACAGAGGGACAGAGGAGCCTTAGTAATAGGGTCCTGTTTTACCCTTAAGGTATGGAACCCTAAAAACAGGAAAGCAGACCCTGGGGTTTGAGATAAAAGCAGCTGCAGCTTGGATGCAACCAGGGACATAGCTGAGATGCTGAAGATACTTATAGGTAGTGAAATTTTTGGCCAATGCACATTACCTTTTTTACAATATGAACATTCATAAGGTTTGCTTTCTTTATGAGAATGCATGTGATGCATCAGCTGGTCTTTTCTTGCATAGCTTTTGGAACATTTTGTACATTTATGAGGTTTCACATCACTGTGCAGAACTACATGCCTTTTTAACAGATGCTTCATATTGAATATTTTACCACAAGCATCACAGATAAATTCACTTTTTTTATTAGTATTATTTTTATGCCTCCTCCTATGCATAGACAAAGATCTCTGTTTTGTAAAAGTTAGGTCACAATCGGGGCATTGTAGCAATAAGCCCTGTGCTTCATTTTCAACTTCTATTTTTATGTTATTATCTGTGTGTTCAGTCATATGTTCAAGTAGTTGTGGGTTTGTGTCAAAGTTCTGATAACAAACAGCACAAGTATGCTTTTTAATATGCTTTGCCAAATGTTTATCTAAAGAAGCCTGATTATGATATGATTTGTTACATATAGTACATAGTAAAGGAGATTCATGCATTTGTATATGTTTTAAAAATTTCTTCTCTTTTAAAAATGTTTTGTTACATTTGCTACAGGCATATTTATTATCTTCAACTTCCTCCTTTTTTGAAATATCAACACTAATACTAAAATCATCACAGGTGTCGAAATAGTCATCTTCATTTTCTGTTTTGGGTTTCAATTCTACAGGTTCAGACTTTATTTCATTTTGTAAGAGCTTTTTAAACTCGTCTTGTGCTTTCGCAGCTTGTTTACGGAATGTATATGCAAGTTGCAGAACTCTTGTGCACTCATCACACAGTTTTTGTGGTAAACCATCTTCTTTGGACACCTGAAACCAAGACATTGAATTTATAAAGATACCACAGAGGTTAAAGCAGTTTTTTAATGTCGAACATTAGTTCATGGCTCATGGCCTACCTCTGTTTGAGTACACAGCACTAATATCTCAGCTAATTGAACACAATTTTCCTCAATTTTCACATTTTCGTATAAGTCAATCAAAGTCACGTTATCCTTCATACACGTCCGACATGTGGTGGATATATCAAACATTTTATCATACAATATTTATATGACTAAAATAATTGATTCAGCGTAAAATAAATATTATTAATTTTACCGAAAATACACAAATATAAACACGCACCGTGACTCTTTATTGTCAACCTGAGATATTGACATCTGAGTTTTGACACTTCTAACTTCTGACACTTCTGACAGACACGGGTTTAACCATAGATATACTTATATCTATGGGTTTCACACAAATAACCATAGAATTCTTCTTATATCTATGCAAATAACAGATGAAGAATACAATGAGCTAATAACTAAAAGAAGAATGAGTTTTATAAATAAATAAATATTCTAGCAGCATGGCGACAAAGACATATATCTTCTGAGTCTACCCTCGACATTGGACAAATTACACGACGCAATCTAGACCCAAACTAAACAGAGCTTATCATATGGGTTCTAGAATGCGGATAAACATAAGTACATAATTATTTTTTTGTACATAAATTCATTTTATACATAGAAATACATCGAGGCAATGTTTCATTTTCTAGAATTTGTGTAATTTCGTCTTTGTAACGTTTTCGACAACATGCACAAAAGTAGGAAAGTGGCATATTTACCGTGAATTGTGGTTTTCCATTTTGTTTCTAAAACTCTACAGAAGCCTCTAGTAAAGTCTCCGCTACTTTACTAGGGCAGGGCTTTGACTCGACTATGACTATGAAGGAGTTTACTTGACCTTGACTGTGAGAAAATAACGAAAACGCTGCTTATTATTGAATTCATATGCAAATTACTTGATTTATCAAATTACTTGACACTGGCATTCATTGCACATTTGCTAAAGAAGGAAGAAGAGAAAAAAGAGTACAATAACAAGCACAATAAATAAAATGCATACTTCACTACAAAAATATTGACCTATTCAATGTAGATCAGTGGCAAAATCAGTTACAACGTGAAACGTGCCTTTATTTTTATCCTTCAGGCTGTGTTTCCTCTGAGAAGGAAATGAGTAAAGTGGAGAGACTTGTAGACGTTGTTTCAAGTTTTTTCTCCACCCCACTTCAATGGAAACAGTCATAAAGTTGACGAGAAGAATTGTATCCAATTGTGTGGAATGCTGAGTAGCGCGAAGTACAGTCCTCAATCGGCGCGCTTCACTATACTTAAGTGAGTGGCATAGTGAGCCAGTTTAACGGACTAATCGGGAAATGTTTTCTTTTATTAATAGATTGTTTCATTGTGTGAACTTCTTTGTGGCCAGTTTCTAAGGCTTATCATACAAATACCTAAAATTTACAAACTATACGAACGCAATCAAAGTTGGCATTTGACTGAAGTAGGGACGGGCGGAATAAACAAAAGAGCGGAAAGATGCGTAGTATAATAGCGATATGAAGCAATAGGAAAGCGACTCTTGACCACCCAATCCAGAGAGGAAAGCCTGTACCAGAGCCTCGTCCATCAATCAGTACCTCTTGCAGGTACCAGCTTGCAGGTGAGGTTGGTTTGGGCTCTGAAGATTTTGGTGGGATGAGTACCTACACAGTGTACACATCCAGATGGGGTATGTATGTTCTACTATTTATACACATACATAGGTACATATATTATGATCATGCCTTTTACCCTCCAGAGTAGACAGAGACAACAGACTACCATCTGCTTTGGTCCTTGAATACTTCAAGAGCTTTCTATAATACCATTAAACCTTTCCTGCAAGCCCGCCGGTTTCGAGTGCATTTGACCTGCCTTTTTTTCAATACCTCAATAATTTACCCACTATGTAATTATGGTTCTGCTGAATTCCATGTTCTTTACGGTTATACGCTTATTTTGCCTTTTCATCACATTTCTGCTTTGGGGGAACCCATCATTCCAAAAATAGCACTGATTATTCGTAAATAAGTACCCACTCAACTGTTGGTGCGGACTTTTAAAAAACCGGGTTTTCTTAATCCATTTTTACCAAGGCACCTTGAACCAAGAACAAGAACAACAACAGAAAAGTATTTAGGAATACTTCAAATTTTAAGGGATGAGATAAGAAATCTTTCCGCGGCGCAAGAAAGCTTAATTTTCCAACAAGATGGAGCTCCGGCTCATAATAGTCGGAGAGCATCAGATTTTCTAAATGAATGTTTTCCTACAATGGACCGATTAGATGGCCGGCCAGATCCCCGGACCTTACACCATTAGATTTCTTCTTTTGGGGATACGTCAAATATATGCTATACAAAAAGCGATACGAGAACGTGGGCGAGTTGCAAAAAGAATTTTGCCATATCAAATCGAGTGTTTACCATAAAATAATAAGAAAATCAACAGGCAGCGGACTCATTAAAAGATTGGCGGTTTACGTAAGACAAGAGGGATCACATTTTGAGCATTTAATTAATTAATTTACAAAAAAATATCCACTTAATTGACTACGGCAGTTTCATGTATGTTTTTAATTTGATTAAAATGATTAATTTTACGTTGTTCCTTTCTTTACAATTTAAAATACAATGTTACATAAGCAGAGTTATTATTTTTTAGCTATTCTTTCGATTGGCATCATAAAAGTAGGATGTTTTTTTTGACCTTTAAGTCGGTTCGATTCCCAGACGAAGCAAGTAATTTTTAGAAAATCTATGAATGCAGAATTACTAACTTTTAAAAATAACATAAAGTCTTCTTTCAGCAAAATACACTATCTACGATATTTAAGGTACTTCATGTCCCGTAACTTTGGGACGCTCTATAAACATGGAATGAATGTCAAATAGTACCTTTTTTTTTGCCAGCGGGGGCGGTTATGTCGGGCTTGAACCAACTAAAACCGCACGCCGTCTCGGGTCTACAGACTTCGGGGTGTAAGGTTACCCATAGAGCATATCCCTCGCACTCCGACTGACCCTGGGCCATTCGCAGTGTCCCCTCTGATAACAGCAGAGGGGTACTTGCAGCGACCACCCCCGCGGGCCTTGCAGGCCCGCCATACCTCGACCCCCTCGTGCAATGGGGTCAGCTGGCCCTGTAAAGGGCCGGTTGGTCAGACTCTTGGCCGTTGACGTTGACGCCAGCTACTCCAGAGGAGCAATCAATGATGCGTCATCGCCCACGTTGCCCAGAGTGCACCAAACTTTGCAGGTGATCCAACCAGTCGCACCCCTGTCAAATAGTACCTATTGGAATGACAATAATGAATGAATGACACATGACATAAAAATCTTGAAAAAAATATGAGTGATGCGTGTAATGGAATGTATTAGACTTTTCACAATGTCAAGACTGAGAAATCTGAAAAAACCAAAACAATTATTTTTAATACATACGTTTACGTGGATATTTTAGTTGTACCATTTTATAAATACTCTAAAGATTTCAATTATTTTCGTACAGTCGACTTGTGGTATCCATGAATAGAGAAAGTGTCTATTTTTAAGGGTGTATTTTTGTGGTGATAATAAGTTGTCATCTTATGCAAAACGACTTACTGAAATACCTAGTTATCAAACAAAGTTTCCGTATTTCCGTAGTTTGTGCCGTGAAGTGAGGGAAGTTATTTTTACATGTAGCCTAATTAAAATTTCCGTAGTTTTCCGTTTAAAATACCACAACAATTAATAAGAAATGGAGGATATTGTTTTTATTGGAGATTGGATTAAGGAAAGAGAACTCGGAAAAGGCAGTTTTGGTACAGTCGTACTATGGAAGCACAAAAGAACAGACGAAAAGTTAGCAGTTAAAACGTGCCAATGGGGAGACGAGATGACCCCAAAACACAGAGACCGATGGACAAAAGAAGTAGAAATGTTACAGGAATGCAATAATCCCAATATAGTGGGCACCAAAGAACTACCTCCAGAATTTATTACAGGCTTAGAACGAGCGAATCCTTCTGGTCTACCGATCCTTTGTATGGAATACTGTAGCGGTGGTGATCTTCGTCAAGTCTTAAACAAGCCTGAGTCATGTTCAGGCCTCAAAGAACAACAAATCCGACAAATACTTAGTGACATCAGAAATGCTATGGAATTTCTTCATTTAAGTAAAATTACACATAGAGATCTTAAACCTGAAAATGTAGTCATGCATGTACTAGACTCAGTACAAGCAGCTAATGTTGGTGTTCAAGGTCAAAGGAAAGTGATATACAAGCTCATAGACCTTGGATATGCTAAAGAAATTGACTCTAATTCCGTATGTGCCAGTCTCGTTGGAACTTTACAGTATTTAGCACCAGAGATTATTTATAGTAAAACTTATAGCAATTCTGTAGACTTTTGGTCATTTGGCCTGGTTGTATTTGAACTTATTTGTGGTAAAAGGCCATTTTTACCATTTATGGCCCCCGTACAATGGATGCCTTATGTGAAAAAGAAAGCACATGAAGACATCTGTATTTATGAAACCTTCCATGGTGATATTGAGAACTCAACAGAAATATTCCCTGAGAACTATATTTCAAAACCATTTAAAGCCTTATTAGAACAATGGTTTAGAATTGCTCTGGAGTGGGACCCAAAATTGAGAGGTAGAGATGCCCCATCCAGAGTCACTTTTAACATACCTACAGAACAAAGAGGTGCTACTAGTCAAATTGTTATATTTGATGTTCTTAAGAAAGCTTTAGCTAAAAAAATAGTAAGGATATTCTCAGTAGCAACATTGTCCCTAATAGCATATGAAATTGATGAAACAACTACAATGTTAATGTTGAAATCAAAGATATTTATTGACACTAAAATCTCAATATTGGAACAAATTCTTATCACTCAGATAAGCTTTATGGAGCCTCGAGATGAGGATTATGTGTGTAAGTACTGGAATGAAAATACTATGTTATTCCTGTACAACAAAACTTACGTAATTAAAGATAATGTTGAACCTACTGTGCCACTTGCTGTGCAAAGATGCTTAGAACATCCAAAAGCTTTATACAACTACAAAAATAGTTATGATTTGTACAAAAGTGGATTATACTTTGTTATATCTCAGATGGAATTATATGATTCACTTATTAATGGATTCTTTGTTCGAGCGGAGTCATTAAAATATGAAGGAAAACAATTACTACTTAAGCATAATTCTGTTGACAAAAATATTGGCAGTCTCCTTGCCAAACAAGAAATCCTTAGACACTTGGTTAACACTGGAAAAGAACATATTAAAAATTTAAGAGACGCCTCAACTGGAACTAATATGCTTGGTGGGTTCGATAAAAGTTTCCAAGATTCCGATGAAATTACTGAGAGAATAAATAAACTACAGACTGCTTGGTCTCAACTTACTGTCAGGCTTCAGTCTGCAACGAGACGCAGCAATGAAGTTATCACTATAGATCTCAACAATTTTGTCACACGATATAACTTTCAAGCAGTGTATGCCAATGCTTACAAGGCATACTTGGCTTACAAAAAGGCGGAATCCATGTACAGAGGCAGAGAGAAACAGTGTCAGGACATAATCAAAGTATGCTATGACTGTCTTAAGCTCAGAAGCAAGATTTTGCAAGAAATTCGATCGCAAGCATTTGTAATGAAACTAATGGACCTTAGTACTGAATTTTCAAAGATTGGGGACATTGTATCCTATGCAGCTGATAACACAGATAAACTGGCAAATGATCTCAATTCTGTTTTAAAAGAACTTACTAACTGTACTTGGTCAACGATAAGTCTTGTGGTTAAAGACGCAGAAGGACTTTCTGATGTTCCTTACAGTGTGGTCTCATTTGAGAAGAAAGACTTTAAGATTGGTGAGCCTGTATCCAATCATTGCATCAAAATGACTACCAAACTCCAAGGAGATGAAGCACTAAAATCTCTTATAGAGGAAAGTGTAAAGTTAAGAAAAAATCAGTCTGCTTTGTCTATGAAGTTGAACTCTCAGAAAAAAATATTGAATAAATCAAGCTATGATTTTAGTTTTTTGGATGATGATTAGACTACTGTGTACTGAATAATGTGATATGTACTAACCAAGTGCCTTTTTTTAGAAATTAAGGCTATCTACCTATATATTAACATTCTGACTATTTCTCTAATGATATTCTTGGTAGATTATGCAAATATTACACATTGAAATAAAACTATTTATATCTTTGTCTCGGGTACTTTGAGATAACTTTACATTTCAAAATATGAGATGGCCACCATCTAAGTCTCCCCGTGAACATGGCTGCTAAAAAGCAATCAACACATTTGTCAGTGTAAACAATAAAATAATATCTAATAGTTTTATTCCAATATTTGTCAAGTGCAATTTTTTATTATTGATGTTATTCGTTTATCAGTATAAGTATGTCAGTATCTAATATTTTATCTGTTTTCGGAATTCTCAGGATATTGGTTACCTAATATTGTTATTAACAATGTTTTGTGTTTGTGTTCTAGTCAAAAAGTATAATATTTTAAATCTACTTATACATTTTATATTATAGCTATTTGTTTTATACATATGTTTTATTTTTCATAGGTCCTATACCTGGTAGCTGTCATGAGTCTTGAGGGCTAGTGTTATATTTTTATGTCTGTAGGTACTGGGTGGCTCAATCACCATTGTCACTTGAATCCACCTAATCCAATGCGAAAGAGTAATTCAATAAAATCACTATGTTTGCTTGATACTGATACTCATAGTCAATATTCATGCAAATACAAGGAAAACACTTCTCCTTATTACAAAAAGGAATAATATAAAAACTGGGTTTAAACATCATTTTGGATTGTTTTAAGATCCACGATCCAGAAGGTTTGTGCTTAATATGGGGACATGGGAAATTTCGCTGTTTAACGGGTGAGGCTCTGCCACAGGCCCTTTCTCTCAAAGTGAGGGGGAGTCAGAAAGCATTCGCGTTCCTAATAGCCAAGAAGGTCAAGAAAAAGGGCCGTAAAGTGGACCCCAGGTGCTAAAGTGCAAACTTTGAATGCCTTTGGGACCAACGCTGTGAGATGCTCATCATTTCACTGTTATTGATAGATATGTACTATATCGAAATTAGGAAAAGTCCATGTTTAAATTTATCAATGTTTTAATTATATTAATATAACAATGATATTAATCAGAACAGGAAAATATAATACAATGCCCAGTGAATCGTTCTAACCACTCCTTAAACTTATTAATAACTTTTTGTAATTTCCTCACGTCGGCAGGTGTTTGCAAGTATTCTTCGGGGGCGAACCGTGGTTCAGGATTGCCACTGACGTGTAACCAAATAGCGAATACTGCGTCATCTATATTCGCAACTCTCCTGCGACAAAGTCTTGCCGAGTTCATGCAAGTAGCTACTAACGATACCATACTCCCTATAGACGTAGTCCTCGTGTTCTCTTTGCGTGCTGATAAGAAATAACTTCGTAGCAGATTTTCTGTTTTATCATCTAATATAACTTCCATTCCAGCTACCAAATCGATATAGTCAGCCACATCTTTCAGCGATTTCTTTTCTTCCTTGCTAACTTCTACTCCGTTCATGGCTTGTTGTAGAACAAATTCGACAATTTCATCATTGTATTCTCCGTAGTCTCCTCGACTAACATTTCCGAAAACAGTCGCAACGTTGAATAGAATCATTTTCTTAAAATCCATTCCTTGCGCCCAAACCGCTGCTTTCAGTTTTGTCCCACCAAAACCAGTATTTATTTCACCAGTCTCTATCGCAGCTAGAATATTTGATACTTGTTTGTGACTATAAATGTGAAGAGGCATAGGGAGGACACATACTCCACCAGAACTGCCAATCAGAGCAGTAGATGGCACAGTATTAGACACCCCAAGAAAAACATGTCTTTGGGCAAGTTTCGCGGCTTCAGTCAGAAGTGCTGGGACATATCTGGAATCGAACCCACCAACTAAAACATGCATAATACTTGTGCCTATTATCACATTGGCCTTGATACTCGTTAAACTTAATAACAGGGCTATCTTAAGGTGCATAAAACAATTCAAAGGGCAAATATTGACGCCAATACTTGAAGCCAGACAGTAAATGAACTGCCAAGGTATCCCATTACATGCAACATACAGCTCTTCTACATCTTTCGGAGCGCAGGATGTTAGTGGCGATGGCAAAGGAATATTTTTTTCTACTGACCAGACAGTCGTCATCTTTTTCGTTATAACAGCATGAAAAGTATATCTCGAGCCTAAATTCAATTTCGTTATTAAATCATCAACAATAATAAAGTTTTTAGGTAACAATTCATTAATGAGTTTAAATGTTGCAGTTACCTTTTCTCCACATCGCCTCAAGCCACCATTTTCGAAGAGTATGCTTTTACACATGTAGCATTTTGGAGATTGTTTAGGGATATACTGTAAAACTACCTCATTATTTTCACAGTCTTCAGGGCAGGACCAAACTGAATGATAAACGTAACTCTCGGGCTTCGAAAAAGACAATAATAGCCCATCAAAAGTAACCAAACCTCTGTAGCAAGACGGGTTTGGTGGTAAAAGTCTAGGTATACTTTTGAATCTCAATATTACACCAGTTTGAGAATACTGTATTTTATTTTTCATTTCGTTATGTGTAGATAAAAGAGCTGCGTACAAAATATCGTTGAACATTTTTTGCAGCTTCATTGGTTCTTTCATTAAAATATTGCCGAGGTTGGGAAACACGTCTATTATATCCATGATGTCAATCTCTATTACAGATCTCAATGATGGGAACTTACACAACTCTTTTTCAGACAATTGATCTATGAAATCATCACATTCAGTTTTCATGTCGTTCAGATAACGCCTGTTGTCTAAATATAGCAATAATGCACATTGGAGTTCCATGTTGCTAAATATTTTGATAATGAAATATGATCTACTACTTCGGTATGTGCCAACACTGATATCCTGTGATTATTGTTTTAAATTTAAAAAAATCTTAACAGTTCCCGCCATTGACTAAAACCGCAAAATTCGGAATTTTGAAAGCATGACAAAACAAAATTAAAATGAAAATAAATAAATATCATCATAATCCAATACAAAGGAATGTATTTTATCTACACTCAAATCAAAAAATTCGAATTACAAATTCAAAGACGATTCTATACATACGCACTTTATAAACGCATAGTATAAAAGTAAAAATAATAGTTATTTATGCAACTGTGGTATAATGAGGGGTATTAAAACATGAATGTGGGTATATCACACGAAGCGAAGCTGAGTGTGATAATAGTATCACATGAGTGTTTTAATACCTAATTATACAGTTGCATACAAGACTTTATCTACACCCATGATAAACTAAGAATACATCTTCAGAGAATGATGTACTGCCCTTTGATATTTTCCAATTCATGAAATCTTGGTACGCCTTTTCACACTGCTTTCTAGATTTTTCCTGTAGTCATTTGTTAGAAATGTCCTTTGCTGCATTCGAAATGTCTGGAGGTGTGTTATCAAAACATAAATCGCTCATTTTCGTAAGTAAACAAAACAATTTGCAAAAATAATAGCGAAGAAAAATAGCGGGAATTCGAATTCGAACGAATAAGCTTTAATTATTTTTTTTACGGCGCGCCGCCGCCGCTGTGGTAGTGCAATGCAACGCGCGTGAATGACAGTTCTTTTTTTGAAACTCATATGCAGATTCCACGCATCGGGCGGTAAGAATTTGGCTGTCTGATGAGTAACCCTTTGCGCGGAAGACATTGAAAAAGCGAAAGGAGTGTTATTATGAAATTTCATACAACATTATAACACCCGTTCGGATGATATTATGGTTATTAGGACATTGGATGTATTAATGTTGGCAATAAGCTAACTGTTTCAGAATCTTTTATAGAGGATTTAAAGCATGGGTGTAGATAAAACTTATTATAGTACCGCCAACTGTATCATAAAACTCATAGTATCGCTATCTTTTTTTATTCATTAAAATAGTCTAAGGTTTTAGGCTGAATATGAAAGAAAAGGTGCAAGCATGCGCAGTTCGAACTGTGAAAAAAATGGCGCCCTTGTAACCTACCTACTTTGTTTAATTTCAATTTTTCCTATGAGTGAAGATAAAGTAGTGTATGAAACTGCATATAACTTAGGTATTAAAACACTCGAGTCAACCTATTATCGATAAACAGACTCTCGTGTTTTAATACCCCTTCTTATATGACAGTTGCATAAACTACTATTTTAATATGTTGGTTTCTAATAGTTCTTTACTTCGGGCCACCAACCAGGTGGACACCGAAGTCTTAAAATCACGCAAAAAAAAAAACAAAATCTTACACCCACTTTTTATGACTTTTCTCGACGTTTCACATGATTCTAAGTCTAATCAAGCAAAAAAAAATTTTGTGTCGGTCTGTCTGTTGGTCTGGATGTCTGTTTACGCAATAACTCAAGAACCACTTATCCGATTTAAAAAATTCTTTTGCCAATCATCTTGTTTGGTTAATTGGAAGAACTGATTAGATTTTGGGGTTTGTACGTTCAAGGTTTCGGGTACCTACCATACAAATTGTCCCTAAAAAACTTTTACTAGTGAGTTTCTTTCGAGTTATCAGAGTAACGCGTATTTGACTTCGACATTTGAGTGACAATGACAATATGTATATTGTATATTTACATAAAACAACCAGACTCTGAAAGAAACTGAAATATAAAATCATTTTTTTGTGTTTTTGACGTCGCAGACGTTTGATTTGATTTCATTTTCTTCATATTTATTGCTCAATATATAAGACGCGTCGAATAATATGCATAAAGCCTAAGGTCTGTAATTTTGAATAAAAATACTGCAACAAAAATATCTAAGTTTGGCCCGAAGTTTGACAATCACTGTGTGATTTCCGCCCCACTAGATTTTTTAATTGCAATAGGTTGTAAACGAAATGTTCCTTGATATGTTTGATTCAGTCGCGAACATACTTTATGGATCCGACCGAAAGAATGAAATCCTAAGTAACTTCAAGGTATCTAAATGAAATACTTTCGTTTGTGTTTCGTGCATTTCATGGTGGCCTACTGCTTATGACCTGTTTATTAGGTTCGCCGGCGGAGGGGAATCCGAAGGGATTTCGGCACGAAAAAAAAGGTACTTGCTTTTTAAGATATTGTCACAGCGAAGTTAAAATTATTTTATAATAACATTTTTTTTTATTCTTGATTTTTTATCTGTTTGTTCGCGATGGTCGCAAAAACTACTAAACGGATTTCGATGCGATTTCATCAGTTTCTATTAGAAAGGTCTTGGTTAGACTTAAGATCTGCCGTATGTTTGATTGCAATTGGTTAAGCAGAACCGGAGATATAGCCAAAAAACAATAACCGACCTACACGCGGGCGGAGCCGCGGACATCAGCTAGTACTTAAAAAACATATAATGTCTATAATTCAAATAAAATTCGAATTTCAGAAGTTGTACCCACGCTTGTATGTAGCTTGAAGGTCCTGCATAAAAACATTGTGGTCCCAGACTCGGCTCTAAAGATAATAATTTTGACCGTGATCAGACAAGTGTTAAGTATTATTACGAATGACTTCACGCGCTTGGCTGCTAGGTGGATAAAATTAGGGACACTTTAGGTTCACCTACTCTATCTTTGTTTAAATCTATCGACACCTACGCAATTGAGATACTCATAGTTAACATTATAACAGGTTGACTCCTACGCAAATATCTATGTGACGGACATTACTAGAAAATCAACTTAATGTTGCCACACTGAAGAGGTGACGTATAACCCAAAGATCTTGTGCTGTTGGTGGTGACGAGGGAGGCTTAGGTCCAAGAGCGATGGACGCAAGTCATGTGCATATGAGTGAAAGTACCAACTAAGTACTTATGAGATACCGAACTCGAAATAAATTTATGAAATGGATATAGTTACATAAGTATTGGTTAGATCACAGAACTATGAGTTCTGTGGGTTAGATACTTATGAATAGAGTTGTGTTCGGTGTTAGACAAATTCGGGATACGACCTGACGACACCGAAATAATCAAATTATAGGTAGGTACCTGCTGTATGTAGGGCACGCCGCAATAGAGGGCACGCCGCAATAGCGGCGGTAAGGCCCATCATGGAGGATTGGCTAGAGAGGCGACACGGAAGCCTCTCGTACCGACTGACGCAGGTGATCTCCGGGAAGGGGTGCTTCGGGGACCACCTGCATCGGATCAGGAAGGAGCCAACGCCTGAGTGTCATCACTGTGATGCGAGCGAGGACTCAGGGCTGCACACGCTGGCGGACTGCCCGGCGTGGGAGGTGCCGAGGCGTGACCTCGTGGCAGCATGATTGCGGCAATGGTGCGGAGCGCGAGCGCGTGGGCCGCCGCCACCTCCTTCTGCGAGCATGTGATGCTCGCGAAGGAGATGGTGGAGCGCGCCCGGGAGAGGTTCAGAACTCTCCCGGCCCGCCGAGCCCGCGGCTGTCCGCCTAAAGTACTTATTTTAATCTCTTTGTTGTTTAGTGATTGTAAATATTATATTTTTTACTAGCTGTACCCGCGATCACCTACGGGAACCAGCATAACCGTTGGGGGCGTAAGCATCGGCATCGAGCCCACGTTGAAGTACCTTGGGCTCGTACTCGATAGCCGGTGGACCTTCGGACCTGTCGGCGCTATCGCGGCTGATGCCCAACGTTAAATGACCCAACGCCCCCACTAGGAGACTGTATTTGTCGATCGTGCGAAGCATGGCCCTGTACGGGGCCCCCGTATCTGCGGAGACTCTGGCGGCCCGCAACGTGACTGTTCTAAACAGCCCGTTAAAAGCGATGGCCGTCAGAATCATCAGGGGGTATCGCACGATCTCCGTCGAGGTGGCATGTCTCCTAGCCGGGACGCCTCCATGGGACCTGGAAGCGAGACCCCTCAGGTCATTGTAAAAATGGCCCAAGGAGGCGATGGAGCGGGGCCATAGGCCGGAGCGCCGAGAAATCAGGGCTCAGCGGTCAGAACTCATGGAGACATGGAGGGTGCGACTTGAGCAACCAAGGCGGGGGGAATCCACCATTTCGGCGGTGAGGCCGATCATGAAGGAGTGGTTGGAGAGGCACCACGGTGACCTCTCCTACCGGATGTGCCAGATATTTACCGGACACGGGTGCTCTGGTAAGTATCTATGGCGCATCCACCGGGAGACAACGGGCTTACGTTTAACCCTAATCAGTTCAATAAGCGGAGAAGCTACTCTGTATGTCCAAGGCTGCATAAACCGAACAAATCGTTTGTTCGTCAATTTTCTGGTTTTCTAGAGCCGCTCATGTATAATAAAATTAACATAATTCTGAATATTTACCCGCTCACCAAGTCCTTGTGTAAGAAAAAAACGTATACCTATTTACAAAGTCTTACCTATGACGAGACTGAAGATCTGATTATGACTATCGTCCTATATCTATCCTTCCATTTCTTTCCAAAGCCTTAGAGCGTCTCATTCACTCTCAACTCAGCTCTTTTCTTAATAAAAATGCGCTATTAAACCCTCTTCCATCCTGCTTCCGCCCTGGGCACAGTACTGCGATAGCATTGGTTAATATCACCGAAGACATAAGACTGGGCATGGATAGTAGAAATCTTACACTTCTATCCTTACTTGACTTTAGCAACGCTTTTAATACTGTAGACTTCCACATCCTGCTCGGTATACTCAGCTCTATTAACATATCTCCAACGGCTATTGAGTGGTTTCGTAGTTACCTGTTTGGTCGCCGGCAACGTGTTCGCGTCGAAGAATTATATTCTTCCTGGTGCAATACGACTGCTGGTGTACCGCAGGGTGGCGTTCTATCTCCATTTCTTTTCGCTATTTTTATAAATACAATCTCTGATAAATTACTTTCATCCTACCACCTTTATGCTGACGATCTACAAGTTTATACACAGGCTCCCCTAAACAAATTATCAGAAGCCTTTACTTTGCTCAACGGGGCTTAGAGCGGATATGTGAGCGGAGCAAGAACCACACTAAATTCATCCAAGACACAAATAATTGTTATTGGTAGTCCAAGGTTGGCTTCACTAATAGATTTTGGGTATCTACATGGATAAGACATTTTCTTGGAATATCTAATCACAAGAAACCAGTCGCAAACTTTTTGCGTTAGCAGGTTCGTTACGGAGGCTGCGAAACTTCCTTCCGATTGCCACTAAAGTTGCGCTCTTCTTCCTGTCCTCGACTACGCCGATGTCAGCTATCCCGATCTCACGGAGGAGCAACTTGATAAACTTGAGCGACTTAAAATTTTTTGTATTCGATTCATATTTGGTCTGCGCAAATATGATCACGTTTCAGATTTTCGTAAACAACTCAAGTGGCTCCCAATTCGACTTCGCAGGAATGCCCACATAGTAACATTATTATATAATGTATTATTTAATCCCGCCACTCCCTCTTACCTCAAAGAACGATTCAAGTTCCTCCATGACACACATACGAAGTGCCTGAGGTCATCCGAGAACTTGAGGCTGAAAATTCCAAGGCATTCCACTGATTATGCTGGCAAGTCATTCACAGTTAAAGCTGTGCGCTTATGGAATGCATTGCCATTAGACATCAAACGGGCAAAATCCATAAATATCTTCAAAAAAATGGTTAAAGAACATTACCTGTCGTGCTCACTCGTCACTTTTTCAGTTTATATTAGTTTGTACTATATATTTTATATACCTATCTATTTATTCATTATAGTTGTATATATTATGTCTATATTACGTTTCAAAACTATTTATTTATTTATTTATTTTTGCATTTTTTTATGTGTATTTTATTTTCTCCTTCTTTATTCGATTAATTTGTATATTTCAGTTTTGTATTTAATAACTACACCATAACATTACGTTTCCGTCACATTACTGTCCATCCTAAGGTTGCCTGGAAGAAATCGCTTTTAGCGATAAGGCCGCCATTGTACATTCAACTGTTTACGTACTACCTACTACTTATATTTTATTGTAATTTTTTGGTGTACAATAAAGAATTATCTATCTATCTATCTATGATACAGAGCTAACTGCTTTGTTGATCTCGGTATCAATCACATACCACACACACACACGCACACACACACACACACGCTCACGCACACACACACACACGCACACACATACACACGCACGTACGCACACACACATATATACTTATCTTTTAAATATCCTGCAGTATTATCACAGTATATCGTTAGACTGTGGTATTATTATGTCTGAAGTTACTTTTATACAATTCATTTTGTTAATATAATATTTTGTATATTTGTTTGATACCTGAAGTAGGGCTATTGAACCTATGTAATGTGTTCGGAGGGGATCGGCGCTGTAAGCCGAGATACAGGCTTGTCCTAGCTCGGCTGCAGTTGCTACCTATACTTATAAATGCGTAATTTTAGCCTCTAGTTATCTGTGTATAATTTTAAGCGAAAATTTAATTGTTGAATGATATTATAAATAAATAAATAAATAAATCATATCACACTCAGACACTCAGACAACGCCGCAGTGCCAGCACTACGAGGATCCTGGCGACAACACCCTGTGTGGGCGAGTCAACGCCGGGATCTCGTTGCGGTCTTGGGCGTGGACGTTCTCTCGTTGGAGACCACGGTGAGGGCCGTGGTCTCCGACGGGAGTAAGTGGCACGCGTGGTCTGCGGCGAGGACGCCGCAGACTCGGCTACGTCCGGGACTACCGACCTCCATGATCGGGGCCTGAGGACAGCAGTTGGCCGACACGCCGTCCTTACAGAAGCAGGCCGTGGCGGAGGCGTGTCGTGTGTCCTACACACGCCTGCCAACTCACCGACGCTAGATAAAACCCGACCCCACCAGGCGAGGCCGCGGTGGCGGCCAAGGTCCGCCGGTAACCCTGGGGTTATCCTTTCGAGGGCTTACCCGGGGTGCCCGGCAATGAACATTTGGGGAGGACACCGTGTGGTTTTAGTCGGTCCGATTCCGACACGCCCACCCCATCGTCGGCACCGATGGGGTGAAGCCCGTGGGGGTTTCCACGCGTATAAAAAAAAAAAGCTGTACCCGCGACTTCGTCCGCGTGGACGTAGATCTAGGTTTTAATTTATTTGCGCGGAACCCGAATTCTTTTTCTGAAATTAAAGAAAGTTTAGTTGCGCCTTGTAATATTAGCTATATATCAATGAAAGACCAGTCAAAATCATCGGCCCAGCCATACTAGAGATTACCTAATTCAAACACACAGAAAGGCAGACAGACAAAAGTTAATAAAAATGTTACTTTTGTTGTAAGTACCGTGTGTACAATCATATTTTAACTTGGCAAACAAACACTTTACCTTAATTTATTTGTACTTATACATTTAAAAATATAAAATTCGTTGTGAATGTAATAGGGAGTGTTCAATAAAAACATATTTTTTGATTAGTAGATTTATGTAGTAGTAGTAGACGTACGAAAAGCGTTATTGATAAATTTAATGGTATAATAAATCCTCATTCGTATAAAAAGTCTCAATAAAACCATTAACTGCACAAAATTGTCTATAGTTGCACTTAGCCATAATTATGCGGAAATCCCTTCGGATACCCCCCCGCCGGCCAGCGGGGAATTATTATGTACCTAAGTACGTGTACTTATTTCAATTAAATATTGACAAAGCGCACGTTAAAATGTTCACATAACCGTCACACCGTCCGTTCTTCAATACTGCGCATTTGCGACAATTGCGACTGGTTGAGTGCTGAGCGTTAGCCGAATTCGAGGCGCTTAGTTACAACCCGCGTTCTGTCCGTTTCTATGAAGATATAACACTGTTGTTGTTAGTATACTGTGTCTACGGTGTTGCAACCAAAACCTCAGCCAAAACCCACACCTTATACCTACCTACTTATGACGGAATGTTATCAAATAATCAGTCAAGAAAAGGTACATTAAAAATTTACCTATTAAAAATTACATTATCATATTTATAGATACCAATAGGTATGCTAACGAGAATTCCGAAATTTTTGCCTTCGATGGTTTAGTGTAGGAGGTGCTATTTTAACGTAATAGCAGGTAGATACCTTTTTATTATCCAATTGTAATATTATGCAATAAATTTTGGGGTCACTAGAGATTTGAACATTGACCTTTGAAATAGTCTCCTGGTTGGCGGGGTTGGCCCCGCGTCAGTTAAGACGTTAAGTACTTACATTATATACCTCTTTAGCAGATTCGGGTTTAGAAGAGATCTGAATTAAATAAAATGATTTGTATTGTATGTTCACGAGCAATGTGGTCACAAAGCGACAAAGCCCTTCAATAAAAAAAACTACTAGCGCTACTTAGAATTTCTAGGTTCCGAATGAAATCCCGCACAGAAAAAGTCAATTGTGTATACCATTAAAACGGCACTTACGAAACGTCTTAAATCTTATATTTTTATTTACATACATGTTTATTAGTAGGTATAGCCGGTAACGTCGCTGACGCAGATGAAAGTTATACCCACCGCAGTTATATGTCAAATTGCTTAAACTTAAAAGGGCCAATGTGTTTAAGGTATAGGTAAGGAATGCATTACATAATGTGATTTTGCGTCATCAATAATCGCCTACTCATACTTTACCGTAGCCCACGCTAGAAGAACGCCATAGTCGGGTACTCCAGCCGCAAGGTCGGTAAACAATTAGCCGACGCAAAAGCCTCCACAGCGGAAATGCCGAATAGAATATGCAAATGATATCAATCCGTTTACTATCATTACCCAATGAGTTATGTTGGTACTGATGTTGCTCATTCATTGTGACCAAGTACAGACGAGTTCTACATTGTTTTCTTTTCATGGGTTTTGATCCACTGTAGTACTCGAGGAAAACAAATATTCGATTACGTTTGTGTGAGCGGTTATTATTATGCTAAACTTAATTTCAGTTTCGTCACGCTCTTTATCCTCATTACCACAGTTTCTTGCAATTTGACATTATTTATCGAATTATTATTTTGACATGGTGAATTGAATTATTATTTCGACTTTATTAATGGAATTATTACTGTGACATTATTATTTGAATTATTATTTTGATATCATTAACTGAATAACTATTACTTCTGATATGACATGTTCATGAATAGTTGGCAATGGTAATTATATCTACTTTAATTATTAATGTGTTGTGAAAATTATTATATAGTTTTTGAAGCATGTTTATGTATGATTATGATTATGTAAATGACATATATTGCTACTCTGTCGCATTGGGTCTGCCCGTAATGACATTGTAGGTATGTATGAAATGAATAAATAAATAAATAATTTTATAATTGATGCGATTATATCGAAACAAGAGATTTCTCGTGTCTTGTCTTTAACTTTATATCAGATCGTGCTTCTGTCATAATAAGTGAAGATAGCTTTGCCTACCTTGGAATGAAATAAAAAAAAAACCGGCCAAGTGCGAGTCGGACTCGCCCATGAAGGGTTCCGTAGCAGCAAGTAAATTTTTTATATTTGAGTTGATTGAATGAAAGGTAAATTGCGGTTTACGATTTATGACGTATAAAAAAAAACTACGAACTAGATCTCGTTCAAAAAGATTTTTTCAGTGGCAGTTTACATGGTAATGTACATCATATATTTTTTTTTGTTTTATCATTCTCTTATTTTAGAAGTTACAGGGGGGGGGGGGGACACACATTTTACCACTTTGGAAGTGTCTCTCGCGCAAACTATTCAGTTTGGAAAAAAAATATATTAGAAACATGGATAGGTCTTCAAAAATGATATTGATCATTTTTGAAGACCTATCCATCCATAGATAGCCCCAAGTATAGGTTTGATGAAAAAAAAAATGTTGGGTTTCAGTTCTAAGTATGGGGACCCCCAAAATTTATTGATTTTTTTCTATTTTTGTGTGAAAATCTTAATGCGGTTCACAGAATACATCTACTTACCAAGTTTCAACAGCATAGTTCTTATAGTTTCGGAAAAAAGGGGCTGTGACATACGGACGGACAGACAGACACACATGACGAATCTATAAGGGTTCCGTTTTTGCCATTTGGCAACGGAACCCTAAAAATGGCAGTCTTTATGTTATTTTGTAATATGACTGCTACTGCTGAATTGAAAGTCGTATCTAGTCGATAGGCCCTAGACGAAATAATACAATCGAGTACTAATAGCTTTAATATTTCGATGGTGTCCGAATTGTCAGTAAAATAATAATAAAATTAAAAACCGGCCAAGTGCGAGTCGGACTCGCCCTTCATGGGCGAGTCCGACTCGCACTTGGCCGGGTTCCGTAGCAGCAAGTAGATATAGTTTTTATATGTAAGTTGATGGAATGAAAGGTTGCATTGCGGTTTACGATTTATGACGTATTAAAAAAAAAATACTTACTAGATCTCGTTCAAACCAATTTACAGAGGAAGTTTACATGGTAATGTACATCATATATTTAGACAGACAGACATGACGAATCTATAAGGGTTCCGTTTTTAGCCATTTGGCTACGGAACCCTAAAAAGTGTTAATTAAGACAAGTGTTCTTAGAAATTTGTGTCCCTACCCTAACTTCGACTAGCCTTAAGAATAATAGTGCTACTGATCACTGATAAAAACTACGGTACACACAAACACAATAAAAATACCTACGTATAACAGCGAAACAGCGTGTTTGTCCTTATTCCATTAAGTAAATCTAAAAAAAAGAATATCGATTTCGTTCAACAATTCTTTCATTTTTATTATTATTACATGGTACTTAAATAAGTAGTACAAGTGACTCGAAATTTACGATAATCGTTTGTATGCTTTGTAAAGGTTACATGAAAACGACTAAAAACGATTGAACGCGAGTGTACATGAACGGAGCGGGGCAAGTGGGCGGAGTGATCGTATTTTTCAAGCGGAGTTGTTGTGCAGGCGGCATGAACGCGTGGGGCGGCCGCCGGGCTCACTCCATGCCCGAGCACGACAAGTACCAGCTGCGACCGCGCGCCGCGCGCAGCCGCGAGCCGCGCGCGCGCCGCACGCCGCAGCCCCTCAGCAAATATAGGAGAAAAACTGCCAACGCACGCGAGAGGAGCCGCATGCGGGAGATCAACCGCGCCTTCGAGACTCTTAGACGCGCCGTGCCAGCCTCAGCCATCACCGGCACACCAGTACCATGTGAAAAACTCACCAAAATAACCACACTGAGACTCGCCATGCGATACATATCAGCGCTATCGGCCGCATTGCGGGAGCCCAGTTCGGAAGACGACGGTAGCTCACGTCCAGACCGCTGGCCATCACCTCTCTGCTCGGATCTGTCAGAGTTCTCCACGGAGTTAGACCACGAGACTCCTTCGGAGTTCGCCGAGGACTCACTGTCGCCGTTCGATTCGTTCTTCGCGGAGTTCGACTGCGATTACATCGACAGGACATTCGCGTGACAGTGTTGTGAGTGACATTACTGCAGGACTATTTCCAATTAGGTACTATTTAATTCTCCTATGCCATACTATTAATTATTAACTATATTTTTTTTATTTTGTATGAGATATATTTTGAGATTTATTTATTATTAATAAATTTTAATTGTTATCGTTATTACCTTATTGTGTTTGTATTCGACTCCAACACGTGTACCGTGAACGGGACATAAAAACAGCTGATAATATTAACTAACGACTCATTAGTAGGTTATTTCCAATAGTAGTTGGGTATATTTAATTAATCGTGCGCAAATGACGACAGTTTAGTTCGTAGATTTTTAATATTTTAGCCATAACTTCAACTTAGTCATGCTATTCGGTTCAAGAGGTTACATGCAAACAAATATAAGATATTAACTAGATGACAGACGCCCGCGGCCCGCGTGGAGGTCAGTTATCGTTTTTTGGTGATATCTCTGGTTTTACTTAACCAATTGCAATTATACATACGGTAGCTTGTAAGTCTGACCAAGAACTTCCAAATATAAAACCGCAACAAAATCCATTCAGTAGTTTTTGCATCCATCGCGAACCAACAGTCAAAGAGACGACAATTCCAAATAAAATATTTTTGTGTTCAGAATCGTTCCTTTATTATTACCTAAGTATTGTTTATTAAATATCTACAATGATTGTACATTGGACAACCAAGTTACAATTTTATAATAGTATAGATAGAAAGATAGTTAAGTAATATGTGCATGATATATTCCAGGCCATCATGCACAACACTATCCAGACCCAAAGAAAGCTTAGCTTAACTAGCTTGCAGTATGTGTTCTAGAATGCGGATAAACAGTGGTTAGTAGTTAGTAGGTTTCACAAGCCTGTACTGAAGGTACTCATCTTCGCGTTAGTCCCGGTCGCATCTGAGGACCTCGAAGTCCGGGGGGTCCGCTTTCCGTGCGAGTAAATAATGCTCTAGAAGGAAGCGGCGGAGAGGATCCGGGAGCGACTCAGATCTCTCCTGATCCGCAGAGCCCGCGAAGCGCGGAGACGACTCAGGCGTCAAAGATCGCTGAGCGACAATGCCTTATGGGCCCCTGCCTCTGAAGAACCGAGATGGCGTGCGGTTTTAATCGGTTCGAATCCGACATAACCACCCCCGCAGGCTAGGCAAGCTAGGGGGGAGGGCTATCCGGGGAGATTCCCGCAAGAAAAAAAAGGGCCCGATTTCTGAGTTTTACTTCTCCACTTCGCTTGGTTTTGGGCTACTTTTTTTCGCGGCAGTGGCGGTTTTTGGTTTGCACTACCATGGAGTGAGAACATTGGAATGTCATCTTCTACTAATACTATCTTTACTGTACTGTCAATATTATACGTATTCACGTGCCAAAAAAACGTACGTAAAGTTGTAGAGGTTC
Organism: Cybosia mesomella; assembly: GCA_946251805.1. NCBI lineage: Eukaryota > Metazoa > Arthropoda > Insecta > Lepidoptera > Erebidae > Cybosia > Cybosia mesomella. The sequence continues at coordinate 24,280,803 of OX276402.1, read as the reverse complement.
AATACATAGTTCGCAAATAGTCACAAAATTCTCCTGTGTTTAAATAATAATATTATGTAGATTTAAATCTGTTTTCGCAAAATTTTGGTACCACAAAATAAACCATTTAAAATTCGAATCTTATTTAAATAACATTAGGTCCTTTGTTGTTTTGACAAGGTACGTTGACCGCTGTTGTTTATTTTTATTTGTGGAAAGATACGTGCACCCTTTCAAATGAAGAAAATTCCGTACCATCTACGTCCGTACTGTCAATAAATTCCGTACCATCGATCGTACAAGATATAACAGGGTACTTTTTAAATACTGTAAAAGAAACAAGAGAGGCGTTAAGAAATAAATATTTTTTTTAATTTTATTTATTTTTGTTATAACGGCAATAGAGCAATACATACTCTGTGAGAATTTCTGCTGTCTAACTATTGTAGTTTATGACATACAACCAGCTGATAGGCAGGTATACAACGTAATCTAACCTAACCTATGTGGTGTGAAATAATAAAAAAAAACCAAACGGCATTCTGACGGAATAAAGTATTTGGGGCTCGTACCATAATAATCTATGGCTCGTACTCACGGCCGGTCGACATTATCTCAACGTACATTGACGATACCTCCGTAGTTTGGTCCCTAAGCTGAAGGGCACAGCTAACGCTTTGGTGCGGCTGCAGCCCAACATGAGGATAGACCTGATGACTCCTATAGGAGACTCTATGGGGGGATTGTGCGGTCCATGGCCCTATATGGGTTCCCAGGGTGGGCGGAGGCCCTGAAGGTCAACAACGCCTGGCCGCTGCGGGAATCGCAGCAGGTGATGGCCAACAGGGTTATAAGGGGGTGCGGCACGACCTCCTTCGGAGCAGTGAGTCCCCTTGCCGGAACTGCACCATAAGATCTGGAGGCGGGAGACCTTGCTGCCCTTTACCAGTAGCGCAGGGAGGCGCGGAAGCTGGCACGGAATCCTGAGCCTCGAAGAATCGAGGCTCGGAAATCCCAGCGCTGTTAGGCCAGCCTGGTAGACTGGAAGGAACGACTTGGGTAAACAAGCGCAGGGCAGGACCTTTTTAGAGGCGGTAAGACCTCTCGTACCGACTGACGTAGGTGATCCCCGGCAAGGGGAGCTTCGGGGACCACCTGCTTTGTATAAGGAAAGACCCAACGTCTGAGTGCCATCACTGCAACGCGAGCGAGGACTCGGAGCTGCACACGCTGACAGAGTGCCCGGCGTGGGAGGTACCGAGGCGTGACCTCGTGGCAGCAATCGGGGTGGGAGTCTTTTCGCTAGGCACCATGATTGCGGCCATGCTACGGAGTACGAGCGCGTGGGCCGGAGCTGCCTCCTTCTGCGAGCAAGTAATGAGAAGGAGGCAGCGGAGAGGGCCCGGGAGAGTTTTAGGACTCTCCTGGCGCGCCGAACCCGCAAGCCGGGGAACTGCCTGATGAGCACCTTTCGCCCCGGTATTAGAAACCTGAGACGGCGTGCGGTTTTGGTCGGTTTGAGTCGAAAAAAGGTAAACTTGACAGTAAAAGGCGCCCCTTGTAGGCTGCCGCCCTGGGCCATGGCTACCTTGGCCCTAGGGTAAATAGTCCCTTGGGTACGGAGCATTATAAAGTATATTCAGCACTTCAACCTTATTGTCAGTTATAAATAAATATTCCAGGACATTCTACACAGCGCTATCTAGACCCAAAGTAACTAGCTTATAGTATGGGTTCTAGAATGCGAATTAAACATACTTAGATATTTTTTTTGTAAATACGTAAGTAGATAGGTCCATATTATATCTACATAGAAACACTCAGACGAATATAAATATTTATACATACAAATATTTGCACTGAGCAGGAATTGAACCTGCGACCTCTGCAGCTACACTACACCACACAGTTAGCATGTACAGTCATCGACAAAAGTTGATTAACACTAAAATATTTACAAACCTTTTTTTTATTAGAATACATGTTGACGATTGATACGAAGATTGTGCGACGATTGATCTATGAGTAGTTTTATCATTTCCAGAGGACAAAGTTAACATATTTCATGTTTTGTCGATTTTTTATTAAAGGTTTAAGAGCTAAAGTGATACTACTAGCTACTAGATAGCTACTTTTGGCGTTGACTGTACTTAAAAGTTTAAAAACTTTTCTATTCTTCAATGTACTTCTATATTTGTCTCATTCTTTCATTCGTTCCCGAGTTCAAATTGCCAAGTGGTGCGGAATAATCGTCTGATTATGTAAATAATAGGCTGCGGAAGCGTGGGCTTGGCCAATTTATTACATCTTCAAGCGACTAAAAGAAACATCATACAATCTATCTTGTGTTTATAAAGACTATACTAGACACACACTGTATATTTCAATTACATTCAATTACAATATATTTATTTCTGAAGTGGTAGACTGTAGGTTTAATGATAATGGAAGATATTCGTGAAGTATGTAAGGACAGAAGCAAATGACGGGCTGCATCTCTGCCTATCCCAGAGAGAGAAAGACGTCAGTATATGTATGTGTGTAAACTATGTAATAAATATGTGTTGAAAAGGAATTAAAACGTTGAACGTTTAATTAAAAAGTTGGACTAAGAATTGAACCTTGGGGTATACCAAAATGATATTAAAAATGAATTGGTAACAAGTCTTATTATAAAAAATCCCTCTTGAAAGTAAACCCTGGCTAGGTACGCCCGTTTAGTATTTTTTTCTGTATCAGACGCTTCTCTACTTCGGACACGACACGCTTTGGCAGATTGTATGCGTGTGTATCGATGCAAACGCAATTATAATAATACGTAAGTTCTACAAACAGCCGAAGGAGGCGAAACAGTGGGCTGTGGAGGTAGGCGCGCACTTACGCGATACCAACGCGACGATCGTGTGCAAATGTCACTCCTTGTCAAATTCATTCCGTTTGCTGAGCGTACTAATCATGTTAAACGAGCTGAAAACGTCGTGTGCAAAGGCTCTAATGTACTCGTGTATAATTTAGTAGCTAAAACTATTTTGAGTAAGTAGCACTTGTAAGAACACAAGTACACTCCTGTGGCACACCCTTTTCTGCTGGGAACATGACAATGACAGTATATTGTTTTTAAATGACTGTATAAATTGGAGACGATCGATAAGTAAACATGTTTGTAAAAAGGCCAAGTTCGAGTTAACTTCACTTAAAGAGAAACATATATGGTCAGGTTTAATCACTTTCACTTGAAACACTTTTTTCAAATACGTATGACGGTAAGTAGAGATGCGATTTAAAGTATGTAAGTAATCTATTTATCATTCTATCAATGTTCTAATGATGCTTACTTCATCATCATCTTCATAACTATGATCGCGGTTACATCCGAGGCTTTCACCTCCAAGCCCAGGGTCTGCTTACTCTTTCTTCTTTTGGCTTTTACGGGCGACCCCCTCTAATCTCCAGAGGACAACATACGCCAGTATGTTTTAATCAGTAGATAAATCGCCGAGCTGCAGTATTTTCAAGGTTTATGAAGATCTGGTCCACTGACATGACAACACGGCTGCCCATGTAATACAAAAGTAAAGCGTGATAACGTTCCCATTATTGCCATTGGTGAAATAGGTGAAATAGACATTTAGTTCTAGATTATTAAAACTCCTTTTGTCCTTCTGTCTGTAAGAAGTAATACCTGGGTGTTTTTTTTTTTATGTTTTATCAAAACGAAACCTAGCAAGATCGATTTATCGCCCCCGAAATCCGAAACTGTAGACTAAAAATTCGTTGGAGTCGTTTCAGACAAATACAAATCACATACCTGCGCTAAATCTATAATCTGTAAATGTAACTGGTTGGCGATTTGGCGATACAGATTACAGCTTTAAGTACTAAGCTCTTCTATTAACCGAGTCGCATTCACATAAGTGATGAACATTTATCTGGTTTTAGAGGCTCGCTTTCTAAGATTTAGGTCAAGGTTAAAATATTTCCTTAGCCTGAAAAAGAATAGAAGCATTGTTCAAGCGTGGTTCCCGGTTTCATCCAAGGGTTTAACATCAGAGCCTGGTGTTATATTACTCCTTCTCTTCTTAGTTTGGCTTATGCGGCTTTTATGGGGGTGACTACCGTCTGACCTGCCAACACTGAGAGGAAAGCTGTACGAATATACCCAAGTTTTCGCTTGCGCTTCATCCATAAATCAGCAGGTGTATAGCAACGGAACGCAGAAACTAGAAAAATTATTTAATGTATTTTGGCACTTGACACCCCATGTCATCTATATGACAGCAACAAAAAGTTGCGCATTATTCGTCGTCAATTAGTGCGGTCTTTCGCAATACCAATAGTAGTAGGTAAGTATACATACTTAGAAGATATTGAATGGACTACGTTAACTGATCACTGGTTAATTCAGTGATTCACTCCTCATAATATGAATGGATCTCTTAGTTATTATACTGTGTCTTAGTATTCATCAATCTAGAAATACCTTTTGCCGCCGCCTTGCCCACGCGCACCGATCTCTCTCATTGTTTCCACACAAGTGGGCAGTGTACAAATTTAATCTGTTTTTTACTACTCGTGATTAATTTTCCATGTAATGTTTACATTTAACTATGCCGTCTAAAATTAGTTAGGCTTCAATTTACTGATTTAACTGGTAATGAGTCAAAAGTAGATAGTCCATTGAAATGTTACATTTTTTAGGCCTAACCTTGCGTTTTTTAGAGGATACAATTTTATTTTTTTGATGTGTAAAGCTAAAACCAAGTTTGTGGGGTCGCCACCCTTGTCCCACGGCCGCCATCTTGAAAATAGGGGTTGAAATGGTTTTTACGATATATCTGTAACTATTTTTCTGATAAAAAAAAATTATTAACTTTTTTTGTTGCAAATTAAATTCTCTACAACTTTGCTCCAATAACTTTTTTTTATTTTTTTTATTTTATTATAATTTTTTGAATGATTAATTTTGCAATATTATTAATAAAAATTATTGACTCTTTTCCCCACCACCCACCAGGAAGAGTCTGGAGGCGCGTTTTTTTTTTTTACGTGGTATCCCCAATAGGCATAATTCACGGTGATTTTCTAAATTCTAACTACTCCGTCCTAGGTCTTTTCAATGGACCAGGCTGCGGCTCAGCATCTGATCGGCTTTCTGAATTAAATATCAGTGGGAGAACTGAAGAAGGAAGGGGTGTTAATGTCGGCGGTTCATCATCAAAGTCATTTTTATTTATTAATTCTGATGAGAGCCCCATTACGTTGCTGCAAGTCTCTCCAGAACAATGGAAGCACACTGCAGAACATTTCAGCCCTGCTTTTCGACATCCACACATCGCTCCACCGTTTCCTTTGCATTTGCAAAAGATCAATTTTAGAAGCTCAGGGGGTGCTGGAGGTTTATAGCTCTGCACTGGCATCAATAATTTTCCACATTTTTTTCCAGCTCCAGTCTTCAGGATCATTATTATTACCAAGCCACGACTGGACCTGATGGTAGACTCGGAAAGTATGAAAGCCAGCTGTGTCTTGTGTTGGAGGAAGTGAAGATAAGTTAAATGTACTTTTTGTCACTGCCTTGGCGAATTGGCTGTATCTTAGGCTGTCAAGAGAATTATCATCTTTATTACCACCGTATAAAGAGATAAAAAACGTTTCTGAACATTTTCTTTTATAAGTTTTTTATTTATAATTCTACGACAAAAAGTTTCTGGACCAAAGTTGTAGAGAATTTAATTTGCAACAAAAAATGTTAACAAATATTTTTAACCAGATAAATAGTTTAAGAGATATATCGTAAAAACCATTACTATTTTCAAGATGGCGGCCGTGGGACAAGGATGGCGACCCCACAAACTTGGTTTACACTGACCCCCCCTACACATCAAAAAAATAAAATTGCGTTCTCTAAAAACTGCAACCCCAAATCTAACTTTTCAATGGACTAAGATGCTGATTGCGCAGATTTAAAAAATTTTTTTACGGAAAATTACTAATTACGTGTATTTCAATCAAGATTTTGAAATATTTTAATAGTGCCCACTATGTAATTAAATTGCATTTTCATGTAAAATATAAATGACTACTATACCTTTTTTTTTTCGTGCTGAAATCCCTTCGGATACCCCCCCGCCGGCCAGCGGGGGCGGTTATGTCGGGCTTGAACCGACTAAAACCGCACGCCGTTCCGGGTCTGCAGACGCCGGGGTGTAAGGTTGCCCGTAGAGCATATCCCTCACACCCCGACTGACCCTGGGCCATCTCCGGTTTCGAGATGGCCCCCTCGGGTTTGGGAACCACGGTGTCCCCGTCTTGCCCCGGTTTGGGGGAGGGGTGCTAGTCGCCCAACCGTCCCGGCCTGCTTCTGCTGGGGTGACAGGCGGCCTCACCTACCACCCCCAGGCCTGCGCTCATGGAGGACGGAGGTCGTTGAGCGACCTCCGGCGCCTGAGTCGCCCGCGAGGCGAGCATGTTGTGGGCTCGGCGGGCCGGGAGAGTTCTGAACCTCTCCCGGGCGCGCTCCGCCATCTCCCTCGCGAGCATCACATGCTCGCTCAAAAACTATTATTTAAATTTGGAAATGTTTTTCTACTTTTGACGCTGACTTTACATCATCAATACGTAAAGTCTGGAGATCGTCGGACTTTTAAAAACTTAACATAACTACCCCGACTAAAACCGCACGCGCGCCGTCTCGGGCCTTCAGACGGAGTGTAAGGTTTGCATAAGGCATTTCCCTCGCACCCCGACTGACCCTGGCCAATCTCCGGTTTCGAGATGGCCCCCTCGGATTTGGAACCACGGTGTCCCCGTCTTGCACCGGAAAGGGGGGGGGGGGTATTTTTTTTTTCTAAACGGAATAGTTTGCGCGAGAGACACTTCCAAAGTGGTAAAACGTGCCCCCCCCTGTAACTTCTAAATTAAGAGAATGATAAAACTAAAAAAAATATGTGATGGACATTCACATGTCAACTTCCACCGAAAATTGGTTTGAACGAGATCTATCAAGTAGTGTTTTTTTACGTCATAAATAATACTTGCTGCCCTTCATGGTCGAGTCCGACTCGCACTTGACCGCTTTTTTATACTTACGTTTAATTTGGGATGACTCTGCTACAGAAAACATTGGTAAAAAGAGAAGAAGGAGACTTGTAGTGGATTATGCTTCCTACTGAGAGCAAAAGATCCACTTTGTTACTTAATTTCGAAACAGCTACTAATGGTGCATATGCATATGATTAATCTGGGGTGTGTGTTGGGTAACCTCCTCGAGTGTCGCTCCGATTCCGATCCTGCTGCAGTCCGGGGGAACGGAATCGGAGCGGCCGGTACACCCTGGGCGGCGGTCAATGGCTTCCCCTTCACCCCTTCATAGGGTTGGCATTGATCGTCGGCCAATACCCTCTGCTTTCAGAGGAGACAGGATGAGCGATGCTGTTAGTGGTGAGATGGCCCAGGGTCAGCCGGGGTGCGAGGGATATGCTCTATGGGTAACCTTACACCCCGGCGTCTGAAGACCCGAGACGGCGTGCGGTTTTAGTCGGTGCAAGCCCGACATAACCGCCCCCGCTGGCCGGCGGGGGGGTATCCGAAGGGATTTCCGCACGATAAAAAAAAAAAGGTACTTAAGTCTAAAATATTTCGAAACTGAAATTTATTCTTACCAGCCAGTAAATTTGCCGTCATGGGTGACCAAGGAGAATTGCTTTGGCTGAAATAGGATATGACTAATATTTAATCTATATGCATTAAATAGTCATTCATCATACATAAGATTATTTATTTATATTTTAAAGAATAATAAAAATTGTATGATGACGAATAACTACCTTGTATGAGTAAGGTATCAGTTTGTAAATATTCTTCGAACCGTGATTACTGAACCAAAAATAGTTAATAACGTTTGAGGAAATATTAGCATTGTATTTATAGTTCAGTTATTGATTTACATGGCTTCACACAGGAAAATTCCTTAATAAAAAAACCCAGCAGTTCAGTGCATATCCGCAGCGCCACCTCCCTGGTTCAGTTCTAATTAATTAATGATCCAGGGACATACTGCAATACACACAGGAAATACCTCATGCATGCACTCGCTATTATTGCCTCTATTTGGCGCAGCGGTAGTACATTCGACTGCAACGACATATGGCGCGGGTTCGATTCCCGCTCAGTGCAAGTATTTGTATGCATAAATATGTCTATTTGCATTGGCCTGGGTGTTTCTATGTATAATATGTATGTATTTACAAAAAAAAAGTATATAAGTATGTTTATCCGCATTCTAGAACCCATAACACAAGCTAGTTAAACTATGCTTACTTTGGGTCTAGAAAGCGCTGTGTAGAATGTCGTAGAATATTTATTTATTATCTATTTAGGACTATTTATTTATTTCAAACTTTATGCACATGGGGATGTACAAAGGCGGACTTAATGCCAAAGGCATTATCTACCAGTCTACCTTGGGGTGATGCAGAGATGACTACGTAGTAGGAAAGAGAGTTCAAGCATAGGTCTGTGTTAGGGCCCCATCTTACGACGCCCAAGCCAATCTCACTTCATCGTCAACCTATTATAGTCCACTGCTGCAGGCCTAACATGGACGCGGGACAAATATCTCTCCACCGCTTATGTCAAATTGACAGGGGACAAAGGTGTTTCTTCCCGGTAGCTAGCATGGCGTCAAAGGAGATAACTTATATCCCTCGCTGTGACGTAGACAAGGGACTATTTCTCCACTTGCTCAGCACGGCGGCCGTAAAGTGGAGATAATTTGTCTCTTTTTGACAGATGATAGAGAGATATTAGTCTCCGAACTATTGAGGTGGGGACAAGAGTTGATAAATAAATAAATAAATAAAGATTGCATAATACACAATTAAAAATGTCTCGCGGCTATTTCGTTCTAAGTCAGCTACAAACACAACAAACGCAACAACGAAAAATTCAGCGGCGTATGCTGCGGGACCAAATGAACGTGTTCGAATTGCCAGAGAGGGAATTCATACGAAATTATAGGATTTCTAAAGATATGGCCCTATATTTATGCAATGCATTGAATAACGCATTACGGCCCTTAAATGAATCAGATGGCTTGCCAGTACATTATAAGGTAAATAATGTTGCATTTCATAATCGCATGTGAATGTGTATAATACCTAGCTATTCTATAAAACTCTTATTTGAGCTGCTGTGCTCCTAATCCTAAAAAATGTATTCTTTGTAACAAATTGTTTAGAGCGAATTCACAGTATTCACACATTTATTCACAATAACAGTATACTTACAACTTTTTCTTCGTAATTTCACTCATTATGTACCGGGTCAATAAATGAACATGTCAAAAAGATTATTAATAAAAAAAATCAAATAACCGTCGGGTTATTTGATTTTTTTGATAGCAGGCGGGACCCATTAATTTTCTTTCGGGTTATGATTTGCATCTGGGTCCCGCCTGCTATCAAACTTGTTTCGGTCTTTTTAGGGCAGTCGGGTTATTTGATTTTTTTATTAATAATTTTATTGTATACTTTTTAGTTATGATATAATTATATATATATATTTGAAATCCCCTTTTAAAGTTCTTCATTTAGATACCCTACTGGATAAGTTTGAGTGAAAATATTTTTTGAATAACATTCATTTTAGCGCCAAAAATCCACCATTTCGTTTTTTTTATAATTTTGATATACCCAGTGTCATACTCACAGTAAATACAAATCTAACGACAGCTCTCAAGCTAATATCCATCGAGCCGTTCAGGCTGCAGAGCGTGCCAAACAATTATACATAAATACATACTCTCGAAAAACATAACTCTCCTTCTGGCGCAGCCGGGTAAAAAAAACGTTATATGACAGATTGTTTTTCTTTTTCATCAATTTTGAGTATATGCCACAGTCAATAATAATATTCTGCAGCATAATACTGATAATTTTAAAAGTCACTATTGCGCTTATAAAATATGCACGTTGCTAGGTTTTGTCAATTTTGTCGAATATTAAAAGTTATATACGGTAACCATAGATTTGGCATTGAAAAATATTTTTTCGTATATTGGTAGCATTGAGTGGAGAAACGTTGTCCCCGGTGACAAACTAGTCTCTCCTTGACGCCGGAGTAGCTAAAGGGACAAAAACGGAGGGAGAGACAAATTTTTCTCCACTCCCCTGGGACTTTTTGTCCTCATGCTATGCTAGCCCTGCTGGACATAGGTCTCCCCTAATGAGCGCCATAGCGCCCTGTCTTCAGCTTGCCGCATCCAGCATCTGCCCGCAGTCTTTCGCAGATCGTCATCCCACCTACGGAGCTGAGACGTGGATACTCACGGTAGGGCTGGTCCACCAGTTCAAAGTCGCTCAGCGAGCTATGGGAAGAGCTATGCTGGGAGTTTCTCTGAAGGATAGGATTCGTAACGAATACATCCGACAGAGAACCAAGGTTATCGACATAGCTCAAAGAATTAGCAATCAGAAGTGGCAGAGGGCCGGCCATATCTCAATCTCACTTGCAAACCGGTAAACTTGCTGATTAACGGACAATGCTCTGGCGCAGACTTTGCCATCGAGGTTAGGATGCCCAGGCTGCATCCATTTCATTATTCCTTGTCACTATTTTTTTTAGTTTATTTTGGTTTTTACGGAACGGACACCCTAACCTCCATACTTTCGTATGAAGAAGAGGAGAGATTCTTTTATATACCTACCTACCTATTTTATATGATATGTTTTTTTTAAAGAATCTTAGTAACCGGAATTACTAATATTCCCCCTAACTCCTCCAGCTAAGCTTAATTGCTTGTGTTAGGAGTGGGTTCACCTCGGTAGTGTAATGGCCAGGATTCGAACCCGGGACCTCTCGATCATATAGTCGACTCCTTAACCAAAAAGCTACCGACGCTATAATACAACATAACGCCGATAAATTCTAACCCATAACTGTTTAACCTACCTATAACTACAAGAAAAAGTGTAGACCAGTACCAAACCATCTAGATACCTGTTAACTACAATAAACAAAATTAGTGTATGTACCTGAACTAACATGTCAGCCCGCTGCCCTATTATGGCACGCAACGTTCTAAATTTGGCAATGCCAATACTCTAATCAGTATCTACTCCATCTACGTGTATAGTATCATGTATAACTGTCAAAGTGTTACACAAAATCATAATAATATGTGATCATGATTCGCAGACCGCTATACAGTCATGTCAATTCGAATAATTCATTCAAGTGTCATGGCTGCCGTATTTGGCGGGAAAGCATGCAATCCGCTTAAGCCCAAATGGGCATGTGTTGGGATACTACTCTTTGGTTCTTTATTGCATGACACAGTGTTGCATAAGTGCTGCATTTTTACCTAACACAACGATGTAAATAAGTTACTAAGTACACAGTTATGTAAGTATTTAACCTGTCTTTAATTAGATCTTACGTAAACATAGCCAATCTAAGCTTAGGTACTTTAAACTCCTTTTTATTTAATGTCATACCTACGTAAAACATGCTACCTTCTCCGGACCCCGTTAGGAGGGGTAGATCCAAGAGGGGCTGACTTGGCATCGCCTTCGTCGTAAAAAAAGACATGCGACCCAATGGTCTATTCAATATAATCCATTAAAGACCTAGGTACATTAATTTCGTTGCAAACCCTTTTCGATCAACTGATACCCCACTTTTAAAAACCCTGATCTACAATAATTATAACTTTTTTTTTGGCAAACCAACGTACACATGATCTGTTTGTTGGCCAAAAATTTTTTTTATTAAATTCATCTCCTTAACATTTTCCTATGTCAACATAAAGTATCGATACATTCCTTATATAGTCTTTACCTTAAACATTAAAATTCATTACTTTATTGGTCATAAATCAGACCAGATTAAGACGTAACCCGGTTGACATGTACAATACCTCCCACATTGACGTCTGTATGTTCAAAAATCCTTTGAACACATTGTTGATTGTTACACGATTCAAGAGAGGTTCTAGGTTTATTGATTTGACATCTGATAAAATGGATGAATGAAAGTCAGCTGCGGTTTCGTATAAGACATTACATTAACACTACTTTAACTCCTGTACACCAGAATCAACAAGCCACGAACTAAACGAGTAATGGCACTCGGAAAGGTCCAGGGAATTAAACTGTCTTGGAACCCCGAACCTGCATTGAAATTACAGAAGAAAGTCCTTAAATTGGAGGAGTCTCTTAGAGAACACACCGAGTAATGACACTCGGAAAGTTCCAGGGAAAGTTAAACTATTTTGGAACACGCATCAAAATTACAGAAGAAAGTCCTTACATTGGAGGAGTCTCTTAGAGAACACACCGAGTAATGACACTCGGAAAGTTCCAGGGAAAGTTAAACTATTTTGGATCACCAATTCAGAAACAAAAGATAGGCTTTTGTTTGCAAGGGTTTCTTTCTGTCAATCAACAGGTGTACCTGCTTTTACGAGGGGTTGGCTTAGGCCCCAAAAATAGTGCGACGCATATTCAATCCAAAATAGTTAAGTAATTTTAAGTACATTTATTACTAATTGCAGTAATTATTCTTAATTAGTGAGTTAAATCTAGGACAAAGTTGAGTTATTTCGTCATAGTAAGCCATAATAGGTGTTAGTGGCACTTCAAAATAAATTAACAATAAAAATAACAGTTCACCGTAATTAATATTGAGTCACTTAAAGGAAAATTATAAATAAATCAGTTTGACACGAATGAAGTTGATCATAAAATAAGACCCGACTTCACCAGTGAGAGACCCCACAGTAAGTTTCGTATAGCTAGCTATGGGTTCTAGAATACGGATAAAATATACTTAGAGGTTAGAGGGGATTCATCAATGATAGGAATTGTGCCCAAGCCGGACTACACAGCGCACTACGTTTTATGTGAAATCTCAGTTTAGTTGAATGGCTTATGTTAGCTTGAAGGAGCTATTATTATAAATACAAATAAAAAACAAACAGACTAATGCAAATATAAGTACATTCAAGCATAATAATAAATATTTGCACTGAGCGACCTCTGGAGCTGGTAGAGCCGTAGTAACTATCAGATAATAGTTGCTACGGCTCAGCGAGGTGATAATAGTATATATTAATTACTCTGTGCTACGGCTCTGCCACAACACCACGAGTTGAATTTAAAAAAACATGTTGCACTGATCTTAGTTGAACTGGACGTATCATTTTTCATCATAATCATCATCATCATCGTCTTAACGTTAAATCCCTGTCGCATCCGAGGCTCTTATCTCGGAGTCCGAGGTCTGCTTGCCGGCTTTTGCTCCTCCACTTCGCACGGTCGTGTATCCACAGTAGTGAGACCATTGACATGCATGTCATCTTCTACGACTCTGAGCCATCACTTCTTGGGTATACTGGGGCCCTGCGGAGGCGACATAGCCTGACTTTTGCTGAACATAAGTAATGTTTAACTTTATTACTTAAATAAATGCATCCCTATAATAATACAATAAAACGAACGAATTTAGAACACACTTATTTTATTTGAGTCGTTTCAAAGTAACCTAACAAAAAGAATGTCATCCAAAAAAATGCAATCTTAAGATGAAATATTATACCAGATAATCATACGATATTCAGCCTAAAATTGCGTAGGTTCCACACGTGCTTTGTGCAAGGTCATTTGATTTCTACCTACGTCCGACATCACACATGCAAGAAAACGATATTTTTTTAGTTGGCCTGCTGGCGTGGGTCGTAACTCGCTTTTAAAAAAATAAGTAAATACGCGAAAATGGTATATTTATACGTCAATAAAATACATTTCTTGATTACTTGATCATGTTAAATGATGTTCGATCCTGGATTTTGGTGGTCTTTTGAATTAGATCGATATTAAAATGTTGAAGAAAGAAAAGGATATTTTAAAGAAAGGACATGTCGAGTGTAACAATTATAAAAGTAGAAGAAGCGAAAGATGTTTGTCAGGATCGTAGCAAGTGGAAACATGCAGTCTCTGCCTACCCCATTCAAAAAGAAGCGTGACTTTTACATAGATATATACATCATTATATTTATCCGACAATGAACAGAACCGGTGGTTCTTCGGGGCTCTATAAAAATCTATAATAGGCGACGCGGGCTGTTTCACAATCTCGGGTACTTTCCACAACACAACAGACATACAGTCTGAGACAAACAGTCGTTCAAAGTAATATCTAAAGCTGAGCGACAACAGAAAGGGAGCTCTTCGGAGTTCCAAGTCAAAAGAAACCGCTGTCGACACCTATCGTCCCGCTGTCAGAGAAACTTCCCCGTGGAAAGACCTTGCCTGAACCAAGTGAAAGTCTTTAAATACACTTCGGACACAGAACTAGTCTAGGCGGGTGTTTCTCGGATGGGGCGGACATGCGGTGTGAATGTGGAGCTACTCCACCGAACATGGCCCACCTTGCCACCACGTTTGCTGCACATGCCCATACACATGTACACCGGAGGAACTCATGAGCGCCTCTAAGAACGCAATTAAGGTAGCAGCACACGAGGCAAACAAAATTTGGTATGCCATCAACGCAAGATAAGAAGAAGTTAAAAAATCGAGTAGGAGAGCGGACCTCAGGCTCCAAAGTGAAGCTGAAGAAGCTGAAGAAGAAGAATGCAGCTGGAATTGAAGCTCGGATGAAGAAGAAGTTGAATTGTTAATATGGAACCCTAAAATACCTCTAAAATAACGATACATTGTAGGTATTTTACAAGATTTTTATGGACTTTTAGTCGCCAGTCGCCATTTACACCCACATTGTTTTGTTCGCGGGTGGGCCATTTATCCTGTTCAAGTTTATCAGAAATAATAAACGTGGTTATTATTTCCTGCACTTGTGTATGAATTTGACTAATTTCACCATCCTCATAGCAATCGCCCAGTTGCGTTCAGAGTTTGAAGTTAGTTTGGTTGGAGCCCGCGGTCCGCATATTGTTTTTGGTTAGTATGTCGGCTCATCCGTGGTGCGCCGACTTGCACGTGAAGTTGACTTGCGCCTCAAGGATGTTGGTAGAGACTTCGACTCCCTTAACTGAAAATTTATCTAATTTGCTGAGTTCAAAATTCATATAAAAGTTCCGATTAACCGAATAGTATGATGACTTTCTTGGGATGGACTGACTTTGACCCATTCACAAAATTCTACTATGGAAGGGACATTAGAAACTCTTCTAGAACTGCTAGAAAATCGTACTTCGTACTTAGCAGGTCACCAGATCATAAAGCATCAATGGCATGTGCAAAATATTTCAAAAGGCATTAGGAAAAAAGTATAAATTTATAATTGAAAAACCTAGCAAGTATCAGCCGTTAACCGATGAAATCACATCACACTATCCTACTTATCCTACTAATATTATAAACGCGAAACTTTGTGAGTATTTATGTATGTATGTATCTTTTTTTTTATATAAATATACGACACGTCAATTTGACTTCACCTCGCCTAATGGTAAGCTGAAGGTAAAGTCTCAGGAAAGAAGGTCAACATTACATACACGTACCATGTTAACAATGGTGGCACTCAGCTTGACGGCCTCATCAGAAGAGGATTGTAGTCGCAGCACCCCGTGACACCCACAAGCCACTAGTGCTGCGACCACAATCCCCCTGCCCGGCTATGCACTTGCTGACCCCTGAACGCAATCAAACCGAAATTGTATTATCTATCTTTGTTGCTCTTTCATGCAAAAACGGCTGAACGGATCAGGCGGGAATTTAACACAGGGATAGATTATAGTCCGGAATAACATATATAGGCTACTTATTGTCCCGGGAATAGGTTCCCTTGGGTTGCGGGAACGGAATCAGAATTAGGCGAAGCCGCGGGCAACAGCTAGTAATATTATAAACGCAAAAGTTGTCTCTCAGGCAAACAGGGCTGAACGAAACTGGATGATATTTGGCATAGAGATAGATTATGGTGTGGAATACGCTACAGGTTATTTTATTCTCGGGAATAGGTTCCTGTGTGTTGCACGAATGGGTTCATAATTTCATGCGGGCGGAGCCGTTGGCAAAAGTTAGTTTATACATAACATTTAAATTTGGTTCAAGTGTCTCAACCGAATTGGTTCATAAACATCGCTTTCGGAGTTGGTAGCATAGTTTTCTTCATTTATACATTCATACTTATCCTAATAATATAAATAAATGTAAAAGTTTGTGAGGATGGATATAATTTTCACTTCCAGGCAAAATCGGTAGAAACGGTTTAGATGAGATGATGATAGAGAAGAGATAGATTGTGCTCTGAAATAGTAAATAGTTTACTTTCTATTCCGGGAATAAGTAGGTTCCTGTGGGTCGCGATAAGGGGAACAGTATTTCACGTGCAATAGCTAGTCATAAATAATGTTCTGATTATAGAGGCATTTGAGCACATGCAATGTCGATTCTCCGTAATTAATTGTCCATTCTAAGAAGCTAGGGTTATATGCAAAATAGTCTAGTTTTCTTCATTCCATCGTTGATCCCGAATGCATTCACAGCTTGCAATTTAGAGCCCGAGATCCACTCTCCTACGTCTTCACATCTTGATGTGTTTTTCTTGACCTTACGAGAGCCAGAGCGGCTGACGTCGGAACTCCTAACTCCAAGAGGAACGTCGTTCTCGTATGTCAATCAGCAGGTGTAACTTAGCTTTTCCTGAAGATCTCAATGGAGCCCCCTACTGTCTATTACACAAGTCTAGTACTTATATCGTTATAATCATCCAGTCTACACTTTACGGGTAGCCATTTAAAGTTTTCCATAATCACATCACACTACTATAAACGCGAAAGTTGGTATGAACGTGTGGATGTAAAGATGTTTGTTACTCTTTCAAGCAAAAACGGCTGACTGGATATGGATGAAATTTGGCATAGAGATATAAGCTCTGAAGTAGGACATAGGCATTATTATCCCGGGAATAAGCTCCTATGGAATGGGATCAGAATTTCACGCGGGCGAAGCCGATGGGCAACAGCTAGTACTTAAATATTATGATACTGTCCGTATCAGCATATCCGTATTATCATAAAATAATCGATAATAATACATTAGTTTCAATGTTCTATTTACTATTAATTGTGCAGTTTTTTAATTATAAGGACTAACGAGTCCGTTTTATAATTAATGTATCCTATTTATACAAGTTCTACATACGTTGCTGGTATATATACTGTCATGTTGCAAAGTAAATCTTGGCATAGTTTCATCGCCTGCCTGACGTTAACCCTCCTTGGGAATATTATTGTAGGTGGTTTGCCACCCGCCTGTTGAGGTGCCTTACAATGCTGCTTATCATGCACCACACCAGGGCAACTCCCCAAGTGGGCTTCTATGACACCCAGGGGTGGAGTTAGGGCTGACTCATTCCAGGTTTTTCTTTCACTACCAGGGCAACATGGAAGTTAGCGGATTGGCCCTAGAATAGGTGGACGGATTGTGGGAAAGAAATGGCAAGAAAGGGAGTGACCGAGGAGATGACATCTGACAGGAATGTGTGGAGGAGAATGACATGTAATAATAATAAATAAATATTCTACGTCATTCTACACAGCGCTTTCTGCCAAAAGTAAGCAAAGCTTACCTAGCTTGTGGATACGGATACGGATAAACATACTTTTATACTTTTTTTGTAAATACTTATATGCTTGTGTTGTGATATATATTTTGACATATATATTATACATAAAACCTGAGCGGGAATCGAACCCGGCCTTTGCCGGCATTGTATGTATAACAGGAAGGTATGTATTTAAAAAAATGTATCTATCTAAGTATGTATCTATCTTACTGAATCTGCTTGGCCTTTAAATAGGTCGACGGTTTTGCGTGGGCTAAGAGTGAGCTTTAGAAGCTTAATGAAGTTTCATAACGTACCTAATTTTTAAATGTTGTACATTCATTTAAAATATTTATTTTAAATTAATGTACAATTACAGCGATATCATAATAAATATTATAAAAATATTTATATATTATGGTTAATAGCTAACTCCTTTTATAGAGAGGTCACCACTTGAACTGTAATAGTAATTGTGGTTTGACTTGGAATTCTTCTAAATTCAAATAAAATACTTTTTTAAACTTAACCATAGAGAAGGAACATCAGACATAACGATGTAGGTAAGTTTATAATATTCTTTATGGACATTTCAAGAAATATTTGTCAGTACATCTGACTAGAAATCAAAGGGATTTTCAATTATGAGATTTCACTGAATAAATGTCAGTTTTACCACATAGCTTCTGGCAATTGACTCCCACAACAAACTGAGAAAGAGAGAATACTTTATGATGTATACCTAACCGGTGAATTAAGTGTAGATTGTCAGATTTGCCAGGAATTAGGTTTCTCCTTTACCCTGGAATGAATAACTAAATATTCTAGGAAATTCTACACAGCGCTATCTAAACCCAGAATAAGCACAGCTTAACTAGCTTGTGTTATGGGTTCTAGAATGCGGATAAACATCATACTTAGTTACATTTTTTTAAATAAATACATACATATTATACACTCAGAACATGTACATATGTATAATGTATTTATTCATGCAAATACTTACAATGAGCAGGAATCGAACCCAACCTCTGACTTAGCAGTCGAACGCTCCACCCCTATGCCACAGAGGTCGTCATAGCACCATAATCCAGCTCTTTTAACGCCGCAATAATATCAAGTCTACGGCCATATCTCACGGTACTGTCAAGTGGCACTACTGGCACGCTATACACAACAAGTACATAAGTGAGGCCAGGCGAAGCGCTGACCGGCGGCGCCCGCTCATGTATGTAGGTGAGGGTTAGGACATTTTTCTCACACTAGCTGTGACTAGACTGGCTTTGCGCCCCGCCAGGCGCCGCCCGCTGGTTCAGTGTAAGGCCTCTTGCATACTGATACCTACCTTGCAATTATTTACAAGGCTGTTAAATAGTCAACACCTCGAAATATACAACTCTCACCTATATCTATACTATAATATTATAAAGAGGAAAGAAATGTTTGTTTGTAATCGATAAATCTAGTGGGACAGAAATCACACAGTGATTGTCAAACTTCGGGCCAAACTTAGATATTTTTGTTGCAGTATTTTTATTCAAAATTACAGACCTTAGTCTTTATGCATATTATTCGACGCGTTTTGTAACGATTACATTCGTAAGTATAGGGAATGAATTGTTATTTAGGATTAATTGTGGTTAGCGCCATCTATCTGACCCGGCTGCGCAACAAAAGTTGCAATCGATGCGGCGGTCGGTAGTGGTAGTAAGTTATGCGTTCGAATTTCATTCAAGGTTAGTTTTTGGTATATAGAATATTCGAGTTCGAAGTTCATCACCGGTATTATTCTCAAAAGGTCTAGAAATATTTGGGTATATAAGAGTGACCGCAGTGACAGTATTTTTTATTTTGTTGTTTAAGAGGTAATTAGTCCTCTACTCTGAGATTTTGTTTCAAAGTCATATTGAATTTGAAGGTTGTGTGTGTGAGGTCCCAGATTTGATCTGGTAAGTTGTCCTTCTTGATTGCTGTTAATCTGTTAGCATAATAGAGATGTCTTGTTGATAAATGCTGTGTATATTTAAACAGGGTCGTTAGTTTTGGGAGAAACCCCGTATACAATTTAAAGCGAGAACAGATACTCTGAGGTGTCGATTGGGC
This sequence comes from Cybosia mesomella, assembly GCA_946251805.1. Taxonomy (NCBI): domain Eukaryota; kingdom Metazoa; phylum Arthropoda; class Insecta; order Lepidoptera; family Erebidae; genus Cybosia; species Cybosia mesomella. Next base: position 24,261,150 of record OX276402.1, on the reverse strand, counting down.
TGTCGTGGAGGCCGAGACCTTGGGCGAGCTGATCAAAAGAGAGGCTCCGGAATCAGCTTTGCCGGAACCCTACCACTGACAGTCAACCGATAACTATAACGGAATAAGGTCATGTATCAATTGCTATAATTATTATTGCATATTTTGAACTGTGCCAATAATGAGGTGATGCTGCCTAGTGGAGAAGACTGGTATATGTGTTAAGAAAAAGATTCTCTGTATACTTATTCTGTTTTTATATATGTATATATTTCATGTGTAAAACTTCTGTGTAACCCTCTGTGTCTCTGTGTTTCTGTGTGTACAAATATATGTATGTACAACTGAGTATTGTTTCATTGGAGATCAGCTGACCTATGCACCACCTAGAACTCTAAGAAAAGGCGCCCTGGGATTAAGATACTCTGTTGCTCACCTGGACTAGCCGGTGAGTAACACTAACAGGAATTAGTGTTACAAAGTGGCGCCCAACGTGGGGCTAGTTAGTTGATAGATTAGTGTGTGCATTAGGTTTAGAGGGTCTCTGATGAAACTTTTTTTTCTCAGCTACCTACTCCTGTTTTATTATTCTATTTCAGTTTCTTTCAGAGTCTGGTTGTTTTATGTAAATATAAAATATACGTATTGTCATTGTCACTCAAATGTCAAAGTCAAATACGCGTTACTCTGATAACTCGAAAGAAACTCACTTGTAAAAGTTTTTTAGGGACAATTTGTATGGTAGGTACCCGAAACCTTGAACGTACAAACCTCAAAATCTAATCAGTTCTTCCCATTAACCAAATAAGATGATTGGCGAAAGAATTTCTTAAATCGGATAAGTGGTTCTTGAGTTATTGCGTAAACAGACATCCAGACATCCAGACATCCAGACCAACAGACAGGCCGACAAAAAATTTTTTTTTGCTTAATTAGACTTAGAATCATGTGAAACGTCGAGAAAAGTGATAAAAAGTGGGTGTAAGATTTTGATTTTTTTTGCGTGATTTCGGTGTCCACCTGGTTGGTGGCCCGAAGTAACTCTGAATTAACTGAACCGATTTCAAACATTCTTTCACCAGTAGATTATCCCTCAGTAACATAGCCTACTTTTATCCCGATATTTCCACGGGATTAGGACGTCTAGTTACACAAAACAGTGACGTGATAGATTATTAATTTCAACAGACAACAAGGCTAAAAGTAATCAGGTGTATGGGGCGCCACCACAATGTGCGGAGCCCAAGCTAGACTTTGCCTGCAAGCCGGTACATCTACTGATTGACAGACGAGGCTCTGGGGTAGGCTTTAATCTTAGGGGGTGGAGGGTTGGCGGACCCTTGGCTCCAAAGTGCAAGCTTTGGATGCAACCGAAAGTGCTCGGATGATAATTATTATTATTATTGTCCTATTGTAATTGAATTTGATATATAATATATATAGACGGCCTCTGTGGCGTAGCGGCAGTGAATTCGACTGCTACGACATAGGGCGCGGGTTCGATTCCCGCTCAGTGCAAATATTTGTATGTAAGAATATGTCTATTTGCATTTTTCTGGGTGTTTCTATCTATAATATGTAGGTATTTACAAAAAAGAAGTATATAGTTAAGTATGTTTACTCGCATTCTGGAACCCATAACACAAGTAGTCAAACTATGCTTACTTTGGGTCTAGAAAGTGCTGTGAAGAATGTCGACCTAAATTAAATTTTAAATCAATATTCTAATTGATTTAAAATTTAATTTAGGTTCCAATATACGCAGTGATTATTGTTTTTTTTTTAAATTGATATACACTACATTTTTGGTTATTTTGGGTAACTAGCGATAGTTAACTAACAAATTTAAAAAAATAGTTAAGAACCTTAGATATCGATTGAATTCATTTGTAATTTAAACCGTGCCTACGAAATTTCATTAAAATCGGTTAATGTTTACTTAGTTATAAAGATTTTAAAGTATTTAAAATCCTACTATTTTGTTATAATTAATCCTAAAATAAACAATAATTACTTACCATATTAAAGTTATACCTAAATAAAAGATACCTTTTTATATTAGGTCATTACCCTCGAAACATAAGCTTAACTTTGTTGAATATTATGTGTGATGGCTATTACGTGTGTTCAACAGAGCGAAGCAATAGGAAGGTACTCAAACAAAGCGAACGTTGCTGAGTTCGAATTCATAAGTCTTGCTTTATAAATAAGCTACGATTACCACTGCACAAGAATGCCTGAATCTCAGTTAGGATCTTTTTACTAGTCAGAAAAACCTAGATCTCCTTCCTCTGTGCGGCATTTTTTTTTATATTTAGGACACGTCAATTTGACTTCACCTCGCCTGATGGTAAGCTGAAGGTAAAGTCTCAGGAAAGAGGGTCACCATTACATACACGTACCATGTTAACAATGGTGGCACTCAGCTTGACGGCCTCATCAGAAGAGGATTGTCGTCGCAGCACCGCGTGACACCCACCGGTCCCACTAGTGCTGCGACCACAATCCTCCTGCCCGGCTATGCACTTGCTGACCCTTGAACGCAATCGAACCGAAATTGGATTACTATGGAGGGTTTTTCGTTGCGTTACTACTTATATATATACTACTATGGAGGGCGTTAAAGAATCTGCCGGCAACCGGCAATCATCTTGAGCAAATGTTAGAAAAGTCGCGCAAGTGGACTGATCAACCAGTGACGCATGCCCGTAGAGCTCGTAATCTATGGTCAGCCGTCATGCCCTTAACTATCATCAAAGAGACCAAAAAAAGCTTTCTGCGCAGCCAGAGTAGGTACATTGTCAAGATGTTTGTCGATCATTATATTAGGTAATTTAAACCGGGGGTGTGTGTTGGGTAACCTCCTCGAGTGTCGCTCCGATTCCGATCCCGCTGCAGTCCGGGGGGAACGGAATCGGATCGGCCGGTACACCCTGGGCGGCGGTCAATGGCTTCCCCTTCACCCCTTCATAGGGTTGGCATTGATCGTCGGCCAATACCCAACGTGGCGGGAACACATCGCTCTCCGTACTCCTCTGCTTTCAGAGGAGACAGAATGAGCGATGCTGTTAGTGGTGAGATGGCCCAGGGTCAGCCGGGGTGCGAGGGATATGCTCTATGGGTAACCTTACACCCCGGCGTCTGAAGACCCGAGACGGCGTGCGGTTTTAGTCGGTGCAAGCCCGACATAACCGCCCCCGCTGGCCGGCGGGGGGGTATCCGAAGGGATTTCCGCACGATAAAAAAAAGAAAAGAAAAAAAAAAAAGGTAATTTAAACCGGACTCTTTTTCATGAGGCTCATGTTTAGTGTCGGATGGAGAACAACCCTATTCCTTAGTCGACTTATGTAACACCCACGGAGAGTGGTAGGTGGACCGACCTATCACTAGGCACCAAAACGGGTTCATCACTTACTAAAAAAAACCGTCGCACACTGAGGGTTCAGTACAAAACTGGTAACGATATAGAGTTTACTGGTTACTCGCAGAATAAGAAAACTGGGCTGACCACATAATATGAAAGATCGATGGAGGCAAACCTGGCAAACGAGTCCTAGATTGAAGACAGCAAATTGATACAAGAATGCTGGGATCTCCCCTTCCCCCCCGCCAGATGAACTGATGACCTGAAAAAGGTAGCTGGGGTAGACTGGATTCCAAACTCAGCAGGCCTATGTCCATTAGTAAGCCTAAAAATATTTTATTCAAAGGCATTGCTCAACTGGAAATAGGTGCTCTATAGGTTTTGTTTGGTTTATCTAAATATGTTGAATAAACAGCTGTATATTTTTATGTATAGTTAACTTAGAACTTTGATTTTCTCTCTTGTAGATAGTTACTACCCTCATTTATGTTACGAATTTTATAAAACTTTAATCAAAGAAGAACGAACACATAACTACATAAACCCACCTTTATATCTTTATTTAAACAAACAACTTAGTAAGTACCTATGTCTACAAATACTGAAAATTTTAACTACCTATCTACTTGATGAGATTCCTCTCAATAAAAACATCGCCCAACTCCGCCGCTGGGTGTCGAATACTTTATGAGCTTTTAAGATATTTATTAGCAACGTAATGACAGAAAACATTGCTCACTGCCATCTTATACGTAGAAATTCTCACGTAGGAATTGACGAGAGTAATTGAAAGAACCTACGTATTCTTTGTATTGGTTAATATGTACATTTTTATTCTACAGGATATACTCAGGTCTTACTATTCCATCAAATAACAAGCAAGTACTGCCAGAATATAAATGATCTACAAACATTTGTTCAACCTTAAACTTCTTCAATATAAATTTAAAGCAACTTTATCTTGTCAAAAAATATTAAATTGCACCGCGTAAACATAATGAAAGTCAGCGGCCAGCGGGGGCGGTTATGTCGGGCTTGAACCGACTAAAACCGCACGCCGTCTCGGGTCTTAAAACGCAGGGGTGTAAGGTTGCCCATAGAGCATATCCCTCGCCCCTCGAATGACCCTGGGCCATCTCCGGTTTCGAGATAGCCCCCTCGGGTTTGGGATCCACGGTGTCCCCGTCTTGCCCCGGTTTCGGGGAGGGGCGCTAGTCGCCCCACCCTGAAACTGGCTTGCTTCTGCTGGGGTGACAGGCGGCTCGGCGGGCCGGGAGAGTTCTATATCTCTCCCGGGCGCGCTCCGCCATCTCCTTAGCCACTTCGCCCACGCGCTCGCGCTCCGCACCATTGCCGCAATCATGCTGCCGAGCGAGAGGACTCCCAGCCCGATGGCTGCCACGAGGTCACGCCTCGGCGCCTCCCACGCCGGGCAGTCCGCCAGCGTGTGCAGCCCTCAGTCCTCGCTCGCGTCGCAGTGATGGCACTCAGGCGTTGGCTCCTTCCTGATCCGATGCAGGTGGTCCCCCAAGCTCCCCTTACCGGAGATCACCTGCGTCAGTCGGTACGAAAGGCTTCCGTGTCGCCTCTCTAGCCAATCCTCCATGATGGGCCTTACCGCATGGCGTGCCCTAAGAAGAGTACCTAACTGAGCTAGTCATTTTGACGGTTCCGTACCCAAAGGGTAGAAAAGGCCCTATTTTGTAGACTCCGCTGTCCGTCCGTCTGTCCGTCTGTCACCAGGCTGTATCTCATGAACCGTGATAGTTAGACAGTTGTAGTTTACACAGATGGTGTATTTATGTGGTGGTTATTTGTAAAAATTAGGGGCCTTTGGAATAGTAGTGAAATATAATAATCTAATAAATTATAATCTAGGTCCAGTTTTTATCATTATTTCCATTCCCTAGCTCTAGATCAATCAATGTTAGTTGGTTTTAGTAAAGATGACTTGAACATAACACGAGTAATATTAAATGAAATAAAAACATGACAATTTTATCACCTTTACCACGATTTACTTACTTAAACTCTAAGCAATTAGAGCAATGATCTGGTATCTGGACCATGATGGTAGATAATTGAAAAATTATCTGAAATCAAGTGATTTTAAAAATAATGAGCATTTTAAGTTGCATATAATTTATGCTAATGTTCATAATCATTATAAAATATGCCATAATTATTCCAGTCTAGTAACTTCAAAGTTAACTACAATTATAAAAATAACGCTTGTCTATGCGATATTTTGAACGCATAGGATGCCTGTACCTGATGGAATGGGCTGATAAAATTTTATACACAGGGGGTTTCGGGGGCGATAAATCGATCTAGCTAGGTTTCATTTTACAAAACGTCGAATAAAGAAATCCGAGATATTTATTCTTTATTCAAAAACCTATATGTTGTGTATAAAACAATCTAAAACAGTGAGAGACTATATAAAACTGAATAAAAATTTCAACAGTGAAAAATTTCCCCCCTGTAAAGAAAATTCATGGCATATTGAATAAATCACTTGTACTTTTCCACAATTATTTATTTATTTGAACCTTACCGGTTTCACCTTACGGCATTATCAAAGGTCTACAATGTTTTAAACCAAAATTGAAATTCCCCAAATTGGGGAAAAAAGTTGAAGCTGGTATACTCTCTTTTTAAAAGTACCCACACATAAAATATGGTAGTTTTTTAGTTTAAAACATTGTAGACCTTTGATAATGCCGTAAGGTGAAACCGGTTACACTTCTGTCACTGCAGAATTTGGGTTAAAAATATTAATATTTTCATTTCTCGAATCTAAAAAAAGTCTTGAAGCCTCACTTTTTTTTAATATTAGGTATCCTACCTGCTTCATGGTTATGCTATGGTCAAAATAATTGGCATGAAGCAGTTGGCGCTTTTAAACAACCTTAAATTATAAGGTATAATTACTGTTTTTTAAGTAGTAAGTGTTAAAAACTATTTACAGGATACCATTCATTCATCCCGGTTGTATCCAAGGCTTGCACTTTGGAGCCCGGGATCCGCTCTCCTGTTCCTACTTTCTGCAGCCCCAAACCCAAGCGAAAAGTCGGCTCCTGAACCGCGTCATTCAACAGGTATAATGGCTTGACTTGACTACGGGACCCCTAGACACCCTGGTATTATTAATTTTTCTTGTATCGTAACATTCCCACGGTCAGCATCTCCAAGGCCCAGTACAAGTCAGTACGTATTCCACGTAACTCTATTATGTACTAGTAAAATTTATATATGGACATGCGCTCATTTTTGTTGACGTTTATAAAGAAATACAATATCAACTATTGGTCGTGAGATTTTGCACACGACGTGTTCGATGAAACCATATCTATTTACATTTTCTAGCATGGTATAGTAACCTCTAAAGTAAATAGAAATAAGGTAGATAGTAGTCTGATAAGTGGTATATTAGTGGCATATAGAGATTGTATTCTTATAGGGTCAGTCCACCTGACATGGTCGTATTAGGTACGGTGAGCGTGTGTTTAGAAAGAGGCCTAAGACTATAATACCATGGTGTAATGTTAACGAACTTTTTTTATTGTGATCTATATGAATTTAAACTGGCATAAGACGATTTATTTCTTATTTTTTAGGGTTCCGTACATCAAAAAAATAAAACGTAGCCGTAAAATAGATTTCGTTGTCCTTTTCTTAGAAACGTGTAAAAGCATCAAGTTGAAATTACCAAATACTCAAGGTCCGTAACGCTTTGACGCTGTGAAAAAAATCAAACTTCTACGTCAACGCAATCAAAAGATGTTGCCGTTTATGCAGTATATTTAGACAACCGCAAGGGAATCCATAGGGTAGGGTACTTACCCTTGAGCTAGAACCATGATATTTTGCAAAAAGTAAAGTCTTATAGCACAAGTGAAGGGAAAAGTCCAAAAATCGTAAATATATTGTTTCCCAAATCACAAAAAAAAATCTGCATGTCTATCTGTCAAGACTTGATGCTCTACAGCAGGGGTCTCCAAACTTTGAAGCCGTCGGGCCATAATGATTTTTTCTGTTTGTTCCAAGGGCCAAACCAGTTTTAATTTTTCTGCCCTTAACTATATTCCTAGACTAGACTAGAATAGTCGCAAAGTGCGCAACCTAAGCAAACTTACGCTTTTTTGCATTTCAATTATTATTGTGTATTGTGACACTTAACGACATCTAGTGGCGAGTAGTGGTACTATGTACTATCTATTTCAGCTACCCGCTAACAGGTGGCATTCGTCGTAATTAAATATTTTGAATTACCGCGTTGGTTCGAGAAAGTTCTAGTTCTGGCTAGTGTATTCCGATCACTTCGAGATGGCAGTAATTGCATATAAAAAGGCTAGCGGCGCAACCGCGAGTCAGTGTGCGTAGGAAAGGCGAAGGAAGCGAAACTGTCTATCTCTATTGTGAAATAAAGTAACACCCGCGCTTAAAAGTATTTTCATTTTACTTATTGTTTTTATGTGTGATTTGTTAGTATGGAAAAGAAGCGAAAAATCGACAGTGAATGCAGAACGTTCCAAGATAAATGGAACTTTCAGTATTTTGTGATTGAGTCCAGTAATAAGGCGATATGTTTAATTTGTAATGAAACCATAGCTGTTCTCAAAGAATATAACATTAAACGACACTATGAATCGAAACATCTTCAAAATGACTCCAAGTATACAGGAAGTTTGCGGACGGAAAAATTTTCAGCTTTGAAACGCGGACTCAAATCGCAGCAATGTTTGTTTACCAAAGCAAATACTGAACAAGAGTCTGCAACTCGCGCCAGCTTTCGTGTGGCTCTTGAAATTGGAAAACGTGGCAAACCATTCACCGATGGAGAAATGATAAAAAAATGCTTGATTGCAGTAGCCGAAGAAATATGCCCCGAAAAGGTAAATTTATTTAAAAGTATCAGTTTGTCAGCAAACACTGTGGCTCGGAGGGTGCAAGACATCGCAGAAAATATATCATTTCAACTGTCTGACAAAAATGGACATCTTGAGTGGTTTTCTCTAGCATTGGATGAGTCAACGGATGCGTCAGATACTGCTCAGGTGTTCGCGGAGTAGATAAAAGCTATGAAGTGTATGAAGAACTTCTTGATATTGATAGTATTCACGGTACGACAACTGGGGCAGATATTTTTAAGGGAGTTGAAAATGCCATTATTAAAAAGAACCTTCGATGGAAAAATTTGAAATCTATAACAACTGATGGAGGCAAAAATATGTGTGGTAAAAAATGTCGATTTGACAAATCATATGAACGAACTGAATTTCAGGTTGCAAGGAGAAAATCAGCTTCTCCCTGATTTATACACCAATATCAAATCCTTCAGGCAGAAAATAATACTATTTCAATCTTGCGATTGAAATAGTAATACGTAAAAAAAAATTCACACATTTTAAAACATGAGAAATATTCAGCCACACTACAGAGACTGAATTTCCCGTCGATTTTGCAATCGAAACTTTGAGTGCTTTGAAGATAAAATTTGATACTCGTTTCTCAGATTTTGATGTCATTGCGAATGAAATTAAGCTTTTTCAAAATCCTTTCCTTTTTGTTTTTGGTACTACTTACTTGTGTGAGAAAACGTTTTCCAAGATGAAGTACACAAAGAATGTTTACAGATCTCAATTAACCGATGAGAATCTTAAATCTCTTTTGATAATTTACAAGTAAAATTGATCCAAAACTACAAACTATTGTCGGTGGAAAATCACAATTACATAAATCTCATTAGTGTTTTCATTTCAATTATTTGTTAGTTATTAATATGCTTAAACTTAGATACTTAAGTTAAGTTTTCTGTGTCATCATTTCTGTCGTTAAGTTTTACCTTGCAAATAAATAAAACTGAGTAATTATCATTCTGTGTTTTCTTCTTCAACTTATCACAGCAACAGTAACAACAATAAATCATTGGCTGTCGCGGGCCAGATTGATGACAATAAATCATTGGTTGTCGCGGGCCAGATTGATGACACTGGCGGGCCGGATTTGGCCCGCGGGCCGTAGTTTGGAGACCCCTGCTCTACAGCAATGTTAACTTCGCCCCTCAATCCAGTTTTGTACGGAACCCTCAGTGCGAGAGTCCGATTCACGCATGGCCGGTTTTTCTAAACAGGCATGGACAGGCTCCAAACTGCGTTCTGAATGTAAAAGTGTTAGAAGCCTCTTGCTCCTTTATATTCAAATAGTAAGTAATATCTAGAAAAGGATCACAGCAGCCGGCTTTTGTGTGTATAAGACCGGCTAACGCCGTCTCGCCTCGTCGTAAAGACATGGACCACCATTCTAGGGAAAGCATCCGGAAATGGTTTTTAGACTTCACCACAGCTTACCATCAGGCAGCGTGCAGTCAAATTGACGGACTACACGTAAAAAAGCGTCCTCTCTTGCACACAGCTCACGTCAACAGCATCATTTAGATTACCTATCATTTTAGAGTATTTAATACTCAAGCCATAGTTTTAATATGTTGTTGTGTATTGTGACAGAAAGCTTTTAATGTAATTGCAATTGCATGCTCAATAACTCTGAATTTTAGATACCTATATTGTCATTCGATCGGTCTTCGGTCCTCTTGGTACGATTCATATTATCAACAAAAGTATAATAAATACATGTTACATCCTTCCTGATCTTTTGAACGTAGGTCACTCGTATAATTCGACCTTTTGAAAGCAGTGACGACTGTGACGAGGCACTAAACTTCGAAGTTCAGTAGCTGATTGATGATTCATTAAAGATACTGTGCAACTTAAGTCATATTAAGTTAAGAATCATATTTACTTCTATAGATTCGAATTTTAAATTACCTACCTCAATATTTTGTACGAAGATGCATTCGCAAATAGGGTTCGCAAATGGGTCAGCCGGGGTGCTAGGGAAGTGCCTTATTGGGTCACCTTACACCCGGGATATGAAACCCGAAACGGCGGTGGGGCGGCGTGCGATTTTAGTCAGTTTGAGTCCAACATAACCACCCCCGCTAGTCGAGGGGGACTGCCTGAGGATTTTTGCACGACAAAAAAAAGAAAGAACGCGTTAATTCCGCAATCCGAATCGAATTGAGGAAAGGAGAGAAGACTGCACTTATTCAACAGAATAGATTTCGTTTACTTACTATTATGTGCTTATTCCAACAAATACAGAACATAATACTTACATATGCATGAATCTTTTCGGCTACTTATGGCCAATCCATGAGTATTTCACAGTAGGAAAGACTGTTCTAGAAGAAAAAGGCATTACTGATCGACCCGTCCATTTTAACTGTCTCAAATAAATTCTTTACGGCCGTAGCCTTGTTTTGCGGGAGATTTCAAGTTTAGTGGGTGACGTTGAGCGACGGCGCCATAAGATATTTCTAAAATCGATCGATATTTCTTGACATAAATAAGCAACATTGAATTCGAGCACATTATTTTCTTCTTCTTCTTTTTTTAATAAAGTGGCACCTTGCATCGGTTGCAAATTATTTTGTAATTACACCCCATCAGCTGTCTTTGTCATTGTTCGTCAGACGTTTGCCGCGCTGTCACTTAAGAATTTGTGATCTAATTATTCTATCATCATCACAGTGGTAGTCCTGTTATGGTATTATTGTTCTGTGGTTAGTCCCAGTTGCATGCAAAACTTGCACTATGGAACGCGGAGACCGCTCCTTTACTTTTTCTCTTGATTTGTGTAATCATGACTTTTAGGGGTGCGAGTGCCTTGACCTTTATTTTGTTTTTTTTTTCATATATTGAACATGTCAATATGACTTTACCTCGCCTGATGGTAAGCTAAAGGTAAAGTCTGACGAATGGGGGTCACCATGACAGACACCGACAATGGTACAATGGTGGCCCTCAGCTTAACGGCCAAAAGTCTCTTGCAGAAGCAAATAACAATAAAATTGTTAAATATCTTCCCTCATAATTTACACCATTAATTATCAACCTAAGCGTTGATGATTCAATCTATCGTTTAACATTAAATAGCTTTTGTAATGGTGATCACTCCTATTACGTCCAAACGACTTCAATTATACAGTATAAATACCATATATGGGTTGGCGAAGCCCCCGCGCATCATGACCGGTGAGTTGACTCATTATATCGACTGGTTTAGCTTTTGATTTCATTTGTACTTATTAGAGTGTTGGACTACGATAAAAATTTACCAGCAATAACTGCACAAGCACAAGATGAAATTTGAAGATGGGTGCGACAAGGCGCAGAGTATGACACACCGTGGTGTTTAGTGGGAGAGTGTATAGCCATCCGGTTACCGGACGGGAGAGTACCATACACGATCTCCGGCTACCACCCCGTAGCCGGCGGTGCCGTGCATAACAGCATTCCCCACGTAAAAAGGCTGCCTTATCGGGGTTTGAGGGTCTCGCCAACCAAGCCAAATCATGGAAAGTAAGATTATGAGAGCGGACACAACAAGCGGGATTGGCGACTGGTACTTGAATGAAGAAATTTGCTCTAACTCTGGCTGAAGCTCACTCAGAGCCACAGAACAACTTAGAATAAGAGGAAAAGAAATGCGATTCGAATTAGAATCGCGAGTTGAATCGAGTGCTCTAATTGAAAACGCAATCAAATTATGAGTGATTCTGAAGTATTTATAACCTCAATCGAATTGAAATCATGCGTTTTGTAAACGTGGCCGGAAGTTATAAAACCATGTCCCTATTAATTTTTCCTGCCTCGGTCAATAACGAAATTAATGTTTTGATGACCTCGTTATCAACACATGTTCGAAGGAGGCTCCTCTTTGATCGAACCAGAAATTTTGTAATACAAGCATTTGTTTAAATAATGTTTATAATTATCTAAACATTTATTAAATAGACCCACAGTTAGTACCCTCTTTTTTTCCGAGCGGAAATCCCCCCGGGTAAGCCCCGCTGGCCAGCAGAGGTGGTTACATCGGATGCGAACCGACTAAAATCGCATGCCGTCTGGGGGTCTTCAGACGCCGGGGTGTAAGGTGGCATTAAGGCATTTCCCTCGCACCCCGACTGAGCCAGGGCTAGCCCCGGTTTCGAGATGGCTCGCTCGGGCTTGGGAACCACGGTGTCCCCATCTTCAGTCTAATCTTTCAGGTACTACTCTATTATTATTAATTAACTGCTCAGAGCACTCCTCTGTAAGTCTCACATCCTCCCTATCAATATCGAAAATAGCCTTAAAACATAATATTTCAATATATAAAATGGGTAGTGTATTAAGAAGACCACACATTTGATAAAATATCAGACATTGCTCCATAACATGTAAAAATAATTTATGAAACCGCAAATGAAAAAAAAACGAACACGAGTATTGACCAAAATGAGACCAAGATAAAGTCATTGTGAACACGTGTTCGACTTTTATAAGCAAACAAGTTTTTTTTTTGGAAATATTCAAAAGCACACCAAACCATAATCAAATGACTCAATAATAAAACTGTATGCATTCGAGAATCTCTCAAAGGACTGTAGGTATGTAGCACTAACGCAACTCACTACACATAGCTATCACTTTCCGTATCAGGTGCTCCGCATTAACTATCGAATTTGTAATTTTCGTTTCATGTCATCACAACAATAAGTAAACGCCACCCAGTAGGAAAGTAATTCATCTTTCTTTTAAATATCATTGACTGCAAGGTGTTTTTCTATCTAATATTTCCATCTAATTTTATAATAGTATAGATATAGATATATCATACTATTACTAGGAATTCAGTGCAGGGTGCGACTGAAATAAATTGAGCTGAGCGAGCAGGACTCTTACTTGAAAAATAAGGCATCTTACTACGGTCGCGCACATAGCTAAGGCCGCGCGCTCGTGAAACTGTTTTTCGATGATTATTCCTCAATGGTACATTTATTTGAACAGTTGACCCCTCTAAATACTCAGCGGTGTCTACACTATCACCATAATTGTGGTTCCGGAGGAGTACAGTCTCGACCAAACGGCCTAGCCTCGTATAAGAGCTTCGCTTCGCTCAGCTCAATAAAATTGTAAATCAGTTGTGTCTGTACGTTGGAGATATAAAAAAAAATACTTTGGTTATGTTAAATGAACGGTTCTATACACAAAATGTTTTTTTTGGAATTCTTGTCTGTTTAGTCACGATGGGCGCAAAAACTACCGAACGGATTTTGATGCATTTTTTTCTATTAGAAAAGTCTTAGCTACACTTAAAATCTACCGTATGTTTGATTGCAATTGGCAAATACAACCGGAGATATAACCAACCTCCGCGCGGGCAGAGCTGCGGCCATCAGCTAGTTTGAATAAATACATGTTTTTAAGGACCGCTGTTGGAGCATCCCTTTACAAGATTGGGAAGACTCACTCCCAGTTTCTCCTACATTTGTAAAACTCATGTCGACTTAAGGCTGTCTACACACCTAAGCCGCCGGTCCTCATATATATAAAGTACTCTGTGGCCGCCGGCCCGGAGGTGGCACCCGCCGGCTTGTGCTGCCAGGCCGGTATGATTAAACTGAAAATAAGCCCTGGGGCACAAGCCGCAATGCCTTTGGTGTGTAGACAGCCTAACAAACCAATGATGGATTTCACCAACGAAAGGAACTGCGATTAGAGCGAACTAAACTGCCTTAAGTAGTACCTCTCCTGTATGTATTTTTCAAGACCACCTGGTGAAGTTGACGGTAGAGCGTTCGACTGTTACTTCGGAGGTCGCGGTTCGATTCCTGCTCAGTGCAAACATTTATATGCATGAATGCGTTTTGCATTGGTTGGGGTGTTTAATATGCACCATATATTTCTCGCAAATAAACATTCTTATACCTATGTATTCACAAAAAGAAATCTAGGGATGTTTATATACGCATTCCGGAACCCATATTACAAGCTATGCTTGGTTGGTAAATAGATGTCGCTGTATTTTATAATTATTGTATGTTGACATCTCAAAGTCAGGAAGTGAATTAAAATAGAATGGAAAGACTATTTTTTGGCGCCATCCAAACATGTTGCGGTTGCGGTTTTGTATATTTAATTCGCGATATCCTTTGTAGTTCGTCCTGTCCCCTTATTAATACTTCTGTGGTCCTGTGTTATTTTAGTAGATCCTAGCATTGTAGTGGATGACTTAAATGTCATGTTTGTCTGCAACGGAAATACTCAAATAAAGTGATTCAGAATTAAAATTATGACATCCCACATCGCTTAAAATGTCAAGTTTAGAATACATTGAAGTGAAACTATTTTTAGCCGATTGTATCGCGATTTATTTGTTTATTTGGTGTTGGCTGCGAAAAAGTAACCGAATCGTCTGGATCGGTGTAAATAATAAACTGGGAACATTTAGAATACGTTGTAAATTAAAAGAATCTTTGATCATAGGTTTGTCATTAGTTGTCTGTGGTCAACTTGTGTGACGACCTCTGTGGCGTAGCGGTAGAGCATTCGACTGCTACGTCGGAAGTCGTGGGTTCGATTCCCGCTCAGTGTAAATATTTGTATGCCTGAATATGTATACTCGTATTTGCGTCTGGGTGTTTCTATGTATAATAAGCATGTATTTGTACATATTCTTTTTTAGGATGTAAATATTTTATTTTATATAATTTTGTTTCTAAAAATGACTAATGATCTTCTAGTTACTATATTTTGTGCTAATTAATATTAAATCTATATAATTAAACACTCAACTACTATTAACTAGATCTGACATTTAATAGAAACCTTGTATTAGGATGACAATACAATTTAATTGAAATGTGTCAAAATTCAATTACTAAATCGGACCTAAATAAACAAACAGGTCCAGCTAAATAAAACTGTTTATGAAACAAAACCGTCTTTCTGTTGACGGATTGATCTGATATTTGATACAAATCTTTAATTCTGATGGATGACAATACAATTTAATCCATTCCGTATCATTGTAAATCTAAGATGGCCGCCGCAACAGAATGGTGGCTTTTTTTTACGTGTGGAAGCCCCCTCGGGCTTCTCCCCATCGGTGCCGACGATGGGGTGGGCGTGTCAGAATCGAACCGACTAAAACCACACGGTGTTCTCCTCAAGTGTCTAAGTTATTTTTTCTCAACTACCTAAATATGAGTATCAATGGTAAGGGCTTCACAAGTAGAATAGAGTTCTATATGGAAAAAAAATAAAATCCAATATGGCCTACTAAACAAGGATTAAAAACTTGAAAATAAATAAGTAAACAGAATCCATTTAACTTAAAGTTAAAGTTTTTTATGGGTTAACTTGTTTAAATATACCTTTTCACATTGAACTATCGAAGCGACCCTATCTCTAACATTAAACAAACATTCGTGATCAAACAACGAATAACTTAACCTACTTCAAGTAATATTTGGCGACTATAAACATTTCAATTAGGCCAAATCATCGATCATTACTCACTCGCTACCTAACACTTGAATCCTAACTCCATCTAGCCGCATGTGAATGATGTTGATTTCCCATATAAAGGAGAAACCGACCTACTGCCTACAATCTTACAATTAAATTCAAAAACAATGTGAGAAGCAAAAGTATCCCGTATTTGAAAAGAAATAAGGTGCATCTGAAAAACTTGTGAGGCGAGATAAGTTTGCGTTTTTCACTGACCCCTGTCTTATGTAAGATACTGTTTACATTAAAATTAACAGCCCTCGTGAGCTGTCAACACGATTTAATACTTATAGAAAAGTAAATAAAAGTGCTTATTGTTCAGTAAGACAGGTGTTTGAGTTTATTGACCAAATTCACTGTAACAAAGGATGAACTCCTTTGTTACAGAGAATTTTAATCCATTACCCTTTTTTAATCTCTTTATTTTACAGGCTTTGTCGCTAAGCTATTATGTTGCACAATCCATTACATTCATCTACTTAATATTTTTTTTGTAAACGTGTGACGTCATCAAAATTATCATCATCATCGCAGCGTTAGTCCCGGGTGCATCCAAAGCTTACACTTTGGAGCCCAGGGTCCGCGCTCATACTGTTTCTCTGATTAGGCTTCTCTTGAGTAGCTTTTACGGGAGTGACTGCTGTTTACCAAAATCCCGAGAGGAATGCCTACGCCCGCAGTGCCTAATCCGTCAAAAAATGTTAATTAATTGTCTGTATACATTGGATATATTTAAAAAAGAACTTGGTTTTATGTTAAATGAACAATTCTGAACTTCAAAATAATTATAATATAATAAATAATTTTTGGAACAACTTCGTGATAGACGCAAAAACTACTAAACGGATTTTGATACTGTTTTTTATCAGCAAAAAAAAACATTAACATCAATT
Organism: Cybosia mesomella; assembly: GCA_946251805.1. NCBI lineage: Eukaryota > Metazoa > Arthropoda > Insecta > Lepidoptera > Erebidae > Cybosia > Cybosia mesomella. Next base: position 24,244,513 of record OX276402.1, on the reverse strand, counting down.
TACCTATTCTACCTATCGGCCAGACTTAAAAATTGACGTTTGTTTAATTACAATTGGTTGAGTAAAACCGGAGATATGACCAAAAACGCTGATCTACATTATATAATTTGAAAAAAAAATCAAGGTCGTTTCAAATCTAAGAACATTAATAAAAATAATGACTGCTGGTATAAAAGTAAATTAAAAAAGATAAGTAAACAAGTCTCGCAAACGCGTTCCACGCCGTTTCATTCATGAGTTTGTTCACCGAACAAGAAATAGATAGAATAGAGTCTCTACATTGATGCTGAGGCTAGTGTTTGCACTAATTGGTCATTACTTGAAGGATGGACATATCTTAATACATCCAGTAAAACATTCTACAACCTTAAAACCTCCGCATTAAAGTTTAAATTTGAAATAACGAGCAACTTCGCAGTGGCATTTGATTCAAATTTACTTTGTAGAATTAGTTTCAATTCGAAAAATTTCAACAAAAAAAAACAAACGTCGCAACTGAGAACACGCGTTTATTGGTAATTTATCATATTTTCTCGAGTTTTAATGATATATTTGATACGTACTGTTTTTTATTGAATTCTGTGGACTGGATTGGCGAAGGTAGTTATTTTTTCATTTTCTAAAGCTGCTAATAGACTTGAGCAGAACATCGAGCATTTGCCGTTTTTAAATTTGTCGAATTGAATAACGAACAGACTGACTCTATTCGTTGTTCAGGTCAACACATTTGCATAGAGCAAAACATCGCTAAGATTATTTTCATGAATATCGTAGCAAACGGTTTAGTAAGAGATGCAGGAGGTGTGGGCAAAGAGGGACGGTGGTAGAACAATGACAAAATTGCTCAACTCGGCAAAGAGCTCGCTGGAATGCTCGCTAGAACGCTCCTGTTCGTGAGCTTACATTTGCTAGAATGCTCATTGCCAGTGAATGCTTAAGTCTATCAGCACCTTCAGTTAACAGTTTTGAAATGAGTAAAGCCAATTGATATGGAGCTGAGCTGTCGTATTTCCATTCTTTTCGTATTTATGTTTTTGTTTTTTAATTGTTTATTCATAAAAATAGATACATATGTTCTTAAAAGTTATCTTCGCCAAACTGCTGCGGCAGTTTGTAGGCGTTGTATGTAGGACTCTAGGATGAGTGTTGTTGAAGTCTAATTCAATTATAGTCATTAAGGTGTGAATTATACAGAAAAGGCAAGAGACATAACGCATGGTAAGTCATAATTCCATCGCACTCTTGCAAAAACAGGCCCAGAGTAGCGGCGCGTCGTGTTTGGAAGCGTGCCTTTATTTAGGGGAGCGGACATGTTGACCCAATGCGGCCTGGGGTCTTTGGGATATCCTCTATAGGCACCCTAGATTTTATCTTGCCACATAGGCCAATGTAACGAAATACTGTGCGGTACCCATCTCATCGTTGGCTCTGGTGAGGTGAAACCCGAGGGGGTCTCTGCACGTGTAAAAGAGACAACGTTATACCATAGAGAGAACACGCTATAAAACCGAAGCAAGCCAATGTTCAAAAGTAAAAAGCAGTAATTATAAATGGACATAATAAGAACATATGAAATATTTAAAAAGACTCGATAAATAACCATATAATAATTGACATATTGGGCTATAGGTGCACTTGAAAAGGTCGCCTGAATACCTTGGTAAGTACCTACCTACTCGTTAACCACCTTTATTTCGATGAAAGATTTCCTTTTAATTACGAACTTATTAAGACATTTAATTGTCCTGTGGACTCTCAATAATTATGATATATAGGTACTCACTATCATTGAAGAAATGAAAAAGTGCCTCTCATTAATTATGTATTCCGTTAATTATGTTCTTCGGTCACCCAGTTTACACTAGTACAGACAATGTCGTTTGCCTATTAAGTATATATTTTTATTTAATGAATTAAATTTTGTTCCAAGAATCATGTAACAAATTGTACATCATAATTGTATAGGATAGAAAATAAAAAAATCGACTCGCGTATGAAGGGTTCCGTACCATGTCCATTATACAGCAAAACAGAAAAAAGTCACGGTTATTGAATGGGAGCCTGCCTTATAGCCATAGCGCCCTGTCTTCAGCTTGCCGCATCCAACATCTGCCCGCAGTCTTTCGCAGATCGTCATCCCACCTGGCCGGAGGGCGTCCTACACTACGTTTGCCGAGTCGCGGTCTTCACTTAAGAACACGTTTACCTCAGCGGTTGTCGGTTCTTCACAGCCTGTGCGTATCGTTAATCCTGTATCTATCGTTGTTAAGCTCAGCGTTAAACCATATAGTAGTAAGCCGCTATGAACGAACTAATTGTAACAATCAATCGCGCGAGACTTTCATCAATCAAGCTATAATTATTTAATTGGTACCAACTGCAGCTGCGAACGGTCTTGTCACCGACAGCGACATGAGAATTGGGACGGAAGTGTCTAAGCTTAAAGGTGGTAGATTTTATTTAACTGTTACAATGTTCGCATGTGCGCTGAATTAGAACCGCTTCCTAACTAAGTACTTACTGAACCTACAGAGTTTATTTTCCGACAAGCTGTGCCCGCGACTTCGCCCACGTGTACTAAGATCTGGGCTTAAAAATTATCCGCTGCAGGTACCCTTATTTCGGGGTGCGAGGGATATACTCTATGGGCAACCTTACACCCCGGAGTCTTAAGACTCGAGACGGCGTGCGGTTATAGTCGGTTCAAGTCCGACATACCCTTCGGTTACCCCCCCCCCCGCCGGCCAGCGGGGGGGTAACCGAAGGGATTTCCGCACGAAAAAAAATAAGAAAAAAAGGTACCCTTATTCTTTTCCAAATTTAAAATAGTCTTTGTTACGTCCCTGGGTTTATCCTTTCGAGGGCTTACCCGGGGTGCCCGGCAACGGACACTTTGGGAGGACACCGTGCGGTTTTAGTCGGTTCATGCCCGACATAACCACCCCCGCTGGCCGGCAGGGGGGTATCCGAAGTGATTTCCGCACGAAAAAAAAAAAATTGCCTACAACAAATACAGAACCCAAAAATGTAACTCAAATGCTTTATCTTTAGTGTAGCTAATAAAATATACTGCAGTAAAATAACTCAAATAGAAAATATTATTCACTTCGTCTACTAAATCGTTTACGGCTTGTAACCACGGAAAATTGGTTCATTATTTTCTTGTTTAAGTTTACTTTATACTGTAAGTATATAAGAACTTAAGAATTTAGAAACAAAAAAATCTACGACCGAGAACCAATGAAAACGACCAGATTAATTTATACTAATTATACTAGCTGTTGCCCGCTACTCCGTCCGTGAAAATTTAACAAACATCCATCCATCCTCCAACCAAACTTTCGGTTTCAAGTTCGCCAAGTAGGATTTTTTTTTCGTATGGTAACCGCCACGGTCTTCACCTTACTGGTGCCAACGATGAGGTAGATTTGTCGAACCGACTAAAACCACACTGTGTCCTTCCCAAGCGTTCATTGCCAGGCACCCCGGGTACGCTCTCGAAAGTAGGACTACCAAGCAGGATCATAACTTATTATCATAAACGTTTTAATTTCATAAGGGGTTATCGCACGATCTTCGTCGAGGCGGCATGTCTCCTAGCCGGGACCCCTCCATGGGACCTGGAAGCGAGAGCCCTTGCGCTGCTGTACCAGTGGCGCAAGGAGGCGCTGGAGCGGGGCCATAGGCCGGAGAAATTAGGGCTCAGCGGTCCCTGCTCCGCCAGTAACTGATGGAGACATGGAGGGTGCGACTTGAGCATTCAAGGTGGGGGGAATCCACCATTGCGGCGGTGAGACCGATTATGAAGGAGTGGTTGGAGAGGGACCATGGGGACCTCTCCTACCGGATGTGCTAGATATTTACCGGACACGGGTGTTTCGGTAAGTATCTATGGCGCATCCACCGGGAGACAACGCCGCAGTGCCAGCACTACGAGGATCCTGGCGAAGACACGACGCTCCACACGTTGGTGGAGTGCCCTGCGTGGGCGAGTCAACGTCCTGGATCTCGTTGCGGTCCTGGGCGTGGACGTTCTCTCGTTGGAGACCATGTTGAGGGCCGTGGTCTCCAACGGGAGCAAGTGGCACGCCGCCGCCTCTTTCTGCGAGCAGGTAATGCGCGCGTAAGAGACGGCGGGACGCCGCAGACTCATCTACGTCCGGGACTACCGACCTCCATGATCGGGGCCTGAGGACGGCAGTTGGCCGACTCGCTGTCCTTACAGAAGCAGGCCGTGGCGGAGGCGTGTCGAGTGTGCCCTACACACGCCTGCCAACTCACAGAAGTGGGATAAAAGGCGAGGCCGCGGAGGCGGCCAAAGTCCGCCGGCAACCCTGGGGTTATCCTTTCGAGGCCTTACCTGGGGGTACCCGGCAACGGACACTTGGGGAGGACACCGTGCGGTTTTAGTCGATACACGACATAACCACCCCCGCTGGCCGGCGGGGGGGTATCCGAAGAGATTTCCGCACGTAAAAAAAAAGGAAATACTATAGGCGTAGGTGGATCCAAGGCGCGACCATATTATCAAATCTGTGCTATAATGACACATCAACAAATCTGTGAACTGAAGGGTGGCGTCATCACTTCAGTGTTGCTAATTGACTTTGATATGCAATAAAATCGCGCAAGTTCACAAATAAATATTATTATTAGAAGTCCATTTTTAGGGTTTCATTGCCAAATGGCAAAAAACGGAACCCTTATAGATTCGTCATGACTGTCTGTCCGTCCGTTTGTCACAGCTACTTATTTCTGAAACTATAAGAACTATGCTGTTGAAACTTAGTAAGTAGATGTATTCTGTGAACCGCAAATCCCGCAAATTCGTGCGGAAATCCCTTCGGATACCCCCCCGCCGGCCAGCGGGGGCGGTTATGTCGGGCTTGCACCGACTAAAACCGCACGCCGTCTCGGGTCTTCAGACGCCGGGGTGTAAGGTTACCCATAGAGCATATCCCTCGCACCCCGGCTGACCCTGGGCCATCTCACCACTAACAGCATCGCTCATCCTGTCTCCTCTGAAAGCAGAGGAGTAAGGAGAGCGATGTGTTCCCGCCACGTTGGGTATATTGGCCGACGATCAATGCCAACCCTATGAAGGGGTGAAGGGGAAGCAATTGACCGCCGCCCAGGGTGTACCGGCCGCTCCGATTCCGTTCCCCCCGGACTGCAGCGGGATCGGAATCGGAGCGACACTCGAGGAGGTTACCCAACACACACCCCACTATGCACTCTACCTGACGTCTCATAACGTAGCGTGTAACTTAGATATTTTAAGACTAAATTAAACATTTTTATCATGATTCAAGTTTTTCTTAGCCAATTAAAGGCGCCTGTGCGTCGGGTGTCGCCAATTAACTGATCTTGCGTAGTTCAATTTGATCTAATTCTCATGGATATTGATATTGGCTGATTACTGTACAATATAGACTAACTATAGCCACTGGACAAAGCTAATAACTTATACGATTTATGACAATAACAAAGTAATTCAACTGAAAACACTTATGCGGGTTGCAGGTCGAAAACTAAGCTTACTTAATTTAGCATAGTCCGCGTCATACCTGACGCCTTTCATCCTTTTTTATGTAGGGCACGTCAATATGAATTCACCTCGCCTGATGGTAAGCTAAAGGGAAATTCTCCGGAATTAGGGGTCACCATTGGAGATACAAATAATGCGACAATGGTGGCCCTCAGCTTGACGAACTCATCAGATGCTTTTTCATGCCCCGCTTAAAGGTCCCGGCACTACAGTAGTGGAAGGACACACGTGTGCAGGTTAAGAATTCCGGGAAGACCGAGAGCTAAGCACGCATAGCTGACGCAGTTGTTCATACTTTTGTATACACTGCAAACTAAGCTATTTTTATATATGTGAGCAACCGAAAATATGCGAAGTTAAGTCAGTTGTGTATGTCAATACGCAGCTACACGAGCTAAGCTAAGCCTCATCCGCCTACGAATTTAACTTCACAATACAGACTGGGTTTTCGCTTAGTTCTTGATATGCTCGAGACATACATCTAACTAGCTATCCCCCGCGGCTTCGGTCGTGGCATACTTCGCCCCTGTGGCACCCATTTGTCCCAAACATATCCGTATTCTATAATTTAACGGGAATTAATGCGATCATGTATAGGTATATACATTCCGGGGTGTGTGTTGGGTAACCTCCTCGAGTGTCGCTCCGATTCTGATCCCGCTGCAGTCCGGGGGGAACGGAATCGGAGCGGCCGGTACACCCTGGGCGGCGGTCAATGGCTTCCCCTTCACCCCTTCATAGGGTTGGCATTGATCGTCGGCCAATACCCAACGTGGCGGAAACACATCGCTCTCCGTACTCCTCTGCTTTCAGAGGAGACAGGATGAGCGATGCTGTTAGTGGTGAGATGGCCCAGGGTCAGCCGGGGTGCGAGGGATATGCTCTATGGGTAACCTTACACCCCGGCGTCTGAAGACCCAAGATGGCGTGCGGTTTTAGTCGGTGCAAGCCCGACATAACCGCCCCCGCTGGCCGGCGGGGGGGTATCCGAAGGGATTTCCGCACGATAAAAAAAATTAAATAAATAAAGGTATATACATTCCATTGGATTGCCTGACGTTTCGACCAGGTTACATTGGCCGTGGTCACGGGCTGACTGGCGCAGTGGTGCACGTCCTCCGCCGTTGAGTCCGTGCTTCTGTCACCCGCACATTCTCGATATTTTTCATATTTACGTTTCGCCATGTACCGTCACACGACCTCTATGGCGTAGCGGTAGTGCGTTCGACTGCTAAGCCAAAGGTCGCGAGTTCGATTCCCGCTCAGTGCAAATTTGTATATTTGCATTGGTCTGGGTGTTTCTATGTATAATATGTATTTATTTACAAAAAAAAAAGTATTTAAGTATGTTTATCCGCATTCTAGAACCCATATGACAAGCTCTGCTTAGTTTGGGCCTAGATAGCGTTGTGTAATTTGTCCTAGAATATTTATTATTTATTACATACTACACTCACAGTGTCCCTATTCTCTAACCAAACTGACCGGTGTCTATCCGACTGCGCAGAAAAGCGAGGTAGCAAGTTTATTATCACTGGATTCCATATTGCAGATAATTATACATGATCCGATCTGAACATGATCCAGCTCTAGCTCCAGATGTTCAGGGTCACAGAGATCATAAGCTTTATTCTTGAGTGAGGTCATAACGGATTGTAAATGTCATGGGATGGTGATAGTTTAGTTTTCTCTACAGCCACGCCACACAGGTCGTGTGCCACCACCACACAACTAATAATAAGATTATTAGTAATTCTGTGTGTGCCACTATATTGCAACGAATTTCTGTTTAAATTCCAACTATATATCGCTCAACCCCTAACTGAGAGAACATTGTCATCACAATATATCATGGACGCGCAGCTGGGCAAACCTATAGATAGAAAAGATGTAACATGACCTTCGACCTTTGTTCACTTGATCATGCAGAACTAGCTGTTGCCGGCTGCTCCGTCCACGTGAAATGCTGATCTCGGTCCTGCAACCCAAAACTTTAAGTCATCTGCGAACATGGTAATATTAGAGTGTTGAAAACATGTCCAGACATCTATACTATTATAAAATTGTAAATAAGTTGTGTCTGTACATTGAAGATATTTAAGAAACATTACTTGGCATACCCCAAGTAATGTTTCTTAAATATCTTCCATTAAATGAACGATTAAGAAACAGAAACATTTTTTTTAATTATTTTCTGTTTGTTCGCTATGGATGTAAAAACTACTGAACGGATTTTGATGCGGTTTTTTTCTATTAGAAAGGTTTTGGGCAGTCCTAAAATCAGCTGCAATTGGTTAATTAGAATCGGAGGTATGACCAAAAAACGATAGCCAACCTCAGCGCGGGCGGAGCCACGGGTATCAGCTAGACGATGATAAAGTAGTTAAATAGGCCAGGTCCCAAACGTGAACCGTTTGCAAAAAGAGGGTTCTATGTTACTTCTGTGATGGGTGTATACCCATCACAGAAGTAACATAGAATTTCTAATACATAAGCCCATTATTAGTTACAAAGCAGTTACTAGCAATCCGCCCTGGCTTCGCTTCGGTTTATATGAGATTTTTTAAATACAAGCCACATTGTATATAGCCTATAGTTCATCGGGGATAATTGACCTTTAAAACGGTGAATTTTTCCAAGAAGTGCAGTGGTTCCAAAGATTACCCCAAACACTACGTAATTACACGCTACTGGTGATCTGAATGTCGCCACCATCTGGTTAAGTCACCCATTCAATTGGACTCCTAGGCCGTTCATTAAGTATCAAACAGTTGATGAACAACTGACCAAATGATAATATTTGAGCCCGTGGGGCTTATCTCTTTTATAGGTAGTTTGTGAGGCCGCCTGTCACCCCAGCAGAAGCAGGCCGGGACGGTGGGGCGACTAGCGCCCCTCCCCCAAACCGGGGCACGACGGGGACACCGTGGTTTCCAAAACCCGAGGGGGCCATCTCGAAACCGGAGATGGCCCAGGGTCAGTCGGGGTGCGAGGGATATGCTCTATGGGCAACCTTACACCCCGGCGTCTGAAGACCGGAGATGGCGTGCGGTTTTAGTCGGTTCAAGCCCGACATAACAACCCCCGCTGACCGGCGGGGGGGTATTCGAAGGGATTTCAGCACGAAAAACAAAACAAAAAAAAATTGTTTGTATATTTGTCACTACTGTTTATGCTTAAGAGTTACAGTAGTGGGAATGAGGATAAGGAGGAGTGGGATTAGTCCAAAAGAATAACCTTTAAAGAGATGGTTGAACGTCATGTAGTCATTTCGAGGTATGGATTATTTGTCGGGGTGCGAAGAATATGCTCTATGGGCAACCTTAAAAGGTGTGGATTATTTGGCTTTTATATCTTATTAGTGAGTGATGTCGACGGACCCCCATCGCAAGTAACCTCAGAGACCTCCGCCATCCCCTTCTAACCTAATCTATCCGTGTCAGAACGCACTGTTTTAGTAACTGCACTTCACTCCACTCCGCTCCACTAGTGGCCATTCCACTGTATTCTATTCTAGGAATTTGAATCACTTGGCTGAGTCTTGGTCAGCCATCTTCATCGGGCTAACTTTCAATACGCCAAGTCTTTAAACGTTGAGTGATTATTGTTCATTGAACTATCCGCCTAGGCATTTAAAATGCCTAGAAAGAACAACCTAGGCGTCATTCATTCGTTATTTGAACCAGTTGGCTGCGACATAAACACACTCCAAACACCAGAGCTCAAAGATAAAATTAATTTCGTAATAAAATGTACCTACCTATAAAAATTATGAAAATATTTTTCTTCTGTAGGTAGTTGCACTCAACGAACCATAGAGCTGAACCAATTATGAGAATGAATAAAAACTAAGTAACAAAGTAGCTAAGTATTCAAAAAAGAAGCTAAATACATTTTAAAAAGCAGCCAAGAGCGAGTCGGACTCGCCCTTGAAGGGTTCCGTAGCAGCAAGTAACATAATAATGTTTTTTTTTGATAATGCGATTTATGACGTATTAAATAAAAACTACTTACTAGATCTCGTTCAAACCAAATTTCGGTGGAAGTTTACATGGTAATGTACATCATATATTTTTTTTAGTTTTATCATTCTCTTATTTTAGAAGTTATAGGGGGGGGGGGGTTAGAAGTTACACATTTTACCACTTTGGAAGTGTCTCTCGCACAAACTATTTTCACCCGCCATACTCGGTTACTATTTCACTACGTTGCATCGTCTATCAATCCGCGTATTTTTTTTTAATTGCATGGTTCCCAAGAGTCGTTGCGAAATATTTTAAAGCCTTCCCAAAGAACTGGGCTTTCGAATGTAAAAAGACATGTTCAAATCGCACATGCACACGATCAAACAGGCAAACAAACTATTTAGCTTTTATTATCGGTAGGTGTAGATTCGGAGTGAGGGATCAGAGACGAGTAGACGCCCCCGCGGATCTGACGATCATCGCGGGTAAAGAATTTTAGAATATTAGTAACCGATATTATAGTTTTCCTCCTAACCCTTCCCCCCCCCCCCCCTGCTAAGCTAAATGGCTTGTGTGGGTTCACGTCGATAGTATAATGGTCAAGATTCGAACTCGAGACCTCTCGATTGTAAAGTCGACTGCTTAACCACTAGGCTACCGAATACGCTAAAAAAATGTATCTAAGTATGCTTATTCGGATTCTAGAACCCATATGACAAGCTCTGCGTAGTTTGGGACTAGATGGCGCTGTGTCATCCTCCGAGTCTTTTCCCAAATCAGTTGGGGTCCGTATTTCAGTCTAACTACGAAACGGCTGAACTTTATTATTTTCCGTAAAGCTACTGTCATCTGATCTCCGTCCATTGGTGACATCGAAGTTCTGTAGTTAGACCTGTTGTCGGACCCCTAAGGCCTGTCATAGATGTTCGTATGGTCATTGTAACTGACATCTTAACGTGCCTTTTGAGGCAAGAAGAGGTCTCATTGTGTTTGATTTGGTCACCCATCCTGAAACTGACCTGGCTAGTAGTATTTAATATTGCAATGTGTTAACCTACTGTGTCTAAGTCAAAAAAAAACTCTGATCTCCAAGCCCTAAATGAAAACTTGGGTTTTGGCTCCGAAGGCCTTGGTTGGTTGGGATTTGGGATATTTCACCCTTCGTCATACCAGGTAGACAATTATCTATACATTAATAAAAGAAGAATGAAGTATCTGCTTGTAATAAAATGTTTGTAATATTATAAGTAAACGCATATTAATTCAATACAAGGATATTTTTTTTAATTTTCGTCTGTCTGTCTTTCTGCTGGGACAGTTGGACCGATTTTGACGAGACTTCCACTGACAGATAAGTCAGATAACCAATTATATGAGTTGTAACTGAGGCTACTTCTATTTTAGAAATATAATCAGAGTTCGCGCAAAAATATTAAAAACCAGCGTCTACGCACACGAAGTCGCAAGCACAGTCAGCCTGACATAATATAGTCGGAGCTAGGAATTATCCGTCCAATAAACGCAGCGAGCTGTGTACAAACATTACATTAAAATTCAAATTAAATGACTGACTTGTCAATGCTTGCAACCCCATATAAAGTAACAAAATTACTCCGCTTTAGTATCTCACCTAGAAACGCAACTACGAACTACTTGCTCATATTTGTCTCTTTTATTTTCCGTACCAAACTCTTCAATCATCATCACACCACCAATACCGGTTGCATTCGGAGCTTGCACTTCAGAGCCCGAGATCCACTTTCCTACTCTTTCTCCTTATTTTACTTTCACGGGAGCGACTGCCGTCTAACCCTCTCGGCCTGGGAGTCGCAGCGCCGGGCCCTCACTGCAGTCATAGGGAGTGACCTCTCGCTGACGGCCATCGTCCGATCCATGGCCGCCAGCGAAAGGAACTTCACTGCGGTCGCATCCTTCTGCGAGGACGTCATCTCGCAGAAGGAAGGCGCGGAGCGGATCAGGGAGGGAGATCCCCTTTCTGATCCAAACCGACGCCGGCGAGCCGGACGGCGGAGGCGCGAGTACTTGCGCCTCATGCCGCCCTGAGCGTGGCTGCGGGTGTGAGGGACGGGGTAAGCCCTCCACCCGCTGATCTAGCCACCCGCGAAGGGGATGACGTCCATGTGTGCCTGGACGTCAACCAATTGAGAGTATGGAAGGTGTGGTGCCCGCGTTAATGGGCATGCGCTAGGGGGGGTCGCCATAGAAGTATTCCTGCATAGTTTCAGGCCCCCCCGATAAGGCGCAGAGTATGGCACACCGTGGGGTTTAGTGGGTATGCCCATCCGTTTTGCGGATGGGAGAGTCCCACACACGATCTCCGGCTACCACCCCGTGGCCGGCGGTGCCGTGCGTAACAGCATTCCCCACGTAAAAAAAAAAAAAAAAAAGGGGCTCATCTGTTAAATAAAACTGCGTTATACGGTTTACTCATTAAATTTCACCAGTGATAATCCGGTTACTTCACTACAATGGGTTTTTACGTTTTACAACTCAATGAACACCTAGTTTGGGGGTTAGAGTTTATCCTATCTGTGTAACCTTAACCAATATAGATGTAACCTAGTCTTAAGTCTTAGGCAATGTCATAAGGTTCTTGTATCAATAAAGATTATTATTATTATTATTATTATTAATTGATCTCGGTTTCTGAAATGCTAGAGCGCATTTGTGCAATGTGACAACTCAATTTTACTGGTGAAAAAGTCCGGTTATGATCAGCTGGCTTCGATTTTGTAGAGCGCTCTTTATCGTTAATCAGACTGACAGTTGGATGCCTTTAAAAAGGAGTTAATACCGTTTGTGTTTATTCAATATGAAACTAAAACTTGTGTTTTAACTGCTCTATAATGATATCAAACTGTACACATGCGTTATGCGATAGAGAGAACGCTCTACAAAACCGAAACAAGCCGATCTCTCACTCTTTTTCCCACGTACCAATTCAAAAACCGGGTAGGTAATCCGTGTCCAGTATGATAGTTTTCGTAGGCAGAGACAAAAATTAAGGTAAAAAATCTCGGCCAAGGGCGATTAGGTCTCGTGATTCATGCGTTCTGTTCACTACATGTAGTTTGTCATAGCTAGCTGAGTCATACATACATAGGTGACAAGAAGAATAAACTAAAATTATTTAATCATTAACTGACATTTGTGACATGTCTTAGTCAAACTAAGAACCTTTTGAACTAACAGTAGATCCTCTAAAAATTTTTCTCCATGAACGAAATAAAACCATAGCGGCAGACTCATCTACGCCCGGGACTACCGACCTCCATGATCGGGGCCTGAGGACGGCAGTTGGCCGACTACAGAAGCAGGCCGTGGCGGAGGCGTGTCGTGTGTCCTACACATGCCTGCCAACTCACCGACGCGGGATTGAACCCGACCCCACCAGGCGAGGCCGCGATGGCGGCCAAAGTCCGCCGTCAACCCTGGGGTTATCATTTCGAAGGCTTACCCGGGGTGCCCGGCAATGGACACTTGGGCAGGACACCGTGCGGTTTTAGCCGATGCACGACATAACTAGCGGGGTGGTATCCGTAGGGATTTCCGCACGTAAAAAAAAACCAAAAAAGCCTACCTTCCTATTTATGCTTTCTATTCATCTAACCTCCCCACTAAGTACCCAAATATTTTTTCCTGATACCTAATTAAGTTCTTTTTGTTAACTAACCATTACTAGCACTTGTGTTCTCCCTTTACAGACAGCAGCAACGACAAGTTGTTCAAATTATCATTGTCTCATAAATACCTAGAGACCTCTATACACGTTTCAATTTATTTCCAACCTTGATGTTGGCCGAATCATCGGTATCTATATAACCGAAGCAAGAAGCCACCGTAATAAGAAGAATAAGAAGAACCAACACCTATGTCCTCATCATGTCAGCAGCTATCCCGGTTGCATCCAAATAGAGAGTTCGAGGTCCGAGGTCTGATGTGGCTTATCTTGCAACAATCTTGTGGTTTGTGATAGCCAACTCTACAAGATCAGTAACTCCTTCCAGGGTAACTGTATACGCTTCTGCAACACGCTCCCTGGTAAAATGAAGCATTTACCTATTCATAAATTTAACACTTAACTAAAGGCTTTGACAAAAAGGCTATTCTAAAATCAAGAATATTTAGACCACAAACAAGTTTGGATATGAACTGTGACTCTCTCACTATGCTACTCAAATAAAATATTGTAGTGAGATTAAGTAAATATGTTTGTTAATAGACCAAAAAGTCTTCTCACTCAAAATACTAATGTTTATGGAAGCTAGGAGAGCCTGCATCAGAGTCTCGTCTGTTAATCAGGAGGTGTACAGGCTCGCGGGTGAGGTTGTGCTCTATACACTCCTGAACATTGGTTCAGGTATTGACCTACTTATATCATTCTATTGATTTCTCAGACTTTCAGGTTACTGTATCAAGGCTGATAGCTGGTTTCGTAAGGCATCGGTTCTGCCAATTATGTATAGAAAAATACCAACAGTAAGCTTAGGAAAATTCCATAAATGTTATGTAAATACTGTAGGTATAGGCAAGACGGGGACACCGTGGTTCCCAAACCCGAGGGGGCCATCTCGAAACCGGAGATAGCCCAGGGTCAGTCAGGGTGCTAGGGATATGCTCTATGGGCAACCTTACACCCCGGCGTTTTAAGACCCGAGACGGCGTGCGGTTTTAGTCGGTTCAAGCCCGATATAACCGAAACCGACGTATCCGAAGGGCTCTATCGAGAAGCTTTAGTATAAACATTTATAGGCTGGACACGTTGCCGCTAGTCTAGATTTTATACACTGATACTTAGGTAAGTATCAATTAGTAGGTACGAAAAAAAAAAAAAAAAGGTACACTTTCGCTAATATTATCAGGTGATAATATTATCGAAAGTGTACGTTTATTTGAGTATATTATGTTATTTTAATTACCCCACATTTCAGTTGCTTTTTAGCAATCGTGGACAATATGGACATGGTAGAAAAATAATAATTAAAAAAATAAATTACCCTGGTCTACAGTTGTTTTGTTGCCCTAGATATAAGATTTTGGATATTATATTTATGCTCATGCTCAATTCATGAAACTAAAAAAACGAGAGCAAATCTTACAAAATTATTGATTTTGTAAGATTTGCTCTCGTTTTTTTTCTAAATCTAACGGGTCAATCCCACCCTTTCCTCACAAATGTAAAAAAAAAAACAAAGCACATTCAGTACTTTCATGAACATATTCGTAATACATATGCGCACTTGAAAACGCCTTTTGTAGATCTGTGCTACTAGCCGATCGGATATTTTACCACAATCAAACGAACCTTGTATCGTACTTACTATGTTCTATGAATTCAGTATGTTTTATACACATTTTCCTTTTTTTAGTATTCCATTAAAAACATATAGGTAGTTGCTAGAATGTTTTATTTGAAAATAGGTATTACAAAAGATCCTAACAATAAAAAAAAACCATCAGTGCGCTAAGTCTCGCCAAATTAAGATAAGTATTTAATGAATTTCTGATCAGAAATTCATTTTTCTTACTTTTGATCTCGTTTTTCTTCAAGTTTTTAACCGTGCACGATTAAATCAGTTAAACTCACTTGTGCTAACTGTGGTAAGGAGTTCTTCGAATAAATTTGAATGTATATCTGTCTCAACGTCAAAGGCATGGAACAGATATGTAATGGTAAACGCTGCGCTCTATACTTCAATATTGTCCTAAATTACTCGCACCTAATGTTTATTGAGAACGCTGGTTTGAATAGAAGTGCTTATATAAACTTAAGATATAAGTTATAATGGATATATAGCCATGTCATTACATAGATAGTACCTAATTTGTTAGAAATCTGGCCCTCTACGTTGTAAATAGGGATGGGCCCGCGGTACAATAGCTCGTTTCGTTTCGGTTATAGTTTCTCATTGAAAATTCAGACTCGGGGACTTAAAAGTACTAACGAGAGGAAGGACATCGTAGCTGTCGCTTGTGTAATTCACAAATTAGGGGGATTAGATTTAGGGGGGATTGTGATCCCTAATACGTCGGGCACTCAATGCCTATGTTGGTGGCCAAGGCCGGTTGGGGTCTCTGGGATATCATATCTGGATATCACACAGGACGTTGTGATGAAACACCGTGCAGTTTACGAACCACCCACCTCATCGTTGATTCCGGTGAGCCCGAAAGGATTTCCGCACGCAAAAAAGGCGTATTCTCTGTTAAATAATTACTTATCACGTCATTTATTTGGTGATTTGTCATAATATGAGATAGTTTAGCAACACTAGCTTCTATTCTAACGAGGTTAGGGACCTATAGATTTTACCTTCCATGTGTGTGACGTTATATCACTTGATGAAAAAGATATAAACTCTTAGTATAAAGAACAGTCGATGATCGTTAACTGGTAGTTATAGTGGTTCATTCTATTCTATTTTAAATTATTTATTGAAATCCCTTCGGATACCCTCCCCGCCGCGCCGGCCAGCGGGGGCGGTTATGTCGGGCTTGTAAGGTTACCCATAGAGCATATCCCTCGCACTCCGACTGACCCTGGGCCATTCGCAGTATCCCCTCTGATAACAGCAGAGGGGTACCTGGAGCGGCCCCCACCCGCGCGGGCCTTGCAGGCCCGCCATACCCCGACCCCCTCGTGCAATGGGGTCAGCTGGCCCTGAAAAGGGCCGGTTGGTCAGACTCTTGGCCGTTGACGTTGACGCCAGCTACTCCAGAGGAGCAATCAATGATGCGTCATCGCCCACTTTGCACAGGGTGCTCCAAACTTACATTTGATCCAACCAGTCGCACCCCTGATCGAAATGTACCTACTTTCTAATAGGAACTCACAGTGCGTGTATGAGGCCCCACCAATATCTTCCGGACCCAAGACAACCTCACAAGCTGACTAACGAATGAGGTTCTCTCGTTGTCTCTCTCGGGAAAGTCAGACGACAGTCGTTTCCGTGAAGAGTAGAGCGGACCCTGGACTTCAGCTAAGGATGCAACCGGGATTAATGCTGTAATGATGATGATCACAGACAATGAGACTACTTCCCCAAAAAACACGATAAAAAAGTTATTTTCAATGTCGCCCGCCTACTCACCGTAATTCTGTTCGTTCTATTCATCACCAAGCTTAGTTACTGTTTGAAATTTCAATGTAGTATTATTCACATTTATTTAAAGCATAACATTTAAATTGTATATTTATTCAAACAATATAGTTAATAAACAGTAGGGCTGCACGTAATCGCTTGAAATACGACGGCAAGTCATTCATTTCTCTCGAACTGGTAATCCTGACCTCTGAGGTATGAATCACGCGACCTGATACCACCGAGCCTCCTGCGACTGCAAACAATATGAACATTAGCTAACTTTTGGATATTTTTCAGTTCTAAGAGTCAAGCTTTTTTGACAAGACAGTGGTGACACTGTCAGTTAGAGGTGAATAAAGGTCTGAAAATTGATTATTGTCTGTATTGTTTTTTTTTACCATCTATTATGAGAAAAAAAACAGACTTTTGACCTAGGCGTAACACTCTACAAAACCGAATGTAGCCTATCTTGACCAGACTCTCTCTCTCCTTCCCGACATGTCAAATCAAAAACTGTAGAAGTACCTACTGTACTTACTTATGTATGTTTATGTCACAAACGATATTGATATTCTTTTCGATTTTCTACTCAATAATTCAGACCTCAAATACTTAGTCTCCCATAGGTATTTTGAGGCCAGACTTCAGTATCACTTTCTTCAAATACATACATACATCAATTCTCACGCCTTTCTCCCTTCAAGGTAGACAGAGGCAACAGATGGCTGTCCTTACACACTTCACGAGCTTCTTCTATTGGCAGTTTCGAGTGCTTTTGACCTCCCCATTTTTCGATACATCATTAATTTGATCAGTGTATGTTTGCGAGGTTGACCCCGGCCTGCCTGCCCACTTGCCTTACATACTTAGTGCGTCAATTTCTGCAAATAATAATATCTACATAATTCATATTGAGTCGATATTTTCCTGCGTCCCAAGTCGCTACTCTCAGTGGTAGAACAATACCTACCACCACCGGCGCCAGACAGTTACACCATGCACAGATTTCATCTCCACTTTATTTTGGCGGCAACAATACGTGACTCCACCATATTCGGATG
Source organism: Cybosia mesomella (assembly GCA_946251805.1). NCBI lineage: Eukaryota > Metazoa > Arthropoda > Insecta > Lepidoptera > Erebidae > Cybosia > Cybosia mesomella. Next base: position 24,226,833 of record OX276402.1, on the reverse strand, counting down.
CTTTTATACTTTTTCAGCTTGTCTCTTTGCTTAAAAAAAGTTAGTATCTCAATATGGTAGCAGTAAAATGTCTATTGTTGTTATAACATGTTAAAATTGAGATAAAATCACTACTTGTATAGTAATTTTTCCTTAACCATAGGTCATTGTGTTTTGGTCAACGATGTTATGTCACCTTAGCGGACCTCCAACTTAGTTATTTCGCTCCTATTTTTAACCCCCTACGAATAACGAGGGGTTATGAGATCGACCTGTTTATTTGTATATTCATAGCCACCAAACGGATGGACCGATTTCATGCAGTTTTTTGTTGAAAGCTGACTTGATGCGTCTGAGGATCATCAGCTCTTTTGATAATAAAAAAGAATGGCTTAGAGATTTTACTAAAAAAGTTGTTGAGATACTTTACATTTTACAAACTGTTGGATGTGGTTTCTTACGAATTATTTATTATAAATGCATATTGCAATGTCTGAAATACGGCAACAAGGCCGGTCAAGATAAAAAAGAACGGACAATCAGAGGCATTCTGACGTGATTATAATTATAATGTCTGTCTTCATGACATATAAGACAATACACTAACAAGGTACAATTTAATACCCAAAGTTAATTTACCGATCATAATTATTTAGTTTACCGACCATACGCCTTGGTTTATTACCTACCAAGGACATTGGCGGAAATCTGAGTGAAAAGTCTGGGATCGCCATTAATAAAAAAAAACATATCCTTGCTTTTGATTGCGCACCTCAGGAAGAAAAGTGAGAGTCCGGCTAAGATCGCCTTGCTTCGGTTTTGTACAGCGTTCATGGACGGATGGGTGTATTTGGATTCCACCAAGTTCTTCTGGACCCTAGCGAATCTCACCTGCATACTGGTACTCTGCCGGTTCATAGACGAGACACTGGCAAAGTTTTTCCTCTCGGGGTTGTGAGATCAGGCAGCAGACGTCCCCGTAAAAGCCGTATACACCAAATCAAAAGTAGGAGAGTTTTTTTTTCAAACACTACTAGCTGACGTGACAAATTTCGTTCTGCCTTAGAATCAAGTTATGTTGGTTACCTTATCAACTGAAAAACCCATCATAAAGCGAAAGAAAATTAATTGGTCACGCCTGCAATCAAACTTGTTTCAGTCTTTTTAGGGCAGTCGAGTTTTTTTATTTTTTTATTAATAATTTTATTAAGTATCCTAATTGCTAGTATAGGCAAAATATCCCGAAGGGGCCATCTCAAAGCTGTAGATCGCCCAGGGTCAGCTGGGGAGCGAGGGAATTGCCTTTTTTGGCCACTTAGAGACCCAAGACGGTGTTCAGTTTTGGTCGGTTCGAGTCCGACATAACTACCCCACTCGGCCGGCGGTGTGGTAACCGTGGGGATTGTAGCAAAAAAAACACAAAAAGGCATAGTATAGGCAGAGACAAAGATCATGAAAATCGATCCACCCGTTTTCGAGTTCATCGCATTATGCACTAAGTTATGGAAACAAGTTATCAACGTTGAAAAATGACTTCTCTACCCATGCACTTAACTTACAACATAAGCGAACCAAAAGATTTCTTTTTAAAAATATGATTTTTATCGACGAAGATTTTTATGGCAACCGATTAAAAAGGTTGCAGTACAGTAAATTGAATTTTGGCATTATTTGTTTTAGAGATAAGCAGGAAGCCGTTCCCATTCTACTCTGCGAATAAGAAAAGAGAGATCTTATACCGACGCAATGTAGGTAGGCACCTTTTATTTATTTTTTTAGTGCGGAAATCCCTTCGAATACCCCCCGCCGGCCAGCGGGGGCGGTTATGTCGGGCTTGAACCGACTAAAACCGCACGCCGTCTCGGGTCTACAGACGCCGGGGTATAAGGTTGCCCAAGAGCATATCCCTCGCACCCCGACTGACCCTTGGCCCCCTCGGGTTTGGGAACCACGGTGTCCCCGTCTTGACCCGGTTTGGGGGAGGGGCGCTAGTCGCCCCACCGTACCGGCCTGCTTCTGCTGGGGTGACAGGCGGCCTCACCTGCCACCCCCAGGCCTGCGCTCATGGAGGACGGAGGTCGTTAAGCGTGTAGGTAGGTACGTATCCTTCAGATTTTAGTGATATTATTCACATAGTGCCACGACTTCGTCCGCGTGGATTTCGATTTTTTGGGTTTTAGTTCCTTTACACGGAACACTATTTTTTTTCCAAAATAAAATTTGTCTATGTTACGTATTATAATATTACCTATCTGCCAGTGAAAATCTGATTTTATTCACAATCTGGTGGGTTTTAATTTTTTTGCGCGGATCCCTAATTATTTTCTAAAATTAAAGTAGCCTATGTTACGCCTTGTAACATATTGGGCCTATCTGCCAGTGAAAGTAAACCCCAGAGATTACCTCTTTCAAACAGACAGAAAGACAGACAGACAGACATACAGACAAAAAAAAATTATTTTTGTTATAAGTATCGTGTATACTACATTCATGTGCAATCATTAAAAATTTGTTATTTTAATATTACAAACAGACACTTCAATTTTATTTATTCGTATTGATTACCGAAGATCACGCGAAGTGCGAAGAGTATGTAAGAGGAGAGAAGCTTCACTGCCATTTAGGGTAGGTCACATCTATACACGTAGATAAAATGAAGTGTCTGTTTGTAATATCAAAATAACGGCTTATTAGGGTTCCGTAGCCAAACGGCAAAAAACGGAACCCTTATAGATTCGTCATGTCTGTCTGTCCGTCCGTATGTCACAGCCACTTTTTTCCGAAACTATAAATACTATGCTGTTGAAACTTGGTAAGTATATGTATTATGTGACCCGCATTAAGATTTTCACACAAAGATTGAAAAAAAAACAAGAAACTGGAACTACTTAGAACTGAAAATTTAAAAAAAAATTCATCAAATTGTATCTATGGACAGGTCTTTAAAAATTATATTGAGGTTTCTAATATCATTTTTTTCTAATATTCTAATATGAATAGTTTGCGCGAGAGACACTTCCAAATTGGTAACATTTGTGTCCTCCCCCCCCCCCACCCCGCTGTAACTTCTATAATAATGTCTTTATTTAATTCACAATGATGTCAAAAGTAAAAAATCATTTATTCTGTATAGACCTTAACACGGCCCTTACAAAACGTCAAAATTTTTTTTTACGAATGTTTGGCAAATGGACCACCGGTTCGAAACGCGGCCCTGTCCTGAGAAGACTCGGCAAGAAACTCAGTAAATGTACATTACCATGTAAACTTCCACCGAAAATTGGTTCGAACGAGATCTAGTTAGTGGTTTTTTTTAATACGTCATAAATCGTAAACCGCAATTTATCTTTCATTCAATCAACTCAAATATAAAAATTTTACTTGCTGCTACGGAACCCTTCATGGGCGAGTTCGACTCGCATTTGGCCGGTTTTTGTTGATTACTTATGAATGCATACAAGGTAGGTAGGTAGGTACACAAAACAAGATAAGTTTTTTTTTTTTATCTGTCTATCTTTCTGTCTGTGTTCCGGGTAATCTCCGGAGTGACTACGTTACGCCACGTAACATGTTATGTTAACACATTACATTATTAAGACGGATTTTACTGCAGACAGCTGATGTACCTACTTTCATTTCAGAAAAAGTATTGGGGTTCTAAGCCCACGCGGACGAAGTCACGGGCTCACGGGCACAGCTAAGGTATAATATTAGTAGGGTGTCTGAATCACCTTTTATATAAGAGAAAATTGCTAGTTTAGTATAATTTCAATCAAATTATACACCTTCCCATTTTTAGAGTCCCGTAGGTACCCAAATGGTAAAACGGGACCCTATTACTAATGCTTCGCTGTCCGTCCGCGTCCGTCTTTCACCAGGCTGAATCTCATGAACCGTAATAGCTAGACAGTTAAAGTTTTCACACATGATATATTTCTGTGGCCGCTATAACAACAAATACTAAGTAGAAACAAATAAAATAAATGTTTAAAAGGAGCTTCTATACAAGAAACGTGTTTTTTTTGCCGTTTTTAGCTCGATATTACTAACAGCAATACCTAGGCTGTAACTCATGAACCCTGATAGCTAGACAGTTGACATTTTCACAGATATTTATTATATGAATATTTCTGTTGCCGCTATAACAACAAATATAAAAAAAATTGATTAAAATAAATATTGAAAGAGGCGCCCATACAATAATATTGATCGATGTTGATAACGACAAGAGGTAAATAATGGTACGGAACCTTTCGTGCGCGCAGTCGACTTGCACTTGGTCAGTTTTTGTTAGATACTGATAAATTTAGCCACTTCTAAAATTTAAAAGTCTCCAAACAAATCCCATATTTCAGTAGTTAATAGCCACTGAATTTATTTTTCGTGCGCTTTAATCCCAACAGATAAAAGTTATTTCAAGACAACCTTGAAAATTAATAACCAACACATTAATAAAAAAAATTAACGCCACTCATTTTATTGACCCGCAACTGCAGGTCAACAAAATTGCCGAAGTAGGTAGGCCAATAGGTCAAGTAGGTAACTTCAGATAAGAAATAAAATGCAACAGTTGAACTTTGTTAAAATTAATTACGATACGCCGTGACACAGACAATTTACGCCTAAAGCTCTTAACATCATACATGCTTCCATTTTAGGCATCCAAGACGACCGGTTGTCCCTTATACGGCGTGTTTTTTGGCTTTCGAAAACATTTGCAAGATATCGCGGACCCACATCGCACAAAGTTAATGAAGTACGTTGGTACCTACTTTACATACCAACACCAAACTATAGCCAAATTTTAAATAGTAGGTAGATTATTAACCAAGGGGATAAAGCAGTGTCTTCTGTCGCGGGTAACGATTTAAATCGCGAGCGTAACGAAGGACTCGAGGTTTACTCCCGAGCGTAGCGAGGGTGTTAAAAACTTAAATCACGAGCGATGCGAGGGATTTAAGACGAGTCCTGAGTGTAGCGAGGGATATAAGTTCACCCAAGACTAAGACAGCTTTATTACCGAGGAAAATACTCTACTTTTCGTACCATTTGCGAAAAAATTAACACAATACTAAATATGAGATAAGCATTTATTAAAAATAATGACAATTAAAAGTAAAAGTTAACATTCGAAACATTGGTCCAATTATTGATAGAGAGAGTTACATTTTTGTTTGGTACATTTATTGTTGATGAGTTGATTTAATAATCATAACAGCATAATAAATGCGTATTCCTTTTTCAAAACAATATTTATTATCAAACTTTTTCTATTTTATCACATAAAATACTGGCAGGTCACAAATAAAGAATTAAAACTTCTAATTTAAATTTCGCGCTCGAAAACAAATCAATCAATGTTTTTTTTAAACTGTTGGTTTATTAATTAAAATATGAATCGCGTGCGTAATTTTTTTAAAGGCAGCATTCCATTTGCAAACAGCCTTTGCCAGCGAACGCCGCATATGATTCGAAGCGTGCAAATGGTCAAATGTATGTATAATGCTTTATTAAGCGTAGCGAGCCGAAGGCGAGCGAAGCGTCTTTGGTTTCAAGTTGCATTTCAAATAAATGATACTCCTCCGAGACCGTTTGACCGATCTCGACCAAATTTGCCACGGTGATCAAGTAGACATTACTGAGTGTCGAATGTCCAGATCGGTCTTACGATCGAGGAATAATCACTGAAAAACCAAATCAATGGAAAAAGTCGACCGGTCACGTTGGCCTATTGTTGGATAGGCAAATCTCGCTACGCTTAAGTTTGGGTTGATTGCGAAGCTGGTAACCGTCCTAGTATACAAACTCCATGGTGTAAACACAGATGTAGTTACACAGTATAAATTTCAGTAAGTAAGTATTCCAAATTTAAATCACATTCTCCCCCTAGAGGTGAATGAAATTCAGTACAATTTTCTTTCCCAGTTTTTAACAGATTAAAAATGACTATTGTTATGTTCGCTTTTTGTAGCATAGAGCAAATGGTACGAAAAGAATATTGCTGTGATATTGTCCGAAACAAACGACTCGGCAAACGTAGTGTAGGACGCCCTCCGGCCAGGTGGGATGACGATCTACGAAAGACTTCGGGCAGATGCTGGATGCGGCAAGCTGAAGACAGGGCGCTATGGCGCTCATTAGGGGAGACCTATGTCCAGCAGTGGACTAGAATATGTTGATGATGATGATTGTCCGAAGTTTAGGCGAACATCACATGGGACTATAGAGATTAAAAAACATCCTAATTTTAAAAGAGAAAATGAATGAAATGTCCCAGTACCTTCGAATCCAGTTATTCACTTATTTTAACACAAGAAAAAGCACAAAATACAACAAGACTTCACGATACTGTGAGCTCATTCTACGTAAACATTGACACTTACAATTCAACATAGTTCGGTTACTTTGAGATACTCCCACTTCAAACTATGAGCCTTCTTTGGTCTCCCCGCGACTATGGCTGCTGAAAAGCAACCGAAACGTCGGGATCGGAGTAAATAACACCAAACAAATCGTGATTGAATCTGTTAAAAATAGTTTTATTTCAAAAAATATTGATGTTACTTTGGTTGCTTTCGAGATTAGTAAAACAACTAGCTGATGCTCGAGGCTCCGCCCGCGCGGAGGTCGGTTATCGTTTTTCGGTCATATCTCCGCTTCTATCAAACATACGGCAGATTTTAAGTCTAACCAAGAAGAGAACTTTTTGCGTCCATCGTGAACAATGAGATAAACAGACAAGAGTTCCAAAATTAATATTTTTGTGTTCAGCATCGTTCATTTAACACAACCCAAGCCTTTTTTTTAAATATCTCCATTGTACACAACTAATTCTCAATTTTATAATAGTATACATAGAGGAGGTAAATAATTTTTATTATTATTATTATTGCAATTGGGGACACCGGAAGCCGGACGGACGATCCACCCACGATGCTTGTGGGCCACTTCATCCATTTCCCCTGCCCTCCCGTTGGGGAGAGCGTGGTTATTCCAGCATTCACGGCGCCCCTACAAACCTTTTTGTGTCCTTGCAGAATCTTATGATCAGTTCCACCCTCAGATCCTTCAACTCCTCCATGTCCAGTGTGTCTGATCCCAGAAGTTCCCATCTTATTAGTGGGTACATGGGACATTCGGCCAGCAGGTGGAAACTGGTTTCTTCTGTCTCCATGCACTCCGGACACTTGGGGTCATCCTTCACTCCGATCACTGTCAGGTGTCTGTTCAGTCTGCAGTGTCCTGTTATTACTTCGATGACGAGCCTCATGTTCCCTCTTGAGAGTTTGGTCAGTTGGCTTGTCTTTTTCTTATCAATGCCCTTGATAAAGATCTTCGACTGTCTCATGCCTGTCGATGATCTCCATCGTCGGTTAGTCTCTGCTATAATACTGCAACTAATTACTCCCTTGGTGATTTTGTGCGATATTGGGAGCCAGGGCTCCGGCCCCACCAAGGTTTTATCGGCGCCGTCTCTGGCAAGTTTGTCAGCTGTCTCGTTGCCCATGTTGCCCTCATGTCCGGGCACCCAGGCAACAGTTGAGTCGACTTTTCTGGCCAGTTTATCTAGTGACTCTTTACATTCCTTTACGATTGCTGAGGTCGTTTCCGCTTTTCTGAGTGCATTCAGTGCCGCCTGGCTGTCGCTGTAGATGGTCACCCTGTTGATGTTGTTCAGGTGTTCGACCAGCTCAGCACATTCCTTTATGGCATATACTTCTGCTTGAAAGACACTTGCGTATCTGCCTAAGGATATTGATCTATTTATCTCTGATCCGTCTTCGCACTTAATGTGTATTCCAGATCCTGATAGCTTTGTTGTTTCCTTTCTTGAGCCGTCTGTGTAGCAAACCGTGCCACCGGCATCTGTCCTCCAGTTGTCTCTATGTGTACTCTGTACTTCTTGTCGAAGATTCTCTCTTTCCTGATCAAGTCATTGTTAGAGAGGATCATCGACAGCCTCTCTTCGTAGTTCTTGCTGATGCTGGCATGGCCTTTGTCCATAATGGTTCCGGTCCATTGGCCAGTGCTTCTAAGTTTGAACCATTGTTCGGTTGCTTTTCTTTTTATTTCTAAGTCCAAGGGGTTAAGCCCCAATATGATTTCGAGCGCGGCTGTGGGAGTTGTCCTCATCGCGCCCGGGGTCATTAGAGCTGCTAACCTTTGTACTTTGTCTAGTTCGGCTTTATTTCTCCCAATGGCAGTTTTATGCCACCATACAAGGGCACCATGTAGGATTCTTGGCAGGATAATTGCTTTGTAGATCCAAAGCACTATCGCTGGTTTCATCCCCCACGTTCTTCCTATTGCGCTTTTGCACTGCATCATAGCCATTTTGGCTTTTAGGCATGTGTTGCTGATGTGAGTCTTGAAGGTGAGCTTGCTATCCAGTGTTACTCCTAGATATTTTACTTCCTTGACAGTTTCCAAGGCTTGGTTATCCAGGCGCACTGGCGCAGTTCTTCCTATTTTTCTTTTATTGGTGAACAAGACTATCTTGGTTTTGTCAGGGTTGAGGTTTAGACCTTTGCTCCTGCACCATACTAGTGTTTCTTTTATGCCTCTGTTCATGATGTCGCACATGACGCTGAGAACTTTGCCTGTGATCAGGAGCACTCCATCGTCCGAGTACACTTGTGTGTATATGTGCATCCTGTTAATCTTGTTTACTAGTTCGTCTATTAACAGGCACCACAGCAGTGGCGATAGACATCCTCCTTGTGGGAAGCCTCTTCTCGCTATCACCGTGTGTGTTGTTCCTGCAATCTCTGCTTTTATCAGTCGGTGTCTTAGCATAGCTTTCACCCGTTCTGATATGTCTTTGTCGATTCCTTCTCGATCTAATGCGGCCTCTATCGAATCGGGGGTAGCTCTGTCAAAAGCGCCCTCTACATCAAAGAAGCAGCCCAGTGCATATTCTGTGTTGTCTATTGATCTCTGCACTCTTGTCACCAGATTATGGAGGGCCGTTTCGGTGGACTTGCCCTCCATATATGCATGTTGATTTTGGTGGAGTGGAGATCCATTCTTGCTTATTTGTTCTCTTATTAATCTGTCCAGGATTTTCTCTAATGTCTTGAGAAGGAATGAGGAGAGGCTGATGCACCTGAAGGATTTGGCCTCTTGATATGATGTCTTCCCAGGTTTCGGGATGAACACTGCTCTTACCTCTTTCCATTTTCTTGGGATATATCCAGCTCTGATACTACTGTTGTAGAGAGCCAGTATATCTTTGCTTATGTACTTGCTGGCTTCTTGTAACATTTTAGGGAAGATTTCATCCGGTCCAGCCGCCTTGTATGGCTGGTTGGAATGATCGTATACTCCACTGTAAATGTTCTTCTGTGATAAGGGCCTTCGACTGTGGGTCCTCTATGGGGTTTGAGTCTATCGGCGTGTTATCGTCCTCATATTCTTCGCATTCTGGGAAGTGTATTTCCAGCATGACCTCAAGTATCCTCTTGGGGTCCGTTAGTGACTCTTTCCCTTTCTTGATACTTCCTAGTTTACATGTGTTCACTTTGGAGAATGTTTTCACAAGTCGTGCCGCGTCAGGTTGTTTTTCAACTCCTGTGCAGAACGCCTTCCAACTTGTTCTGTTCTCCTTTCTACATTCTTTCTTGTAAATATTTCTTTCCTCTCTGTACGCGCGCCAGCTCTCATCATCGTCCTTCTTCAGAGCGTGTTTGAGAGCTCGCCGTGTTCTTTTCCTTTGTTTGCCTAGTGCTTTAGTCCACCAGGGTTGCCCTTTGCCTGGTTTTATCTCCTTGAGTGGGCATGCCTTGTGGTATGCTTCCCTAAGAGCTTCGTCCAGTCTATTAGCTTCTTCTTCTATTTCTTTTTTATCTATTAGTAAGGTTTCACCTCCCGGGTTCCATTTCTTTAAATGGTGTTCGTATGTCGCCCAGTTGGTCTTCCTCGCATTTCTTATCATAATCTTGTCTATCTTGGTCTCTAGGCTGAAGGTGACTCTTCGGTGATCCGACATTGAGTCACTTTCGTCTATTTCCCAGTCCTTAATGTACTGGCTTATACTGTTCGTAGCGATAGTAATATCCAGCACTTCTCTTCTGGATTTGGTGACAAACGTAGGCGTGTTGCCCACATTTAGAATCTCCATTCCTGTAGTACTAATGAAATCCAGGAGTAAGTCCCCCTTTTTATTGCAGTCCGTGCTGCCCCATACCACGTGGTGGGCGTTGGCATCACAACCTAGAATAATAGGAATGTTCTTACCTTGGTATTTTCTTGTTATTTCCTCCATTTCCTTGGATGGTGGCTCGAAGGCCCTTTCGCTGGGTAGGTACGCAGAGACAAAGAGCACCCTTACTTTATTTCCTGCTTCCGCTTGTACTGTCACTGCAATACTAGCGAGGTCACTGTAACAATCTGCTTTTATTAGTTCTAACGATCTCACTCTGCTGCGGGCGTAGATGCATGCCCTTGGTTTCGACTCACCATCAGCATGATAGAAGATGTCTCCTCCAAGAGAGCCCAGCCCAGTCACGCGTCCGTTATAGACGTGTGGTTTTTGCAGCAGAGCGACATCGATTTTTTTTTCCACCACATATTTGCACAGCTCATTCATGGCATCGTGGCAGTGGTGGAGATTTACTTGGACTATTCTTATTTTTTGTGTGTGTTTTTTTGGTGTGTTTCTGGGTGTGTTCATTTGTTTGTCTTGATGTATGTATGCATGTGTGTGTTATTGCTCCCTCCCTATTTGGTCTTCGCGTTGGGAGACTGCACCCCTTTCCAATGTGGTTGTAGCGATGCTACACTTGGTGGGGGTGTCAGGTCCTTCCGCGTCGTAGGGGTGGGGTGTGTGGTGGTGGGGTGTGCGGGGCTAGCCTGTCGGTGGGACCTGCGACATTCAGTGGGGACCTCTTCCTGTGAGGTGCCCGTTTGCGATCCGTCTCCCCCGCCTTCGGGCTTTGGTCCCTCTGTGTTTCGTGCTTGTTGTGTGCTGTTGGGTGTTGTGCTCGGTCGACTTGGTCCACTTACTACGGTGGAGTTGTCGGCCGGCGCCGCACCTGGTGCCTTTGTTGTATGGTGCTTGGGACATATGTCTTTGCATATGCATCTTGCTTCGGGCTCAGCAGGTGCTTTGCTGAGAAGCCTGGCATGGACCCTTGTGGCTTGATAGTGGAGCCAGATGGTTTCTTGTGTTGCGACCTCCTGAGGGACCCCCATCACAAGTCGTACACCCAAGGGTAATACTTCCCTGTGAATGAGGGACCATTCAGGAAACCGCAACTCTTCCCTGTAGACGTTTTGCCGTTTTAGGAAGAACAGTTCGTCTACAGGTATCTTGTCAGTGCTGCCTGGAATCCAGATCGACATCTTGTGTTTGTCGAGTTTCTTGGATCTCAGGGGTACCCCATCTTGGTCTCCGAAGTCGCAGCCTAGTAGCCAGGTCATAGCCTCCTCGGTGGTTGGTGTCAGAAGGAAGTATCCTTCTGCCACCAGCCCCGAGGCGTCGAATGCTACGTTTCGGCCGCGTCCATCGGCTTCGTCCTGTAGGGTCTTAAGGATCTTGTCAGTTAATCTTGAACTGATTTCGGCGGCAGTAGCCTCGTCCATCGCCACCCCATCCTCCCGCTGGATAATGACGAAGAGATCACTTTGACCCGCTTTGGGTCTTTGTGGTCCCTCATTCCTTGCGGTCTTGGGTTTTTTCGATGGACGTTGCTGTGTCCTTTCGTCAGGATCGGTACTCTGGCGTTTGACTTTTGAGGTCTCGAACCGGCCCCTCCCTGAGTCACAGTCGTTGCCTCTGCGGCTGACGAGCCCCGGGGTTTAACCTAGTTCGATTGCTCACCCTGCTTTTTCCTGCGAGCCCTTAACCTCTTCCACATGGATTTGGTCATGGGCTCCTCCTGGATGGTACTTTGAGCATTGCTCTCTGCAATGCTCATTTGGATCAGGTCGTCCCCGAGAGTCTCAGATAGAGACCTACCGGGACGTACCACCTGACCACGGGGTTTCTTGAGTTGTTGTTTCGATGGCGCACGGGTGTCCCCCCCAGAATACGAGGGACTGCCTGAACCTTGGGAAGGTCCAGGAGGGGATTCTCCGGCTTCGCCGGTACCCCCTGGGGTATATCTTGTATTCTTTAGGTAAATAATTTGATCTCAATACTATTGTGATGTTAAAAGTGTACCACGTTGTATGATTTACACATTGTACGTGATTAGGGGAGAGCGTATGTACTGAATTTCAATTATTTAATAACGTCATAGTCCTGCAAAATGTCACATGCGCCCCGCATATTTACAATGCATACTATCATTCATTCGCAGATTTCTAAGTTCAATTATTTTATTTGGCTTCATGGAAACCACTACCGTCTAACCCTCAATCCCAAGACGAAAGCCTTATTTGATTGATTACTTGTTTGTGAGATTTGGAAAATATAAAGTGAAGGTAATTTCGGTCAAAAATTTCGAAGCTACCTCTGTTTCCAGTACGTACCGAGTTTTCACCTCCATGTTCATGTCTAGTTCCAGAACTAGACATACCCTTGTAGTGTATGTTTGTGTAGTAACCCTAACTGTAAACTGCAACGATTATTTTTTAAGTTAACGGCCAAGTCTACCAACACGAAACTATAGTCCCATGTTAAAACAATATTGATGTTACAGTGGATGTCGTGCCTTATCTTCACACCGATCTTTAATTTGTTGCCAAAAAGTTTAGAGGGTGTTTTCAACAGTTTATGTCAGTAAATACTGTTTTCCAATTTATACACCGAGTCAGTTTGCAGTGGAGAAAAAATCGCAATATAATTTTGTTTCTTGTTATCATAACCTGAATTTTACTTCCTATAAACAGTTGATAATTCGAAATATTTAAGTATTACGAATACGTAAATTGCTTACATACAATATATACACAAATATAGGACTCACTCCGGATGCAGCGACCCGCCCCAGTAAAATCAATGCCCAAGCCAACCTCATCCGCAAACCGGCACACCTCTTGATCGACGGATGATGCTCTGGCGCAAGCTTTGGGTTTTGGGTCAGACGGTAGTAGCACTCACAAAAGTCAAATAAACCGAATCATGGAGTAGGAGAGTTCACTCCTGTCCTGTCGCAAACTTATCGGAGATAATTAATAAGCGAGAGTCTGTCATAATATGGACGTTATACTTTAGTAGTACAATTCATTATATTACAGAATACCTGCTTAGGTAGAGACTCTAAGGTCTAGAATACAGTTTACCAACATAACATACTACTAACAACATTATCCACTGATTACTAACTTATAACTATACATCAATGGTTATGTAAAGAGATGAGAGTGATGTTTTTAAAAAGGTTTGAGTATAAGTGATGATGTTGAATGTTGAGTTTCTAGTATATATATAATAATCTATGATGTTGAGTATGAATAGCTTTAGGAGCAGAGCTATGCCCAAGAAAAGATAGATGTAATACGTGAAAGGGGATGTATGGCAAGGAAAGAAGTAACTAAGAATTGAGAGGAATATCTGGAGGAGAAGAAGGAGAATGACATGTTATATGTTGTAAATATTTGGAGCACGGGCAGGTAGAACCCGTAGAACACGATGATGACCTACTTATCTGTCAATCAGAAAACTGAGCAATCTTCTCATTAAATTGGCGCCTGTGCCTGTGTTTTTTTTAAAGGCAACGCACACCGATAAATTTGCTATTAAGTTTTAATGAAATTAACGGAAGAAAAATTTCTTAGTAAGTACCTTTTTTTTTTTTTCTTTTTTTTTCGTGCGGAAATCCCTTCGGATACCCCCCCGCCAGCCAGCGGGGGCGGTTATGTCGGGCTTGCACCGACTAAAACGGCACGCCGTCTCGGGTCTTCAGACGCCGGGGTGTAAGGTTACCCATAGAGCATATCCCTCGCACCCCGACTGACCCTGGGCCATCTCACCACTAACAGCATCGCTCATCCTGTCTCCTCTGAAAGCAGAGGAGTACGGAGAGCGATGTGTTCCCGCCACGTTGGGTATTGGCCGACGATCAATGCCAACCCTATGAAGGGGAAGCCATTGACCGCTGCCCAGAGTGTACCGGCCGCTCCGATTCCGTTCCCCCCGGACTGCAGCGGGATCGAAATCGGAGCGACACTCGAGGAGGTTACCCAACACACACCCCTCTTAGTAAGTACCTTTTTTTTTTTTTTTTTTTTTTTTTTTTTTTTCGTGCGGAAATCCCTTCGGATACCGCCCCCGCTGGAGAGCGGGGGGTCTCCAGCGGGGGCGATTATGTCGGGCTTGCACCGACTAAAACCGCACGCCGTCTCGGGTCTTCAGACGCCGGGGTGTAAGGTTACCCATAGAGCATATCCCTCGCACCCCGACTGACCCTGGGCCACCCCCGGCCCCGAGACGGCCCCCTTACCCGCCCTCCACCGTGCCCTCCGCCAATCAGAGGGACACGTGGAAAGCCTCCGAACAGCCCCCAACAGGGCCGCCCTCGCCCCGGTCGGAGCCGGCCGCAGGCGGCAGCGCCTCTCCCACCCCAGGAGAGAGGCGCCGCCGCCCCGCCGCCCAGGGCGCACCGCGCGGAGGCCCCCAACCAAGCACCCCAGGCCCCCAACCAAGCACCCCCCTCTTAGTAAGTACCTATGTATAGTTTTTATATGTTAGAATAGAATAGAAAAGAAATAAATTTTATTGTACACCAATCCGCGTGTGCATACTAATCTTGGAAAATACAGTCCACATTATGTACAATATAAATGTATTTGCATTTCGTGGCTAAATCACAATAACAAAATATCAAGTTAAAATCTGTCAGTGCGCGAATTAATTACGTTTCGTTATACGGTTACGAAAACTCAAATCAGATTAAGACAGACAATATCATTTGAATTTATTTTCGAGAAATCTTTTTATTAGTAGCCACATTTTTATTGTTTTATTTTTATGCATTCAACTTGCATTGAACAATCAAATTAACTCATCAAATCAACCTGTTTAAATACAACGTCATCTGTAAACATTTTTGATCGAGTTTGATTGTCAAATGGGTTGTCATATTTTGCCATTATGTCATTTTGTCACGTCACGTCACCTCAGGTTTAATTTATTTCTCGGAAAATATCCATTAAATATTTACTTAGCAAACTGAAATGATGAGGTGACGTGGATCTCATTAATAATTAATTACTAAAGCATTCCAATCTACAAGTTACATACATGAATATATTTTAACAATGGCTGGTATTCCTTTCAAATTCGGGTCAGTACTATCTTTCTGTATAGTATTGTACGCGGTCTATATTCGAAAAAATGATATTGGGGATGTTCGACTTGCGCCGGTCAAGGATCATCTACTATATTTGGAGAGAGAGAACAGAGTTGGTGCTGGAAATCTTCAACCAAAAGTAGCACTTGGTTATGGCGCTTGTCACGACTTATTTGTGAATGCTACATCTCTATTGGATTATAAAGAGTTGAAGGGTACACCCCAACACTTCAACGAGATTGGGAACAAAGAGGAGTTTCTTAAAAGTTTTGCATATTTCTTCAAACATGGAGCTGCAGCCGAGTAAGTTAACTAATATTGAAATAATCCTAATGTTATACAACTGATAAGGTATTCTTAACGTAAACATGTTCAGTTTATTGCTATATAACATGCTTATTTTAATGAATATGTATCTTCATTCCTCTAATTTTAGCCTGACAGAATACGCAACTTGACAAACGGTACGTACTCGCGGTGCCCGGGCACCGGTTGGTCTCTTATAGGTTAAAGTCTATTGTCAATATTATTTGAGATGTAAGATAATTTCATAAATTGTTTTATTATCGAAATAAAACTATTTTGAACGGATTCTATCGCGATTTATTTTGATGTTATTTTATATTGGTCTCCCCATGACCATGGCTGCTGAAAAGCAACCGAAACGTCGGGATCAATGTAAAATATAAAATAACATCAAAATAAATCGCGATAGAATCCGTTCAAAATAGTTTTATTTCAATGTGTGACATTCGCATAAACTTCCGAAAATATCTTGTTTTATTATATCACAATTTTGATACTGAAAATATTTACTATTCCAGACGTTTCATGTCCAACTCAAAGCTATATGATAATCTGATAGAACAAGCCCTAAAATTACCAGAAACAAGATGGGCTATTGGTGGCAATGCGCCATTGATGGCTAAGCGTTTCTTCACAGAGGGCTGGAAGGTCCTTTTTGCTGGTAAAATGAGCAACAAACTAAAAGAGTACATTCCAAAAGAGATTGAGATTGTAGGTGACGATGGTATTGAAGAAGTAAAAGACGATATTCATATGATCTTAGAGTATAAAGCTGATGAAGAGTTTGGCATTTACAAAGCTCCAAGAGCTAATAGATACATAATGCATAATGATGAAAATAATCCCCTACTTAGTTCCTTAGAAAAGTTTGGTGAACATTTGCCACGGTTCAGTCCTAACTTGCTAGTCATTAGTGGACTCCAGATGATGGATAATTACCCCTTTAAGTCTAAGGATGGCAAAGGTACATGCTATTTATTTATATTTTATCTGTTATTTATATTTCCAGATCACTGGTGTTTATGAGGTTTAACCAAACAAACAAAACCTATCCTTTCTAGGTTCCTTTTCAATATTTACAATGTATCTAGACTGATATTTGAACTTCAAAAAGACTGTAGTTTCAGATTTTTTTTATAGTAACTTCTATTTGTTTCTATTTTTATTTTCAATACTTCAGGCTCGGTAGTTTCAGAGATAAGGAGTAAGGAATGGTCAATTTCATCTATTTTCGTAAAATAACTATTGATTTTAAAATAATAAGAAGAATATATGTATTTAAGACCGAATCCTAGTAAGTAACCCATAGCATTGTCTGCCTGCCCTTGTTCCAATTTTTTGAGGTTGGGTCAACATATCATTCCCCTTCATACACCTATATATTCAAAAGCAATTTAGTACCAATAAACTTCCCTGTATGGGACACCAAATTTGGTGTGTATTTAGTGTTTGGTCACTTCACTAAATTTCAGGATACCAGATTTTGGGAGTCCCATACTTAGAACTGAAACTCAATAAAAACCTAAAATGATATTGACGTTTCTAATATAATTTTTTTCTAAGCTGAATAGTTGGCGCGAGAGACGCTTTCAAAGTGGTAAAATGTGTCCCCACCCCCCCACCGCCCTGTAACTTCTAAAATAAGAAACTGATGAAACTAAAAAAAATATATGATGTACATTACCATGTTAACTGCCACCGAAAATTGGTTTGAACGAGATCTAGTTAGTGGTTTTTTTTTAATACGTCATAAACCGTAAACCGCAACTGAGTAGTAAAAAACTTGAGTAGTTTTCATGATAATCATGAAATTGTGATAGAATCCGCTAAAAAGTAGTTTTATTTCAGTTTGACTTCTAGATATTTGCATATCGGCAAATATATTGTAAGTCGACATGTCTAGCTCTCTATGTTTATCCTTTTAAATACTACTTACTAATGGAAAACTCACTGGGCGCGTTTAGACAGTCAATAAGTATTAATATGATATCGATAATATTAGGTCGTTACATATGAAATTGCCGTTTTTCTTGAAGAAATTGGAGGAAACCCAATTTTCAGTACTAAAATTTTTGCATTTTTTTACGAATGAGAAATCCAAATTTTATGATTTTTTTTTGTGTATGAATGAGACAACATTAAGCTAACAAACAGCAACTTTTATTACATTTTTGAAAGGTGACAGCTGTTAAGTAATACGAAATTTATCATCAAAATGGATAGCATTTAGGAAGTACTGTTTTTGAAGCCAATAAAAATAAAATTTAATACAGAGTTGTAAAATCTTGAAATCAACTTTCAAACAAAATATAAATAATGGAAATAGCCATTAAATTACAGAACTCATGAATTTGTAAGAAAATTTCGGCAATTTCATAGGTAAAGACCTATTATATGGATACAACATTGTGCTTTGTGCTTATATTATTTATCATGATACTGGATCACAATATATTGACGGCCTCTGTGGCGTAGCGCTAGTGCATTTGACTGCTACAGGCAGGGGGCGCGGGTTCGATTTCCGCTGGGTGCAAATATTTGTATGCATGAATATGTCTATTTGCATTGGTCTGGGTGCTTATATGCATAATATGTATGTATTTACAAAAAAAAAGTATATAAGTAAGTTTAACCGCATTCTGGAACCCATAACACAAGCCAGTTAAACTAAGCTTACTTTGGGTCTAGAAAGCGTGTGCCAGTACATAATATCTTTCCGTTTTGCAGACCTGAGAGCTGAAAGACTGGATCTAGTCAAAGAACAAATTCTGTCACAACCGCAGTCAACATTAGCCCATTTCGAGATGGCCAGTTATGTTGACTTAGAGCTTCTCAAACATCTTACTACTAAAGTCCTGCCTTTCGTTGACTCGGTGGGGATGAATGAACAAGAATTAACAAATTTGTACAGTGTCTTAGAACACGGAGAAGTAAGTGTCGTTGCCGACTCCAACCCTAGAGTGGCAACTGCATTAGACCAGATGCGCGAAACATTTTTACTCATAAGACGTCAAAACCAACAATACAAAAGCAGCCGAAAGTTGACACGCATACATGTACATACTTTGGCTTATCAAGCAATTTTGACTGTGAAGAAATCAGACTGGAAGAGGACTGAAGCCGCTGCAGCAAAAGCATCGTTAATAGCTCACAGATATGTGTGTAACAGCCCAGACATTAACTTGCAGAAGTGTAAACTCCTACTTGATGACAGTTTTTCTACAACTACAGTTAGTGATAATAAAAGTAGGGTATTCTTTGAACCATCAAAGCCTGTGTCTTGCTGGGAAGAAGTAGTAGATGGAGAAGAAGTTGACATCTGTGTGGCACCTGTACTTATTTGCACAGAGGCACAGCTTACAGCGGGTGCTGGAGACAATATCTCTGCGGCTGGACTGGTGTTGCAAGTTGAAAAATGAAGTCGTGCAAATAATTTATTTCATTTTATAACATTTACTATACATACTCATTCCAATTGACAGTTAATTTTTATGATATTTTGCTAAACTGACAGTTATTATTGGGTGGTTTGTATGATACCATCAACCCAATAATTACCTATGCTAATTTTAAATGAAACCAGTCATGAATAATTTAATAGGTGCCATTCTATTCGAATGTTCTCAACTAGATATTAGTTATTTCATTGGTGATTTTTCAATCTAATTTTCAATATTACCAATGAGGTAAATTGTAACCGAACAAGAGGTCCATGCCTCAAAGGGATATAATTCATACTGGGGCTGGAATAAATTGTATTCTTATTCTATGTTAGAAGTACAAGAAACTAAGGTATTTATTGACAGAACCCTTTCCTATTATTTATTAATTTATCATACAGTTACAGTGCCCGGTGTTGAAGAATGCACATTAAGCTAAATTGGAGATAATCGGCTAGTGCCGGCTTCGTAGAGCGCAGCGTCGACCTGTCCGGTACCTAGTAGGAGCTGTTAAAACAATTCATATTTATAAATATTTGAATTCTTAAAACAATTCAGATTTTAAATATTTGAATAAAATGCCTACCCAAAAGTTTAAAAAAATATCCAAATATGAATACATATATTAGAAAATTAATTTCCATCGCATTGAAACATTCCAGAAATATTTCTAAGCAGCTTAATTCTTAATGACTTCCATTTCACGCTTTACATAAGGTGGTTATTACTGTCACTATCATCTGTCCACATGTCCCGACCAACGCTTTACATAAGGTGGTTATTGCTGTCACTATCATCTGTCCACATGTCCCGACCAGTCACCTGTCAAGAAATCTTCAATATTAACCCTCAAATTTGATTTGATTCCATGTTGCCATTCTTCCACTCTTGCACCAATGATGTTTGATAGCATTTCGATTCTTTTAGGTCTATGATTTCTAAATGGGTACCTACGGCCTGTTATCAAACTTGTTTCGGTCTTTTTAGCAGCAGTCTGGTTTTTTATTTTTTTCTTATTTATTTTGATTTGAGATACCATTGTACAATTTTATATCGCGGGTTTAAGCAACTCTGTATATATGTTTTTAAGTGGGCTGACTGCGCTTCAAGGGTCTTTGTACTGTAACTAAATGCTATACAATGTACTGTAAATTCTCTATGTACTTGACAACTTAAAGATGATGCTCTATGATGACATCACAGTTATTTCCTTCATCTTGGTGTGCATTTTTAACCATCTGGCATCATGTTATTTTATAAAGTGAACATTTTGAACAAAACCTATACACATAAAATGTTCATTATTTTTTGTAATTGAGACTATTTTATAAATTGCAATTCTAATTAAAATCATTAAATTTAATGGTTCCAAAATGCAATAAAAACAAATATTTCTAGTAATAATTATGAATTTATTGTTAAGAAAATTGTCATTACCTTTATCATTCCTAGAATTATAGACAGAAATTGGTGTTATAATTGTTGTTCAAATAAAACTTTTTATTTACATACAAAATAGTTTAATTTCTAATAGTGTATGTACACTTATTTACATAGATAAGGATTACATGCAATTTAAATAACCATTACTAAATTAAAATTAAAACAAAATAAAAATCAAGGTGATTATTCATCACTATTCTAAGATACAACTGAACAAGAATTTAAATTTAATATTGGCAATTTTTACATTCAAACATGAATGTATTCTAATTTAATAACAATAAACACACTAAAAATCAAACTTAATTCTAAATATAAAGTAGGTATATCAGAATGTATTATAAGACATACCTATTTTACTACAGTCAAATACCACATTGAATTTACATGATAAATACCTAAGTTACAGTAAAACTACAAGTCATTATTTTGGTTTTATGCTATGAAATTAGTAGGTATCATGAAAATAATACTTAATATCTAATTAATAATAACAACATACATTATTTTAAACAAACAGAATAGTAATATAGGTATAGAGCATGCATTTTAGTCAGCCCATTTGCTGAAATATTAACGCATATTCAGTAGGTATGTTACTAAATCATGCTAAAATTATTATATAATCCATATTTATATTTTATCATTCTAATAATAATAATTGTGTCAAATTTCACAGCAAACACTTGAATACACATTAACTTGCAAATTTATATTTTAATTTTCTTGATGTTAGTCTTATAAAAACATTTTGAAATTCAGTCTTATTGATTTGAAAATAGAAAAAAAAACAAATGTTACTCATTCATCATTTTCAGGAAATTTTGTTCTTTTATTTTGTGGCTGTCCTGTAGCTCGGTATGGTTCATACAGGCCACTCTTGATGAATCTTTTTGCAGCTTCCACATCTACTGTTGGTCTATTCTCACGATCCTTAACTTCCTGCCACTTCATCATTACAAGTTTTACCCGTTGGAGCTCATTTTTGATTGGATGTTGCATAGGATCTTCTCCTTGTATTCGCAAATTAATCCATTGGAGTGAATTCAAGGTAAAGGCCAAGAACAAATCTAATTCAATTTGCGCTGGCAACGTTAGTTTATCATATTGCTCCTTTAGCGGCAATAATTGATCCAATACCTGTTGTACTTCCTGCAAACTCTCTTTTAGTGCCTCGCAATTGTTCACGAAGTCTTTATCGTTGGACAGTTCGCCGTATTTAAGATTCCAATCCATGATTTACTGTGTAGGTATAATTAATTATGTTGCTCAAAGTGTGATCACGGTGTACACTCGACTGCCCGATTAGAAATCTTACCACGTTTTGTGTAATCTAATTTGTAACCTGCCTGACCCTGAAAATGTAATTGAAAAATGACAAATGACAACCAATACCAAAGAGACCAATACCGAGCCTGACATGACAAGTGAGTGACAATGAGTTTGCACAGTTGCGGTACCTACAACTTTTATTTAGCATTTTCATAAGGTCTTGTCCTGCTCTAACGTATTAATGAGTATTGCAGCCAGCCTCAACTTCATGTTCAAATAATCGCAAAAACATTTTCAACATACGTGACATTGAAAGATCTTTATAGGTAGGTAACTAAACTTTTTACTTTAGTTTTAACACAACTGTTCATACTCCTCCTTTTGAATAAATATTTTAGTCTATAATTTTTTTTTGAAAGTTAATGTGTTACTTTAATGTATTTATATCATAAAAGTTGATCAAATAAATAGATTTAATTTCGGTAACTGAACGTACGTAATGTCTGTGGTATATCAGTGATGACAATCGCAGGGAAAATCCCCGATTTGCGGGGAATTGATGGTTAGCGCGGGTATAATTTTTAATAAAATCGATTATACTTTTTCGCGTAACGTAGGAAAAAGTAAAAACTACTTTTTGTAAAATGACCAAAAAAAAGTTTCCAAATAACCTACTACGATGATTTATTAAAAGGTTTCATATCGATGAAGAGATTATGGATAACTTGGCATATTGTCGTTGTCGTAGACCAATCACAAGTATTGGAAAAGTCGAAAAAAAAAAAAATTGAAAAAAAATAGGTGGAAAGGGACCTTCACACCTAGCGGCAAGATGTGTTTGGTAGGTAGTTATTTGGCGTCTTAGGAATCCGGTCATGGTTGCCGGTCCTCGGATTTTCCATGGTCAAAAACGTGTAACGCCCAGTCTAACCCTTTGTAAACGCATTGTCATTTACGGCAAATTGATTAATATAAAAGTAAAACAGATCTTAATACAACTGATATCACCGGATCACCACTGCTGCTGACAGTTCGCCTTTTCCTTTGATATGAGATAAATGCTACCAGTGCTGCCACGTATTAAACATTCCGCCCTGTCCTTTGGTAAGCCACTTTGCATGTTTATTGTCTCCTCTTTTCATCCATCACAAGAATTGTGATGGAGTTACCACGTTTCTTATGCTGCGAGCCTTCCTAATTTATAATGTGGCCTAAGAAAAAAGAAAACCTAGTTACGACGTGAAAAAAAACGGTGTTACTGTTTAAAATAAAAATAGAATTACTGATCGTTTAAGCCTAGGAGAGTCGTTTGCATCTATATCACGCTCACCCTATATGTGCGAATCAACTGTAGGGCACAGGGATGGGGACAAAAATCTTGACAATATATCTACTTTAGATCCACAGTTACGAGGGTCTATTTGGCGGTAAGCACGGGGCGTGATGGCTCAGGTGCGCCAACTATCCAATCATAGACATATAAAACTAATCACGGGCTCGAAGGGCTCGCGTCGTTGGTTGATCAGTACTTTTATTGGCTTTTTGATTAGCCTATTAGTGCACATGCGTGAACTTTATAACGTTTTGGTTGGTTGGTAAAAAAAACCTACGATTGATAAAAAAAAACCGAAGTTAAAATAAGGACAAGTGGCAAGTGCATAGCCGGGCAGAGGGATTGTGGTCGCAGCACTAGTGGGACCGGTGGGTGTCACGCGGTACTGCGACGACAATCCTCATTTGATGAGGCCGTCAAGCTGAGTGCCACCATTGTTAACATGGTACGTGTATGTAATGGTGACCCTCTTTCCTGAGTCTTTACCTTCAGCTTACCATCAGGCGAGGTGAAGTCAAATTGATGTGTCCTATATATATATTGTTACGTGCGCGGGGTACAAATTAAATGCTGTTTATACAACGAAGAAGTTTATTCGCTCACCACAAACTAGACAACTAAATAACTAGCACACACAGTACTCTTCAACAGTTCCAGTCGCTCAGCAGTTCACAGTAGTCCACAGTAGTTCCATAAGTCGCAGGTATAATTCTCTTGAATCGCTTCGGTAAGATGTGTTCGCTTTCGCTTCCGAAAATTAGGCTAGGCTAGTAGTCCTCACAGCGACCCCGCAGGGGGCGCGTGGAGTCGGCATTTGGGATGCTTCCCTTTCCCGAGGCTTCTTTCTCGACGCCTAAAAAGGCGCCGGTCCATTGGGCGGGGGTATTCCCCTTTGGCTTGTGACGCCGGCAGGCCGTTAGACTTCACGCCGCCCGGCGGTCGACCTGAGCCGGGTGAGATCACTGGTTTCCCAGTGAAGGCCCAGCTCCGAGTGACCAGCGACGAGGCGGCGGCTTTCCTGCGACCTCCGGCGTCCGTGCGTCTTCTTTTTGCTACTGGCGGTCGTCCATGAAGCGAGCCGCCACTAGGCCGATGGATGCGACTATGGTCTTCAGCATCATCAGGCGGTACTCCTCTGCATCTGTCGGGATAAAACGCTGCCCGTTCCCGTACGGGCGCACGTTGGCCGGTCTTCCCAACTGGGCCTTCAACTCCCGCAGGTGCCGGGCGAAGTGCGGTAGCTCCTGCACTATAATAGGGGGTACCTTTTCTCCTTCGGCCGGCTGGCTGTGGGCGCTGCGGTTGCAGCTTCGGCGGCGGCGGGGGCGGCGTCCTGTTGAGACGCGGCGGCGTTCGAGTAGCGCGTCTTGGGACGCTTGACATCCTTCTCGGCGGAGTCGGGGCTGTGCGGGCGACGCGCAGGTCCGGGGGCCGATGGGTCGGTGTCCATCAGCGTCGGCTTAGAGCGACGCCTGACGAACAGTCGCAGGTCCGGGGTGTCCGGAGCTGCAACTGCGGACGTCCTGGGCGAGTCCTGGAATGACTCGATGGAGGCGAGTAAACCCTCCAGGTCCTCGCTAGGCGCGTGAGCCCAAGCGCGAGGCTGGAGACTCGCAGGCATCTTGGCGCGGGGAAGCCGCGGCCCGGTTCTTCGCCACCGGCGTCCGGATCGCCTTCGACGTCGACGCCGTCACGGACGGCGGAGTCGCGGCGGGCGAAGCGCGCGGCGGCGGTTGCGGAGCGGAGCTCGGGCTCGCACGCGGCGCGGGCGCCTTGGCTGGCGCAGTGCGAGACGCGCTCGACCCACCCGGCGGCGCGCGGGAGGGAGCGGAAGACCTCGATGCGGTCGGCGCACTGGCGAGCGCGCAGCGGCGTCGACGTCTCCTTGGGACTGGTTACCGGTCCCTTAGAGGCGGTGGAGCCCTTTGAAGGGCTTTTTTGGGGGGGTCGGGGATCCCGAGGGGGACTCCGAACCCGAGGAGGCAGCTTGGTTGAAGACTTCTTCATCTTAGGCAGGAGCACAACTGCGGCCCGACAACGAAGCGTTGGGCGGGGCGTGAGCGCGCGCGACACGTCCGGCGACTACGGCTGCGTCGAATACTATGCGCCGGCAGTCAGCGCGCGAGTGGAGGTCTGAGCGGCGAGTCCGAGGTAGTGCTTGCGCGGTCTTCCTCGGCGGCTCCGTGCGACGATCCCTGACTTGTGTCGATAGCCGGGCGTCCTTTTATAGCTCTTAAATAAGAGTAGAATGTTCCGGAATCATCTAGAGATAAGAGACGTAGGTATTTACTGGAGCGTTCGAGAAAACAAATAGGTACCTACACAGTGGGGTGCTTGGTTGGGGACCTCCACGCGGTGCACCCTGGGCAACGGAGACAGCAGCGCCTCTCTCCTAGGGCGGGAGAGACGCTGCCGCCTACGGCCAACTCCGACCGAGGCGAAGAAGGCCCTGTTGAGGACTGTTCGGAAGCTTTCCACGTGTCCCACTGATTAGCAGATGGCACAGTGGAGAGCAAGTAAGGGGGTCATCTCGAAACCGGAGATGGCCCAGGGTTAGTCGGGGTGCGAGGGATATGCTCTATGGGTAACCTTACACCCCGGCGTCTTAAGACCCGAGACGGCGTGCGGTTTTAGTCAGTTAAAGCCCAACATAACCGCCCCCGCTGGCCGGCGGGGGGGTATCCGAATGGATTCCGCACGAAAAAAAAAAAGGTACCTACACAGTCATGCCGAGGATAGAGGTGAACGCCCTTGTTATCGCGATTTGTAGGTAAGTAGGTTTTTTTTTTATAATTGTTCCGTCAATTGACTGCACCCCGCTGGATGGTGAGAAGCTAGGGTGAAGTCCAGAAGATATGGGCCACCATCCCAGATGCTGACGATCCTAAAATGGTAGCCCCTACCTTGACGGCCTCAAAAGATGCTTTTTCACGCCCCGCTTGAAGAACCCGGGATTGTAAGAAGATGGAAACACGTGCGCGGGCAGAGCATTCCAGCTCTTTATCGTGCGACAAAGAAAGGAAGCACCGAACCGCTGAGTTCGGGACTGTATGGTTTCCACCGTGTGCGGATGGCATCGCAGTCCAGCACGTGTTGTTCTGGATCGAAATGGAGAAGGTGGGATCAGTTGAAAGAGCTCCTCAGAACACTCAATGTCTCTACGCAGCTGCAGAGGTTCTAGGCTATTGGTAATCTCAGGACTCCCAATGATACGGATGGCACGCCGCTGCAATCTGTCGAGAGCGTCTAATAAGTACTTTGCGGAGCCATCCCAGAGATGAGAGCAGTATTCCACGCAGGGGCGAATTTGTGTCTTGTACAAAAGACACCGCTGCTCCGGCGTGAAAAACCGTCTCACCCTGTTCAGAACTCCGAGTTTTCGTGAAGCTGTTTTGATGATACTCTCGATGTAGTTTTTATTATTCAGTTTGCAGCGAACGTCCATTCCGAGCATGTTAATGTGGTCTTGCAGTGGTAGCGGTGTGTTCTGAAGAGTTGGGAGAGGAAGGAAGGAGGATACTTTAGCTGTAAACGCGCACGCTTGTGTTTTCTTGGCATTGAACTCGACCAAGTTCTCAGAACCCCATTGGGAAATGCGGGTCAGGATCTGGTCGAGCTCAGTGACAAGTTGTCGTCTGTTTTCCTCAATGTCGGTCCGCTTGGCCGCAGGGTGTCCGTGGTATCCCCCATGCAGAGTGCTATCGTCTGCATAGCAATGAATGCTGCCAGTAGACAGCATGTCATTGATATGCAGAAGAAAGAGAGTGGGTGATAGGACCCCTGAGGCACGCCAAACCTGCATGAACTCTGAAGCTCGGCCGTCACAGAGAACTCGGATGCTGCGCTCATGCAGGAAGCTGGCAACCCAATTGCACAATCGAGTAGGCAGACCATAGGCCGGAAGCTTGGAAAGAAGCGAGCTGTGCCAGACTCTATCGAAGGCTTTGGCGATATCAAGGCTGATAGCCAATGACTCGCCATGCCTGTCCATAGCCTCACCCCAGAGATGTGTGACGTACGCCAGAAGATCACCCGTTGACCGCTTCGGTCTGAAGCCATATTGCCGGTCATTAATTAATGAGTGATCTTCTAGGTAACGCATGAGCTGTGCGTTTATGATATGCTCAAACACTTTACAGAGGACTGAGGTGACAGCTATGGGTCGATAGTTGCCCGGGTCCGAACGGTCTCCCTTTTTAGGGACCGGTTGTATGTTCGCCTCCTTCCAAGCCCGCGGGACTTTTCCTGAGGAATAGGACAGGCGGTACAGCCGTGTTAGCGTTGGAGACAACTCCGCTGCACATTTTTTTAGGACCAACGCAGGAATACCGTCAGGTCCACTGGGTTTCCGGACGTCGAGTGACTGTAGGGTTGTTCGAACGTCGCGTTGCCTGATGCAACGCTACCCAGCTGCGACCATTGAGTGGTCGCAGCTGGGTAGCGTTGGTGGCTGTAGTCCACAGTCATCGACACGGGAATTAGCCGCGAAGAGGTTAACCAGCATGTCTGCTTGCTCTTGCGGCTCGTGAGCCAGTGAACCATCAGGGTACCGTAGTGGCGGTAGCGAGGGCTGACAGAAGTTGGATTGTACGGCTTTGGCCAGTCGCCAGTAGCCGCGGCTGCCTGCGGGATGCGACAAGAGTTCTTGACCAAGCCGTGCTATGCGCTGAGCATCCGCTCTAATGTATGCCCTCTTGCAGTCCTTTGTGGCTCTATTATACGCCGCCTTGAGGTGACCCACATTTGGATCGCGCACTGCGCGTGCCCTGACCCAGACGCGGAACGCAGACTGTTTTTGTTGAACAGCGTCATTGCACTCACGCCCGAACCAGGGGCGAGCTTTGCGAGCACTGGTGATTTCGGTGTATGGGATATAATACTCCATACCCAAGCTGATTTCTCCAGCGACGGCAGAGGCGCAATCTGATGAGTCCCTACCATCAAAGCAGCGCCGAGTCCACGGAACGGAAGCGAAGTAGTCACGTAGTCCGCTTTACCTCCACAGGTTGCGGAAGAATAGCGACTGGCACGTTGGCACAGATCAGACTGTGGTCGGAGGAACCCAATGGGGCTCGCACCGAAACACTGTACTGGGCTGGGTGGGTCGTCAGCAGAAGGTCAAGCAAAGAGGGCCCGTGACATGCTATGTCTGGTATCCTGGTGGTCTGGAATACCAGTTGTGTCAAGTAATGCGTGAGAACGAATGCGTGGGCGGTCCGACCCGCATGGTCCGTTCTGGAAAATCCCGGCCACTCCTCGTGGTGGGCATTAAAATCTCCCAAAAATACCAATTCAGCGGACGGAAACCGCTCCTGCGCATCGTCTGCCGCCTGACTCAGGTGGTCAAAGAGTCGAGTCGTCTCCGTGTCTCCTCCTTTATGGGAGCGGTAAACGCACACGTAGACCTGGCTGGACGGGCCATGGTCCACGTATAGCGAGAGGATAGAAAAGGATGGGTCCTCCAGGCAGCGCAAGCGACGACAACAAACATCCGCCCTGACAAACGCACACACCCCAGCTTTTCCCAGGAAGTTTTCCTCTATCACATAGCCGTGGTAGAGTAAGTAAGACGTGTCTTCAGGGCGGCGTATTTGTGTCTCCGTCAGGAAAAGCAAAGCTGGCCGTACCGCCTCTAGCTGATGGTGGACGGCTGTGAGGTTTGGATGGAGTCTACGAATGTTCTTGAACTCTACCTGAAATGGTGTTGACTTGGTAGACTTGGGAGAGGGGTATGCCGCTGTAGAACTTGTACTTTTACTTTGCGCTGCCATAGTATGAAAAAAGGGAATGCGTGAAAAAGAGGTGACAGACGTATGTGACAGCAGTAGCAGCAGCAGTATGTGACAAGGCACGGGGTTTGGTTTCGTCGGCGAATATGTGGCATGGAGTTAGCCAACCCGCCGAACGGAAGGGCCCCCGTACCCTCCCGAATGTGGACGCCGGGTCCACCGTCCGGTCACCAACCGGCACGAAGAGCCACATCGAGATTATGCGCGACCTGCTGGGGCAGCCCTCCGGGGTGGTTAGTCCTAGTCGGGCCCCTGTACTATGCCGCGGGCGGCCAGCGGCACCACCGTTTCTACGAGTCTCCCTGTCCGGTGGGTTGACCCAAACCATGTCCACACTCGACTCCACAATACTCCGCTGGTCCCATTCCTGATGCACCGTCTGCCTCCTCATCCCCGGCTGTGCAGTTGCTGACCCCTGAACACAACCCAAACGAGGTTGGATTATTTGGAGGGTTTTTCGCAACTGCATGGTGGTACCTACCCGGACCAAAATTGTGCCACCAGTATCTTGCGCCAGAGCCTCGTCTGTTGTTTAGCAGGTGCACCGACTTGCAGGTGAGGTTGGCTTGGGCCTCTAGGATGTTGATGGGCCCTATACACCCAAATTAGGTATAGGTATTTGAAGTACTTTGTGATTTTGTATTGACTTTTGCAATTTTTCTTCACTGTTCGGTAGAGTACTTCGACGGGTGTGCGTTGTTTTATAGACAATTGTGTTAAATAATTTCGTTTTACAGAAAATGTTTCGCATAATTTCGTTTCATAGAATAATCAATATACAGAATACTTACTTTAAAGATTTTTAAATCATTGATTTTTGTTGCACATAAAGTTTAACATTAGAATAATCATATCATAGAATAACAAATCAAATATTCTTTATCATTATATTGTTTATTTAATATAAAACTTATTACCAAGAATAACATATTATCAAAGTGAGAGTTTCTAAACGTTTCAATTCATACCGTTCATTTCAGTCAAATAATTTACAGGTGAAGCTATACTTTTTTTAAATATAACGATAAGTTAATACAATAAACGATTCTGGGTGGTAATATTTCTGGGTGATTAAAAAAAAATAACCCCACGTTTAGTCCCACGTTAAACACTAGCATAGCATTAAAATCATTGGAGAAGCTGCACCTGCAGACACTGCTACAGCAGAAAAATACCCAGAAGAATTTGCAAATCTAGTAGCTGTTGGAGGATACAAATCTGAACAAGCGTTTAATGCAGACGGAACTTTATTGTTTTGGAGGGGAATGCCAAACAAAACATTTATATCTAAAAGCTAAAGTCCCCCCTGGATTTAAGGCAGCAAAGGATAGAGTTACACTGCTATGACCAATGCTTTACAGATCATTAAGTTCTCGTGCTTTCAACAATCAAAATAAGGAAGGCCTGCCAGTGTTTTGGCGTGCTATTGGCACATAAGGAAGCGTTGCGTTGGTTGTTTCTGAAGTTGAAACTTATTTAAAATGAAAAAAAATTGACTTTAAGGCAGTTCTAGTTTTAGAGACTGCACCAGGTCATCCTTGAAACTGCATCGCACTAATATTATAAATGTTAAAGTTTGGATGGATGGACGGATGGATTTTTGTTACTCTTTCACGCAAAAACGGCAGAACGGATCTGGCTGAAATTTGGTTCAGGGATTACAGTCTGGAATAACACATAAGCTACTTTTTCTCCCTGGAATAGGTTCCTATGAGAAGCAGGAACGGGAACAAAATTCCACGCGGGTGAAGCCACAACAAGGCAACAACTAGTCCAAATATACACATACACATACAAGTGAAATTTTTACCTCCCAACACGACGAGTTTACAACTTATGGACCAAGGAATAATCCAGGCCTTTAGGCTGTATTACATTAGATGAACCTTTAAAATCATACTGAAATATGGAATATACCTGATCATAATTTGAATGTTATGCAATGCTGGAAGAATTTTGACATAGCAAAATGCATCGTAAACATAAAAGAATCAATTGAAGAACTGAAGTCATCCACATTGAAATATGCTGGAAAAATCTGTGGCCTGTCTTAACTGCGAAAAATGACGAAGAATCTGTGCAAATTCAAACTAACTGCAAATATCAAACATTGCCGAAATTGGGAATGGAATAGGACGAGGATTCTGCAAGCGTTCTCCGACAGTCGTTTCTTCTTTGGACTGATCACCAACAGGACTTTTCAATTATGGAATATTCGCCGTCAGGTCGTTTTGTCTAAGTTTCGACATGGCTTTTTCACTGTTTAACTACAAAGCCACCGAAAAGCTAATCGCCGATGTTTTCGGGTCTCAATATTCAAATAGACGCGATTCGTAAGGCCAATATATATTGTTGGTCTATTGTACTGATTACGAAATAATTTTGTGAATAACGTAACTCGTAACGTTATTGCAACGTTCCCTACAATCGGTCTAGAACCTACCTAGTAGTTAGCTAGGCACTTCTCTGTTTTATACTATTTACCTTGTATTCTATCAATAAAAATCAAATTCTGATTAGGTATAATTAATTTGGGGTGCTTGGTTGGGGACCTCCACGCGGTGCACCCTGGGCAACGGAGACGGCAGCGCCTCTCTCCTAGGGTGGGAGAGACGCTGCCGCCTACGGCCAACTCCGACCGAGGCGAGGACGGCCCTGTTGAGGGCTGTTCGGAAGCTTTCCACGTGTCCCTCTGAAAAGCAGAGGGCACAGTGGAGAGCAAGTAAGGGGGCCATCTCGAAACCGGAGATGGCCCAGGGTCAGTCGGGGTGCGAGGGATATGCTCTATGGGTAACCTTACACCCCGGCATCTTAAGACCCGAGACGGCGTGCGGTTTTAGTCGGTGCAAGCCCGACATAACCGCCCCCGCTGGAGACCCCCGCTCTCCAGCGGGGGCGGTATCCGAAGGGATTTCCGCACGAAAAAAAAAAAAAAAAAAAAAAAAGGTATAATTAATTTATTTCTGAAACAATATTAATTTCGTGTTAGTAATCATGTACTTCAACATTGTTATCTAGTTTACATAGGGTGTTCAATACATTGCAATCGATTCATTATGGTCCTATTACTATTTGAACAATTAATTGAAAATACTAAATTAATCATCTAAGTACTCGAAGGGTTCTGGCGGTTCCGGTTCCTTTTCCTCCTCTGTTTTTGGCCCGAAAGCCGCCACAGGTTCAACCAGAAGCTGCTCCGCGTCGCCTGCGTGGTTCAACATAACAATACCACCGATAGTCACGTCTTTCAAGGGTGTGAACCCTGTTCCTTCAACGACAGTAAGATTTTTCAATTGTTGTCTCATAACCCTGGCAGGATTGTTCAATATTTCAAATGTAGGCTCAGGTTCTTTCTTTTCTTTAGCATCTTTCTCTTCTGCGGCTCCCTCTTTTTCGTCCTTCTTTATTTCTTTCGACGATCCAGCAACAGCAGTATCCTTGTCGGACTTTCCATGAACCGTAATGTTAGGGTTCGGCGATTTGGTAGGTTTCTTCTCTTCCTCATCAACATCCATTTTAGATGTTGAAGATGATGTCATGCTGCTAGCGGACCCATCAGTTCCGTGCGCTCGCCTACGCGCTTTGGCTGCGGCAATACTAAGTACAGCAGTGGTAACCCTCTCCCTCTCTTCACGCTTCTTCTCTTCGAGTGGTGCAGGATACGCGTAAAGAGACGGTTTCGAATTAGACTTTAAGTCTAACTGAGGCATCATTAAATCGGAGTTGAGTGCAATTATACAAGTCGGAGTAAAAGCTAAAGACAGACAATGAGCCAAAGGAAACCAGTACCAGTATTGAGTAAATACAAGCATGCCTACAACAGCCAGCATGTTCATGTGACCGGTTCGGTTTTGTAAAGAAACCGTTACATTACGACCGCCTGCATCGATGATACCCTGAGCCAAAATGGCGCCGAATTTTGCCATGACATCTTCGTGTTTATTTGAGATCACTTGTGCGTAAAGTTGACGGAAATATGTTACTTTTGGACAGAGTACTTCAGTTTGTTGGATTAGGATCATAGCGGATGCAATCAAAGCACCTTGCCTTACAAAGTTAACAGGATCAAATTTAACCATTGGTTCCAGTAGGCCAATGGCTTCGCGGTTACCAGTCCCAGCGCAAGCGATACCAAGGGCCATGGCAGCGCCGTAACGGACATGAGGATTGTATGATTCAGCTAACAAAGAAACAACAGAAGGACATTGTTCTGGTGTCCTGAATAATAAGAAACCTAGAGCTGTAACGGCGGCACGACGTACATCGTCATTTACGTCTGAAACAGCCACGTGAAGAAGGGTCCTGATGGAGTCGTTGTTACCAGTACCACAATAAGCAGTCGCAATAGTGTAACACCCAGCGCGACGCAACAAAGGGTCTTTGTCCCTCAGTAATTGTTGTACAAGAGCATCGGCTTCTTCAAGACGCCCATACATAGTGAAGGCGATACCAACAGCTAAACCTCTCAAGATCTTTTCATGCTGAGTTTCCTGAGCATAAGCAACCATATCTTCAATGGCGGCTGCATGTCTGGAGCCCAACATAACCATACCCATAGCAATACCTGCTGCT
This sequence comes from Cybosia mesomella, assembly GCA_946251805.1. Lineage (NCBI taxonomy): Eukaryota > Metazoa > Arthropoda > Insecta > Lepidoptera > Erebidae > Cybosia > Cybosia mesomella. The sequence goes on along the minus strand of OX276402.1, from coordinate 24,193,463 downwards.
TCACCAGTAACAGCATCATCTTGGTAAAGGTTAAACTTCAGTTGTTCATAGACATCCTGTCTATGGGTACCCATAGCAGCCAAACCAAGTCCAAGACAACCTCCATGGCGCACCATTTCATTCTGAGCATCTTTTAATTGAGTTAAAAGATAGTCAATGATATTTGCACCATGATTGGCATGTATCAAGCCTAAGGCATAAAGACCTCCACCTTCCGAATAACCAGATGAGGGTCCCGCTTCTTTCGGGAGATAAGATTGCATGAGAGCTAGAGATTCACCTTCATGGCCTCTGTGAATGACTCCAAGTGAAGCAGTAACTGTCAGTTTCGCCCAGTTGGTTGCTCTAGCGAGCCACTCTAGATTGTCTCTTAAAAACTGGTCACTAGTTGTGCCTGAATGCATGAAAGCATTTGCTATGACCGTAGCCGTGTGACAAATGGAAACCCTAATTGCATCTTTTGTGTTCTTTAGAATAAGTAAATCTGCATGATTAGACCTAATTAAAAACTGTAGTTGTAATCCTATGGAGACATCTCCTCCTAATATAGAAATTAACTTTTCAACTCTCCTTTGATGCTCTTTTTCTTCTTCATTCAGACTTTCAATTTCTCTCTCTGGTTTCTTTGTTTCCTCAGCAGGTTGATCTACTTCCATGGTTGCTTCTGGAAATGGACCTCCTTGTGGTTGTGGTTTACCACCAAGGGCACTGGGAATGGGGGCTGTGCTTCGCAAGGCCTGTAAGACTCTGCCAAGGAACTGTTGTGTTGCAGAATCATACAAATCAAAGCCTATTTGATATGCCATAAGAACAGACTCTTGAGGTCCACTTGTTAACCTGTCTAAGATTTCTGCTACTGACAAGGGATCTTCAAGGAATATGAGACACTGGCACATGTTGACATAATCAGGTATGTTTAGACCTCTGTAAAGCCCAACCAAGGATCGAAGAACTGTGCTACGGAAGCCTTTGTTCTGGAGTAGACTCATAGCAACAGTAAAAGCATACAGAAGCATTCCTGAAATCAAAAGAGAATGGTAGTGTCATGTTATTACTGTTTATCTATGAAAATAAATAAATTGAAGTATCTGTTTGTGATGTTAAAATAACACTTTTTTAATAAATCATATGAGTGTATGTAAGATAATAACAAAAAGAAACAACTTCTAAAATTTTGGTTGTTTGACTTTCTGTCTATTTGTTCCCACTAATCTCCGAAGTGGCTAGGCTGATTTTGACTGGATTTTTATTGCAGATAGCTGATGTTATAAGATGTATCTGAGTTTACATTTATTTTGGAAAATGTATTATGGTTCCACATGAAAACATTATAAGTCTAAGTCCACATGGATGAAGTCTGGGGCACAGATAGTAGATGATATGAATCATCTGTTATTTTTAACAATCAAATGATCTGTTATATACATAGATAAATTTTATAGTTTTTAATGTATCCGTAAGTATTCAACCTCCGTCACAACAAGACACATAGATACATCTCTTGTTTCATAAAAAGAGATGTATCTATGCATCGCTCATGCAAATTGCAGGTAAATTTCAGAAAATCAGGTTAGGTCTAATATAGCGCACCTCGTCATGGATTCTGTTAGGATTTATTTAGTGCTATTTATACTGATCCTGACATTTCTGTTGCTTTTAAGCAGCCATGGCAATGGGGAGACTCCAGTCTCCCCATTCCCATGAATGCTGCTCATGCACACAACTCAAATGTTTCGGTTTAAATTATGTAAGCAGAACATTTCTCTGCCTACCACATTGGGAAAGAGGCAAGACTGTTTGATGTATGTATATAGCATGTGTTTAATTTATTCATAAGCTTTAGATGTCAACAAGTTTAAACACAACCAGTCAGTTATTTTTATATGATACTCAAACAAACATCTATAGTTATTAAATAACTTGCATTGTATCAATATCCATAATAAAGAATGAACAATGACTTGACGACTTTTCAACTGACATCTCATATTTAATGAATTTCTTATAAAACATGATCATTGTTATGGTTATTTGTTAAACTCACCAGCTACATCATCAGATTTCATGATGGACTCCTCAAATATGTCCATACGGCGGGTCTCCAGCGCCAGGCCGAGCGCCTGTCTGTATTGTCCATCTTCAAGGCATCGCTGGAACATACGATTGACAATGGCCTCCAAGCGAGGATCAATAACTTCTGCTGAACTGTCCACGAACAACGCCTTCCGTTTTTGTGTGTAGAAATCAATTGCCTTTGCAATCGTCGTATCGACATACTCGTTTCGCGCATTCACATCGAATAGGTCACCAGCGCCCAGCGCATACGTCAACGAATCTTCAAAAGCTCCTAAATGATAATATACCTTGCTAGCAACCAAAGCCGCCAGTTGGTGCTGTGAAAATACTTTGTCCTCGTGAAGTATTTCAATTTTCTCAATGGATTCCGATATTTCGGGCCAAAATTCGTCGACTATGTTGTCCAACCTCTTCAGCGCGAACTCTTTGACTTCAGACATAGGCTCGTCGAGCAGGGATATAATCCCCGCTGCAGATGTGATATTCATTCTGGCTAGTAGTTATTAAAACATGCAAGTCAATAATACAAATTTTCAGACACTAAGTTACAAGCTTCTTTCGGCAATTTCTAAAACGAGCACAAAAATATCGTGATGATTTGACAAATTTCTTTTACCATAAACAATAATAGATTTTGTGGGGTTGCCATAATTAGAGCACGCAAGTGTGCTTTGATTGATCATGATGCTTCAAGCTTACAACTGCTTGCAACTACAACACAAATATCAAAGAACTGGGCCTGTAGACAAAGTCACATTCTACTAGTGGAATCGCTTCGAAGCGAACCTTCAAATGTTCAATATGTATGGGAGTGACATTATTTGTTACACGTGACATGTCGACAAATGTTGTCTCTCCCATACATTTCGGTCTTTTGAAGGTTCGCTTCGTTGCGATTCCACTAGTAGAATGTGACTTTGTCTACAGGCCCTGAACTGGATTCTTTGATCCACTAAGTACAGCTATTTTATTTTACGATAATTCTATTTTACCATAGACAGCGTCGATGACGAGGTGCGTTATGTACTTATGTATTCAAAGATATTTGGTTGTAATCATAGTATATATTAGTGTTTTGATGACTTCAGTGTATGTTATCAAATTAGTCAACTTGGTGATATTTATAATTTACTTCGAAACGTAACTGATAAACGATTATCGTTCGGACTGAAATAGATTATTATAAAAAGGATTTAAAAAAAAGTAATTTTCTGCTGATAACATTTTGTGGTTTTTGTTTTATTACACATTCTGAATTTACCCAAATTGTGAGTGAGTTGTCAATTTTATGTCAGATAGACATTTCTACGTAGAAGTACGAACCAAGAAACATCTGTGATCTTACGCTCTCGGTGATTGTCGTAATAATTTTACAAAATGTTAGACCTATTCAGCATTTTCAGCAAAGGAGGTATAGTGTTGTGGTGCTTTCAGAGTACAAGCGAAATTTTTTCACCGTCAGTAAATGCTTTAATTCGGAGTGTAATACTACAAGTAAGTGTTTGTTGTAAGTTGAGAAGCCCCTTGTGGTTTTCCTTGTAATCTTATTAAGTATTCAGAACGTACAATTTTTACATATGTTAAGCATCATACTTTAGACTGCTCAGAATTTACTGTGTAGGACAACTAGCTCCTATTGATGATAAACGTCCTTGGCTTGTTTTTATTGCGTTCTAAGCGTTTTATCAAAGTTCTTTGAACTGTATCACCTTAACATTATGCTAAATGAATTTTTTTCGCTTCTTTGATATTAATAAAATTAGGGTAGTATTCATGAACACTTTTAGAAAATACCTTTGTTTTTTGTCACAGTTATCTGATCATTATTGAGTAAGTGCCTATTATTCAACTATAGCAATACATTACTATCTACATAATCATGGATAACCTACATATTCCATGTACATGTGAATAATTCCTCCAATAAGAATACTTTCTTTTTCAGGAGCGTTCAGGCAATAACAGTTTTAATCATAATGCCTTAACTCTGCAGTATAAACTCGACAATGAGTTTGAGTTAGTGTTTGTAGTTGCCTATCAACGTATTCTGCAGTTATCATATGTGGATAAGTTCCTCAATGATGTGCACTTGGAGTTTAGGGACAAGTATAAGAATGAATTGCAAGGAGGCAAACATATCATGGATTTTGATTTCAAGATAACCTTTGATGAGGTTCTGAGGAAGTGTGAAAATTGGGGTTTGTAGTTTTTATTTCTGTAAAAAAATTTAAGTGTGAATTTCATCAATGATAGGAACCAAGATCAATTAGAACTACAAATACACATCTCCACTTTAGTTAAATGTATTCTCACTGGTGAAATTCAGCCTAAATTCTATACAAGTATGACTTTGATATCTACAAAAAATGACCTCATAATTGTTAGTCCCTTCAAAAACTAGTTTTTGTATGGTCAATTTGTTTTCAAATTGCAGCAAAGTCGCAAGCTAAGATTCCAAAACAAATGAGAACATTTGAAGACTCGCAGAAGTCCAAAAAAACTGTAGCATCTATGATTGAGCGCAAAGGAGATGAGAAGAGTAAAAAATCAGGTAGGAAATGTAAAAGTTGTTTTTTTTTTTCCAACAAATATTACTAGGTCATATTTTACTGGCATTGTCCTTAATCCTCCCACAAAGCTAAACTGTTAGGAGTGAACCTAACTTTAATAGATAATATATTACATTCTTTTTCATCAGGCGATGACTTGACACATCTTTGCCAATATTTTACGACCCTTACCATAGCAAGTGCTGCAATGAGTAACAGATTAATAACTGCTACTCTCTCCTTCCCTATCCAGATTAACATGTGCAAGGCTGAGGTGTATATATTTTGGATCCTAACATAATAAAACATCCAAATAAATTTATAATACCACTTCCCTTTTAAAGTTAGTGAAAAGCTGTCAGTAACATTTTGTTAAGGAGACATTAAAAACTGACTAGTGACTCACAAGCAAAGTTTCTAACCTCTTTACTTTTTCCAGTGAAAATAGTGGAAACCAAAAATTTGACCAATGGAAAGGTTGAAGAGTCCCCAGAACCTGAAGATGATGTTATTGCCACTAACAGAGCCAAGCTGGCTCAAAAACTTGCTTCTAAGGGCAAGAAGGAACCACCTAAGTAAGTATTTTGTAATAATTAAATTAATTGGTAGCTTATTGGTTAAGGATTTTTAAGCCTTACAATTGAGTGGTTCTGGGTTCGAATCCTAGCCATTACACTATCGACGTGAACCCACTCCTAACACAAGCAATTTAGCTTAGCTTGTGGGGTTACTTGGAATATTAGTAACTTGGTTACTAATATTCTTTAAAAAAACTTGTAACGCTGCATGGTACCGTGGCCCTTTTGTGCGTATCACACTTGGCTGTTCTCCATTCAATAAATACGGCCAGGGCACCATACCCGGTCCCAAAAACACTAGTATTTCGCGAAAAAAATCCACTAAGGGACACCCTTGTAGAAGGCTTAAACTGTAGTGACTTCTCAGTTGCTAAGATATTGTTATTTCATATTGATGGTGTTACGTAATCGGGTTTGCGATAGCAGCTGTATAAATATCTGCATAATTAGGTAAAAAAATAGTAGGTTTTTTTAATACCTATTTAAATTCGTACAAGGTTGAGTGTAAGTGTGAACTCAAACTCATGAACCAGTTACTATTTTTTTATTTATAATATAAAATATAGGATATAATTTAAATTTTTCAAAGTGATGCCAAGTTTATGCACACTACTCGCAACTAAACAGCTGTCACCTTTTACACATGAATTATTTATTTGCACGTTTTCTGGAACTCATATAACAAACTAAGCTTAGCTTGGATCTAGATGGCATGGTGTGGAAAGTACTAAAATATTTAAATTCTAAGTATGACCCTGTGACTTAAGTCGATAAAGATATTGATTTGTTTACAGGAAGTCCCCAAAGAGCCCTAAAGCGGACCGTGTGAAGCAGCCGCGTGTGTGGGAGCTGGGCGGCGGCACTCGCGACTTGCCCTCCCTCGACTTCAGCACCGACAAGCCCGAAGACGCCGAGCACATTGTCACAGCCGACACACATGTAACTATACTTTAACAAGATTTGAGCACAATTCCATGTGTAGTTTGTAATTTGAAAAAGTCTATGAGGACTCAAGGAGTATATGACTATAGATATAATAGTAAATTAATAGGAGGAGAGAACTATATTTGATTTGCGTAAGCTCAACTCTAAATTATTTTTGACTCGTCCTTTTTTCTATACAAAACACTTCATTCCGCGCGTGCTCAGACGACTACAATATGGGGTTCTTCATGAAGAGCAATAGAAGGTTTTTACAGGGTTGGCAGCACGAGTGTGACGCCCCTGGTGTTGCACACGTCCTTAGGCAACGGTAACCGCTTCCCATCAGGTGAGCCGTGTGCTTGTCTGCCACCTTAGTAGTATAAAAAAAAGAAATCTATGTTCTACAGGGTTGACCTCGGCCTGCCTGCCCACTTACACGTGCCTATACACAAAGTACTTTGTGTGTCATTCCCTCAGTTCTTATCCTAACATACAAATAAAAATCGTGTCATTGATTTTTAAGTTGGTGGGCAAAATGACCGGCGCTATCCGCGATCTTGAAGTGGAATCTGAAGAGAGCAGCAGCGAAGATGAGGTGGAATATGAAACACAGCCCACCCCTAAGAAGACCACTGGCATGTTCAACATATTCAAAGGTGAGTAGGTTCAAATATCGAGACATTTGAAAAGTTTAATTTTTGTACCATTAGGATTAAAAAAAAATCCGTTCCCACAGGGGGAACGCACAGGTAGATTTCGTGAAGCAATTAATATTATTTTATTAACCAGTTTAATTTTTTTTTCTCGAAAACGGTAACTTTTAGCGAAAAACTTTTCAGACATTTATTTTAGACTTAAAAATGGCCTATCGATTAAAAATGTTTCCGACGGCAAGAATGTTCACCGGTTAGAAGTTATGATTTTTTCCCGAAAAATTTTGGTTTTTCCCCCCTCCACTTTTAGTTAAAGTTTTAATCTTATAGGTTTATAATTAAAAGTTGTTGGTATTCATGTATACTATGGGATAAAATTAGAACGGTTCGACTATCTTTCATGGAACGTGAAATTTTGAGGAAAAACTGATTTCACAAAAGTAAGGCCCTACCGTCCCCTTAGGCCGAATTCCACCCGTTCACGAACTTAAACTAAGTTTACACCCAAGCAATTTTTGACCGCAGTTTGAATGCGATCGGGGCAAAAATGCGAACGTGAGAGTGCCACAAATTTTGGAAGTGGAACCATACATACATATATATATATACATATAAACTTTTTGACCAGTGGTCATTTCGGACTCAGGGGGTCATAATACACATAATTCGACAGTAGTCAAGAAACCAATAGGTAGATCGATTTCATCGAAATCTACCTAAAAGCGCTGCCTCATCGCATGGTTCTTTTTTTGCACGATTTTGTGCAAATTACCTGCACGGGATTAGCTCTTTATTATTTGCACTAAACAGGCGTCCGCAAGTATGCATACACACGACGCAGCACTCGGCCTCAAACCTCGTATGGAATCATCACGTCACACAAAACGGTGACGAAATTGGTTATAATGTTCAACGGAGAACAACCCTAATAGTAAATGCCAGTTGGTAGCTTGAATTAATAATTAAATAATATTTAAATAATTAAAAAAAAATTACGTATTTGCAAATGATAACGCATTAGGGACAACTCTGATGTTGCAAGTGTTCACAGGCAACACCGCCACGGTAGTCGATTATCACGTATATTGTCAATGGTCACTATAAACAATATAAAAGTTAATAAAGTCTTTTTAAATATTTCAATGTAGTTAGTCGTATAATTGCACAGCTTTCATTGTCATCTTCTTTTCTTTGATACAACATCTTGACTTAAGAGGTTCCAGGAGGTCACACTTACACTAAAGTGAAATGTTTCAGGATTGGTGGGCTCCAAAGCTTTGTCGGAGGAGACCATGCGTCCAGTACTGGAGAAGATGCGTGATCACCTCATCGGTAAGAATGTTGCAACGGACATCGCTAATAAACTGTGCGATTCTGTCTCCACCAAGTTGGAAGGAAAGGTAATTCACAATTATAACACTCAATACATATAAAAAGTATTGTAAAAGTTCATTCATTCATTCCGTCTTATTATGTTTTCATAATTCACAACGTTATTTGTAACCTGGGTGTACAGAGCTTTAATAACATTCTTGAAGTCGTTTAATGAACGGTCTAGGCGTCCAATTAATTAATCGATATGTTTGGCGTAGCGGTAGTGCGTTCCACTGCTAAGTCGGAAGTCGCGGGTCCGATATCCGCTCAGTGCAAATACGTCTAGAGTACTCTTTCAAAGATTAAAATATAGAAGTAGTGCTTCTTAGACCTCTGTGGCGTGCCGATAGTGCATTTGACTGCTACGACAGAGAGTTCGGATTCGATACCCGCTCAGTGTCAATATTTGTAAGCATGAATACGTCTATTTGTATTGGTCTGGGAGTTTCTATATATAATATGTATGTATTTACAATAAAAAGGTATCTAAGTATGTTTATTCGTACTATAGAACCAATAATACAAGCTAGTTAAGCTATGCTTACATTGGGTCTAGATAGCGCCATGTAGAATATTTATTTATCGATGTGATCTTCATCATCATCATCAACCTATTCTAGTCTACTGCTGGATATAGGTCTCCCCCAATGAGCGCCATTGCGCCCTGTTTTCAGCTTGCCGCATCCAGCATCTATGATCTTAAATGATCTTGTGTAACATTTAATATTATCTTGTTCATTTCTTGTTATCTTGTTATAACATATCATGATATTTTCTTTCAGGTCCTAGGTACGTTTGACAGCGTAGCCAAGACTGTGAAGAACACTCTGACAGAGTCTCTGGTTCAGATCCTCTCGCCCAAACGTCGTGTGGACATACTTCGCGACTGTATACACGCAAAGCAGGAGGGCAGACCTTATGTTATGTCGTTCTGTGGTGTAAGTTGGATATTTATTACAGTCAAAATTCCCAAAGTTGCACTCCAGGAAGAGACTAGAATCCGCGGCAATAATAAATACTTCTAAAGTTCATTAGATGTCTCATTTTTGGCGATTAACTAATAGGTCAGAAATTTAAAAGGAATCTTCAATTCGTAAGTGAAGACGGTGAAAATATAATTCCCGTAGTACACACAAATATAGACAAAAACCGAATTGCTACAGTGCGTTCCGAGATTTCGCGTATTATTTGACTTAACTTTTAACCTGCACTTCTTTTTCATTTTCGATTTATAGACGCGATAACCGACTTCCAACAATATCAACCACTACACTTAAGGCCGCCCGCCGTCTGATGCGTGCGACTAAGGCAGCGGACGTCCTAAAGCCTACATACATTTTGTTGTACACACAGGTGAACGGCGTGGGCAAGTCGACGAACCTGGCGAAGATCTGCTTCTGGCTGATCGAGAACGACATGTCGGTGCTGATCGCGGCGTGCGACACGTTCCGCGCCGGCGCCGTGGAGCAGCTGCGCACGCACACGCGCCACCTCAACGCGCTGCACCCGCCCGCGCGCCACGCCGGCCGCGCCATGGTGCAGCTGTACGAGAAGGGCTACGGTCAGTGCGCCGCGCGCCGGCGGGTGGAGCGGACGCCTGGGCACCGAGCGTCGCGCAGGGTTGGCTAGAGAGGCGACACGGAAGCCTCTGCACCGGATCAGGAAGGAGCCAACGCCTGAGTGCCATCACTGCGACGCGAGCGAGGACTCGGGGCTGCACACGCTGGCCGGCGTGGGAGGTGCCGAGTCGTGACCTAGTGGCAGCCATCGGGATGGGAGTCCTCTCGCTCGGCAGCATGATTGCGGCAATGGGGCGGAGCGCGAGCGCGTGGGCCGCCGCCACCTCCTTCTGCGAGCATGTTATGCTCGCGAAGGAGATGGCGGAGTGCGCCCGAGAGAGGTTTATAACTCTCCCGGCCCGCCGAGCCCGCAACATGCTCGCCGTGCGTCGTAGGCGACTCAGGCGCCGGAAGTCGCTTAACGACCTCCGTCCTCCATGAGCGCAGGCCTGGGGGTGGCAGGTGAGGCCGCCTGTCACCCCAGCAGAAGCAGGCCGGGACGGCAAGACAGGGACACCGAGGTTCCCAAACCCGAAGGGGCCATCTCGAAACCGGAGATGGCCCAGGGTCAGTAGGGGTGCGAGGGATATGCTCTATGGGCTACCTTACACCTCGGCGTCTGAAGATTCGAGACGGCGTGCGGTTTTAGTCGGTTCAAGCCCGATATAACCGCCTCCGCAGGCCGGCGGGGGGGTATCCGAATTGATTTCAGCACGAAAAAAAAAAGGGATACAGGGTCAAAGCATCGCCACGCGGTTTCACCCGCATACATCCTGATCCTGTGGGAATATCGGGATAAAAAGTAACCTATGTTACTTAAGGATGATGTAGCATTCTAACGGTGAAAGAATTTTTGAAATCGATGCGGTAGTTTCAGAGTTTATTGATTACAAACAAATAAATCTTTCCTCTTTATAATATTAGTATAGAAATAGTGTACCGCCGGTATCGGATAAAGTGACCAAGCTACCGGTGGTTAGAGCTCCATAGACAGAAACCTCCTCAGAAAATGTGCCGTGTTGAGGATAACTACCTTCTACATCAGACCCTTAACCCAGTTGCCTAACGAGAACCTCTTAAGATGTTGACCGAGGCTCTTAGCAATCATTCCATGAGTCGATATGACTATCGAGACAATGATTGCCGAATATAATTATTATAATATTAATTACAGGCAAAGACGCCGCTGGAATAGCAATGGAAGCAATTCGGTACGCCAACGATTCCAAGATCGACGTGGTCCTTATCGACACAGCGGGCCGAATGCAAGATAACGAGCCTCTAATGCGAGCTCTAGCCAAACTCATCAAGGTCAACGAACCTGACATGGTGCTCTTTGTCGGCGAAGCTCTGGTCGGTAACGAAGCTGTCGACCAACTCGTCAAGTTCAACCAAGCTTTAGCCGACCACAGTTCGTCGACCAATCCTCACGTTATCGACGGAATTGTTCTCACTAAGTTTGATACGATCGATGATAAAGTTGGTGCGGCTATTTCTATGACGTACATAACAGGCCAGCCTATTGTGTTTGTGGGAACGGGACAGACGTATACTGACTTGAAGGCTTTAAATGTTAATGCCGTTGTTCATGCGTTGATGAAGTGAGGTAGAAGGCGGTTAAGTAGGTTGTACGCTGTTTTTTTTATTTTAACCAAGTTATTACATACAGTGTTTCAAATGGAAAACCGACAACAACAACTTGATTGAAGGTAGTCAGGAACCTGTAGGAACATATTCTACTTCCAACCTGTAATAACTTAAATGTATCCAATCATTGTATTAAAGCGAGGTCAGTTCAAAATCAACAAAACATTTAATTTTTGAAAGACAATCGTGATACAACAACTATATGCATATATTAAACTTTATGGTACCAGTGTAAATACAAAGGGTTATTCTAAAATGCAGTGCCACAGAATTCGACACAGTTGTTTCATTTTTATTAAAAAAAGAATAGTACTTTACTAAAAATAAAACTTTGCTGTCAGTTATCTCTGTATTTTAATTGACAAGTATTGTGTCTTTTTTCAAGAATTACCTAGTTATAGAAGTGTATAAAAATATAGTATTTTCAACTTACAAAAAACTGTTCATCCCTCTTATATAAATAACCATAAATTATGAAATTTTAAACTTGGCATGGATTGTTAAATAGAAGTACGACCGCACCATAATACAAAAAATTGTCTCCTCTTTTCACAATCATGATAATAACAATTATTCTAAACAGCATATAACCTACAACCTGATAAAAGGCGAACTCGAGTCACTTCTTTTTTTTTTATCGATTCTTCTGAATAATTATAATAGAGGATTAATTTTCTGCCACCAAACATTGAAGGTATAAACGCATGGACATGTAAACTATGTTTTCTTAGATAAGATTGGTTGCTAGCACCTCTGCCTACCCCTTCGGGGACATAGGCGTGAGTTTATGTTATGTTATGTTAGAACATTTAATTTCAAACATATATTTACTTTGGGGTGTACAACTTGATTGGTGGGGGTACAACTTGATTGAAGGTAGTCAGGAACCTGTAGGAACATATTCTACTTCCAACCTGTAATAACTTAAATGTATCCAATCATTGTATTAAAGCGAGGTCAGTTCAAAATCAACAAAACATTTAATTTTTGAAAGACAATCGTGATACAACAACTATATGCATATATTAAACTTTATGGTACCAGTGTAAATACAAAGGGTTATTCTAAAATGCAGTGCCACAGAATTCGACACAGTTGTTTCATTTTTATTAAAAAAAGAATAGTACTTTACTAAAAATAAAACTTTGCTGTCAGTTATCTCTGTATTTTAATTGACAAGTATTGTGTCTTTTTTCAAGAATTACCTAGTTATAGAAGTGTATAAAAATATAGTATTTTCAACTTACAAAAAACTGTTCATCCCTCTTATATAAATAACCATAAATTATGAAATTTTAAACTTGGCATGGATTGTTAAATAGAAGTACGACCGCACCATAATACAAAAAATTGTCTCCTCTTTTCACAATCATGATAATAACAATTATTCTAAACAGCATATAACCTACAACCTGATAAAAGGCGAACTCGAGTCACTTCTTTTTTTTTTATCGATTCTTCTGAATAATTATAATAGAGGATTAATTTTCTGCCACCAAACATTGAAGGTATAAACGCATGGACATGTAAACTATGTTTTCTTAGATAAGATTGGTTGCTAGCACCTCTGCCTACCCCTTCGGGGACATAGGCGTGAGTTTATGTTATGTTATGTTAGAACATTTAATTTCAAACATATATTTACTTTGGGGTACATAATATCTTGGTATAGGTTAAACTTAAGTAATACTCCGTTAGATATAAACGTTTGTAGTCATAAAACAAATTAAAGCTATTTTGCAATATTTTGTAGGTAACTATACATACATAATTTAAATCTCATAATATATTCACGAAGCAAGATACCGAACCTTTCTTACTCACTGTCATTTTAGTATTATTATCATATCATTCGCCTTTATATAAAACATGAACTAATTTGCCTCCAAATCATTACTCTACCATTTATCACACGCGTTTTCCACGATTCATCAACTTCTACCATTTCTCAATTTCTACCATTTACTCGAAACTTTTCTACCCATTGTATCTTTTATTATTAAGCATATAAACAATAAATAAAATAAGTTTTTTTAGGCGGTGGAATAAACTTTAACCGTAGTATGAAAGGAAAGTAAAACGCTGTCTTTGCATATGGATGGCAGAAACGTATTCCTCTATCACCAATATTAATACAATTTGCATTTTAATTAAATACATATGAATACAAAAAATATATAGTTAGATATCCAAAATCTATTTATAAATCTCATATTAAATAATTTGTTTTCTCCTTGCGCTCGATTGTTAAGTTCTTAGAAAGTTATGTTCACAAATAAATATTTTATTTTCTTATTATTTTGTTTTTTTTTCGGTTTATGTTACAAGTGTTTCGCGTGGGCTGATGTGCGTGTTAGCCTCTTTAAGTCGATTATAGTCTGATTAATTGAGTCTGCAACATTTGAAATCTATAAAGCATACAAGTATAACTTATTTGGTTTTGAAGGATGCACCAAAATATACAACATCAAATAATAAACGCGCATACGCTAAATCACAATTTATATCGCCGCGTGAGTTGTTATAAGCTTATAGTACGTTCCAAAAATCTTGAACAAACCTGCGCGCGGACATTAACTGGCCAATAAAAAAAAAGCAATAAAAGAACTGATCAACCAATGACGCGAGCCCATTGAACTGTTTTCAACGACATCAAACTTGATTTCGACATTTAAATAATCCGTGATTGGTTGAAAGGCGCGCCTCTACCCGTCGCGCCCTGCGCTCATCACCAAAGAGACCTAAGAATATGAACTACATAATTTTAAAGATTTTAATTTACACTATATACCTTAATTCAACACAAAGGAAAATCATAAAACACTTCTCATGGTAGCAACACTTACTGCCCGTCTGATGGTAAGCTGTCATTGCATAACTATTGTTTAAGTTCTGTTAGAAGAACTACTATGTACAATTTTGTTGAATTTCCTAGTTAATGACAATCAAGCCTCTTGCTGATTTTTAAAATACTGATACATCAATGATTTATATAAGCCAATGTAGAGATTGTTTGTAAATTTGTTAATGTTTAGCAAATTTTTGTTGCAACTCACGAGCAAATAGATACCAATATATCGTCACCCGTAAAACAAAAACAGTTTTTACAGATTTCAAGTTGCAGCCCTAATTAAAAAGATGGAAAACGATTTAAATTCCGATAAAAGTTACAATTTTTGCTTTGTCGGTATCGATATGCCCCTTCAAATTTTCGATTTCTCCAACATACAACAACAGTTGACAAATAAGTTTACGAAAGAAACGCCTGTCTAATTTGCAATAGCAAAATTGTTTCAGTAAATATACAGAATCTTACTTCATAGTATTAAAGTATCCTAGTTTGAATACCTTACCTTTAATAATGACTAATATAACCGCATCGTACTCACCCATATCAGTTTCTTTATAACTACGATACTAAAAATATTGCTCTTACTTATATCTTATAATAAAAGACTAAATATAAAGACTTTTGAAACAAACGTTACATCTGTGAAATAAATGAGTACGAAGTTCGAAATACTGAATTTGTACTCAGCGCCGGTGCTGAGGTATGGCAAGAGTAATAGTCGCTCTAGGCGCCATATGCAAGAAACAATATTCAGCACAAAATGGGGTGTACCAAGATCTTTGGGGGCTCAAACCAACTTCACCTGCGAGTCGGTCCGACGAGGCTCCGGTGCAGGATTTTCTCTCGTGGATAGGGGTGAGACGACAGTCCGTATAAGCCAAGATGAACCAAATCATGGAAACGGGGAATAAGAAAAGCGAACCCCGGGCTCCAAAGTGCAAGCTTTAATGCAATCGAGATGATTTTCGCCTGATGAGATGATTTATTAATAATGGATGGGGAACCCGTCTAAACATACTACTTACTGTGACTAAAGTGCTGGTTCTATGAGTGTCAATATGGTGTAAATCCTAGCAATATTATAAAATGTGAAAGTTCGTGCAGATGTATGTGTTTATTACTCTTTCACGCAAAAACGGCTGAACGAATCTAGCTACAATATTGGTACAGGGACAGATTATAGTCTGGAATAACACATAGGCTACTTTTTATCCCTAGAATAATTTCCTATGGGGAGCGGGAACGGTAACAGAATATCACGCGGGCAAAGCCCCGGGAAAAAGCTAGTGTTAATATAATATGGTATTATTTTGCTTTATCCTATGTCGTAGATTAAATATAATAGTGAATTGTAATAATAGTATTAATTTTGAGTGCCTTGTATTGCTTACACAACCACAGAAGAATAATTCTGTGGCGTGGACATTTTGAGATGTTTATTCTCGACGTATAGCTACCCATAACACTGCCCTACCTTTTTGGGTGATAAGTTAGATTTATGCCGTTATCGGTGAGTGATTATAATGCTCGCATTTAGAGTGCTGCAGTGTTTCGTCCTACGCCCGTTCGGCTCAAAGGGACAAATTACAGAATGATGAGAATATTCTTTTTAGTTCAGTATCGTCCCATTGATTTTTTTCTTTCAATAATTAACAAGAAATTAAGCAGCAAAAAATTAAGATGTAAGTATTTGTTATTATATTAACTTGGATAATTTTATTAATATAATAAAAATATGTACATCTCAATTTTTTTGGTGATTATGTAATACTATTTTTTGGTGACGAATCATTTAATGAAAATATTTCTTTTTTATTTTGTGATTCGTCCCATTGGGACGAACTGGTGTAGGACGAAACACTGAAGCATTCAATAGTTCTTGATAACAACATCAATTAATTCGTTATAAGTTTTATATCCGTTTTAAATATATTATTTAAAATACTACATTTTGCATGGTGATTATTTGACATGATATAGCACTGAAAGTTAAAAGAACTGTTTGACATTGCATTGAACTATGCCTGTAAAGAATTTTATTGTGAACATAAAAGTTTTAAACATTTAAATAAAATATTAAACATTATTGGAGGTACTTTCATTTAAACCAATGTGATTTTATTATTGATTAAATACCTATATATCCTGTGCCTACTTGCATATAATATGTACTAGCGGTACTGACAGATGTTGTCCTGTCCCTATTCAATAATAAAATTCGTCAAAAAATAAAAAATTGTAAATTAGTTGTGTCTGTACATTGGAGATATTAAAAAAAACTAACATTATATAATATATAATTAACATTAAAAAAAAAACTTTGAACATAACAATAATTAGAAAGGTCTTGATCAGACTTAGAATCTTCCGTATGTTTAATTGCAATTGGTTAAGTAGAAACGGAGAAAACCTAAAAATGACTTCTGCGCGGGCGCAGCTGCGGGCATCGGCTAGAAATTCATACAATATAATTCTATTAAAATAATAAAAAAGAAGCGCATTAATAATGTGGCAAACAAATGCACCAAAAGGATGTCCAGTTCAGCATGTGCCGGGTAGAAACCTGGCGTTGGTTTTCAACTGGAGCCCATATTATCTAGCTGCTGACTCAGGGATGTCAGGTGTGTAGTACCTGTATATAAGGTGTCACAAAATTAGGTCTCTGAATTTAGTGCTAGAAGCCGGTGACACTAAAAGTCCTGTCATCACGGATTTGAAAAATTTATATGTAAATAGATAATTAATAACTATACGATTAAAATCAACTGGGTACCCGTTGACATAATAAGCCGAAAATATGTTAAATAAAATGTAAGTATCTTATTGTTATCGCGGATTTTGATGAATTTTAGTTCATTTGATAGGAACATAGATTATTATATATATATGGCTAGGAAATTTCGCGACTTAACCGAAAATTTTGCTGACAAACTTCATTTAGCCGGAAGGGTATAACGTGCCTATTTGAACGGTGTGATAGAGGGTAAACAATTTTTTCTTTTAAATCACGTAATTTTCTATTGAATGCACTAAAATTCATCAAAAACTGGGTTATATTAAAATTTGCAGATTTCCTGAAATATGTACTGCATTAATGTTTGTTATTTAAGAAACTATGGCACAAGACAGGCGACATAACTTGGCTATTCTGTCTATTGAAAATTCTATGGCACGAACTTTGATCGATGATGTTAAAGATACTTTTGCGGAACAGAAAGCTCGGAGAAAAGAATTTTATTAATAAAAAAATCTCATTGAAAGTTAATTATTCTTGAAAATAAAACTTATTAGATATTTAACTAAAATGCACATAATATTATTAATAGTTTTGGGTAAAAGTAGTTACCCATCAGTGGTTTATTAAAATTAAATTCCAACAGGACTATTTTTACTGGGACGCCGGAGGGCCCAATCCAAAAAATTTGCCACGGACCTCAGATGGTATAGTTACGCCACTGGTGCAGGCTTTCCTCGGGGTTGGTCGTATAAGCCGAACCAAAAGGAAGAGGAGTAAACTGACCCCGGGTCCCGAGGTGAAAGCTGCAAATGCAACTAGGATAACGCTAAGATGATAATGATGAAGCACTTACCTGGAGAATAATTGTTAAATACGCTATAACCAGGAGACCGATTCTCACTGGAACCACCCAGCAACACATATCGACCTTCAAATTCACTATCTGATATTTCAAATACTCAAAACACCCCATTTTGACTACCGTGAACGCTTACTACCCTATTTGTATGTACAAACGTTGGAACTCCTCACATTGAATGAATTACACCGAAATATACCGCATAGTAATTATTTGTTTTAATAAGGATGCGTTTTATTAGAAGGTCGGTCGCGTAATAATTACGGTAATTTCTCTAATGCGACAATGGTCACTTTAGAATCAGCCCTATTTTATAACATTATGCTCACACTTGTATATTCGTGAAGGGGTATATCAATATAAAATCTTCGTCAATCTATGTTATTGTTAATCAGTCTCACGTAGTTCGTTGAGAGGTCCCGGGTTCGAATTCTGGACATCATGCTACTGACGTATCGACGTATAATCATAAGCTTTAACTTGGCTGGAGGTGTTAGGCGGATACTAGTCATTACGGTTACTGAGACCGTAATCTTAGCAATCCATGGATTCTCCGTGCGGGTGCCGGGTCCATCGCGTTGCTGAGTTGGGAACTCGGGACAGTGCCTGGGACTTGCGACCCAAGTGTAGGTTTAGAAGGGGCCCCTTTTGTTGATGTACATCAACACTCACCTTCACTACCCAAGTTCCCCTCCCTGCCTAACCAAATTTGATACGAACCTACTAGTGCCGCTTTAGACATTCGTCCTAGTAATGAGCTTATTGTAGCTCTCGATAGGCCTAGATCTTTAAGTAGGTTATAGAGAGATTTTGCTGGTATACCTCTCGCTCCCACTTCCACTGCATACAAATTAACCACGTAACCGTTTTTGATTAATTCGTTTGTGAGATCATAGTATTTATTTTCCTTTATTGTGTGGTCCTTCGGTATATTTGTTTCCCACGGTACAGTAAGTTCCACAAGAACCACATGTTTTAATCTCTTAGAATATAGGAATATGTCAGGTCTAGATGACGAAACCCCAACATCCTCCGGAATTTTGTAGTGCTTTTCATACGTGTCGATTAGGAGAGTCCAATCTGGGGCAGTATCTAAGATTGAATAAGGTTTGTTCCTGGGTGTTATGGATGAACCTTCAGACACAAAGTTGATATGACGTCTGTTAGTAGTCAATCCTTTTTGGGCTCTAGCTACTGCCAGACTCATTGCTTCACGTATGATGATAAGCACCTTATCGTGGCGGCGTGAGTAATGGCCTCTATCGAGAAGCACCCTACATCCTACTAATATGTGTCTAGCCGTCCCTATTGCCTCACCACAAGTATAACATTGTTTTTCTGTGGCCTTCCCCCACCTTACCAGATTACTCTGGTCTGGGAGGGTCATCTGAAAGGCGTTAAGATAAAATTTTAACAGGGCCGGCGACCAGTCATAGATCAAGGTGCGCCACTTTAAGGCCATCGGTATGCAGAACTTTAAATTTAAATACATATTTTGCGATACCAAGTCATCTCACCAAATTCAGAGACCTAATTTTGTAACACCTTATATGTGTAGAAATGAAGGTGTGTAGATGTAAAATATGTTATGATAAATCAAATTCATATATGTATATTGTTTGCAGTTATATAGTTTGTGGCGATACCACATATACCTAGCGCCATCTAGTGACAACAAGTTGAACAACTTTGATACTATTATGTCACTACCGATCCTGAATCGCGAAATTGAAGTTCCGCGCTGGTATAACATAGATACAACATCCCTACGACAACCGTCGGGTCGGATCGTCGCACGGAGCCTCCGAGGAAGAACGCCTGCAAGCCTACTACCTCGGACTTCGCCGCTCGGACCCGCACTCGCGCGCTGACTGCCGGTGCATACGGTCGCGTCTGTATTCGACGCAGCCGTAGTCACCGGACGTGTCGCGCGCGCCCACGCCCAGCCCAACGCTTCGTTGTCGGGTCGCGGTTGTGCTCCTGCCTGCATTCCTGCAATGAAGAAAGCCTCAGCCAAGCTGCCTCCTCGGGTTCGGAGTCCCCCCCGGGACCCCAGACCCCCCCCAAAAAGCCCTTATCAGGGCTCCACCGCCTCTCTGGGACTCGTAACCAGTCCCAAGGAGACGTCGACGCCGCCGCGCGCGCTCGCCAGCGCGCCGACCGCTGGCCCATCGAGGACGTCCGCTCCCCCCCGCGCGCCGCCGGGCGGGTTGAGCGCATCTCGCGCTGCGCCAGCGAAGGCGCCCGCGCCGCGTGCGAGCCCGAGCTCCGCTCCGCAACCGCCGCCGCGCGCTTCGCCCGCCTCGACTCCGCCGTCCGTGACGGCGTCGACGTCGAAGGCGATCCGGACGCCGGTAGCGAGGTACCAGGTCGCGGCTTCCCCGCGCCAAGATGCCCGCGAGTCCCCAGCCTCGCGCGCGTGGCCTCACGCGCCCTCATTCGACGACATGGAGAGTTCGTATGCCTCCATTGAGTCCTTCCAGGACTCCCCCAGAACTCCCGCAGCCGCAGCCCCGGACACCCCGGACCTGCGACTTCTTGTCAGGCGTCGCTCTAAGCCGGAGCCGATGCCGATGGAGACTGTCCCACCGGCCCCCGGACCTGCGCGTCGCCCGCGCAGCCCCGACTCCGCCGAAAAGGACTCAAAGCGCCCCAACACGCGCTACTCTGACGCCACCGCGTCCCAAGAGGACGCCACCACCGATACTGCATCCGCAGAGCCCGCAGCCAGCAAAGGGAAGAAGCGGTACCCCCCGATTGTCGTGGAGGAGCTGCCGCACTTCGCCCAGCACTTGCGGGAATTGAAAACCCAACTAGGGAGATCGGCCGACGTGCGCCCGTATGGGAACGGGCTCCGATTCATCCCTAGAGATGAAGATGAGTATAGGCTATTGCAAGCCTATTTCACAACGCTGGAGAGCCAGGAGGGAATCGCCTGGCACTCCTACTCGCCCCCCTCGGAGAGAGGAGTCAAGGTGGCCATAAGAGGGCTGCCCACGAACGCCACACCAGACGAGATTGCGGACGAGCTACGGGAGCTGGGTTTCGACCCCGAATACACACGTCCTATTCGGGGTCGAGGTGGCCGGCCTGGATGCATCTTCCTGGTGATCCTGAGGAAGAGCATAAATGTCATCCCAGACATTTACGAAGTGAGGGAGCTTCTCGGCATGCCCGGGATAAAAATAGAAGCCTGGCGCGGGAAACGCAAACCCGCGCAGTGTCATCGCTGCCAGCAGTTCCGCCACAGCAGCCATCACTGCCACCGCACGCAGGCCTGCGTGCGATGTGGCGGTGAGCATGCTGCGCGGGACTGCCCCCGGCCGCGGGAACAACCCGCCACCTGCATAAACTGCAGTGGCGACCACCCCGCAAACCACTTCCGGTGCCCCGTCTTCCGACGTGAGGCCCGGAATAGGAAGGCGGGCACAGCCGCCGTCACCAGCGGGCCGCACAGCCGGCCAGCGCCGGTGAACTCACAGCCTCTCGGGGAGAGGCAAGGCGCGTCGCTCATGGCTGAGGCGAACGCGCCCTCTACCCGGGGGGAAAAACCCGCAGCCTCTTCGCGAAGAAGACGCCGCAGAAGAGGGGGCCGTAGGTCCCGCAAGTTGCAGCCCACGACTGAGGAGGAGGCCGCCACGCCGGCACCCCCATCGCGAAACACGCCGCCCGTCCCACCGGAGCCAGTCTCGGAGCTGGTGGAGGTGGCGTGCCAAACAGAGCCCACTCCAACAAAGGAGACGAAGACCCAGACGGCTGCGGCAGCGAGTGCCTCAGCGACCAGCCCCTCCGTCATGTTGGCGAAGGCGAAGGTCCTCCTCGCTGAAGCAAAACGAGCCCTGGCGACAGAAGACCATCAAATACTGGTGGACGCAATCATTGCGTCCATCGACATAGTGGCGAGGCGCTTTTCGGGCGACCGCCGCTGAGCACAGAAGACGCACGGACCCCGGAGGTCGCAGGATAAGCCGCCGCCTCGTCGCTGGTCACTCGGAGCTGGGCCTTCACTGGGCCACCAGTGATCTCACCCGGCTCGGGTCGACCGCCGGGCGGCGTGAAGTCTAGCGGCCTGCCGGCGTCACCAACTATAGGGGTACATCCCCGCCCACATGCCCGGCGTCTGTTTAGGCGTCGCGAATGATGCCTCGGAAAAGGGAAAATCCCACATACCGACTCCACGCGCCCCCTGCGGGGTCGCTGTGAAGATTACACTGTATAACCGTCGGGTCGAGGCCCGCCAGACGTGATCACCTTGCCTGGTCGGAGGATCCTCTCTTTGTGTTGGAGGAACATCACACCCCTTTTCTCCACAAGTCATATAAGGTGGGCGCAGTTACCTCGACGGCCATGACCATAAAATTAATATTCTATTGATACCTACTAAGTCCTACTATCCTTTCTACTAATAGTATAATTGTGAAATTGTTTGGATGTTTGTAACTCAAAAACCTCAATAGATCAATAGCTTAGGAATATTCCCCCTAACCCCTCCAGCTAAGCTAAATTGCTTGTGTTAGGAGCGGGTTCACGTTGGTCGGTAGTGTAATGGCCGGGTTTCGAACCCGGGACCTCTCTATCGTAGGGTCGACTCCTTAACCACTAAGCTACAGACGCTTTGCTACAGGGATTGACTAAAAATGTGTTATTCAAACACATTTTTATCCCTGAAATAGGTTTTCATGATTGCGGGAACGGAAACAGAATGCCACGCGGGCGGAGTCGCGGGCATCAGCTAGTGCGAAATATAACAGAAGGTTGAATAAATCAATTACCTACTAATAAGATTTGAATAGTATGTAATGTGATTATTGTCATAGGGTGGGAATTACGATGGAGCTGGTAGCTGTAGACACACAAACTCCTAAATAAAAAAAAAGACAATAAATGGTTCCCGTAGAAGTAGAATACAATGGCTACTGATGGGTAGGCCTGTTCTCCAGTAAATTGTACAGCAAATATACCTACATTTTTTTAAATATGATATTAGTAACCGTAATGACTAGTATCCGCCTAACACCTCCAGCCAAGTTAAAGCTTATGATTATACGTCGATACGTCAGTAGCATGATGTCCAGAATTCGAACCCGGGACCTCTCAACGAACTACGTGAGACTGATTAACAATAACATAGATTGACGAAGATTTTATATTGATATACCCCTTCACGAATATACAAGTGTGAGCATAATGTTATAAAATAGGGCTGATTCTAAAGTGACCATTGTCGCATTAGAGAAATTACCGTAATTATTACGCGACCGACCTTCTAATAAAACGCATCCTTATTAAAACAAATAATTACTATGCGGTATATTTCGGTGTAATTCATTCAATGTGAGGAGTTCCAACGTTTGTACATACAAATAGGGTAGTAAGCGTTCACGGTAGTCAAAATGGGGTGTTTTGAGTATTTGAAATATCAGATAGTGAATTTGAAGGTCGATATGTGTTGCTGGGTGGTTCCAGTGAGAATCGGTCTCCTGGTTATAGCGTATTTAACAATTATTCTCCAGGTAAGTGCTTCATCATTATCATCTTAGCGTTATCCTAGTTGCATTTGCAGCTTTCACCTCGGGACCCGGGGTCAGTTTACTCCTCTTCCTTTTGGTTCGGCTTATACGACCAACCCCGAGGAAAGCCTGCACCAGTGGCGTAACTATACCATCTGAGGCCCGTGACAAATTTTTTGGATTGGGCCCTCCGGCGTCCCAGTAAAAATAGTCCTGTTGGAATTTAATTTTAATAAACCACTGATGGGTAACTACTTTTACCCAAAACTATTAATAATATTATGTGCATTTTAGTTAAATATCTAATAAGTTTTATTTTCAAG
This sequence comes from Cybosia mesomella, assembly GCA_946251805.1. Classification (NCBI taxonomy): domain Eukaryota; kingdom Metazoa; phylum Arthropoda; class Insecta; order Lepidoptera; family Erebidae; genus Cybosia; species Cybosia mesomella. Next base: position 24,169,823 of record OX276402.1, on the reverse strand, counting down.
AATAATTAACTTTCAATGAGATTTTTTTATTAATAAAATTCTTTTCTCCGAGCTTTCTGTTCCGCAAAAGTATCTTTAACATCATCGATCAAAGTTCGTGCCATAGAATTTTCAATAGACAGAATAGCCAAGTTATGTCGCCTGTCTTGTGCCATAGTTTCTTAAATAACAAACATTAATGCAGTACATATTTCAGGAAATCTGCAAATTTTAATATAACCCAGTTTTTGATGAATTTTAGTGCATTCAATAGAAAATTACGTGATTTAAAAGAAAAAATTGTTTACCCTCTATCACACCGTTCAAATAGGCACGTTATACCCTTCCGGCTAAATGAAGTTTGTCAGCAAAATTTTCGGTTAAGTCGCGAAATTTCCTAGCCATATATATATAATAATCTATGTTCCTATCAAATGAACTAAAATTCATCAAAATCCGCGATAACAATAAGATACTTACATTTTATTTAACATATTTTCGGCTTATTATGTCAACGGGTACCCAGTTGATTTTAATCGTATAGTTATTAATTATCTATTTACATATAAATTTTTCAAATCCGTGATGACAGGACTTTTAGTGTCACCGGCTTCTAGCCTATTTCGTTAACAAAATGAGGGAATTCCCCGACCGGCACTAGTTCGCCCGCGTCACCAATGTACCGCGACAAAAAATGAAGCAACCAATGGATGCGTTCTGAAAATCGACATCTTTTTGTTTTGAATGTGTTAAAATTTTCATGATTAATTTGAATTTGCATATGGTCTTTATAGTTGTGCCCCACTTTCGATTGATTTTAAGTACTTAATTTTTTTAAATTTTTAAGTACTTAGGTACAAAATTTTGTTAAAAATGTTAGGTTATTTCTGAGCTCGTAGCCTCTTGGGCCGGGGCCCTCTTGGGTCGGGGGCCCGTGGCATTTTGCCAGCCCTGCCACCCTATAGTTACGCCACTGGCCTGCACCAGAGTCTCGTCCGTCCAGCAGCTTGCTGGAGAGCTTGACTTGAGCCCCGAAGATCTTGGTGGGGCTCCAAAACACCCACTCCACGTAAGTGCTCATATTTATTAAAGTGAAACTTCTTTAGGCGCATTGAGCACTTTTTGGGTTAACAAAAATCATGGAACTCGCGTCGTCGTCACCATGTCGTGACGCTTTCCATATTTTTATAACAACGCCATCTTTGTTGTAGCTGATGAACTATTTTGTTCTGAACTTGATGAAGTTTCGAAGTGATTCATAGTGAATAACATAGGCTCTGTAAATATATGTTTTTGTGTTTACACTTCTGTCGGCACTCCCGGAGTGCCACTGTTTTTTTATACTAAGTAGTACCTAAGTGCCTACTAAAGTAGGGTAGCCTAGTGGCTAGTGGAAAAAGTATCAAACTGGTGATCAGGACTCAAACCCCGGCCGTTGTACTTCTAACTCACAACGTGAATAACCTTCTCCTAATACAACCAATTTGGCTGATTGGGTGCAGGGTTTAACGACAATAGTAGTGATTGCCGTTTTTAAATGACATTAAAATTAAATTTAAAATTATAAAACCCACCTGACATAGCTTAGATAGAACACTCCCGACAAACCCACTTTTTATATAAAAAAAATTCAAATCAAAATCGGTTCATTCGTTTGTGAGTTGTGAGCTACGATCCTAGAGACAGACACACACAGACACGTCAAAATTATAACTAGAGGAGGTTAATGTAACATATAGGGCATATTATTATTATTATATTATGATGATTATATGCGTTTCCCATTGCCGTTAATGGCGTTGTTACTTATATTAATAACTAGCAAAACGCCGGAGCTTGGTGAATTATACGAAACGTTAGAGGCGATAACAAATATATTCTAAAATTAAAATAAATATTTCATTATTGGCCATCTCGCACGCGCACGTTAGACGTTAGAACTTGCAGGTGCAGCGCGAGATAATATTTTCGTATTTGGGAGTTACGTAAATATTGCTATTGTAAATTAAACTAACTGAAACGACGACTATACGACGACTTAAGGTGGTAAAATAGATCAGCTACCACTAAACAATATCAAATAAGCCTGGATATATGACAACTACTTAACATCACGTCTAACATGGCCTTTTCTGGTGTATGAATTCGGTAAAACCTTACTGGCGAAAATTCTGCTCTATTTAGGGATCAAAATAATTTTGGGATGAAACTTAAGAAACCATCGGAGCTCTATAAACACCTTAGAGTTAGCAAAGCCCACATCTTAGGTAAATCCCAAGATGTCACAGTCAGGGCACTCCCGAAAGATAATAACGCGTCCGAGCTTGAATCTAGACTCCTATTCCATAAACGATTTATGATAGGGGCCCAGTCGAACAGAGTGGGGTTGGGAGTACGAGAGCCAGAAAGGGACCAGGATATACTTAAGGCCTTTCTAAAACAAGACGAAAATGATAAATATCGAGTGCACGCGATGATTTTGGAAATCCAAAATGAATGGTTGACAATGGGAGAGTTCTGCATACCGATGGCCTTAAAGTGGCGCACCTTGATCTATGACTGGTCACCGGCCCTGTTAAAATTCTATCTTAACGCCTTTCAGATGACCCTCCCAGACCAGAGTAATCTGGTAAGGTGGGGGAAGGCCACAGAAAAACAATGTTATACTTGTGGTGAGGCAATAGGGACGGCTAGACACGTATTCGTAGGATGTATGGTGCTTTTCGATAGAGGCCATTACTCACGCTGCCACGATAAGGTGCTTATCATCATACGTGAAGCAATGAGTCTGGCAGTAGCTAGAGCCCAAAAAGGATTGACTACTAACAGACGTCATATCAACTTTGTGTCTGAAGGTTCATCCATAACATCCAGGAACAAACCTTAATCAATCTTAGATACTGCCCCAGATTGGACTCTCCTAATCGACACGTATGAAAAGCACTTTAAAATTCCGGAGGATGTTGGGGTTTGGTCATCTAGACCTGACATATTCCTTTATTCTAAGAGGTTTAAATATGTGGTTCTTGTGGAACTTACTGTACCGTGGGAAACAAATATACCGAAGGAACACACAATAAAGAAAAATAAATACCTACTATGATCTCACAAACGAATTAATCAAAAACGGTTACGTGGTTAATTTGTATGCAGTGGAAGTGGGAGCGAGAGGTATACCAGCAAAATCTCTCTATAACCTTAATCTTACTTAAAGATCTAGGCCTATCGAGAGCTACAATAAGCTCATTACTAGGACGAATGTCTAAAGCGGCACTAGTAGGTTCGTATCAAATTTGGTTAGGCAGGGAGGGGAACTTGGGTAGTGAAGGTGCGTGTTGATATACATCAACAAAAGGGGCCCCTTATAAACTTACACTTGGGTCGCAAGTCCCAGGCACTGTCCCGAGTTCCCAACTCAGCAACGCGATGGACCCGGCACCCGCACGGAGAATCCATAGATTGCTAAGAATATCGGTCTCGGTAGTAAAGTTACCACTTTACGCCACAGAGAGGCCCTGGGGCGGTCCGCGTCCAGTGTTTCGCGTCAATACACAGAAAAACAAGGAAAGTTAACCTAAGATGGTGTTGTAGTATCAATGCAAATAATGACGCAACTGTAACTTACACCCTTGCTCAGGGACTCTCATATTAAGTTCGCAATTCGAGTAGATCAAGGTATGTTTACTTCTGCAGTCTCGATCCTAACAAGTATTAGGATTTTATCATTATATTTGCAATAAATTATTATGAAGAATAAAGCCTTTTCTATACCACTCAGGTGTAGACAAGCTCACGGCTCACCTGATGGGAAGCAGTTACCACGGCCTATGGACGTGTGCAAAACCAGGGGCGTCACACTCGCGCTGCCTACCCTGTAAAAACCTTCTAATGCCTTTCTTGAAGAACCCCATATTGTAGTCGCTTGTGAAAACCACAGAATGGAGATCATTCCACAGCCTAAGGGTGCGCGGAATAAAGTGCCTTTCATACCTAACTATCGCACCGTTTCCGGTCGCAACGTGTGAGGGTCTGTGGCGAGTGGTGCGATGATAGATTGTGGCCGTGGGCATTATATCAAAAAATTCTTCTGTACACACCACATTATAAAGGCAGTAGAAAACGCACGAAATCTCTCCTATGGTTAACAAGTTCTACACTGCCTGTAAGCATGGGATTGTCGACGATCCTCAGCGCCCGTCTTTGCACCGAGTCGAACTGGTCAAGTTGGTATGTAGGTGTTCCGGCAAAAAGGTGACAGCAGTACTTGATCTGGGGCCGGACTTGCGACTTAAAAAGAAGAAGTCTTTGCTCCGCAGTGAAGTACTGCTTCGCCCTGTTGAGCACTCCAAGTTTCTTAGATGCCAACTTGACCTTGTCATGCAGGTGACTGCGGTACTGGATCTCACTGGAGATGTCGACACCGAGGATCCCGATACTTTTGAGATTTTAAGTGGTGTGTCCAAGAATTGTGGCGCTACAATAAATGGGGATTTCTTAGCAGTGAATGCACATATACTTGTGTCTTAGTGGGGTTGAATTAGACCAGGTTGTTGTTGTTGTTGTTGCCTTTTTCGGGTGACTGGCTCCTTAACGTGAAGCTAAATTCATCAAAGCTAGAACTACGAAAGTAGGACAGTATGTTCCTTTTATCACTTTATAAATGGGCCGATGAGGTGGTGGGGTGCACTCGTTTTACATTGGCAATTCGTTCGAAATAGACGTTTATATGTAATATCGAAATTAATTCTGCCCGATTCCTGGATATAATAGCGTGAGGATATTAATTCTGAAATGTTTATGCGTATCTAATCAACTATCTTTTATGCGTGGGTACGGGTAACTTTATGGTGTTTTGAGATCTTACATTTTACTGCTCATCCTTTCCGGTATAGCGTGATGACTTATAGTCCGGATTTTGACCATATCGCTACTGAACTACAACTTTTTATAAAGATCTACCTTGTAACACAGATAACATAGTATTATTCTAATACTTGTAATAATAAAGTTCTTATTAATAATAGTATAGGCCGATTTTGCTCTACTGCTCCCCTATCATCCCTATATTAGCGTGATGATATAGAGCGTAGTTTATAACCATGTCCTAGAAGAATGTTCATGCAAAATTTCAGCCAAATATGTTTACCAGTTTTCAAGTGATACTCGAATATCGATACTAAAAAGCAGACAAAAATACAAATAGACAAAAATTCTATAAATCACATTTTTGGCATCGGTATCTCTCTTAGAACACACATCAATTATTTGTTTACAATTATTTATTTAATTTTCACTTAAAGAAAACCTTTAATTGTATACTTTTTAGAGCTTAAAATATGTACAGTACAACTAATTATAAATATAATTAAAAAAGCGGCCAAGTGCGAGTCGGACTCGCCCATGAAGGGTTCCGTAGCAGCAAGTAACATAATAATGTTTTTTGTTTTAATTTTTATATTTGCGGTTTACGATTTATGATGTATTAAAAAAAACTACTTACTAGATCTCGTTCAAACCAATTATCGGTGGAAGTTTACATGGTAATGTACATCATATATTTTTTTTATTCTTATCATTCTCTTATTTTAGGAGTTACAGTAGGGGGGGGGGGGACACCTTTTACCACTTTGGAAGTGTCTCTCTTGCAAACTATTCAGTTTAGAAAAAAATTATATTAGAAAGTTCAATATCATTTTTGAAGACCATTCCATAGATATACGTATGAGTTTGATGAAAAAATTTTTTTTTTGAGTTTCAGTTCTAAGTACGGGGAACCCCCAAAATTTAATGTATTTTTCTATTTTTGTGTGAAAATCTTAATGCGGTTCACAGAATATATCTACTTACCAAGTTTCAACAGCATAGTTCTTATAGTTTCGGAAAAAAGTGGCTGTGACATACGGACGGACAGACAGACAGACATCACGAATCTATAAGGGTTCCGTTTTTTGCCATTTGGCAACGGAACCCTAAAAAGGGATCTACTAGGACCGTGCCCAGAAGGCTGGCGGCATTACGGCGTTGAATGGCAATACCAATTCTTTGAGCGATCTTGTTTAGCTTAGGTGTTCTTATGGCCACCTTCCTACTCCATCATCAGACCCTGAATACCATGTAACACCAGAGAGTTTATCAAGTCGTTTCGGCGTAGGATGTTAAAAAGTGAGTATAGGGCCACACCAAGACCTTTGGGCTCTGGGGCAGGCATAATTAAAGCAAAATCGCGGCCGCATAAGGCGACGAACAGATGAGGATTTTGCTTTGATTATGCCTTTTCTGTGTAATTCACGTCTAAGAGAAATTTAATTAGGTAACATTTTATTAACACAATAATTCTTTCAGGCAATATCACTAATAGGTTTATCAAATGACAGCTTCACAACGCTATTAATGTACGTCCAAGAAGTTATATTGGAAGATAATGACAAGAGGACAATTCCAGTCCTCGGACATGGCTGCGACCTGGCGTTCAGCCTCATTCTACTCTGTGATGAGGTACGGGTCCCCATATGTAATGAAAACATGAGAAACTTAAGGAAACACGCATATAATAGTCTCGTACATTATTATTACATTGTAGGTTCGGCAGGTGGTGCAAGCGCTATCTCGCATGTCACCGTATATATATATTATCTATGCATGTCACTGAGTCCATGCCTAGATTAACTACGCTACGGATGCGGCAGCGACGCGTAACACGCGGTAGCTCGGGGGTCTTCGGGAGACGGTTAGAGTGACAGATAGTTATTGATTTGGGTGCAAGCGCGAGCGAGATAGCTAGCACGTCAGTGCAATAAACACAGAATACCTACCTACCTTCGTATTCTAAGTAACGAATAGAGGAACGGCCGCTAGTGGTGCGCCTAGGTAAAGATATAACATGGTTTACTATACTATGCTATTTATCGGGTACGTACCTAATTAATATTTGAGAATTCTGTTAGTAATTCGTTTTAGAATAATCCCCTTTTAATCCCTCAAAAATCAGACTCCTTTCTTTGTCGCTTGATCTGCCCGTACACGTGTTTCCTTTTTCTTACAATCCCGGATTCTTTAAGACGCCGTTCAATTCCGGTAACAATTCGTCTACTACGTTACATAAAAATTCGCCAAATTCGTCAACTTTATTTATACAGATAAATAAAATGAAAGTGTCCGTTTGTAATGTTAAGATAATAGCTTTTTAATGATACACGGTGAACATAACATAATAATTTTGTAACTGTCGTCTGTCTGTCTGAATTAGGTAATCTCTGGAAGGCCTGGGCCGATTTTGACAGGACTTTCACTGGCAGATAGCTAATATTATAAGGTGTAATATAAGTTTATTTAAAAACATTTTAGAAAAAAAATCCTGTATCGTCCACGCGGACGTAGTTGCGGGCACAGCTTAAAATTACACAACAAAAAACAACAAATGAAATTACATTAATAGTATTAATATTCATGTGAAAAATAACAGAAGCTATATTGAATCAATTAGCCTAATAAGATTTGAATACTATGTAGGTATAATAATAGGGAATGTGACTATCGTATCTGGGAATGAATTACTAATGGACTCTTTTTATTTAGGAGCTTTTGGTCAATGGCAAAAAGACCCTTACACTTAAAAATAAAAAATAATTTTTTCCCGTAGAAATAAAAAATGAGTGGAAAATGGACTAATGGATAGGGCTGTTCTCTAGTAAATATACAGCAAACACATTTTTTTATACAATATTAGTACGTAACGGAAATTACTAGTATTCCGCCTAACCTAACCTCCAGCTAAGCCATTGCTTGTGTTAGGAGTAGGTTCACGTCGGTAGTGTAATGCCCAGAATTCGAACCGGGGACCTATCGATCGTAAGGCCGACTCCTTTACCACTAAGCTACGTGGGACTGAATTACATAGTTTGACGAAGTTATTATATCGATACACCTCTACCTACTCCTTCATGCATATACAAGCGTGAGCACAATGTTATACAATAGGGCCGATTCTAAACTGACCATTGTCACATTAGAGAAATTACCGTAATTATTACGCGACCTTCTAATAAAACACATCCTTATTAAAACAAATAATTACTATGCGGTATTTTTCGGTGCAATTCATTCAATGTGTTGGAGTTCCAACGTTTGTACATACAAATAGCTAGTAAGGTTCGTAGTCGCCAAAATGGGGTGTTTTGAGTATTTGAAATATCAGATAGTGAATTTCAAGGTCGATATGTGTTGCTGGGTGTTTCCAGTGAGAATCGGTCTGCTGATTATAGCGTATTTAACTGTAATTCTCCAGGTAAGTGCTTCATCATCTTAGAGCTATCCTAGTTGCATCCAAGGGGTACCATACCTCGGAGCCAACGAGGTCAGTTTACACCTTTTCCTTTCGGCTTGGCTTATACGACTTTTATGGGAGTGACTGCATTCTGATCTCCCAACCCCGAGAGGACAGCCTGCGCCAGAGCGTCGTCCGTAAATCAGCAGTGAGCTTAACTTGGTCTCCAAAGAGCTTGGTGGGGCACCAAAACATCTACTCAAGGTAAATGCTCATTTCCTTTTATACCTACTTATTTTTCTTTTTTTTTAAAAAGAAAAGAATATTAGTAACCGAAATTACTAATGTTCCCCCTAACCCCTTCAGCTAAGCTAAATTGCTTGTGTTAGGAGTGGGTTCACGTCGGTAGTGTACTGGCCAGGATTCGAACCCGGGGCCTCTTGATCGTAAGGTCGACTCCTTAACCACTAAGCTACCCATTAAGTACTAATGAGGTTGGGGTGGCAGGTGAGGCCGCCTGTCACCCCAGCAGAAGCAGGCCGGGACGGTGGGGCGACTAGCGTCCCTCCCCCAAAACGGGGACACAGTGGTTCCCAAACCCGAGGGGGGCATCTCGAAACCGGAGATGACCCAGTGTCAGTCGGGGCCTGAGGGATATGCTCTATGGGCACCTTACACCCCGGCGTTTTAAGACCCGAGACGGCGTGCGGTTTTAGTCGGTTCAAGCCCAACATAATCGCCCCCGCTGGCCAGCGGGAGGGTATCCGAAGGGATATCCGTACGAAAAAAAAAAAGGTACTAATTAGGTAAGGTAGGGTATCCTAGTGGCTAGTGGAGAAAGTGTCAAACTGGTGATCAGAACTCAATAAACAGCCGTTGTAGGTACTTCTAACGCACAACGTGAACCTTCTCCTAAAAGAAGCAGTTTGGTGGATTGGGTAAAGGGACTGTAGGGTTTAACGACAATAGTAGTAATTGCAGTAATTAAATGTTATCAGAAAAAGGATGCATGGGGCTATACAAAGATCTTTGGGGGTTAAAGACAGGTCCGTATAAAGCGACGAACGGGCGTAGATTTTGCTTTAATTATAAAGTCACGTCTGAGAGAAATTTAATTAAGTATCTTTTATTAACACACATTACTCGTAATACTTTCAGGTAATATCACTAATAGGTTTATCAGATGACACCTTCGCATCAGTATTAATGTACGTGCAAGAAGCTATATTGGAAGATAATGCCAAGAAGACGATTCCAGTCCTCGGACACGTTTGCGACCTTGCGTTCACTGTCATACTACTCTGTGCTATTTATCGGGTAGGTAATATATATAATGTATTCTTAGGCCACCTGTCACCCCAGCAGAAGCAGGCCGGGACGGCGGGGCGACTAGCGCCCCCCCCTTTCCGGGGTAAGATGGGGACACCGTTGTTCCCAAACCCGAGGGGGCCGTCTCGAAACTGAAGATGGCCCATGGTCAGTCGGTATGCCAGAGAAATGCCTTATGGGCAACCTTACACCTCGCCGTCTGAAGACCCGAGTTGGCGTATGGTTTTAGTCGGTTCATACCCGACATAACTTCATAAAAAAGGTGATAAAATGTAGGCTTTGGTCAAGAATGATAAATATCGACTATAGCATCTTCCTTGTCGGTATAATTTGTTAACAATTAATATTGTTTACGTAGGTACTGGTGAACAGCCGGAACTCCGCCATGGGACCTGGAGGCGAGAGCCCTCTCGCAACTGTACCAGTGGCGAAAGGAGGCGCGGGAGCAGAGACTGAACCCCGAGCATCGAGAAATCGAGGCCGTGCAGTCCCAGCTCCGCCAGGCCATCGTGGTGGAGTGGAAGGAATGACTTGGGCAACCAAGCGCAGGGCACGCCGCAATAGCGGCGGTAAGGCCCATCATGGAGGATTGGCTAGAGAGGCGACACGCAAGCCTCTCGTACCGACTGACGCAGGTGATCTCCGGGAAGGGGTGCTTCGGGGACGACTTGCATCGGATCAGGAAGGAGCCAACGCCTGACTGTGACGCGAGCGAGGACTCAGGGCTGCACACGCTGGCGGACTGCCCGGCGTGGGAGGCGCCGAGGCGTGATCTCGTGGCAGCCATCGGGGTGGGAGTCCTCTCGCTCGGCAGCATGATTCCGGCAATGGTGCGGAGCGCGAGCGCGTGGGCAGCCGCCACCTCCTTCTGCGAGCATGTGATGCTCGCGAAGGAGATGGCGGAGCGCGCCCGGGAGAGGTTCAGAACTCTCCCGGCCCGCCGAGCCCGGAACATGCTCGCCGCGTGTCGCAGGCGATTCAGGCGCCGGAGGTCGCTCAACGACCTCCGTCCTCCATGAGCGCAGGCCTGGGGGTGGCAGGTGAGGCCGCCTGACACCCCAGCAGAAGCAGGCCGGGACGGTGGGGCGACTAGCGCCCCTCCCCCAAACCGGGGCAAGACGGGGACACCGTGGTTCCCAGCCATCTCGAACCCGAAGATGGCCCAGGGTCAGTCGGGGTGCGAGGGATATGCTCTATGGGCAACCTTACACCTCGGCGTCTGCAGACCCGAGACGGCGTGCGGTTTTAGTCGGTTCAAGCCCGACATAACCGCCCCCGGTGGCCGGCGGGGGGTATCCGAAGGGATTTCCGCACGAAAAAAAAAAAAGGTAGGTACTGGTGAACAGGGGTGCTTGGTTGGGGACCTCCACGCGGTGCACCCTGGGCAACGGAGACGGCAGCGCCTCTCTCCTAGGGTGGGAGAGACGCTGCCGCCTACGGCCAACTCCGACCGAGGCGAGGACGGCCCTGTTGAGGGCTGTTCGGAAGCTTTCCACGTGTCCCTCTGATTAGCAGATGGCACAGTGGAGAGCAAGTAAGGGGGCCATCTCAAAACTCTCAAAACCGGAGATGGCCCGGGGTCAGTCGGGGTGCGAGGGATATGCTCTATGTATATAACCTTACACCCCGGCGTCTTATTAAGACCCGAGGCGGCGTGCGGTTTTAGTCGGTTCAAGCCCGACATAACCGCCCCCGCTGGCCGGCAGGGGGGTATCCGAAGGGATTTCCGCACGAAAAAAATAAAATAAAAGGTACTGGTGAACAAAAACAGTGACTGTGTTTTATTGCCAGATGAGCCTGTGAAACTCACATATTGACTTTGACTTGCGAATCTCGACTGTAAACTGGAAGCATTATATTTCAATTTTTTTTATTTAGTCCATACCTAGTTCTAGTTACCTTTTAGATCCTTGATTAATTAAACTATCGGCATCTTATCCGTACCTACTTTTATATTGCAGAAAGACATACCGTTGATGCGTCTATACCAACGGTACTGCATCGGTGCAGTAATTATGTCCGTTTTGGTATACTCCATGATTGTAGCCGCCCTGGGCGTCCTTCTTGGCATAGTTCTGGTCATGGATATAGGTGAGTTGAAGTATTATCACGCTTCTTGGGGAATATCCGTGCTAGTGGAATTTTTAATTTTTATAATCCATATTAAAAGAACTGATGAGTTAGACTTTAAATTAGTTTAGAATTAATGACAATCTACGTATGTCAATCAAATCGAGGACATTGTAAACCAAATGCCACGTGAAGAGTAGGTACACGCAAGCGGCGTGCATGAAATTTATTAAAGCTGAAGAAGCGAAATGCGTACATATGCTAGAATCGTAGCAAGTGGCAAGATGTTGCCTCTGCCAACTCCAATGAGAAGGATGACTATATTATTAAGTGTGTAAGTGACAATGCAAGACTAAAAAAAGAACAAATATTTTTAAACAAAGATTAGGTATTAGCTTAGGGCATGAAAAGTCTCCGACGGGAGCAAGTGGCACGCCGCCGCCTCTTTCTGCGAGCAGGTAATGCGCGCGAAAGAGAAGGCGGAGAGGGAGCGGGAAAGAACCCTGCCCCCCGAGATTCGCAGTCTGCGGCGAGGACGCCGCAGACTCATCTACGCCCAGGACTACCGACCTCCATGATCGGGGCCTGAGGACGGCAGTTGGCCGACTCGCCGTCCTTACAGAAGCAGGCCGTGGCAGAGGCGTGTCGTGTGTGCCCTACACACGCCTGCCAACTCACCGAAGCGGGATAAAACCCGACCCCACCAGGCGAGGCCGCGAAGGCGGCCAAAGTCCGCCGGCAACCCTGGGGTTATCCTTTCGAGGGCTTACCCGGGGTGCCCGGCAACGGACACTTGAGGAGGACACCGTGCGGTTTTAGTCGAGACACGACAACCACCCCCGCTGGCGAGCGGGGGGGTATCCGAAGGGATTTCCGCACGTAAAAAAAAAAAAAAAAAAAAAAGGCATGAAAAGTTGTTTAATTGTAGACAAGTTTTGAGTACAAAGTAGGTATGTACTCAAAATATAGCATATATTAAATAAAAATATATCTAGTGCGGCCATCTAACGTCCCGCATTAGTAGATATGGATCAGATATCAATCAGATAGGTAGGTACCTATAATGTTACGGTCCTCAATGTTTATTAAAAAAATCTCTTTTTCAGTGTTTCAAGTATACATCTTGGTGTTACTCCGAAGTATGATAGTGGAAATGAAATTGGAGAAGAAAAATTTGGAGCTCCCCACGGTAGTGATGAGTTCTTTGGTCACAGAACCCACGGAAGTCAAGATTGACCATGATGTTGAAGCAAAATCGGATTCTGACGTAAATGATGATAAACCCGAAAATAGCGACCAGAAGAAGCTAGAGACAGTAGATGAAAAAGAATCGAGCACTGAAGAAGAACGAAAAGAGAATAAGTAACCGCGAGTCTTTACATGTTGTGTCAAAATGATGATTGTACAAATATTTGAAGTAATTAGGATGCTACACATTGTACAGATACCGGCAAATATCTTGACAAGGAAGGGAGTAACTGAGGAGATAACATCTGACAGGATTGTATGGAGGAGAATGACACGTTGCGCCGACTCCAAATAGTCCTGCCCTTTGTTAAGTAGATGTTGTGCACTATACGGACCAACCAAAGAACCAATAAGAGGACTAATCAACCAATATCGTGAGCCCGTGATTGTTTTACTATAATCTATGAATGAGGAATTGGCGCGCCACGGTCGTCCGTGAAGAGACCTAAAAACGCCTTCTGCGCAGCTAGAGTACCTACATTGTCAAGTTGTTTGCCGGTCAATTTAACTTTTCCTATATTTAAATCGGATAAACTCAACATCCAGGGCGAAACTTGAAGCCTTGACCGGTCCCATTCTAAATTTATATATAAAAATGTTTTTAATTTAAGACGGATAACTATAAAGGAAGCATCGAGTTTCATTGGAAAGCTAATTTCAAAATAAAATTGTGTTATTTTGTGACAAGGGGCTTCCAGACGATACAATTTCATATCAATTTAAGCCCAATCTGACTAGATTGACAATTAAATCGTGTCGTGTGGATAGATTTGATTTACAATGTACATGTGAATGGAAATTGGCCAGTATGGTTGGGTTATTAAATTGTATCGTTTGGAAGCCCCAATAGCTGTCATCATCATCATCCTAATAGCGATGTCCCAGTTGCAACCGAAGCTTGCTCTTCGGAGCTTAAGTTCTCTTATTGTTTTTGATTGGTATGTCGGTTTTTCCGAAAGAGACTGCCGTCTGACCTTCCAAACCTGAGCAGAAAACCTGCACTAAAGCCTCTTCCGTTGTTGCGCAGGAGCACAGACTTGCAGGTGACGTTGGCTTGGGCCTCAAGGATGTTAAAAGCACTCTGTACAGCTCTTCTTTTTAGTCTCTTTAATTAACCTAACCTAACTCAATGATAGATATAGGTAGCTGGGACGAACTGATACGAAAGGCAGAGGATCGGGTGCTATGGCGTACTTTACGAGGCAAATACGAGAATACTTGGCATCGTGTAAACACGCCCCTAAGGCGACGGAATAGGTGCAAAATAAAACTCAAAATACCCATTTATATATTCACCATTTATTCTTGTAATTATCAACATCGATTTTCATATAATATTATCAACTGATAATAACAGACACAACAATAATTAAACAGGAACATTGTCAGATAAATTTGATCACAGGTTGACGTATAATTGGACAATTGGACTTTTTATACAAACCCATAATGAAAGTGCTGTATCTCTTTGCTTATTAAAAAAAAAATTATATTATTTAAATATCGAATGGCTTCAAAAACTGGTAATTCATTTCTACTTGTACTGTCACACGTTATTTCGATCAGAAACTGACTTGTTGGCAGAATCGTAGGGATCGCCATAGCAGGAAAAAAAAAATCTACAGCAGTTCCGTTTGGTTATTATATTAATATTTTTAGTTAGTAGATAATTAGTGTTTCTGTCATGGTGTTTGTAATTGTTTATCCTTCATATCTAAACAATCAACAGATAGTTAAGCACACACACAGACACAACTCCAGCATAATTTTATTGTAAGGTAATGTATTTGATCATTAGGGCCTAGGGCACTTTTGAATGGAATTCTGTCACTTTAGGTATTCGAATGGAACTTGAATCTTACGTTGAATAAAATACATACAGAGAAAGGAAATTATTTACAAATAAGCAGAGTAGTCATGAATTAACCTCCGTAAACTATTAGGTTGGAAATAATATGTTTTATTGTTTCTTAAAATAATTGGCGGCATGAAGATACAATACGTTTAAAGCAGATAATTATGATCAGTCTAATTAAACACCTATTTGTCTGACAATGCGTTTAATTTAAAATCTAATACAATACAGTACTCTAAATTTAGTGATATTTACTAAGCTTACAAAAATATTTGCAATTGGACCTCAAGATAAAGTAGAATATTTTTTTTTGCAATCTCTTAGCAGACACTAGGGTTGTCTAATAAAGTAGACTTTGGTAGAATTAACGTTAATACTAGGAAAATAAAACATACTTCTGTGTATCTAATATTTGTTTCTATATTTTGTAACGATACTACTTAGTTCTTAAATCTCCTATGACAGGAAATATAATGAAGAATGAGCCTGGTTATTTCTTCCAAAGTAAAAAAAAATGTTAATATTTTTTATGACGAGTCGTTGACAACGATTATAACAACTACATTTAAGTTTTTTTTTAAATTTGGTATGTGATCTTCATGACCCTCCTTTTTGACTTAGTCGCATTCGGGTAAAAAGTAGATACATTGTTAATGTTTTGTGTGAGAGTAGTTTTTGGTCTTGTATACAGAATGAGTTGGTTTTATTAACTGAATTCACAGTTATTGCTATAAAAAGTATATTTGAAAATTTCTTTCCGGGAGTCAATACTGAATAATTTTGAATTAAATTATGGAATAATTTTGTATCGTACCAAAATTATGCCGATTAGTCATTGAATGAATAATTTTGGTGCGATTAAAAATTGGTGCACTACAAACGGCACACGCCGAAGCAGTGATCATCGAGCAAGAATACTTTTCTTGATAAATTGATGACATTTATTATGTCAATAAATTATCACGACCATTCCTTAAGTGTAAGTGTAACTGATAAATCTGTATATACTTTTAGTTATACAGATTTTCTGGAGTATTCGCCGCGCTAACGAAACGTTAGACGTTCATGGAACAGTGGTCACTAAATAAGAAGTTATTTTTAAAGTCGAATTAGCATACGGATCTAATATGTTCTAAACTATTACTAACTCTAAATACAACTTTTTTTATGTATTTTCTTAATTGTTAGATTAAACTTCATCAATACAGAGAGAGGTTAACATTGAACAACATTTTGTCTCATTTCTAACATGCATTGGGGAGCTATGGGTGCTTTACGGTTTCACAACATATATAATTATTGACTGATTAAAAACTATAGCTACAAACGCTGGAAGCGCTACGATAAAAAACCTACCACTGGGTAACAGAAGTGGCAACCTTTTATATTTTCTGCAGGTATTCTTGCTTCCAGCTAATATTCTACCCAGACGAGTGGCCCACTTTTTGGATTGCTCGGTTTCTTCGCGTGTCCCTCTAATTAGCAGAGGGTAAAATGCAGAAATGGTGTATAGGCGGATTCACTGTCTCCCGATTCTTCTAGAGCAGTGGCCATGGTTTGTTAGACCACTACCTGGTCAAGTAGTAGCCTTGATCGGTTGGGAAAAGACATCTCTTTGGAGCTGTGAGGAAGAAAACCTCTATGTAAAATCTGATTGCCTAGTAGCAACAAGCTGGCAGCTCGTTAACACTCACAGGAGACGCGCTTTTGTTGAGAAGGGAGGAGAGATTCACCGATGATGATGATGATGAAGATATGCTGCGGTGGAAGTGTGACACGTAAAGATCGTATGAGGAACTGCCACCTCCGGAAGCCTTCATGTCCGTGACATTGTAGATAAAATGCAGGAGGTAAAATGATGATGGTGGCTTAGGTCCACCGAGCTCAGCCCCCGTGGCACAAATGACTAGTTCTAGTCGCATGACACATTGTTCTGATTTATCATTGCTGGAACAAAGTCTTCTGGCTGTTCGGAGGTTGCGTTTGTGTACTTCGCTTTGTTGGTATATATAACCTTTGCTGGCAATAGGCCTCATGTTGGAGACATCGTTTTTGCCGTAACTGCTTTGATGCGCAATCATTGAAATGGTACCGGAAAGTATCTTCACTGTGAACGCTGAGCCAATATCGTTATTTTTGGGTAAAATCCGGTGATACATTTTGTTTTAACAAAATTTTACTGTCTACATTATACAGTAATATTTTCTGCTGTCAGATGCTTTTAACTGTCTTGTGTCGTTCTGTAACAAATAGCATGTCTGCTTCTCAAACAGATGAATGATAAAAAGTAATAGTATAAATTTATAGCCCTTTCGTTGTCATCCTCCTGATAAATAGGTCATATAAATGCTTACCCTGTCGGTCATTTACTTATGTGTAGAAGCTAATGCTCTGCTTTTGGCTCACTCAGTGCTCATAAAGTTAAAATATGACCGTGTATCTTCCTTCAGCGCTAGATTTGAAATCTTTACATAACATAACATAACTTCACGCCTGTATCCCCGAAGGGGTAGGCAGAGGTGTCTTACACACCCACGATTCCCAAATTTTAATCTTAAGTAATTTATTGGTATAATACTTATTATTATAGCATTAAATTATGATATCTATTTTAACTTGTTACCTTCTTATAAGAAACATTGAAAATGAATAATCCATATTTCTTTTTGTCACTTATTTCACATTCTCAGCAGTTTTTTTTCGATAAGAAGAAAGTGTATATTTTCTGTTGTTAGTAATATGCATTTCTTTTCGTACGAACACCGTCTATTGAATCATGGTTATCGTTCCAAGGATGGTCTGGTAGGCAAAATTTATTTTTGTAGAAATTAAAAAAATCATATACTTACGTTTCTCAATTTTATAAGATACACACAGAGGTGAAAACAACCCAATAACTGATATATTGCAGACGGTCGGACGGTAGAAGTCTACTGACGACCAATTTGAATAGCCTCCTGGCGTCAACATTTTAAAGTCTACTGCCGGCAAAATTTGAATAGCCTATTGGCGGCAAAATTTGAATAGCCTACTGGCAGTAAAATTTGAATAGCCTACTGGCAGCAAGATTTGAATAGCCTACCGGCGGTGAATGAGTGAATCCACCACTGGGGTGGTCATCGTATGAATAATAACGGTTACTGTTCGAATGAATGCGAATGATGTTCATCGTTCTAAAAAATACGAATGATGGGTATCGTTCGAATGATGGCTATTGTCCTTATAATGTTATCGTTAAGGTTGGTTATCTTTCACGATTCTTCTTTCATATGAATTCTATAATGTAGGTACTTATATCAAGTCACAACAAAAATAGCATAGATATGTACTTAAATCATACAATTACCAATGAGAATAAAAAAGTACCTATTCTTAAATAGAGCCTAAAACATTAGGTCATATATCACAACACATATGGTTGAGCGCTCATTATAGAAAAGACAGTCTTAAGACAGAATATTGCTCAATAGAAACATATTATGAAAGTGCGCACACTTAGAACAGAACAATTATGTCTAATTACCCACAAGTCACGTCGAGACACAACTGTCTTGTCTCTAATGTGCGATAGCCCTAAGCAAGCAGAATAGTTTTATGAAAATTTAAGCACTGATTCTGGTGTAACAAAAAAACAATCAATCATTTAAAATCGCTTTAAAAACGCTTAGAAATTGAAAAGAATGTTTTAGTGTTCAGAACTGTTTACGAGAGTTGCCAAAGTTATTTACAATATATGGCTTTATGTCAACATATCATGGCATAATTATAAATGCAAGGTACAAGCGTAAAGGGGAAGATCTGGATCTAATACTAATAAATTCGGTTCATAAAAATTCACGGCCATTTCTTAAATATTTTCAGTTGTTTTTCGAAATTTCGATCAATTTCTAGTCAATATTGTACCACCTACTAAGATATGTGGATAATACATGGCTATACTTGCACCCACGTTAATTTTAGAAGTAGGACCCTTCAGTTAAAGCAGATATTGCAAGTAGGTACTAGAGCTCTAACAAAACACACTCTAAGTGTAAACAATCAAATTATTTTTATGGATGTATACAAAAATAAGTATTTCAGGTCTGAACCTTTCTTATCTCTATATATTTTTTATTCAGAAGTTAAGTCAGTGCACCGAAGTCAGAACCAGTACCAATTGAGGTAACCCTTTGAACATCTTAACTATAACTAAAAAAATAGAAAAATACTAAAGTAAGTAACTATTTTCGTGCATAAAAACGCATAGTGGCTTCAACTATGACTAGAATGTGTGTCATTTCAAATGTATCAAAATAAAAAAATATAAGTATACCGAACTCTGTTGCTTGCATGTTGTACAGTCGCCATCGGTATAGGCTTAACACATTCCAACTTACCGTTCACCTTAGCTCTAAAACTTAACATAAATAATTGCCGAAAATTGTAAACTATTAAGTTTGTCCTGTGAAGATTACTAAATAATTATCACGTAATTTATGTATTGCTTTATTCCAATGTGAAGATCGTTTGTTAATTTGTTAGTGTTTAGCAACTTCTGAGGTCGACTGTACATATTAGAACATATTATCTAAGAGCGCTTTCACATGCAAGCGTTTTAGTCGCGCGTCTAAAGCGCTTCAGAGTCGCGCTGCAGCCGCTGCGAACTAGTGGTGGCGGAGGTGGTGTAGTCTACATTAGTCGGTGTTAGACCAGTGTTGTGAAAGCACGTCTGATCAATATAGGCAATGAATAAAAATGAAGCTAACCCACGCCACGTCAATGGCGCGACCGAGTCCCTGTAATGTGAAAGGTGTTCCGCTTTTAGCGCAACTAAAATGTCTATATATGAAGCGCTCAATAATCACGAATATAAGAACCTCCATTTTACACAATTCGACCTATGCATAAAATAAAGTAATACATGTGATTATGAGCTGAATCGTTTACTTTGTATTTTTGTCGCTAATATCACACCTCCGTATCTACTAATGCCTTAAATGTTCTTGTAAAATAATCATTTGTTTAGAAGATAAAGAAAAAAGTTACTATAAGTTTTGTGTAAATAGAGATTTTGCAAAAATGTCTTTATTCGATGGATAGGTTCAATTGTGTGAACAATGAGCTTTTAAGTTTCTCAAAACTAATCTTAAAATTAATGACAACTTAAGGCAGGCTAATAAAAATTTGAATGATAATGTCAAAATTATTCGTAACTAACATAAAATAGAAATTAGTAGAAAATTGTGCGCGTTTACTTCCCGAGATTCATCCTGTTGAAACTACCAGCGAGGCCGCGACCTAAAAAAAAAGTAAAAAAAAAAATTACATTACGCAGGAAAGAACATTCTTAATATATTTTAGAGCAACTTTTTTCGACACAATATAGAAAATATCTTGGATGAGTCGGACTCGCACATAAAGAGTTCTTTACCACGTATAATCCGGTGTCAAAAATAGATGACAATTTACAGATGTTGAAAATTAGTTTTGAGTAAACTATATCTCAATTAAAAGACTGTTTACTAATTAGTGGGCTCTATAAAATTATGTGTAAATTTCGATATTAATATAATTAATAATATTCATATAGTTTAAAAAAAAATTAAATCTAGAAATAATCATTGGACTTTTGACGCTGACTGTACAAGATACCCTCGAACCCTCTCTGGTTACGCCCATGATGCCGCTGATCTACAGCACGCTTTGAATGGATAAGTACCTCGGCCAGCACCAATAGACAGAGTGGGGAAATTATCTTCAGTCAATTCTGGAGCTGGACGAATCTCCTTGGAGTCTGTGAACAAATTGTAATTTATTTATTTAAAATGATTTAAATATGACAATTATTTGTAACTAATACAGAACGGAACTACTAATTTAGGCGTAAAGGCGAGATTTAAACAGCGTGTAAAATTAAAAAGGTCATATGAAAAAAAAGGACTATACATAATTTAATATTTGTACTTTTAACAAAAAATAAATAAATAAATATTCCACGACATTCATACAAATATTTGCACTGAACGGGAATCGAACCTGCGACCTCCGACGTAGCAGTCGAAACGGTCTACCGCAACGCGACGGAGGTCATCAGTCAATACATACAGTATCCGTTTTTGACTTGGCACGTCGGGTAGAAGAGTGGTGGGAATGTGAATAAGATCGACTTATTTCGATTTTATAGAGCGTCCTCTCTATCTTACATCAGAGTTTCAGTTTGTTTTTTTAATATTTAGTCCGTCAAATTGACTGCACCCCGCCTGATGGTAAGCTGAGGTGAAGACCAAAAAATAGTAGCCATTATCATTAAACAGTCTGTGCGGTGTACGAGTACGAGAGAGAACGCTCTACAAAAATTGAAAAACCCCCCGATATAGCCAAGAGCTCTCCTGACTAATTTATCCTTTCAACCAAAAAAACAAAAACGATTCATCCGTTCGGGAGCTATGATGCCACAGACAGACACGTCAAGCTTATAACACCCTGTATTTTTTGCATCGGGGATAAAAAAACAATTTCAGCCGGACTCTAACCTTTTTTTTCCCCGACGTACTATGTACGCTAAGATGCCAAAATCTGACATTTTGTGTACTACCCATAAATGAGGTGGCGTTAGTAGGTATTCTAAATAAAAGTTGTAGGACAGCCACGTGTCAATCCCTTCTAGTTTAGGAGAAAAACGTTACCGTTAGCTTGTTTATTGCGGTTGTAAATATAGAAACAGATTTTTCTCACAAACTTTGAATTAAATCATTATATCATGTCATTGGTAAATTCTAACTGAGATTAAAGTATATTACGCTATAGATTTAGATCTGAAAAAGAGACCATCTAGGACGGGACTTGAACCCGCGACCAGTCCCTTACAGGGGGGGAGTGTTCTGACCAGCTGAGCCACCTAGTCACGTCCCAGATATTCGAAATTCTCCGATATGTTATAAACGTCTTAAGGCGACGCTGGAGCCATCTACCGTAATTCTTGCGAACTACGGAGACAATGAATAACTTTACAGTCATTTTTAAACATTGTTTTTTGATGACTCCGCCTAATTAATTCAATTAAATTTTTTAAGCATTTTGTATGCTTACTTTTTCTTATAGATTTAGATCGGAAAAAGAGAACATCTAGGACAGGACTTGAACCCGCGACCAGTCCTTTACAGGGGGAGTGCTCTGGCCAGCTGAGCCACCTAGACACGTCCCAGATATTCGAAATTCTCCGATATATTATATACGTCTTAACGCTCAGCTGGTCAGAGTGTTCCCCCTGTAAGGGACTGGTCGCGGGTTCAAGTCCCATCCTAGATGTTCTCTTTTTCCGATCTAAATCTATAAGAAAAGTAAGCATACAAATTGCTTAAAAATTCAATTGAAATACTAACGCCTGTTCATGTATGGGTAGTACACAAAGTGTCCGTCTTTGGCCTCCTAGTGTACATAGTGCAAATGTCAAGTCAAAAGCCGGGTATTGCACGAGATGCAATCTGCTGTTTTCCAAGCTAAAAGTTTGTAAACGGAACAATTAATATACTTACAATCTGCTTGAGGCATTCTCATTGGAGCATAAGTCCGTTTCTCTTTGCGGGGTTCTGGAAAAGACAATTTTTTTTAGTGTATACCAGCTGTAAGATTCTGCGGTGCCTCGTGCGTTTGAACGCATGTGGGTTTTTGTGCAATTTCGTGCCAAAAAAAACCATATGATTCGCAAGACGCGACGTGCGGGCGCCCACCTGCATGATCCGCATTAGGGCAACGCTATCTATTACGGCCTAGAGGAGGTAGGGCAAAAGGCTGAATTTTGTACCGACCTTGTAATAGGGTATTTGACTACTGGTAAAAAATTGTTCTGTATTATGTATTACAACATAAAAATGCAGATGGCATCTATATTTTTTTGAGAACTGTTTTATTTACGATAAAAATCGATATAAAGTTTGATTTGTTTGGTTTGAAAAGTACGCGCCATAACGGATCTCGTGACATGTTACGTCACACCAAAGTAAACAGTAAGCGACTTAAAGCACGTTTATATAATTATTGAAATTAGTTGCAAAAATAATGGTTTATTTTGAGATATTTAAGATAAAAGTGAAACATTATTAGTAATTAATAATTGAACCAGTCGATTAACACTAGGAAATGCAGACAGCCTGTATTGAAAAACTCTGTTTGCTTATGTGTGACGTCACAGAGCGTTTATAAGCATGTGATCAAATCTCAAAAAAAGTGAGATTTTAATCTTGATTTTCAACAAAAAAGAAACTTATTTTATATTGAAAATTAATAAAATATGTTTTTCACGGTACATTTTATTAGGATGACAACAATTCGTACAATATTTTAAATATAGTCAAAATGCCTATTAAGTACAGTCAACATCAATAGTAGCGTAGTATCTGAATTGTCCAAAAGAAATACATTGCAAGATATATCACAATAGTCTGACAAAATCGCGTCGCAAAAGTGTTTGGTACATTAATATTTTCATAATGCAAAAAAAAACTATCCATCAAAAGTAAAGCAGTATCAGAAATTTTCAAAAGTTTTTCACACAATGGTTCTATAAAAAGTTTGAAAAGTACCTGAATTAAGAATAAAACTTTCGTCGAACATAAACCTTTTTAGAATGCTGATGTATATTTTGATTTAAATATTGTGTTCTGCCTTTTGTTTTATGGCATTGTCAAGAATTGTCACTTGAAGTGAACTATATAAACCAAGAACTGAACTGAATATAATCTATTACTGATTATTCCTAAGTAGGTTAGGCACCTATATATTTCTAGGAAGTCATAATTTGATTAAATAGCACTACAAATTAGTAAATTTCCTTAATTCCTTTATCATCGATATGTCGCATTATCTATCAGATCATGAAAGACATCGTATAGTAACGCTTCATGAAGATGGCTTACCAATTGGTGACATCGCAAGACGTGTTGGTGTTGCTCGAAATACCGTTACTCTTTGGATCAATAGATGGGAAAGCGAAGGACGTGTTAATCAAATTCGAAAAACAGGACGACCGACTGTTACATCTGCTTCTACACGTAACGAAATTGTTAGAAGGACAAGATACAATGGGTTCACTCCAGTCGCAAACTTGGCTACTGAGTTTAATATATCACGGTCAACAGTCCGACGTGTATTGCATAAAGCAGGAGTACATCACCGCAAACCAGCCAGGAAGCTTGCTCTGACTGCAATACACAAGGAAGAACGATTGAGATTTGCACGAGACTATCTAGACTTCAATTTCGAGAATGTCATATTCAGTGATGAAAAAACTTTTACATCAGATGAAAGTGGAAGGGTCACCTTGTGGCGAATTAATAACACAAGGTATTTTGAAAGAAATATTGTCAATGTTCATGCAAGCGGCAGAATAAACCTTGGATTTTGGGGCTGGATGTCGTCTGCTGGGCCTGGAGAATTAATAGAAATTGGTGGACGATTGAATGCTCAAGGATACGTTGATATTATGGAAGACGTTTTGATACCAACTGTTAGAAATTGTTATCCAGGCATCGATCCGTTTAATTTTGTTCACGACAATTCACCCGTACACACTGCAAGATTGACCAGAGCATGATTTAGAGAGCACAACGACGAAATTATTGCTTTGCCATTTCCACCTAAATCTCCGGACATAAATCCAATTCAAAACATGTGGGGATTGATGGTGCAAAACTGGGATCCGTCAACTCCCCGCACTGCAACGGCTATTTGTAATCATGTATTCGAGTTATGGGAACACTATAGAGGAATGTATACATGTCAGAACATGGTCATGTCCATGCGGGAACGTCTTCAGTGTATTATAGATAATGCAGGAGGCCATAACCGATTCTAAAAACGCCATTGAAAACCTTAACTTTAATTATGCAAGTATGCAAGTGTACATTTTTTTTAGCTACAATGTAAAGGTTTTTTAGTAGATAAGTGGTATGTTAATTTTAAAGTTTATGTTTTTTTTTTACAATAAAGCATCGGTTGCGAAAATTAATTACTTTTTTTTAAATTCTCAAATATGTGATTAATCCATTAAGGGCCCGTGGTCCCACTACATGGAACAGCAGTGCTATTCTCTAACTTTCACTCGTCGACGGACACAGCGCTGCTGGCTCGTCGTAGAGCAATCGACCAATCCCATCATAGAATCGTCGGCGAGCACAACCTTGTTCTATGATGTGATTGGTCGATTGCTGCGGGCTCCTCGACTAGTAAAAAGTTAGAGAATAGCACTTTTTTATACCACTTAGATGGCAGTCAAGCGCACGGCCTACCTGATGGAAAGTGGTTACCGTGGCCTATAGACATGTACAACACCAGGGGCATCACACTCGAGCTGCCGACACTGCTGCTAATAATTGAATAATACCACTTCCCCTTTTGTCTGACTATTTTGATTCAATTAAATATCAGTCACTTTAAAAACACAATATAGTTATGAGTATTGAAAAAAAATTCAATCAGCTTATTTTGAAAATAGTTTTTTTGATTATTTTGAAACCTTAACGCGAGTGATTAATATTAAAAAGAAGTAAGTCAGGTTATTAAAAAAAATTATAGAGTCAATACTTTTGGAACTCAGTTTTTGATCAGCTACTATTGACGCTGACTGTACCTACCTCTACCATATAGAGCTCAAGTATGCAGAGTGCTGAATAGGGCGTATGGGGTTGAAATCTTCAGGGCCTTTCTATCTATACCAACGAACTGACAGTTTGATAACTATAGACTCTATAGAGAGTATTTGAGACCATTTTTGTATGTAAAACATTGAACTATTTCTTCGGAATAAAACTATTTTTAACTGATTCTATCGCGATTTATTTGATCTTATTTTATTATTTATATTTGAGTTAAAAGAATTTTAATTTCAATGTGTGTGTCGTGTAAACTGCTAACCACTCTAAAAAGATATCCAGCTTAATATTATTAATAAGATAACGATCGATAAGCTAAACAGTCCTAGTGTTACTGCTTCTGAACAATTTAATTATTGAAATTGGCAACTTACTTTCACTGACAGTGCTAGAGTTTCCGTAGCTGGAGTCCTTGAACGAATCGTTCAGTGTGGTGTTGCAGCTAGAACCTGCCGGCTGTTGGAATTATCATATAAAATACATTTATTTTCATATATTATCATATATTTGTTAGAGAAAAGTATTAACTAAGACAATGCAAACAGTGTACAGTACCCTACCAATATTCTTGAGGCCCAAGTCAACCTCACCTGGAAGTCGGTGCAAGCCTCCGCTAAAGCCTCATCTGTTGTTTACCAGGTGTAACGCAATGAGGATGATGAAGGCAAATATGTTATTTGGTAGTTTTTTGATGCCAAAAAAATCTATATAAATGAGAATCAATCGCCGAAATGTTTGTACGTGCATAAAGTCCGAACAACTGCACCAAATTGGATATTTTTTTTTTTTTTTTTTTTCTTGTCATTGTCAGGACAAGGAAATGTTTTCGAAAGTCCACGGGATAATGTGCTATAATTGCACCGGAGCGGAGCCATGGCGCGCAACTAGTAAATAATAAACAGTAGGTATATTTTTGAATTACTCAGCAACCTAAATAAAGATTCTTCAAAAAGATTATCATGATTGAATTCGAGGTCAACTTCAAATAATCGAATGCCCCATATTAAAAAGAAACTTACATGTAAGTACTTGATTTAACTTGAAATGATTTAAAAATGTAGTGATTGAAAACTGAAGGTGGTTAAGTCCCCTTCCTCATCTAAGTGTCTTAGAATAGAGTACATTTTAGTAGGGCTTCACCAAGAGCTTACCTCAAGCCAACCCCACCTACAAGCCGGTACTTGATTGACGGACGAAGCTCTGTCATAGCCACATACAGACTAACTTGGAAATCCATGCAATGAATTTAATTAACTACTGTAACTTGCCATGAATCCAGCGACAGACGGCCCCGGCCTCTCCTTCTTCTGATCTTTATACGTCAGGATACCCTGGAATGGATGTTTATTTAATAAAGGCTAACAAAGTAAAAATGATGAATGGAAAATTGGAAACTAAGAGGAATAGCGAAAAGTACTTGGGTCTGATTTTGATGGAAACTAAAACGGCATTATTGAATTTAAAAATAATAGAAAACAATGATTTTGAAAAAAAAACTGTATAATTACGCCAATTGGTGGTGTCTAGCCAAATAGTAGTGCTAATAGGAAACGAATTCTGTAAAGTAATAACATACAGTAAACTTGAGAGAACCCTTCCGACCGGGAAGGGTTCTCTTAAGTTCTATCATCAAGAAATTTCTTAAAACATGTTCTAGGAAATACGTAATTTTGAATAAGAATTACAACTTTGTGAAATATATATTTGTTACATATACTCACTTCAATATCATAGTCAAGTGGCACATGCAGTCCAGGTTTGATTTCAATGCCTACTACCGGGCAGCAGCTGTCCAAGATCGTGTAAGCCCAACGCTTAGTCCGTGACGTAGTACATTCTATTGACTTGTCGATGGATTCGTGATGCTGGAAAAGATACTTTATTTAGTGGACATAGAAGTCATTATTACAGGACTCTCTTAGCCTCTTTCTTATTATCAATTATTCAATCAATTAGCCTATTGCAGTCCGCTGCCGGACATGGGCCACTAGGTACTTGCTACTTCATCATATCAGCCGTAGGAAGTCCACTGCTGAATAAAGGCCTACCCCATTGACTTCCATTTTGACCGGTCTGTAGCGGCCTGCATCCACCGAGTCCCTGCGCTCTTTAACAGGTCGTCTGTCCACCTTGCGGGAGGCCTACCTACGCTGCGCTTGCCGTCACGTGGTCTCCACTCAAGGACCTTTCTGCCCCAACGGCCATCAGTTCTCTCCCTGCTCCCTGCCCACTGCCACTTCAGCTTGCTGACTCGCTCTGCTATGTTGGTAACTCTGGTTCGTCTACGGATCTCCTCATTTCTGATTCGATCTCGTAGAGAAACCCCAAGCATAGCCCGTTCCATAGCTCGCTGTGTGACCCCGAGCTTCCTTATGAGGCCCATAGTGAGAGACCACGTCTCGGCACCGTAGGTGATCACTGGTGACACTGACACTGACGCACTGATTAAAGACCTTTGTCTTCAAGGATTGCGGTATTTTGGACGAGAAGACGCTGCGCGGTTTCCCGAACGCAGCCCAGCCGAGTTGGATTCGTCGATTGACCTCCTTCTCGAATTTGGATTTGCCTAGTTGGACGGTTTGTCCCAGATAGACATATTCATCAACAACTTCGAGAGGTGAGCCTCCCAATAATACGGGGGTGGGGCGACACATGGACATTTGACATGACTTTCGTCTTGTCCATGTTCATTTTCAGGCCCACCCGCTGGGACACTCTGTTGAGGCCTCCGAGCATAGTGCTGAGCTTCCTCTAGAGACTTTGCCATGACTACGATGTCATCGGCAAAGCGAAGGCGAGTGTATTCGACATTGATATTGATGCCGAATCCTTTCCAATCTAGAAGCTTGAAGGCGTCTTCCATTGCATTGGTAAAGAGTTTCGGGGAGATGACATCACCCTGCGTAACTCCCCTCTGCAACGGAATAGCCTCTGTGCTCTGATCCTGTACTCGGACCGACATGGTGGCGTTTTTATACAAGCACTTCAGCACTTCGATATACCGATAGTCAATGTGGCACCTCTCAAGAGACTGCAGCACCGCCCAAGTCTCGATCGAATCACAGGCTTCCTCATAGTCCACGAACGCCAAGCATAATGGCAGATTATACTCCTCGGTCTTCTGTATAATCTGCCGCAGCGTATGGATGTGGTCTATGGTAGGTACTATAGCCTTTACGGATACCGGCCTGTTCGGGAGGCTGGAAGTCATCAAACCTGCGTGCGAGACGATTCGTGATCACCCTCGAAAACAGCTTGTAAACATGGCTCAGAAGCGAGATGGGCCTGTAGTTCTTCAGTAAGGTTTTATCACCTTTTTTGAAAAAGAGAACCACCACACTTCTGTTCCACGCTTCGGGCGTAGTACCCTCGAGCAGGACGGAAAGAGCCTCTGTAGAGCTTTCAGTATCGGTATTCCACCCGCACTCAGAAGCTCCAATATAATTCCGTCCTCACCCGCCGCCTTGTTGCTCTTGAGCTATTTGACGGCCATCCTAATCTCATACAGGCTGATGTCCGGAATATCTTCTGTGTAGTGTCTGGTTAATTTGGCTCTTGGATCTTTATCCAAATCATCAACAGGCTTAGCTAGTGAGGTATATAACTGTCCGTAGAACCTTTCGATCTCCCTCAATACCTCTGACTTAGTAGACACTACACTGCTGTCTTGCGTCTTCAGCTTCGTCAACTGGCTCTATAGACAAGTCTCTTGCGAACACTAGAGCCCTTATTTTGCTCTATCGTATCTTTAATATGATTGGTATTAAAGACACGGACATCGTGTCGCAAGGACTTAGAGATCCGTCTATTGAGCTGCCAATGTGCTTTAGCGTCCTCGGAAGTCTGCAACGTCAATGAGCGTCGTTCTGCCATAAGGTCGGGGGTGTGATCTGATAGTTTTTGAGGCCTATCTTTTCAACGTGGTCTGAAGAAGACTTCCCCTACCTTCTTAGACAGTTTCTACCAACCTGTTGTTGACCTCGTCCACAGAAACGCAATCCTCCAAGCCAGAGAAGCGGTTTGCGAGCTCGAGTTGAAAGCTCTCGGGGTTTTGTAAAAGGGCTACAGTAGGTCGGAGCGTGAACTTCATTAGTCGAGACCTTTTCAGTTGGACACTGATATTCAATGTGGCTCTAACCATTCTATGATCCCTTCCGGTTTTCACCCTGTGGATCACGGAGACATCATTGAATTCGTGGTCTCGTCGTCTCTTCGTAGAAATAATGAAGTCGATCTCATTCCTCATGGAACCGTCGGGACTCAACCAGGTCCATTTCCTATGAGGTGGCTTCTTGAAGAAGGAGTTGGTCAAAAAGAGTTAAGGTTGTCGTGCCCTCTCTTCGGACCTCCGATAAACCCACTATGTCCCAATGCAGCTTGTATATCTCCCCTTCCAGCTCAATGATCTTCTTGTCTGTCCTTAATTAAATAATACGGGCAATTATATGTCACCAGCGACAACCTACGTCGGTATTACGTTGAGCACTTGCCTGCGGTCGTTTGACGGTAGCACCTCGCCCAGAGATTCTTAGCACCCCTGACTCCAGTCCTCGAGCGACGCCCGTCCATGTCAGTCTTGCAGCTGGAGCCGCCGGGCACTAGGGGCCATGCTCCTCTGTCCATTGTCATGTTGGGGGGGTTAGGACCATAACCCGCCGCGCTGGTTCAGTGCGTGTTGGCGGGTCGCCAGAGCCTTCTCCGTTAATCATGCAGAGTGCACCGCGGGCAGGCGAGGTTGGCTTGGGTCCCGAAGGATGTTAGTAGGGACTCCTTACACTCCCACATTGCTACTTGGTACTAACTAATAGATTGCCACTTTGTCTATAGGACATTTGCACTTACATACATATTTTTAGAATAGAATACACTTTATATTTGTTGCACGTGACATGTCAACAAATAATGTCACTGCCATACATTTCGAACTTTTGAAGGTTCGCTTTGAAGCAATTCCACTAGTAGAATGTCACTTTGTCTAGGAACCTAGACCTCTTCCAAGAGGTGGAAGATTAAGTGGACCCCGGGCTCCGAAGTAAAAGCCTCGGATGGAACCGAGAACAACGTTCAAATGATGATAATGAGTAAATGCTAAAAAACTAATATAACTTACCTCACAACCAAGCCCAGGAGTATACTTGAACATGTCTTTCTTGAGCTGCAAGAGCGCCAATGAATCCTTCGGAAAGCCCTCATTCTTACCCGAGCTGATAGCGTTGATCAACGTAAAGAATAGCGTGTCCAGCCGATACACACGGAAAAGGAACTCGTCCTCACCTATAACAAATTGTTTGAATCACATATTTCGAGTAGGATTAATTGAGTACATTAAATAGGGGCTCGACCCGTCAGACCACTGGGTTCACCAGCGGGGGGCAAGAGGAATTTCAAAGCTTTCGTGAACCCACTGCGCTAAGTATAAAAACTGAACGTGTAATTTTTTACCATCAACCGATAACATGCGAGATTTAGGGACGGGACAAACAAATAAGGCGCGGGGCCAGGACGAGCACGGACGCGTCGCGGACGGGACCGAAGTTAAAGTATATCAAAGAGACAGGGCGCGGACAGAACGGGAAGATGTTTCTCACATTTAGCTTTATTGCGCGGGCGCGAGGGTGTCATTCAAAGTAACCCACTTTCGGCGGTATCTTTTCCGCGGCTCGTCTGTTCTGTAACTAAAAATAAGGCGCAGTCATCAAAACCATCGTGTCCGTGCCTCGTCTTATCTGATTGTTATGTGTCGCAACGCCTCTTTATACAGGGTTTTCCAACAAGAGGTGTTATTTTGAATCACCCGGTATTTCGGTTGCTGTCACTTTTGAAGCTTT
Organism: Cybosia mesomella; assembly: GCA_946251805.1. Classification (NCBI taxonomy): domain Eukaryota; kingdom Metazoa; phylum Arthropoda; class Insecta; order Lepidoptera; family Erebidae; genus Cybosia; species Cybosia mesomella. Next base: position 24,138,623 of record OX276402.1, on the reverse strand, counting down.
TATTTTTTGACATTTGACAAGTAGAAACTACGCCATTACTAAAAACCCGGCAAACAAACCGGCCAAGCCCGGTTTTGCCCGGGTCTTACGGCGCTCCGTGCCACACAAGCAACGAAACCATTGCTCTTTTACGGGAAAACTTTCCTGACCGTGTTATCTCTCGAAGAGGTGATCACAATTGGCCACCAAGATCTTGTGATTTAACACCTTGCGACTTCTTCCTTTGGGGCCACGTGAAAGATAAGGTCTACGCCAACAGCCCAGCGTCGATTCAAGACCTCAAAGATGGAATTCGTGAGGCTATCGAGGACATAGGACAGCCACTTTGCGATTTGGTTATGCAAAATTTCATTAAAAGGATATGGTCCTGTAAGCGTGGTCGTGGTGGCCATTTGGCTGATGTTATCTTCCATTATTAACGGCATACCTTCCTCTTTATTATAAAAACAACAGCCGATTATTTATCTTAAAAAATTGCATTTTTCTTTGAATACTAAAATAACACCTCTTATTGGAAAACCCGTTATTTAGTATGATACTCATTGAAAGGACGCTGCGCCCTCGACGCATCCACGGTGCGTTTTTGCTTTACGTCTCATTTGTTTGTCCCGCGCCTTAATAATGCTCACCCTCTAACTGTATAGGCATAGCGCGCCTTTTTGTAATATCACCTGTATGACAACTACAGAAATTTAGTGGTCAGATTGTGATTTTAAATAGATAACATTTTTTTGTTCCGTATAGTCATTTTAGTAATATACATAATAGAAGAAATGGAAAAATGCGCATCGACTTACCGGCTTTATTACACATTTGCAGTATGAAATCTTGGACTGCAGCAACCTTATCAGGCATAGTATATAAGGGTGGTAGTGTCTTCACGTTCTGTCCAGATTGCTTCAGATAATCGATAATGTTCGCCAAGATCTGCATATAGTTACTTCGGTTGGCAGCCTCGTCAGGCATTTCCAGACCAAATTCTTGACAGCCGAATTTTACATCGGAAGCATATCCGAAAGGAATGGCGCCTATGGAAGGATTTTTTTGATCAGTGATATTGTACGTGAGTTGGTTGACTACTATGACAGAAAACGGGGATACTAAGGTAGTACAATATCTATATACATATGTACGGGTCAACCGCACAGATTCATTATGTGGCAATAAAATGTATGGAATGTTCAATACGCAACTTCACGTTTGCATCCAAATCACGGTCGACGCGGTCTCAGTATCATTTAGCATTTCATTATATCAATTAGCAATTATAATTAGCAATGGGCATAAAATCTATAATTTCCGCTCGTTCCGTAATTTCAGTTGGTCCGTGTCCGTTATGTTAGCGTACACAAGAGCTGTATCGAGTTGGTTGCTATGCCATTAAACTCTGTGTAAATACTGCCTAATTAGTGTAAAAATAAAAAAAACTCTTCCTCTTTAGTCTAGGAAATAAACACCAATTTCACTGTGTACGCTGGCGTCACGATCAAGCTAGCGTACACATGGCCGTACTCGAAAACTGCTAATTGTAAAGCAACAGAGTTTACACACAAAAATAGTGCTCTAATACTTCCCCCACTACGCAAAATTTCATTACGATTGCTCTTGTAGGAACAGAGATATTGAACAAGACTCTTCAATGACATTCGGAGCTGCCGTTATGGCAGCGTACACATAATAGTTCTTATAGAAAGGGAACTTTTCTTTTAATAAATGCTATATGTATAAATAGTGCGTGAAATTCTGCCTCTATTAGTGTAAATGCTTTATGCGAATTCGCAGTGGATTAATTGGTGGTTGGTGGCGTCTTTTGATGAGACAAAGTTACAGAAATTCTGAGGAAAAGAAATCAATCCGCTCGATTGGTCGACAGGTACTCGACCATTACCGATAGTCAGTAATGCAACTCTCATGGGTGTTGTCAGCTGAAGTTTCTTTACATAGCGCCATAGATTCGATGATTTGAGGCAGGTATTTATTTCGTCTGCAGCAGTTGATCTTGGAGTTACTGGTAGTGTTTGGCGGAAACCTCCAGACAGTAAAATCATTGCGCCTCCAAAACAACTCAAGTTATTGCGCAGATCAGCGCCATTGTGCATTCGTCCCAGATGATGATTTTCGATGCTGATAGAACTTTGGCTATTGCGGAGTGTTTTTCAATATTACATGTTGGTTCTTCAATAGTTTGAAGATTTAACGGTTTAACCCAATTTTAATGCTGAATGAGCCGTACGGCATCCTTCTAACAATGTGGCTGCTGCGACGTACAAAGGTAGTCCGCGACATATGCATGAATATGCGCACGATGTAATGACATATGTACGTCATTACGGTCAGCCGGATCTTTTTATTACTTTTACCTGTAATCCAAAATGGATAGAAATTGTTCAATTGCTGCTTACCGGACAATGTTCACGTTTTTTTTTTTTTTTTTTATCTTTATAAAAAGTATCCTATGTCCTTCTCCTGGTTCTAAGCTAACTCCCCACTAATTTTCAGCTAAATCGGTTCAGCCGTTCTTGAGTTATAAATAGTGTAACTAACACGACTTTCTTTTATATATATGGATATCTATATGTTTATTCGCAGTCTAGAGCCCATAACACAAGCTAGTTAAGCTATGCTTATTTTGGGTCTAGATAGCATTGTGTACAATGTCCTAGAATATTTATTAATTAAATTACATGTCCCGACTGAGACATTCATCAATGCAGAGTCTAAACAGCTGGACCAGGAAACTTGAAATTTCGGCAGTAGATGCTATTTATGTTACAGGTAAATTTCAATCCTAAGGTGGCAAAATAAGGGATGAAACTCCTTCATTTTCAAAGTTAGAAGCACAAAATTTCATACACCTGCTTCTGGTTAGAAACAAATGAACACGAGTATCAGTGTTTTACAAAATTTTACACCAAGGGGGTGAAATAGGGATTGAAGGTCTAAATGAGAAGTTCGTCACTTTAGAAGATATATGCATGAAAATTCATTTACCTACTTCCGGTTAGAAATAATGTGCAGGTATATGGGTGTTTTTCAGAATTTCCCCCCTAAGGGGGTAAAATAAGGGATTAACGGGCGTATGACAGGCCGTTATTTTCGTAGAAGCACAAAATTCATCTTTAAAACGTCTTAGCTATCTATCTATCTATACTATTATAAAATTGTAAATTAGTGGTAGATTATTTTTTTTAGAAAAGCCCTATTGCTATCGAGTTGTCGTCGTCGACGTCGTCGTTGCCAATTTTCTGTCACGGTTTTGGGTATGAAGGAGATGAGCTATCGAGTTGCTGTTTTCGGTAATAGATTCGTGCTGGGGTGAACCATTGCAAGATACAAAAAAAAAAACCCTTGTATTCGGCTGAGCTCGTCTCAGGAATTCAACTTGTTATTTCTCATTAGAGATTTAAAAAAAAAAATTACTTAGGTTGGGTTTAATGAACGATTCTGATCAAAAAAATATTTTTTTCGGAATGCATGTCTATTTGTCTGTTTATTCACGGTGGACGCAAAAACTACTGGGCCAAAAAACGATAACTGACCGCCGCGCTGGCGGAGACGCGGGCATCACCTAGTCTTATCTTATATTTATCATTGGATCCCGAAGGTGGCGCAAATTACGAAGGTGGCAGCCGGAGGACTTAAATAAAACCGATTAAATTATATTAAAAGGTTTAATAAAAATAAAAATTACAATAAATAGGTGTCGACTCGGTCGATGCTTGTACCGAAGTGACTCTATATAAAATAAAATGTTTCTCACGCAAGAGTGCGCGGAGGGCTAGTCTTGCGTCAGGCATGCGTAGGTCAGCAGTTTTATAACACAAGGCGCTAGATTGTCCAATTTAGTTATCGATAGATATCATTATAAGTCTCGAACGAACAAAGGGTTAGTTGTTTCAGTCACATGAGTAGGTTTCAGCAATTATGTCGAATTTCACGAACAGAGGATCTCTTGTATGGCGTATCGGATATTCTCATGATCACATGGGGTCAGCAAAATTCAGTGTAGGCAGAGTACGTAACACGATACAATCGGATAATTTTTTGGTTGGCCCATTAGTGTACATGCGCGAGCTGGTACAAGATTCTTGGAACTCACTATTTAAGATGTCTCATATTTCATTTCAACTATCAAAGACCATATGGTTTGCTGCTCAGAGTATGGGATGATAACAGTGAATGTGGTTATGCATTAATGTGTTGTAACCAATAAATTTAATATTTGTCATACATATAGATGTAAAACAACGGTTGACAACGGATATTTATCCAAAGCAACCATTGACAGCCTATAAACGGTTGAATAAAATCACAAAGTTCAGCCTCTCCTTTATAATAATTAATATAGATTATTTACTGACATATTGGTCAAAGAGGATTCAATCTCGGAAACCGGAATGAAATGTGATGAATCTCCGAAACAACGGAATGTGTATTCTATAGTAATATACTTCGTTGAGGATAACATACCTGGATTAACAGGCACATGATAAAAGTCACGGAAGCCATTCTGTAGGTTGAACCGCAGGACTGTGCTCTCGCCAATCACATACTCAGTGTCAGTTTTGCAGTAGTAATTCACATCCATCACATAAATGTATTCCTCAAGGATATCTGTTGGGAAATCAAATATTTTGTTATTTATATTCTGTTGCTTATCTACGTTCAGCGGTTTTTTATTATGTTATATTCTCCGCAAAATGATAGAAAGAATTAGCGATTTATTTATTGCATAAATATACAATTTACTAAACAACTACAACAATGAAATTAATCAGAACTAAATTGAAGGAGTGTCATTATAGTCCACGAGCTAGCTCTTGGACTATAATGACTACTATATTAGAATTTGCCTAGGAACAAATTTTGTTAGTAATTTTGTTGTCTCTGGCGATAATTCTTAAAATGCTTCAGTCAGCTGCAGTCCCAGAATCAATCAGAAGTATATTGGATGAGTTGGAAATATTATAAATCCGTAAAAGAGGGGTAAAAGTTAATTACCTCTGTTATTAAAAGCCTTCAGTTTAATCATGTTTTTAATGTCTTGCTTCTCAAATTCAATGGCTTCCTGTAGCTCCCGTTGCTGTTGCTCAACTGCTGACAGTGGAATGCCAGTACTAGTATACTTTTCATCAGGGATGTTACGGTCTTGTTTTTTCTGCTTTGCCATTTGTTCATACTTTGTCCTTATATTGGTGCTTGCATTCTGTTGAACAGAAAGTAAAAAAATACATACTGAGGTTTGCTCATGTATGGACCCCCCCCCCAAGCTTAAAGATTATGGCCTAGGTCAGTACACCTGTGGATTGACATGCACACAAGGCTTTGGCGTAGGCTTTTCTTCTAGGGCTGAATTGTCCGACGGCAGCTTAAAGCAAAAGTAAAGCTAACCCAAATCATGAAAGGGAATAGTGGGAGGGATTGGCACTGGGATGCTGATAAACAGAATATAAGACAAACCAAATTCTATAGCAAGTGAGTGAGTTGGTCAGGTTCATGACATAGAACATACATCAGTAAAGTTGATGACTTTATGAAATAAAGACAGGTCCTTCACAGCCAGCAGGGAGAGGTTAGATGGATGAGTACCTAATTTGTTTGCTTGCTTTTAGAGAGAAAAGGGAAAATATCTATTGTAAAAATATATTTTAAATTTTGTGTTTAGGGGTTCAAAAAAGGGTATACAAATATTAATGGATATCCATTGATTTGTAATGGACGCACATGCTATCGTTCATCGATATTCATGATCCAAAATTTTACAAGACATTAACACAGATAATTATTAACATAAAATAATATGATTTTTGTAGTTACCCTCCATTCTGGATCTGCAGCTTTTGAAACCTCCGCCAAATTACTGTAGTTTATTCCTTTCTTCTGCTGTTGATCCTTAAAATCGAGCATAAAGAAATAGAAAGCATTCTTCGGCGCTTTCTTTGGCATTTTGTCCTTTTCTGCTCACACAATTAGCAAATTTGTAGTAAAAAGTGCTATATAACTACAACAATAATGACTTTCTGTGTTTACAAAATACTTTATCTTCTCCAATAAATCAATATTGCAAATTCAACAGTTTGAAGTTGATTCGCAGAAATATTTAAAGGGAGGGGTTTATCTTTGGTTTATCTGCACAAAGTGCAAAGTGGTACACAACTACACATTCAAATAAGATTCAATAATATGCTAAAATTCGTAATGTGAGGATAGCACACGTCAGTGTTGTCACACCTGATTCTAGAAAATCGGTATATTTTACATCCAAAATTGGTAGAAATATGTAGCGTTGTTAATAATGATGAAGTTGTGGTTAGGAGACGGACTGGTTGCTTGGCAGTTATTTCCCCAGTCCATGGGTCAAATTAGAATTGACGTAGTTTACCTTCCTCAACACATCCTTAAAGGTAAGTCGTAGCTCAAGTATGACAGAGAAAAGTCATACTACTTGATATTTTAATTATAAATGATATTTTCTATATAAGATCAGTGGTTACTGCAAACTTCCAGGGTATATAATAGGATCATAGTGATTTTAGAAATTTCGTGTACCATCTCATGCATACTAAGCCAAATAACCCCACACCACACAGGCACAATTGGTTTACTAGTGTGAGTAACGTGGTTGACTATACGTTCACTAGTGCAATTGCTAGTGACGGGACACAATACTATTGAGCTAAATAATGAACAAAAATGAATGAATGATATCAGCTGGTAATGAGCGCAGCAATATTAACTATTTCATACGTACACATTGTTTTCTTTAGTGTTTTATTGGCTTCAATCTCTTAAAAATATGAACCAGTAAAATAAATAAATCGATTTTACTAGTTACAATAACTAATAATGACACTGTAAATAAAAACAGTGTAGTAAACACAATTCAATTTTCTATGTATATTAATTACATTTTTAAATAAATATATAAAATAACACTATTTAAAACGTAAAAGAAGCCCGTGAACTGAAGCCTGACAGAACATACCGTGAAGCTTCTTGCACTACCTTGCATCCTGCCGATCACTGATGCTCAGTACCACAGGTTTGTTTGTTTTTTATTATTATTATAACTAGTAATCAAAAATAATAACCGGTTCAGTGCAAGCTGGACTCGTAAACGATGAATTCCGATGTCTATCCAGTTCAAGAGAACAACTCACGTGACTTTTTGTTCAAATCGTTAAGAAAAACACCACCAATACCTGTACGGCAAGCGATTTGTTTTACGTAGTGATCACGGAGCACTCAGCTATATATTTGGTAAAAATAAAGATATACCCGTGACGGCCGCGAGTCGCCTTCAAAGATATGCTATTAAGTTAGCTGCTTACGACTTCGAAATTCAGTATGTTCGATCAGAAAATAATAGTTATGCAGATGCAATATCCCGGTTACCTCTGAGTTCGACTAATAATAGTCGAGCGACGGGTAATAGAGAGGAGTGCAGCTACTTAAATTTTATACAGGAGGACTTACCAATCAGTTTTAAGGAAATTAAATCTGAAGTGGCCAAAGATCTCTTGCTCAATAAAGTGATAGGGTATGTAAAGTTTGGTTGACTGACGAGCGTTCAGCGGGCCGATTTGCGTCTTAACGCTTGATTTCGTATTGCCGTAATTAAGTAATGGCGCACACGTCACGCACACGTCACGCTCACCTAAACGCAGTGCACCGCCGTATTGTCATAATAGAACGTGACTTGCGCGTATTTTGTGTCGAACAAAAACGGTATCGCGCTAAATTTTGACATTTCATAAATGTCAAACGAAATGTCACTTTGCAGTGTTTATTACTTCTTGATCAAGTGGACGCATCGGAAAAACCCTATTTTAATAGAAAAGACTCTTTGCATTTAGATCAGGGATGTTTGATATGGGGTTATCGAATAGTTATCCCCAAATCGTTGAGGGCAGGGCTACTAAAAGAATTGCGCGACGGTCGTCCTGCAGGCCGATCGCCGTAATTTTATGACCCATTAGTCGAGTGTACGTGCAGTTCACGCATAAGCGACGTTTAACCTAAGCGCAAACAACCGTTGGTATTGCCGTAAAATAGAACTACGCGTCAACGTCAAGTACACTGCACGTCTACTTCACCTACGCGTGATACCAGTGTGTGTTGCCGTACGCAAGATTTGACAATCTTCTAGTTAATTACTCGATATGTAATCGATTATGTCCACGAATAACGTTGTTATTACAAGGCTACATCACGCTTAATAACCTTGGATCTAAGTTTATACACAAACAAAACACTTGGTTTTGTTTTAAGCATGCTAAAAATGGTATTAAAATGAAGATATTGAACACAAAATATGGATGTATGGTAGTATCCCTTTGCATACCATCCTATTTAGAAAAAAGCCGTAGACTAAAAAAGCACTATAGGTGGTTGTTATGGGTTACATGACATAACATGTTTATGGTATGTTTACGTTAACAACAAACAATTATTATAAATAACTTAAGGTTTCAATAGAATGAGTAAATTGAAATATTATCAAACATTTAAATATATTTAAGACCAAGACGAAGAGGTTGAGGGAGCCTCAAACTGAAAATAGTGCACTAGAGGAGTCAAGAAGAATGCTAATAAGAATGGAGACCCTTTGATGCGAAAGCACATAGCTTTTAGCTGAGAGCGTGAAGCAATTGGCAGCTTCCAAACTGCAGAGGCCACTAGGGAGCTTGCACAATCCATGTGGTTAGAAAAGGTGAGTTATCATTATTTGAAGTCAGGGATACGAAAAGAAAAAGAGCTTTTGTCATGTGAAGATAGTAGACCCTTAGATTATTAATATGTCTAGATAGAGCATCGCGCTGCAAAAGAACAAAAAGAAATGGGACGAATTTTCCATAATAGTGTGCGTGACAGCTTCGTCTATCGCGTCATGTCAGTTTGCATTTTTAGTGTGCGTGTATAAATACATACCAGTTGCTAAAAACTGCCTTAAAAGTAGGGAAAATTTTATGTATTAATGAATAATATTGATACAACATTAACAACATGTTTCGTTGGTCGAATTATCGTAATAATAATTATAGACTGGTCTAGTGAAAGCTAGTACTTGAAGTATTTTTGACTACTATTTTTTTGATTATTTTTGTGATATGACGCATAACTTATCTTACAAATTTTATTCAACTTGGCTGTATGTATGTATGTTCGGGTCAAATTTTGCAACTGAATTTTGAAGCAGTTATATTAACCGATTGAGATGAATGCCCAGACCAATGCAAATATACTATTCAAATATTCATACATACCTACGAATATTTGCACGGAGCGGGATCTGTGAATCCTGTGATCAATATGGTGAAAGTAAATAAACCTAATGATGTCAAAAATAAAGAAAATTATTGATATATTTTTATCTTGCTACATGAGCTTGCTGGCTTGATAAATTAGTACAATTGGTGTTGTCTTTTAAATTATTTAGGTTAAGCCAAATCATTACCAACTTTATTTGTAATTTTAACTTTTAGAAAATGATATTGCATGATAAGGATATTACGCGAAACGTCGGGCAACATAAAAGTATGCATATTTTTCGTAAAATCCCGCTTAAATTTTACATTTAAACTCTGTATGTATTAGGAGACTGTAAAAGCGTCCAAGGAAATAAAATTACAATAGGTAATAATTGTACCCGTTTTTGTGGAATAATTTTTTTATTATAATTTTATAAACTTGCCTTACGAGGCACTGTTCCCTTCTTTAATCTTAGGCGTCCCTGCTCATTGACCAAATATTACTCTTTTTTATTGAAATGGTCAGAGCAACAACTGAGTTTTTTGTCGGTTGCCAGAATTCCTTTTTACGACTTTTTCGAATTATCTGTATCCATCGGTTTCTAAATATTGGATCCCTTGGTGTTCTGAAATAATATAACCGAAAATACATGATACCAAGTTCGTTCTTAAATTTCATAACTACGACTTGGTGGTCATATTTTGTCTTGCAAAAATGACATCAAATTCGTACTCAGCATGCCGAAATACCCCTCATACGATACTCATATTATATTGCTTATTAAACCGGCTAGGCCACGTTTTTTTATGGGAGTTTTGACTTGAGTAACTAGCAACACACCCGTTAAGTATAAAATGGCGAAGACAATATTTAATTATTTTAGAAAAAAGCTAATGGCTTATTTTGCTCAAATTGGTACGATACAATGGTATTTACCGATGATAGGATATTTTTTTTTTATTGATTTAGTATGTCCTTTATAATTTCTGCACGCTTTTACCACACAAACCGTCATTTTCAAAATCACTAATTATTGTCCGTGCCCACTGACAGTGCGTCTGACACTGAAAGCAGGAAAATCGTTTCGGGCCTAATAGTTGGGCCCTATTTTTTTGGCCGCTTTCAACGCTTTGACTGTCTATCTAGACATATTAATAATCTAAGAGTAGACCACTGTTAAAAATGTATATTTTGCTTACAGAGTAAACGTTGCTGCTGTCGCTGTCGTCGTTCTGACGATGAGCCAACCAAAGACCTAATATAAGTGTAGAATTAAGATGATTTCAGATGTAAAAATAATAAACAATTTTCAATCAAACGTTATATATTTTTTTAATTATATGAGGTTCCTCTCGTTCCAAAGCCTCTGAATAAGACCCTGTTGAACTGTTCTCCCCTGCATTAACTCAACATTTACACGTCTATCGAGCATTTGTGGTGCTTGAGTCAGTCTCAACACCGGTTCTTCCAGGTGGACAAACTATTTTGTCAAACTGCACTGCCTTAGCAGCCACCCTGCGGACTTGATATAAAGCCTCACGCCTGCGTTCTTGTAAAGTAAGTTGAGGTTCAGGAATTTGTGTACGTAGAGCCATGTTGTGCAGTACAGCACATGCATTCACGATCTGCCCAGCAAATACTGGATCGTAGTGAAGCATCCTCGCAGACAACAAACATTTAAAAAATAACATTTACATTCACAGCTGAACAGATTTGGATAAAGCATAGTATGTGTAAGCAAGCATAGGATGTGAACATTGTCACAAGCCTTCGGACTGCAATTTTGTTAAGCCCAAATGTTTTTATAAATTGGGTCTCTGTCATATCACGGAAGTGAGCATCCCTTGCCTGAAGTCGGGCACGCCTTGCCTCAATACGATGGCGACGCCGGCGATCTTCCTGATCCGCCAAATCTAAAATTTGTCAACGCAAATCGTTCATGTTCAAATTTTATGTCCTAAAAGTAGAAAGGTATGGTATTATAATGCTCGCGAAGGAGATGGCGGAGCGCGCCCAGGAGAGATTTAGAACTCTCCCGGCCCGCCGAGCCCGCAACTTGATCGCCGCGCGTCGCAGGCGACTCAGGCACCGGAGGTCACTTAACGACCTCCGTCCTCCATGAGCGCAGGCCTGTGGGTGGCGGGTGAGGCCACCTGTCACCCCAGCAGAAGCAGGCCGGGACGGTGGGGCGATTAGCGCCCCTCCCCCAAACCGGGATAAGACGGGGACACCGTGGTTCCCAAACCCGAGGGGGTCATCTCGAAACCGGAGATGGCCCAGGGTCAATCGGGGTGCGAGGGATATGCTCTATGGGCAACCTTACACCCCGGTGTCTGAAGACCCGAGACGGCCTGCGGTTTTAGTCGGTTCAAGTGCGACATAACCGCCCCCGCTGGCCAACGGGGGGGTATCCGAAGGGATTTCCGCACGAAAAAAAAAAAAAAAAAAAAAAAAAAGGTATGGTATTATAAGATAGGTAAGTACATTACTCGGTAATTGTGTATGATTTTACAAGATATATGTAGGAAAACTAGAAAATGACATAAAAGTTACTTACAAGCTTTGCAAAGTTAACAATCCGTACACTTCTGCAATGCGTGACCAACACATGATCAGGGCATTGTCAAGATGAAACAGATAGCTCGAAACTATGTGTGGTGGGAATCGTTAGACGCAGACATCGAGCGCGTAAGCGCCGAGTGCGCGGCATGCCGGTCGCAGCGCACACTGCCTGCGCCGGCCAGTGTTGTCATTTGTAAGTTCAAATGTTGCCATCTGAAACCAAAGGTTGCCATTAGAAAAAATCTGTTTTTATTTTAATAAAAATATTTATGCATATACCTATACCTATTGGGTACTGTTTATTGCTCTGCATTTTGGTTGATAAAAATTGAAATCCTCGAAGACAAACCAAAAATATTCTTTCCAGTTGAAATTACCTAAGTACTTAGGTACCTTTTTTTTTTTTTCTTGCGGAAATCCCTTCGGATACCCCACGCCGACCAGCGGGGGCGGTTATTTCGGGCTTGAACCGACTAAAACCGCACGCCGTCTGGGGTCTTAAGACGCCGGGCATATCCCTCACACCCCGACTGACCCTGGGCCATCTCCAGTTTCGAGATGGCCCCCTTTCTTGCTCTCCACTGGGCCATCTGCTAATCGGAGGGACACGTGGAAAGCTTCCGAACAGCCCTCAACAGGGCCGTCCTCGCCTCGGTCGGAGTTGGACGTAGGCGGCAGCGTCTCCCCCGCCCTAGGAGAGAGGCGCTGCTGTCTCCGTTGCCCAGGGTGCACCGCGTGGAGGTCCCCAACCAAGCACCCCAAAATACCTACTTAGGTACCTTTCGTCGATATCATGCGCATTAACTTATGACTCTATGAGCAATCTTAAAAAGCGTCTTATTCCTATCCTAGGTACCCAAAAGGCTGGGCAGGGCGCTGATTATAAATAATGAATGAATGAATTCAATCAGAAAAATTGGTTTTTCAAGGTATAAGTATAGGTAGCTTCTTCGATTAAAACAATAAAAAGAGAACTTACCAATAGATTTAAAAACAAAAGTATTTGTAAACCACGAAAACTTTCTAACGTTTATTACAAAATTTACAAAGTACTCTTTCACTTTCTTTAAGTTTCTTTACACTGCACTGCACACTGCACACTGCAAACAGATACATAGGTACTTTCTTCCATTTTTGTTTTGTTTTAGAGTTTTCATAAAACTACTTTTATCTCTAGATTCACCAAAATAGACCTTTTTGCTGTAGAAATACGGGTACAATTTGTTTGTCTACTAATTATGTATTGTTTTCAATTGGGAATAAAAATGCGTTCAAGGTTTTGATTTTATTCAATTCGATGCGAAGATATTCGATATTTTTTTTACTGATGGTCACGCGACGAGTCGAAAAGTTGCCATTTGAGCTTGGTTGCCATTTGGTTGCCACCAAGGGTCAAATGTTGCCAAAATGGCAACCAAAAATGCCAAATGGCAACGCTGGCACCGGCACCGCCACACTCGTGGCCATGGCCGACCGAACCGTGGCCCCGCCTGAATGTGGACTTTTTGGGCCCCCTTCATAATAAATATTATATGGTCATTGTTGATGCCCACTCTAAGTGAATACGCCCAGAAAAAGAAAATCGAAAAATCTGTTAAATTTTGAAAATAAACAGCATTATAATCAGAAATAGATATTTAAAAAAGAAAATTCACTCCTTAGAAGAGCTTCCTAACGATTTGAACAAAAAGTCGCGCGAGTTGTACTCTTACGGAATCCTTCGTGTATGAGTCCATCTCGCACTGAACCGGTTTTTATTATTATAAAAAAAACACACAAACCTGTGGTACTGAGCATTATTGATCGGCTGGAGGCATGGCAGTGCAAGGAGCTTCACGGTAGGTTCTGTCAGGCTCTTCATAGGTTTGTTTTACATTTTTAAATAGTTTTTTTTTAATATAAATATCTATTTAAAAATGTAATTAATAATGGCAATAATAATTATATTATTTATTTTCTTACATACATCAGTTATTACAGGAATTCCCAACGCAACAGTGTTTACTACTCTGTTTTTATGTACACTGTCATTTTTAATTATTGTAACTAGTAAAATCGATTTATTTAGTTTACTGGTTCATATTTCATATATTAATGTTAGTACCTAATTATTTTTTTTGAGTTTCAAACCAATAAAACAATAAGGAAAATAATGTGTAGGTACGTATGAAATAGTTAATATTGCGGCGCTCATTACCAGCTGACATCATTCATTCATTTTTGTTCATTATTTAGCCCAATATAATTGTGTCCCGTCACTAGCAATTGCACTAGTGGACGTACCGTCAACCACGTATTAACAGAAAAATTACTCACACTACAAAAAAAAACGTGTCTGTGTGGTGATTTGGTTTAATATGCATGAGATGGTACACGAAATTTCTTTACATAAGTGTGCGTATAAATGTTTTTGTGTACTGTACATGTTTACCTCACCTCCCGCCAAAAGCAGCAGAAAAAATACATAATACTCAAAGAATGTTAATATTACAACGTATAGGTAACCATTTTCCATCATGTGGACCATACACTTTTTTGAAACCTCAATGGTATAAAAAAATGTTATGGTTTAAAAACAAGTAAGAAAAAAATGATTTTATCTACTTACTGAGCAATGGCAATAAAATATCGTTAGATACGTAGTATCCCTTAGTAGTCTGTGCTCGTTAGGACAGCAGTTTCGAGTAGTGCAGCGGATTAGGTGTTCAAGTTGGTGTCCAATTTCGTTCGCTATTTCGTCGACCAAATTCCATCCACTTCAGTCTATTAAATTCATTTTCATTCACTTTTCATTCATTAACTTAAATCCAAAAGATTTATTTTAATAATAATTTAATAGTAAAGAGGATCTGAAATATTGGTTTACGAGCATATTGATATTAATGTTCTTGAACACTTGTTACACGTTATCACTGCACAATCAACCATTTTCTAGTATTCACAGGATCTCAGATAAGCGATACGTGGACGTGTCGACTGCGGGGATGCTCGCACGAACTAGTTTATAAAAACTGCTATGTGCTAGGTGTGCAGTTCCAAAGAGTTCCAGTTCCTTGGCGAGAGGGGAACGTGCACGCATGGCATCTCCATTTCTCAATACTCGAAAGCTTGGAAACAGCTTTAAAGATTTTCATGATATTTATATACAGGGGGTTTCCGGTGCAATAAATCAATCTAAATAGATTTCAAGGGAAACGCCAAAAATAAAATAAAATGCATTTTCAGATTTTGTCGCTCATTCACTGACTAATGATCAGCAAAATTGTTGCTATGCTCTGCCATTCTTGATTAGGTGTAATTCCATTAAAGAGGTTTGATATCATTGATCTAAGAGATTCCAAGTTTTATTTTTTAATAAGCGTTTTGTCTTCACTATAGTTTAGGTCATTATGTCACACACGGAGTCGCAGCACTAAACTCTGACGTATTTTAGTTTTAAATTAATATGACGACGAACGAACTGTCACAGTCATGTCATATATGTGATACTTTTTATCATTTTATTATTAACAGTCTGTGCTGCTGTGTGACAGAAAAGGTTGTGCTTGGTTTTTGAGTGTTAAAAAGTATTGTGAATTAAAATTTAATAAAACTATCGTAATATCTCAAAAAAATCAAAAAACAATAGTGTTATAAATTCTTGTGTGGTCGTAGATTACCGTTGGAATATCAGAGATTCATTATTGATTCAGGTACGTATTCAATTTATATTCACATACGACTTATATGTTTCTTGGGAGTTAATTTGTTCTTATTTATGAGGTTGTAAAGAAATGTTAGTGTTTATAATGTTATAAATGGTATGTGCATTGTGACCATTTAGTTCGTTGTATAGATTTGATTTAAATCACCAATATCCGCTGAGCCATCAAATTGATGTGATGCGCGCACAGTAAGGCTAGATGATAGAGTAATAAATATTTGAGGTGGTGTGTACCGTGTCATGAACCCTATTAGCCGTTAAATGATATATTTATATTATTTAAGGTGTAATAATGTATGTGTAAAATGCAATCATAACTCCATCATATTATTAAACAGTACTATAATTATCATTGTAAACAATAGATTTTATGCCCAGTTATTTTTTTTTTAGATGTCTAAAGTATGATTATTGGAATTCACACCTGTGTTTATGGATGTTTGTAGTTTAAATATTTCATTTAAAATATTAATCTCAAATGTTTTGAAGTCTATTGTTGGGCTCAATGGATGTAAAAAAGTAGAATTTTACAGAAAATGATAGTATAGACAAAAAAGGTCAACAATTATAAAAAATTAATTGTATTTAATGAATTAATAACTTACATTATTTAGTTTTTGTGTCAAACTTGTTCACAATGTGAATGCTTTAAATGTTTCTTTTATAGAGTAGTATTGTGTTTGAGAGTGTGTTTACTAACAATATGAACTTGAAGTCATTTGAAAAATTGTGATTTAAGGCAAACAATACTCATACCTTTAGCATAATTAAGTTATCTTACCTGGAACATAATCAAAGTAATATGATATTCAAAATAAGGTGATGATGAGGAACTACAAAAATACAGTCAGATTCATCTCAATGTTATTCCCAGTTGCATCTAAAGCTTGTTCTTTGAAGTCTTCATTTCATTTGATTTGGCTTTTGCGGCTGCTACTGCATATGCCCTTCCAATCCTGAGAGGAAAGCCTGCGCCAGTGCCTCATCTGTCAATCAGCAGGTGTACTGGCTAACAGGCTAAGTTGACTGAGGCCACAAAATTCTTGGAGAAAATTAAATACACACTGACTAAAAAAAACAGTAAATCAACTACCTGACTTGCTGTTGTAGATATCATCTTGACCACCCTATTCAATAGATACTTGTAGTGAATAATTCCCGAGTACCTGAAATTGTTTATTATGAGTTATCACCACATACTATTTTATCTCACATTGATCCAATTGATCTCTGACCTATAATGAGACAGCATCATTTATTGTGAGGTAATATATTCTCCAACTGATACTTTTGTCTATTTGATGAAAAGAATGAACCTTTCCTGTCTCTTTACAACTGGCATTTTCTTTGTCAACAAGTGTCACAAACTTGCATTTAAAGATGCCATAGTCCTAGTCAACAAATAAGTATATGGTTTGTATAAATTATTTATTTTAATTAGGGTTATTTTAGTTATTTATATATTATAGTTTAATCATATTTATTCAATTAATAAGTAAATTCAACAATCGCCTTATTTTGAATTAAATAAAGTCATATCTACATGCATTAAAACATTATTTACATCTCATATACAAAGTATATGAGATGTATATATGATTTTAGATTGACATGGTCATTTACATTAAAATTAAAATTATAAACGGGATATTTACCATGTTTAAATAGATAAGAAACATGGTAAATATCCCATTTATAATTTTAATTTTAATATATGAGATGTAAATAATGTTTTAATATAATCATAAAAATATATAAAATAAGAAAGCCTGTGTACCTTGCAGTTTGAAGATCTTCCTGCAATGGGCTTTGAAATTGTGAAAACCTCACCTACTTGTCATGATTTACCCAAATCTTCAGAGTGCCAGTTACGGTTGTATCCATAGCATTTACTTTAAGCACAGGTCCACTCTTCTGCTCCATTCCATAATTTTGTGTTTGACTTTTAAGAAAGTGACTGCTGTCGTACGGAACCCCAAGATCCGGAAGGAAAAACCATCCCTGAGTTTGGTCCATCAATCGGTATGTGTACTGGCTTGCAGGTGAAGTTGGTTTGGGTCTTGATGATCTAGTTGGTGCCTTCATGGTTTCACCAGTTGACTAGAAAAAGAGTAAAGGAAGGCATTCGAATTCATGCAAGACACCATATATGCCAACACACATAATACACCAAGTGTAGCAAATTTTCATAGTCTGCGGCAACCAGCAACTGTTTTCCAAATTATTCATACCTACTACTTTTTTAAAAGTATATACAATATGACTTTGGTTATGTTAAAATATTAAGGATGTTATAAAATATGCTTATTATACAGGTTTTGAGGTTTTCCTGTTGCGTCATCTGTTTTCAGCTCATTAGATATCTGGCAATGTTGTCAATTTTCATACATTTGGATCACAAAGAAAATTCAAATTATAAAACCTCTTTGTTTTTTCGTGCGGAAATCCCTTCGGATACCCCCCCGCCGGCCAGGGGTGTAAGGTTGCCCATAGAGCATATCCCACGCACCCCTACTGACCCTGGGCCATCTCCGGGTTCGAGATGGCCCCTTTGGGAACCACGGTGTCCCCGTTTTGCCCCGGTTTGGGGGAGGGGCGCTAGCCACCCCGCCGTCCCGGCCTGCTTCTGCTGGGTTGACAGGTGGCCTCACCTGCCACCTGCCACCCCCAGGCCTGCGCTCATGGAGGACGGGATCGTTAAGCGACCTCCGGCGCCTGAGTCGCCTGCGACGCGCGACGAGCATGTTGGGGGCTCGGCGGGCCGGGAGAGTTCTAAATATCTCCCACGCCCACGCGCTCCCAGAGAGGACTCCCACCCCCATATTATAATATCTACATAATTATGATATCGCAATGATATTGGTATTTCCATGGAAGATATTAGACAATATATCCTTTAGAAATTACAGTTCAAAGAATCAATGTGATGAATTCTTTAAGATATTCGAATTATTAAGTCCGCTCTAAAATACTGTTCATGTTCCCGGGACGGGTGGTAAAAAAGGTGACCGGCTTGCAGGTCAGGTTAGCTTGGCCCCAAAGATCTATAAAGTCTATACAGAAAGTAAACAACACGAGTTATTACGGCTGCTTATTGTCGTATAAGTAGGCTGTTAAACTAATACATATTTATGGTAGGGATAAGGAAATGTTGTCACGAACCTTGGAAGTGTACTTATGGATAAGTCGATTTGATTGAGGCCAACCTTCTTTTCTTAATTTGTGAATCTTTCTTATTACTGTTTTTAAACGTGAAAGTTTGTATGAATGGATGTTTTTTAATCACACCCAAACTGTTTAAGGGATCACCATGAAATTTCGCATATTTGGTAAGCTCGTAAGACACCTACTGTTTAACGTACGAGTCTCTGGCGCAAGCTTCCTTTTTGAAGTCAGACGGCAGTCGCTCCCGTGAAAGCTAAAATTAGTATAATAATAGAAAGGATTAGGAGAGCTGGATGTAATCGAGATGGCGCTCGGATGAGGAATAGAAGACAGAAGTAATATATGTACTTTTTCTAATAATTAATTATCAGTTTGATAAACCTTCATCCTTCACTTCCTCTACTGTCCGTAGTCGATACGCATTAGCACTTTTTTATATCGTCCTCCTTGCCTCCACATTGCATTAAAAAAACGAATATTACAGTCAAGCCTTGAAAACAAGTTACCAGATTCGAATATATTAAATCCAATAAAACTATAAAACCATCTTATCATGTGGAATGAAAGTAATAATACTTTATGAGTTAGAACTTAATTTTTTTATTGTCCATTGTAACTGTATGAATACTGTACACACTATTTATAACTTACATACCTTCATACCTACTAGCGCCTTTTTCCTTCCGGGGTAGGCAGAAATAACAGTTCGCCATCTGCTTCTGTCCTACTCTACTGTGCAACTTAGACTAATTTTACTTACATACATACATAAAGTGACACCTCCCTCCCATTGGGGTAGTCAGAGACAATATCTTTCCATACCTTTAGATGTTACGACCAGGGCCTCGAATCTGCTATTACTTCGGGCCACCAACCAGGTGGACACCGAAGTCTTAAAATCACGCAAAAAATTAAAAATCTTACACCCACTTTTTATCACTTTTCTCGACGTTTCACATGATTCTAATTCTAAGTCTAATTAAGCAAAAAAAAATTTTGTGTCGGTCTGTCTGTTGGTCTGGATGTCTGGATGTCTGTTTACGCAATAACTCAAGAACCACTTATCCGATTTAAAAAATTCGCCAATCATCTTGTTTGGTTAATGGGAAGAACTGATTAGATTTTGGGGTTTGTACTTTCAAGGTTTCGGGTACCTACCATACAAATTGTCCCTAAAAATAAGTTTGGCCCGAAGTTTGACAATCACTGTGTGATTTCCGCCCCACTAGTTTTTATATTAAAGCAAGACACTTTCATCCCACTGTCACTGTAAATATCATTCCCTATGTTAAGGGAATAACGGATAAAATCGGCTCCGTATTAAAAAGTACTCAATCCTGACAGTTTACACTTATACAAGTAAACAACATCGTGGTCACACCGAAGGATGTCTTGCCGCTACAAACTCCACGTGTCTACAAAATAAATTTCAGCTGCTGCAGTTTATGAAATAGGCCAAAAAAACAGACTATTGCTGAAACGGTAAGGAAACACATTGCAGCTGTAAAGAACCGGCAGACGAGCAATTCCGCGATTGCAGAACATCTAGAATAAGGCGCCAATCACTGGATTGAATTCTACCATACGCAAGTCCTCTCCATCGAACGTCACTTCTATTCAATTGTACGTGAAGCGATTGAAATTAAGAAACATAAAAATGACAATCAGGAAGATGGGTTTAAATTATCTGCAACATGGAATCCAGTGATAAAAACTTCCTACCTCTTATAGATTATATCTATAGATTATACTATAGACCTCGGTCAGGTTGCTTAGAGAATAGGGACATTTGAGAGTGGTATGTGACGGTTTCGAGATGATGGATGAAGAACCTTCCCTCCCATGAACTCGACGATGGAAGGCGTCCACCACTGAGCCAGCCAGCCTACGACCACGGCCAGTGTATCCTGGTTGTAACGTCAGGCAATCTAAAGGTATTTATATACCTACTAGCTGTTGCCTGCGCTTTCACCACCACAACCTATATGAGATACACAATTCCACCATACATTATTTTGTTATATCTCAAAGGGTTTAGGCAGCGTTTTTGTTGAAAGTTCCCAGAGGGCTTATTTTTTTTGGATACCTCCAAAAAATGTCATTATATTTTAGCCAATGTATACAGAAACTTGACATATTATATACTAACACCTTCCTCGAGAACCACTCTAGTCATTGGTGAAAACACTATGAAAATTGGTGCAGTAGTTTTTGAGTTCACGAACAGATTTTGTTTTATAATATGTAGTGATGATGGCATGACCGTATTTATTCCCCTTTCCACTTGCTACGAACTTGGCATACGCTTTTTCTACTTTCATAATTGTTTTCATATACGAGTATGCACGCCGGTTGCGGGTACTCTGGACCTGGCCTTTCTCTGAAACGTCCTCGATCTGATTATCGATGGTACTGTGATGTCTGGGGTCTCTTGTAGATACGGGGTCGATCAATCCACTACAAACTGCAGAACGCTGGCGTTTCCACCAATCCTGTGGAAACCGGTGCCTTCACCAAATCTGCGATGTCTGGGGTCTGACTTCACAGCTTTTCGTCAACAACTAGTGATAATTAAATTACAACACAAATATTTTGTATTAAATATGGCATTTATTAACCAATACAACTATTCAACGTATTTTAGGGGACTTTACGCGAGATTATTTATATTTACTGATCGAACTAGGGAGGAACGCGGATTTTGCCCAGTGATTGAGCCTAAGATATACTTCAACTTTCTTGATATTCTCTTCGTACGGCGCGTCGAGGCCGGAGCCCCTTGGTCACCCGCTGACTCGAACTGTCCGCCCACCAATTGTTTATTCTTCAAGTTCCGCTTTTAAATTTTATTATACAGTTTTATATTTATATCGCTGACGCATGATGGCCAGGCAACTAACTATAGTGTTCGAAGGAGTCCGAACACTACAGTACGTACCCCTAGGTCGACCTTTACCGGGTTGCCCATTCGCCCTCGCCTCATATATCTGTTTCGTCAATCTTCTTTCGTCCATCCTCTATACATGTCCATCTAAGCATCCCTTTCTCTATCTGGGTCATTACATTTTCAACCATACCACAGACTACTATTTTTATTTCCGAAAAAGTATTAGAGTCTATCTTGGTCACGAGGCCGAAATAAAAAAAAAAACAATTAAGGTTATGGCTACGCACACTACACACTAGATAAGCTAAATTAATTATTTGTATCCAACAATTCTATTGTACTGCGTCATCTGTCATCAAAGTCATCATGCATCACATAAATATATTATACTCCCGCTACACTGATGTGTATAATCAACAGTTTTGGTGAAATTATTTTTACCACCCTAAAAGTCTCTTTAAACACGGAGGCGTAAGGTATATATTACGTTATTTTAGTGTTTGTTATATATTATTACGTTACACAATAACGCGTATGATAAAGTAAAATAGTTTCAATTTATCATAGGTTTGATTGTTTCCACTCGACAGTCAAGGATGGTGTAAATGGAACAAATAGATATTTATACCTTATAGTTAGTTTTGTAGGTAGGGCTGTCGGCTAAATTTAATTCGTCCACCCAAAACCAGTCGCAAGGAATTCATTGTCGGTAGTGTCGTTGATTTTTTCTTTTGCTGTCAGTATACGTCGAGCATTGTTTTGCGAAATACGGCCATAAGGCCCATGCACAACGCACGGAACGGATCCCGATTCCCGACCCGGTTATAACACGGTGTAGCGTGAAGCGGCCTTTAGGGGCCGTCTCCACGAGCGGGAGACTCGCGGCGATACTATCATCGTACCAGGTATTTCTTTACACTCTTTTAATTGCCATCTCCACGAGCGAAAGAATCGGCATGGATTCGCGCTTTGAAGAGTGTTTACAAAAAAAAATTGTACGAGTCTCGTCCATCAATCAGCTAGAGTACCGGGGCTTGGCGACAACAGTCTTGACGGGGCCTCTACACTTTATTAATCTCCGTTTTATAAATGCGCTGGAATTTACAAACGCTTACTTCTTGTAAGCGTTTGTAAATTCCAGCGCATTTATTAATCTCAGCCCTACTTCGTTATCAGTGGTATTGCTGAATGTTAAGAAATTCTTCCGTCAACGGTTTGAAAAGATTTATTCTCATATTATTAGACGGGAATAGATATTTGCACGACTCCTTCCGCACACTGCATTGTGCTACTCTATGTCTCTATACATATGTATAGACAAACCTGTACTGTACTTCTAAACGGCTAAAACTGAATCGATTTTGATGAAATTTCGGAAAAATTGTCGTCCAGGGATGTATATTGTCTAGAAACGACATTGTATAACGCCATGTCCGCGGGTTGCAGACCGTAAACATTAGCTAACTTGGTCTAGCATAGCTAAGCTTGCATAGCAGCCGCAAATTTTCATACTTGTGTACAGACTGCAATGGACACCAAGCTGTGTGAGCTAACTAAAACATGCGAAGCGAAGATAGTATTGTATTCCGATGCACATTATACTCATTATATGAAAGGTTTAGCTTCGCTCGTGTCGTTAAACCAGCTTAGCTCCTCTGCCTACGAATTGGACTTCAATTGTCCGTTCATTTGACTAGCTTAGCGTAGGGTAGCTGGGTTAGTTCAGCTTAGGCATAACTTAGTTTTCTGTCTGCATCCCGCTAAAGCCTTTATCTTCATAGTTTTCA
The DNA here is from genome assembly GCA_946251805.1 of Cybosia mesomella. NCBI lineage: Eukaryota > Metazoa > Arthropoda > Insecta > Lepidoptera > Erebidae > Cybosia > Cybosia mesomella. The sequence continues at coordinate 24,115,267 of OX276402.1, read as the reverse complement.
GTTTAAAGCAAACCGTATCGAAGTTTTCAACTCGTCAATTATATCTTATCGCGGTTAACAGCGCTCAATGCTAACCGAACTTCTACTAACTTCATACCTAATTACAAACTTGTTATTGTTCTGCACTACTTCGGTGATCCAGTGACAGAACTGAGTAAATTTTCTCACCCAGGAACACTGTTGTCGGTCTAATGCATATTCTCACTGATCATAAGGTGAGAAGGCAGGCATTTTGTATTTAATGCAATTAACTTTACTGTAGTAGTAATCGTTTTAACCCCAAAAATCCTCTAGTATAGGCAGAAATCGCGCCTAGCGATAAGATCGCAAAAAATCCGACCGCAAACTTAAATTTGTGAATTGTTTCTCTTATGGTGTACAATAAAGAATATCTTATTATATTGTCTTAGCCTGATTGACAATTGCAACTAAATGCAGCCAAATGTAGCTTCACGATTGTAACCGTTATAATAGTTTTTTTTATTACCCTTCGATGTCTTGAGACAAGCAAACCTTTTGTTATATCTTTAGTCCAAATACTTGCATTAAGACAGTCTCAACTCCTTATTTTCGTATTTTTAACAATGTGAAAGCATAGTGTAGCTTTGTGATTTACTAGCTGCGGCTCCGCATGCGTGGAATTCTGATCCCGTTCCTGCAACTCATGGGAACTTATTCCCGGGATAAAAAGTAGCCTATGTGTTATTGCGGACTATAATCTATCCCTGTACCAAATTTCAGCCAGATTCGTTTAGCTGATTTTGCGTGAAAGAATCACAAACATACTTACATCCTTACAAACATCCGCGCTTATAATATTAGAATGTAGGGTTCATGATTTAAATTAATCCGTTTCAGTCAAACACGAATAGTACCTTTTTTTCGTACGGAAATCCCCTCAGTCCCCCCCCCCTCGCCGGCCAGCGGGGGCGGTTATGTCGGGCTTGAACCGACTAAAACCGCACACCGTCTCGGGTCTTCAGACGCCGGGGTGTAAGGTTGCCCATAAAGCATATCCCTCGGACCCTGACTGACCCTGGGCCATCTCCGGTTTCGAGATGGCATCCTCGGGTTTGGGAACCACGGTGACCCCGTCTTGCCCCGGTTTCGGGGAGGGGCACTAGTCGCCCCGCCGTCCCGGCCTGCTTCTGCTGGGCTCTGCGCTGCTGCGGCCTCGCCTGCCACCCCCAGGCCTGCGCTCATGGAGGACGGACGTCGTTAAGCGACCTCCGGCGTCTGAGTTTTAAATCTCTCCCGGGCGCGCTCCGTAATCCGTAGGCGGCAGCGTCTCTCCCACCCTAGGAGAGAGGCGCTGCTGTCTCCGTTGCCCAGGGTGCACCGCGTGGAGGTCCCCAACCAAGCACCCCAACACGTATAGTACCTACTAGACCGAATGTGTGCAAGGAACAAACAAATTAAATTGACTCACACTTCGTAAGAAATGTTAATAAAAATGTGCAGCTCTGGGCTACGTTAAAAAAATCATGTTGTATGCGAAAAATTTACTCTATAGAAACGATTCTAGCGCTGCATGTTTAATTCTTTGAAGTAGACGGGTAATTTTTTCCATCGTTGCAGCGAACTTTAGTGTTTTGATTTATTTAAATAAAACTATTCTCAACGAATTCAAGAATATCGCGATTTATTTGGTGTTTTTTATTAATTACACTGATCCCGATGTTTTGGTTACTTTTCAACAGCCATATTCGCGGAGACATTAAAGATGGTACCTGGTTGACGCATAGTTTGAAGTGTAAGTTATCACCAAGTAGGTACTGAAACTATTTTGTATTGTTGGTGTTACTATTTACGCAGAATGAGCTCACAGTGTCGTGATGTCTTGTTGTATTTTGTCTTTACTTGGATTTTATTAAGTGAACTAGCTTTTGCCTGCGGCTCCGGCGACCAACGATCTATCACCATGCTCCATTGACACCTCTATCCATACAGGTCGAAATTGCAAATAAACCTTTTATTTATTATAACATTTTTTTTTGTAGTTTTATGTATTTTATTTTCCTGGCAATGGACACTTGGGCAGGACACCGTGCGGTTTTAGTCGGTTCATGCACGACAAAACCGCCCCCGCTGGCCGGCGGGGGGGTATCCGAAGGGATTTCCGCACGTTAAAAAAAAGGGGTGTAATTTTTGGGCATAAAATTTCCCTCTCTAATTTCTTTCGCCCCAAAGGAAGTCATCTAAAAAGGCTATTGCATCTACGTTCGTTATTCAAAAAATGCGCGCATAGGGTATGATACTTTGTTAAAAGACTTTATTGGTTCTGGGGGCTCTTCAATGTTAGGAAGAATAACTTTTCCAGACGAGCAGCACATACCGTTCGCTTCATCAGTCTATTTATTAGCAAAATATTTAGGACAAATCTTATTCATTCCTCTGATTTGAATACTATTTTGATGAGCATAATCAATTTGAGGATCGGAACTAAATGCCGATCTTTTACTATGACTTAAAATTCTATTGCGCGTCCTACGGTCAGTCTCAATAATCTACCTACAGTTAAAGGTAGATAGCTATCCCAGATAAACATTCAACATTAATCTCTCTGTAACTGCGGTTTCAATATTATCAAAGTCATTTTCTGTTTATCTTTGTTTGTTGAAACAGAAAAATCCCCGATAGATACTAATGGTAGCTATTTTAACTGCTGGTAAAGGATAGATGGATTATTGAAACCGGCCGCTAGTTGTTGGCGACCGTAAACACGCTACAAGCCGCTGCGAGAGGGTTCAGCGCTAGATTTCCGTGCACGCGTTCGGGAGTTGTTAACTCTCTTTTCAGCAAGAAGCCGCTGTGAGCGCTCGGCGCTTGACTGTCGTCGAAGTGAACGTCCAGCGCTATGTTATCTTGCCCGTGTTGGCGATTTCCTATCTCTATTTTAATAAACTGAGATTATCCTACTAATATTATAAATGTGGAAGTTTGCGAAAATGTTTGTAATAAAATATAAGTCGAAAGGTGGTAGTTCTGAAAAGAACTTTTGATAAATACTTACCATAAAATAGTGTATGAATACTATAAAAATGAAACAGTAAAGTTTGAATAAAATAAATTATCAGTAGTTCTGAAAATAACTTTTTAATTGGAACTGATAACTGGATAAGTGGAACTTATAATAAAAGCAAGAGAAATATTCAACCAACGTACTTGTTTTATTGAGAGATGAACCAAAGAGAAAAAAGAAAAGGAAGTACATCTATCATGAACTAGTGAGGCGACAACAATTATAGTGATGTGTATTAATTACTAAGAAAGGTTACTATTTTATAAATAAGTACAACACTCTTGCCAAATTAAAACCTTTCTTTGTAGCCAAAACAACATAACAGACATACAAAATTTCAGTTATACTCATATTCATCATTTTAACTTTAATTACAAACAGAAGTACATAAAAGGAGCAATTGCTAAGTTAATTACTAAGTTAATTTTGTAACACCAATCTTATCTCTAAGATACATGAACCTATCTTTAGGTATAGCTTTTGTAAAGAGGTCAGCATATTGTTCTTTCGAGCAAACATATTTCAAATCAATTTGTTTGTCTATATATTTTTCCTTTATAAAGTTATATCTTACATCTATATGTTTGCAACGCTTATGATAATCTTCATTTTTAATTAAACATATTGCACTTTGGTTATCTATATTTAAACACACTGAGTTTTGATTAAATGCACTTATATCAATTAATAATTTCTTTAACCATAAAGCCTCTTTAGTTGCAGCACAAGCAGCCATAAATTCTGCTTCTGTAGTTGATAAAGCAACACTCTGCTGATGTTGCGTTGCCCATGTTATAGCAGCTCCATTTTTAATGAAAACATACCCAGTCAAAGACCGACGAGTAATTGTGTCTTTGGCATAGTCTGCATCACAATAAGCTTGTACTTTATTACATTTAGAAGACTTATAATATAACCCATAACTTTTAGTTTCTTTTAGATATCTCATAATTTTCTTTACAACATTCCAATGATTGTGATCATAACAATTGAGGTATCTACTAACTAGACTAACTCCATACATTATATCTGGTCTACTTACAATTGCTAAGTGCATTAAAGAGCCTACTGCCTCTCTATAAGGAATATTGAGGTCAGGCACTACAGAGCACTTTTCTAACACAGTATGGGGGTCTACTGGAATATTATTACCATTTGCATTAACAAGATTAAATTTATGTAACAATTTTTCAATATAGTTTGTTTGGTGAATGAAAACACATCCACTGAGTCTTTCTATCTGTAGTCCAACAAAATTCTTAGCTTCACATGTTTTAATTTCAAAATTATTACTTAATTCACCTAAAACAGTATTTAATGAGTTTATTGAATCTGATAGTAGAAGTCCGTCATCGACATATAATAAAAGATATACTCTACTATTATTGACATTGCCAATATAAACACATCTATCAGAATTACTATTTACAAAACCAAATTTCTTTAATAAAGAGTCAAATTTGTGATTCCAGCACCTGGGAGCTTGTTTAAGACCATAAAGTGAACGGTTAAGTTTACATACCAAGTTTGATGGTGCTTCCAAACCTTCCGGTGGTGTCATGTACATTGCTTCCTTCACATCTCCATATAAAAATGCTGTTTTGACATCAAATTGGACCATCTCTAGATTATGTTCAGCAGCTTCTGAAAGTAAAATCCTAACAGAATCATACCTTACAGTCGGAGAGAATGTTTCAGTGTAATCTATGCCTTGTGTTTGTGCACAGCCCTTTGCACATAATCTTGACTTATATAGCGGACCGGTTGGATGGTGTTTTATCCTGAATACCCATCTGCATCCAATTATCCGTTTTCCAGGTGGTTTTTCCACTAAGTCCCAAGTCTTGTTTGCAGTATGTGATTTCAATTCATCTGCAATAGACTGTTTCCACTGTGCTGTAGATATAGCTTCACTGTAAGTTTGAGGGATGTCCTGCTTTTCATCTGTACACATGTAAGTCAAATTTTCATTTTTTAACAGTCTACTTTTAGATCTAGTTGTAATATTTGTGTTAATGTCATTCAGATTTATAGTTTCTCCCGGATCATAGACTGATCCTTCATCAGAGTGAAAAATGAGTCCTCATTAATTTCACGTTGTTCTTCAGACTTATTGGTAATGGCATCAATTTTGTCAATATTAACTCCTGATATTACCTCTGACAATGGTAAAGAAGCATAATTCTTCATAACTGAACTTTCTATGAAGGTGACGTCTCGACTTATTATAACTTTCTTCGTTTTGGGATCAAACACCCTGTAACCTTTGGTCTGCTCACTGTAACCCATAAATATCATCTTGTGTGCCTTTGAGTCCAATTTCTTGGCCTTTTCTTTTGGTACATGCACCATTGCTTCACAGCCGAATACTTTTAAATGGTTAATTTTTGGCTTTTCTCCAGTCCATATTTCTTCCGGTGATGAGAATGCCAGAGCTCTTGTTGGGCATCGATTGGTAATATATGCTGCCGTCGATACTGCTTCTGCCCAATACTGCTTTGCTAGTCCAGCATTGATAAGCATACACCGAGCTCTCTCAAGTAAGGTGCGGTTCATACGTTCTGCCAACCCATTTTGCTGGGGAGTATAAGGAGCTGAGGTTTGATGCTGAATTCCAGATTTTATCAACAAAGATTGAAACATATTACTCAAATATTCTCTACCATTATCTGTTCGAAGAGTCTTGATTGTTAAATTCAATTGATTTTCTACCAATGATTTGAATTCTCGAAAATTTTCAAAAACATCTGATTTGTTTTTAATCACATAAACAAATACTTTTCTGGAATAATCGTCGACAAATGTTACAAAATAGCGTGCTCCTCCCAGGGACTGCACCTCCATAGGACCGCAGACATCTGAGTGTATGAGATCTAACATTGCTTTGGATCGGGAACCTTCTGACGGGAACGGATTCCTCGTTTGTTTCCCCTCTATGCAGGATATACATATCACTTTGTCTTTATTCAGTATATTTACACCAGTATTTTGTAATAATTTGTTCAAGTCTTCAAAATTCAAATGTGCCATTCTCTGATGCCATAAGTAGTTATCATTTTCATACATTGCAGTGTATGCTGAAACACTGTTTGTTCTCAGCCGGTACATATTGTTTACTAACTTTGCAGTAGCCACATCTTCATTAAATTTATTGAATATTCTGCATCCTTCTTTGTCAAACTGAACTTGACAGCCATTCTTGATGATTTGGCTTACTGAAAGAAGGTTGGTGGCCAGGTTAGGAACATAGAGAACATTTTGTATTTTAATCCTTTTAGAATTTCCATTCTTGTCGACAACATTTAAATTCACTTTTCCACATGCTTGTACAATAAGCTTCTTATTGTTAGCCACTCTAATTGTGTTGACCGGAGATGGTATTTCGTCATAGAGCCAGTCACGGTGCATTGTCAAATGCATTGATGCTCCCGAATCAATATACCAACATTTGTCATAATTTGTTGTTGCAGAAAATACAGCCACATAACTGGAGTTCTCATCTGACTTATGTTGTTTATGTTTATTCCTACAGTTCCTGCTTATATGCCCATATTTGTTACATACATAGCATCTTGGACCTTTGTTAGGTTTGTCTACCTTATCTGAAGCTTGTTTGGCATTCTTCAAATTACTTTTACTCCGATTGACATAAAGCGCAGCAGTGTCTGAGTTTCTCACATCTTGAAGTAATTTTGTCTTTACAGAATCAGCTGTAATAGCCATACCAGAGCTTTCAAGCGCCATTATCATTGGTTCATAGACCTGAGGTAACCCAGCAAGTAACAAGGTACCAAGCCATTCATCATCCACAGAGAAACCAATGTTTCTCAGTTTGTGGGCAGTGCTCATGATTTTATTGACGTAGCCCTCAACATTCTGACACCCATCTAGTGTGGTCGTAATCAGATCTCTCAATAAGCCAACACGACGTGTGAGACCATTGTCATCGAAAGCCTTAGCTAGGTTAATCCATACCTCTCTGGCTGTTTTAGCTTCCTGAACGTGTATATAATTGATAGGATTAACTAATAATATAAGTTTGGACTTAGCTTTCGTGTCCTTTTTCGGGTCAATTGTGTCCGACCTGATGCAACTCCATAATTCCTCGTGTTCAAGATACGTTTGAACGGCGAATCTCCACGTAGGATAATTATCTCTTCCGGTCAGCCTTTCAATTAGCGTCATTGTATTTCCTGACATCTTGCTGATAAAGAGTTTGCACTTTGATATGCCGGCACGCCCACGTTGCCGCGAGTTAGGTTAACTTTTGTGAACAAGAAACTTTTCTTCAATGATTTGTAATATTTCTTGCTTTGCTTACCTATAAGATATTTACGTGAATCTGGACGCATAACCTGATAACTGGATAAGTGGAACTTATAATAAAAGCAAGAGAAATATTCAACCAACGTACTTGTTTTATTGAGAGATGAACCAAAGAGAAAAAAGAAAAGGAAGTACATCTATCATGAACTAGTGAGGCGACAACAATTATAGTGATGTGTATTAATTACTAAGAAAGGTTACTATTTTATAAATAAGTACAACAGGAACATATAAATGTGCTATGAAAAAATCCGTTCCCGCAGGGGGAACGCACAGGTAGATTTCGTGAAGCAATTAATATATTATTTTATATAGAGAACTACGGACTTTAAACAGTTTAATTTTTTTTTCTCGAAAACGGTAACTTTTAGCGAAATACTTTTCAGACATTTATTTTAGACTTAAAAATGGCCTATCGATTAAAAATGTTTCCGACACCAAGAATGTTCACCGGTTAGAAGTTATGATTTTTTTCCCGAAAAAATTTGGTTTTTCCCCCCTCCACTTTTAGTTAAAGTTTTAATCTTATAGGTTTATAGTTAAAAGTTGTTGGTATTCATGTATACTATGGGATAAAATTAGAACGGTTCAAATATCTTTCATGGAACGTGAAATTTTGAGGAAAAACTGATTTCACAAAAAGCGAGGCCCTACCGTCCCCTAAGGCCGGATTCCACCCGTTCACGAACTTAAACTAAGTTTACACCCAAGCAATTTTTGACCGCTGTTTGAAAGCGATCGGGGCACAAATGCGACCGTGAGAGTGCCGCAAATTTTGGGAAGTGGAACCATACATACATATATATATGTATATATATATGCCAGTCGTCATTTCGGACTCAGGGGGTCATAACTAGACCTCCTATGAAGTGAATGACATTGAATAAAAATAAATTCAATGTCGCTTGTGTTGGGAGCATACCGCACTAGGATGTTTCATAGAGCGCACACTATGTGGAGCCACACCGCGGCGCGTCGGAAAGTTTCTTGTTTTCTAATTTCGTAATATCTTTTGAATGGAATGTCCGATTTCAATAATTCAAAAAGTAATCAACAGGCATTGAAACAGTCTTGAATACGAAATCATTTATTTAGATAAGAATTAATACAAAGCACGGATAACATGGTATGTAAAAAAGTATATGTATAAAAGTAGTTATAGTGACATAACATAACTTCACGCCTGTATCCCCGAAGGGGTAGGCAGAGGTGTATTACACACCCACGATTCGCCAGTTATGTTAAGATCCCAATGTAATAGGGGGCGAGCCTATTGCCATCTACATTATTAAGCGAGCGATAATTAACATTTGTTAATGCACACATAACTACGAAAAGTCAGAGGTGTGTGCCGGGGGCGACTGGGGATCGAACTCGAGACGTCGTCTCAGCAGTCCGTTACGTACACCACTGGGCTATCGCCGCCTTACATAGTGACAGAACTACAATAGTTGGACATATGGTCTCGCGAAGTTTTTTGTAGATAATAATAAAAAGGGAATAATAATAATAATAATCTTTATTTCCCAGAATATGGTCGGTTACAGGTGTTGGGGTTATTTATTAGATACAGCATATTCTGCCACTTGTGGCGTGCAAATCTTAAATATTGAACACATAATTTATAATACTAAAAAGTCTTACATCTTTGACATGCAATAAATCTACGCGGTTGGATTTAACGACATTATATCATAGGGCTTATTCTAATTCGTCAAAGTTGTAATTTAATTTATTAATATTATATTGTAGGATCAAGGAATTATCAGAGTACTCTAATGCCAAAACATGTATTGTTACTCGAATGTCTAAAAGATAGAATTTATAGATTTAAAAATTTGTCTTCTAAATATTCATTTATACGGTAAGTTTTTATCACAAAATTTTACGAAGCTCGTTGCGGAACAAGCTTATGAGTAATTTTTTGAGACCTCCAGGTAGGTGATTATATATGCAGTATACACATGCACATGCAGTATACATTATTTCGGAACATTTCCAGATTTATTTTTGGTATCTGGAGTCGGTCTTTGTGCCTTGTTCGGCTGTTCGCCGAGTCTCCCATCTTTTTAAATAATGTGGAATGTTTCTTAACAAAAATGCAGATTTCCAATAGATACAGGCATGGTAAAGGGAGACTTTTGCATTGCCTAAATAGAGGCTTACAGCTGTCGGTAGGAACCATTCCGCATATTGCTCGGATGCATTTCTTTTGAGCCTTGAACACTTTCTCAACTTCTGTGGAATTACCCCATATGATAAGACCGTAGCGAAGTATCGCTGCCTCAGTGCTTACAGTTTGTGATATCCTTCTTAAAACATAAACAAAGCGGTCAATTTCACTGAGAACTTTCTCAATGTGAGGTTTCCAGTTACAAAATTTATCGACTGCAATACCTAAAAATACGCAACTGTTACTATTATCTAGGATCTCATCTTTGTGCATTATTTCAAGGTTTGATATTTTGGAATTACATGTTTGAAATTGTATAAGACTGGTTTTATTCATGTTTACCTTTAGATTATTTATTTCCAGCCATTGAGTAGCTCTATCTAAAGTGTTTTTAATTTCCGCTTCTAATGCTGTTTTGCTATCGCTTTTAATAATAAGTGTTGTATCGTCTGCGAATAGGATACATTCATGACATAAAGTATCAGGGAGGTCGTTAATATATAATATAAACAGCAGTGGAGCCAAAATACTGCCCTGGGGCACACCATAATTATTTAGCATATATGACGAGCGATAATTTATTTCTTTATTGTTCTCAATTTTTGTTAGTTCAACACATTGTAATCTGTTATCCAGGTAACTTTTAATCCACGTTTGGGCAATACCTCTTATTCCATAATTGTACAACTTCGAAAGCAATCTTTTGTGACAGACAAAATCGAAGGCTTTTGTCATATCAAGAAACACGCAAGCTATCATGGATTTATCGTTGAGAGTCTGTGTTACGAGGGTCAAACTAAAAGTTCTTAGAACTGGCCACTTATAAACATTATAATAAAAAAATAATTCTAAAATTTGAAAATAGAACTCTTTGCCAATATTACTGAGTATATATTTCATTCATTTATCATTTGTTTTACGATTTGGCGGCAAATTAAAAATTGTCTGTGTCACGTTAACATGAATTTAACACGAGAAAATTTTTAGAGTTTTTATTCTTTTTTGGATAAACAAACATCACAATAAAAAGGCTTAAAATCGTTGAGCGATAACATAATAATTGTGACATCCACAGCGTTTACCACAAATATGATTAATACATAATTATCTTAAAGAGTAATACATCTGTTTGACGGTGGTATTGTTAAATTACGTTAGATTAGATTAGGTTAGATTAAGTTAGATTACATTAGATTAGATTAGTGACTGAAAGACCTCACGACCCGAGGGCTGCCCTCATGTCATGAAGCCTCTCAATCACCAATCTCCTATAAATACTATAACTATTTGCATTTATGTCGAATTCGCTCAAATTATTGTTATGAGAGTTAAGTAAAGTAAAAAAGTAAGTTAAGTTTCGATTTTAAGAATTTTATTCTGCAAATGTTGGATATTTTCATGGCCATATAATATGTCATGCATGATTGCTTATTACTAACATACATAACGCACTACGTAATACATAACATTAAAAAGTTACATTTGAGATTGCTAAAGTCAGAGAACGTAATTTTAATTTATTGGATGTTTAGAGGGGTTAATGTTAAGTTAAATCTAAAATTGTGGGGTCGCAACCATTGTCCCGTGGCCGCCATCTTGGAAAAGGGGTGCGAATTGTTTTTGCGCTATATTGGACCAACTATTCTTAGCACAGAAAATTTGTAACTTTTAGTTGTAAAACCAAAGATAACAGAGATTATAACCGAATCAAATGTTTTGAAAAAATATTTATATTTTAGGGTTTTCTAGGCTGTATGGGACCTTATAGAAATAATCGGGGTCCAAGCCAACCTCACCTGCAAGCCAGTATGCCTGCTTGACGGGTTAGGACAGGGGACGAGGTTCTGGCGCAGGTTTTCCTCTCGGGGTTGGGGGGTCAAACGTCACCCACTCCCGTAAAAGCCAAATCAAAACCAACCCAATTATTGATTCGAGCGCCAATCCCGGTTGCACCCAAAGTTTGAACTTTAGAGCGCGGGCTTCGCTGTTCTCCTCGTTTACTTATTTTGGTGGTGATGGCTTTTGACGTGTGTCAATCAACAGCTATACCGGCTTGCAGAAACCTCACCTGCCAGCCTGGCCGTTCCGTCATACACCCTAGAAAACCCTAAAAAATAAATAAAACTTGAAAATAGTTCATTTGATTGAATGGAAATTTGTTCTAAATTTTTCATCTATTTTCGTTTGATACCTTTGATTCTACGTCTAAAAGTCACAATCAACTAAAGTCTAGAGAATTTAATTAGCAACAAAACCACTTTTACTAATTTTCTGTGCGACGCATAGTTTGCCCGATATAGCGTAAAACCATACGCGCACCCCTTGCGGGACAAGTGTTGCGACCACACAAATTTGGATTTAATTTTACACAAACTCCCTCTAGACATCCAAAAAAAAATTGCGTGCCCAGACTTTTGCACGCTAAGCCTTAAAAATGTAACATTTCAATGGATTAATGTTGTCACACTTATTTTATATACACTTGTTGAGTTTGGGTCGAGTGTAAAAATTTATAGATTATGACAAATTGTTAGGAATTCTGAAGAGCTAGCTGTGGTTTCATTGTCATTGGAGTAGATTGGAACACCTAGCAGAATACATAATACGTCATCGTCTTCGCGTAGTTCTCGGTTCCATCCGAAGCTTTCTTGGCATTCGAGCCTCCGAGTCTCGGGTCTGCCTACTACTTTTGATTTGATTGGAAATAACTGCGGAATTTTTGTGTCTTTTGTCTGTTTGTTCTGGGTAATCTCCATAGTGGCAGGGCCGAATTTAAACGGTTTTTAACTGTAGATAGCTGATCTTATAAGGCCTAACATGGCAACTTTTATTTCAGAAAAATTGTTAGGTTTAGGCAACAAAATTAAGGATACACAAAATCCAGATCTTAAAAATACTTGAAACCGGCGGGTTTGCATGTAAGGTTATATGACAGTAGAGGAAGCTTACATACTTCACGAGCTCGTGAAGTATGTAAGGACAGACGCAGGAAGCGGTCTGTTGTCTCTGCCTACCACGGAGGGAAAAAGGCGTGAGTATATGTACGTATGTAAAACCCAGATCTAAGTCCACGCGGACGAAATCGCGGGTACAGGTAATTGTAAATATGTGCTAATGTGTTGTTATATGATAAGTAAACACTTCTCTCTTTATATGTTACTAGCTGATGACTGCGTCCCCGCCCGCCCGGACGTCGGTTTTTTTATACCACTCAGGTGGCAGACAAGTTTTTTGGTCATATCTCCGGTTGTACTTAGAAAATTGCAATCAAAAATATGGCAATTTAAGTCTGACCAAGACCTTTCTAATGAAAAAAAACCGCATCAAAATCTGTTCAGTAGTTTTTGCGTCCATGGCGAACAAAGAGACAAGATTTCCAAAAAAAAATTTTTTTTTTTAATATCTCCAATGTAAAGACACAACTCATTTACAATTTTATAATAGTATTGATGGTTTATTAAGTAGATAGTTGGCGGAGTACCCACCTCCGCAAACTAAGTGATTCATTTAATGCTGGCATTTTACCTGGTTATCTATCAACTTGTTATATTGTGCAAATAACTATCAACACTTACAGTTAAATGTAGATTAGATACAATGCTTACCAATTTTTTTTTTTAATTAATGTTTTTTTACTTGCCTGAGTCTGTTTCCGGAAAGCTTCAACCTTGAAAATTTCGTATGGAGTGAACAGGTTACTTCTGGGCAAGTGTTTCTTATTGTCGAACCCATCATCACTTGCCCGCAGGTGAGTTAGTGATCAAACGTCAGGTCCATGTTTGACCACTGTCTCTAAACTAACTTGAACTTGAACCCGCGACCAGTCTATTAAAGGGGGAATAGGTACTCAGACCAACTGAGCTACCTAGACACGCCCGGTGTCCTCCCCAAGTGTCCGTTGCTGCCCTAGAAATCCTCCGATATATTATACGTTATATGTTTCGTTGGCACCGATGGGGTGAAGCCCGTGAGGGTTTCTTCACGTTAAAAAAAAAAGATATATTAGGTCGTTACATATGAAATTTCCGTTTTTCTTGAAAAAATTGGAGGAAACCCAATTTTCAGTACAGCAACTTTTATTACATTTTTGAAAAGTGACAGCTGTTAAGTAATACGAAATTTATCATCAAAATTGATAGCATTTAGGAAGTACTGTTTTTGAAGATCGAATTAATTTATCAAGCGGCCAATGAAAACAGAATTTAATACAGAGTTGTAAAATCTTGAAATCAACTTTCAAAGAAAATATAAATAATGGAAATATCTATTAAATTACAGGAATAACGAACTCATGAATTTGTAAGAAAATTTCGGCAATTTCATAGACAAAGACCTATTATAGTAGGTAATATGGACTGCTAAGTTGGACTGTAAGTTCTGTTGTGGCGGTAAACATCTTGAACAAACATCTCAACATTCGCAATTTGCGCATATTTACTATACAAACCAACCATAAACCAATAAAGTCAGGGTTTCTAACTACTTGAGCATAGATTATCTAAATGTTTTGCAATAACCGTAAAAAATTGTGTAAAAATGTATATCTATGTTATTATATATTTAAAAAAAAAAGAACTGATCTAACTATGACGCGAACCCTTTGAACCCTTGAGCCTCGTATTACCATCAAAGACACCTAAAATGCTTATTGCGCAGCTAGATAACATCGTCAGGATAACCGGTCATTAGCATTTTTTTTACGTGTGGAAACCTCCAACGGTCTTCACTCCATCGGTGCCAACGATGGGGTGGCGTGTCGAAATCGGACTGACTAAAACACACGTTGTCCTCCCCAAGTGTCCATTGCCAGGCACCCCTGGTAGGCCCTCGAAAGGATAACCCCAGGATTACCTGCGGACTTTGGCCGCCCCCGCGGCCTTGCCTGGTGGGGTCGGGTTTTATCCCGCGACGGTGAGTTGGCAGGCGTGTGTGCATAGTATAAAAAGAAACACTTAAGATCTCTACGCACAAACGAATCGATGTTAATATCTGGCGCGTGTATTCAAACTAAATTAGATTAAGTCATACATGCTATTTTGTGATCGCCTAGCTTCCTGTTCAGATAAATATCTTCTGCAGGGAAGCCGACAGATACTTCAAAAGAAATTTACTTACCAACGTTTTTATTTTGGAGAATTATTTACATTCTCAGGATTTGATAAAGAAAATATCCTATTCTACTTCCTATCCTGCTAATATTATGAATGTGAAAGTTTGTATGATGTTTGGATATTGAAATAAAACTAATTTTTTTAAACGGATAAAATATAACATCAAATAAATCGCGATAGAATCCGTTCAAAATAGTTTTATACCATACCTACTCTAAAAAGCTTATTTTATTCACGCAAAACAGTGAATAAAAAGGCCTTTTATTCACTGTTTTGTTTTTATTCACTATTTTGGTGTTTGAATTTGGAACACAAAAATATATCCGGTCTCTATTTCAATGCTTACACAAACTCCTTGCGCTAAGATTCGAAATTCAAAACTCTTTGGTGCAAATAAATTCTCGAGATTTGATTGGTCGATATTTGCGACAAGGAGTTTGGCATTATTTATAGATTGTTTCACAAGTTGACCAATCTAATGATAATAAGAAGAAAATTACGCGTAATTTTAATGTCCATTTCAATTAATGTAACAATTCTTATTTCTTGATTAAATTTCTATTTTCGCTTAAATTATGTCTTTTCTCGTAGTCATGGTATAAAGTATAGTATGCAACTCCTGAATAAAGTACGAATTTATATCGAGGGCCATGAATCACTCGCGTCGTTCAGGATTCTAACAGTTGAATCACTCGCTGCGCTCGTGATTCAATCATTAGAATCCTTCACTTGCTCGTGACTCATCTACGGCCCTCGCTTTAAATCCTTCCTTTATTCACTAGTTGCATAATATACTATTATACCATACCTACTCTAAAAAGCTTATTTTATTCACGCAAAACAGTGAATAAAAAGGCCTTTTATTCACTGTTTTGTTTTTATTCACTATTTTGGTGTTTGAATTTGGAACACAAAAATATATCCGGTCTCCATTTCAATGCTTACATAAACTCCTTGCGCTAAGATTCGAAATTCAAAACTCTTTGGTGCAAATAAATTCTCGAGATTTGATTGGTCGATATTTGCGACAAGGAGTTTGGCATTAGATTAAAAACTGTTTTGTGTTCTTTGCTGCCTTTATAAGAAATAAATATTGTTTCACAAGTTGCCCACTCTAATGATAATAATAAGAAAATTACGCTTAATTTCAGTCATTGCTCTAATTTTAATGTCCATTTCAATTAATGTAACAATTCTTATTTCTTGATTAAATTTCTATTTTCGCTTAAATTATGTCTTTTCTCGTAGTCATGGTATAAAGTATAGTATGCAACTCCTGAATAAAGTACGAATTTATATCGAGGGCCATGAATCACTCGCGTCCTTCAGGATTCTAACAGTTGAATCACTCGCTGCGCTCGTGATTCAATCATTAGAATCCTTCACTTGCTCGTGACTCATCTACGGCCCTCGCTTTAAATCCGTCCTTTATTCACTAGTTGCATAATATACTATTATTTCAATGTGTGACATTCGCGTAAACTGCTGACAATATCATAATATTTGGATGTTTGTTACTCAATCACCCTCAAACAGCTGAACGGATCTGGCAAAAATTTGGTGCAGAGATAGATTATACTCCGAAATAACATGTAGGCTTTTTATCCCTGGAATAGGTTCCCATGGGTAGCGGAAAAGGAAACAGAATCTCACATGGGGGGACTGCGGGGCAGCAGCTATTTTCAGAGGTTACCGCACGATCTCCCCTGAGGTGGCGAGTCTCCTTGCCGGAACTCCACCATGGGATCTGGAGGCGAGAGTCCTCTCGCAACTATATCGGTGGCGAAAGGAAGCGCGGGAGCAGGGACGGGACCCTGAGCCTCGAGAAATCGAGGCAGTCCCAGAGTGCAGTCCCAGCTCCGCCGGGTCATCATGGTGGAGTGGAAAGAACGACTTGGGCGACCAAGCGCAGGACACGCCGTAGTAGCGGCGCTAAAACCCATCATGGAGGACTGGCCAGAGAGGCGACACGAGATCCTCTCGTACCGGCTGACGCAGGTGATCTCTGGGAAGGGGTGTTTCGGGGACCACCTGTGTCGGATCAGGAAGGAGCCAACGTCTGAGTGCCATCACTGTGATGGAGGCGAGGACTCAGGGCTGCACACGTTGTTGGAGTGCCCGGTGTGGGAGGTGCCGAGGCGGGCCCTCTTAGCAGGCCTCGGAGTGGGAGAGTCCTCTCGCTCGGGATCCTGCTCACAGCGATGGTGCGGAGCGCGAGTGCGTGGGCTGCCGCCACCTCCTTCTGCGAGCAAGTAATGCTCGAGAAGGAGGCGGCCGAGCGGGTGCGGGAGAGACTCAGGTCTCTCCCGATCCGCAAAGCCCGCGACTCAGACGTCGGAGGTCGCTCAACGACCTCTGTCCTCCATGAGCGCAGGCCTGGGGGTGAAAGGTGGAGCCGCCTGTCACCCCAGCAGAAGCAGGCCGGGTCGGTGGGGCGACTAGCGCCCCTCCCCCAAACCGGGGCCAGACGGGGGCACCGTGGTTCCCAAACCCGAGGGGGCTATCTTGAAACCAGAGATGGCCCATGGTCAGTCGGGGTGCGAGGAATATCCGCGTCTGCATGTAGACCCGAGACGGCGTGCGGTTTTAGTCGGTTCAACCCCGACATAACCGCCCCCGCTGGCAAGGGGGGGGGTATCCGAGGGGATTTCTGCATGAAAAAAAAAAGGGCAGCAGCTATTTGATTTATAAATCTACAGAAGGAATCATGGTATGAATCATGCCTATGCCGACTCTACGCCATTGTATACTCACCTACTGTTATGAATGCCAAAGTTTGAATAGATGGATGGTTGGATACCAAGTCACGCTAGAACATAACAGGACAAATTTAGCATAGAGATAGATTATAGTCTAGAACAGCACACAGGCTACTTTTTATCCCGAGTTTTTAGGTTCTTATCAATAACGTGATCAGTATTTCCATAGGCTTGTTTGCCAATCATTTATTCCTGTTAGAAAATAGTAAATTAGTAATATATATTTAAAAAAAAACTTGGGTTATTAAATGAACGACTCTGAACACATAAATATTTTTTTGTAATTCTTGTATGTTTATCTGTTTGAATGTTTATTCGCGATGGACGTAAAAACGACTGAACGGATCTTGATGTGTTTTTTAGGGATTTTCTTTTAGAAAAGCCCTATTGCTATCGAGTTGTCGTCGACGTCGTCGTTGCCAATTTTCTGTCACGGTTTTGGGTATGAAGGAGATGAGCTATCGAGTTGCTGGTTTCGGTAATAGATTCGTGCTGGGGTGAACCATTGCAAGATAAAGAAAAAAATCGCAAAAAAATAATTAATCGCAAAATCGAAAATCCCTTGTATTCGGCTGAGCTCGTCTCAGGAATTCAACTTGTTTTCTATTAGGAAGCTCTACAAATAAGAAAATCATATTTCATTCTTCCATTTGCCGTGCATTTTATTGCTGTTTTATCTTGGTTGACTGAATGTAACGAGTCAATCAGTTCGATTACACAATCAAACCATATGATTACTGATGTCGTTACTAGATTGGTTACAATATTTAAATAATTCCGTGTACTAACGGACAAAGTCGCAGGCAACGACTTGTCTTCTTCGTGCCCCTGGCTTTATTTTTTTTAAACAATTTTATGAGGCATTAGATGTGCCCAAAACTCTGCGACACCGCTACCTCAATTGCTCCATTCAGATCTCTGACTGTGCAGTTGTTGGGGCACAGCGGGCAAGAAAGTAGGTGGTTAGGTTTATTGTTTGTAGTGGTGTACAGCCACGCGGCTAAATGTAACTGGCTGAAATTTTGTACAAGGATACCTTATAATCTGGAATAACACTTATTTTTTTATTTAAGACACGTCAATTTGACTTCACCCAGCCTGATGGTAAGCTGAAGGTAAAGTCTCAGGAAAGAGGGTCACCATACATACACGTAACATGTTAGCAATGGTGGCACTCAGCTTGACGGCCTCATCAGAAGAGGATTGTCGTCGCAGCACCGCGTGACACCCACCGGTCCCACTAGTGCTGCGACCACAATCCCCCTGCCCATCTATGCACTTGCTGACCCACCCCTTTTTTTTTTTTTTTTTTTTTATCGTGCGGAAATCCCTTCGGATACCCCCCCGCCGGCCAGCGGGGGCGGTTATGTCGGGCTTGCACCGACTAAAACCGCACGCCGTCTCGGGTCTTCAGACGCCGGGGTGTAAGGTTACCCATAGAGCATATCCCTCGCACCCCGGCTGACCCTGGGCCATCTCACCACTAACAGCATCGCTCATCCTGTCTCCTCTGAAAGCAGAGGAGTACGGAGAGCGATGTGTTCCCGCCACGTTGGGTATTGGCCGACGATCAATGCCAACCCTATGAAGGGGTGAAGGGGAAGCCATTGACCGCCGCCCAGGGTGTACCGGCCGCTCCGATTCCGTTCCCCCCGGACTGCAGCGGGATCGGAATCGGAGCGACACTCGAGGAGGTTACCCAACACACACCCCTGCTGACCCACCCCTGAACACAATCAAACCGAAATTGGATTACTATGGAGGGTTTTTCGCAATCGTGCACGGTGGTACCCACCCAGCCGATTTTTGTGAAAAATTTGTGTCATCAAATTTCTACCACCAGTAAACATAAGCTACATTTTATCGCTGGAATAGGTTACCATGGGTTGCGCAAAAGAAATCAGAATTCCATGCGGGTGAATTTGCAGGCAACAGCTTTAACTATAATAATTAAGTTTGTCGTCTGTTTGTTCTAGGTCAGCAGGATGGTGGGGACGAACTGACAGTAGCAGCATGATAGTGCGGCAATGAAACACTATTCCAATGGTTATACCACGTTCAATGACTACTTTATGATGTACCTAGCGAAATGGAAGCGCGCAGCCGTTGTCTTGTTGTTCGTGTGGATTGTCGTCACGTATCTAGTTATATCGCCGCTCAGGTTTGTATTTTATCTTCTATCCTCTACGAAAAACAAAAAAAGTTAATTTAATGGTCTTTACGTTTTTAATATTAATTGGTGATGGGGGGGGGGGGGCATCCGAAGGGATTTCCCGAAAAAAAGGGTGTATGGGCCATCACCAAGATCTTCGGGGCCCCAGCCGGCCTTAACTGCTACCGGATAGCATCTGATTAACGGATGTGAATTTTAAGTCTAATTTATTGAAAAGTATTCCATTCCCGATCTTTTCGGTGTGGCCCTCGTAGAAACCATGAAACGTTACGCTTCGCGTATCAAAATGATAATCGCAGTTATCAAAGCGCATGATTGGTTGGTAATGCGCAACAATCGTGCGCATTACCGTTGGTAGCTTAGTGGTTAAGAAGTCGGCCTTACGATCGAGGTTCCAATCCTGGCCATTACAAAACTCACTCGTAATACAAGCAATTTAGCTTAACTGTAGGGGTTAGGTTATTTAGTTAGTTATTCTAGTAATTTCGGTTACTAATATTATCTTAAAAAAAACAGCATTTGAGCAACGCACGATATATTTGAACAGTCAGAACTATCCTTTTTTGTTACACTAACTTTTCTGTCAAGATAGTAGTAATTTCCGGAACGAGACATTTTAGGAAAGTGGTCTAATCTACAAAGTGGTCATTGCAATAAAGTAGTCATTTTAGGAAAGTAGTCATTGCTGACGTAAAGGATGGACATTAATTAGGTATTTCAATCCCTGGTATTTCACTTTAATGTAACCTGAGCTCTTTTCCTGTAGTCATTTTCACTTGAACTTCTTTGTGTATTAGCTGTATGGGGCCCCACCAAGACCAGTCCCAAGCTAACCTCACCTGCTGATAGGAGGACGCTAGGCTCTGGCGCAGGCTTTCTTCTCGGGGTTTGGAGGTCAGACGGTAGACGATCTCCTTAAAGGCGTATAAGCCACACCAAATTAGAAGGCTCCGAGTTGAAAGCTTCGGATGCAACCGGGAAATTTTGGTGCTCGAACTATATGTTCGAGCACATTTTAAACATTACTTAAGTATTTCATCGCTTTTATTCTACAAATGTAGCTTCTACGTTTTCATGCTTCTCGATATCATGACTGTTTCTTTCAATATGCTTATATTATACTTTAAAAGATTAAACCGTGATTATTTGGATAACAATTAGTTTTTGTGTGTTTGTCTTTACATTTTCGTCTTTATCTTCTTGCAGGTTTGATATTGACCAGTAAGTGAAGTTAGATCATCATCATTGTCAATTAAATCATGTAACTAATAAGCTTATCATTATTGTAGGTACTTAGGGGGATGTATAATATTTGTAGATATTATTTTTATAGTAGTATTATTAGATATATTATATAATGGTTGTATAATGTAGCATTTTTAGGCCGTCACTAACATCTTCGTGGCCCAAGCCCGCCTCAAGCAAGCCGGTACGCCTTCTGATTGACGGATTAAACTCTTGCGCAGAGTTTTCTCTCGGGGTTTGCGGAGTCGGGATTTAAAATGGATGCGCTAAATGGAATGAATTACTGCGTTTTCATCGCCTTTTCCTCATATTCATTATCAGTTTTAGATTATTTTCAATGATATTGTAAAGTCTGAACATTCAATTCTCGTTTAATGCTCTAGCGTCATTGATGTTTTTGGTATTGTTTACTTTGACATTATTTCTGTGTAATTTGTTTAATTTTGGCGTAGACGCAGATAGAGAAATTGTTTTGTTTTGATATCTCCAAAATTTTCGACATCTGAAAGATTAAAAACTAGAACTTTCTGACCTCATTTCTTGCTGTCAACATTTTCAGTTTTTTTAACTCCTCAGTAACGTTCTAGCAGCATGGTGCCTTCCGTTCAACTGTTTTTTTTATTTGATGGGTTGATAGATACTAAATGTCTAGTACATACGAGTAGTATGAATATTGGTAAAGCGACTAGCGATACTAACAATTACTTTACAGGGGATAATAGTCAATAGAAGTTAATCAAATGGTAGTTTTGGCAACACATAAATGATAATCTATTTTTTTTCAGATGCAACGGGAACCAAGATGAGGTCATAGAATTCCAGGATAGATTAAAAAGAGTGACTGCGCAGTTGGAGACCTTGAGATACCAACACAATAATCTTATAGCACAAATAAAAAAATCCACAGGGTAAGTTTATACATACATATAGTCACGCATTTTTCCCTCCGGGGTAGGCAGAGACACCGGCCCGCCATCTGGTTCTATCGGTAAACACTTCAGGAGCTTACAAATAAACAAAATCGCAGTGTCTGTTCGTAATGCTAAAAATACAAACTGTTAATAAATGCATAAGTGTTTGAACCCGAAATAACCGCCCCGCGGGCCGGAGGGGGGGGGGGGAAGGTTATCCGAAGGGATTTCCGCACGAAAAAAAAGGGTACGATACTAAAAACAAAAAAACATTTTTATTTTATTTTTGTCTGTAAGTCTGAGACAGACTCAGACTGGATTTGTCAACAATTATAATATAATATTCGCTATAGTCCCGATCGCATCCGAGGCTCTCATCTCGAAGTCCGCGGTCTGCCTTCCGGCCGTTGGTATATCTGTCTGTTCCGGCTAACCTCCGAAGTAGTCAATAATAAGAAAAACGTGTCTATTGTTAGCTACGCGCGATGCTACGGCGCGCTTCTTGTTCGAGTTCGACTCGCACTTGACCGGCTTTTAATTTAAATTTGGTTTGTAATTTATGGCACTAGCGATTACGGTACTTCCCATGATCCTGAAGCTCGATAATGGAAGTTCGATAATGTTATACTTATTTCAACTTTCTTTTCACAGACTCAATGGAAATATCAATATAGACACTGGGTCCCTGTTCCTCGATGGGGGACAGGGGCCAACGGAGGAATACGAGAATCTCAGAAGGAGAATTTACTCCAATACGAAAGAAATGTGGTACTATGTGGAGCATGAGCTTGGGAAGTTGATGCAAGATGAGAACAAGGAAGAAAGGTTACAAGTGATTCTGGAGCAAGTTGGTGATAGGAAAAGGTTGGTATTCCTTTGTATATGTTTTTTTCTATACAACTTTTGTCCGTGATCTATAAAAAAAGTCCTCTGCATCCGAGCGCGCGCTGTCTCGGTAGCATCCAAAACCTGCATTTTGGCGCGATCGCAGAGTAAAGTCGTGTCGTCGATGCGTTCGATTTTGACTTGATTATGCCTTATTCCTTAAGCCTTTTGTTTATATTTCACGCCTTAGGAATATGCAGACATGAGTATGTAGAAAATTGTACAAAATAGAAAAGATATAACAAAATGGGTCATTAATTACAATTACGTTCACGTCTAAGATTTTGAAAGATGTTGTATGACGCATATGTACCTACTACCTAATGATTATTACTTAATTGTATCTGGACACGGTTATTGCTTTACTCATGAACATTTAAGTTTTAATGTTCTAATGAAAAAGCGTTCAAGTGCGAGTCAGACTCGCGCACTGAGGGTTCCGTACAAAACTGGATTGAGGGGCTAACTTAACGTTGCTGTAAAGATTGAAATACAACTATTTTTAACAGATTCTATCGCGATTTATTGGATGTTATTTTATATTTTACATTGATCCCGACGTTTCGGTTACTTTTCAGCAGCCATGGTCACGGGGAGACTAAATATGGTTGTTGTCTTGTAGTTTGAAGTGGAAGTTATCTCAAAGTACCCGAACTATGTTGAATTGTTGATGTTACTATTTACACACCGCGGTAGCCTAGTGGTATGGCTAAAGGACTGCTGAGACGAGGTCTCGGGTTCGATCCCAGGTATTACCATGGCAAACCCAAACCGGGGCAAGACGGGGACACCGTGGTTCCCAAACCCGAGGGGGCCATCTCGAAACCGGAGATGGCCCAGGGTCAGTCGGGGTGCGAGGGATATGCTCTATGGACAACCTTACACCCCGGCGTCTGTAGACCCGAGACGGCATGCGGTTTTAGTCGGTTCAAGCCCGACATAACCGCCCCCGCTGGCACGCGGGGGGGTATCCGAAGGGATTTCCGCACGATAAAAAAAAAAAAAAAAAAAAGGTATTACCATGGCACACACCAATGACTTTTCGATGCTTTTCGAAGTTATGTGTGTATTTATCGCAGGTTTATAAGTGTCCGGGTAATGGCAATAGGCTCGCCACCTATTACATTGGGACCTAAACATAAACTGGCGAAATGTGGGTGCTAGCACCTCTGCCTACCCCTTCGGGGATATAGGCGTGAGTTTATGTTATGTTATGTTTATGTTTATTTACGCAGAATGAGCTCACAGTGTCATGAAGTCATTTTAACTTTTTTCTAAAGATTTAGATCGGAAAAAGAGAACATCTAGGACGGGACTTGAACCCGCGACCAGTCCTTAACAGGGGGAATGCTCTGACCAACTGAGCCACCTAGACACGTCCCAGATATTCGAAATTCTCCGATATATCATATACGTCTTAAGGCGACGTTGGAGCCATCTACCGTAATTCTTGCGAACTATCCGTAGTGAAACAATGAATAACTTTACAGTCATTTTTAAACATTTTTATTTTTTTCATTTTAACTTCTAAAAAAATAGTAACATTTTATGTAGTAATTGGAAATCTATTTAGACGAGTATACTATCAATCTTTATCAAATTAAATATGTTAGCCACTTTTAACATTTCATATACTTACATAATGATTGCCTTTCTCACCACACAGTTTCATTCAATACTTCTGAGATATCGAAATATTAAAATTATCGCGTAAAAAAATTGAAGGTTCGTGCCGGCACCTTTTGACGCTGCAGTCGTGTCATAGGATTTCTTTTTTAATTTATTCTCGTACTAAGCCAGGACCCGGACCGCTAGTACTGCATAAACGGCAACATTTTAATTTTTTTGATTGCGTTGACGTAGAAGTTTGATTATCCCACAGTTTCAATACGTTACAGACCTGAGTATTTCATAGTAATTTCAACTTGATACCTCCCTCCACGAGTTCCTAACAAAAAGGTCTTGACAGACAGACTTACAGAATTGTTTTGTATGATGTGGGTAAATATATTCACTTTTTTCGGAATTTCCCATTACTTGGGCTACAAGTCCTATCTTCTTGCCAAATTTCACGATTCTAGCTCAACGGGAAGTATCTACCTACCCTATAGGTTTTGATTCCAAGGGCAATTTGGTGAAATTTGCTATTTGAAAGGCATTTAATTGCATTGACCAAGAAGTTTGATTATTTTCACAGCTTCAAGACGTTTCAGACTTGACTATTTGGTATAATTTTTAAGTGACAGAAAGACAGACAGACGGATAACGAAGTGATACTAAAAGAGTTCCATTTTTTCCTTTTGAGCGTACGGAGCCATAAAAATAGGTAGGTGCCCGAGGTACCAGTGGGGCATGGGGTTTTTATGGGCGTGGTGTGATGGTATGGCCACACCAAGATCTACGGGGCCCGAGCTAACCTCACTTGGAAGCCGGTACACCTGTTGCTTGACGGATGAGGCTCTGGCGCAAATTTTCATGTCCTCGTTTTGGGGGTCAGAAGGCGGTCGCTGCCGTAAAAGCTCAGACAAACCAACTAGCTGTAGTCAACAACAACTAGATAACTACATTAATTCCACCCGAGTTTTAAGTGAGGTTAACAAGTTAATGGCATGTTGAGCATGCATCATTAACGTGCACAAAGCTCTCAGAATATCATTTGCATCTCAATCCAGATGATAATACTGAATGAACGAAATGAGTGGGCCTTTTTTAAATGTATAAATATTCTACGACATTTTACACAACGTTATCTAGACTCATAATAAGAACAGCTTGTAATATGGGTTCCAGTAAGCGGAAACATACCTACTTATATACGTTTTTTTCTTAAAATATCTTAATAAATATTCTAATAATAAATATTCTACGACAATCTATACAGCGCTGTCTAGACCCAAAGTAAGCATAGTTTAACTAGCTTGTGTTATGGGTTCCAGAATGCGGATAAACATACTTATATACTTTTTTTTTGTAAATACATACATATAAACACCCAGACCAATGCAAATAGACATATTCATGCATACAAATATTTGCACTGAGCGGGAATCGAACCCGCTAGTCGTATCAGTCGAATGCACTACCGCTACGCCACACAGGCCGTCGATTAATCTAAACATACTTCGTTGTGTAGTCGGTACAATTACTTATTTGGTTCTACTTTCATGATTTTTATGATAAACGATTTCTACAGTGAATTGTATGACAGTAAATTAGTAAATTTATAAACCCGTCTTGTACTAAGTACCTAAGTTCATCAGAATCATCAGAGAAATGTAACAGTTCTAAAAAAAATTAATAGGCCCGCGCTTCTGTCATACTTTCTAGCGGTGACATGGTCTCGTATAGAATTCATACTTTCATCAAAAAAATCCGGCCACTTGTTACTTTGTCTGTTTGTCATCAAATCTTGCAAATTAAAATTCAACACACTTCCCGATTTCCCATTGAGCTGAAATTTTGCGCGTAATGTATACCTTTTTTTTTTCTTGCGGAAATCCCTTCGGGTACCCCCCCGCCGGCCAGCGGGGGCGGTTATGTCGGGCTTGAACCGACTAAAACCGCACGCCGTCTCGGGTCTTAAGACGCCGGGGTGTAAGGTGCCCATAGAGCATATCCCTCCGCGTAAATGTATACCTCGTGCTTGATTCCGGTGCTGACATTAGAGTAACAACAAGATGGGGGGGCGTATCTATGCAAATAAGTAAAATTGAAGTGTCTGTTTGTAATATTAAAATAACAGATTTTTAATGATTGCACATGTATGTATACACGATAATTATAACAAAAATACAATTTTTAAAATTTTTGTCTGTCTGCCTGTCTTTCTGTCTGTTTGAAAGAGGTAATCTCTGGAACGGCTGGGCCGATTTTAACAGGACTTTGACTGGCAGATAGGTAATGTTACAAGACGTAACATAAGCTACTTTTATTCTAGAAAAGAAATTAGCATTCCGCGCAAATGAACTAAATCCCTAAAATTCGAAATCCACGCGGACGAAAAAATCTATATTTTGACTGGACAAAACACTTGGGTACATAATAGTATCGTTATGACATAATTATGCACTGTTATCATTATGCCTTATTCATGTAAAACAGATGTGTAGGCGGCAGGAAATCCACAGTTAAAATGAAACATGCTGCGAAGCCTACATTAAGTGTTATTTTTAAACTTTCTGGTATAAAAATAAAAATACAATAAGTATCACGACTGAGGTTGAAAAAAAAAACTATTCTAAAAAAAAAGTATGCATAAGAAAAAACTTTTTAAAAACAAGTTTTTATTCTAAAGTTTAGTCGCACTAAACCGAAAATGGTAATTTTATGCAATCCGACCCCACCAGGCGAGGCCGCGATGGCGGCCAAAGTCCGCCGGTAATCCTGGGGTTATCCTTTCGAGGGCTTACCCGGGGTGTCCGGCAATGGACACTTGGGGAGGACACCGTGTGGTTTTAGTCGGTCCGATTCCGACACCCCATCCTATCGTTGGCCCCGATGGGGTGAAGCCCGTGGGGGATTCCACTCGTTAAAAAAAAAGAGAAGGGCTGTGCTGATTTTAAAAGCTTGTAGCGCAAATAGCAAAACAGAGGAATAAATTGCGCGATTTACATATTACATAAAATTATGCTGCGGGTCACGGAAATGAATATGCTGTTGTATGGATGAGCGGAGTCACGGAAATAGATCGCGTGAGGAACTTTAGCATCCGCGGCGAGCTTCGTGTTCGTGATAACGCGGACAAACTGCAGGACAGTTGCCTTCAATGCTGCGGCCACGTTTTCGCCGAGCTCCGTGAGTAACAAATGTCTGACCATGCCCCTTCCGCTAGCTTGACGTCGTACAAGCTGACACACGTGACAATGATTCATTGACAGGGATGCGGCAGACCGGGCGATGTGAAAAGACAGAAAGTGGACCCTGGGCGGTGGATATGACCAAGAGCCTACGCTATGATTATGATGAGTGTGATCCACCCCTTTTCACAGTTCCGCACTCCTCGGTTCGTCTTCGCCTCAGTACGGCGCTCAGTGTGTACAGATAAGGCAGGAAATAGCTTGTTTTGGAATAACCTTGAAAATTACTAATTATGAGTCATTGATCTATTTATACTGTTATGTTTGTAGACGAGTCCAAGTTGAATTGAAATCTTATTTGCGTTTCTTAAACTCGTTTTCAGTTTATTACTACATAAATATATATTTCTATGATCTTATTTGTATTGTAAAGTAAGACAAAAAGGATTCTCACTTGTTTCATGAGACAAATTGAAATTGACTAGAACCAGTGAGAACTATCCCTTTATACGTGGGGCGCACTATAAGTTTCCGGAATGAATATGAAAAAATACTATTAAAGGTACAAAATTAATTTATTGTTTTTCAAAATAATCTCCCTTGGCGTCTATGCACTTTTTCATTCGATCAAACCAGTTTTGAAAACTTTTGTGCCACTCCTCTGTGGTGACCTCTGAAACGTGTTTTTCATACTCCTCGACAGCCTCTTCTGGTGATGAAAATCGTTGGCCACGTAATTGGTTCTTAATTTTTGGGAACAGATAACAGTCACAAGGTGCCAGGTCGGGACTGTATGCAGGATGACTCATGAGTTCTACATTTTTCGCCTTCAAAAAGTCGTTTGTCTGTCTGGCCGTGTGAGAACTAGCATTGTCGTGGTGCAGGATGATACGGCGTTTACGGTTATTTTTACGGAGTTCGTCAATAACTTCCGGCAAACAAATGGTCGTGTACCAGTCACTATTCACAGTACGACGATTTTCTAAAGCAACAGTAGCCACGTGTCCAGTTTTATTAAAAAAAGAAGCAATCATCCGCTTAGATGCACTTTTCACGCGCGCCACTTTGGTTGGTTTCGGCTCATCTTGAAAGACCCATACGCTCGATTGCTGCTTTGTTTTGGGATCGTAGCAATAAATCCATGTTTCGTCACCTGTTACTATGTCCCACACCAAATTTGACGCACCTTCGTTGAATCTGGTAAGCATGGCACTGCACCAAGTGACGCGGTCCGTTTTTTGATCCTCGGTCAAGTTATGTGGGATCCACCGCGAGCACAGCTTTCTCACACCCAAATGTTTGTGTAGGATTGATTGTATTTGACTCATGCCTATTTCTAAGGATGCGCGAATTTCATGGTAGGTCACATGCCTGTCTGTTTCAATCATACGGCGCACAGCATCGATGTTTTTGTTGGTCACAGCGGTGGACGGCCGACCATCGCGAGATTCGTCACTGAGATTGATACGACCACGCTTGAA
This sequence comes from Cybosia mesomella, assembly GCA_946251805.1. Classification (NCBI taxonomy): domain Eukaryota; kingdom Metazoa; phylum Arthropoda; class Insecta; order Lepidoptera; family Erebidae; genus Cybosia; species Cybosia mesomella. The sequence goes on along the minus strand of OX276402.1, from coordinate 24,086,385 downwards.
TTCTGCAAACCAGCTATAAACAGTTGTCTTGCATGGAGCTTCATCGCCAAAAGCTGTTTCAAGCCGAGCGATGCTCTGTTGAGCCGTCAAATTACACTTAAAATCGTAGAAAATCATACTACGAAAATTTTCCCGAGTTATATCCATGTTGATGCAGACACACAATTTTTTAAATGGCGCCACAAGGTAAAAACAAAAGACAGTCAGATGAAACAAACTGTATTCTACAGCCAAAGAGTTCGATTTTCAAATGTTGTAATAAATTTTTAAATATTGTTTATGTAAGTGGCCAGTTCCGGAAACTTTTAGTGTAACCTATGTATGTATGTAACCCTCGCATAGATACCACTACAGCGGGCTCCATGATGAAGGCTTAAGTTGGAATAGAACCGGCTAAAATCACACGATGTTCTGTCACGGCAGCCTTTTGCCACGGACCCGGGGATACCCTAGGAGGGACTATCTCACGAAATGTGTTCACATATTAGATATAAACTTATATAAATCCTATAAACTAAACGTCTGTTTGAGCTTTTGACATTTGTTGATATTGAATTAATAATATATAGCGGCTTCGCCCTTGAAATAGTTCGATCGCCCGTTGCATCTATTCAACCCATACGTGCATTAGTTTTGCAATTATGTGTGGAAATTCTCCCGATTTGGGAATATATATGATTACTGCTGTGCTCCTAGTACCTAGAGAGGTAGTAGCGTGATGATATATAGCCATAGTTATCTTCCTCGATAAAATAGGCTATCAAACACAAAAATATTTTTTCAATTCGAATCAGTAGTTCCTGAGATTAGCGCTTTCAACCAAACAAACTCTGCAGCTTTATAATATACAGTATAGATACCTATATGTCACATTAAAGTTATACATTGATTATGGATATTAATATGGTTTTCGTTATTAGATTGAATATTTATTCCTAAACCTTCAGAATTAGGTGTTAAAAATTTAAAACTATTTTAGAAGGTTTTAATTCAAATGAGTTTTACCAAATTTACCAATATATATGTTCTAAACTTTAGTTTATTTATGTGTGACTTGTTTATTTTATTCCGTATGGCTCATTTCATTCTGCTTAAAATGCGTTTAAAATACGGTATCAAGTCGTGATGGGTACCCGATCTAAAGGAGTATTTCGGTAAGCAATAAATTCTTAATTTTAAAAGTGGAATTCTTCGTAACGTCAAATAATGTACGTCGTGTGTTCATTTTGCGTACTACTTATAAGTAATCTGTGGTACTGCTTCCACCTAGGTACAGGTGTACGTTATATACTCAGTATAAGTTGGTTAAATAAATACTCTTTTTTTTTTAAAGAATTTTAGTAACCGAAATTACTAATATTCCCCCTAACCAATCCAGCTAAGCTAAATTGCTTGTGTTAGGAGTGGGTTCACGTCGGTAGTGTAATAGCCAGGATTCGAACCCGGGACCTCTCGATCGTAGGGTTGACACCTTAACCACTAAGCTACCGATGAGTAAACAAAATATTGTAACTAGTGTTGGTCCATTAGTCAAAATTCATCGCTAATAATTTATTTTTACTGATAACACTGAAGCTCAACCAATAGGGTGTATAGGGCCCCATCAAGATCTTCGGAGTCCAATCCAAAAAGCCAGCTGAATGACGTATCAGGCTCTGGCGCAGGTACCCCTCTCGGGGTACGATGGTCAGACGGCAGTTGCTCCCCCAAAAGCAGGTGTACCGGCCTGCAGTCAGGTTTACATTGACCCCGAAGATCTTGCCGCTCCTTTCCCCTAAATGTATGTCGAAATGTAATACTAATCCAGTCTATCTTTTCAGATCACTTCTGTCCGACCAGCAGAAACTCCCTGAACTAGACGGCTACCAAGAGTGGCGGAATGCTGAAGCGGCTAATGTCAGCGATTTGGTGCAGAGACGGTTGAAATACCTGCAGAACCCATCTGACTGTAGAGACGCGAGGAAAGTTATATGCAATCTAAATAAGGTGAGATTCGAAAACCACACAAACACAAAACTCAAACCTTTTTGCCTGAAAAAGGGTGTAAAGTTTTCAGGGTGAATATATTATGTGAGGTTCTTTATTCCACTCATTATAATGTTAGCGTTGATCCCGGTTCCATCCGAGGCTTTCAAAGTCTAACGAGGTTTAAGGGCACTCCCTCTTGATTTTATATTCTGTGCATACAGCATCCACTTAATTATATTAACACTAGCTGAAGCCGTTCAGAATCGTTCATCTAACAAAACCCAAGTATTTTTTTTAATATCTCCAATATCTCCAACAGACACAACTAGTTTACAATTTTTAATAGTACTAGCTGTGCCCTGCGGCTTTGCTCGTGGCATACTTTGCCCTCGTGGCATCTATTAATTTAATACATGTGGCCCTGTCCTGAGAAGACTCCGGCAAGAAACTCAGCGGGCTGTTTTTTTTTTTGGTCTATTTACAAACATATTACAAATATTCATCCATACATCAATCCTCACAAACTTCCACATGTATAATATTAGTACGATTTGAAATCTGCCGAAAGCAGTTAACAAAACGTTCTATACAATGGAGCACATATATTATACCTACAACGTATGCATGAGTCAATCGCACAACAGTTTTTGTGTGAATAATGTAATTATTTTTAAATTTATATTTCACATTGTGTTTCGTTTTTGTTTTTCCTCTTGCCATGAGAGGAAAACATGCGACACAATCAAATTGGAACGAACAGACAATACAGTAACGACCTTTCATTTAAATTGTATTTTCTTTATATTGTCGGAAGTTTACGCGAATGTCACACATTGAAATAAAACTATTTTTTAACGGATTCGATCGCGATTTATAATGTTAGTTTTACATCGAACCCGACGTTTCGGTTGCTTTTCAGCAGTCATGTTCACGGGATAGAATCCGTTAAAAAATAGTTTTATTTCAATTGTTTTTTTTTCCTCCTTTATCTGAGCACCAAATACGGTTGCATCCAAAGTTTGCATTTTGGAGCCCGGGGTCCGCTTTCCCGCTCCTTTCTTTCACAATTTGGTGTATTTTGACTTCTTCGGTAACAACTGCCGTCTAACGCCCAATCCCCAAAGGAAAACTTAAGTCAGAGCTTCGTAAGCCTCGACTACGGGCCCTAAAAATCTGGGCACACGATATACCAATCTGTATTATATTGTCTTAAATCAACATCCGATTCATACTCGCTTGTTAAACCGAGTATTGTTATAAAAATAATATTCACATGAAATACACAATGATGAAACGGTTTTGTACCGGAAAATCTATACAAATATTATAAGGATCAGAGAATTGTTTGTTTTTAATCGATAAACTCTGGAACTGCTGAACCGATAGAGTGCGACATTATCCCTGAGTTACATAGGCTACTTTTTATCCTGATACTCCAACGGAATCAGGACTTACGCGGGTGATACCGCGTGGCGATGCTAGTTATCTATACAATAAATCGTTCAACGATGCCACCTGTGACAATATATCTCTGATTTTATTACGTTCGAAAAGCCCTACATCTCACAACTGTTATAATTAGCTCGCAAACAAACTCACCGGCTCACAATCCGTCACTGTCACACGTCACCGTGTCGTTGACCCCGCGATGTCACACATCATAGTTACTTTCACGTCGTTCTCCTAAACAAAACCACCGATTTGGAAAATTATGATGACATGTATTACATTATATTCACGCCTGATGGTAAACTATCTAGTACCCCATCAGTGGCGAAGTTATCAACATAATTAAACTGACTGATTCATCAAACATACAAAGTAACTAGGTATTCAGTGCAGGGTGCGACTGAAATAAATTTAGCTGAGCGAGCAGGACTCTTACTTGAAAATAAGACATCTTACTACGGTCGCGCGCTTAGCTAAGGCCGCGCTCTCGTGAAACTGTTTTTCGGTGATTATTCCTCAATGGTACATCGGACATGAACCATCTCGCTTCAAAACACTCCTCAGTGTCCACACTATCACCGTGATGAATTTGGTCAAGAACGCGCTAGTGGTTACGGAGGAGTTCAGCCACCAACAAACGGCTATGCCGCGTATAAGAGGTATAAAAGTATTGGATGGATTAACTCATCATCTGCCTGCCCTTATCTCGTATTTATTTCGGTTCGGCACAACATGTGTGCTTTTTCCATTCGTCTCTGCTTGTAGTCAACTCAACATTCACTTCCTTCTCGGCCATATCATCTTTCACACAGTCCCAAATTTCGTGCCGAAATCCCTTCGGATGCCCCGCCGGTCAGCGGGTGCGGTTATGTCGGGCTTGAACCGACTAAAACCGCACGCCGTCGCGGGTCTTAAGACGCCAGGGTGTAAGGTTGCCCATAGAGCATATCCCTCGTGTATTGTTAGTTTTATGAGCATTGCAGAACAGTAGTAACTATGCCTATTGACCTCTCTTATCGGAAGGTCATTTAAGTTAGTCAAATCACTATAATCACTCAATTTTGGCGCCGTGATGTTAAAATCACTATCTTATTACAAAATAGCAAAGTTTGGATAAATGGGTGTATGTTTTTAACTCAATCACGCCAGAAAGGCTGAACGGACGTAGATAAAATTTGACACGGGGATAAATAAAATTATAGCATAGGTTCCTGTAAGTAGCGGGGACGGCGGATCTGCGTGCAATAGCTAGTAGTCATCTATACTCAAAAAGCACCCAGACGATATTCATTCTAGTGATCACGTATTATAATAATATATTCATAAACTTCACTAAAATACAATAAGTTCAACTTTTATCTGGCCGGCGCGGCGGGGGGGGGGGGGTATCCGAAGGGATTTCCGCACGAAAAAAAAGGTAACCTATTATAAAAGTTGAAACTATTGTTACTGTCAGTTTCAAGCATTCCATTCCTTTGAAGGTTAAAATTAAAACGTCAAAGTCTAAGTCATAATTCTTATTAGGTCAGAAAGTAACACTTATGAACGTCAAGATTTTCAGCTCAATCAATCAATTCGTTAGGTATTTATTTCTATAAATGTATAAGTAAAAAAAAAATTACTGAAAGTTTTGTTTATTGAGTAGTTATTTAATCGCTACAGTTAGGTGAATTTCTGGTTTATTGGGCATTAAAATGCCAACATTCCATCAGATCGAAAATATTTTACCGAGTAAAAATGAATTATTAGTGTATGTTCAGCTACTTCCATATATGAGGGTACTTTAACACGAACCCAGTCCATATAATAAGTAGTGCAGTAGTATTTTTAGCTATCTTGATAAATAACATTACGTTTGGGGATGGACAAATTGATTTATCACCACTTAGCTAGAATTTATTATTGACACGCCACGGGTTTCTACTGGCTGTCATAAGTTGGCAGGTGTAGTGTATATTTTATCTTTTTTTTTTACCGGATCATAATGGATATAATATTTTTGGTTGATTATTGAGCTGAGCGAGCGAAGCCTCTTAAACGCGACATAGCCGTTTGTTGGTGACTGAACTCCTCCGTAACCACTCGCGCGATCTTGACCAAATTTACCACGGTGATAGTGTGGACACTGAGGAGTGTTTTGAAGCGACATGGTTCATGTCCGATGTACCATTTAGGAATAATCACCGAAAAACAGTTTCACGAGCGCGCGGCCTTAGCTAAGCGCGCGACCGTAGTAAGATGTCTTATTTTCAAGTAAGAGCCCTGCTCGCTCAGCTCAATTTATTTCAGTCGCACCCTGCACTGAATTCCTAGTTTTATACTATGGATACTTTTCTTTTCTCTGATAGCTATGAGTATGGTGTATTATATAGTCCCATTTGATGATTATCTACGCGACTGCCGAACGTAAGTCTGGCACATGCTGGACCAGCCCTATAGGCACGTAATTTAGAAAATAGGTTTAAACTAAAACTAAAGAGGTTTAAACTTAACTTATTATTGTACATGCATTGTCATTATGATTCCTCAGCGTTGTTCCCAGTTGAATCCGAGGCGTTCACCTCGGATCCAAGGGGTTACTACTTTTTCTTTTTGATTCGCCTTAAATGGGTTTTGCGGGAGCGCCTACCACTTGACCTTTGAACCTCGAGAGGAAAGACGGCGCTAGAGCCTCGTCTGTTGATCAGGTGAAGTTCGCTTGGGCACCTAAAATCTTGATTGGGCTTGAAAAACACCTATACATGCATCAAAGGCTTGATAATATTAATTTATATTTTTTTTTTTCACAGGGTTGTGGCTTCGGCTGCCAGCTCCATCACATAGTATACTGCCTGATCTTCGCCTACGCTTCAGAAAGGACATTGATTCTAAACTCCAAGGGGTGGCGGTACAACAACAAGGGTTGGGAGTACGTCTTCCACCCCATTTCGGATAGCTGCGTGAGCGCATACGATGACAAAGTTGTTCAATGGCCAGGTGATTTCTTTGTCTGATAGATATGGCATCATCATCATCATCTTAATTTTGTTCCCGGTTGCATCCGAGGCTTTCACCTCGGAGCCCGGAGTCCGCTTATTCCTCCTTTTGGTTTGGCTTATACGGCTTTTATGGGAGCGACTGCCATTTTTCCACCCCCATAAACAAAGCCTGTGTCAGAGCCTGGCCCGCCAATCAGCAGGTGTACCGGCTTGCAGATGAGTTTGGCTTGACCTCGGTTGTCCTGGTTGACAGTCACCCCTTAACAGATATGATATTTGGGGAAATTGATGAAGTGGCCCGCAAACGTCGCGCGTGGGTGGATCCGGCGCCCCCGTTTGAAATAATAATAATTGAAAGGGAGACCGTAATCTTAGCAATCCATGGATTCTCCGTGCGGGTGCCGGGTCCATCGCGTTGCTGAGTTGGGAACTCGGGACAGTGCCTGGGACTTGCGACCCAAGTGTAGGTTTAGAAGGGGCCCCTTTTGTTGATGTACATCAACACTCACCTTCACTACCCAAGTTCCCCTCCCTGCCTAACCAAATTTGATACGAACCTACTAGTGCCGCTTTAGACATTCGTCCTAGTAATGAGCTTATTGTAGCTCTCGATAGGCCTAGATCTTTAAGTAGGTTATAGAGAGATTTTGCTGGTATACCTCTCGCTCCCACTTCCACTGCATACAAATTAACCACGTAACCGTTTTTGATTAATTCGTTTGTGAGATCATAGTATTTATTTTTCTTTATTGTGTGGTCCTTCGGTATATTTGTTTCCCACGGTACAGTAAGTTCCACAAGAACCACATGTTTTAATCTCTTAGAATATAGGAATATGTCAGGTCTAGATGACGAAACCCCAACATCCTCCGGAATTTTGTAGTGCTTTTCATACGTGTCGATTAGGAGAGTCCAATCTGGGGCAGTATCTAAGATTGAATAAGGTTTGTTCCTGGGTGTTATGGATGAACCTTCAGACACAAAGTTGATATGACGTCTGTTAGTAGTCAATCCTTTTTGGGCTCTAGCTACTGCCAGACTCATTGCTTCACGTATGATGATAAGCACCTTATCGTGGCGGCGTGAGTAATGGCCTCTATCGAGAAGCACCCTACATCCTACTAATATGTGTCTAGCCGTCCCTATTGCCTCACCACAAGTATAACATTGTTTTTCTGTGGCCTTCCCCCACCTTACCAGATTACTCTGGTCTGGGAGGGTCATCTGAAAGGCGTTAAGATAAAATTTTAACAGGGCCGGCGACCAGTCATAGATCAAGGTGCGCCACTTTAAGGCCATCGGTATGCAGAACTCTCCCATTGTCAACCATTCATTTTGGATTTCCAAATTCATCGCGTGCACTCGATATTTATCATTTTCGTCTTGTTTTAGAAAGGACTTAAGTATATCCTGGTCCCTTTCTGGCTCTCGTACTCCCAACCCCACTCTGTTTGACTGGGCCCCTATCATAAATCGTTTATGGAATAGAAGTCTAGATTCAAGCTCGGACGCGTTATTATCTTTCGGGAGTGCCCTGATTGTGACATCTTGGGATTTTCCTAAGATGTGGGCTTTGGTAACTCTAAGATGTTTATAGAGCTCCGATGGTTTCTTAAGTTTCATCCCAAAATTATTTTGATCCCTAAATAGAGCAGAGGAATCAGCAGAGTGCGCTAGTCCAAGCCACGATTTTAGCGATTTTATGACAGTTGCATCTATTTTCGCCAGTAAGGTTTTACCGAATTCATACACCAGAAAAGGCCAAGTCAGACGTGATGTTAAGTAGTTGTCATATATCCAAGCTTTTTTGATATTGTTTAGTGGTATCTGATCTATCTTATTTAGGTCATTTATAAACGTATCGACAACTTCATCTAAGGATGGTGTGCGTCCTTTATAGTCTATCTTTCTCCCAAGAAATTTAAATGGCACCGATTCAGCGACTATGGAAACTGGTTTACCCCCAATGAAGAGTCCCGGGTCGTAAGAGGTAAATTTGGTGTCCCGTCTACCCAGACATAGACAGTGACACTTACTGGGCTTCGTCCTCAGTCCATTTGTCCACGAACAGAACTCATCGACTTCCTTTAATAGTTCCTGACATTGTTTTGGATTGCGCGTCAGTATTGCGAGATCGTCAGCAAAAGCTAAGATGGACTCTGAGTATATGTTATTTACTTTAAACCGATAACCCCATTTCTTTTCGTGACGTATTAACTTGGTAATTAAGATATTAATTACTATGTTAAATGCTATTGGTGACAAGCAGCATCCCTGAAACAGTCCCACATTATACCGTAATGGTCCTGTGTGTACTTCTTGGAAGCTTATAGCAAATTTTAGCTGGGAGTAATACGACTCGATTATCTCTATGACCACGGGCGGAAAGTTATACCATTGCAACGCGTATACCATAAGGTAATGTGGAATTGAGCCAAATGCATTTTCTAGGTCTATCCAACATACCGTTATCTGTCTTTCGTATTTTCTGGCATCTTTTAAGCTTTCCGCTAACAGACTATTGTGTTCCAGACAACCAGAAATGCCGGGTAAAAACCCTTTCTGGTGGTTAGGTCCGAAATACCTATTGTTAATCATAAAATGACACATTTTTGTTTGTAGAATTGAGAAAAATATTTTTGAAATTGTGTTAGTTAGTGCTATCGGTCTAGTATCTTTAGGATGGGTCACTTCATGTTTTTTTGGAATGAGAACGAAAACCGCTTCGCCAAATGCGACTGGTATATTCTTTTCTGACCAGATTTTACTGAATATATTTGTGAGATGTTTACGAACTGTTGGACATTTTTTATACACTATATATGGAACCCCATCAGGGCCCGGAGCCGATTTAGATGATTTCTTTTTTATTTGTATCTCTATTTCCTCTATGGTAGGTGCATTCCCTTGGAATTGTACTAGAGGGTCGTGAGGTCTTTGGGTTTCCGGTTGATTGTATGGTGTTCTGCATTTAAGTATTTCATAAGTGTTTTTGTAATGTTCGTAAGTTTGTTCTTTGGTCAGAAGAAGTTTACCATTTTGGCTTTTAAAGATGTTTTTTGAGTACTGAAAAGGGTTTTTATCAAAATTTACTTCGTGCCTTGCCCTATCGTAACTATCGCAATTGTTTGCTATTTGTTGCGATATACCTTGTATTAGTTTAAGAATTGATCTTAAATAAATAAATAAATATTCTACGACATTCTACACAGCGCTTTCTAGACCCAAAGTAAGCATAGTTTAACTAGCTTGTGTTATGGGTTCCAGAATGCGGATAAACATACTTATATACTTTTTTTTGTGAATACATACATATTATACATAGAAACACCCAGACCAATGCAAATATATATATTCATGCATACTAATATTTGCACTGAGCGGGAATCGCACCCGCACCCGTTGTCGTAGCAGTCGAATGAACTACCGCTACGCAACAGAGGCCGTCAAAGATAAATAGATTTGGATCATATATCCCTTCTACTTTGTTAACAGTTAGATGTGCAGTGATTGGAGTTCTTATTGCCAGATTATTTTCTCACACGCGTGAGCTTTTAGTAAGGTGATAAGTATCACCTTGCTAATCTGGCTGTTTAATGTAAATGTATTGATTTTGACGTTCATAGGTGTTACTTTGTGACCTAAATTAATAAAGATGTTTGGTTTGTATTTTTACTACATAAGCTTGAGAATTGATCTCACTTCTAATCCTGCTAAAATTGTAGTAAGTAATTTATGATCAAATATTAACTACAATAGTAAAAATAATAGTCAAAAAACGCTGCACTATTGTCGCCTATAATAGTCGCGTTCTGTGCTATTAACACAAATTCATATTACATAGGTAGTTAATAATAAGCGTTTTACGATTACAAGTAGCCATAAAATTGTGTTGAACAAGTATTTCCGATATTGAGAACGAGTATTTAGTTTATTTATTTAAGTTTTGTGTCAATGACATTTCAAAAGGCTGTCCATAAAAATCACTTTACCATCCAACATACCAGTTTAAACACTACTAAGATAGGAAACAAGTGATGTATGGGGCCTCAAACCGGTATACCTGATGATTGACGGACGAGGCTCTGGCGTAGGCGTACCTCTCGGAGTGGAGGGGGGGGGAGGGGAGGTCAATCATCAGTAATTCCCGTAAATTTCAAGATAAACCGATTCATAAGGAAAAGTGGAGTAGGTTGACCCTGGGCACCAAAGTGTAAACGGAATTGGAGCTCAGATGATGATGATGATGATGATGGAGGTAACAAACATCTAAACTTTCACATTTCTAATATTAGCAGGACTACTTCAGTCTCCTCTTAAAAGAAAGTGAGTCTCTCTCTATAGGTGATAATAAGTTTGATATTGTTTCAGTCACGTACGACGCGAAGGTGATCTCCTTGCCATTCATAGACTCGATGTCGCAGAAACCAAAGTTCCTGCCGCTCGCTATACCAAAGGATTTAGCGCATAGGTAATTTGAACTATTGAATCATACTATAAGCCTAACACTTATACATTTAAATTTTATTATTTTGAGAACTCAATTCTAGTATTATAACAGATATTTATACAGAGGGAGACGAAAAATAAAAAATATAATTAAAATAATGTTTTCGCTTCTTGGGTGTAGAGAGCCTTAGCAATATCCTTGAGGCCCAAGACAACCTCAACTGCTAGTCTGTGCACCTACTAGTCTGTGCACCTGCTAGTCTGTGCACCTGCTCGTCTGTGCACCTACTAGTCTGTGCACTTTTTTTTTTTTTTTTTTATATATATTTAGGACACGTCAATTAGACTTCACCTCGCCTGATGGTAAGCTGAAGGTAAAGTCTCAGGAAAGAGGGTCACCATTACATACACGTACCATGTTAACAATGGTGGCACTCAGCTTGACGGCCTCATCAGAAGAGGACCGCGTGACACCCACCGGTCCCACTAGTGCTGCGACCACAATCCCCCTGCCCGGCTATGCACTTGCTGACCCCTGAACGCAATCAAACCGAAATTGGATTACTATGGAGGGTTTATCGCAATCGTGCACGGTGGTACCTACCCGGCCGAATTTTGTGACAAATTTGTGTCATCAAATTTCTACCACCAGTCTGTGCACCTGCTAGTCTGTGCACCTGCTTGTCTGTGCACTTGCTAGTCTGTGCACCTGCTAGTCTGTGCACTTGCTAGTCTGTGCACCTGCTAGTCTGTGCACCTGCTAGTCTGTGCACCTGCTAGTATGTGCATCTGCTGAACAACGGACGAGGCTCTGGCGCAGGATTTCCTCTTAGAGTTAGAAGGTCAGACGGCGGTCACTCCCGAAAAAGTTTACATACCAATCAAAAACCAGAAGTGGACCTCGGGCTGCATAGTGAAAACTTTGGACGCATCTGGAAAATAGCTATGAGGATGATGAGGAATATTTTCACTTCTTCAAGAAGGAACGGGCTGCGTAAAACGTGCAGTATAATAGTTTTTTTGCTGCGAGCGTGAGTAAAAGTGTGTGGCATTCGATTTACAAAAAAATCACCCCGCCCTCCTATTTTTCCCTCTATACGTGATAAATGAGATATATCACCATTTGTGATAGTACTAAACTTTTTTAAATTTTAATTTACAGGATATTACGTTTCAATGGCGACCCAGCCGCGTGGTGGATAGGGCAGATGCTCAAATATATACTGAAGCCCAAGATAGCGATGCAGAAGGCGATAAATGACACTATAGCTAAGATGAACTTCAAGAATCCTATAGTGGGGTAAGTTTGAACATAATATTGCGACTCTCGTCATCCGGGCGCCAATCACAGTTTTTTTTAAGAATTTTAGTATTGGAGTATTTGGTAAAATACAATATAGATGAACTCAATTACTTGAGCTAATAAAAGTTTATCAGAAAATTATGTTTGTTTATGAAACATTTGCACAATGAGCTCTAAAATTAATTATTGCTATTGTGCGTACACGTAAACTCAATCGTAAAAACTTCAGTACTTATTATAGCTCGGTTTTATGTTGTTTTATGCTATCATTAGAATGAATAAACTATATTTTCTAGCAGAAAACTCCTCGATTTTTTTAAACGTTGTGTTAATGGTAATCTAATCTTCGTGAGAACTTCCATAGCGCGATGCAGGTTCAGTAGTTCTAAAGGAGTTGGGATGGTTTTTTAGATGGCGCGGAATGTTTCCCTTATTTTTTGACGTCAGCGCAACATGTATATTTCTTTTTATTAACACAGTTTTATTTTTAGTTCGCTATGTATGTTTGTATGTATCAGATTTTTTGCAAAACGTTGCGTGTCTAATTGATTTGAAATTTTGCACACTTATCAACGAAGGATGACAATATAATAATTTTAAAAGATTTTTAGTTGTCTTTCGAAAGTTGGTGAGGATGAATGGATGGATGTTTTTTACTCTTTTTCCGCAAAAACGGCTGAACGGTTTTGGATGAAATTTGGTACATAAATAGATCCGTTATCTTTTATCCCGGTAATAGACACCTTTGGGTCGCGAAAACAGGATCAGTATTTCTCACGGACTAAGCCGCCGGCAAAAAAAAAGTATGTTAAACTATAATAAAAATATTATTTTATTTTTGCAGAGTCCACATACGGCGAACAGACAAAGTGGGTACGGAGGCTGCATTTCACCACATACAGGAGTACATGGCACACGTTAAAGACTACTACGACCAGCTGGAGTTGACCAGACTACCTCTCGGCCCCAGAAGAGTGTATTTAGCCACAGATGATGCCAATGTAAAAGTTTTTCGATATTGTCTTGAATTTATTTTTATTTGAAACTAAAGCTTGAAATGTATTAGAATAAATTACTCCAAACTTATTGAGCAGAAAATTAAAATGTAAAAGTTTCAAAATGTTTGTAATATCGACGAAGTGTCCAGGTAGTTTAGTTGGTCAGAGTGTTCACCCTAGAAGTGGCCTGGTCCGCGGGTTGAAGTCCCGTTGATGTTGACTTTAGCCGATTTCAATTCCGAAAAAAACCTTTCTAGAATCGTGGCCATTTCCGGAATAAGGGATTGTCATACTAAACCCTATCTTTATAATGTTAATCTACAGGTTTTAGAAGATGCAAGGAAAAAGTATCCAGACTACACATTCCTCGGTGACCCATCAATAGCGAAGACAGCGGCGACGCATCGCAGATATACCCCACTGTCGCTAACAGGGCTGTTAGTGGACCTGCACATGCTGTCCATGTGTGATTACATCGTGTGTACATTCAGTAGTCAGGTAAGGAAGTAATCTTTTATGGGTATATTGATCAAGTACACCACACTACCCATAAACGAATTCCGACTTTTTTTCTCTATCTAATAGTTGCCTGTAAGAGATTGCCACAGTGCGATAAGGCCGCCAATTGAATATACCATAGTGTAATATTTGTATTTCTTTTTATCTTATTCTTGGTGTACAATAAAGAGATACTACTACTACTACTACTATAATCAAGATCTTCGGGGCCCAAGTCAACCTCACCTGTAAGCCTGTACATCTACTGATTGGTAGACGAGGCTCTGGCGCAGGCTTTCCTCATGGGTCTGGGAGGTGAGACGGCAGTTTCTCGAGTAAAAGCTAAGAAAAACATCACAGTGTTAGTCCCGGTTGCATCCAAAGCTTTCACTTTGGAGCCTAGGGTCCTCTCTCATTGGCGATACCACATGCACCCAGGCGACATCTAGCAACAGTAAGCTCAACTACTTCGAACCACATGAAATCAGCGCCATCTAGCGACCAGCAAGCTGAACCACAGCCGTCTACAATGTCACAACTTCCAGGTGATTCCTACGTCACAATCCTGCATCGCGAAAATGTAGTTCACGCGCTTAGTAGCATATATACAGAATCCTAACTTCAACAGGGCCTCGGCCCGCCAGGCGCGATCACCTTGCCTGGTCGGAGGATCCTCCCTTTGTTTTGGAGGAACATCACACCTCGTTCCTCCACATACCTTTTCTCCTCCTTTCCATAATCGATTCAACTTTTTGCGGGAGTGTCTGCCGGCTGATTTCCTAAACCCGGAGGCAAGCCGGCGCTGGTCTCGTTTATTAATCAGTAGGTGTACTGGCTAGCAGGTGGGATTAGGCCCCTAAGATCTTTGTAGAGCCCCATACACCTATATAATATACTAAGAGTACAATATTATATGTGTACAATATATATATTTTATGTGTCCAAAATATTTTACGTCTACAATATACTATGTGTACAATATACTATGTGCACAATATACTATATGTAAAATATACTACGTGTTACGTGTATAATACACTATGTATTGTCATACATTCTAGGTAGGTCGTGTAGCATACGAGATGATGCAGACGAACCGAGTGGATGCTTCGGACAGTTTCTTCTCTCTGGACGATATCTACTACTTCGGGGGACAGAACGCTCATGACCGAATCGCCGTGATGGACAACCTCGGCACCAACCAGGATGTGGCTTTTCAGGTATTTTCCTTACAGGATTTACCGTTACCATTTACAATATTTTTAATGGAATAAATGCGGGAATATTAATCTTGACATTCATAAGTGTCACTTTGTAACCTAAATTAATAAACACATTTGAATTAATTTGATCGCCATTAAACCGGCACTATATCCCAACCCTAAGCTGTTATTGAGAAATACCCAACAGAAAAACCCTGTGACAGTTTTAGCTTATACTTAATGTTTTCTAAATGTAAATGCAGTAACACTAATCTTGACGTTCATAAGTGTCACTTTATGACCTAAATAAATAAAGATAATGAATTCATTTGATACAAATACTTTTTCCTACCTCGAGCTCTTACTGAGAAAATTTCATAAATAATTGTCCATAAACGTTAATCATTACAGGTTGGCGATATGATTGGTATCGCGGGTAACCATTGGAATGGCTACGGACGCGGTACTAACAAGGGAACTAATATGGTAAGTGCTATACAGTGGTTTATTATGTTTTTTAAATGTAAATACAGGAGGAATAATCTTGACGTTCATAAGTGTTACCTTGTGACCTAAATGTGTTAAACATTTTTTTAACATAATATATTACCTATATTAATTAAATGTAGCAACTTTCTAAGGAAACCAGATATAAAATCTATATAGATCGATATTTCAATAATATGTTCTTACCTATTACAGAATGGTCTCATCCCATGGTACAAGACAGCGGACCACCTAGTCCTGTACCCATTCCCAGAGTACAAACAGGTGCCGATGCATGAACCACGACAGAAGGACTTATAGAGTACAGCAATATGGTTCAATTATAACTAAGTCATGTACGAGTTGTTGTAAGTACAAGATGTGGGACAGCCGTAGTTTTGTCTGAAAATTTGTACTATTTGTTATGACGATAATAAGCAGTTTTTTTTAAAGGATTACTAGTAATGTGGGCCGGAAATTACTAGTAATCTGGTTTAAATCTGACTGAGCCAAATGTTTGTACTAGAAACATGCTCATATTGCGATACGAGCTTGTTGTATAACTTTCTTATGTGATAGTTTTAATATATGGCCAATATTGGTAATATTGGGCCAATGTCAAATTGCTGGGTCAATGTTGTCTTGAAGATAAATATTATGTAGTTATTGAGTTATAATCTATATTTATATTAACCAATGTACACCTATCTTTGTCTTACCTTCAGTAAAAAAAGAGATGGGAATGCATTTTAGTCATCGAGACAGACAAACACTAATTTAGACATCTTGTCTGATAGACTAGATGTCTAAATTAATAAAAACTTACAGCCAATTTTAGCAAACATTAAACCTACGTCGTAATCGTGTTAATGAATGTTTTATTGTTAAGTTTTTGATCTCGACCAGATATGTGGTAAAACGTTTCTGACGCTAGGAAAGTTTAATTGATGTGTTAAACATCTTATTCCAATTCGTTGAGTAGATGAAAGAATTGTTAATTCATTTAATAGCGCATTTACCCGAATATCTTGGTGGGGCCCCGTAGACCTACAGAATCGGTACTAATGGCTCTAGATTCTCAGCCATTATTTTCTTTATCAGGTATAAATCATAGACACCGTGTAAAGAGACCGTCTGTCTTCGTGAACCTATACCTTACTTGCATTTACACTCTAATTTTTAAATACTAATACATTTTAAACGTTTCAAATAACTCCTAACGACTGATTACGTATCTGGTATTTATCAATAGTTGATAACAACTTGGTTGACTTTTAATAATGGGACGAATAGGTCAAAGGGCTTATGGCTGCGTTTGATAGTCGTGACTTTGACACTATGTCCGCGATAAAATAGACATGTTTGGTTTTTTTTTTTATCTTTACATTTGGAAAAGTTAACTTCGGGACATAACTTCGAAAGTTTTCAGTTGAACTATTCGTTACGTAACAGTCAGGGCATTGGCTTTTTAAATACATTTCGAATCCTATTACCAAGTTAACTTTTTCCAAATATAAATGTAATATATCATCTAATTTGATTTCCCTATTTTCTATTAAATGCATAAGTGTATGTATTTACCGATAATATATTTTATTATTGTTTTCGTAGTTATGTGTGTATTAAAAAATGTTAATTATCGCTCGCTTAGTAATGTGCCCGGTAGATGGCTCGCCAAGGCTCGCCCCCTATTACATTGGGACCTAAACATAACTGGCGAATCGTGTGTGTGTAATACACCTCTGCCTACCCCTTCGGGGATACAGGCGTGAAGTTATGTTATATTTTATTATTATATAGTATATACATTCCATAATAATTCATTCACGAATTTTCACGATAAGTTCTAATCATTAACCTTCCTATGGCCGTGTCATAATATAATGGAACACACATACCCGGTGCGTGACACCAAAAGTACTGATGATAGAGATAGTCATCCTATCGAACCCTACCCAGTGAGTCACAGACGTGTACCCACTCCAAACACAACAATTTAGCTTAACTAGAGAGGTTATACGACATACGAATATAGATAATTTCGGTTAGTAGTATTCTTAAAATAAATAAAAATGGCTGCGCAGCACCGATTTGAAGTGGAGATCAAATTATACAGCTACCAAAGAACACAAAATGCCAGTGATTTTGACAACAAAAAAAAATACGGCGAATTTATATCGTAGGCCTGGCAGACCAATGTCGGTCTAGTATTCTGAAAATAATAAATCAATAAAAATTACTGCATGAAGAAGCAAAGAGTAAAAACGCCAGTGGTATTCATAAAAAATATAAGGCAAATGTATATTGTAGGAGGAAAAATAAGGCAAACGTATATCGTCGCTCTGACAGACTCATACACGGGTATACGAAGGTTAATAAAATTTATCCGCTGTAATAAGATATTGAATAAGGAACGTGTGTTCAGAATCTCTAGTACGAATTACCAAATTGATCACACTTCGAGAGTTCTGCTCATTGAAAAATCTAGAACTTATACAAAAATTGACATATGCGAGAACTCAGGTCAAGAATCTTTGTCACGCGAATACGGTATTTTGTTTATACAAAATTGGGCTGTTGCCTGCGGTTCCACCTGCGTGGATTTCTGATCCCGTTCCCGCAACCTATGGGAATGTATTCCAGGGGTAAAAAGCCTGTGCTATTCCAGACTATAGATATATTCAACCGTTTGAGCGAGATTTAGTAACAAAAATTCAAACATCTTTACAAACTTTCACATTTATAAGTTTACTTTGGAGTTTTTATTTCTGACAGAATATGTCAACCCCAGTAATCATCTTTATCTCAAAAGAGGAGAGAGAATACGGTATTTAAATGTGTTGAACTCTCGGAAACTGATCATTTTGTTTAGTTTAAACTCGTATTAGGACTATAGAAATAATTTTTCACGTGACACTTGGTTCAGCCTAAATTCTACTGAAAGAAACCGGAAGAAACTTCATGGTAAGTTCTTACACGTCTTTCGTTCGTGTTTCGGATGTACGTATCGTGGTACCCCCTGGTACGTACATGACTGAGATTTAAATGTACATTTAATTGTATAATCCGGCCTATTATTGTTGGTAATAGTTTTGTGTACAGTTTGTTCGTTTCTAATAAATATATCACCTGTTTTTGGCGCTACTGTGTACTTGTTAACGGTTCAAACACAGAAGACTGCAAGCGATATCAAATTTTCAAAGAGAATCAGTTAAAATGACATTATAAGCATTCGAGGAGTCGGCTCAGAATGTCCCTTAGCCAAAATGTCCCTAGGTTTCAAATATTCCCTTTCCCGAAATGTCCCTTTCCCATAATGTCCATTTCCCAAAATGTCCCTTCCCGAAACGTCTATTTCCCAAAATGCCCCCTTCCCGTAATGTCCCTTTATTACGTCAGCTACGCGGTTAAATTGGGAGGATTCTTTCCGGCGGTTCGGTTGGGGTCACAGTTCTAACCTAACCTAACCCAGAAGCGCCGGAACCTGCTCGAATATAGTCACGTTATAAGACTATTTGAAACCTAGGGACAATTTGGAAAGAGACATTCTGAGTCTGAGCCCAATCGAGAATGTCCTTTAAACCTCAAAACTTCTTTATCATTACCATATTAGCGTTGTTCCCGGCATCTGAGGCTCTCGCCTTGAAGCCCGAGGCCCGCTTACTCGTCCACTTCCTTTTGATTTGTTTTTATGGTTTTTATGGGATCGACTGCCGTATGACCTCCCCACCCTGCGAGAAAAATTTGCATTTCAGCTTCGTTCGTCAATCAGTAGGTTTGTACCGGTTTGTAGGTGATTTGATTGATTTGGCTCCGCAGGTTTGAACCGAACCAACAACACAAGATGGTAATGAAGATCTGGATTTAGTCAACAATAACGCCAAAAATACTATTATTTGTGTTGTCTTTATAGCAATAGCATACTCGAATTGTACTGTGTTAATATTATCTTAAGAGTCTCTGAAATACTCTCAAAATTTTTAATTTAGGCAACAAAATTATTTGTACTTGCGATAAGACAAATAAAACATGGTCAGTTTTTATTTAATTTTTTTACGAAATAAGTATATATTAATAAATGGTTAGTTTTTATAATAATACCTCGTATTTAGTTACTTAGTGCAACAAAATTGGATACATAAATATAATTTGTCTGAATTATAATTGTAACAATCACCATAACTATACCTAATATATAAAAATCAAGTAGCTTAGTAGATAAGGAGCCGGCCGATCGAGAGGTCCCGGGTTCGGAACCTGGCCATTACACTATCGACGTGAACCCACTCCTAAAACAAGTTATTTAGCTTAGTTTGAGTTAACAGGAATACTAGTAATTGTGGTTACTAATATTTAGAAAAAAATGTGTTTGTTTATTTACGGTGGCGTACGATAAAACTTTGCCAGCTTATTATTTGCGGTTATAGGCATAGTATAAGACTTAAATCGACGGCCTCTGTGGCGTAGCGGTAGTGCATTCGACTGCTACGACAGAGGGTGCGGGTTCGATTCGTGCTCAGCGCAAATATTTGTATGCATGAATATGTATATTTGCATTAGTCTGGGTGTTTCTATGTATAATATGTATGAATTTACAAAAAAAAGTATATAAATATTTTATCCGCATTCTGGAACCCATACCACAAGCTAGTTAAACTATGCTTACAATGGGTCTAGAAAACGCTGTGTAGAATGTCATAGAATATTTATTTAGTTATTTAAATGCGCAGTGACAAACAGCTATTTGGGTCACTGCATGATTATAGGATTTTTTATTACAACATTTTCCCGTGTACAGGATAAGTCAGTTAGTAGAAACTAAAAAAAACATGAGCATAAGTACACAATACAATTATTGGATTCCATAATGTGATACAGTTGTCAGATTAAAATTAGGTTACAATAGGGTATTTGACTACTGCTAAAAAATAGTTCTGTATTATGTATATATAAAAATGCAGATGGCATCAATATTTTTTTGAGAACTGTTTTATTTACGATATTAAAGTTTGATTTATAAAAGTACGCGCCATAACGGATCCCGTGACATGCGACGTCACACCAAAGTAAACAGTAAGCGACTTAAAACACGTTTTTATAATTATTGAAATTAGTTGCAAAAATAATGGTTTATTTTGAGATATATAAGATAAAAGTGAAACATTATTAGTAATTAATAATTGAACCAGTCGATTAACACTAGGAAATGCAGACAGCCTGTATTGAAAAACTGTTTACTTATATGTGACGTCACAGAGCGTTTATAAGCATGTGATCAAATCTCAGAAAAAGTGAGATTTTAATCTTGATTTTTAACAAAAAAGAAACTTATTTTATATTGTAAATTAATAAAATATGTTTTTTACGGTATATTTTATTAGGATGACAACAATTCGTACAATATTTTAAATATAGTCAAAATGCCTATTAGGCATTATGGACCGTGTCGGGGACAGCACAATGTTTGGAGAGAGGAATATATTAGTATAGTAATAGTTTATATTATTGCACAAAATTTTATTCCAATTGAGTATACTAGTTTGGACCATTTTATTTGGTTTCTTTTAATCACAGAATGTTGTACTAAGTCGCTAAATATGTTGGCGACAAAATTATGAATACGAGGGTTGAATCTAATTGCAATGGCAACAAAACGGATGATGTAACACTAAGAACTGAGATAAGAATAAAATTAGCTATCTTATGACATTATTTCTATCGTGCTGTTGGAAATCTGTATTTTGGTTTAAAATAACATTGACTTCTTTTATTTATTTTTTGTAATCCACAAATATTATTACCCATCTTGACTGATTAAAAATGTAGAGCCTAAAACGCTTTGGCTACGAACTTGACATTTTGGCACTTGGGAATTTCATAAATTTAAAATATAAAAAAAACCCGCTTGAAACCGAGATGGGGTAGTAGTTTGTACGTGTGTCTACAGGCGATCATTTGTTGTTCTACATTGAAGTGCAAACTTTTATTTAATTAATGTTTCATGTTGCAACTTGAAATGTGCCATCTATCGATAATACACAGTCATTGTACAACAATTGTAACAAACGTTTCATATTAGATACAGGCTCTCTTACATTTAGTCGTTCGGCATTCAACACAGAATGTAATGAAAACGTTCAGTAATTATATTTTAAGGAGGTTATTTCTTTATTTAGTATTTTGTTTGGTGTACAAATTATAACCAAGAAACGACAATACCTTCAAGAAACTATGTAATTTTAGGAGCTGTTTCAAAGAGGTCATATTGTGCAAATTCTGAGGGTGACACCAATAAGTTGTTGTGTTAATGTGTATATCCATTAAGTCTATGATTCTTTGAAATGTTAATTTTATGCCCAACGACTATATGTAATAAGTGTCTGTTATAGCATTTATGTAAGTAACAAGTACCCGAAAGTGTAAACACAATGTTTAATTCAAGTGCTATAAACTTACTGCCTTATATCTGTGAAAAATATAATATAATCTGACATGTATAGAGAAAATGAAAATGAAAATGAATGAAAGATGTTTTAATCCTAAATAAAATGAATTTGAATTTGAAAATTATATTGAAAAAAAAAATATATGAATGTATTCTTGTCAAAGTTAGAGCATTTAAAAAAAACAAAATTAAGGTGCTTTCCACCAGGAGCAATCGTCTGTAATGTAAAGTGACAGTCGAGCATTCATCAATGAGTGAGGTGAACCAAACATTACAGTACGCAACCTGTAATGTTGCAATTCGAGCATTACAGTAGTGAGAAACAATAACCGAACATTACCGTGCGCAATGCTCAGCAGTCAGGGAGGCAGTATTGTAACGTAATGTTCAAAATTGAGTCTGAAATCTTTTAGATTCTAATTTTGAGCACTTTTAGATTCTAATTTTGAACTGATGTCATGTTTATGAACAGCTTATGATTTTTTTTCTATTCGGCCAGCACTTTGGCGTCTTATGATATGCGTGTTTATAGAGTACGTTGTACACGTCCTATCTGTATTCCATTATATTTATTGTCAATAGTAAATAAGCTGTTATAACAGTGATATATGTGGTGTATTTTTTAACTTTATATCGCTCAGAGCTTCTGTATGTGTATGTAAATCTGATGATAATGTAACATGGACCTAAAACTTGTGTATATAGCTTTATTATATATATAGTGTATATAGCAAAGAAAATAATATAAATAAATGGTAACATGTGAAGGTAATTTGAGTTCTTTCATTTATTAGTCTTTAATTGTGAACCCCTGAACAGGTGAGCTAACATGGAAGGTTTAACTTTACCAATTTAGTATTAGGTATATTTGACAGGGGTGCTTGGTTGGGGACCTCCACGCGGTGCACCCTGGGCAACGGAGACGGCAGCGCCTCTCTCCTAGGGTGGCAGATACGCTGCCGCCTACGGCCAACTCCGACCGAGGCGGGGACGGCCCTGTTGAGGGCTGTTCGGAAGCTTACCACGTGTCCCTCTGATTAGCAGATGGCACAGTGGAGAGCAAGTAAGGGGGCCATCTCGAAACCGGAGATGGCCCAGGGTCAGTCGGGGTGCGAGGGATATGCTCTATGGGTAACCTTACACCCCGGCGTCTTAAGACCCGAGACGGCGTGCGGTTTTAGTCGGTGCAAGCCCGACATAACCGCCCCCGCTGGCCGGCGGGGGGGTATCCGAAGGGATTTCCGCACGATAAAAAAAAAAAAAAAAAGGTATATTTGACAAACCGGGGCAAGACGGGGACACCGTGGTTCCCAAACTCGAGGGGGCCATCTCGAAACCGGAGATGGCCCAGGGTCAGTCGGGGTGCGAGGGATATGCTCTATGACAACCTTACACCCCGGCGTCTGTAGACCCGAGACGGCGTGCGGTTTTAGTCGGTTCAAGCCCGACATAACCGCCCCCGCTGGCACGCGGGGGGGGGTATCCGAAGGGATTTCCGCACGATAATATATTTGACAAAGTAAATCTATTGAAATAAAACTATTTTTAACGGAAAACATCAATGATGTGTGATTTTATGTATGTATGTAAACATCAATTCGGGTACCTACTTTGAGATAACTTACACTTCAAACTATAAGACAACCACCATCTTCAGTCTCCCCGTGACCATGGCTGCTGAAAAGCAACCGAAACGTCGGGTTCAATGTAAATAATGAAATAACATCAAATAAATCAGGATAGAATCCGTTAAAAATAGTTTTATTTCAATGTGTGATATTCGCGTGAACTTCGGACAATATCAATATTCGACGACTTTAGTAAAGTTGCCACTTTACGCCACAGCGAGGCGCTGGCAGTCCGCGTCCAGTATTTCTCGTCAAAATACAGAAAAACGACGAAGGTTAACTTAAGGTGGTGTTGTAGTATCAACACAAATAATGACGCGATTGTTATTTACACAGATCTTCTAGTTGCACCTTACACAAATGAAATAAAGCTTATAATACTAATAATATTGTAATATAGCTATAAGACAATCGGTCCCGTAAAAGTTTATATGAACCAAACTATGAAAAAGAGCAATAGAAGAGTGGACCCCAGGCACCAAGTTGCAAGATCATGATGGGGCCCCTAAACCCATACACTATTGAACCCCCACACATGTATGGGGCCCGTACACCCATGGGGCCCCACACATATATGTAACCCATGGGGCCCCATACATATATGTAACCCGTGGGGCGCCATTAACCTATGAGGCCCCATACACATACATCAATCATGGGGCCCATACACCCATGGGCACCCCACCCCATATGGCATATACATATACCAAGTCATCTCACCAAATTCAGACACCTAATTTTGTGACACCTTATACAGCTTAAAACTTTGAAGGTCAAATTAATTAAAGTCAAAGTCAAAGTCAAAGTCAAAGTCTTTATTTTTCAAAATAGTGCAACGTAATTACATCTTTTTGACGTCAAAATCTGCTTAAAACTAAGTTTACCACCGCTTTCTAGGCCCTAGTGGAGAAGAAACGGCGCAACAAACTCCACTGCGGCATTTTCAAGACGTCATATTATAAATAGTGATTTCTTAAGACTAAATATGGACGAATGTACATTTTTGTCTCGTGTCAAGATAAATAAAGGTATATAAAAAAACAAAAGTTAAAATAAAAATTTAACCTAAGTTAAACGTTAAAATAATTTAAAAAAGTTAAAATATGGTAAAAAAAAGGTTGCCTACTACAATATTATGCTGTAGTTGTAGCATTAAGAGGGGCCTGCACCATGCTCAAGCCAGACATTTTTGTCTTTAAGGTAATCATCTGTCCTATAGTATGCTTTTTTACATAAGGTGGTCTTAACAAAGGTTTTAAATTTATTGTCAGGCATACCAAGGACCGATTCAGGTAATTTATTATAAAAGCGTATACCTTCCCCCCTAAAAGAATCACTAACTTTGCTGAGCCGAAAACATGGAAGGATCAGTTTATTTTTATTGCGCAGATTTCTGTCTGTAATGTCGCTTACTTTTGTAAAATTGGATATATTTTTCCTGACATATAGTATGTTCTCGAATATATATTGGGAAGCTACAGTTAAAATATTAATATTTTTGAATCGTTCCCTAAGAGAATCTCTCTTACCTAAACAATAAATGGCACGAATTGCCCTTTTTTGTAATATAAAGATAGTTTCTAAATCTGCTGCATTCCCCCAGAGTAGACTAGACTATGGAAGTAACTAAAGTATACCAGCCTAGCAGTAGATTCATCTGTCAACTGCCTAATCCGTCTGACAGCGTAAGCAGCAGAGCTGAGTTTGTTGGCCAAAATAGTGATATGGTCACCCCATTGCAATTTCGAATCCATTGTAATTCCTAACAAGGTAGTGCTATTTACAAATTCCAACCTTTGCCCCCCCAGCATGATATCAACGTGTGTTTGCCTCACATTAGGCAGTGTAAACCTAATGCATTGGGTTTTTTCTGCATTCAACAATAGGTTATTTGCAGAAAACCAATTTGAAATGGCGTTCAAAATATTATTAACATTATTTGCATTTGTATTACGCCGATCCACTTTGAATATTAGCGACGTATCATCCGCAAACAATACTATGCCAGCTTGTGCTTTAATTATATTAAGCAGGTCATTGATGTAAACCAAGAAGAGAAAAGGTCCTAGGATTGATCCCTGGGGTACACCTATTTTTAAGTTTGATCCATTTGACTAAACGTTATTCACATCAACCGTCTGAAGTCTATCTGTTAAATAAGATTCTACTAATTCTGTGGATTTTTTGTCAAAACCGTACCGACGTAACTTGAGCAAAAGTGTCTGATGGTCAACACAATCAAACGCCTTAGAAAGATCACAGAATACCCCAATAGCATCCTGCGATCCCTCCCAAGCGTCGTAAATTAAGTTAACTAGGCTAACTCCCGCATCGGTGGTAGATTTCCCGCCAGTAAAGCCATACTGTTGGCTGTGGAAAAGATTGTTGGTTTTGAAATGTAGTTGCATTTGATTGAGCATCACTCTTTCAAACACCTTACTCAAAGCTGGCAAAATAGAGATAGGGCGGTAGTTTCCAAGTTCTGACTTAGATCCTTTCTTAAATAGTGGTATTATTTTACTATGTTTCATTAAATTAGGAAATGTGCCTTCATCTATACATTCATTAAAAATGAGTGCTAAATCAGGTGGAATGATATTAATTACATGACTAATTAAAGTAACTGACATGCCCCAGTAATCTTTAGACTTTTTCATTTTGAGATTTTTAAATGCTTTTAATATGTCAATGGGGTCAATATGTTTGAAGTTAAATTTGGAAGAACTGATATTACTCTCAAGAAGGGCACTCTCGGCACTTTGAGCGTTAGAATTAATAGAGGATGTGAGTTTCAATGGAATATTACTAAAATAATCTTCAAACGCATTTACAATATCTTTTGGAGAGGTTATATCCCTGTTTTCTAATTTAATTTTAGTAATACTATTCCTCATTTTACATTTACCAGACTCTTTGTGAATAACTTTCCAAGTTTCCTTCATTTTATTAGGAGCCTCAAGTATTTTCCTTTTAATGTGAATGGCTTTTGCTTGTCTACATACTTTTTTGAATAACTTGGAGTAGTTTTTAACATAGTCAATGAAACCACCGTCAAAATTGTACTGCTTTTGGGCGTATAAATCGAATAGCGTTCGTCTACTCTTATATATGCCTACAGTAGCCCATTCACAGAATTTAGATTTAGTACTGTGCTGTGCCAGCTCAGCGTCAGCTGGCCCTGAAAAGGGCCGATTGGTCAGACTCTTGGCCGTTGACGTTGACGCCAGCTACTCCAGAGGAGCAATCAATGATGCGTCATCGCCCACGTTGCCCAGGGTGCACCAAACTTTTAGGTGATCCAACCAGTCGCGCCCCACGTTTCCGCGTACCTAAGTATGCAAATAAATAAAATTGAAGTGTCTGTTTGTAACGTAGAAATAACCGCTTTTTAATAAATTTATGCAAATGAGTGCATATCTGTATTATAGAGTTGGGAGTAGGTGACACTTATATTTTATTTTTTTTACTTTTTGTCTGCCTCTCTGTCTGGCTGTTTAGTCTAGGTAATCTTTGTAGTGGCTAGACCAATTTTGGCGGAATTTTTACTGCAGATAGCTGATGTTATAATATAAAGAGTGGTCTTTGGTAACTTTTTTATTTTAGATAAAGTATAAGGGCTTTGCGCAAAAAAAATTAAACCCAAGATACAAGTTCACGCGGACGAAGTCGCGGGCAAAGTTAGTAATATATAAAATAGTCGCATCCGCATCTCACTTTACGGTATTAACTTAATACCGTTACAAGTTTTATGCGGTTTATAAGTTTTATGCATTCCTGTAAACTGTATCAAAGTTATATGCGCGGAGTACAAGCCAACATGGATTTCCATGGTATGTTGATCATATGAGGGCCACTGCTACAGCGAGGCGCGGAGGCGATTCAGACGTCGGAGGTCGCTCAACGAC
This sequence comes from Cybosia mesomella, assembly GCA_946251805.1. Classification (NCBI taxonomy): domain Eukaryota; kingdom Metazoa; phylum Arthropoda; class Insecta; order Lepidoptera; family Erebidae; genus Cybosia; species Cybosia mesomella. The sequence continues at coordinate 24,059,076 of OX276402.1, read as the reverse complement.
CTCCGTCCTCAATGGGCGCAGGCCTGGGGGTCATAGGTGGAGCCACTTGTCACCCTAGCAAGAGGCGTTTGGGCGCCTGCCCACCTTTTTTAACCTTTATTCCGGGAGCAAGACGGGGAAATCAACACCGTGGTTCCCAAACCCGGGCCATCTCGAAACTGGAGATGGCCGTGGGACAGCCGGGGTGCGAAGGAAATGCCTTATGGGGCCACCTTACACTCTGGAGATCCGAGACGGCGTGCGGTTTTAGTTGGTTCAAGTCCGATATAACCTTCCCCGCTAGCCGGCGAGAGGTATCCGAAGGGATTTCCACACGGAAAAAAAGGGCCACTGCTACAATGAGCTTCAGAGCTGATTACCTACAGTACATCAGGTTGTCAATAATTGTAGATTTAAAAACTCAACTAATGGCCTCATCATCATCCTATTAGCAATTTCCCAGTTGCGTCTGAAGTTTGCACTTTGGAGACCGGGATCCGCTTATAGTTTTTGGTTGGAATGTCAACTTCCGCCTGCCGAGCGATGTTAGCAATTTCCCAGTTGCGTCCGAAGATTTCACTTTGGAGACCGGGATCCACTTATAGTTTTTGGTTGGAATGTCAACTTCCGCCTGCCGAGCGATGTTAGCAATTTCCCAGTTACGTCCGAAGTTTTCACTTGGAGACCGGGATCCGTTTATAGTTTTTGGTTGGAATGTAAACTTCCGCCTGCCGAGCGATGTTAGCAATTTCCCAGTTGCGTCCGAAGTTTTCACTTTGGAGACCGGGATCCACTTATAGTTTTTGGTTGGAATGTCAACTTCCGCCTGCCGAGCGATGTTAGCAATTTCCCAGTTGCGTCCGAAGTTTTCCCTTTGGAGACCGGGATCCGCTTATAGTTTTTGGTTGGAATGTAAACTTCCGCCTGCCGAGCGATGTTAGCAATTTCCCAGTTGCGTCCGAAGTTTTCACTTTGGAGACCGGGATTCACTTATAGTTTTTGGTTGGAATGTCAACTTCCGCCTGCCGAGCGATGTTAGCAATTTCCCAGTTGCGTCCGAAGTTTTTACTTTGGAGACCTGGATCCGCTTATAGTTTTTGGTTGGAATGTAAATTTCCGCCTGCCGAGCGATGTCAGCAATTTCCCAGTTGCGTCCGAAGTTTTCACTTTGGAGACCGGGATCCACTTATAGTTCTTGGTTGGAATGTCAACTTCCGCCTGCCGAGCGATGTTAGCTATTTCCCAGTTGCGTCCGAAGTTTTCACTTTGGAGACCGGAATCCGCTTATAGTTTTTAGTTGGAATGTCAACTTCCGCCTGCCGAGCGATGTTAGCAATTTCCCAGTTGCATTTGAAGTTTTCACTTTGGAGACCGGGATCCGCTTATAGTTTTTGGTTGGAATGTCAACTTCCGCCTGCCGAGCGATGTTAGCAATTTCTCAGTTGCGTCTGAAGTTTTCACTTTGGAGACCGGGATCGGCTTATAGTTTTTGGTTGGAATGTTAAATCCCAGGACCGACTGCCATCTGACCTCCCAACTCCGGGAGCAAAGCCTGCACCAAAGCCTCGTCCGTTATTTAGCAGGTGAGGTCAACTTAGGCTCCAATGGGTTTGGTAGGGCCCTGTACACTGTGCACCCAAGCGGCCTATTATATACTTAACACCACGGTTTGATAATCTGGTAATCTCTTGGGTGTATCATGATATTCGGGCACAAGCCAACCACCTGCAAGTCATTTTTCAGCAGGTTACCGAGCATGGTCAGATAGCACTTGCTCACGTGAAAGCGAAGATAAGCCACAGCAGGAGGAGAAATAAGAGAGCGAAACCTGTGCCCAAAACCGCGACTTTGGATGCAACCGAGACAACCGTTGGGACACGTCGATAGCCCTGCTATGATGGATACCAGGGTGTATGATGGTTGGGTAGGGTAGGGTGTATCTGTTTCGACCATTGTCTCTACGTGTTCGACCAATCTAAGCATCTCCTTCTATATCTTGGTCACTACATCTTCTAATAAATATACAGAATTAATATAATGGAGTGTGTTTCTAGTGTGAATTTAAATTACAAATAGCACTCTACGAAAAATTCCCTCTCAAATGAGTCACGGCGTCAAATCTCACTTTTGATGGCCTCGTAAAGAGCATCGCGGCGAAAGTAGCCCCTCTAGTGTCAAGTTCATTAACTCAGTATAACAGTACAGCCTCAACGTTCGCGCGCACTGCATCGCGCATTGCACATTCGGAGATAGTGAATGGAGTAAGATGAAGGGTCGGTTGATTATATTTGTGTGTTTCGTGAACACTGTGCTGTCGGCGAAGCATATGCCGAAATGGAAAAAGCAGGTTGGTTCTATTTGTTTTCTTTTTCAAACGCAGTGGGATTATTACTAACAATTTTAAGCTTGATTGCCAGATGTAAAAAAATATATTTCGTTATGGTTATTTGGGGTTTTAGTCTTTTCAAGCTGTTGTGAATTTAAAAAAAATCGTATCTAAGTACATAATTTATAAATCACTTGTTAGGTTGGTGATGATTTTTTAAATAATTATGAATTCTTCATCAAGAACAAGTAACAAGTTTGTTATTGATAATAGAATAGGATTTACACTGTTTCTGTATCCCTCATTGCCTAATTAAATAAGACTTTATCATTTGGCACTTTAGTGTTGGTAATCAAATTCTCAGTAATATTTGATGGTAAACAAGACAAATAAATGTTTTCACCGGCATTTTTCCCCTGACACACTTTCTCATTGCTTTCTCGCGTCTCATATTAGAAAGTTCCTGCGGTGAGTCGCGCGGTTTTGCGTGCGATCCTGCTGTTAGGATGAAAGGAGAGCCCAAAACTTTCTACATTTTTTTTAGTAATACAGTATCGCAACAAGCGGAAATAACACGGAAAATATAAAAAATAAACTAGTAACGATTTCAAATTTTTCGATCTTTCATAACATTATTCTCTCACATTGCCGCACAAAGTGACGCACTTCGTTTTACATGCAATTCTTTTGATAGAAAATAAACAATACCTACCTATTATTGGAAGTTTAAGCAAATGTTACACATTGAAATAAAACTAGTTTGAAAGGATTCTATTGCGATTTATTTGGTGTTTTTATTTATTTATGCTGATCCCGACGTTTCTCCGTGACCATGGCTCCTAAAAAGCACCCGAAACGTTTTTAAAACAATTCTAGACGTGGCGTTGTAGTTCACCTTTCGCGAGTATGTAGTACAGAAGAGATAAAAACAATGTCTGTTTGTATTATTAAAATGCAGATTTTTAATGATTGCATATGAATGTTCACGATACTTATAACAAATATACTATTTTTTTTTGTCTGTCTGTCTGTCTTTCTCTTTGTTTGGAAGACGTAATCTCTAGAACGGCTAGGCCGATTTTGACAGGACTTTCACTAGCAGATAGGTACTATTACAAGGCGTAACATAGACTACTTTAATGTTAGAAAAATAATTAGGGATCCGCGTAAAAAAATTAAAACCCACAAAATTATGAATATAATCTGATTTACTCTGGGTCGGCTAGGTCGATTGTGGCGGGATTTTCACTGGCAGATAGGAAATATTTTAATAAGTAACTTAGGCTACTTTTATCTTAGAAAAAACTTAGGGCTCCGCACAAAAGAACTAAAATTCTAAAAATCAAAATCCACGCGGAGGAAGTCGCGGTCACAGCTAGTAGGAAATAAAGTAAAGCTTTTCTTAAAGCACTCAACAGGTACTCTATCCTTCGGGGTGTTATATTTTTTTTATATATTTTTTTTATATTACCCGATTTTTTTTGTTTCAAATACATATTTTGTCAATACCAAGTCATCTCACCAAATTCAGAGACCTAATTTTGTGACACCTTATTTATGAGGACATCTTATTAGTGTGCCGTTGCCAAATGGCAAAAAACGGAACCCTTATAGATTCGTCATGTCTGTCTGTCTGTCCGTCCGTATGTCACAGCCATTTTTTTCCTTAACTATAAGATCTATGCCATTGAAACTTGGTAAGTAGATGTATTCTGTGAACCGCATTAAGATTTTCATACAAAAATAGAAAAAAAAACAATACATTTTGGGGGTCCCATACTTAGAACTGAAACTCAAAAAATTTGTATTCACCAAACCGATACATGTGTGGTATCTATGGATAGGTCTTCAAAAATGATATTACGGTTTCTAATATCATTAGAAATTTATATATATTTATATTTATATATTTATATAGGACCAGTATCTTAGTATTGTTCACATCGCTGGTATTTATGATGGCGTGGCCTTCTTTCACTTGCTTCTTACTACGATGGGTTGAAGTCACATTGACGTGTCATTTATATTATATAAAAAAACTAAAAGTTGCAGTTCGTTTTATACTAGAAACAACTAGGATGATCCTGTTTTCTTTCCACCGGTTTCTTTGTTTACTCGTTGTCTAAGAGGAAGGTGATGGAACCTTTTGTTACCTTCAACATAAGTTGCTTGCATCAATAGCCGCTATATGATTAGAATTACCCAGCTTATTATTTAACAGCTACAAGCTACAGGATGATATAAATATTGATATATTTTATCCGATTGTAAATTTATTGTGAACAGTATTGATAGCAGTCAATCTATTGTTACCATGTGTGTAGTATTTGCACATATATGATATGATCGTGTAGGTATGTGTTCAAGCACAAATACTTTACTCACAAAAAATTTTATGTAGCCAACAATAACTTTGACTAATTTTGTTGATTATCGCTCGCTTAGTAATGTGCCCGGTAGATGGCAATAGGCTCGCATCCTATTACATTGGGACCTAAACATAACTGGCGAATCGTGGGTGTGTAATACACCTCTGCTTACCCCTTCGGGGATACAGGCGTGAAGTTATGTTATGTTATGTTGTTATATCTACCTATTTATTGTTATAAAGGAGCTCGTGGCTAAGTGATAACCGAGGAGGTGAGCATTTCAAAGTTAAGCAATACTACTTAGGTCAGTCTTAGGATGGGTGACCATTAATAACACATTGAGACCCCCCTCCGTGCTTATTTTTTCCTATCGACTATTTTTTCAATCCTTTTCTTATAGTAGTGACATTGTTTTGAGCCCCAAAAATGTTGAACGGGGGGCACACACATCCATTTAGACAGTAATTTTTCTATCGTTAAGGAAAAGTATACATTTTTGAGAAAAAAAGTCACCCTATATCATTTTTTGTACCTCTAGGTATGTGTATGGAAAATGTCATGAAGATCGGTGGAGTAGTTAAGGCGTGAAAGCGTTACAAATAAATAAACAAATTTACTTTAATTCATTTTTATTAGTATACTTACCTAAAAAAAAAAGTATAAATATGATTTTAATGTGACACTCTATCTATGTATCAGGCATGTGAGCTGCCGGAGGTGCAGAGCGAACACAGCCACTACATTTGCGACGATAAAGGGGAACCCCAGTGCCACCCTGGCTGGCAGGGGGACTTGTGTGACGTGCCAATTTGTAAAAAAGGATGTGACCCACTTCAAGGTAAGATCTTTGCACATACAATTGTACTAAATGAATCCTAACTGAATACTCTACCGAATTAGAACTTACAAATGTCTATAAAACTAGATTCCACTTGCAACTACGTCCGCGAGAGTTATGGGAGATGAAAAAAACCCAATAGCCGTCGAGTATAAAATAGCTTTCATATGGTGAAAGAATTTTCTAAATCGTAGAAGGAGTTTCAAAGATTACTCCTTGCATAGATATTATTTATTTTCTTTAGAATTTTAAATAAATAAATATTCTACGACATTCTACACAGCGTTTTCTAGACCCAAAGTAAGCATAGTTTAACTAGCTTGTGTTATGGGTTCTAGAATGCAGATAAACATACTTATATACTTTTTTTTTGTAAATACATTCATATTATACATAGAAACACCCAGACCAATGCAAATAGACATATTCATGCATACAAATATTTGCACTGAGCGGGAATCGAACCCGCGCCCCCTGTCGTAGCAGTCGAATGCACTACCGCTACGCCACAGATTCCGATTATATTAGTGTCGATGTGATAAGAATATTAAGTAGATGTACACGTTGGTGAATATACTTATTTAGCACTAGGATGGTGGACGTAATTCTCTTACATCTACGAAGCAAAATGTTGTTTCTTATAACTTTAATTATTGTGCTGAGCGAAGCGAAGCTCTTATACGTGGCTAAGCCGTTTGGTCGAGACTGTACTCCTCCGGAACCACAATACCGATCTTGACCAAATTTGTCATGATGATAGTGTAGACACCGCTGAGTGTTTAGAGGGGTCAACTGTACAAATACAATGTACCATTAAGGAATAATCGTCGAAAAACAGTTTCACGAGCGCGCGGCCTTAGCTAAGCGCGCGACCGTAGTAAGATGCCTTATTTTTCAAGTAAGAGTCCTGCTCGCTCAGCTCAATATTTATTTCAGTCGCACCCTGCACTGAATTCCTAGTATACACATTGGTTAAGTAACATGTCAAAGATATCATAAATGGATGAGCACTTTCCATTGCCTATGTTTTGACGTGGCTGTCATACTGTCGCCGGCACTCGTCCATAACCGATTATAAACCGGCCTAAATTGGAATGACGATTATGCGATAATATTTATGCATCACCGAATCGTTTGATTTCTATATCGATATACGTACCTAGACCGACCGACTAAAATAGTAATGGGACATTACGTAAGCATTCACCTTTAAAATGTTAGATTCAATTTTTGAATTATCTGCATTACGTTACAATATTAAGCGAGCGATAATTAACATTCATTAATGCACACATAACTACGAAAAGTCAGAGATGTGTGCCCGGGGCGACTGGGGATCGAACTCGAGACCTCGGCTCAGCAGTCCGTTACGCACGCCACTGGGCTTTGTTACAAGTATTAAAATATTACAGGCTACAGGCAGTGTGATACTCAATTCTCCCCTTTAACTCATGTAATGATCGAATTGCATCATTTCAGATTGCGGACTATAGTGTTCGTTTTGCCTTACTCATTGATTAATGCCCGACTCTGTAACGTAACTGCAACTTTACTTTTTTTTTTTCGCTAGCTTGTGTTATGGGTTCCAGAATGCGGATAAACATACTTATATACTTTTTTTGTGAATACTCTTCCTCCTCCTCTTTATTTTTGTTATATCATACATAGAAACACCCAGACCAATGCAAATAGGCATATTCATGTATACAAATATTTGCTATGAGCGGGAATCGAACCCGCTTCCCTTGTCATAGCACTCGAATGCACTACCGCTACGCCACAGAGACCGTCAATATTCATTGAAATATGTTATTTAATATTGTTATTATGACAAAATCTCGCAAAATGTCGAATGATTGGCCGTCTTATACTGCTAATACGTAGATACTCTTAGTAAGTCTTATAAAATCGAAAAGCACCGGTATTTACTTTATATAGGTAGCACAATATGTTTATAAACATTATGCATTATATTCGAGTATGATTTGTATGCTTACACAAAAGAATGAGTCAGTTCTTGTCAACATGTTCACGTATAATATCCGCAATAGGCATTTTAATGAGTCAGAACATAAAACATAAACTCACGTCTATATCCCCGTAGGGGTAGGCAGAGGTGCTAGCACCCACATTTCGCCAGTTTATGTTTAGGTCCCAATGTAATAGGTGGCGAGCCTATTGCCATTAACTGGGCACTTATAAACCTGCGATAAATACACACATAACTTCGAAAAGCATCGAAAAGTCATTGGTGTGTGCCATGGTAAAACCTGGGATCGAACCCGAGACCTCGTCTCAGCAGTCCATTACCCATACCACTAGGCTACCGCGGCTTGATGATGATGAGTCAGACCATCTATAAAAATGTATGTGAAGAATTTTTCAGTCTCTGTAAGAATATCACATAATAAATAAATATTCTATGACATTCTACACAGCGCTTTCTAGACCCATTGTAAGCATAGTTTAACTAGCTTGTGGTATGGGTTCCAGAATGCGGATAAACATACTTAAATACTTTTTTTTTTGTATATACATACATAGAAACACCCAGACCAATGCAAATATACATATTCGTGCATAGAAATATTTGCGCTGAACAGGAATCGAACCCGCACCCCCTGTCGTAGCAGTCGAATGCACTACCGCTACGCCACAGAGGCCGTCATCATAATCATAATATAATGTGAAATAAGTAATAATTGCAGCAGATAGGCCGCCGGGCCTCTTGGTGGGAGGGGTACACCTATGAAGCGGTCGCTTGACGACTTAGAAGATGACAAGTGTGCCAAATGGTCTCATTCCCATGGATGCCCAAGACCGGGCGAAGTGGAGGAGTAAAAGCCGGCAGGCGGACTTCGGTCTCCGAAGTGATACCTCCTACCCGCGCCTTTTTTAATATACCTACTCATCTGATTTATAACTAAAAGTCAGTGTAAATTAGTGATAAGAATAGATATGTAAAAAAAACACATAACTTCACGCCTGTATCCCCGAAGGGGTAGGCAGAGGTGTATTACACACCCACGATTCGCCAGTTATGTTCAGGTGCCAATGTATGTTATATGTAAAACATATATTAAGCTAAAATATTATGTATACTTAAATATGTGTGCACGACACAAATAGACCATAGACACATGTGCCAGTGACACGTAGATTAAGTAAGCGTGAATATAACGAATAAATTATGAAAATGTTAGATTTACGTAAAATAAAACGTAATTATGTAATAACTTTGATATTAAGCTAAGATAAATAGCTTACTACTGTTAGGAGTTAGTTTTCTGAGTAATTAAGTATGTTAGAGCCAAATTTAATAAAGAAAGTACATTCCCCGAAAAGCGTAATTGCAAATATAATTACGTAAATGCATTACTCAGAATCTAACATAACTTCGTATAAATAGGAAATACGACTTTGTATATTAGTATGTAAGTTTAATTACACCCCGCGACTGCCTCCCATGCCGTAAGAAGCGAATATGCGCTCCCCCGGCTGGTGCCATTTTATTATATAGTAGCTCGCGGGAGGCAAGGCCCATATATAAGCCTGAGGGGTCAATCCGCCCGTCATTCAGTAACCCGACGTCGCACGGTACAGATGTAAGTACCTATCGTCGTGCAAGTCTTATCTCTGCCTATGTACATATATGCTATGTAATTAATATGTAAAACATAAGTTTTATAAATAAATGGAAATGCGGAGGTGAGGTAATTTGGATCGCAGGCCAGCACTACAAAAGACTATAAAAGCAGGGACTATTTGGTAGGAAATTAATGGGTATTGGGCAACAAGTAGACAACAAGAGTCTCTCAAGGAACAAGGAAGCTCAACAGGAAGTAGTAGATCAAGAGTAGTGCTGGGCCAAGTACATCCGATGCCTCACTGACGTCAATGAAGTCCACCATCCAAGTGTTTCATTCTTCGACTCAACATCCAACAAATACAGTCCACTGAAGGCGACCGCGAAGTAGTGGCAGTCTATTTGGAACCTTATCAGGTCATAGTCTGTTACGAACCACGGTCCTTAACATTGGTCCTTCGGAGCCGAATAAAGTCCACGGTCCTCCGAAGATCCAGGTCAACTTCAAATTAACTGCCAGCCGTAGACGTTTCATCGTTCTTCAACTAAGGGAGAAGTGACAGTCTATTCGGAACCTTATCAGGTCATAGTCTGTCACGAACGTCTATGGCCCATTGGAACCGGGTCGAAGGGTAGGAATAAAGTCCACGATCCGTCGGAATTCCAGGTAAGTATAAACTTGAAGAAAGAAGAATGGTTCTCACCAGGGATGGAGGGAAGCGCCGTCAGGAAGAGGAACCGGCATCAGCATCAGCACCAGTACCAAGATCAGTACTACACCCTGCGGCCACGGAAGAGGCCAGAAGTTATGTGGACAGTGGTGCGTCGGAAGCCACAGTCAGCACCGAGCAGACCACGTCCAGCACAACTGTGACTACTGAAGAGTCAGGGACGACAGAAAAAGGATCGCCCCACTCCTGCGCTGTTGTATATGGAGAGCCTAGCTCACAGCGCACCATGCGGCCTTTGGACACGAGGTCACGCCGCTCCACCAGTTCAAGAAAGAAGAAGGAACTGGAGGTCAAACAACGCTTGGCAGAACTGAAGCTCAAGCAAATACAAGCCGAAGCAGAGATAGAACAGATCCGTCTACAGCGGCTACTGCAGGACGAGAGCAGCGACGACGGGTCTGAGGAAGATCTGGCATCGGTACGTATTAACACGTGGCTACAGAAGGATGACGCTGCGGCACCCAACCTGAAGGAAAAGGGGCAAGACATCGAGGAAAACACTCAGACCTGCCAAGATAGGGGTCAACTAGTGGAGAAGTGTCAAACCCAAGAAAAATCAGAAGGAAGTGCACCAGTGAAGAACTCCGTGATCGATGTAGCTACGCTCACCGCGGCCCTATCCCAGGCTATGAGATGCAACAGGGAGCCGCCCAAGTATATACGAGAACTACCGATCTTCAGCGGCAGCAGCACAGAATGGCTCGCCTTCAAGACTACGTATGAAGAATCGGGTATATACTTCACGAAGAACGAAAATATCGCAAGAATAAGGAAAAGTTTACGTGGACTCGCACAAGAAGCAGTCGAGTGCCTAATGCTGAGTCAACCTGACCCCGAGGTGATCATAAGGGCCCTCGAGAGAAGATTTGGTAGACCAGAAGCACTCATCCACGTCGAGATGGAGAAGCTCAAGACTCTCAACAAAGTGACCGATAACGCCAAGGACATCTGTATCTTCGCTGGGAAGATAGCAAACATCGTGGGAACCATAGAAGCCTTGAGGAAGCCGCACTACCTACACAGTCCAGAGATGTGCAGAAGTATCATCGAGAAACTCACACCTATACTCCAAAACAAGTGGTACGACTTCGCTGCAAAGAAGAAAGAAGACATACCAGAACTGAAGAAAATATCTGTGTTCCTGTCAGAAGAGGCAGACAAGTGCAGCTCCTACGCGCTCCCAGAGGTGAACCACACAGAAGACAACAGAAGAACCGGTTATCGTCCTCAAAGAAGCAGAAGAGTTGAACAGACGCTCACCATCAACAAGAAGACATCAGAAGAGAGATGTCCACAGTGTAGCAAGGATCATAAGCTACCTGACTGCAAGCAGTTCATCGCCCTAGACAACACCGCGAGATGGGAAACAGCCAAGAAGAATAGAGTCTGTTTTCGCTGCCTTCGAAGTAACCACCGACGCGCCACATGCAGAGCACCAGCCTGTGGGAAGAACGGGTGCCAGATAATGCACCACCGACTACTGCATCGCGATATGCCGCCAAGGGACCGTGAAGAACAGAAGGAAGACATCACGACCTCAACGGCAGAAGTAGCCACAGCAGCAGTTCCCCGCAGTCAGCGCAAGGCCTACCTCAAGATGGCACCAGTAACACTAAGAGGACCAAGCGGTAGCGTCAATACCTACGCCTTATTGGACGAAGGAAGCACGATCACGCTGATAGATGAGACCATAGCCGACGTCATCGGGGCAGACGGACCAACCAAGGAGATCTGCATCCAAGGTGTAAACAGTGAAATGAAGCACGAAAGCAAGACAGTGAGTTTATTCATCAAAGGGAAGTACGCCGATGAAGAGTACGACTTAAGCGCCCGCACCATGAACCGACTCCGCTTCTCACCCGATACAGTGTATGAAGAGCATCTCAACGGCTGCGAACATCTAGAGGATATACGTGACAAGATAACGTACGAGAAGGCTTCACCCAAAGTGTTACTAGGACAAGACAACTGGCATCTCATCGTAACCCGTCAGCTGCGCACCGGAAGCCGTAACCAGCCTGTGGCGTCGCTCACTCAGCTGGGATGGGTGCTTCACGGATGCAGCAGTTCAGTGACTGCAACAGTGTCATTCTGCGGTAAGTTACAACAGCGCGATAAGGACTCCATTGAAGATGAAGTGAAGAATTACTTCAAGTTGGAATCACTGGGCATCGAACCTCGACGCCCGAGAGAAGATCCCGAACTACGAGCCATGCAGATTCTCGAAGAAAAGAGTCGGCGGCTACCAGATGGAAGATATGAGACCGGACTGCTGTGGAAAGAAGAAAATGCGGACATACCGAATAATTACAAGGAAGCTGAGAAGCGTCTGCTTACGCTCGAACGAAGACTCGATAGGGATGAAGATTTGAAACAGAAATATGAAGAAAGAATGGAAAACCTATTCAAGTCAGGCTATGCAGAACCAGCTCCTATGACACCGCAGAAGGGAAGGACGTGGTACCTACCTCACTTTCCGGTCATCAACCCCGCCAAGCCGCACAAGCCACCTCGACTGGTACACGACGCAGCCGCCAAGAGCACCGGAGTATGTTTGAACGATATGCTCCACTCCGGTCCTGATCTGCTGCAGTCCCTACCAGGTGTGATCATGAGATTCCGCCAATACCCGTACGCTGTAAGTGCCGACATCAAAGAAATGTTCATGCAAGTGAAGATAAGGACAGAAGATCGAGATGCGCTGCGCTTTCTGTGGAGAGGACGACGCCGTGAAGGTCAACCCGAAGAGTATCGTATGACGTCAGTAATCTTCGGAGCCACCTCGTCGCCATGTACCGCGCTGTACATCAAGAACAGGAACGCAAGAGACTTCGTCGACACTTACCCGGATGCCGTAAAAGCCATACAAGAAAATCACTACATGGATGACTACTTGCAGAGCTTCCCTACGGTCACAGCGGCACGAGAGACCACGCGAACAGTCGACATGATACACAAGAAAGCAGGCTTCGTGTTGAACGGTTGGACTTCGAACGAAAAAACAATCATAGAAGATTTATCACTGCCCCGAGACAGCAGTGCTACAGTGGAACTCGGCGGCCAAGAGACAGAAAAAACCTTGGGTCTAACATGGCACGTCAACGAAGATCATCTTGGCTTTAACGCGAGCAACTTGAAGATCCCGCGCGAAGTGAAAACAAACACGCGACCTCCAACGAAGCGAGAGGCCTTGAGTGTGATAATGGCCTTATTCGATCCGCTCGGCCTTATTGCACCAATAATAACTCCCGGTAAACGTATTTTTCAGGACACATGGCGCTATAAGGCGCAATGGGACGACCCACTCCCAGCTGAGCTACGGGAACGATGGAACAAATGGTTCGCCCAGCTCAACAACATACACCTGCTGAGAATACCCCGCTGCTACGATCACCTGACGACATCAGTCGCCTCACGCCAACTGCACACTTTCGTCGATGCGAGTGAAGAAGCCTACGCTGCAGCTGTGTACTGGCGTACGCAACACACCGACGGGTCAGTAACCGTGTCATTAGCAGCCGCAAAGAGCAGAGTAACCCCGCTGAAGCCCATCTCCATGCCGAGACTCGAGCTTCAAGCTGCACTACTGGGAGCGCGCCTGGCTCAAACCACCCTGGAAGAACACGACTACGAGTCGACAGAGAAGACCTATTGGAGCGACTCGCGAACCGCGCTCACATGGATAAGGTCGGAGCCGCGTGCATACAAGTCATTCGTTGCACATCGCCTCGCCGAGATAGAAGACACCACGAAGAAAAATGAATGGCGTTGGGTGCCTACTCGACTCAACGTGGCAGACGACGCAACTCGGGAAACCCCCGACAACTTCCGGGCCGAACACAGATGGTATAACGGCCCCGATTTCCTGCGCCTGCCAGCAACCGAGTGGCCCACAGAAGAAAAGGTCATTCGTCACGACACGGGCGAAGAAAGACAAACGTGTCACACATCGCAAGATGTCGAGCAGCCCAGCACAAGTCAACTACTGCGTATAGAGAAGTACTCAAAATGGATGCGACTCATACGAACGACTGCACGAGTACTCCAGTTCATCGATTTGTGCCGGCCGAATAAGTGTAAAACGTCAGCTGCTCGAAAGCGAACTCGTAAGCTAGAGAAAGCTAATCCCGATTGGCGTACGAAGAAAGCCATACCAGTGCATAAAAAGAATAACACAGTGATACGCGATGAACAGTGCTACATAAACATACCAGGTGAGTACTTGAACCGCGCCGAACACCTGTGTGTAAACGCCAGTCAACGAGATAGTTTCGCGAGTGAAATAGTACGTATGACAAAAGGTCAATCAACTCCTCGCGACAACCGACTGAACCATGTAAGCGTGTACCTAGACTCACACGGCACTATGCGCGTGAGAGGACGCATATCAGCTGCAAAGGAGCTGGGAGAAGACGCATCGGACCCTGTGGTGCTCGACGGCAAACACCCGTACACACGCCTCTACATCAAACATGTTCATGAGAAGCTACGGCATGGTGGCACCGAGATCACGGTCAATGAACTCCGGCAGCGGTTATGGATTACCAAGATACGTCCCGCAGTGAAGAATGAGATAAAGAAGTGTGTATTGTGTCGCATAAGAAAGGCGAAACCAGCGTCACCGGTCACAGGCAACTTACCAGCCGCCCGGTTAGCTCACAACACACGTCCCTTCACGTTCACCGGTCTAGACTACTTCGGACCCATAGAAGTTACAGTCGCACGCCATCGAGAGAAGAGATATGGAGCCTTATTTACGTGTATGACCTCTCGAGCTATACATGTAGAGGTCGTTCACTCCTTAAGCGCCGACTCAGCCGTTTCCGCCCTGAGAAGATTCATCGCCAGACGTGGTTGTCCCAAAGAAATATGGAGTGACAACGCTACGTGCTTCAAGGCAGCGGAAAAGGAGCTAGCAGAGGCCGCACTCGACGCGCTCGAAAAAGAAACTACAAGTCAACACATCGTGTGGAAGTACATACCCCCTTCCGCACCCTTCATGGGGGGGGCATGGGAGCGAATGGTGAAAGCAGTGAAAGAAGTGCTTCGTGTCACCATGATGGAAAAGCATCCCAGCGACGAGATCCTGTTAACCTTATTAACAGAGGTCGAGAATATCGTCAACTCACGACCCCTCACACATGTTTCGGTTGATCCTAACGATCCCGAGGCCCTCACGCCGAACCACATCCTCATCGGGCCCAACTGCCATGTGCCACCACCAGGGCACTTCTCTGCAGACGACGTGACTGCTCGCCAACAATGGAAGCGAGCTCAAGCCCTGGCTGACATCTTCTGGAGGAGGTGGGTGAAGGAGTACCTTCCCCTATTGCAACACCGGCGGGAGCCCACCAGCACCGGCGTCGCCCCGAAGGTCGGGGACGTCGTCATCATCTGCGATTCCAATCTGCCGCGCAACACCTGGCCGCGAGGACGCGTCAGCCGGGTGTTCCCAGGAGCCGACGGCGAGGTACGAGTCGTGGACGTCACCACCAGCAGCGGACACGTGCTGAGGAGGCCTACGAAGAAGATCGTCGTGCTACCAACGGAGCTCGCAGACGAACCAGGGTCAGCGACGGCGGGAGAATGTGCACGACACAAATAGACCATAGACACATGTGCCAGTGACACGTAGATTAAGTAAGCGTGAATATAACGAATAAATTATGAAAATGTTAGATTTACGTAAAATAAAACGTAATTATGTAATAACTTTGATATTAAGCTAAGATAAATAGCTTACTACTGTTAGGAGTTAGTTTTCTGAGTAATTAAGTATGTTAGAGCCAAATTTAATAAAGAAAGTACATTCCCCGAAAAGCGTAATTGCAAATATAATTACGTAAATGCATTACTCAGAATCTAACATAACTTCGTATAAATAGGAAATACGACTTTGTATATTAGTATGTAAGTTTAATTACACCCCGCGACTGCCTCCCATGCCGTAAGAAGCGAATATGCGCTCCCCCGGCTGGTGCCATTTTATTATATAGTAGCTCGCGGGAGGCAAGGCCCATATATAAGCCTGAGGGGTCAATCCGCCCGTCATTCAGTAACCCGACGTCGCACGGTACAGATGTAAGTACCTATCGTCGTGCAAGTCTTATCTCTGCCTATGTACATATATGCTATGTAATTAATATGTAAAACATAAGTTTTATAAATAAATGGAAATGCGGAGGTGAGGTAATTTGGATCGCAGGCCAGCACTACAAAAGACTATAAAAGCAGGGACTATTTGGTAGGAAATTAATGGGTATTGGGCAACAAGTAGACAACAAGAGTCTCTCAAGGAACAAGGAAGCTCAACAGGAAGTAGTAGATCAAGAGTAGTGCTGGGCCAAGTACATCCGATGCCTCACTGACGTCAATGAAGTCCACCATCCAAGTGTTTCATTCTTCGACTCAACATCCAACAAATACAGTCCACTGAAGGCGACCGCGAAGTAGTGGCAGTCTATTTGGAACCTTATCAGGTCATAGTCTGTTACGAACCACGGTCCTTAACAATATGTAATCGCAATATAAAATACACGGCACTCCGCACACACCCTATTGGTTTATGGAATGCCATGATTATGTAATTTAATTGTGTGATGTTGTAAAATAAAAAAACGCGAATATGATGAAGATGATGAAGCGTAGATGATGGGAGATGAAGACGGGCGCTGAAGATCGCCGGCAATTCCATACTTTCAGGCAGTACGGAATCTCTCAGCGGTAGGAGAGACTTTGCCTTTCTGTGCGTGTTCTACCGCCTGTATAATGCAATCATTAACAAATTGCAATTAAACATACGGCAGATTTTAAGTCTAACTAAGAACTTTCTAATAGAACCGCATGGAAATGCGTTCAGTAGTTTTTGAGTTCATCGCGAACAAACAGACAAACAGGCGAGAATAAAAAAAATATTGAACACAATTTTATCATTCATTTAACATAACCCAAGTATTAGAGACACATCTAAAGTACAATTTTATAATAGTACACATATATCCCTATTATCATCGAATATTAGTTATTTATGCAACTGTGGTATAATGAGGGGTATTAAAACATGAATGTGGGTTTATCACACGAAGCGAAGCTGAGTGTGATAATAGTATCACATGAGTGTTTTAATACCTAATTATACAGTTGCATACAATACTTTATCTACACCCATGATGTGTCCTCTATAAAATAGTAAGTAAACAAAACAATTTGCAAAAATAATAGCGAAGAAAAATAGCGGGAATTCGAATTCGAACGAATAAGCTTTAATTTTTTTTTACGGCGCGCCGCCGCCGCTGTGGTGGTGCAATGCAACGCGCGTGAATGACAGTTCTTTTTTTGAAACTCATACAGATTCCACGCATCGGGCGGTAAGAGTTTGGCTGTCTGATGAGTAACCCTTTGCGCGGAAGAGATTGAAAAAGCGAAAGGAGTGTTATTATGAAATTTCATACAACATTATAACACCCGTTCGGATGATATTATGGTTATTATGACATTGGATGTATTAATGTTGGCAATAAGCTAACTGTTTCAGAATCTTTTATAGAGGATTTATAGCATGGGTGTAGATAAAAATACATAAATTCACACCTCTTTCCTAATGGGGTAGACAGAGACCACATGATTTAACTTGTTATGATCCTTCTACTACCCTACCTTTCGATTTTTCTACTTTCATAATTTTCATACATACTCTTGACCTGTTAGTCTGTTTTGTTAATCTTCTTCCGAACAACAAAGACGTATCTTTGATAATTATCTTTATTATCGGCATCTCAGTAATTCACTCTTCTGAATTAACAAAGGCTGAGCTAGATGTGTAGTGCCAACTGACTTTCAAATAGAAAGCTTTGTAATATTTAATACTAGCTGTTGCCCGCGGATCCGACCGCGTAGAATTCCGATCCCGTTCCCGCAACCCATGGGAACCTATTCTCTGGATAAAAAGTCTAAGTGCTAGCCTATGTGTTATTCCGGACTATAATCTATCCCTGTGCCGAATTTCAGTCAGATCCGTTCAGCCGTTTTTGCGTGAAAGAGTAACAAACATCCATCCGTCCATCCATACTTACAAACTTTCGCGTTTATAATATTATAGTAGGATTGTTTAGAAAGCAATAATTAACCTTGGTATTCAATTCTATATTGTTTGTTATTGAAATAACGGCTTGTACTATTTAACACTCATTAACTCCTCTTACGAACGGAACATTTTTTGTGTATCTCTGATTACAGTTACTGTTAGTTAGACGTACAAATGTACAGTCAACTACAAAAGTTCCTTGACACTAAAATATTTACATTTTTATTTTACATGTGAAATACATGTATCAATAACTGATATCATCACCATTATCGTCATCATCACAGAGTTAGTCCTGACTTCATCCACCGCCGATACATTCAACTACAAAAGTAGCTTAACAAATTCTACATAAGCACAATATAACTAAACGCCTGTATCCCCGAAGGGGTGGGAAGAGGTGTATTACACACCCACGATTCACCAGTTATGTTTAGGTCCCTATGTAAAAGGGGGCGAGCCTATTACCATCTACTGGGCACATTACTAAGCGAGCGATAATTAACATTTTTAATACACACATAACTACGAAAAGTCAAAGGTGTGTGAAAGGATCGAAATCGAGACCTCGTCTCGGCAGTCTGTTACGTCCGCCATTGGGCTATCGCCGCTCGCTATTAACAAATTCTAATTAATGATCACCTTAGCTTTTTAACCATTCATAGCCTAACCTTTAAATCTTCTGGGGATTATAAAAGTAATTTTACGTCACTTATTGCTACATGTATTCCAATGGAAAAAAAGTGTTTTGAAGGTATATTAGTGTGGGGGCCATCTCGAAACCGGAGATGGCCCAGGGTCAGTCGGGGTGCGAGGGATATGCTCTATGGGCAACCTTACACCTGGTCTGCAGACCCGAGACGGCGTGCGGTTTTAGTCGGTACAAGCCCGACATAACCGCCCCCACTGGCCGGCGGGGGGGTATCCGAGGGGATTTCCGCACGAAAAAAAAAAAAAAAAAGGTATTTTAGTGTATATCAACTTTTGTCGTTGTCTGTAATTTGAAACCCCGGTTCCTCTCTACTCCTCTTTCTCTTGATTTGGCTTATCTCACCCCACAACCCCGGGAGGAAAGTCTACACCAGACTTTCCTCCCTCCAGACCCTGTCCGTTCAGTAGGTTTTATATAGCAGGTCAGGTTGGCTCGAACCCCGGAGATCATGATGGGGCCCCTATACACCCCATACCAATAATTTATAGTCCCTAGAGGACAAAGTTAATTTCTTCCATGCTTTCTTTATTATTCCATGAAATGTTTAAGACCTGGGTGATCAATAAATTACAATTTGTTAAGCTACTTTTGTAGTTGGCTGTACCTACCTAGTTAAATATAGCGGTAGCCTTTCATTCGTGCGAAGACTTATTGAAAAGAAGATCTTGTTAGTGAAGGTAGAGTTAATTAGTTATCTAGGACATATTAAACAGCGCCATCTAGATCCAACGTAACCTGTAAAGGGGTTCTAAAATGCAGTTACAAATCCCAGATAAATATTCTTATACTAGCTTATACCCACAGCTCCACCCGCGCGGAGATCGGTTATCGTTTTTTCGTAATATCGCCGGTTCTACTAAACCAATTGCAATCAAACATTCGGCAGATTTTAAGTCTGACCAAGACCGTTCCAATAGAAAATCTGCATCAAAATCCGTTCAGTAGTTTTTAACAGATAAACAGACAAGAATTCCAAAAAATATATTTTTGTGTTCAGAATCGTTCATTTAACAAGTTTTTTTTTTAAATATCTCAAATGTACAATCACAACTAATTTACAATTTTATATTTATTATTAGTAGGAAGGGAGTATGATTTTTGTAATTACATACATTACTTTTTTTTTTTACTTTTTTTTTTTTAAAAAAAGAATATTAGCAACCGAAATTACTAATATTCCCCCTAACCCCTCCAGCTAAGCTAAATTGCTTGTGTTAGGAGTGGGTTCACGTCGGTAGTGTAATGGCCAGGATTCGAACCCGGGACCTCTCGATCGTAAGGTCGACTCCTTAACCACTAAGCTACCGACGCTTTTTTATATAACATAGTAACATTCAGAACAATCCAAATATACATATTGATACATATTACCTACACATATTTGTACAGGGCGGGCATCGAACCCGCGAAAGTGCAAGTGCAAGTTTGGGATACAACCGGAACTAATCCTGTGTATGATAATGATGATTAATGGATTGCTCCCGCTTTACCAGGTTATTGCAAGCGGCCAGGCGAGTGTCGCTGTAAGTTAGGCTTCTATGGGGAGCGCTGCAACAAGTGCATCCCTCTACCAGGCTGCCAGCATGGCCACTGCAACGAGTCCTTCGAGTGCATCTGCAGGCCTGGCTGGGACGGCATCTTTTGTTCCGAACGTAAGTACTAACATTTCAGTCATCAGGTGGAAATTGTCTCACACCGTCCGCTACCTCATGCGTGTGCACGCTTGAGGTAGCGGACGCGTCTTTTTCGTGCAAATAATGTGGTGTGGATTTCGTGCAAAAAATATACGATTTGCTCGAAATAATACGCAGTGCGAGCGACCGCGTGTGACTCGCATAAGGTAGCGAACGCTATCAGAAATACGATTCGGCTAAGTATATGTTTTGATTCTCGCTTTCAAATTAGATGAAATTAGAGTATAGAAAAAAAATCTCTTTACAGATGAATATTGTTCGATGACATAATATCGATGATGTTATTTTGTGAAAAAAAAAACAAAACACTTGCACAATAATCGATTTGTATCACAATACAGCAGTTATATACAGAGTGTTAGGGAAACGCTCCCGAAAACGAAGACAGACTATAGTACAACAGATTACATAATATTATTCTAATATAGTAACTAGGTCTGCAAGGCGAATCGCTGCTTGCAATGTTGAGCTGAGTCAGACATCGTGATTCTTGTCCAATAGATTTGACCGCTATTGCGGAATCAGATTTTGAAAATTTTGAACAGTGATCATTCCTCCGTGGCAAGTCCGATTTTGAAAATTCTTTTTGAAAGTCACAACTCTGGACATGCTTTCTGAGCGTGTAAAGTTTGGTCACAGTGTCTCGAGCGGTTATTATGTAATTCCATCTGGAATTTTTTTAACGGTGATCATTCCTCTGTGGTAGCATTAATTTTTTCAAAATATATCCATAAACCTTCCTCTGATTGACCTCTTTAATCATGCCAAGTTTGGTTCTGATTGGATTAGTAGTTTAGAAGGAGACCTGTGACAAAGAAAATCCTGAAGTCTGGTATGAGGAGCTTTCGCTCGA
This sequence comes from Cybosia mesomella, assembly GCA_946251805.1. NCBI lineage: Eukaryota > Metazoa > Arthropoda > Insecta > Lepidoptera > Erebidae > Cybosia > Cybosia mesomella. The sequence goes on along the minus strand of OX276402.1, from coordinate 24,037,905 downwards.
CTTCGTCTCACTCAGCTCAACTAAACCGATCGAAAGAAAAACATTGTTCAATTTTTTTTATCTTCAGTACTATCGCAAGTCTTCGTTTTAATAGTAGGTATAATAGTAGGAATTCATCAAATGGATGACGACTGGATGCGGAAGGTCGCAGCATCGGGTACTATGACGACTATAAGGAGAGGCCTATGTCCAGTAGTGATTTGCAGTAGACTAATTGATTGATTCATCTCGTTTATCACTGCAATCAACATTAATATTTCAACTACGGTTGTACCAATACTTTTTTATGGTCTTAAAGAATACTACTTGCAGAAACTATATATCTTGATTTAAATACTTGCAGCTATTTGCCGCTCTGATTGCCACGCGACCAGAGGTTTCTGTGAACATCCAGGAGAATGCCGCTGCAAGCTGGGCTGGTCAGGTGCGACCTGCCGCGCCTGCCAGCCGCTACCTGGTTGTCAACGCGGATACTGCGACAAGCCACTGGAGTGCAAGTGTCTGCCAGGCTACCATGGACTGCTCTGCCAATCTCGTAAGTAGAATTGAAGTTATAAAACTTTTTTAGGGTTTCGTACCCGAAAGGTAAACAACGAAATCCTATCAATAAGACTCCACCTCCTCCGACTAAAGTGTATTTAGAGCCCGAAATTGGCTCCTCTACTCTTTCTCTTGATTTGGCTGATCTTGAACCCAACTCTAGAGGAAGCCTGCGCCAGAGCCTCGTCCGTCAATCAGCAGGTGTCCCAGCTTGCAGCTGAGGTTGACTTAGGTCTCAGAGATCTAGAGGTAGAGACGGTACACCCTCTATGCATTGTATACATTGTGTATGCTTTGTATAGGTAGGTATATACAAAAATCTTCGGTCACTTACTATTGATGTGCATTGCATTTTATCTCGGGTTCGAGTCTCGAGTTGGATACAGAGTCCTAAGGCTTTTCTGTTAGAAAAAATCTCAGTGACACGATTGAGGGTATTAGGCTCGTCCCTAGGTATATGGGATCGAAAAGAGTTGACGAAATTTGGATGCTAATACACCTTGGTCTATCCCTTCGGCTATACCTGTTTTGGTACCTACCTACATATTTTGTATTTTAGGTTTTAATATTCGCATAATGAACATTAGCATGTAAGTCAGTTTATATTAGGTCGTTACATATGAAATTGCCGTTTTTCTTGAAGAAATTGGAGGAAACCCAATTTTCAGTACTAACATTTTTGCATTTTTTTAGTAATGACAAATTTTTTTTTATATTTTTTGTGTATGAATGAGACAACATTAAGCTAACAAACAGCAACTTTTATTACATTTTTGAAAAGTTACAGCTGTTAAGTAATACGAAATTTATTATCAAAATGGATAGCATTTAGGAAGTACTGTTTTTGAAGATCGAATTAATTTATCAAGCGGCCAATTAAAACAAAATTTAATACAGAGTTGTAAAATCTTTAAATCAACTTTCAAATAAAATATAAATAATGAAAATAGCTATTAAATTACAGGAATAACGAAATCATGAATTTGTAACTAAATTTAGGCAATTTCATAGGTAAATACCTATTATTGTAATATTTTAAAATGAAAACAATTTATTCGACACAAACTTAATCTAAATTAATTTTTAATATATGTATTGTGTTTAACATGAATAAATAAAATAAATAAATACATACACTATAATATACAGTTGTGATAATAGCTGTACTCAAATGTTTTTAATTCATTTTCTGTAGCTATTTGTGCTCCCGGTTGCCACAACGAGCGCGGTTACTGCCGGCGCCCGGGCGAATGCCGCTGCAAAGTGGGCTGGACTGGAGCCTTGTGTAACGAATGCCACAAGTATCCTGGATGTAAACACGGCACGTGTAGGAAACCCTGGGAGTGTCTGTGCGAACCTGGCTGGGGAGGCATGCTATGTGATGAAGGTATGTACCTATAACTTCTTCTTCAACTAAGCGCCAGTCCCGGATGTATTCAAATCTCATGCTTTGGAGCCGGGGGTCCATTCTCTTATTTCTTCTTTTATAATGCAAGACTGTTGTCTGGCCAACCATCACGATAGGATAGCCTGCGCCAGAGCCTCGTCCATCAAATAGGTGTAACGGCTGGTAGGTGAGGTTGGCATGAACCTCGTACATCTAGTGCTATGAGAAGCTATGTTTTTTTTAATTGATGCTAGCACCTCACAGCTTAAGCTGGAGCCTATTTTATACATTGGTGAATTTAAACTTATCTGCCTTCGGTCTATCTCTAAAGAACCCTCTAGAAATTGCTACAAACTATATAAATCTAATCGTGTCTTATATCACGTGAGAAGCGATGTTGAACATCTTTACAGCATTGAAGTATAGAAGCTATAGCTGTGAGTCACTTCTCTGTAGGAAGGGAAGGATGGAGGGAGTGAGTGAGAGAGGGAGGGAGGGATGGGTGATGACGATTCAAAAAATAGACACGTAATTGTTCAAGTTTTCACTTCTGTCGGCACTCCCGGAATGCCAATGCTTTTTTTCATTTCATATTGTGAACCACACAGTATTGTAAAACAATAATGGTTTGTTTCCAGAACTCAACTATTGTGACAAGAATCCAGACACATGCAAGAACGGAGGTGAATGCCGATCCATGGAGAAGAATGACGGCTTCTTTGGATGCTCTTGTCCAACTGGCTATTCTGGCAAATATTGTGAAATAGCCCCAGAAAGCAATGAAACGAATTCAACTGAAAATCAGGACTTGACTGTTGTAAGCCTGGAAAACTCGGTGAATATTACCGAACTGAATAATGGTGAAAATGAGACTGAGTAATATATGAATCTGAAATGTATGTCATGCTTACGTCGATTCTTACAATGTAACAAGTACAAGATAGTCGAAGCTATATGAACAATTTAAAGCGCTAGATTTTCAGTTCCTTACATACTCGTATGTTTAATTGATGAAATTTATTATATTTACATTGCAAATAACCTAAAGCTTGGCTGAATCAGTTCGAACTGTTGAATAAGCTCATCTAGATAGCCAATTGTTATTCATTATTATCATCATATCAGCCGTAGGAACTCCACTGCTGAACTTATGCCTCCCCCATCGACTTCCATTTCGCCGGTGTGTAGCGGCCTGCATCCACCGAGTGGAAATTGTTATTGAAGTAATCAAAAAAGTGTATCAATAAACGATAATACAGAAGCTGTTATACTCGATCGGGTCGATGTTACTCTGTAAGTAATTGTGTCGAATCGCGTAATTCGAGGCTAATTTGCGATGAATTACGCAGCCTCGATTTACCCGAATACTGTATTATTTTTAATGGTGACGATTAAAATGGTAAAAGAAGAAGTGTGTGAAAATTGTTGCGCAATTTATTACGATTTGTGTTTATTTTGATGAGTGTGTTTATATTTCTTGAAGTGAAAACTTCAAGCGTGTTGAGAGATTTTTAGTAGGTTCAGGCTATCGACGTGCTATTGTTAACAGTATATCCGTAGCTAAGAGTGACATGTAACGTGTGTCTGGTAACGAGTGACATGTTACGGTTGTCCAGCAGTGAGCGTATGTTTCCACGTCTGACTGCAGTTCTCATGACTGCCTCTGATTTTTTAAACTAATGTTCGTGTTTAGAAAATTGTTGAAGTCATCATCATTATCCTCCTAGCTATTTCCCGGTTACATCATCATCATCATCATATCAGCCGCAGGAAGTCCTCTGCTGAACATAGGCCTCCCCCATTGACATTTAAAAGGGCGATTGCCGTCTGATCTCTGAACCCCGAGAGGAAAGTCTGCACCAGAACCTCGTTGGTTGTTCAGCAAGGCGTTGCCAGGGCCCTGTAAACTCTAAGTACAATTGTAAGTACCCGAGGCATATACAAAAACATTAATCATTATCCCAGGGCTTCTCTAGATCGCATCCGAAGCTTGCATTTTGAAGACCAAGGACCGTCTCCTACTCTTTCTCCTCCTTTTGATTTGATTTTATCTAAGCTTTGAGCTTGCCTGTCAATCAGCAGATGTACCAACGTGCAGGTGAGTTTGGCTTGAGCTCCGAAGATCTTGATATGGACACATACAAGGCAGGCGTAGTTCAATGTATTTTTTTCTAAACACGAACGTGTTTTTTAGTAGATACTTTCTACACGACTGAATAAGTCTATATATAATGCTTAGATAATGATCATTTGATCGTTTATAATTTAAATACTTGTAAAAAAAGTAGTGAAAATCTTGTTTATAAGAGGGTATACCATAGTCTGGTAAAATTTGCTTGGATCCTCTGTTTGTAATTTAGAAACATAACTTATTTAATTTTTTTGTTAAGTTAAATTTAGAGATATATAAGTTATTTTTTTACAAATAAATTTATTAAACATACTAATTGATTTTATTATGCGACACAGATGTTAAGCGAACTGCCACCGAATCAAGTTCAGAATAACATAGATGGTCTAGAGATCAAATTTGGAAGGATTCATAGATCATCTAGAGATCAAGTTTGGAAGCGCTCATAGACGATTAAGAGCTCAAGTTCGGAAGGGGTCATTGTTGATCTAAGGCTCAAGTTGAGAAGGGATCATAGATGATATAACTGTTGTACATACTGTTATTCAACACTACGATAGTTACAAAATCCCCGGAAAGTGAGGAGCCTACATAAGATTTCAAACATGGCCAGCTTCATTTCATGTTTCAACCTTATTAAACTATGTCGTAGTTGTGGAATGCATGTTTGAATAATACTGAATTAATTTACAAGCCTCGTGGTACTAATTTAATCTCAATTACCTCTAAAGGAAGCACACGCCCGTCTTGAACAGTAAATACCTGTTTAGTGGTTCCCGAATGTGGGTATACTAGTTTTTAATTCTGATCTGCGATGCATAAATAACTCGTTCAACACTAAGTTATTTGTCGAAAGAAGTGCATATAGGTGGAACGAATGTTATTTTTACTTGTGATGGAAATTGTACAAAAAACTAACTTTATCGTGTAAAGAAATATGGATTGCTAATTTCTAACAAATTGCGGTAAAATCAAGAATGGGGAGTTACGTGTTTCACCAGTATGTATGTCTGCAGACTGTAATTTCTTAGTAGTTTTGCAGACAAAACGAGATAACTTGGAATAAATATTAGTACCAAAAATAGTCTAAACTGTCGTTCTATTGACATTAAAAAAAATTGAATTCAAATCATAGTTTTCACTGGAATATTTAAATTAGTATTTAACTATTACCCTGCGCCTGCAGGCAAGGCATGCTCTGCAATGACTTCTATGTACAATAGACTGAAAAAAGAAAAAAATTGTACAGATATATGGCTGCTACTGGACAAAACTTCGACGTTACTTTTTGTTGCTGTCATAGCCACAGAGTATAATAAATTAATTTTATATGAGATCATCATCTGTCATCTGCAAAGTAGTGTAAAGGCGACAAAACTATTAATCTATTAGCGTCCCGTACCCCTCCCCCAGTCTCGCCGCTCCCCCGAAATGTGACACACTTTTGTTCTGAACTGCTTAGTATACATAGAAGTCGTTGATCCTCTGTGATGAAGATATGTAAAAAAAAAAAACTAGGTCATATTTTTTTAAAATATTTGACTTCACCTCGCCTGATGGTAAGCTGAAGGTAAAGTCTCAGGAAAGAGGGTCACCATTTTTTTTTTTTTTATGGGTTCTAGAAAGCGGATACACATACTAAGATACTTTTGTAAATAAATACATATTATACATAGAAAACACCCAGACTAATGCAAATATACATATTTCCGAAGAGCGGGAATCGAACCCGCGACCTCTGAGTTAGCAGTCGAATGCTCTACCGCTACGCCACAGAGGTTGTACGCCTGTAACTTCTTCTTCACCAAGTGCCAATCTCGGTTGTATTGAAAGTTTACTTATTTACTTACCATTAAGTACGCCTTGAAGCCAGAGGCCCACTCTCCTACTTCTCTTTGAAAGGAACCCCTGGACCAGAGTCTCGTCCGTTTATCAGCAGTTATACCGTCTTGCAGGTGAGGTTGTTTTGGGCACCGAAGATCTTGGTACGGTCTTATAATTACAAGTCAAGAAGATAAAAGAAGCATTCTGAAAACCAGCACTGCACAGCATGTAATTAACGTGTGTGAAGTTCACATTACAAGAAAACTGCTATTTACGAATGATTTCATTTATAAAATACGGTTCTACTTAACCAATGAAAAGCAAACATACGGTAGATGTAGGTCTGACAAGACCTTTCTAAAAGGAAAAGCCATAGCAAAATCCATTCGGTCGTTTTTGCGAATATCGCGAACAAATAGATTAACAAGTTTATTTGTGTCAGAAACAGTTAAATCTGACAAGAAATTCGAAAATAAACTATGTGTTCAGAATCATTTATTTATCATAACCCAAGTATTTTTTGAAGTGAAAATTTCTTTAGGCGCGTTGAGCACTTTTTGGATGAACAAAAATCACGGAACTTGAGTCATCGTCACTGTGACGATTTCCATATTTTTTTATAACAACGTCATCTCAACTTTTTGTTTGATGAAGTTTCGAACTTATTAATTTATTCATTATGAACAACATAGATGGGTTTGCAAATATATTTTCCGTGTTTTCTCTTCTGTCAGCACTCTCGGAGTGCCATTGTTTTTATATAATATCTCTAAGTACAGACAGCTAATTTACAATTATATAATAGTATAGATGTTCTTAGGTACGATTACGTCTACCGGAAATATAACAATAAAATTCGGGTAATACCGAAGGTAACAGCTAGTTAGATATAATACAAATTTATAATATTTACTAAACGTGAAGTAAATCGTGTATGGATTTCCTAACGAAGCAAGATATCTATAAATATGGGCATACTCATACGTTCGGAATTTGAGGCGACTAATTTCTGTCCGAATCGGTTAGTTTTAGAGTCAGCATGGTAGATACCTGCTGCGATGGCTGCAACCGTCATAATACTTAGGTTTTCTCTTTTATTTCTCCGGCGCCTGGCGCTTCTTCTTCCAACTACCAAACATCCTTATATACTATACATTCCCTCTTTACCGCAAGATTAATAAACCACTCTACCACAGATTTATGAATAACTTTACTTCAAAAGTACCTGATACGTTTACTGTTTGCCTGTAAATCAACACCAGAGGTAGTTACTCGTGGCACAAAACGTGGCCGCACTAGCGAAGGCGACTCACCTGGTTTATCTGCAATATAACATGATATACAGTGCAGGTATGTTCTGCGAGGCCGACCCCGGTTTGCGGATCCACTCACATGTACATAACATACTTGGTGTATCATTCACTAAGTACTCATCAGCTCTATGAACCCAAACCGTCGGAACCATAAGTGGCTTAGTAGTTAAAGAGTCGGTCTTACGACAAAGAGGTACCGGGTTCGAAAGCTGGCCATTACACTACCGACGAGAACCCATTTCTAATACAAACAATTTAGCTTTACTAGAAGGTTTGGAGGGAACACTGGAAATTTCGATTAGTAATATTCATTTTAACAAAAAAGCCACCGTAGTATCCCTTTTCAATTCTCGTAATAACATTCTATTATACAATGTGTTGATTTGAATTTTTGCATTATTCATAGGAGTGTTTGAACTACTTATAGTCGTTAAAAATCATGTTAAAAAATGGATTTAAAGAAGCATTATATATATTTTTTATTTCATTTGCGTCTTGTTTACGGAGCTACTCTACCGATTGTAATCACTAGCAAATGAAAAATGAAGACAAAAAGCATTGTTATTTTGAAAATAATTTTATAATATCCAATGGTCTAGTGATTAAATTTGGTAGACACAAGCTCTGTTAATAACTTGCAAATACAGTTCGAAAATGTCCGATTTTTTATAATTATTAGGGTTCCGTTGCCAAATGGCAAAAAACGGAACCCTTATAGATTCGTCATGTCTGTCTGTCCGTCCGTATGTCACAGCCACTTTTTTCCTAAACTATAAGATCTATGCTGTTGAAACGTGGTAAGTAGATGTATTATGTGAACCGCATCAAGATTTTCATACAAAAATAGAAAAAAAAAACAATAAATTTTGGGGGTTACTTTGAACTGAAACTCAAAAATTTTTTTTTCTTCAAACCTGTACATGTGGTTCTATGGATAGGTCTTCAAAAATGATATTGAGGTTTCTAATCAAATTTTTTTCTAAACTGAATAGTTTGCGCGAGAGACACTTCCAAAGTGATAAAACTCCTGTAACTTCTAAAATAAGAGAATGATAAAACTAAAAAAAATATATGATGTACATTAAAGTCAAAGTCAAAGTTAAAAACCATTTATTCTGTATAGACCATTAATACGGAACTTAAAAAACGTCATAAAAAAATTAATCTAATGTTTGGCAAATGGACCACCGGCTCGAAACGCGGCCCTGTCCTGAGAAGACTCCGGCAAGAAACCCATGTAAACTTCCAACGATAATTGGTTTGAACGAGATCTAGTAAGTAATATTTTTTAGTACGTCATAAATCGTAAACTGCAATTTACCTTTCATTCAATCAACTCAAATATAAAATTAAAAAAAAAAACATTATTATGTTACTTGCTGCTTCCGTAGCAGCAAGTAACATAATAATGTTTTTTTTTTATTCTCCTATTTTATTTTCCCTTAATGGGCGAGTCCGACTCGTACTTGGCCGCTTTTTTCGACATTGATTCCTGTCTAGGAATTATGATTTTCCAAAATCCAAATGATGCAGTTTAAGTCTTCATGAAAATCGGGCTTGCAAAAAAACAAAACCGTTGATTTGGAAATAAACACACCCTGTATACACCATACGATAGTGCCGCTGATAAGGAACTAATTCTGGGAAGTTATAACATACGGCAAACTTAAAGAAATATATAATTATCCACAAAATATTTTCTTGGGAGCTTCCAGGGTTCTGGTAAAAGTACTTCCGACGTACGGAACGTTAACACATACGTAAAAATCAGTACTGACTTGATTACTGACAAATGGCCGCCGGGACAACTTAGCAGGTATGCATACACTCAGGGTACATACCTACACTACATTGTCCCACACATTTTATTCTTGTAAAAATAAGTGAATTCAGGTGAGGCCGGGATCTTACTCTAATACCTCCTCCGAGGTTGGATCACCTCCAAGGTTGGTGTACCCTGGGCAACGTGGACAATGACGCATCATTGATTGCTCCTCTGGAGTAGCTGGCGTCAACGTCAACGGCCAAGAGTCCCACCAACCTTCCCTTTTCAGGGCCAGCTGACCCCATTGCACGAGGGGGTCGGGGTATGACGGGCCTGCAAGGCCCGCGGATGGGGGGGGTGGCCGCTCCAGGTACCCCTCTGCTGTTATCAGAGGGGACACTGTGAATGGCCCAGGGTCAGTCGGAGTGCGAGGGATATGCTCTATGGGTAACCTTACACCCCGATGTCTGTAGACCCGAGACGGCGTGCGGTTTTAGTCGGTTCAAGCCCGACATAACCGCCCCCGCTGGCGGGCGGGGGGGTATCCGAAGGGATTTCCGCACAAAAAAAAAACGGTACTTTTGTCTATTACCTTATTTATGACTATTCCTCATGTTTTGCACCATTAGATTCAATAAAAAGATTTATGTTCTTTAATCATACAGCAATCAGTTGCTTTCGAACTGAACAGTACCGAACAGTGCGCGACTACGCTCAATCAATTAAAAAAATGAGGATGCATGTGATAGATGTTACGTGTTTGTGTAGCTACGCAGATATATGTGATGTAATGAATATACATGTTTTATAAATGTGAAACATCTTATTAGTGTTGCCAATTCCTGGATTTACCCTTAGGGGTAAATCCATAAGTTAAAGACATAAGTTCCTAACCCCATCACTATTACTTTAGGAAAACCCTCAAAATAGAAACCCTATCTAGGTTACGTAACAGCGATTGTTTTTGCTGAAAAAGAAGAATATCTGGGGGTCTAGCAATTAAATGTACGTCAGAAACTTCGGTCCAGCATGAAACAAACGAAAGATGAAGCTGGGTTGGCACGTTACCGTCGGGAAGAAGAGAGTAAGCGAAGATCAACTTACTTCGGTATCGTAGAGCGTCTCTATCGCAATTCAGCCTGACTGCTTAATTATAAAGGTATCAAACTGTCAGTCCGATATAAGACAGAGAAAACGCTCTACAGAGCTGAAGTAAGTCGATCTTAGCCGGAATCTATCTCTTCTTCCCGACGCGCCATCCCAAGCGATGTGTATCGAGGGGCGCACTTTTGCACTAACGTGAGTCGCCTTTCGGTATATTTGGGCTACCGTTCCTCGCTGGTTTGAAAGTCAAAATGCCGTATGACAGTCAGCGCCGGTACCTGTACCATGATGTTACTTCGGATTTCTTACGGTAGGTTTTATTTCGAATGATGTGTCACGTGGCGACTAGGGGCTCGAATGCAGGGGTGCTTGGTTGGGGAGGGGTGCTTGGTTGGGGACCTCCACGCGGTGCACCCTGGGCAACGGAGACGGCAGCGCCTCTCTCCTAGGGTGGGAGAGACGCTGCCGCCTACGGCCAACTCCGACCGAGGCGGGGACGGCCCTGTTGAGGACTGTTCGGAAGTTTTCCACGTGTCCCTCTGATTAGCAGATGGCACAGTGGAGAGCAAGTAAGGGGACCATCTCAAAACCGGAGTTGGCCCAGGGTCAGTCGGGGTGCGAGGCATATGCTCTATGGGTAACCTTACACCCCGGCGTCTTAAGACCCGAGACGGCGTGCGGTTTTAGTCGGTGCAAGCCCGACATAACCGCCCCCGCTGACCGGCGGGGGGGTATCCGAAGGGATTTTTGCACGAAAAAAAAAAGGGGCTCGATTGCAGTATAAATGCATTTCATGGTACAGATACCGATAACATCTTGAACAAAAGACGGTGTAGTGGGAGAAAATTTATGCACGCATGTGTACTACCAAGAAAAAAATAAGAACCAACCAAAACAAGAACTGATCAACCAACGAGTCGAGCCCTTTAGCCCCGATTAGTTTAATATAGTTTATGATTGGTTAATTGGCGCGTCTCGGCCGTCGCACCCCGCACAACCACCAATAAGAGACCTAATAACGGTTTCTGCGCAGCCAGAGTATGTTGTCAAGATGTTTGCCGATCAGTATGCCAATTGCCGAAATTTTTGGTCCGTAACTTAGGATGTAGATATCTTTGTTCCATGGCAATACTCAACTTTTAAAACATTTCGGGAAATTCTCCTGTAATATTATAATATATAATATTACCTATGTGATTGCGTCATCGTATTCTTAAATGACCAATATGACCTTATTCTTCATCGTTCGAGCGCAAATGTCAGTTACATCTGGTTGTATCCAAAGCTTACACTTTGCAGACATCCTGCCCCTCCTTTCCATAATTTGGCTCAACTATAACTTTTACAGGAGCCACTGCCGTCTGACCCACTAACCCCTATAGGAAAGGCTGCCTCAGAGTCTCATCTGTCAATCGGCAGACATATTATTATTATTAAAATTACAGTCACACTAGATTAGATAATTCTGAATTTTATTTTAAATTGGATGTGGAAGGTGGAGGAGGCCTATGTTCAGCAGGGGACTGCAATAGGCCAATATAGACTATATTACTCTAAATATAATATACATTTAGAAGCTAACTTTATACTTGTAAATACGTCTTTAATTCATATGGATGGAGTAAACAGGAGCATGTCAGCGTCTATATAAGTGAAGCGCGGGCTGCGTGTGCCCAGAACTGTAGTACACGACCGGCCGAAAGTAATGTGATATAGTGATCTCGGATTTTATATACTCTAACTAAAACATAAACTGTGTATGATGTCGCTCATCTTTGGTTTGATGGTAAGTATTTTACGGGTATTTATTTAATTTTAATGTTTGTACTTCTAATAATTGAAAGTACCAATAAATAATGTAAAGATTACATTAAATCATTATATTATGATGTAATGATTAATTAAGATTAAGTGATTAAATAAATCAGTGATTAATTTAATCACTGATTAAATTAATGAGGTATTGAAAAAGGGTAGGTCAAAAGCACTCGAAACCGGCGGGCTTGCATGAAACGTTTAATGACAGTAGAGGAAGCTTGTGAAGTGTATCAGGACAGAAGCAGATGACAGGTTGTTGTCTTTGCCTACCGTGAAGGGATAAAGTCGTGAATATGTGTATGTATGTATGTTTGTATGTTAGTTTGTTTATGAAGGTCAAATATTCGTCTGATTCCATTTGCTTGGTTCCAATAAGCTACAGATGACCTGATTTTGGATGAAACCTTCAGATAAAAAAACTCTTCAACGGTCAACAAAATGTACAGACACAAAATTCTATGTACTCTTTCTATTTTTTTACAACGTTTTTTCTTCTGTGCCTGGCGTAGCGATAAAGCTTTCATCTGTTAAGTCAAAGGTCGCGTTTTCAATTTTGCGCTTAGTACAAATATTTGTATGCATGGATATGTAGATATAATTTCATAGGTGTTCATTTCATTTATATGTATTTGATCATTTACTTTTACGGTCATTTACATTTATTTTTGTACATTTTATCTTCGGTTTTACTTAACCAATTGCAATCGAACATACGTAAGATTTCAAGTCTGACCAAGACCTTTCTATTAAAAAACTGCATCAAAATCCGTTCAGTGGTTTTCGCGTTCATCGCGAACAAACAGACAAACGGTCAAGAATTCCATATTAAAAAAGTGTGTTCATAATTGTTAATTTAACAAAACTCAAGTTTTTTTTACATTTCTCCAATTTACAGACACGACTAATTTACAATTTTATAATAGATTAGATATGTACCTACTTATTTACCTATTTACAAACAAAAAACAGGTATCCAAGTATCCGCATTCTGGAACCCATAACACAAGGTAGTCAAGCTATGCTTACTTAGGGTAGTAGATAGCGCTATGTAGAATGTCGTCGAATATTAAATCTATAACACCTTGTATATTTAATATTTATCGAGTGTATTTATTATTTATTTAATATATTGAGTTGAGTGATGATGATCACAGCGTTAGTTCCGGTTGCATCCAGAGCCTAGGCCCACAATCTCGTCTGCGAATACTGAATCTACTCCTGTGACCCACTTGTTGTTCTATTCTCGATCAGAGTAGATAGGTACATCTACTATTGGCTTAAATTTCACAATTCAAAATTTATGGCATCTGAAGACCCGAGACGGCGTGCGGTTTTAGTCAGTTCAAGCCCGACATAACCCCCCCGCTGACCGGCGGGCGGGGGGGGGGGTATCCGAAGGGATTTTCGCACAAAAAAATAGGTACTGCTATTCTTACCTGTGTGCAAAATCTCTGCTAGATTCTTCAGATGCTTAAATTTTAGCAAAATTCCAGCTAGATACAACTAGCTGTGACTAATGATCACGTCATCAATAAAAGTCACGTAATGTATATTGAAAGTCAAGTTGAATGTTGAGGTGCTTCCGTCCTAAGCTCAAATGAAAAAGCTCGTTCAAGTGAGCCTTTTCAGATCGAAATCAACATTAGTAATGTACAAGAGGAAAACGTATTTGAATATAACACGAGAAGGATGAAAGTAAGGTGATTTTAATGACTGATAGTAATGCTCGGTGCCCAAGTCAACCTTACCTCCACCTGCTGTTTGACGGACGAGGCTCTGACGCGGTCTTTCCTTTCGGGGTTGAGGGGTCTGACCGCAGTTTTTTGATCCTATGTGTGTGGCTTATTGGTGTCAGTATTCCATGTGGATGAAGAAAAGTGCATTGCCCAGTTTTAGTCCATTTGTGAAAGATACAGTAGCCATTTCCTTCATTGTAATTACAACATGTGCGGAGACATTAAGCGGTTGACCCAAATCAGTCAACGCAATGCTATATATCGGGTTATTAGATATTAAATTTGAAAGTCTATGTGTCAATTGTGTTGCGAAATATATTTTTGAGCCTTTACAGATTTATCATACTTCTAGCGATTTATCTGTTGTCGTCGTCCAAAGTTTCCCTTGGATGTTGGATAATGAATCGATAAAAAAAAATGACTGATTGAAATAAGTTTCTAATTGTATTTTTTAAATTATAATCGAAGTTTGGACTCCCTTGCGATTGTCAAAACCAATCCAAATATATATATTCTTATATAAAAAAAATTATACTGAGTGGGATTCGACCCTGCGACCTCAGACGTAGCCACCGAACGCGTTACCGATATCACGAACAACTTGATCAAGAAAGCATTTTTTTTTTACTTTACTGGTACGGTCTAGTATTATCAGACGTGCTCTTAGGGGTAGGTTCATCCGGTAGCAGTGTAATGATTGAGGTTCAAACCCACGACCCTCGATTCCAAGTTTGGCACTTTTGTTTTACGTGCCGACACTTCCTCGAAATTGGCCTCACATGAGTTAACGGTGAGGTGTGTATGTCAGAATTGAACCTATTAAAATCGCAAGGTGTTCTTCTACATCAGGGTGTATTGCCGCCTGGTCGTATGCCTGGGGTTCCCGACACGAAAGGGGCGCGACGGGGCATAGAGGCAGGGCACTGGTGGACTGGGCCGCACGACTCGGCCTAGTCCTCCTAAATCGGGGAGCCGTGGACACGTTCGTGACCTCGAGGGGTAGCTCCATCGTGGACCTATCGTTCGCGAGCCCCTCGTTGGCGCGACGTGTTCAGGGCTGGCGCGTCGTTTTGGGGGAGGACACAAGTTCGGATCACCGATACATTCGGTTTGACGTGTCCCCCCCTGCGAGCGACGCGCCGGCTGCACCGGCTCCACCCGAGCCACGTTGGGCGCTTAAGCGACTTGATCGGGAGCTCCTCCTGGAAGCCGCCATCGTACAGGCCTGAGCCCCTGCGCCGGACAGGCCTGTCTGCATAGACGATGAGGCGGAGTGGTTCCGGGAGGCCATGACCCGTGTCTGTGACGCGGCGATGCCTAGGGCTCCGCCCTATAATCCGAGGGGTCAGGTCTACTGGTGGTCGTCGGAGATCGCGCAGCTCAGACGGGGCTGCGTGATCACGAACCGCCGGTGGGCCCGATTCCGTAGGAGGCGTCGCCGCCCCGCAGATGCGGAGGCCCGAGAGGCGGTGTTGTACGAGGGATATAGGGAGGCCAGACGAGCCCTCCGAGCGGAGATAAGGCGTTCCAAACGGGACGCCTTCCGCGAGCTGCTGGAGACGCTGGAGCGGAACCCTTGGGGGCGGCCCTACCGGATGGTGAGGGGCAAGCTGCGCCCCAAGGCCCCGCCGTTAACCCGGTGTCTCCAGCCGGATCTGCTCGGAGGAGTTGTTGGCTCCCTGTTCCCAGCGCGGGCGGTGGAACATGTTCCACCGCAGATGACTCCGCCTCGGTTGCGCATGGCACCCGACGTGGAAGACGACGACGTGCCCGAGGTCACTTGGGTAGAACTAGAGCTGGCGGTGAGAAGGCTAAGAGCCAAACACACCGCCCCGGGACCCGACGGCATTCCAGGCCGAGCGTGGGTCCTAGCTCTAGTCGACGACGCTCTCGAGCCCCGACTGAGAGGGCTTCTCAGCGCATGTTTGGAGCGGGGCCAGTTTCCGAAATTGTGGAAGACGGGGAAACTGGTCCTCATCCGAAAGGAGGGTCGAACGGCGGACTCGCCGTCCGCCTACCGGCCCATAGTGTTGCTCGACGAGGTGTGCAAGCTCTTTGAAAGAGTAATTGCGAAGCGCCTCGTCGAGCACCTCTCAAGAGTGGGGCCGGACCTGGCGGATGGCCAATACGGCTTCCGCCAGAGGCGCTCCACCGTGGATGCCATCATGCGCGTGAGGGCTCTGGTGGAGGATGCAGTGGCCCGGGGTGAGGTGATGTTGGCGGTGTCCCTGGACATCGCCAACGCGTTCAACACCTTGCCCTGGAGTTGCATTAGGGAGGCGCTCGTGTATCACGAAGTGCCTCTCTACCTCCGCCGCATAGTCGGGGCGTATTTGACGGAGAGAGCCGTCATCTACCCAACCGTGACCGGTCTCGGTCGGTGTGAAATGTCGTGCGGTGTTCCACAGGGATCGGTCCTGGGGCCGCTCCTGTGGAACATCGGATACGACTGGGTGCTTCGCGGTGAGCTCGTAGGCGGTGCCGCCGTCACGTGCTACGCGGACGACACGCTCGTGACGGCGTGCGGGGCGACGTACCGCGAAGCGACCCGAAAGGCCACGACCGCGGTTGCCCAAGTCGTTAGGCGGATCCGGCGGCTGGGTCTCGAGGTGGCCCTGCATAAAACCGAGGCCCTGTTCTTCCATGGGCCTCGGAGCAAGCCACCCGAGGGATCCAGTCTCATCGTGGGAGGAAATCGCATCGGCATCAAGCCCCAAATGAAATATTTGGGGCTCGTGCTCGACGGCCGATGGGACTTCGGAGAGCACATCCGAAGTCTGGCCCCCAAATTGAAGGGCACAGCTCTTGCTCTGGCTCGGCTGTTGCCCAACATGAGGGGGCCCGATGTCTCCTGCAGGAGACTCTACGCGGGGATCGTGCGGTCCATGGCCCTGTATGGGTGCCCAATATGGGCGGAGGCCCTGAGGACCAGAACTGTGCAGATGCTGCGCGCTCCGCAGCGAGTTCTGGCCATCAGGGTCATCCGAGGGTACCGCACGATCTCCTTCGAGTCGGCGAGTCTCCTTGCCGGAACACCGGCATGGGACCTGGAAGCGAGAGCCCTTTCGCAACTGTACCAGTGGCGAAAGGAGGCGCGGGAGCAGGGATGGAACCCCGAGCCTCGAGAAATCGAGGCCGTGCAGTCCCAGCTCCGCAGGCCATCGTGGTGGAGTGGAAGGAACGACTTAGGCAACCAAGCGCAGGGCACGCCGCAATAGCGGTGGTAAATCCCATCATGGAGGATTGGCTGGAGAGGCGACACGGAAGCCTCTCCTACCGACTGACGCAGGTGATCTCCGGGAAGGGGTGCTTCGGGGACCACCTGCATCGGATCAGGAAGGAGCCAACGCCTGAGTGTCAACACTGCGACGCGAGCGAGGACTCAGGGCTGCACACGCTGGCGGACTGCCCGGCGTGGGAGGTGCCGAGGCGTGACCTCGTGGCAGCCATCGGGGTGGGAGTCCTCTCGCTCGGCAGCATGATTGCGGCAATGGTGCGGAACGCGAGCGCGTGGGCCGCCGCCGCCTCCTTCTGCGAGCATGTAATGCTCGCGAAGGAGGTGGCGGTGCGCGCCCGGGAGAGACTTAGAACTCTCCCGGTCCGCCGAGCCCGCAACTTGCTCGCCGCGCGTCGCAGGCAACTCAGGCGCCGGAGGTCGCTTAACGACCTCCGTCCTCCATGAGCGCAGGCCTGGGGGTGGCGGGTGAGGCCACCTGTCACCCCAGCAGAAGCAGGCCGGGACGGTGGGGCGACTAGCGCCCCTCCCCCAAACCGGGGCAAGACGGGGACACCGTGGTTCCCAAACCCGAGGGGGCCATCTCGAAACGGGAGATGGCCCAGGGTCAGTCGGGGTGCGAGGGATATGCTCTATGGGCAACCTTACTCCCCGGCGTCTGTAGACCCGAGACGGCGTGCGGTTTTAGTCGGTTCAAGCCCGACATAACCGCCCCCGCTGGCACGCGGGGGGGTATCCGAAGGGATTTCCGCACGGTAAAAAAAAAAAAAAAAAAAAAAAGGGTGTATTGCCGAACAACCGAGTGTGCCCTAGGCAGGATAATAAAATTTGCAGTACTCGACTTTGCAGTAACCGACTTTGCAGTACCCGATTTTGCAGTACCCGACTTTGTAGTACCCGACTTTGCAGTACCCGGCTTTGTCGGGAAGAAAAGTGAGAGGGTGACTATAATCAACTTGTGTTGATTTTGTTGAGCGTTCTCTTTATCTTGCATTGGACTTACAGATTAGACTTTACAGAGTAAAATAGATCTATACAAAACAATTAAATCATTTGTGTTTATCAAATATTAAAAGGTTTGAACCCCCGACCAGGCCTTTCTAGGGAAAATATTCTGACCAACTGAGCTACCTGAGATCGACATGAGATCGTGACTAAATTTTAAACAACTTTTCATTACGAGATTGGGCGATATATCAAGAAGTACCGCCCATAGAGCATATCCCTCGCACCCCGACTGACCCTGGGCCATCTCCGGTTTCGAGATCAGGCTCGGCACTAGTTTTTATTTACAACAATGTATGGTACTGTCAGCAACAAAAGTAGCTTAACACATTTCAATGTATAGATTTGTTAAATCTAAAACGTTTCAATACAACTAATACCTATAATAAATGCTAAAGTGTATTTGTTTGTTACGCAAGTGAATTTTCAACAACTATGATTTTTTTATTGAGGTAGCATGCTAGAATCACATGTGCGGTTTTAGTCGGTTTAAGCCCGACATAACCGCCCCCACTGGCCGGCGGGGGGGTATCTGAAGGGATTTCCGCACGAAAAAAAAAAGGTATTCAGTTACGTGAATTGTAAGAAGAAATATTCTTGACACTCAAATTTTTAGGGCACCTAAATTAGACACAGATCCACACCAAAATGTATTTTGATCGTTGAATTCAAAAACTACTGCAAACTTAATATGACATAAAGAATATTTTTTTACAGAATTATTAAAATAGTTTCTACTACTGTAGTAAAATATATTTTTACATGTACGTTTAGATACTTAATGGCTGACTTTCTGAAAAAACATTTCTGTATTTTCATTCCAAAATGTGATTTTCACCCAAAAATTACGCTTGAGAAAATCATTTATACCATCTCTCAAAACTGTGTGAATTTTGTTGAAATTTTGCATATAATTTATCTCTGGAATAGGTTAATAGGTCACGGGAACTAGCAAAATAAAATAATAAGTACTGTATTAAACCTTGTCTTTGGAGGATTACAAAAATACTTTTCCAAATATTTCTTTGCATTAATTTTTATTGGTGTTAAATGTTGTGTCTTTCGTTGTTGATTGAAGTAACTAAGGTTGAGCGCTCATTGGAGACAAGACAGTCTTAAGACAAACTATTGCCCTACAGAAATATATGAAAGTGCGCACGCTTCGAACAAAGTTTTTTTTTATACAAGGCTGTCAAATACCTACAAGTTTGACTTAAGACTGTACTTGTCTGTAATCTGCGCTCAGCCTAATTGTTAAAAAAATTACAACACTTTTATCGAGAAAAGGCTACCGTAGACCCTTAAAAATCGTGGTATTTGTTGAACTATTAATGTTAGGACATTGATTATTAGTTTATCCATATCTATGCAAATAAATAATATTTAAGTGTCTGTCTTGTAATTTTAAAATAACAGTTTCACACGGGTGCATATGAGTGTATGTACAACATTTATAAAAAAAAGACAATATTTTCATTTTTTGCCTGTCTGTCTGTTGTTCTGTCTGTTTGTTCTGGCTAAGTGAGGTGGCTGGGCTGGAGATTTTGACGAATTTTTCACTGGCAGATGGTTGATGTTTTAAAACGTAACTCAAGCTTCTTTTATTTTAGAATAACAACTACCACGCAAAAAATGAAGTCCTGGATCTAAGTCCACTCGAACGAAGTTGCGGGCATAGCTAGTTAGTTAATAGTCCATATAAATTTAGATCGGCCATTATGTTCATCTGTAGAGTCTTCTTCATCACAATAAACTTCGAATAGGACTACTTAAATACCTAATCTTTAATAGATATTTATAATATTACGTAGGAAATCGTATACATCATAAATTTCCATGGGTAGCTAACAGACGTTGCTAATGACCTCGGCTCGACCTACTTACCTTGACCTCTTAGTATTACTGACTAAGCACTCGTGATAATGTGGGTAGCCCTAACTCTTCAGTGGCTCAAACTGCCCAGTACAAATTCAATTCATTTCGATGAAAAATATAACTTACCTTTAGCGAGACGGTGCAAATATTTGGTGCAGTTTTATTTTTGGATTGTTAATCGTTTTATATGAAATTAGCGGTTGCCCTTGGGTGTAAGTTTTGATCCCGTTCTCGCAACCCATGGGAACCAATTCCAGGGATAAAAAAGTAGCCTATGTGTTATTCCTGACTATAATCTATCTCTGTACCAAATATCAGCCAGATCCGTTCAGCCGTGCATGATTGTGTAGCAAACATTCAAACATCTTCACAAACTTTCACATTTATTTTCTTTTCATATTTTCTTCTATATTTCCGCTTCATTTCTTAATTTTCATTCTGAACCACGCCGCACTATCAGAGCAATAGCTCCTAATAATTTTATAGCTATCTAGTTTAACCAGCCAATAAGTAACATTGCTATTAAGTTGTCAAGCGTTGTATCCGTTGATATACATTAAAGTATACTAGTTGCATGCCCTGTACATACCTCATGGAGCATATAACCTAGCGTTTGTGCACTGTTTACGCGGTCAAGTGGTTTTATTGTCATTGGTATAATAAAGCGGTGATAGCCCAGTGGCGTACGTAACGGACTGCCAAGCCGAGGTCTCGAGTTCGATCCCCAGTCGCCCCGGTCACACACCTCTGACTTTTCGTAGTTATGTGTATATTAAAAAAATGTTAATTATCGCTCGCTTAGTAATGTGCCCGGTAGATGGCAATAGGCTCGCCCCTATATTACATTGGGATCTAAACATAACTGGCGAATCGTGGGTATGTAATACACCTCTGCCTACTCCTTCGGGGATACAGGCGTGAAGTTATGTTTTATGTTTATGTGGTATACCCGTACGAGCTTTTTTCTTCGCATTTCCTTACATCTATACTCAGCTACTGCTTTCTTTTTCTTCTCTTTTACTCCTCCTTTCCAAGATTTGGTTAATTTTGGTTTTTACGAGAAGCGATTGCCATCTGAACCACCACCCCCTGGAGGAAACCTTGCGCCAGAATCTTGTCCGTCAATCAGCAGATGTACTGATTTGCCGGTGAGGCTGACTTGTGTCCCCGATATATTGGTGTGGCTTTGGTTGCAACCATAAAAACATTAGGTTTTAATTTACATTCGTAAACATATTATTAGAAATCTTACAAACAACTTTTATTAGATGTCAAAGGTTTAGATCTGGTCTAAGTTCCGTGAGGCTGTCTAGATCACCTCGCTCTCATTCGTATCACGGAGTGTAAACTGGGCCAGCTCTGACATGTCGTTTCATACGCATATGTTTTAGTCCCACTTATCATTAATAATATAGACACGTATTGGCAATCAACTTTAACTTAGATTTTATTAAAGTTATACTTCTTTTGGCGCGTGCACACCGTCACGAAAAACCGACAACATGAAGTTAGCTAGAAAATTGACACCCTGAAGTTAACTAGACAACATTTTATTTTGAGTACGTTTGTAGAATTTGAGGTTAGTTGACGGTATATATTATGTATTTACATCATAAACTAAAATATTTTTTTACATTATTATCTCTACAAATGTAGGATAAAGCGAAGGATAAAATTTTTAGAAAGATTTTTATCTAGTTACGCCAAATAAGTATAACTTCTTTGGAGTAACTAGGTAAAAAACAACACACTTACAAACTTTTTTATAGACTGACTTGATGCTTATTTAAGTTATTTTAGGTAGATTTCGATGAAATCGATCTACCTATTGGTTTCTTGACTACTGTCGAATTTAAAAAAAAATTCTTCATAGGAGGTCTAGTTAAGACCCCCTGAGTCCGAAATGACCACTGGTCAAAAAGTTTATATATATATATATATATGTATGTATGGTTCCACTTCCCAAAATATGCGGCACTCTCACGGTCGCATTTTTGCCCCGATCGCTTTCAAACTGCGGTCAAAAATTGCTTGGGTGTAAACTTAGTTTAAGTTCGTGAACGGGTGGAATCCGGCCTAAGGGGACGGCAGGGCCTCACTTTTTGTGAAATCAGTTTTTCCTCAAAATTTCACGTTCCATGAAAGATATTCGAACCGTTCTAATTTTATACAATAGTATACATGAATACCAACAACTTTTAAGTATAAACCTATAAGATTAAAACTTTAACTAAATATATAACTTCTAACCGGTCAACATTCTCGCTGTCGAAACATTTTTAATCGATAGGCCATTTTTAAGTCTAAAATAAATGTCTGAAAAGTTTTTCGCTAAAAGTTACCGTTTTCGAGAAAAAATAATTAAACATAAAGATTTAGATCGGAAAAAGAGAACATCTTCATCATTCAAGTCCCGTCCTAGATGTTCTCTTTTTCCGATCTAAATCTTTAGAAAAAAGTAAGCATACAAAATGCTTAAAAATTGAATGAAATAATTAAACATGTTAAAAAATAATATTCATTGCTTCACGAAATCTACCTGAGCGTTCCCCCTACGGGAACGGATTTTTTAATGGTAGAGTCGTGCTTTTAGGGTCGGAGTGAGTGGAAAGGAACCTACAGTCAGTAACAAAGGTAGTCTAACAAATTCTAATTAACAGGTCAAATTAGCTATGATTAAAGAACAAACAAATCACGAGAGATATCTTCCAATTTAGTGTCAATTTTGTTACCAGTATTATAATACATGACCCTTTGAGGTTTTCATGAATCATTATCATGGTCTTACACTTTATTATTTATTCATGTAATAATAAATAATAAATAAATAAATATTCTACGACATTCTACACAACGCTTTCTAGACCCAAAGTAAGCATAGTTTCTTGACACGAGACAAAAATGTACATTCGTCCATATTTAGTCTTAAGAAATCACTATTATAAGCTGACGTCTCGAAAATGCCGCAGTGGAGTTTGTTGCGCCGTTTCTTCTCCACTAGCGCCTAGGAAGCGGTGGTAAACTTAGTATTAAGCAATTATTGACGTCAAAAAGATGTAATTACGTTGCACTATTTTGAAAAATAAAGACTTTGACTTTGACTTTGAGTTTAACTAGCTTGTGTTATGGGTTCCAGAATGCGGATAAAAATACTCATATACTTTTTTTTTTTTTGTAAATACATACATATTATACATAGAAACACCCAGACCAATGCAAATAGACATATTCATGCATACAAATATTTGCACTGAGCGGGAATCGAACCCGCACCCCCTGTCGTAGCAGTCGAATGCACTACCGCTACGCCACAGAGGCCGTATATCACACAATCAAACAAACATATAAATATGTTAGTGGAATAAGTAGTAAAAAGGCTCCGCTTATTTCTTTAAGAAATCTCAAACAATATTCACACAAAGAACACTATTATAAAACCCGTTCTACGTTTATATTCTGAAATAATTTAGTATTTAACTATTTTTAAATGATTCTATCGCGATTTATTTGATGTTATTTTATTATTTACATTGAACCCGACGTTTCGGTTGCTTTTCAGCAGCCATGGTCACGGGGAGACTGAATTAATGATTGTTACATCATTCATAATTTCCGTAGTTCGCTAGAATTACGGTAGATGGCTCCAGCGTCACCCAAAGACGTATAATATATCGGAGAATTTCGAATATCTACGCGGTGTCCAGGTAGCTCAGTTGATCAGAGTATTCCCCCTGTAAGGGACTGGTCGCGGGTTCAAGTCCTGTCCTAGATGTTTACTGTATTCTATTGAATATTATGTTTATACAGTAGAAACCTGATTACTATACAAACATGCAAGTTCATGTTTATATGGTAATAATTTGTACAATGATACAGAACTGAAATTAAGCCCTAAAAGACCCATATATTATATTATACCATAAGTTAAAATGTGCATCGTTTGTGGTGTGCGAGGGATATGCTCTATAGGCAACCTTACACCCCGGCGTCTGAAGACCCAAGACAGCGTGCGGTTTTAGTCGGTTCAAGCCCGAAATAACCGCCCCCGCTGGTCGGCATTCAAAGGGATTGCCACAAAAAAAACCTGATTTATTTGACCCGAAACTGGGTGTTCTCCTTTGCTTTAGATGGTCAAGCGACATATTTTAATAATCCTTTTTTTTCCAATTCCAGGTGCTGCTTGCAGTAAGCAGTGAATCAACAACTAAAGATATAGCAGAAAAATCCAAGCTGTCTGAATTTCTTCAGGCCGAGGGGATCAAAGACCAAACTGTATCGGACAAAGGAGTTAAAAGACACATAGGCGGATTCGGTTTCGGTGGTCACTCTTTCGGACAGTCTGTCCCTTTAAGTCTTGGTTCACACTCATTAGGACTGTCTAGTTCAGTCATCGGAATAGGACATTCTGTTGGCATAGGACCAGCTGTTGGGTTCACTGGTGTATCAGGCTATGGAGGGGGAATAGGATTTGCTGGAGGCTCAGGCATTGCAACCGGGGCAGCAATATCTGCTGGGCCAGTAATAGCTGCTGGGCCAGCAATTGCCGCAGGGTCAGCCATTGCTGCTGGGCCAGTAGTGACTAACGGGCCAGCAATAGCAAGCGTAGCAGCTGCTCCTGTAGCAATTGCCGCACCTGCCGTACAACAAACCGTTTCGATCGAGCCAAATCCTGTCATCCTACGTCAAGAAGTACCCCGCTATATAACAAGAACCATCACAAGAGACGTACAAGTTCCAGTCCAAGTACCTGTCCCAGTACCAGTGGACAGGCAGGTTCCAGTTCCAGTTAGAGTGCCATACCCAGTTACAGTCGACCGACCAGTCCCTGTAACTGTAGTTCAGAAAGTTCCCGTGGAAGTAACAAGACATGTGCCTGTTTACTACGAGAAGAAAGTGCCATATCCAGTTAAAGTACCAGTATCGGTGCCTGTGCCATATCCAGTGACTGTTGAAAAACAGGTGCCTGTGGATAGACCTGTGTATGTCGACCGTCAAGTACCAGTACCACATCCAGTTTATATAGATCGTCCAGTAAATGTTCCTGTGCCTGTTCAGGTAGATAGGCCAGTGCCTGTACCGCATCCTGTTGTGGTTGATAGGCCTGTTCCTGTCCCACAACCATATGTCGTAGAAAGAAGAGTACCTGTAGCAGTTTCTGCTGCTCCTGCAGTTACCGCTGTCACTGGAGTAGCCGCAGTTCCTGCCGTAACTGGCTTTGCAGCTAGTCCTGTAGCTTCGTCAATTTCTGTCGGAGGACCGGTTCTAGCGGGAGGATATGGAGGCATCTCAGGCGGATATGGTAGCATTTCTGGAGGGTACGGTGGAATCTCAGGAGGTTATTCTACTGGTTATGGAGGAATTTCCGAAGGATATTCTGGAGGATATTCAGCAGGTTATTCAGGAGGTTATGGTATTTCAACGGGAATCGGCACAGGTTACACCAAAACCATTTCGTACAACACTATCGGCCATCATAAATAACCGTTGTATAAAATCTGTCCTAAGATCAAAGTCGTAAGATGCTTTACATTGTTTGTTTTACCTGTGTACTTGTATACTTAATTGATTTATAATGTGATATTTAATGTTTTCAATAACATTTTTGAAAATAAAAGATACATAAACCATTTTTTGTCATGTCACTTTAATCACTAACAAAATCAACAATTTAACATTTATTTACTATTAGATCTACGTAAATATTGTTCGTTTTAAAATATTTGGGATAAATATAAATAACACACGAAGTAGGAAAACTAAGGAAAAGATATTATATGGAACTAATTTTTTTGTAAAATACCTATATAACGGTGCACGTTACTTCAGATTTTAAATTACAAACATTTCAAGTATCATTGCATTATTAAAACTATTATTAGCGTATAAAAGACTAGACACAATTACTATTATACATATCTATGGCACACACATTTAAAATTATTAATACTGAATTAAATTGACAAAATTATTTCTTTTAAAGTCAACTCGCGCTCTGGGACAAAAATCTTAGAGACTCATTAAAATAGACTCTTCATCGAGTAAAGAGTAAACCATGAAACATACAACCGAAACTTCGGGCCCCCACGAAACAGGAATGGTGTATTCGTGTTTCGTGGCGGCCGAAGTGTAATAGTAGCAATTACCCGAAAATTTAGATGTACGTTTCATGGTATGCCTACTGATCACCTCCCTGGAACCCCCGTGGGTATCATAGGGAATAGGTGATTCACCATGACACCGCTGGGGGTATCATTCGGTGGGGTCACGGGGAAAGAACGGAATTTATTTATATGTAAATAATATTTCAAACATTCGTTCCACATGAGATCAACCGCCCAACTGACTCTGTGTCAGTTATCTATGGTACTTGTAACAGCGTCCGCTGCTTTACATGTGTGTACTTAGTGTGCACGCATGAGGGCGCTATGTTTCGTGCAAATCATATGTATTTTTGCACGAATAAGGCAGCGGATGATTACACTGGACGGTGCAGTATAGTTGCATTGACATGTATTTTAATCACAGTAACCCCCGGTATCCAGTACGTTTGTCAAACTCGTAACAATACTGAATATTTATCGCTTATTGATTGCCTCTTGATCGTCGGTCAACTTCAACCATGAGCGTACACTCGTACAGTATTTACGATTTGACATCTGATTCCATAGCGTTCTAGTATCATCTTCTGTCTATATGTGGACTCAAGTTATCGAACCTGTTTGATAATCCTCTTCTTGATTCGTATCCTGCAAGTAAACATACTTTTTATTTAAAACCAGTTGTGCGTGTGACTTCCTCCGCATGGATTTAGATCTGGGATTTAATTTATTTGCGCGGAACCCTGATACTTTGTTTTAAAAATTAAAGCTCACATTTAAGTAAAGTAAAGAAAAGTAAAGTAACATCCGTGCAAAGCCGGGGCGAGTAAATAGTAATATACAAATTATTGCCATTGGGTAACACAAAACAAATATTACCTTTAAAATATAATGCATCTCTTGCGGGGGTTCATAGCGGATTCGGGTTTGCAGTGCCAAACCTTTGCAAAATCCTCAGTGTTCTGTAGTGCACCGCGTGCCCGAAACTGCTGAGGAGAATGTTCATCTTCAAGGTCCAACTTCAAGGAATCTCGAGTTGAAACACCACACCAAAGCTGTGCAAAATGTTATAGTATTTAATAATATTTTGAAGCAATTAGTAAACAAAATTAAGATTGAAAAAAGTCAATATCGAGGATGAGATTTGAACCCGTGACCAGTCTCTTTCCAGTTGGAATACTCTGACCAACTGGCCTAAGCCAGGTAAGTTTCCAAAAGATGTTAAGAAATTAAATGCTGAAATAAAATAAATAGTCGTAGACAATAGTGCGACCATGGCTGCTGAAAAGCAACCGAAACGTCAGGTTCAGTGTAAATAAAATAACATCAAACAAATCGCGATAGAATCCGTTAAAAATAGTTTTATTTCAATAGCATGGGTTAAACCAGAGCTTATGTATGAGCCCCATCAAAATCTTCGAGACCCAAGCAAACCTCATCTGTAAGACGATAAACCTGCTGTTTGACAGATGATTTTCTGATGAAGACGGCAGCCCAATCCAAATCCCTTAATACACCAAATCTCGTAATAGCTCATTTAAGCCTAACATAAAATGAATAACAAATCCCGGGGTCCTTCAGATTCAGATGCAACCGGAATCATCGCTAAAATGATGGTGATGATATCTACTTCACCTTAACTTACATTTCCGTAAGATAGGAAGAACATTTGCTCTGAGTTCATGTCCTCAAATCCAGGCAATTTCAGTTCAGGTTCTTGTTTTAGTAGATGATGTCGTAGGGCTGCTATAGCTTCTCGGAGACCACCATTGTCTGCTATGTTTTCACCTAATGTCTTTTTGCCATCTACCTGTAAAAAGTTGACAATTATATGAACAAAGAGT